>CM057456.1:612997500-614247500 GCA_016271365.2 Neoceratodus forsteri
GTATAAAGTTAATATTTAAACTATATCATCTTTTGAGATAATCCATAAATTTACAGCTGTTTAATTTAAAGGCAGCATGGTAAAAAACTGTGATTAAATATATTAGAGGTTGGGTGGGATATATTATAAATTTTAAAGAGATTATGAAGAAAAAAATAGATTAAAACAAATTAATGTAAGCACCCTTCATCGGACGTATTTAATCACTCAAGAGTACATATATTTGACTCTGCATTTCCTGAGAATTGCCAAAGGTGCTTAAAGGCAAAAGGTACATTAGTACATATGCTGGTCAGCTGTGAGCATATTCTGAACCTCTGGACAAAGGTTTTTGCTATTTTTGCAAAGATTATTGGCAGGGATTTGCCATTTGATCTGGGAGGTGTAGCATTTGGACTTTTGGCAAGGGAATTAGTGGAGAATGATTTGGAAAAAAGAGACAATATTAATCAATTTAGGAGTTCTAATAGCAAAAAAAATGCCTCTTGTTGCATTGCAAGAATCAACCCTCCCCCCAACCTGGATTTTATGGAACGGTTAGGACTTATGTTAGATCTATCCAGGGTAGAAAAGCATTCTACAACATTTTAATAGCAATATGGAGTTTGATGAGATTTGGTTGCCATTTATAAACTCATTTACCCCTTAGAGCTATTGTGCTCAAGCTGTCATGCACTTATTTTACTTTTTCATGAGGGTTTGTGGAGTGCGGTCTGTACTTATCTTTCTTTTAAGGCTAGGAGCCTAGGGGTAGCACAGTTATGATGAAAGCGCTTTTGACATGATTTTAGTACTGAATGAGTCACTCACACTTCTCAATCTTTGTTTTTTTAAAGAAAGAAATGAAGTAATTGAACAGAAAAATAATTTAAAAAATATGTGATGAATGAGATTATATTTCAGAACAGTTGTTTTACTGGGACAGAAAGCCATTGTCCCAAAGCAGAGGCCACAGTTATAGCAAGTCATATTAAAAAGGAAGACCCCAAAAGTAAGCAAAAGGCCAAATGAAAAAAAATAATAACGCTTCCTTTGCATCAAGAGACAGTAGTGTCTCTTCTGTATCCCAGTCAGACTCAGGGGAGTCAGAAAAAGTGGACCAAGGAACAGCTAATATATAGGGATGCTGGTATTCACTAGAATCCATCCAGTTTGCATCCTATTGGAATTTCAGTCATTTGGATTCCTTTCCACTTCTGCTAAGGTATAAGAGTTGGAATAAGAATTTTGAATCTGCCTCTGAATACTGATGTCCAGTTACTAGTGTCATACTGTCTCCTACCCAGGGCACAAAAAAAACAACTCCTGCTAACCTGTTAACCCCCCATGATAAAACTCTCTTCTATCCTGCTCAGCACTGCTCTAGTCTTAACAGTCCGTGCCGTGAGTTTGACACAGCATCTTCTTGATCAGTCTTACCTTGCCTAGTGCCCACTGCCATGTCAGTTGTTGGCGTTGAGGTCATGGAAGGGAGTGACGGACAAGCCCTCATTCCCCCCTCCCCACTCTCTCCCTCCATCTGTCTGTGATGCCTGTTCTTTCTTGTCTGTCTGCTGTAGTACTATACTCACTGAGTCTCTTCCACGTGCCCCTGCCTGACCAAAATATGCCATCTGGAGAGGCGCAAACATGTCGCCTTGCCTAAGACTTGGTCCAGTCATCACTGACTCGTGATTCCTGTCTGAATAAGTCCAAGTTTAATTCATGCGTTCATGACTCTGACAAGTAATTGGTGGCCAATCCAAGTTTAACCCTGGGAAATGATGCCAGTCTGATGTGAGAGGAGTGTGCTTTACTAGGCACCATTCCCAGTGTTTGTTCTTTTGTCATACTTGTCAGCCTGTCAGGCAGGGTATGGATAATGAAAGAAACTTGGGTCTTGTGTGGCTAGTCAGAGGGATGGCAGGGCCAGGGAGTCCAGGCAGGGCTTTGGGTCAGTGGGTCACTGTCACACTCTCCCTCGTAGTCTCCCATAGTTCTATGAGGGGGTACCAGGACTATTAGCTACTAGGGGCTTAGGCAGCACTAGACACAGTCCCATGGATTTGCCCAGCGAGCAGGCAGAGCGAACTCAGAGGGCAGACACAGAATCTCACTGCAGCCAGCTGAAGGTAGCACTAGGAGGGTGGGGGCCGTTTTACTTCTTTCTGTTCCTCCTCCTCCTCACTGTGCGGTGGATGGGGGTGTTTTTTGTTTCATGGTATACAAGTTGATGATGACTCCTATTCCTCATCAGATTTTCACATGTTACTTGGAATCAGATTTTTGGTCTTAAATATCAGAATTCTGATTTTCAAAAAAATGCTTAGAATATGATTCCATCAGGTGGATTCTGAGCAACCCTACAAATAACACTCATGTTTTAGAAGAAGGAAAACACAGGAAGTCCAAAGCAAAGACCAAACATCAAAGCAAAAAACAAGAAAAATAAATAAAAACAGACGAGGGAAAAGGGGGTGAAGGACCATGAATAGCAATATGCAAGTCAGCACGAAGCAAACAGGAGAACAAAAAGAAGTAACCTATCAATAACTGTAGTGACACCTGCTCAAATTCTTGTCCTGCAAAATGGGTTTAGTTTTGTAACCCCCGCCCCCCCCATCAATGCCTTCAATATTAAGGTTGAACTTTTTAAAATCTTCAGAAAAATTTATCTGAAACTTTTTGCTCACAAGAAAATGAATGGGCTTCCCAGTAACAACTGAGTTAGAATGAACCAGGGAAGATCTAAGCTTCCTACCTGAAGTAATTAATGAACAAAATGCTGCCTCTAAAGCTGCCTTTTTCTGATACTGATGCTAATACAACTGCCATGGAGAATATGCATGAGCCCATGGATTTTTTGAATATTGTGAATTTACAGCAGGAGGTGAATAAGGACCCGGAAAGGGATAGGATGGTGCACGTGGCTCCGTTCAATAAAAATCAAGACACTGAAATTGCTCTGGACTTATTGGACAGTAGTGATGTTAATAAAACATTACATGATGTAAGGAGTTCCTTCAGGTCACATTTTAGACCCCAATCCACCTTTTGTTCTGGTATCAGGACCATGCAATACTCATACCAGAAACGAAAAACAAGTTAATAACCTTCTTAGTGAAGACTGCCAGCTTAGGAGACACAACTTAAATGCAGAAGAAAGATTTGCCTTATCAGAATTAAAACTCATGAATCGTGTAGTTTTCAGAAATTCCTATAAGGAGGGCAATGTTTTGGTCCAAGACAGGGAGTACTACATTAAAGAGGCAGACAGGTTGTTTGGTGACCCTAACACCTATGAGGTTCTAAAGATCCTTTGAAAGACTTCAGTGCATTACTGTACACTTTTTTTGAAAGATGCAGTTTCATTGTGGGATATTATATCCACTGAGGCAGAAAAGAGCCATTAAACCCCCCCCCCCACTGAGACCCCTAATTTCTAGGGTGAGCTCATTATGTGAAAACATCAAAGTTTACAGACTTATCCTATAGTCACTTGTGGGCTATCTCCCATCTTATATCTACAGTTCTACAGATTCATTAAGCAAGTTGCAAGATGTGAAGTGGAGATCAGCTTGCTGTCAGTCAGTGAGCGCATACTGTATTACACAGTATGCGCTCCATGACGGTTTAGCTGGCAGCCGGCCATGGAGGTGAGAGGAGGGCTGTGCTTGTTGCCAACGCGAGGTTGGGATGGGGGGAGTGGGGTGGTGGGCACTACCTACCCAGGTGGGGGACCGCTAGACCACCAGGAACTGATTTACTTTACATAACAATATATGGGCATATCGGGGGCACCACTAGACCACCAGGAAATGATTTAATTTACATATAAATATACTGGCATATCAGGGCGGGGGGCACTAGACCACCAGAGACATTTTATTTGATACACGGGGCTAGCCACGAGGGATGTGCTTTTTTATTATATATATTACTGGGGATCAGGGCTGGGAGGGGGTGCTAACCACCAGGGACTGCTGTCCAAGGTGCTACCCCGCAGCTAATGGCACACCTGCCACATGCCCTGTCTGTTTAGCACAGGGTCAGGGTTGCTGCAAGCCACAAGACTTCGCCATCGGGACCATACCTGATAGTAAATTGGGGGCAGGGTCCCTGGCACACCATTGGTCGGCGTAAGCTGCCTTCTGTGCAGCTTGCTCTGACCTTTTTGAATCGAGCCCCTAGAGTTTAAATGTGCACAGCTAAGTGAACAGCTGACAGGTATATGTTGCAGCCTGTCAGTCATGGCATACCAAGGATGGAATTCCAGTCAGGGATGCAGAGTTCTGTGCTCTTAGCGATGATTCAAAGCCCAGGTTCAAAGCACTAGCATCCAGTGGAATACGTGAGGAGATCAAAGGGGGGATGTCTCATGGAGGGGTAAGAGTGGAAAAAAGGGGGTTTCCTGGGATATATAGTGTACACCTGCAGTGTGCAACACATTCTTGGATGGTGAGTTTAGTAGTGTAGTCCCGACATGCAGTGTTTCTCTTTTTTTGCTGCTGATATCTAACTGGACATCTAGTGCACAATGAATACACAACATGGTGCACAACTGCAGTGCCCTGTCCCCTTGACTCCCCCCCTTGACAGTAAACATGCTGACCCCCCCAAAAAAAATATATCCCAGCCCTAAATAGGAAAAAAAACACAGGGGTATTTGTCACCAATCTACCTGTTTAAAACTACCCTTTTCCTTGTTTTTGCAGACGTGGATGCGTACCTCACTATCACACAGATGTCACCACCAGGCAACAGGGTAACATAGTCCAGGAGGAATAGTTACATACATTTTTTTTTCATTTTCATTTTTTAATTTTTATACTTGTAAATCTGATGAGCAAATTGCCATTTTCACAGATGACAAGTTGCAATAATACAAAAAACATTGACACAACAAATTAAAAAACTCATACAGTTTATACAGGCTAAAATATACACAGAAAAAAACCCGTAAAGGTAATTACATCCAAACAGTAATCAAAGAAAGCCAACGAAGTGGAGTCCCACTAAACAAAGAGCATGGGCATTGTTATGCACATGACCATAGTCAAGGAGAGGGGGATTCTTGACCACACAAATACAGAGGGCCTGATTTTCAAAATGATATGTTTGACGCAAGGTGCCTGCACCAAATGGGTATGACGTAAGTGGCACCTTGCCTCAAAGTTTGCGGCAATCCTGATTTTTGAACACAGGCTGCATTGACCAGGATGCCTTGTGCCCAAGCCACCCAGCACCACCCTTGCAACAGAAGTGCCCATGTGCCAGGTCACAAGGGGACTTGCACCATGGCAGGGCTACAACATCGCTTTTTTTGCTATTTTAGAAGCCCCACCATGTACACAACAGGGGACTCAAGCTAGACCAGCCAGGAGGTGATCTAAGGGACTTGCGCCACTGCCAGACACTGTGGAGATTGGGGGGACTGAAAGTAGGGAGGCAAGGGAAGAAGGCACATGGGGGGTACCCTAGGGGGCATTGGGGAGACAGTGAGAATGACAGGATGTGATGTGGCACCTGGCAGGGATGCCATGTGCACAGCTATACAGTCGATTGGATGGTACCACTTCATGGGGGGCTGCTAGGGATGGACAATGACATGGCCGTAGGTGGGCACAGCTCTGATAGCTTCCCCATTGGTCGCAACCACTCAGAACCCTGTAAGCGGGAAGCTGGAGCTGCAGGTTGAGGGCTGCTAGTGGTGGGGGGGAACGTTCTCCAGGCACCACAACAGTCCCCAGTACCAACCCTCCCATGTTGTGGTAGGCTGCCTCCCACCTACAGGGTTCTGAGTGGTTGCCATCTATGAAGCAGCTGCCAGTACTGTGCCCACCTCAGGCCATGTCACTGTCCATCCCTGGCAACCTCCCATGAAGAGGTCCCATCTGATCAGCTGTATGGCTCTGCTCATGGCACCCCTGCTGGGTGCCACATCACATCCTGTCATTCCTGCTATCTCCCCAATGCCCCCAAGGGCACTCCCTATGCTCATTCTGCCCCTGCCCCCTCCTGGCATGCAGATCCCCCCAACCCTCGCAGTCCCTCTAGTGTTGCTCCCGGTGGGGGGGCGGATTCCTGTGGCAACCACTGCAGGTGCGCCAACTGTTTGGTGCAAGCCTGTGGCTGCAGTAACTCCTGGGTCTTTGGTGCAGGGCCCCCCTTTTATAAAATGGGGTTCAGGGTCCCTAACACACCCAGAGTTCACCGCAGCCCTAGAGCGACACAACTTGCTTCGCTCTAAGGGCTCTTTGAAAATCAAACCCAGGGAGTTCTAAGGTGACAGGAAAGACTGGACTTGAACACTTCCAAGATAAAAGCATTCCTCAGCTGGAGAGGTAGTTTGTTTCAGGAGTCTGTCCTGCAAATGCCGAGGCCTGTCTGCCAAATTCACACTTCATTCTGGGAACTGAGAAGGTAAATGCTCTTTAATGGAGTGAGTAGGCACTGCTTGGCTGTGTCCAGTGGGCCAGGAGATAATCATGGGCTATTCCTTATGCACAGTTGTACAACAAAGAGAGTCAGTGGTAGTCACACCTGATTGGCCAGTTAAGCTTGTCCTACAGCTGACAATGATTGGTAAACCATCTACAGGAAAGGATGAACCTGCGCAACCAGTTGTACAAACAATCCAGAGGCAGCAGAGCGGTTCTGTTAGCATGGCGGTATGTCCATCATCAATGGAAGGGAGCAGGAAGTGGGAGACCACCTGATTCCTCAAGTTAACATGGAGGCAGTGTTTAGACCTATAAAGAAAGTTGAGCTTGGGCCTCGGGTTGTTAAGGTGTGATCAGTTTGCCTATTGTACGTAACATAAGTGACAGATGAAGCCAGGTTTTAAGATATTTAAATCTTGGCAAATACCACCTTTCTGAACTTCCTGGTCCAGTTGACTGAGGCACAGCTAGTCTTCTCTGTTACCAGTGATGAGGTAACCCAGTTGTGGTCACTGACTCCCACCAGTTCTTTTATATTCACAGTAGAGATAACCGCCCCTCCCCCCACACTACTGAGAACAAGATCATGTGGCCTAAAACCTAGTCCCCTGTTCGACATGCTGCTCTAAGAAGCAGTTCTTGAAGGTAGCCAGGAAGTTGTTTCAGCTGTGTCATTAGCCCTCCTGAGATGCTTGTCTATACCCGTGAGGTGGAAGTACCCTAGGATCACCGCTCCTTCTCGACTGGGCAAATCCCGGTAGCCTGGAAGCAAGCCCTAGTCGTACCACTGCCCAAAGGAGGGAACCCAGCTGATCCAGGGAACTACCGCCCGATCTCCCTCCTCCCCACTCTGGCCAAACTTCAAGAAAAGCTAGCCCTTGCTCAAATCACGCGATTCCTTGAAGAAACCTCCTTCTTCACCCCTTTCCAGTCTGGATTCAGGAAATCTCACTCCACCATAACTGCTCTCCTTAGACTAACAAATGACATTACCTCAGGCATGGATAAAGGGTGCATCACCTCGGCCATATTCATTGACCTGGAAAAAGCCTTTGATACCGTGTCCCACCCCAAGCTCATCACCAAACTACATGATGCTGGCCTCTCTGGCCAAGCCAACAGGTGGTTCCAGGCGTAACTCTCTGGCAGGTCTCAATCAGTCAAAATTGGCAACCACATATCCCCCCCACTCCCGGTCACTATGGGGGTCCCCCAGGGCTCCGTCCTAGGCCCAGTTCTTTTCTCAATCTTCCTAAATGACCTTCCGCTATCCTGCCCTAACTCAGCTATCCAAATGTATGCAGATGATACCGTCCTGTACGCCTCTAGCCCCTCAGCAGAGACCCTGAAATCTACTCTCCAACATGATTTCAATGCAGTCCAAGCTTCCTAGCTCAAATCAGCTCATCCTTAACTCAAAAAACGGTATCCCTAACATTCACACACGCATAGACTCTCCAGGTTAGGTGAGCTACCCACCTTCCATACACTGGACAGCTCCACTTTGGAAGCCTGCACCTCCTTTAAGTACCTGGGTGTATGGTTGGATCACCACTTGGACTTTGCTATACACATAGACTCCCTGCAGAAAAAAATTGCACCCAGAACTAGGTGCCCTTTACCGCAACAAAGGGTGCCTAACCACCCAGGTCAGGAAAGAGCTTGTGCTCAAAATGATCCTCCCCATATTTGACTATGGAGACGTGGTCTACGGTGCGACCTCCCCATCCACCCTAGTACTCTTAGACCCCCTTTTTCACTCCTTCTGCCGCCTGATCCTTGGCTGCCCCCCAACCACCCACCACTGTCACCTATATACCGCTCTACGCCTCCCCTCGCTGCATACCAGACGACAGCTTCACTGTGCTAATCTCGTTACAAAACACTGGTCGAATTCCCTCCCTCCTACCTCAGCTCCACTCTAACGACAACCCTCGCCGCTTACCCCTCGTGGCTCTGACCTTATCTACTCCATATCCCTTTCATGCGCACCTCAAAAGGCCAGTCAGCTTTCACTTACAGAATGCCCTCCTCTGAATAATCTCCTAGTGCCATCAGACAGGCCTCCTCCTCCCCTCAGACTGTGTCCATTCTCCTCCAGGCACACTTCTCTGACACCTGTACCTGTAACATTCCGGGTAGTGTGGCCAAACCCAAATATCCACTTGGCACTTAGGGGTTTTATACCAACTATCATGCTGCATTGTACTAGTACATATGTGTAAATTATCTTGCAATGTTAATGTCTTGAGTTGTATCTCCCAAGTCCCTCTTTATTATTTTTCACCACTGCTGCATTGATCTGAATTCAAGCTATGTAGTGAAGTATCTATTCCTATTGTAACAATGCCTACTGTACAAATGTCTTCTCTAAACACTACTATGTTTTGTATGTTATATGTACCCAGGTCGCATCTGGAAACGAGCGGTTTATTTCCCGCTCAGTATGCCTATCTGGTAAATCTCGTTAATAAATAAATAAATCACCACTGTATCTGATTTGACTGCTGTAATAATCTCCCAAACTAGCTGGTCATTATGCTCTGCTTACTTAGCTGTTGGAGGATTGTAGCACACCCCCATGGTGACTCTTTTACCCTGCATTTTTATAATTCTGGTTAGCATCTGGCTTAGAGTTCATTAGGGGCCATGTGCTGGGAGAGCCGAGATAGAGGAGAGAAAAGAGCAGCTAGCCTATCCCAGAAAAGGTAATTTGTTTAATTCTTTTTTTTCATCATTTAACACTTTCTACTTTGCAGCCACAGTCCTGCTCTACATCCAGCCACCGCTCCTCCTCTCCACCACCAACACCGAAGCTCACATGCCCAGCTGGCAGATGCATCTACACCTGTGAAAGGGCCCCCCCCATAGCCCCCACACCTGGCAAAGAACCATTACTGGCACATGCCTCCAGGCGTCGTCAGATGGCAAAACTGTGGCCATCAAGCTGCTGCGGACTTGTGCTGCCATTTTTTTCCCACTTGTTTCTCCCCATTGGGATGGCGGACGGCAATGACGCCCATGCACATGTCCCTCATGTCCCTCCTCCAGTTACACCCCGCCGCCTGTGGTACCTCCAGGTGCCTCCTTGGGTCACCATGGCATGGTATAGTTTCCCCAGCCCACCCCAGGACTAGGAGAGCTGTCTCCCGATGCTCAATCCCAGTCCTCCCCTGCCAACCCCTGATGATCCGAGCTCATTCCCGAACCCGGGTCGCTGGCATAGCACGAGGTGTGGCGTCCAGCACCTCAGCCCTCAGCTCCACCAGGCTGGCTTAATTTGTTTCATTCTTAATGTGGCAATGTGAGTGAGCAGGCAGATGTACGTGCTTTAGGGTTAGTGTTTTGGGGCTGTTCTTTAACTTTCTTTACTTTATAGTAGTCAGCCAGGGGAAGTTAGTTGGCACTTACTTATCACTATCTGTACATCCAAATTGTTTGTGCAATGTCCAGGTTGCCCCTGTATATAGGCTCTGTGTCTAATTCAGAGAAGAGCTGCAACAGGCTTTGAAGACACAGGAGATTAAAAGGGGGCATAAGTGCTGGCCTGTCAGTGCAGCAGTAGCACTACCGCTTGTGATGTCGAAGAACTGAATTTCCGGGAATGAGCGCAGGTCATTGAGGGCCGGCTGGGGGGAGGAGGATTGAGCATCCCAGAGGATGCTGTCTTCCTTTGGGGAGAGAGGGAGGGCAGCTTGCTCCGCTGCTATACTACCACCTGAGTGACCCCGGGTGGTAGTGCAGCCGGAGAAGATAGTGGGGGAGAGGATGTCAGCTAGTGCCATGCTGCGCATGCTTGCATGCTTGTCCGCTTGTGTACCCTTGCTGCCGACATCCTGGGGTAACAGGAGAAAAGGCGGAGAACTCTGACCTTGAGGCAGGAAAAACAGTAGCTTGCCTACACCACAGAAGGTGTTTTATTTAATTTAATACTTAAAGTGGCAGTGTGAATGAGTAGACAGAAGTAAATGCTTTTGGGTTAGTGTTTTGGGGCTGTTCTTTAATACTTTTGCAGTCGGGTATTTTATACTCCTGTGTCTGGCTATGTTTGTTATTTTTGCACTATATTTTTTAAAATTAAAATATCTATAGAAACATAGAAAAGGACTGCTTGGCCCACCTTGTCTGCCCAGATGTTCCCTGCCTTGTTTGTCCCTGCAGACCCTAACTGGCCTCTGGCGACCCTCCCTCCTCCCTGCCTATTTACTAATATTCTTCTATGTCTATACCATGTAGACTTGAAGCCCCCTACTGTTTTTGCCTTCACCACTTCCACTGGCAGCCTGCTACAAGCGTCCACCACTCTTTCAGTGAAGTAGTACTTCCTCACATCCCTCTTAAACTTCCCCCCTCCTGCCTCATTGCATGCCTTCTGGTCCTGGTACTCTTTTTCATTTGAAAGAGATTTTCATCCTGGACCCTGCTCACCCCTGTGAGGTACTTGTAAATCTCTATCATGTCCCCTCTTGCTCTCCCGTCTTCCGGGGTGTAGATGTTGAGATCCCTTAGTGTCTCCTCTTAGGGCTTTTGATGGAACCCCTGCAACATTTTAGTAGCTCTCCTGTGGTCTGCCTCCATCCTGTCTTTGTCCTTTCTGAAGTGTGGCCTCCAGAACAGGAATTAATACTCCAGATGGGGGTCTTACAGGTGAACGATACAGTGGCAACACCACCTCCCTCCTTCTGCTGGAGATACTTCTCCCTGTGCATCCCAGCATCCCACTGGCCCTACCCACTGCTCTGTCACACTGCCGCATCACTTTGAAGTCATCAGATATGATAACCCTAAGGTCCCTTTCTTGCATAGTGACTGTCAGTACCCCCCCCCCCCCCCCATCCTATACACAGCTGCTGGGTTCCTATGTCCTAAGTGGAGTATTTTGCCCTTTTTGGCATGGAACCCCAACTGCCATGCTCTTGACCACCCTCAAGTTTCTCATGGTCCCTACACATTCTCTCCACACCCTCCTAAGTGTCTATCCTGTTACAGATTTTGGTGTCATCTGCAAAAAGGCATACCTTCCCTGGTCCCAGTACTGAGCCCTGCAGCACCGCGTTGGTCAGTCTCCCCTCATTAGAGTGAGTGCCATTAACCACCACCCTCTCTTTGCCTGTCCATTAACCAGTTCCTTAACCAGTTCACCCTTTTGGATCCCACCCCTAGACTGCTCAATTTCTTTATCAGTCTCCTGTGCAGCACAGTGTTGAGGGCCTTGATAAAGTCTAGACAGACCATGACAACTACCCTTCCCTGATCTATTTTCCTGGTCACCCAATTGGAAAACAATCAGATTCATTTGGCATGATCCCCCCCCCCATAAATCCATGTTGCCTTTGGTCTTGCAGCCCACTGAATTCAAGATACTCTACCAATCTTTGCTTTAACAGGGTTTCCATTAATTTCCCCACCACTTCTGTGAGACTGATTGGCCTATAGTTGTTAGCCTTCTCCCTGCTGCTGCTGTTATGAAGCAGGACCACATCTACTTTCCTCCAGTCTTCTGGAACCATGCCTGCTTCTAGTGAGCTGTTGCATAAGGCCATCAAGGGGGCAGCTAGCACCTCCCTGAGTTTCCTTTAGTACCCTTGGGTGTACCCTATGTGGTCCCATAGCCTTGTCCACTTTAAGAGCTGCAATCTCTTGAGGACTCTTTCCTCTGAACATGGACTTTAATTAAATCCTCATCTCTGGACTGGTTATTTGCAACAACATTTCAATATGTAATACGAATAATTCATAACAATACTATTGTAATATTTTAATTAAAAAAATCACTGTAGGCATAACTCTTAAAAAAACAGTAATATGCAGTGATTAACATGGTTGAATGACATGGACAATGCACCCTGTGTGGGGTATAGTTTGTAACATGTAGCATATATGTGATCCGAGAGGACTGAGTATCTGGATACTACATCTACCTATGGGCAGCAACTACAGGTTCCCCACCATTTGGCAACAATAACAGAAAACTTGTCCACTCGACTCTCCCATCTCCAGTCTCCGTATATATATATATATATATATATGTGTGTGTGTGTGTGTGTTCCTCTGTGACATACTGGGGGCATCAGCAGCAACATCTGATGTTGCTACATTTTGGGTTATATTTTCCATCGGGATATGGCAGTATGGGAAGCAAAGACAGGGAACAAACTGCAGATCTTCACAGGTATCCATTGAATGCCCATGATAATGAAACACTCCGCCAACTGCCACCATCACCTGCCCCAACTTGAGGATACACAGTGACAGGCACCACGTAGCATGTGCTGTGCATGCTGGCTGAATCATTGGCACCAGCAGCCACAAGGCAATGCACCCTAGATCCTCACACACTTGCATGTATCTGCTTTGCCTATGTAACCCACACACGCCAACTTTTGTCAGGCTTACCTTGGCAAGGCAACAAACCACAAGTTTGCAGAAAATAAGTATCACCCCTGGCATTAAGGTAAATACTTGGCTTGGGCATCTAGGAGGTGGGGGGTGGTGGTGGTACAAAAAGTAACATTTCTGTTTAACCCAGGTCCAGGAGAGAGGAAGGTGGCAGGGGATGGTGTGTCTCCTATCTGTGGGGCACCAAGAACATTTCACAAGTCACTCAGAAATGGATTGTCCGCAACCATAAACTTTGAGATTGTATTGTATGGCTTTATTTCTGTCAACATGAACAAAAGAAGGGTGGTTCCCCCAAGGCTTTACTGTTCTGGACAGATGACAACAACTGCTGAAGCAGAAACACTTTACACTCTGGCAGTACTGTAAATCCAACATGAACACTTTTCCCAAATGACTTATCCGTACCTGTGCTGAGGGATCTCTGGATCTGTAACCAGTGCATACATTGTGGGGGTTGCCATGCACTTAAACTTGAACACACCTGACCAGATGACATGTGTTAACACCTGCAGGAAAACTGTTCCAATCTTGTAACCAGTTAGAGCCACTCTGAACCACGAATGAGGGGCTGCTCGCTCTGGCCAAAATCAGACTCAACAGTCCCACTGGGCTGCTAGAGACATCCATACATTCAGCATATTAACAGGACATTTTTGTGGTGAAAAGAGGTTCTGAGTACCTGTAATCTAGCCAGCTGAGGGCACATACAGAGGTATCAGACAAAGCACAGTCTATCTTCAAATGAACCTTGTACTCACGGTTTGGTATTCCCTTCTTAAAGCATTTGAAAGAACACTTCAGTCCACAGTTCTCTGACAGATCCATAGCTTTTAAAGTAAAAACACACACAATCTCTTCACTCTGGGCAGCTCTGATAGTCTTTCAGGGGATTGCCCCAAAGAATCACTGACTTCTCAGTCCCATTCCACTTTTTTTACACTTAATTTTCAGTTAGTATAAAGTACAGAAATATATTATGTCATCAAGTGTTCAACAAATAGGCACAGGGATATATCTATCATATCAGCCAGAGTATACCTTGCTGAACAGACATTGAACAGTTCTCATTCTTATGAGGAATGAATGAAGTTCATGTAAGTTCATTATGCTCTGCAGGCGGCCCTAGTTTGCAGACCCCACCATGTCTGCCTTCATTATCAGATGGGGCCGGATCATCTTGGGACCCACTCTTCCACTCCCTAGACCTACCTGCCTTACCTAATGAGATTGCCCCACCAGACAAGCCTACTCCACCACTGCAATGGACCAGGCCAGCCCTACCGCCCATGCCTCCTGCCTTAATGCCAACTCCAATCAGGCCTGGCCTCCTAAGTTTACCACCATTGCTTCATGCCCCTTGGGGAGGCTGGCCTGGCACACTCAGGCCACCAGATATCCCTATGCCATCAAACTATCATGACTCATGGATGGAAGGCCACTCGAGGCTACTTGCCCCGCAGGCTTTCCACACCCCCTGTACCCCAGTAAGTGAGGAACTGGACCCAGAGGTCAAGGAACTAATAACTAGATGGATGCATGATGATCTTCCACTCAGCAGACCCTAACAATACAGTTAAGCCATTCAGGCTTAAGCATCTGCTCTCCATTCTCTGCTTAGCAATAAAAATGCATTTCTGTGTGTACAACTCTGTATTGATAATAATAATTACTAATGGGTTTTAGTGTGTTCCATTAACTGCTTAACAGTTTAGGGTCTGATAGATTGTATTCTGCAAAGTTTAAAACTTATGTACTTAGTTTATACTTACATATTTTCTAAATAAGATACTGAAGATAGACTTGTAAATTTCCAGACAAGCTGTGTCTTCATGAGTCCTGGAGTGTGACCTTCTCAAACCTAAAACATATGTGAGGGACTTTCCACAGACAGACATAGCCA
Source organism: Neoceratodus forsteri (assembly GCA_016271365.2). Classification (NCBI taxonomy): domain Eukaryota; kingdom Metazoa; phylum Chordata; order Ceratodontiformes; family Ceratodontidae; genus Neoceratodus; species Neoceratodus forsteri. Next base: position 613,012,225 of record CM057456.1, read on the forward strand.
CTGTATTATTAATCAATCAAGTTTGGCTGTATGGGGTCAAACATCGGTCAACCCCATCACATTTGTGGTTTGCCTAGCTGCATGAGTGCACAAGGCAGTCAACCTTGCCTTACCTAGATCCATGCTTTATTTCAGACTAACCACAAAGAGTGATTTGCTGTTTACTTTGCTATGAAATGTGTAACTTTAGACCATGTATCTCACTCTTAAGTCCAATGTTACATTTAACATCAGAGTTCTCTTCCCCAACTCTCTTTCATGTGAGATACTGTGACATCAGGTTACATGTCACAGCTCAAACAATAACCTATGTTAATCTGACGTTTGAGTTTATTGACAACACTCAGCATCTGATCAACAACCCATATTTGATTAGTCGAAACATATAAAACTCCAAAAGCCTCTTTTCTACCTTGGCAAAAAGTATATAAATCCTCAACCACCCCAGGCAAGGTAAGGAGTCTCAGAGGGACAATTGCAGGTCACCTTACTCCTAGGACTTCAGAGGACATTGGTTTGTACAGGGTCTGGTGAATTTGTTACCACATTCTTAGGCATAGGACCTAAGAACTGGCATTCCTGTCATTAGTTTTTATTTCTTTTAAATACGGCGTACTTTTTACCTGTGACGAGGACATTATTTTTTGCTTTGCACTGCTGTTCAGAAAAAGTTATAATTGTGTTCTAAGAATTTATTACAATTTAAAAAATTGTTTTTGCCTGTCTGTGTAATGCCAAAAACTGCCTTACAAATATCATGTTGGTAGAACAGTTCAAGACTACGACAAGAACTTTAAACTTATAATTGTTTATTTATTTTATCATCAAGACTATTTTATAAACATCTCAAAGCCAACAAAATCAAGAGTAAATACTTTTAATCATGAATCCTGACTTTAGTTTTCTTTCTCAACATAATATTATTAAACTTAGAGCAATGAGTTTGGAACAAGAACATCTGAAAAGTAAAACAGGCTTAGATTTTTGTTTCTAGAGCCACGCTAGTACTCTTAAAATAACAGCTAAGGGTTATAGTCACATGTTAAATTGTGCAGACCTCTCATGTACTGAGCCCTTACATAAGTATTTGGGATGGTGTTTCATAGACCCTGAGAAAAAACACTGGTGTAAGACATTTGACTGTCCTAGACATCAAGTAACAGATGGGTTTAAGGTTCATGTAAAAATATTCGAGGAATTAGGGAAGTACCACTGTCCCCTAGTACATTACCATGACCACAAAGGTAATTTAGATTTTAACGAACATACAGTCTTTGCAGACCAAGACCAAATAGTCTTGGTCAGTCAGGTGTCAGATAAAATAACAGTGGCAGGCGCCCCAGGTCAGAACTCAGGGGACACAATGCCCGCTCTCTGTGTCTCTGCCCCAAACAAACTTTATCCCAACCTGGCCAGACTGGTGGATGAATTGCAGAAACGTCATCCCCAGTCAATGGAACACTCAGAGAAAATGTCAGGTTCCGCCAGTCATGGTGAGAGCCATGTACAGGAGCCTGACCAGGGTGGTTACCATGGGGAACACGAAGACACCCCAGGTAACCCCCACACTGCAATTACACTGATAAATAATGTGTACTCACATAATAATAAATAGCGCAGTGGTCTAAGGCTCTGAGCTGCAAATCTGGTGACATCCAGCAGACCAGACCTGGGTTTGAATCCAACAGCTTCCACTTGTATATTGTGTGACCTTGAGCAAGTCACTTAACCTCCTTGTGCTCCCAGGTTGCTCCTGTAAAAAAGCTTTCAGCTTAGTGTGCTATACCTGGTTAAACAACTAAATAAAAAAAAAAAAGTTGATAAACATACTCTAGGCTCTATATTGGGGGGGGTTCTCCTCGAGAGGGGCACTGTCTCTCCAGAAGCAACATACCCAGTTGTTAGGAAACTAGATATTTTCCTATCTCTTTTGTAACTGAGCAGTTACCATCGGACAAGAAACTTGTGTATATTATTATGAAATTGAGAAAAGTCATGGAACTAACAAACTCACCTCCCCGTTAATCTCCATCCCTTATGGTCCCTGTATCGCATTCCATCTTGTCCATCTTTCAACAAATTATTCCTGCCTATTTTGTACCTGGTAAGTTAGAGCTTCCATGTTTTGTATATTTACAATAATCTGTTTCCATTCTTCAATAGTTGGTGGAAGTGGCTTTGACTAACTCCGGGTGATAGCTTTATTATATGCAACGATACAAATATACCAAAAAATATAAAGAGCTGCCTCCCTTAACTTCCCTAGGAGGGAATCCCAGTACCGTATTATAAAAGCACAGGGGTCCTGTTGTTTGGAATAAGTTGAATATATTCTGTATAATCTCTTTTAAATGTTTTTATACTTGGACAAGTAAAAAATATATGGGAATGAGAGGCATTCTCTTCTCCACATAGAAACATAGACTTTGACGGCAGATAAGGACTGCTTGGCCCACCTAGTCTGCCCATTTCCCTACCTACAGGATAAGCTGCAGTTCCTAGTTAACCAACAGCCTATTTCCTCCTACCCCCCACATAAGCGCCAACAGCAAGGAGATGTAGTCGGGTTCCACCTAGCAACCTGACCTGGTTGGGGGTCAAAAAGAATCTTATCTTAATCTTCCAGAAATATTCCTGCCATAATAGTGAGGACGTCACTCTGGAAGAGTTCTCCCAAATCTTATTCCACTCCAGCTTTGATAAGTGGAAACCAGCCTCCTGTTCCCACTTCACTAAAATAGGTCTAGCTGCTTCCCCTCTATGAGAGTTTACAAACTTGTATATCTTGGAGATAGCATGCTTGGGCTTTGAGAGGGAGAAAAGATCTGATAGGGTTGGACCTGACAAGAGATCAATTAGATCATTAGGCAGCTGCCTTAATTTCGTTTGTACAGTATTAGGTCCATCCTAATTTTCCATAACATTCCTCAAAAGACAAAATAAGATCTCTCCTCATTACCTGTGCTGGGCAATAAAAACCTAGAGCCACCTGCTAATTATACCAGGGGTCTGCAGAGCCAAGTAAAAAGTCTGAGGTCTTGATGAACCAACATTGTCTCCAGATCTCTCTTTTTACCCCATCATATTTTCGAAACAGATCCCAAGCCTTGAGGGTCACCTGGATAGCTGAATAGTCATTTAATATACAGGGTCTTGTGTGAGAAGGGTCAAACAGGCAAGAAGATGCGAGGGAGTCCTGTAAGAAAGCCCTCTCCATATCCTGCCAATGTGCCCATGTAGGGGTATGTGACCAGAATAATGCCCATCTCACTTGGGCTATAAGCCAATATTCAAGCAAATCCAGTATGGCTCTTCTCTCAGGTTTCTTACTTGTCATAAGAAGGGACCTTTGGACCCGTGGTCTCCTATTAGCTCAGATGAATTTAAAAATCTTGGTCTGAGTCTCCTTAAACCAAATGTTGTGACAACTGTACTGGTACACATTGAAATAAATACAAGAGCCTTGGGAGGAGATTCATTTTTATGTTTGCTTGCACGCATGTGACAGAAACATAGTGCGATAATCCAAAATGCAGTGCTGTACAGTTGAAAGGGAGAGCTACGCTTCAGTGAGCAGCAATAAGATATTGCATGCTCATGTGCGCTCCCCCCCCACACACACGCATGCATACTGCGTGCTCGTGCTCCCCCCCATGCACACACTGTCTAGCCAATGGGGGTGCCCAATCCCCCCTCGGCTGTGCTGCGCTCCCCCCCAACAAAGTTCCAGATGCCACACTGGGAGCCCACCCCAGCGTGGCAATAGATCATATGGCCGATGGGGGTGCCCAATCCCCTGTCGGCTCTACTGTCCCACCCCCAGAGACTACAGGGTGCCACGCTGGGAGCCCACCCCAGCGTGGCAACAGATCGTATGGCCGACGGGGGTGCCTAATCCCCTGTTGGCTCCATGCCCCCCAAACAGCCTTCCAGCTGCCGCGCTGGGAGCCCACCCAGTGTGGCACAAGTAACGTGTTGTCTAAGTTAAAAAAAAAAAAAAAAGAAACCTGAAAGAAAAAAACCTTCCCTTGCTGACTGTCCTGACCCAATCTCCCCCCACCCGTGCTCACCCTCTGCGCAACCTGCCTCCCCACACCCCCTCCTCACCCCATACTTACCTCTGGAGCTCGGCGCGACAATCTTCAGAGGACTGGGAACACATCTGCACTCTTTAAAGCTGACCGCGAACTGAGGAAATGACGGTAAGCTGTATAATGTAATAAATAGGTTTTTTTTCAACTTTAGTGCATATCTCAGGCATTTTGGGGAATTTTTTCACCAATATTTCAACATGGGGTTTTTGGGGCCCCACCTCATGAATTATGTCACTGTCATGGCGTTAATCAGCTCCGAAAGGTGATTTCACGGTCACTGCGCAGAACCACCTTTCGGGACTGAGTTACAAAACAACAGTGTCACAGTTCATGAGGTAGGCCCCCAAAAACCCTATGTTGAAAATTTGGTGAAAAAATTCCCAAAAATGACTGTTTTACGAGCATGCGTTGCACTGTTCCTACGCACGCTAGTAAGTTCACGAATTTTCAATATGTTCACTCCAGATTTTCAACATTGCCATTTTACCATGCCTCCTTATGAGCAGTACAGCTGTCATTTCTCACATCTGACCCAAAATGTGTTTCCACGCATGTAGCGCACAATGGCGCAGTCGGTGTGCGAAATCAATGTTTGGGACAGATTAAGAAAATCACTGTAACACTGTTCATGAGCAGAGGTGTTAAAATGGCTATGTTAAAAATTTGGTGAAAACATTCCCAAAAATTACTGTTTTACGAGCATGCATTGCTCTGTTCCTACACACGCTCGTAAGTTCGCGAATTTTCAATATTTTCACTCCAGATTTTCAACATTGCCATTTTGCCACACCTCCTTATGAGCAGTACAGTTGTCATTTTTCACATCTCGGCCAAAACGTGTTTCCGCCCATGTAGCGTACAATGGCACAGTCAGTGTGCGAAATCAATGTTCGGGACAGATTTAGAAAATCACAGTGACACTGTTCATGAGCAGAGGTGTTAAAATGGCTATGTTAAAAATTTGGTGAAATATGTCCATAAAATGACTGTGTTATGAGCGACCATTGTGCAGTTTCCACGCACCCTCGTAACTTCATGGATTTCTAATATTTTCAGTCTAGATTTTCACCACTGGCATTTTTCCACACTTCCTTATGAACAGTACAGCTGTCATTTTTCACATCCTGTTCAAAATGTGTTTTTGCATCTGTTGTGCCAAATGGCGTAGTCGCTGTGCGAAATCAGCTTTCGGCTAACAAACTGATATTGCCACTGTTCATAAGGTGGGGGGTCACAAAAAAACCATGTTGAAAATGCCAATGAATGCCTGAGGCGTTAGGGTTTCCGACCATAACGCCCCACCCTGTAGAGATTGACAGGCATCAGGGGTGTAACTTGGGATTCTCGCCTATAATGCACATACCATTCCACACCCTGCAGCCAGTGAGAGGCATTAAGGTGTGCCTTGGACTCTTCGGCCCCAAAGTTCACCCCACTCTCCTATATAGGACCCATCTCACCGTATTTCCTGATGGAATGGGGTGAGCATAAGGGCCAAAGACCCCAAGGCACACTGTGACACTTGTCAGTGTCTGCAGGGTAGGGTGTGGTGAAATGGCGTGCCCGTTATGCCTGAGGACCCAAAGGCACACCCCAATGCCTGTCAGTCTCTGCAGGGTGGTGGTGGGGTTGGCTTCAGTTCAATACTTCACTGCCATTCCTATTATGTAGCTCTCTAACTCCTACACTACCAATGTCAATGCCAGCAAGCAAACATTCGGCATTGACAAATGCTTGTTACTACTTGGATTCTGGCATACATTTGTAAGGGTAGTAAGGATCAGTATTTCATATCTTCTTCCATTTGTCCAAGCATGGGTTTATAGTTATCCATATATAGGTGCTTATTAGTAGTTCTTAATGTAACCCCTAGATATTTAAGAGTAGACATATCCCATCTCATCTTATATTTAAGGAAGAGTGGGGGGGAATCATAGTTAAACTTCAAGATCTCTGTTTTGGTGGAGTTAAGCGAATATCCTGAGAGTGTAAAAAATTCTGCAATCATGTCCATTATTCGAGGTAATGATGTGTTTGGAGAGGTTAAATATAAAACAACATCGTCCGCGTACAGAGTGACTCTATGTTCCTGTCCTCCTACCTCCACCCCATGTAATGTCTCATCCATCCTAATCCATTGAGCCAAAGGCTCAGTATATAATGCAAACAATAATAGAGACAAGGGACATCCTTGATTGGTGTCCCATCCTAAACAAAAACCCTGAGAGACTGTCCCATTCATACGGATATAGGCCTGGGGACCTGAACATAGATGCTTTATGGTATCCACAAAGCTCTCGGGGAACCCAAACCCAGCAAGGCATGACAAATAAATTCCCAGTCAACTTGGTCAAATGCTTTTTCAGCATCTAGACTCATAATCATAGCAGGGGTGTTGTATTTATTCAAATGGTCTACTGTATAACATGTATGGTCCGGCAGACATTGTCTGAGGCTGGTCTATCAGAGACAAATCCGGTCTGGTCTCTATGAACCATCATTGGTATTATTTGTTGGAGACGTTTAGCTAAAATAGCTGTTAGGAATTTATAATCTACATTTAGGACAGAGATAGGCTTGTAAGAAGAGCAAAGTGTGAGATCCTTACTGGGCTTGAGAACCACCAAAATCACAGCCTGTCTCTAGGAGGTAGGCAGAGTAGAACCATCTTCCAGAATCTCCTGATAAGCAGATCTTAAGATAGGAACGATAGTCTTGTGGAACTTTTTATAAAATTCCTCAGGGGGACCGTCATTACCAGGAGACTTCCCAGTTTTACCCTCCCCAACTACCGTACTGATCTCAATATCTGTAATAGGAGCCATGAGACGGGCACCCAAATCCTCAGTCAAATGCGATAGGTTCAATCCCCCCCCCCCCCAAAAAAAATTCTTGATTGTCCCTATCTTAGGTCTTTCCTGTTGAGCATAAAGTTGTTTATAATATACAGTAAAGGCCTCAGAAATTTGTTAGAGAGTAGTGACCTTAACTTTAGTCTGTGGGTGGACAATATGTATTATTTGTGCACGGGCCTGTCTTGCCCTAAGTCTAAGGGCTATAAGTTTTAAAGCTCTCAGCCCCCCTACATAATATTTTTGTTTAAGTAATTGCAGATTCCATTCAACTTTATGATCCAGACTTTTGTTTAGCTCTCTCCCAAGGGCTGTCAGCTCTTTTTCTCTCTCTGTCTGTCAAACTTTTCTTGCCGCAATTTTTCTAGAGATCTACATGTCTGAGCTGTTTTGTTTTTTGTGTCTCTGCTTTTTCCTAGCTACAGCTATTGCTATTAGTTTACCCCACACTTTGGCCTTTATTGTATCCCATATCATTCCATGACTTATTTCACTGTTAACATTATCCTGAAGGGTCTGGGCTATGGTTTGGGGGATTTGTTCCACCACCTCTGGATCATTAAGGAAAGATAAGTTTAATCTCCAGAATGTATTTTTTTTTGGGTAGAGAAAGGGCCATGGTCAAAGTCAGTGGGGAGTGATCTGATAGACCGATAGCTCCAATCTCGCATCCCCTTACCTGTGAGAGAGATTCCTTAGCCAGAAAAAAATAATCTAATCTAGAGTACATATGATATGTGGCAGAATAATGCATGTAACCCTTGGTAGAACCTTCTAAAAATGTCCAAGTATCTTGGAGTCCCAACTTTTGCAACAGGAATCTAACCAGCTTTATGGTTTTATATGATTTCCTGGGATTCTTAGATGTAATGTCATTAGCTGGGTTGAGGGTCATATTCCAATCTCCCCCAGAAATAAGGATCCCCTCTGCCTTTTCTGAAATGAGTAATAAGATTTTCCTATATAGTTCATAGGATGAATTCGGGGGCACATACACAGAGGTTAAGGTGATCATCTGACCATTCAGGGTCCCTTTTACAAGGACATATCTACCCTCTTTGTCCCTCACCCTCTCCACAACTTCAAAGGGGATGTGATTTAGGATCAATATAGTGACCCCACATCGCCTACCCCTCCCAAAAGATGATGAACACTCCGCTTTATATCCAAAATTCTGCAACTTCTGGTGCTCCCCATCTGACAGGTGTGTCTCCTGTAGAAGCACAAAATCAACCTTAGTTTGTTTTATATAATTTAAAACTTTTTTCCATTTAATAGGACTTGTCAGACCATTAACATTAAAGGTCAATATTCTGGAATCCATCTATAAGAGATGAGTTTCCCCCTGATACACAGTGGACAGTGCCCCCGAAGTGGGGAAGGAAAACCCTCTTCCCCATCCCTCTCTGCAGTACCCCAACAGCCAAGAAATAAAGTGCCCCAATCAGTATAATCAAACTTGTAAACTATAACATGAACTTGAAATATAACAGTAAAGAATAAACCATAAAGTAAGGCACTTCCAAGATAGGGGAACAATGATTCCTGTTCCCTGTCTCTGCTAGGAATAAAATATAACCCTGCAGAACTGCAGTGTAATGTCTGTCCTCTGAGAAGAGGATCACTATAAGGACAATTTGTTGCTGTATGACAACCAACAATCGTTTGTCCAAGAAAAAAGCTGTAAAACAAAAAATGCCAAAGCCCCCACAGCCAACACATCCCGCTTCTGTTACGGCACTGGGTCGGAACATAGCCGACCACAATAGCACAGTCAACAACCGCGCGGCAAAAATTGTATCATTTTTGCTTTTGTGGGGTACTCTGCCCATGCACACCCCCACCCTCCCGTAGTTATGATTCCCACTCCAGCGGGAGTGGATCACGAGCAAGTTGAAATTCATGGGGCCATGGAAATACTGTTTCCATAGCCCCTTGTAAAAAAAACTAAGTCCCAATAGCAAAAATCTAGAGAGACCAGGATTAGAACCCTGGTCTTTACAGCCCCCCACCCAAGCTGTTCCATATCTCAGCCTTTCACGCCACAGGAGCAGCTCAGCCAGCCTCTTATTTTCCACTGCCCTTGTTCTCTAGCAGCACCATGGACAGCGACCTGGGGGAGCGCTTACTGCAAGCACTGTAAATCCCCTCTTGCTGTCTGTGGTAGCGCTATCCAGAGTAGCGCTCAAATGACTGGTGCTATTCTGGTAGCGCTATTATAGGGGGTTACCTTCTATTAGTCATCTCCTCCCCCCTCAAAACAGGTTTCTGAATCAGTGCAATCAGATCAGATATATATTTTATCCATGTGGATTATCCTAGTAAGGTATATAATAGGACCTGCCCTCACCCCTCCAGTAAGCCCTCTACTTCAGAGTAAGATGTTAAAATGACCGAAGGGGTCAGGGTTTATCGTGGCTGAGCAGCCTGAGGGTCTCTCAAATGCCTCCGTTTAGGAGGTAACCTGAGGATCAAACTGCCAGAAATATCCCCCTCTAGCCCCGGGATATCAAACTGATGGACGCCATACTCTGGAGCTCAGCCTGGAGCCCAGAACAAATTCCAAAAGGGCCATAATTCCAAGAGAGAGATGAGCGGTCAGTCCTGCTCCCTCTTCTATATCCCAAGAGGGCACAGCATAAATACTCCCCAGAGCAGCTCTGTAGTGCGACTCCACAGATACGATCTCCCCTAGGTAGTCAGTAATCCCCAGGGAAGGGCCCCAGAGCATCTCAAGGAGGTCGACCCTCACTTACCCTGATTGGCAATAATAGATAGCAGCAAACTGGAAACATATCCGGTTACAGCTAGTTGTACTTATTTGTAACATCTATACATGTACATTTAGCAACCTCAGTTTGTCAGTCTTTAACTGAAACAGAGCTTCTAGAAACATAATCAGGGTCCTAAAATAAAGTTTAGGAGGCTGTTGATATGCACAGACTTGGAAGGAAATCCAGTGATCTGGTTAAATGTTTTATGTCCCAAGTGAAAGTAAAATAAAATAAATACCAAAGCATACAATGTTATTCTGTAAGACTATGGGAAAAACACAGAAAACTAAAGAATCATTAAAGAGAGTTCCATACTCCCCACTGGGACCCAGTCGAATCCAGTAGAATGGCTTACAACAACTTCATCAGAGCATCCTCTCTGGTACAGATGCAGAAATAACAAGGAAATAGAAGGACTATCCGTATGTATTATTCGATCTCCTTCATAGATTCTCCTTGATCTGCAGTCTGGAGAGCTCTTCCTCTGGTCCGGAACTTGCGGAGTAGATCATCGAGGGATGTCTGTGTGGGCACATCGCATAGCAGTCTATCTGGTCCCCCTAGGAACTGTCGTCTCACCAGTGGAAGGTTCCTGTCAGCCGTCGTCGATGAAGAGACAGATTGCTTTTCTAAAGGAATCCCTCGGCTCATTAAGGCATCCTCAACTTCTCCTGGGGTGGCATATAATTGTGGGCCCTCCTCCCAAAAGACCCTCATCTTTGCAGGGTAAGGGGGTCTGAAATCAAATTTGCTTACTTTTCATAGCTTTCATTACTGGGCAATACATTAGCCTCAGCCTTTGAATTTCTTGGGGGATAATCTTAGTCCATGAACAGTCTGGCCCCATTGTATTTAATTTCCGCCTTCTGCCATGCTTGCCATAACACCTCCTCTTTCACAGCATAACTTGAAAATTTCATAAGAACTTGCCGAGGTCAAGCTGCAGGGTCTGTTGGCCTTGGGGTGAGGGTTCTATGAGCTATCTCAATCCAGAGATCAAGGGTGGGCGGCAAAGCCAGAACATTGCGTAGCAATCCTGCATGAAGAGGGCCATATTACCAGTTTCCAAGCCCTCAGGGAGTCCCGATAGCCTCAGATTGTCCCTCCGCAATCTGGCCTCTAAGTCTATACATTTAGTGTGCACAGAGTCTGCATAATCCAGCAACATGATTAGTGTGTCCACATGGGAATCCAACTCAGTCTCCAGGCTAGAGACCCGTGTGTCGACCTCTCTTATTGATGCATCAAGGTTGGCCAGTTTATGGTGCAGTTTTTGAAATTCTGTTTTCTTTTGTTTATGGAGCTTCTGTATTTCCTGGAGTATAGCATCTAAATGAGATGCATTCATCCGATCATCTTCCCCATCCATATCAGAGGCCTGGAGGGTTCGGCGCGTTGGCGAGGGACTGTGGCTCCGATCCTGAGTAAGTATTCTGTATCGGGAGCCATTCTGTGTAGTTTGTCCTTTTTTCATCTGGGTTTCGGAGGAGTTAGCTTCCCCTTTCTGTTAGGAGGCGTATCTTAAAGTTTGGAGCGCTCAGTATTATTAGAAGAGGGTTTTAATACGTGCTTGTGGGGGAGCTTTTGGCTTAAGCTGCTGCTTGGGCTGTGGTGGAACTGGAGTTCCCCATTCCACTTTTTGTGTGAAAATCTCACACCACCAGGGCTTCACAGGATCTGGTAGCCACCACTTCCCAGGAAACCAGCCTTTGGATCACTGTACTGTAGCAGAAATACAAACAGAGAGTCCTTCCCTTTTCCAAAAAAAGTGCCAGCAGGCCCTCTTGCCCTCAGAACTCTCAGTGAGCTCCTCTCCCTTCAAACTCCAAATTCACTCTGTTCCACCTCCATGGAGGCAGGCAACAATTTCTGTTATCCTGAAACCCCACAAACCCCCCCGTTTATGTGATACTTATCGCCCAATCTCAGTTCTTAACTAAGACTATAAAATCTACACTAGCATTTAACTCATTGATTAGATAATATACTTCCTGTAATTATACACCCAGACCAATCCAGATTTATTAAAACTAGACAGACCGTGGATAATATTAAATGAACACTCTTTCTTATTAGCCACTCCCTTCACACAAAATCCCCCTTTCTTTTATTAAGTCTCGATGCACAAAAAGCATTTGATAGAGTCTCCTGGGAGTTTCTACACTCCACTCTTTATAAATTTGATTTCCCACAGGGATTCCTAGATACAATTAAAGGAATCTACACTGCCCCTGAGGCAGTGGTTAAAATCAGTGGTTCCCATTCTGATAGATTCGCCCTGCAAAGGGGGACTCGTCAGGGCTGCCTGTTGTCACCTTACCTGTTTGCCCTATATGTAGAACCTATTGCCTAGTTTCTTAGACAGCAAGAAGACTTGACAGGATACACTATAAAGGGTACGCATCATAAAGTGGCGTATTATGCAGATGACCTGCTCCTATACATTACTAACCCTGAACCCTCATTAGACTCGCTAACTAGAATTTTACCAGTCATTGAACAGATCTCGGGTTACAAAATAAACCAAGACAAGTCAGAAGTGGTAGCCATAAACTATGACCCCTCACCGGTTATTATGCAGAAATTTCCCATGAAATGGAACAGACTATATTTAACATATCTAGGTATCAAGATATCTTCCTGCCCCTCGTCCTTAACAAAACTAAACTAGGACCTGGTTTTTCAGGAGATCCAGACGGATCTCCATAGATGGTCTCAGTCACCATTATCAATACTACCTAGGGTACAGTTCATACAAATGAATGTACTGCCTAGGCTACTTTACATTACGCAAAATATTCTGCTACCTCCCCACTATAGGGAGATAACTAAATGGTCGAATGCTATTAACAAATTCCTCTGGAATAAAAAAAGGCCTCGGGTAGCTCTGGACAGACTTCACCTGCCAAAAGAGAGAGGGGCAGTCTGGCACTTCCTAATTTAAATAAGTATCTGACAGCAGCAGTACTAGCCCATATGTCCAAATGGTTTCTTCTCACTAATCAAACCCCAATGTGGGCAACACTAGAAAGGAACCTGTCGGACATCCCCTTGTGCAGTGATCAAATTTACCAACCTATGCCTCCCCGGAGGGAAGAGCGGACACTGGTGTTTACTAAGGCTATCATTCAACATTGGAGACAGCTCCTTAGGACTAAAGAACTTAATTCCTTGGCTAAGTGGATGGGAATCCCAACCAAGGACCCTAGATTTCTACCCGGTAGCCTCGAACATACATTCCATCTATGGCGAGAAAGAGGACTTGTCCACACTTTCCAATTTTACCAAAATGGTATTTTTAAAACTTTCCAACAACTGCAGGAGGAGCATTTGTTACCCCATCAAGATTTTTTTCGATATCTACAAATCAAACACCACTTAACATCTGAAATAGGACTCACTATCACAGAACAACAAACATACCCCTTAATCTCCCTGCTAACTCAATTGAACACTCCTGAATCCCAGCAACACCTTATCTCACACTTCTATAAAGCACTCCAACAGACTTTGAACCATGCCATTAAACTCATCCAAACAAAGTGGGAATCCGAGTTGTTGATTGCCCTTGACACTGCAGAGTGGTTGAAGATATGGCGACTCCTACATAAAACCACCTGCTCTTACACATGGCGGGAATTTTCATGGAAAATAGTGGCTCATTTCTTTCGCACTCCTCAGATTACTGCAGAATTCCTAGGGGGAGGAGATCCCTCATGTTGGAGGGGTTGCAGAGTGGAACCTGACACTCAGACCCACATACTGTGGTTTTGTGAGGTCCTCTCCGAATTTTGGGATTCAGTAAACCAGCATGTAAGGGAGCTGTTCCCATCTCTGGGAGACATCACCCCACAACTGTCCCTTTTACTTCACTACCCGAGACATTTTCAGGACAAACACTCGATCTATTTATTAAACATTTTTTTTAGGGCAGCCCAAAAAGTGATAACCAGACTCTGGTTAACCCCAGACCCTCCCCTTATTTCCAGCTGGGAAAATATTATCTACAAACTATATAAAATGGAGAACATGACAGCCCATCTTCAAAATACCATGCCAGTCTTGACTAACAGGTGGTCCAAGTGGTTTCTTCATATATCCCCCCGTTGCCCAGATTTTGTCCCATAGACAGTGGGTGAGGGGCACAAGGGAAATAGAGGGATCAGATTGTCTGATACATAATTTGAAATACTATACCTGTCAGAACCCCCCTTCTATAGGTAATTATGGGGGGGACGTATTTTCTCTCCCTGCCATAAAATGATTCGAAATAAAAGGTCTAGTTTCATATCTTCTCGGGGAATTTTTCACATATAAGACCTCCTTCCTGCTTACCACTGGAACTCTGCACTTTCATCATGTTATTACACCAACTACTAGTCACCAAGGTATTTACTTACAATTCCAACATACCTAATTTGCTAATCAGCTGTAGTACATTAATGTCTACTCCTCTTTTTTTTTTGGTTTTGGAATTTCTTTATCCTCCTGTGGCAGGTCCACCATCGCTGTCCACAACCTACCAGTCTCGGGGTCCTTCAGGGGGTTGTAGATCCTTGCGCACCCTGGCAGATCCCCAGAGCCAGTCTAGAGGCATCATCCTTGGCAGGCCCCCACTTTTTCCTCCGTTTCTCTCGTGAACATGGTTATTACCGAGACCCCCAGAAGTGATAGAGCATACGCGTGGAAGTGCACATGTGCACCACAGCTCCAGATGGGGTCTCCTCCTCCCTCCCCAGTCAGCCTATCGCCGAAGGTCCTCGGAGTGAAGCCGCTTCTCCGGCCTCCACCAGGGGGCGGCCGAGCTCCGAGGGTACCTGCAACAACAACCCGAGGTAGAGGGCCGCGAGCCTGCAGTCTGCTCTAGTCCTCACCCTCCTCTCTGGCTGACCTCCAATGACCCAGGCTCGTTCCCCAACCTGGGTCACCATCGTGGCATGAGGTGTGGTGTCCAGCGTCTCAACCCTCAGCCCCACCGGGCCGGCTATGTCTACTCCTCTTGTGCAATGGCTGTCTGTACTGTATGTATGTCCTGATGTCTCATAAATTTTAATAAAAAGAAAGTTTAAAAAAAACCCTCCAAATTCTCAAGAACGCTCTGACAGCTCTGGCACAGCTTTTAGCCAAATGTGGCTTATGCTGCTGCAAGAGTTCCAAACAGCATTACCTTATCCTGTACTCAGCAGAGCCAGGCAAATGATGTAATGCTTTACAGAGATCATTTAATCCCTCTGGACCCTGCCATTACCATCTGCCTGCTCTAAAACTGATGGGATTCTAGTAACCCCAGGGACTGGCTGGTTACACCTATGTAAATTGTCAATAATCTAGTCTAAGAGAAGAGGGGAGGATGAGACACAGTGTATGAATCTTTGGTCAAATCGGCAAATATGTCAGGAAGGAACTTGCACTGATCCGATTTAGACGGGATGGATTCAGTGTGTATGAGAACAGCGGTAGTTTTGGAGTGTGATTTTTTTATGCAAGTTGTTAATGGAATGAAGAAGGAGGATTAGCCTAGGAAGCTGGAGGGTTAAGAAATAACAAGGTCTTAAATGGTCTGGCTAGAATGGGACAAAAGATTGGCTGATAGTTATCAGGAGAAGACAGATACCCCAACTTTGAAGAGTAGGATGACAGTAGCACGTTTACAGACCTAAATGATAAAGGGAGAGGATAAGGATAATTGGAGGATGGTGGCTGTTGAATGGAAAAAGAGGATATAGAAAGTAGGATGGAAAGGAGAGTAAGAACAGAGAGCAGCCAACTTGATGGTTATAACCATGAAGTAGCAAATACTGCAGGGGTGGGACTTAGAGTTACTCAGAAAGACAGGCAGTGGATTATGTGCCTGACCAAGACAGACATGATAGAGCGTGCCTATGCTTGACCCAGATAGGGAGTATAAGGGTAGCAAAGGCATGACCCATACAAGGAGGGTATGGTGAGTGTTTGCCTGACCCAGTTAGTGAGGGTATCAAGATGAATGAAAATGGGAACAGACTGAAGCATAACACAATAGCTAGCCTGGTGATGAATGGACAGACAAGTAATACTTATTTAAATCACAAATAGGATTTCATCTAACCAGCACTCAGAGCTACTGTACTTCTTATTTGGTGTGCAGTGTGTTCTCGCTCAGGAGCACTAGGAGGAACACTCCATTTCAACATCAGTGGGGTTGATGGCACAGTAACATTTAAACGAAAAGACTGCTGATTATAAATCACTTAACCTAACTCGAGTAATTTATAAGTTACTAGGGATGTCTCCTATGCTATAATATACTTCTTTTCAGAGGTTTGGGCAGGCAGAGCCACTCAAATTCCCTTTGTGGTCCTCTCCCCCAGGCCTCATGTTCAGAATCTATTGTACCATGAAACATCCCTTAGCGGTCCTATTAACTTATACAATCAATTACAATGAAATTTAGAGTCCCATCAAGTGCAGAAAAAGTAAACTGAGAGGCATAAGTAGTTAAATGATTATAAGATGTGACTATCACTTCTTCATTATAATATCTGTAAGGCTAATATCACACTACTCTGGATCCATCTGAAGTAACCCCCTCCCCAAAACTACCACCATGTGAGTCACACAGCAACAGTACTATGGTGTAATCAGAAAAGTCTGACAGATTGCATGGAGAGAGATGAGCAAACACATGATGTCCTGGCTTCTTCCCACTAGTGACCAACTCTAAAACTCCCACTCGTGCTGTGCCACTCAAGAGGTCTTCCCACATGAAATACCTGAACAGCAACTCAGTCACCTGACCTTCCATGTAGATTGAAAGCATCCTCAAAGATGGTCAGTCCATCTCCTTGGGGGTGGCCCTCCAACAACTCAGGTTTATTCAGGAACCCAGGTTGCAGACGTCATGAGCTGTAGCCATACCGATGTGCAGGTGGGAATGCCCATCTCAAAACGCTTATACATAACGTTAACACCATTCGAGTCATAAGATTCTGTAATTTTATGTGGTATGTTTAAAGGTTTTTATGCCACCTTCTCTCTCTGGCACCTGGGTGCCCCATTGCCAGATGTCTTTGAGGAACCTTATTGTAATCTTGCATACCCCACTACAGTGGATGTAGACGGAGTCAGGTATCCCATCCAATAGAATTTTTAGCTTGACCAGTCTCCGTAAAGATGTCCTGGTTGAGAGTTGGGGAGCCTGATATACCAGGGCACATTTCCAGGGTTTTCATCCACCTCCCCCCCTACCCAGGCAAGAAATGGCGCTGCTAGTGCATGCTGCACGTTGGCATCAGCAGTCGCCACATCCCACTCATGTTCCTCTGCCACTCTACCACCTGTGTTCACCGATGTGGCAGTGTACTGGCAGATGGAATAGCCCACCTCCCTCCCTCCCTCCCGGGAAGAGGAGGGTGCCCTCTGTGAAACTCAGTCTTCCTCCCCAAGACCAGACCCTGATGACCATAGAACCCTTCCGAACCTTGGTATCCGGTGTCACTAGAGGAAATGATGCTGATGCCAGAACAGGCCAGCACATGATTATGTATTTATAACAGTGATATAAAGTTACATTAAAAGGAAAAAAAAATACAGTTACCCAAAGTATCATGGATTGAGTCCAGAGCGAACTCATCCTAGATATCTTACTTGATATCAAAAGGTGATTTTGCATCCCGAAAGGTGATTCTGTGCAGTGACCACAAAATCATCTTTTGGGACCAAGTAATGAGATGACAGTGACATTGTTCATGAGGTGGGGTCCCAAAATGCTTATGTTGAAAATTTGGTGAGAAAATACAAAAAAATGACTGAGATATCCACTTTTAAATTCTTTGTTTGTATCAGAGTCATATGAAGCAGGGTCCTAGTTTGTATCTTGTCATACGAATTAAGATCCTATATCATATGACTCTGATACAAACAAGGGCCCAGATATTCAAAGGGGTTGTGCCTGGTGCAACAGAGTTGTGCCGGCGCAACCCCACATTGCGCCCTGGTGGGATATTGAAAGGGCTGCCCAGCACACTGCAAATCCTGATGAGCCGGCGTGCAAGGTAATCCTATGTGGCGCAAATGCAGGGGGCGTGCCCATGCATATGTGGCACATCCCAATATTCAGCTCGGGATGTGCGGCGCATATGCTGGTGCAGCCCTGCACTGCAACGCATAGGGGGTTCAAAGTTGAGCCCATGCAGAGTACGAACATCTCCCGGCCACCCACAGGTGGGCTGCAGTACTGCAGGGTGCAACACAGCAGCCCAGCCATGGGTGGTCACCTGCCTGCCCAGAACACCATCCGCAAGCGCACACTGCTCCCTGGTGGTAAAGTGGAACCCCCGTCCATAGCCGAGATCGCGTGGTATATGTTGAAGATATATCCCTGGTAGTCTAGTGGCCCCGAGTCCCCGATATAGAAAAGACAGGACCATCCCTGGTGGTCTAAGTGGTCCCCCCCTCACATCCGAGTTCCCGATTCCCCAATCTGTGTCATTATGACCGTTCCTGGTGGTCTAGTGGAACCCCTCCGCCCGTTGCCATGATCACGGTAAAACCCCGTATTAAAATGCCCTGGTGATCCGAGTAGCAATCCCACCCCTCCACCCACACAGAACTCTTTGCCCACCCTACTACCCCGTCATCAGCGGGTGGCCGCATCCACCCCGCATGCCGCCAGGCCACCCGCTGAATGACAGGTACAGTATGGGCTGTAAGCCCAATGGTCCCCAGTGTGGATCAATGGGCTTGTAGGGCATACTGTACTAAACAGTCCCAAATATGTGAATGAAGTCATTCACAGATTTGGGACTGTCTAGTACAGTATGGGCTGTAAGCCCATTGGTCCCCAGTGTGGACCTGTCATTCGGCGGGCGGCATGCGGGCGGTGTGCTGCAGCCCGCCGATGATGGGGAGCGGGTGGGCAAGGGGTTCTGTGTGGGTGGGAGGGGAGGGGACGGAGGTGCCACTGGATCACCAGGGCATTTCATTATGGGGTTTTACCATGATCATGGCCATGGGTGGGGGGGGTCCCACTAGACCACTAGGGATGGTCATAATGGCATAGATCGGGGACTCGGGTGGGAGGGGGGACCAGTAGACCACCAGGGATGGTCATGTCTTTTCTTTATCGGGGACTCGGGGACTTGGAGGGGGCCACTACACTACCAGGGATATATCTTTCAACATATACTGTGTGATCACGGCTATGGGGTGGGAGATGCCTGGGATCCCCACTGCCCATGTCATGCTGTGCAGGGCACCAGGTGCAAGTCACTGGGCTTCCCTGTGCAAGGCATGCAAATGAGGCCATAATGACATGCAAATGGCCCCATTTGTGCCTTGCATATATTATGGCCTCATTTGCATGCCCCCGGCTGAATATCGCAGGTGATGCACCTAGCGCAACTGCACTTGTGCTGGCGCATCCCCGTGCTCCCTATCTGTGGCTTGCGCTGGCGCAATGCCACTGCGCCATTCGCTGTATGTGCGCCGACCGTGCCATATTCAGTGGTGCTGCACCAAGGCACATCATCGTTGAATATCACCTGTTTCTGGCCCTGGTGCATCCCAGTTGTGCTGTGCCCAGGCTTGCGCCACTGCCCGGTACAGTCTGAATATCTGGGCCACAGAATTTAAATGTGGATATCTCAGCCATTTTTTGGTATTTTCTCACCTAATTTCCAACATAGGCATTTTGGGACCCCACCTCATGAACAATGTCACTGTTATTTCATTAATCAGTCCCAAAAGGTGATTTTGTGTCCCGAAAGGTGATTCCATGCAGCGTATATATATCTATATATGTGTGTGTGTGTGTATCCCTGGCACTGTTATACCAAGGGCTACTACCCCTGTCTGCCTGCCTGCCTCCCTAACTGCAGGTTGAGGGGCCAGGGTTCATAATTAGTTGCTACTGGGGTCTCCCTACCTACAGTACTTTCACAAATATGGTGCCTCCACCCAGAGTAATGCTTAAATGGGTTGCTAACAGAATTGGTACAGCCGTCTAGGAATCTATAACCACCCACAATCCCACCTAGTGACCTGTTACACTTTGTTTCACAACTGCAACAGTTAACGCTTTGGATACAGGCTAATATCAGCATTAATGACATGCTCATGTACAATCCACTTGCCAGCAGGGTTCGGTCTTCTAGCATTCACCCTGCAACCCTATGTAAAGATAGCTTCAATAATATAACCATGCACTTCCAAATACTTTGTTACTGTTTCAGTAACTTCATACCAGGTAATGATACGCTCACAAGCCAGGTTAACAGTAAACAATAAATCAGGTTTATTGAGGGGGCATGAACAAGGGAGGGGTGAGAATCTAGGTTAACGATTACCTTACTGTGATGTGACAGGCTAATTTACTTTTAATTACTTTAGTCCCTGAATTTATCAGTCTCAGCAACTACTGGGTACCCAGAATGGAAAACAGGCATGCCTGAGGCAGTGCTGCGGGTTGGCCGGCATTGCAGCTGTAGTTGGGGCCCTTGGTGAAAGAAAGGTGATTAAGCATGAGCAACACATTTGAAAACCATTTGTAATCCTGGCCGGATGGCCCAGTCACAATGAAATACATTAAACTGGCAAACAGAATCAGATGGTACCATTAAACAACTGTAGCTTCGTTGCAGGGAGCTACCTGGTTGTACTCACTGTACCCATGAGAAATGATGATGTAGCTGGTGACATGGAAGACATGTGGCTCTTTCAAGCTGCTTGTGGGGACTGAGGCCGACACACCTCACCTCCACTTCATAATCTTTCCCTGTAGGTGGCTGCAATCTGCACGTAGCTGCATCACAGTGGCTGATTCCCCAAATCTGGTCTTTTGCCAAGATAGTACTTCGGCTGGTACAGGAACAGTCTGGCTGGGCCTCTGCTGGCATGGGCTCAGGTGAGGAAAATGGCATTTGAAAGTTTATGCTGCATGCTGGTGAATCCTCCAGATGGGGTTTGGCAAAGTCTTTTTTTTTTTTTGCACAAAGCTGGCTCCCAATTTGGCACAGGAGTCTCAGGATCAACGTGTCCACACACGCAGTAGGCCACAATCTCTGTGGCTGAAGGAACAGCAAACTCCCGCCTCCTTTCAGTAAATGGCCAGTTTTCCCAGCTTTCTACTGGAGAAACCTTTTAGGCTGCTTAGCTGCAGTCCTGGATTCAATCGATCCCACCTGGTACTGAGCTGGGTCCAATGAAGAAAAGTACAGGCATCCTTTCCTGCAGCTTCTCTCAGCCCAAATTGCAGGCTGTTTCCATCTTGGTGGCTCAAGCTGAAATGAACTCTGTTCAAAAGATAGTCTCGGACATGTCCCGATTTTCTGTATTCTGATTGGCTATGGGAGCTGTCAGTCACATCTAGAGCTCCCATTCATCCATTTAGGCGACAACAAGGAAAGCTCATAATTTCACCCAGAAGGTATTGTAATGAGGACCACTTGGTTCCGACTGGTCCAAAGCAGGAGTCCAGGACCAAAGATGGCAGCTCCCATCAGAAAGGAAACATTTCCGAAGGCTGCTTTCTCTCTGTCGTGTGGGGAAACCACTCTCCGGCTTTATTACTTATGCAGTGTGCACTGGCCAATAAGATACTCACAGGTATTCACTGGGGCGCTCCAGCAGCATTCAAGTTGTTATGTTTTAGATTGTTTTGTTTTATTTTAGTCTGTTAGCTAGTAGTTTATAGTAATTTTATGGTCAGGAGTATTTTTTATTTATTGAAATGTTTCACTAGGACGGTACACTGAGCAACAGGTTGCTCGTCTCCCAGTGTAACCTGAGGGGAAGGAGTACAATAGGGATGAGACATTTTGCATTCAAATTACAAAGATTAACATAGCATACAATTAATTAAGGCAGTTGTTACAGTGTTACATACATATGTAATTTGTGAGAACAATTAGTAAGTGCAATGTTAATACAGGGTTTTATTTAACTCCACAAATTGATTAGCGTTTTGCTCATAAAAGTGCTAAAACATTGTGAAAATGCATAGCACTTGCCTCATTGTGTTTAACAAGCATAACACTTCTAGAAAACCTGTATAAATACTTTCTGTACAGTTAGCATTGTCCCAGGGAAAAAACTGCTAATTAATTATTTAAAACCCTGTAATACGTGAACAAGTGCTATTGTGAAATAAGGCATGAAGGAGAGAGAGAGAGAGAGGATGAGATGACAGATAGTGCAGAGTCGTGTCCTGGAGAGACCCCTTCAGGATGCGGGGAACCCTGCAAAGGGATAGGGGACTGGATATGGGATTAGAGAGGGAGGGAGAGGGGGAGTAAGTGTGATTAACACCTAGGACAGGAAATAAGGCCTGACCCAAAAAGAGAACCCTTCAGGATGTGAACCCTGCAAGGGAAATTCAGGCGATTGTAAACCCTCCAGTGGTTAGGTGCTGCAATTATAGAGGGATAGTGAGAGGTAAGGAATGAGAAATAACACCTAGAAGGGGATGAGACCTGCTCCAGGAAACCCACCAGGCTGCTGGGGACCCTGCAAGGGGACCTGGAAGGCCAAGGATAGGTAAATGGGGGAAGAAATGGTGGCAAGCCTAGGTACTATAGGACCCCTTCAGGATGCTGAGAACCCTGCAAGGGGAGTGTGAAGGCTAGGGAAAAAGGGGGAGAGAGTAGGGGAAGGGAGAAAGTATGGGAACTAGCACCTAGGAGGGGCTAGAGGCAGTAGAGCTGATAGAAGCATTGGGTAAATTCCAAAGGGGGACGAACTATAATGTGGGGGGTAGGAAGAAATAGGCTGTTGGTTAACTAGGATCTGCAGCCTATCCTGTAGGTAGGGAAATGGGCAGACTAGATGGGCCAAGCGGTCCTTATCTGCCGTCAAAGTCTATGTCTATGTTTCTATGAGCAAGACAAAGGAAATTAAGGTGGGTCGTAACAGGAGCAGTTAGGTGCAGGATAGTTGGAGAGGTCAGTGTTGATGGAATAGAGGGAGGAGGAGGAGTGTTGGTTTGGGGAGATAGAGAGTTCCTTATTTTAGGGAAGCAGTGAGAGTACCCAGACTGGACGGAGAGGGTGGAGTGGTGGGAGACAGTTAGTGTGCAAGTGCCAGTAGATCTGAGGGAGTGGAAAGGAGGACGGGGTGTTATAAATGAGGGGAGAGGTAGGAAGAGAGTTCATCCAGTCAGTGTTTAGCTGTGAATTTAGCACAGTGTGAGAGGCATCTATCTATAAGGGAGGGGAAGGAAAGGTCTCTAAAGAGTTAATAGTTAGAGAAATTAAAGTGAGTTAGATAGCGAGTCTGCATTATCGGGCCAGTGTGGAGGATGCCAGATTTTACTGTAGATTAACTGAGACTTGAGGATGCCAAAGTTTTTAGAGCTGTTAGGAATTTAGGAGAGAAGAGAAATAGCTTGCTACTGCTGCCGTTACAAAATTGGGTGGAACATTGCACTAGAAGTGCATATTTTCTAGTGCTACTTCTTGTTTCTAAAGCTCAAACTAAGCTTCACCTGCCCATTTCTGGTCATCTTACTCCAGGAGTTTGGAGTGTCTTTATGGAATCTGCAGAACCTGGGAGGATTCGGAGGAGTTGCTGTTGGAGGCTACTGTGGAAGTTGTGTGGTTGGATGAAGTGGTGTTGCACGGAGGCTACATTCTATTCTGCTGATTTCCTCATTGGGGCTTGCTGCCTGAAGACTCGCCTTGACCATTTCTGTGGAGCGTCGGAGGCCTGTTCATTTGCTGTGGTGGTGGCCACCCTGTCCTGGTCTCCTGTGGGATTATCGGGAGGTGTCTACTGGAGGGTGGATATGGTTCTGGTTCCCTCAAGGCCATCTGGGGGTGCCTACCAGATTACAGACACTGCCTCAGTATTATGGCTTGGGGAGTGCCGGGGTCTGGGTAACAGCCTCCAGGGCATGTGTTCTGGGGCCTTGGTCTGGTTTCTGCTTGCGGCCTTTGTGGTGCTTGTGCCATCCACTACGGTGGTAGTGGCCACTGGGGAGAACTGTGCAGGGCAGCTGGTGTACTCTGGTGGTGTTTGAAGAAGGATCCCACAGAAGAAGCTGCTGGGGGAACAAGGAAAGCTGCTTTTTCATCAAGCGCTGAGAAGGACGCTATTCCATCTGACTCTGGCAGGTTTGGGTTCGGCTGAGCTGGCGACTTTATAAATAAAAAATTTGGGACAAGGGTTACAGTTGTTGATTGAGTTGGTGTGTGAGCATATATATGTGTGTGTGTGTGTGTGTGTGTGTGTGTGTGTGTGTGTGTGTAAGCTGTAGTTAATTTTGTATTTGCTTGCTGCTTGGTTGCTCTTAGTTATGTGCTAGCATAGGTTACAGACTGTCAGGTACTACTCTCCCACCAGGCTCAGGGACCTCCACCATTTTAGCTGTTCCCCTTTGCCTG
Source organism: Neoceratodus forsteri (assembly GCA_016271365.2). Lineage (NCBI taxonomy): Eukaryota > Metazoa > Chordata > Ceratodontiformes > Ceratodontidae > Neoceratodus > Neoceratodus forsteri. The sequence continues at coordinate 613,036,302 of CM057456.1, forward strand.
CTGAGGTGTATGGGCATTACTGTGCACTGAGGACAGCTAGGAGGAGGAAGAAGTCGGGGGCTGGGCCTGTGGGATTGTGGAGCGGGGGGGGTTGACTGGGGTGGTGGGGACAAGAAGATGCCCTGGGGCAAAATGGGTCCAGGAAAGGGGTTCCCATACCCAAGAGCTCCACTTTAGTGGGCAAGTCGCTCGGTCTACCTTATCTACCTATAACACTTGGGCGACATTATGCAATGCCAGGTCTATAAAAAACAAGACAGCGATTATTGCTGATCTTGTTGGTACAGCTGACCTGGCTTGCATCTCTGAGACCAGTCTGGATGAAAATGCTGGCCTTGTGCTGGAATCAGCAGTTCTGGCCAGGTACTCAATGATACATCACCCGAAGGAGGATCGTAGGGGTTGGGGGAGCAGCCATCTGTTTCAAGTTGTAACTGGGCCTTGTAGACACCCCAGTGGGAGTGACTAAATCTTTTGAGTGTATTGTGGGCGCAGGTGTAGGTTGCAGGATACTTCTCATCTACCATCCACCCAGGAGTGAGAAGGAATTCCTGCAGGAAGTCATGGTCTTCATCATCGACAATGATGTTGGAATTCCCCAGATGGTTAAATCTGGGGGATTTCAATGCCTGGGTCGACGATGAACTCTCGCAATATGGTCTTGACTTCCTCCAACTTATGAACTCGCTGGGCCTCACACAGGTAATTACCTGTGCTATACATAGTCATGGTCACTCACTGGACCTGGTATTCCTACTGGGGATAAAGATCTCCAACCTAATGGTGGAACTGGTTGGATGGTCAGATCATCATATTATAAGATTCAGTTTTGAGGCTCCCCCTAATAGACCTGCCCCTACGGAGATGGTCCAGTACCATCCTTTAAGGGGTTTGACTCCAGATGGTCTTATGGAGGTTCTGGACTTATCAGATGTATTGAGTGTAAGCGGGGAGATAGGGGATCTGGTACTAGCCTATAAAAAGGCAGTGACAGTGGCCCTGGACTCCCTAGCTCTTGTCCATGTTCGCCTCCTCAGTCTTCTCCCCAAGTCCCCCTGGCTTGATGGGACTTTGAAGGAGTTGAGATGAGGGGGTCAAAGGTTGGAGTAGTGCTGATGGAAATCTAGCCTGGCTGATGACAAACTTAGCTTGCTGGTCCATTATTAAGACTATCAATCGGCAGTCTCCTGTAAGAAGGCAGAGTTTCTGTCCAGGGAGATTGCCACTGCACAAAATCGATCGGCTCAGCTCTTCAGGACTGTTGACAGATTGTGCAATCCAGTCTGTCTTTAGCCTTGGGGAACGTTTTCACAGATTAAGTGTGATGAGTTCACTCGGTTCTTCGCAGATCAGATTGCCTCCATCAGGTCAGAGATCCATTCAGCACCCTCAAGTGGGTACTGTGGAGGCTGGCAGGAGGTTGCAAGTGCCCAGTTTGTCTGGTCTGACTTTGGCCAGTTGGCGACTATAAACAGTGTGCAGATCATCCATTGTATGCGCCCATCCTACTGTAGTTTGGACCCGGGCCCAACATGCCTCCTAGTGGGGTGTGTTGAGGTCATTAGCTTGGTCCTGGCTGATATAGTCCGGCATTTGTTGGAGTCAGGGGTGTTTCTTGACCCCTTGAAGGAGGCTGTAGTGGTACCTCTCCTAAAGAAATCTTCCCTTGACCCTGACTGCTTAACAAATTAACTATCCACAATGTCTATGATCTTCTCCAGTCTAGATTTAGGAAGAGGCATAGTACCAAGACTGTGCTTGTTTGGATACTTAATGATCTCCTTATAGTGAGGGAACAAGGGAGCCATTCCATCTTGGTTCTCCTTGATCTCTCTCAGCATTTATTTATTTATTTTATTTATTGTATAATCGGATTTACAACCTTTGAGCCAGCAGCTTGTTTATAAAGGTACCTCGTCACAAAGAGGACACACATGGTTAACATAATTTGCAGAGTACAGTCAAGACAGAGTAACAGATTTTTACATGTTTACAGAATACAGACATATAGAGTCAACATAGTATTACATAGGTTGCATGAACAACGATACATAGTATTACATACAATTGCTTGAACACATGTGTAGTTAAATAAACATTTCAAGTAGTACCAGCAGGTAGTGGCAGAGGAGAGAGGGCCCAGGGGAAATTGGGTGGGGTGGGGGTGGGGTGGGTGGGTGTTCAGCCCAGTGGGCCATGTCAATAGTGCCAGAAGAACAGCAGAGTATCTTTTAGTGACAGGTGCAGCAGCGGGTGTTGAACAGCAGGTCTCATAAGGCAGCTTTGAAGGGGGCAATTTTGGCGGTGTTGAAAATGGTTGCGGGGAGTGAGTTGAACCAGGTAGGGGCTCTGTAGCTGAATGACCTCTGAGCCTGGGAGGTCCTAGTTCTGGGCACTAGTAGAGTGACCTTGTCCGAAGTTCGGGTGGTGGCTCTGGGGTGTGTAAATTGGATGGAGACAGACACCCCGGGGGGAGAGCCCAAGTAGGATCTTCTTGGTTAGCAGGCCGGTTTGTTAGCGGATGCGTTCGACGAGGTTTAGGAGTTTGGCCATGTCATAGAGTTGACAGGGGTGGGTGAGTCTGGGGGCACTGGTCAGTAGCCTGCAAGCCTTATTTAGCATGAGTTTAATCTTGCTGAGGGCAGTGGAGTCAGCAGTGACACTGTGGACCATGGTGTGTTTTTGGAGCACCTGTGGATGCTCTGTGGATTGTCTGGTACAGTCCTCAGATGGGTTTCGATCTTTCCTCATGGGCAGGACTTAGTGGTGTTGGGGATTTATTCCTCGGCCCCTCTCCTCCATCCTGTTGGGTTCCACACGGCTCTGTACTATCACCCATGTTGTTTGCAGAGTACATGCTACCATTAGGAGACATTTTAAGGTGGTGTGGGCTGAGTTTTCACTGCTATGCAGATGACACTCAGCTTTACATGTCCTTTGTACCCGAGCAGGGTGGAGCAGTCTTGGTTTCTAATAGCTACCTCTCTGAGATCCAGGGCTGGATGAATCCCAATTGGCTGAGGTTGAACCCGGACAAAACTGAGGTGTTGGTGGTGGACCCAGGTCACAAGGGTATGGGGCTGTCAGCTGGTCAACCGTCCAGGCTTTGGCTCGGGAAGGTTCAACTGCTTACCTCAGACTGGGCGCAAAATCAGAGCATTGTGTTCGATAGTGGCCTGACACTAAAATCTTAGGTATCTGCTGTCATAAAGACCTCTTTTTACCATCTGAGGAACATCACCCAGATCAAGCGCTTGGTCCTGCCTGGTGACTGTTCAACTCTGGTCTTGACTACTGCAGTGCCGTTTACCTAGGGTTACCGGGGGTTGATATCCGCTGATTGCAGCTGGTGTAGAATGCGGCGGCCAGATTGTTGACTGACTTACCAAGATCTTGCTATGTCATGCCTGTGATCCATGGTCTGCACTGGCTGCCTGTTCATTAGTGGATCACCTTCAAGGTCAGGTTACTGACCTATAATGCCCTACACAGACAGGGACTGCATTATTTGTAAGATCTTCTTTGCCCCTACTGTCCCCTCCACTCACTCCATTTCTCTGATGAGGGATTGCTAGAGGTTCCCAGGGTTCGACTTAAGACCTCTGGGGCCTGCTCTTTTGCCTTTATGGACCCTACCCTGTGGAACTCTCTACCTCATTGGATTAGAGAGTGCCTGGCCATCAAGATCATTAAATCTGCTCTCAAAACCCGTCTTTTTGGTATGGCATTCCCTAACTCAGCTCATAGTCTGCTGTTTTGTCCTGATAGAATTAATTTCTAACTGATGATTATATGTATTTTTATTTATTTGTTTTATGGATTTTACTCTGTACAGCACTTTGATCTTCAATGGAATTGTGCATTTTACAAATAAAGTATGACTGCTTGATTGCTATAGGCAAAGTAAACAACACATTTATTTAACAATAGTAAAAAATTTAGAAATAAATATTTGCAGTGCTAGAAAAGGCTCCCTCTGCTCTATACTCAACAGTAAAATGAAATGTAATGGATTGGAGCAATGCCTGACTGGTTGCTAGCCTTAATTTACTCGGACCCAGCCCAGGCTGTTCACACTATACACAAGCTGAACCTCTTAAAGGGATAGCGCGGCAGCATGGATGTGCACCCTCATGCAAGATAACACTGCAACTTTACTGGGCATGGATTTAGCTTCTGTTGTTGGACGTCTGCCAGGTAGTTGGCATCAGAGGAGCCCAAGGAGATACTCAGGGTAAGCCCCCCAAAATTGGGGGTTACACTCTGCCCTGCCCAGGAAACTTGGTGCCTGCATCAAGTCTATAATACAAATGACAATCACTACTAATACATTCTGTTATAAACAGGCATAGACCATAGGTTATAAAATACAACATCTGTGAAGATATAAAACAAGTATATACATTATAGCATGCTTCACCTTTAAATGATATCTCTCATAAGCAATTGCATATTTTAGTTAGTTGCATTTTATCCTGACACCTTGATGTTTATTACTCACATATTATTTTAGACAGTTACCCATAAGAAATAACATGTTGCCCTTCTGAAAACCTTTAAGCATTTCCCCATTTGTGCAAATATTCTGCACTTTTCTCAACTGACCCCTTCTACTCCGCAAGAGCGACCCCTTGTGTAGTGGGTGGATGGCTTGATTAATATTTTAGAAGATGCTGAAAACACTAGTTTGGGCAGGAAATTGGTTGTAACTTACGCCCCTTTGTGAACTATATTCATGGACAAGTCTGCAGGTTTTCCTGGTGTATCATAAGTGAGCCGAATCACTGGTTTTACAGTTCTGCCTGATCTTCTAGGTGTAGGGGGCATTGGCACTGGTATTTCAGCATTAGCATTCGGGTTAGCTACTCCCGGCAACAAGACAGCTTCTGACTAAAGGGGTGCCACTGCGCTCTCTGGGAGATCAGAACTGGCTGTAGGTTCTTTACTTTGCATATTGCTTGGTGTCTCTGGTTCTTGAGGCTCATGTTCATCAGAAAGTGGTATTTCAAAAAAGTTCGATTCATCCAACACACTGTTAGCATTTTCAGGAATAACAATAGCCTCTGGCACAAGATATGGTTCACTAGGCTCACTTATTTCAGCATTACTTGAAGATCCGCTGGTAAGTTCACCATCTACTTGATTAGGATTAGATATTTCAATTTCTGACAATGTCACCAGGCGTAGAGAGTCTGCTATTTCAGAGGTTATACTTTGGACGTCACTCTTTGGAGGTGTGGGAGTAGTTAAAAAAAGCAAGATTGTTGGAAGTCACTGGACTGACAGAGTCATCAACAAAGAAAGGATGGTAGGCTCTTTGAAACAACTGACCTGGTTCAAGAGAAGGATAATAAGTAACACCACATTCTCTGTCATTATCTTAGGAATCAGCATCATTATTGACAATGGCAGTACTAGTTGAAGGCTCTGGATGGGGAGCAGCAGGAGACTGACTTAAGTGCTTTCTCCTACCAGCAGATCTGGTGACAAGCCCTGTTGGAACACTATCTGAAGGTGCTGTATCCAAAACTACTTGCCCAATAGGCAGAAGGTGATTCCTGTGTATTGTCTTTATAGCTCGAGGATCTCCTTCTGGTTGCACTTTACATACTGGTAGGTCATCCAGCTTGCTGATTACAATTGTAACCCCTAGGTGGCGCTATCCTATCGGCTACTATCCCCACCTGCATGACTAGACACAGGTTGAGGGGCCTGAGCTTGGTGAAAGGGTGTCTTCACCCAGAGGAATGGTTTTGGGGTAGTGTAGCTGCTGTTGGTATAACCCTCCGGGATGCTACAACCACCCACCAACCCTTCCAGTGGCATATACAATTCAGCAACAGAACATTCACATTTACCATATGACAGTCACAATATGCTCACACTCCTTGCACTTACCACCAGGGCTGGATCTCCTGCAACTGCCCTGGAGACCCCCTGGAAAATAAGACCAATGATGCAACAATACAATAACAGTACTGTATCCCCACCAAGAAGGTACACTTTAGCCAGCTGAAACGTGGAAAAACCAACAATCTGATTTATTCAGGGGACGTGAACAAGGGTGGGGCATAAATCTAGCAAGTGATTGGCAATTTTGATTAAATTCAGGTTGATTAAGGATGCACTGTTAAGTCCCTCTGACACAGTCCCAGAACCCTGGGTACCCAGTATGGTAAACAGGCTAGCCTGAAGCGTTGCCCAGGGTAGGCCAGCATTGCAGCTGTTGTTGGGCCCTTAGGAAAGAAAACAATTAACATGCACTCAACCCAAATATTTGTAATCCGGAGCCGGATGGCTCAGTCCGTTGCAATAAACCCAGAACAAGAAAATCAGATGACACACACAAATGATTGCAGCTTTGTTGCAGGGAGCTACCCTGTTTTGTACTCACGCTACCCAGACTAGAATGCAGGACAGGTGAGATGAAGACCTTGTGGTTTTGTACTGGATTGCTACAGGAAGCAGGGCCTACAAGACTCACCTCCTGGTGGTCACAACCTGTTCAGTGGTGTTGAGCAGAGGGCCAAATCCACAAGCAGATCTTTCACCGAGAATGTCTCTGAATCAGAAGCATTGGCCTAGGCTGAGATGGCAGGGCCCAGACAGAGCAGATAATTCAGATAAAGTCCACGATGAAGTGCTGGAACAGCCTCCAGCTGGCGTAACATAACTCGCCATGGGGAACCAAATCGCAACCCACGAAACACATTTAGTACATCTATAACACTTAAAGTATTTTGCCACAGTTCAGATAAAGTACATTTGCAAATTGCAGCTTCTCTGCACAATGCTTTCGACTTAAGGCTCACTTCGGTATCAGGTGGGCCAATCGCTTCTGGAGCAAGTCGTCGGTCCTCTCTCGAGTACCATTATCACGTGTTCTCTCTTCAGATACAGGTTTCAATCCAGTAATCGGATAAGTCAGACTTTCACCTCAAGGTAATACTTTACGCTGGAAGGAGTGACAGGCAGGCCAGTAGAGCCTTCCCGCTGATTCTCCTGTGCTCATAGCAGGACAAGTTGCTCGATGCCGCAAGCTGTTCACGCTCCAAATTCCAATGCACAACTGACACTGTGCTTCAGCAGTTCTGGGGATTTCTCAGTAATCCAAAAGGTTCGGTTGGCTGAGGGAACTGTCTGTCACAGAAAGGCTCCCCCTCCAGGTCCATTTAGGGGCCAAACACTTAAAACTACAATTCCTACAGAATTTCAATCCCTCAAGACCTCTGCGGACAGTCTCCATTTTAGGTCCCCTAAGGTTTGATTGGTCCAGCACTGCCAGTCCAGAACCAAAATGGTGGCTCTATCCAAAGGTTCAAGCTGCAATTGAAAGCAGGTTAGACAAACTTCTCTATCATTATTATTATAGCAGATAAACAGTAAATAATCACTTTCCCCTAGCAGAACTCCCTCTGCACAAATAGCAACTGCAGAATGGAGCAGACATATGGACTGTCTGCTGGGTCACGGGCCTTAAATCACTCAGACCCAGCCCAGACTAATTTTTTCACACAGCATAATTGTTCTGTTAAAGAGACAGGCATGTAGGCTTACTGGTGTACTCTCATGCAGACAATTAGAACTACCGGACACAGGACACCGTCCTGACAGTGTGCATTAGGCAGCCCAGGAAGACATATAGGAACCCCTATTTGTAGGAGGGTTACACAATGTATGGTGTGTGATTCCAGCAGTTGGCTCTTTTATGTTTCCCCTGGAAACAAAGACTGCAGATTAACACATGATCTCCAGCTTTTAATTCATGGGCCTTCACTCTTTTATCATACTGAACTTTGTTAGCCAGATTTTTCCTTGCAGCCGTGGTATGGACAAGTTGGTAGGTAAGATTTAGTTGAGCTTTTAGCTTTTTAACATACTGAAGGTAATTGTCAGCCTGAACTCCATCAGGTGAAACTCTGAAACAGACATCAACAGGAAGGCATGCCCCTCTACCAAACATTAGATGATAAGGCGAAAAATTAAAATTATGTAGCTACCGTAATTATGATCTTTCTGTGTATCTTCACCATTCATCACTTTTGGGTAGATGGCCGGAGATCATGACCCCGTGGGAGCTCTTTTTTTTTTTTTTGGTAGGCGGAGCCGATGCATTATTGGCACCGCCGTTGAGGCCGATGCATTGCGTGGTGCTCGTGCATTAGCCTATGCACTGTCGAAATCCTGCCTGCCTCAGTTCTGAGTCACCGGAGAGGTAAGAGGAAGGGAGTGGAGGGTGGGACAAGGAAGTCCAAGGAACAGAAAAAGGAAAAGATATATAAACTAAAAGGAGAAATAACGACTGAGAGGACAGAAGAAGAAGTCGGAAACTAGAGGGATTGGGAGGGACCAAAATCTCTGGAAATATAGGAGGGAGGAAGGGTGGGATAAGGATTCTAGGAATTAGGATGAGGATGAGAAGGGAGAAAGGTTAAACTGTACCCTGGACCTCGGTCCATCTCCATATTGTATAGGAACTGCAAGGAGTAGCCAAATGCTTCTTGCCAGACTTCAAGGCACAGAATGTCTAGCAAAACTCCATTATAGCAGAATTGGCTTATTCTGGAAGAAGGACAGGGCACAGAGAATTATCACCCTCTCAAGGAAAGAATTTTTGGTGAAAAAAGAAACATTTTTTTTTTTTTATAAATGATAGTCCAAAGGACAAAGAAAATAAAATAGACAAAAACAAGGAGGAGGAGAGAATGGAGGGCAACTGCCAACTCCCACCCCACAGGGGTGGAGCTAACGCACTGAAGAAGGAGTGCTTCCCCCATGCTGACCACTCTCCACAGAAATTATCCCCCCATGTGCCCCTATCTACCCACTCCTGACAAAGAAAGGAGGGGGGCAAAGCTGGGCACAGAGAGGGAAGGGGACCAGAGACTGAGGCCCCAGGGGGATGGAGGGTGGGATTGTGATGAATGGTGAAGATACACAGAAAGATTATAACTACAGTAGGTACGTAATTTTCATATCTTGTTTGTGTCAATCTTCACCATTCATCACTTTTGGGTGAGTGCCGGGCCCCCCGAAAGTGGGGTTTCTTTTTAACTCTAAGGGACAAAGTTCCTTAGCTGTCAGTGGGTGACACACTAAGAGGGAGAACCTTCAGGGCCTGGAGAGGCCCAAGAGTGGGGAGAGTGAGACGGGGCCCCCCCGGAGGGGGAAGGAAGTTGCCCCAACAAACCCCATCTCGCCCTATGGGAGAAGAGGTAGGTTCTCTGGTGAGCGGAGTTAATCACCCTACGCCGGGCCCGGGGTGACAACTGGGAAAGACGCAGCCATGCTGTCTGCCTAGTGCAGATCGCTGTCCCTACTACCCTGGAAGCTACCTCATTGGCATCATAAGATGCCCTCGCTTGGTTCCTTGCTAGCTCCAGGCCATGCGCAGAGAGTGCAATGGCTTGTCTGGTTTGCTCTGTATCAAGCAATGAGGCTAGGAGCTGACCTAGCCTAGACCACAAGAACCTGTCATAGGCTGCATAGTGGACCTGATGTGCAGAAATAGAAAGCAGCAACCGTGCTGAGTAGAAAGTCCTCCTCCACCAGAAATCAAAGTCCAAGGAATCTTGATCTGGGGGCCAGTCACGGTGAAGGCCGCGAAGCCCATCAGGAGTATCCATCTGCGTCAGTCCAGACTGAGGCTGAGGCATAGAACCTGGAGACTCAGGGGGTGCGCAATACCTCTGGCAGAGATCCCTAGGGGCAGGAACTCTGGAAAAGGTCTCTGCCAGGAACCAAACGACACCTCCCTGAAGGGAGCAGGCCAGGGGGGCACCACAAGGGTGTCCTCACTGAAGTCGCCTAAAAAGGCATGCGCTGAGTGCTCAGGATTGCTCTGAGTGGTAGGGTTGAGGTGCAAGTCCTCCAACATCCCCACGTGGAAACACTGATACTCAGCGAGATCAGCGGCTGGAGAGATGTGGACAGAAGGCTCCTCTCCCCCAGAACAGAGGGATGAAGAGTTGGAGGGCCAAAACTGCTCAGAGGGAGGTTGAAAAACCTGTCTGTCCATTGCCCTGACGTAAGCTGGAAACTGAGCAGCCTCAGCCCTGAACTGCTCCCAGGAGAGAGGCCCGCTAGGACCAAGGATGACTGGGAGCACAGGAGAATGTGCCAGAGGGATGGGGACAGAGTCGAGAAGAGAATTCGGCTATCCTCCTCCTGGGCTAGGGAGCGGACCAAGAGCACCCGAAGAAGAAGGTGCTCCGGAAGACTCCACAGCCAACAGCTGAACAACCATTTCGGTACTGCCTTGGCTGCGCCCGGAAGAATCCCCCCTGTGAGGCAACCGGGGCCATATAGGTCCAGAAGGATGGTCCCCTACCTTAAAAGAATGGGGTTCTCTCAAAGAGATCGAGGAGGAAGAGTGGAGATCCGCACTATGGTTTCTCCCAGAGTCAGGGTGGGCCCAAGAAAAAGGTCGCCGTGCAGACCCCATGCCCCTCAACCCCTTGGAATCTAAGAGAGCCCTCCTCCTTGAGAGGGCCAACCTAGGTAGCTGACAGCCCTGGCCAACACCCGAAGGGGCTACCCAGAGCACAGTACCCTTCCCTCCCCTCCCGTAGGTGATGTGATCGGCCCCAAAGTTGGGCGATCCAGGCACACCACAGGTGGGGATACCACTGCTGAGGGGTCAGTGAACCCACCAAGAATGGGCTGCAGAGCAATGGTGGCCTGCACCACTGCCCGCTGGTCAGCACCCCTGACCCCAGTCTCGGCAGCCACCAACCGCACCTCAGAAAGGGTCTGACTCTGGCTTGTCGAGGACACTACAGGGCTACCCACACCAACAGTCAACCCCAAGGAGTCAGACTGCTCATCTGACTCAGAGTCCAACTCCGCCTTCGAAGAGGTAGAAGCCGAGGCACTGTGCCAGACCGTAGGAGGGCGTCCGCTGCCATCCTTGCCAAATGGGGTGCCAGAAACTGAGACCGTGCCTGAGCCAGTGCCCCACACAGCACCATGAGCAGAATCCGTGGAGGACGCGGCCACGACCCAAACAGCAGCCCCGGAGTCAGAACCAGTCACGGTGCCGTCTGGCCCCACAGCGCCGCAAGTGGCGCCGAAGGCAGGGACAACACTGACGATGGCTGCGATGGTGCCGTCAGTGCCGCAGACAGTGCCGCTCAGCTCCACAGTGCCGTGAATGGCACCAAGGGCAGGGGCAGCGCCGACAATGGCGTCAACAGCGGAGTCCAAAGCCCCCATGGTGCCATGTCCCAAGCCGGACACAGCGCCGTGCTCAACCTCGGCGCTGCGAACGGCGCTGAGGTGAGAAGAAGACAAAGACAGCACCGTAGAGACTCCCACGGTGGCACTAGCACTGTCAGTGCCGTGAACAGCACCAAGGGCAGGGGCAGCATCGACAATGGTTCTGACAGCAGAATCCGAAGCCCTCATGGTGCCATCTACCGAGCCGGACACAGCGCCATGCTCAACCTCGGCACCGCGAATGACGCCGAGGTGAGAAGAGGACAAAGACAGTGCTGTAGAGACTCCCACGGTGCCGCTAGCACTATTGGCACCACGAATGGCGCTGACAGCAGCCACAGCACAGAACGACAAACTGGCATTGACGATGGTTCCATCAGGGCCCATGGCGCCATGAACGGCACTGACCAATGACATCGAGGATGGCGCCGACCCGGGCATTGTGAACTGCAGGTCCGACACCAGTGGAGCCTTCACCCCCCAAGAGGCGATTGCCTTGGCAGCACCTCCCACCCGCCTCCCAAAAGGAGCGGAGCGGGCCTCCTGCGCCATGGAAGGAGCCTTGGCGATGGCCAGGTTACTAGAAGCCAAGGCTCCCTCCTCCTCGGTCCATATAGAACTGGGAGGGGAACCGGAGGAAAGGCCAAGAGTATGCGGCTTGGCCCAACGAGTGCGCGCTTGACCTCCGAAAGTTGGCAGAGCTCACCCCACTTTCCACGCTCGTTGCTCGATGACCCGGCGGTCCATGGAGAAACAGGCATTGCATGAATCCATGTCGTGAAGCAGGCCAAGACATGCAAGGCAACAGTCGTGCTGGTCGGTGACGGAAAATTTACGGCTACAAGGGCACCGTCGCATGGGGTGCTGTCCCGTTTTCAAAGTCTTCTTGCCCTCTGACCCAGACATGACCTACGAGGAAAAAAAACACCAAAAACAGACTCGACATCGCCAAGAATACAAATAATTGGAAAGGTCTTACCAAGCGACGTTGAGTATGGCAACTAGAACTGGCAGGAAAGAAGCAGATGGGCTGCGGCACAAAAGAATAGTCGACGGAGTCGAAAAACTGTAACTACATAGGCAGTAGGCCTGAAGTTCTCTGGAGCTTCCCACGAGGTGACCTCAATGGCAGGAGATGAAGAACTGGCAGGAAGGCAGAGTTGACAGCGCATAACGGCCAACCCGCAAGCGCCACGCAATTCGTCGGCCTCGAGGGACGCGCTAATGGCGCGTCAGCTCCACCTACCAAAAAAAAAGCTCCCGCGGGGTCATGACCTCCAGCCATCTACCCAAAAGTGATGAATGGTGAAGATTGACACAGACAAGATCAGTGTGGCATCATTTATGGTGCAGTTATAGACGTGCACAAGACAGCTTATCTGTTGACTCCACCTGGATTTATCTTTGGGATGCAGAGTACCAAGCATGTCAATGAAAGTTCAATTAAACCTTTCTGGCTGCAGATCCCCTTGTGGATGGTAGGGAGTGGTCCTGGACTTTCTCACACCCCAGATAGACACTAACTCTTTAATAAGTCTGCACTCAAAGTCCCGGCCTTGATCTGAATGTATCCTTTGCAGTGCACCGTAGTGAACAAAGAACTTCTCTACGAGGACTTTTGCTACTGTGGCTGCCTTCTGGTCTTTGTTTAGGTATGTCTGCACATGTCTTGTGAAATGATCTGTCACCACAAGCACATTACCAGTGTTCTTTGAATCTGACTCTAGACTCAGGAAATCTATACGTACTAGCTCCATTGGTGAACTGGTTGTTATGTTGACCAAGGGGTCTGCTTGCTGTGGTTCTGCTTTTTGCTGGAGACAATGAATGCAAATCTTTATATACTGATCAACATCAATGCCCATTTTAGGCCAGTAGAAATGTGCACAGGCCAAGTTCAAAGTCCTCTCACTACCTAAATGTCCCATTTCGTCATGTAGAACTTTCAGCACAACCTGTTTAAACTTGGTAGGCAGCACCAGTTGTCTTTTCACAACTTCTCCTTGATTATCAGTCAGTTCTCTGTAAAGCAGTCTCTCTCTCTCTTATCTTAAGTTTAGGTCCTTCTTGGAACAACAGAGCAGTTTTGGGGTCATTGCACTGCAATTTTGAGATGTCTTCTTCCTTTGTGAGGGCACTCAGGACTGGTCAGATCATTGGATCATACTATTGCTCCCTTTGTAGGTCAGCTGGAGTTAGCTGGGGCATGGTACTTAGATCTAAAGTGGCAAAATTACAGTAGGCCACTGGCAAGGAAGTATCAGGAGGTCCCAGGCAATCGGCCAAGCAGTTCACAGTTTCAGCAGACAGGGTTTCATCTCTATCAAACTTAAGGCACAATGCTTTTATGGCATGCTGTGACATTTGTATCCACTCTTGGTTGGAAGCTGGTCTTTGTGACAGTGCATCGGCGTCAACATGGTTGAGGCCTGGTTGGTTTTCCATCACCTAATCATATGTAGACAATGTTGAGAGCCATCGGTGTCCAATAGAATCTAGTTTAGCAGATGTTTGAACATAGGTTAAAGGATTGTTGTCTGTTTTAGCCAATATCTTGGCACCATACAGGTATCTGTGGAACTGCTCCACGATGGCCCACTTAAGAGTGAGAAACTCCAGTTTATGCATGGGGTAATTCTTTTCTGAAGGTGTTAGACTTCAACTTGCATACACCACTGGGCGCAATCCTTAGGTATACTCTTGGTAGAGCACAGACCTGAGGCCACTTAGGCTAGCATCACTATGCAGCACATAGGGTTTGGATGGGTCTGCATATGCAAGAACAGGCGTATGAGTGAGCTGATAAATGATTTTGTGAAAAGCTGCATCACATTCTGATGTTTTAGCCAAAAGGTTCATGAGGGCCGAAGTAGGATTTTAGTCTCTTTTTCTCTTTTTTCTTCTCAGGACATTTCATTACATACATTTTCTTATACAGCACACATGTTACATAGTTCAGAAGATAAGTAAATCACATTATATCATACTTAGACCAGAATCATATATAGGGGCTACAGAGATATTCCATTAAAATTCCTGTTCTTAACAATTTTATAGTAAAGGATAATGCTTCTGTCTATTGAGTAAGGGAGATAGGGAAGAACCATAAAAAGGTTATTATCCCAAAAACAATAGCCTCATCCCTTCATTATGCTTATTAATTCACTATACTAATTATATTTCATTTCCAATTACTTATCCCTTTTATCAACTTTTCTCAAGGAACAAAAGTAGGGTCCCTTTCCATGATGTACATCACCCATGGCCTTCACTGAAGGTCAAATTGAAGAGTGGCTCCCTTACTACCCGCTATCAATCTTTCCAAATAATACATGTTGTTCATAAAGGCATGCAAAGAGGTAAGCGTAGGTGGCAAAGGGTTTCGCCACTGGCGAGTAAGTGCCTTTTTTTGCTGTTAACAGGTATGTGTAGACCATGACTCTGGGGGATATTCTTGTACCGGCTGGGGGTATGTATGACAATACCAATTCTCTGGGGACAATACTAAGGATTGGGTAACCAAGGATTGGTGAGCCATAGTTATTTGGGATCAACACTGGGTTAATGCCAGACAAGACCAAAAAATGTGCACGATTGGCGTTTAATTCTCCACAGCCTCTCCAAAGGTGTCCAAATTGTGGAGGGAGATATTTAATCAGTATTGCTGGGATATTACAGAATCTTGTTCAGCATTTCTAGGCAAATTCCTTCCAATATCCAGCCTGGGATACCTTTAGAGAGGGAAGACTGTATTTCAACCATTCCTTATATGAGATGTCAGTACCCAGCACTGTATTCCAAGCTCATAGTATGCTTCAGAAGTTTCTCTTGATCCCTCTCCCAGCACTCTATATGCTTGTCCTATCAGATGTTGTAATTGGGATCATTTTATTGAGGTAGCTAGTAACTCAAAAAGTAGTGGCGTAGGTTGCTGCAGGTGACTAAGTTCGGGGGTCTTTTGTCTAACAAGCAAGATCTAACTTGGAGGTATCGAAAATAATCATTGCGTTGTAGGAGGAATTTAGCCTGTGACTGAGAGAATGGGACCACGCCATCCAAACCTAGAAACTGGAATATATATGACAAGTCAGACCTGTGCCATTTCACATATGTATGATCCAGTTTAGCTGGTAAACAATTCTCCTCATAAAAAAGGAGACAAAGAAAGTAGAATGCTACATATAACTGTGGGACCTGTCTGATTTTACACCATATCTAAAGTATGTTAGAAGTGCCAAAGCTACACAACGAGGGGGAAGGAAGGAAGAACAGCAAGGGGTTTAAATACAATTGGGCCAATATCAAAGAGGTAATTCAAAACAAATTCTGTTGTTTTCCAGGGAGTGGTTACAGTCTCATTTTCACACTTTTCTTAAACTTTCTTTGAGTGGGAGGGTACCCTTGCATTAAGTTCAACAGTGGACGCACTACATTGGTATAGTCTCTGATGAAACAGCGATAGTAACCGCAAAAGCCCAGAATTCTTTGCAGCTCTTTTAAGTTGTTTTGCTTTGGCCAGTCAGTGAGTGCTTCCACCTTGCTAGGATCGATCTGGATGCCCTCCGATGACACAACATGGCCTACACCTTGAATAGGCGAGCCTCATGTTCTTCAAAGATTTTGCCGAAAACAATGACATCATCATGGTAGACCAAACATTTGAGAAGGTTCATATCTCCCATAGCATGTTTCATTAGTCTTTGAAAAGTTGTGGGTGCACCTGATATGCCTTGGGGCATGTGGAGAAACTCATAAAAGCCTAAGGTACAAATGAATGCAGTCTTCTCCCTGTCCTCTGGTGCCATCAGAATCTGATAGTACCCACTGCGGAGATCAAGGACTAAAAACCACGTAGACCCTTTTAGGCAGTACATGGCATCTTGTATGCATGGCATAGTTTATTGGTGAGGCACAGCTCTTTTGTTAAGGGTCCTGTAGTCTACACACATATGGATGGAACCATTCTTGTTCTGGACTACAACAGTTGGAGAAGCATAAGGATTGAGCAACTCCTGGATAATACCAGCCACGAGCATTTTCTGTAGATGGCACTTGACACTGTTAATGACAGCAGGAGCTAGGCGTCGGGATCTTTCCCTGAAGGGTCTTTCGTCATGTAAGTGAATATGATGTTCAGCACTGATGGCACAACCAACATCCCATTCTTTAAAAGAGAACACTATGGTGCATAGAGCTAGCTTTTGACTGATTCTATCCCTCCAGCTATCCGATACGGGAGACTCTCCAAAATCAAATATGTCCGGTGATACTTCACACTCTGCTCTGTTTTGACACTTGGACAGCAACACGGCTGTATCAGCAAAACAGACCTTGGCCAGGGTGCAGTCTCGGTTAACTTTAATGTCCCAATCCATAACTTTCTGAATTTGGATCACCACTCTCCGAGCATAGGCATGAGCATGAACAGGCAGCACACTGGGTTTAACCAGAAGTCCTTCAGGCGCTCTTCCTTCTCCTGGAGCATCCAGCATTAGCATCTTAGTCATATCTTTGCGCAGGTGGACCTCTCCACTAACACTACACCGAATGTTAGGAGAAAGAATAAGAGGTGAAGAATCCTTCTTCCATACAAATCTCACAGGCTCATCCTGGTCACCTTCTCCAGGTTGCATCTGCATTTCATACATGTGCTGCACCATGGTGTGGATGTGTAGAGCTCTCCCTGTCTTTTTTGCTTGTCTCTCTAGGCACATTTGGGCAAGGTGGCCAAACATATGCTCGTTGGTACCTATTAGCACTGGGATTCTATCATATAAGCAAGAAGGTGGACAGACTAGCGCTATTGTCTCTACTAGATCTCTGACATCTGCCATGGATTAGGGGAAGGAGAGCCACACTCAAAGAAAACCAAGATAGGGATACGACTTGTCACTTAACCCCGACACATGCAGTCCATTAAGGGGTTGCAGAGGATGGTCTGACCATAACCTGAGACCCACTGTCTAACATGGCACAAGCCAAGATGCCATCTATATGTACAGTAGTCTCCATGGAGGGGCCTACTAACTCTGATCAGTCTGTAGGGATGTTAGCAGGAACTGTAACAGATGACTTGGCTACAAAAAAGTTGGATTTGGGTTTGCCAGAAATTCCACTGTGCTCATTGGCTGTATCCCTCTGAAGCCTCTTCACCTATTGAAGCTCTTCCCATAGTTTGTCAGCCACTTTCCACACATCCTACGGGGATTGACACTCTCTCTTAATGTTGCCATCCTTCCCACAATTGTAACAGAACACACCTTCTCTAGGCCACTTGGGCTGTGACGACACATCCTGATTCAGCCTATATTAACAGTTAGGGCTTTTGGAGAATACACAATTGAAGCTTGGGCAGGGGCACTGGCAACAGTGGGCCTTTGTTTTGGGCTATCTCCCTCCTTGCCAAGCCAGAGGCTGTACACTACATCCCATCAATTCTTTTACAATACCAGACAGTTCATTTATTTGGATCTCTAACCCTCCATGCATAGCTGGCACCTGGGCGTGTACTCCCATTCCCATGGCAAACAGGTTCTGACTAGCATCTTGGCCTTTACTGGTGCCAGTCTTAGTGGTCACACCCATTTTCAGTTCTCGTATCTCTTTAAGTATCTCTTTTAACTGCTGAGAGTCATTAACAGTCTCTTTCTCACTGGGCTAGTAAGGTGCTGGGGCAACCCTGGTGGTGCCTGCATAAGGATTCCAAACTTCCTCTTCACTCTCATCCTCCCTGATTTCTTTCATCAGCCCACAATAAGCAGAGGGATCATCCCTTCTGTCTTGGAACTTTAACTTGAGCATTAGCACACTAGAAAATCTGGCAGATTTGAGAATATGGTCACATAATTCAGATCACTTGCCAACACCCCACTTTTCCTGTGAGCTCTCTGCAGGGCTCTCTCTCCAGCCAAATAACAAAAGCAGACAAAGATTCACCTTTCCACGGTTTGGTGGACTTACATTTCCACATTAAGCCTCCCCCAGATTCAGTGCTGCCAAAAACACATTATAAAGCAGACAAATATTCTTGTGCAGAGACATCAGGGTTGGTAGACCATGAAAATCTAATTGTTTCAAGTGCAGGACCCCTTAAGCTCTCCATGAGCCTTTTTCATTTTTCTGCTTCTGTACACTGCCACTCTTGGACCAGGGGGATGCATAGTCCATCCATGTTTCCAGATCCTCTTCCCTATTAGATGTGGGAAGGGTGCCAGACAACACTTGCAGCTTGCAGTATGAGTCATGGCTGACAAGAGGTACATAAACAGGTGCCAGTACTGGTGCCAGCACAGGGACTGGTGTGGGTGCAGGAGTAGATATAGACACAGGTTCAGGCCCTGAGGTAGCTGGAGAGGAACTTGAGGGAGGGGTACCCCCTGGAGTCTCAAAAAGGTTTTTCAAGTCCTTGAGGGTTTGACCCTCAGTTTGTAACAGTTTATCAAGCTTGTCATTCAGTCCTTCAGGTTTAGGGGACCCCTCGGGTGTGGCTGTTACACTATGCATGGTAACTACCTTTCAACCCACCAGGGACTCATCGGGGTAATGACACTGGGTACCATCTCACTGTCCACCAGTGTGCTACATTCTACCAGGGCCATTATATTTTGAGCAATTAAGTCATCAATTCTCCCTTTTACTGTAGCTTTACCCAGGCATTTGATTTTACCTAAGGCACCTTCAATGATATCTTTGTCAGTGCCCATGGAATATCTAGCAATAATAGAGCCTTTTACAGGTTGACCTCCTCAGCTTCACACGTCCCCAATAACCGGTGCACAGCCATTTTATTGGCAGGGACCCCAAATTTAAGACCAGCCCCATCCTCCATTTTGATACTAGTATTCTTATGAAATTTAGTTATAATTTGGGGTTTTGTCCACAAAGGGGTAGCAATCCCAGCGGTGCCTCCATGTGTGAGTCCAGAGTGAACTCATCATCAGTGTCTTACTCGACATCAGTGTTTGTGTCAACAGACGTGTCAACTCCATCACAGCTCTGGATAGGGGTCTGGAATGAGGCTTCACATCTAGTTCTGGGTCGGGTGATGACCTTTGCAATAGAGTCGAGTAGCTTTTCACACCAGACTTAAGTACCTTATTTATTTATTTATTTATTGAATTTTGATGACCGGGTTGGCACACTGGGCCCTGAAGGTCCCTTTTTCAGGGGCAACCTGGGGAACAGAAGCAATACAATACATACAATCAGGTGATCCAGAAGGAATACAATACATACAGTCAGGTGATACAGGGTTACCAGAAGTAGACAAGATAATGAGGATAACGGTATAGGCAATTATTCAAATCGTAGACCATAAATGCAACACTTGAAAGATTTAAGGATTTAAGGCATGTTTTAATGTAGGTTAAGGTGAGAAGAGAGGGGGGGATGGGTGTTGTGATTAGGATCGGGGATGATTATCCTATACCCTCACAGTGGCATGAGCTTGTCCTGAGCAAATGGGACTTAAGCCTAATGCGAAAGATTAGTAGCGAGGGGGCTTCCTGTACTAGATGTGGGAGAGTGTTCCACAGTTTAGGGGCTGTGAGAGCAAAGGAATTGCCTCCCTTGTGAATCTTGATTCTGGGGATTGCCAGAAGGGACCAACCCAAGGTCCTGAGTATTCGAGGGTTAGGCTTAGCCATGATTATTCCTGTTAGGCTTGGTGGGGCCACTGGGCTCTGCAATTTGTATGCATGGCAGAGCAGGGGATACTGTAGAAGAGCCTCGAAAGAAGGCCACTGCAGCTGGGATAGTGAGATGCAGGGGTGGCTTCTTAGTTGACATATTGTCGCAAACCTTGTGACCTTGTTGTACAGGACCTGAAGCCTGCTAACCTCACCCTTTGGCATGCCCTGGATTACCGGGGCAGCATAGGTTAATGTGGGTAGGAGGACACTGGAGGCAATTGCTCATCTAGCCTCTGGGATAAACTGTTTTTTTAGCCTGTACATGCTGCCAAGTTTGACGTGGATAGATCTTGTTACCTGGTCAATGTGGGGCTTAAAGGTGAGACCCTGGTCAATAGTTAGCCCTAGGTATTTTATGTTGTCAACTACGTCTATTCGTTTTTCCCCAAGGGTAGTAAGTTTTAGGGAATTGGTCTGATCCTGGCCAAGGGATGTAGGACCAAACAGCATGGCTTTAGTTTTTGCTGTGTTGAGGAACATTCTGTTTGATGTCAGCCAGACCACGAGTGTGTTTAGGTCCCCTTGTAGGAGTGGGCCCAGATCATGTGGTGTGGACCTGGTTCAGAAGATGACAGTAGCGTCTGCATATTGAACTACTGAGCTATCCCCACAGTACCAGTTTAGGTCATTTGTGAAGAGAGAGAACAGGAGGGGGTGAAGAATTGAGCCCTGAGGCACACCCTCCTTGATGGGTAAAGGGGCGGAAAGCTCTCCCTTCCAAATGACCCTCTGAGAGCGGCCTGAGAGGTAGCGCTTGAACCAGTTTAGGGCCCGGGCATCAAGCCCAAAGCCTTGAAGCTTAGTAAGAAGAAGGCTGTGGTCCACAAGTTCAAATGCCTTGGACAGGTCTATGAAGATAGCACCCGTTGACATGCCCTCATCCATTGTCCTGGATAGGTCCACTGTGAGTTTGATGAGTGCCGTGTCTGTTCCATGGTTTGCCCAAAAGCCATGCTGTGAAAGGGCTAGGATTTGGTGGAGCTCCAGGTAGTCTTTCAGTTGCCCATAAACTAGCCTTTCTTGCAATTTGGCCAGGGTACACAGCAGGGAAATGGGCCTGTAATTGCCAATTTGTTCACGAGAGCCACTCTTGTAAATGGGGACCATGTTGGCAGCCTTCCACTGGCATGGAACGTACCCTTCAAGTAAAGACCTGTTGATGATCCAGGTCAGAGGTTTGGCCAGAGACAGTGCACCTTCCTGGAGTAGCCTCAGGCTGATCCCGTCTGGGCCACCAGAGCCTTTGTGTTTGAGGGCTATCAGAAGTTTACGGATCTCACTCACCTTGACCATTCTCAGGTGAAATTGGGGTCTGTTCAGACAGGGGGATTCATCAAAGGTCTGTACAGGCATGGGTGTTGGTAGCCCTACCTTGTATGCATCAAGGTTGGTGAAGTGGTGGTTGATTGCTGAGGTTATAAGCTGGCAATCACTGATACACTGTCCTTGTACCTCAGTTTGACCTTGTGCCTCCTTGGAGTTGCCCTTAAGCAGTTCGTTGATTTGTGCCCAGAAAAGCTTAGGGTTCCCAGTGTGGACCGTTGGAGGCAAGTTTGACGTCTAGCTTACATTTATTTCTTAGGGTTTTCTAAGTAACCAGATCTGCGGAAAGGTGGGAGAGCCAGAATTTCTTCCAAGCCTTGTCCCTTCTTTTCATCTGAGATATCACAGAGTGGGAGATCCATTTATGGCAGCCTTCTTTTTTATGAAGTTTTTTGAAGGGGGCAAAGAGAGATGCCACATTGAGGAGTAAGTTTTGGAAGTAGGCCTCGTCCAATGTCAGGAGGAGCCTAATCGGACTCCAGTCCAGGCTACTTAGGTAGTCATTAAATTTTGCTGGCATGAAATTGGAGAAGTCACATACTGTGAGTATCCTGGGGGGAATCTTTGGTGCTCTGTTCTTCCAAATACAGAATATTGGGGAGTGATCACTAATGGTGTTAGACAATATACCTGCTTTCTGTATGTTGAGGGGGTTTGATACCAGAGCCCAGTCAAGAGTAGTATGGTTCCACATTTTATAATTAAACCTGGTAGGTAGAGAGATGACCTGTTCCAGGTTTGCATCTTGGATTGCACCCTTGAGGACCTTGTTGGGGCCAGTGGCCCAGTTCAGGTTGAAATCTCCCATTATTAGGAGTTTATTCGTTAATTCGCAGCTAACCAATTTGGTGATGCCCTCAAGAGCAAATTGGGCATTCTTAGGAGGGTTATGGACACAGCCGATGGTGAGATGCAAGCATTACCAAGGGTTAGACGGATGAAGATAGACTCCCCATCCTGGCAGCTACCAAGGCTGGATTTTAGTAGACTCACATTTAGAGTGTCTTTCATATAGATTAGGACCCCTCCTCCTCTCTTTCCTGCGCTGTCCTGTCTGAAGGTATTGTACCCAAGGATCATGATCTCATGGTCATGAATATGGGCCTTGAGCCAAGTCTCTGAGATTGCAAGGATGTCTGGCTTGTAGAGGTTAAGCCAGGCTTGGACCTCGTGGATTTTAGGTCTAAGGCTGCATACGTTCATGTGCACTATACTTAAGCCTTTCGATGATGCACAGTGAGGATCCTGGGGGGTGGATACAAGGAAAATGTCTAGAGGGGGCCCCAGGTTAAGCTGAATGTCTCCTCCATGGAGCAGAAGAAGAACAAAGTAGTCAAGCTAACACTTGCCTAATTGAAGGTTTCAAGTGGCTGTGGAGCCTTCTGCATGCACCGTGGATCACCACGTAGTAGGAGCCACGCTTTACCAACTTGCATGCTATGAGGCTTTCATTTTTAGTTGTGGAAGAGGTCCAGTAGTAATGACCACAAGGGTCAGGGCCACTGAGATTTTGCATTTAAAGGGAAAGTCCCGTCAACCTGTTTTCTGTATACCTGTGTAGTTTGTAGGCATGAACTATGATTCTCTGTCATGCATCCCCTACTCTCCTCCTAATTTAAATATAAAAGAGGTTGTTTCACACTGTGTGAAAACTTGTTTGTCTCCATTGGAGAGGTCATGACTGCAGTCATGCAAGGCATCATGGAAGCTGACAATGTGTACCTGCACAAGCCAGCAGAAGTTATACTCTCATTTCTGTTATATGTCCTGTGAAGTCCCTGTATTCTCTGAAAGCATTTCTTTTCTAATTCAGATACACTTTAAACTATAGAAAACAGCAGGGCACATACCATGCCTTGAAAAGTTTCATGGCAAGCATAAGACAAGAACACAGGGACTGCAAAGGAGAGCAACAGCACGATTAATACAGTATTAATTACTGCAGGCATCAGCACGAAAACATCTTAAGGTTACAGCTTTAATGAAGTTAGAGGGCAGGAACAGCTGATGACGTAATCATGCTGATGTCACCACGCTGATGTAAACCAGAACTGGTCAGTGGTTGCATGCTGCATTTGTCAGGAGAGGAAGAGTTACTGGAATACAGTAACCTGGTAATATATAGTGAGCCACATCAAATTAACCAGCCAGGTGCCGCATTTACATACTAATTTTCTTTCAGGGGAAACAAAGCAAGTTTGCAGGGTAAAATTATTATGTAAATGCGGTGAATATCAAGCATCTGAAGTGAGTACAGTTCTCTTTGAGGTATATCGCACTGCTGCTGGGGGTGGGTCTCAAAAAGCATGTCGGTGAGAGAGGCGAGCTAGTGGCCAAGATAAGGGCCTTTCACAGCATTGTGGTGCTGCAACACAGCTAACCCACCATCAGAGGTCTCAGTTTTGGGATTGGTTGTGGGAGCAGCGGGACATGTGCTTGCTGGTGAGACTTTAACTTGCAGCCTCCATGCCCATCCTGCCTCTTCTTTACAGACAGCCTGGCAGACACATCTGTGCAGGGTGCATCCCCCTGACTTTCTTTACCTCCATGACAAAGGCGCAGATACCCCCAGTTGTAGCGCTTACTGATTGTTTGGTGCGAAGGTTTGCTCGTTGATATACTTGTGCTGCTACATTCTCTGACAGATGTATGAGCCTCCCCCTTCCATTTTTTCTCTTTCTACCCTATTGTAAACACAGAGGAATAGCCATAGGGGTCCCCCTACCTTTGGTGGAAGACTATTTGGGCCAGAATTGTAGGGGCACAGGGATCTCATAATCAACTATGGGTATAGTGTTGTTTTAGCACATAGCATGTTCTGAACTGGAAATAAAAACAAGGCTCTGTATAACTGCATTTATACCCATGTAAATAAAGGTGTTCCCTGAGTAAACCGTTGACAGCATCACAGTTCATTGAGAAAAATATAAATAATAAATCATGTGTGATCAGTTCTATTTTTTTTTACAGAGCAGCACTAATCTACTAATTGTTGTCACCTTGCTATAAAAACCAGGAGTAAAATCAATATGAGCATCCGAACAAGTAGAAATAGTCAAAATATTTTTTTCTTAAGATTTACTTCACTCACCATTTAGAGGCAGAATCATTTGGTGATGAAAATAATTCATTGTTGTAATCAGAAAGCATACAGACTCCTCCATAATTCTTGATACGCAATCTACCAAAACTGCCAAGCCCTCCTCCTCCTCATTCAAGGCCGGTATCAACATTATTTGTATAAATAGCATACTGCCATCATTGAAAGCAAGCAGCAGACTGGTCTGAAAACTATAAAAAAAAAAAACACTATTATGTTTCTTTTGGTTTCCAACAGCAACACAGGTAGGCTGGACTCACAATGAAGTTCTCACTTTAAATTTCATGACTAATCTGTAACCTAATTGGAAATGGACTGTTAAGAACATTACTTCCCTGTTTATGTATGCTATAAAACCCTCCTTGTTTGCTATATAACCTTGTAATCGTGACATAATTGCACGCAAATGTTTCTGTTTGTATACTGCTGTACTGTTAATCTCTGTTTCTGTACTATGTTTGACTTGGAGCCTTTGTAAACGAGCTCTTGGCTCAAAGGTATTAATCCCAAACTGAAATAAATAAAAACAGAAAGAACAGGTGAGCTGTCACAGGACCTGTCAATATATGAAATGTGTTCATTATTGACTGTCATGAGCCATCAAACATCCAAATCTCACCCTTTAAATACACCACTAGTTCCATATAAAAACAAGAGAGTAATGTAAAATTATTCACATTGCAGATTGTACTCAAGGTGCCTTACACATATCTGCAATAGGAGATACCGTCTGGACTGGTTTCACTCACTCCTGTTTTTTTTTTTTTGTTACATTTTAAATACAACAGCTGCATGTTTCTGTAATGTGCAGCATGTAGTTTACCAACCAGAAAATTAGTTATCCTCTTTTTTAAACTTTAACACAATCCTGGCTTCAGTTTTGATACAGATGGTCAAATGTTTTAATCTGAGTTTGTGATAGTTATCATTGGAATAGTGGTCAAAATGTTTTTTAATAGGATCCTGAATGTTTTTTTTGCTCCTCCCTGGTTCCCTGGCCGACCACTCCTTCGGTCACCTAGGACCCCTGCCAGCACTCCACCCCTGCCACCAACCACAACCACACATAATAGCCGAATAACCAGTTTCCCTTCGTCAGACGGGTCCCCCCCCCGAGGTGGAAGGTGCCGATGGGGCTGGCCAGCGCTACTTACTTGGCCCGGGTGCTGCTGGGGTGGTCTGGGCTATCTGGGGCATTGTAGTGGCTGGGGACCGGCAACTGTCATCCGTTCAGCCAGGGAGCCATTTTCCAATTTTTCCTTGGGAGCGCGATGTCCAGGATGTCAAGGTGAGAGCCAATGTCTGTCATGATCCCCAAGCAGCAGGACCCAACATGTTGTTATGCCTCCGCAAGAGGTTGGCAAACACTGGGCCATGCACCCCCCCTCCTCTGGGAGATGGTGAGCCGTCATGGGATGCTTGAGCCATCCCCCCCCCATGGTCCGGCCTTCCGACACCTGGATCCATTCCCGAACCCGGGTCATTAGCGTCGCAAGGGGAAATCCAACTGCTGCTCCAGCAGGCTGACGGATCCCAAATTTTTAATGTGGTATTAATCCTTAAATTTATGACTTCAGTTATTTGTTTTCAGATAAGGCAAACAACATACAACTAGTTCCAGATGACACAAATGCAGTAGCACTGATGTGCTACCTTTGTGGATTTTCGTTTTTTCAGTCAGAAGTACATATAAATATGTGAAAATGCCAGCAAATACAGGCCATATGGTCTATCGAGTCTGCTGCACCTGGCCCCCCAACCCTTGCCTGTCCATTTGATTTATCGCCCCTTCTGCTGACTGCCCCTTCCCAGCTTCTCCCCAGTTTTGACCTTAGCTTTGACTCTGTCCCAACCCCTCTTAAAACTACCCACAGATTTCAGTGATATCACATCCTCTGGCAGTGTGTTCCACCTCTCTACCACCCTTTCTGTGAGTAGTGCCTCCTCATTTCCCTCCTGAATCTTCCACCCTCCAGTTTCAGACTGTGTCCCATTGTGTCCGTTGCCCCCTTTAACCTAAACATGCCCTCAGTACTAACCCTATTCATGCCCTTTAAGTATTTGAAGGTCTCAGTCATATCCCCTCTCTCCCTTCTATCCTCCAGGGAATAGATGTTGTATTTTCCCAGTCTTTCCTCATGTGGTTTGTCCCCCAGCCCAAGGATCATCTTTGTTGCCCTGTGCTGGACCCTCTTCAGTAGTTTGACATCCTTCTTTAAATAGGGGCACCAGAACTGCACACAGTACTCCAAGTGAGGTCTCACCAGTGACCTGTACAGTGGCAGAATGACTTCCTCGCTCCTAGAGGTTATTCCCTTGGCAATGCACCCCAGCATCTTATTAGCCTTGGCCGCTGCCTTCCTACACTGCGCTGAGTGATTCATGTCTCCTGTGACTAGTACCCCCAGATCCTTCTCCTCCACTGAAGTGGATAACTGCACTCCTCCTAGCCAGTAGCAATTCCCAGGGTTCCTGGCTCCCAAGTGCATAACTTTGCACTTCTCAGCACTGAACCCCAGCTGCCATGTGTCTGACCAGCATTCAAGTCTTGCCAAATCCTCTTGGAGTATCTGCCCCCCTTCCACACTATCCACCTCTGCACCGATCTTTGTGTCATCAGAAAAAAGGCTAATCTTACTCCTAATCCCATCTGATATGTCAGCAATGAAGATGTTAAATAGCACTGGTCATAGTATCGAGCCTTGTGGGACCCCACTGGTTACAGCTCTGTGAGTCAAGAGTTCTCCTGTACAACTACCTTCTGCTGTCTGCCCTGCAGTCAGCTGCTAACCTATTCACTCAATTTGTCCCCGTTCTCAGGTTTCTCAGCTTACTAGTCAGCCTTCCATGTGGCACCAAGTTAAAGGCCTTGCTTAAGTCCAGATACAGGACATCCACCACATGACCCCTATTGAGTGCCCTTGTCACCCAGTCAAAAAAGTCAACCAGGTTTGTCTGGCAGGATCTGCCCAAGATAAACCCATGTTGCCTATTGCCCTGGAGGCCATTCTCCTCCAGAAAGATTACCAACCTCTCTTTAAGGATAGTCTCCATTAGCTTCCCCATGATGGAGGCAAGGCTGACCAGTCTGTAGTTACCTGGTTTGTCCTTGGGCCCACTCTTATGAAGGGGCACCACATGTGCCATCCTCCAGTCCTGGGGCATGCACCCAGTCCCCAGGGAGATGTTGAACAAGTATGCCAGAGGTCCTGCCAGAACCTCCACCAACTCCTTCAGGATGCTTGAATGCACACCATCCAGCGCTGGTGCCTTATCCACCCACAGGAACCTAAGGCCCTCCAACATCCTGCTCACTAGGATCTCCCCATCCATTACCCGTGCTCCCCCATGCCCACCCTGCCTTTCACCTGGGGCATAGGTCCATCCCCCTCCCTGGTAAACACTGAAAAGAAGTACTCATTGAATGCTTCTGCCTTCTCCACCCTCTTTTCTGTCCACCCTCCATCTTTCTTGATCCTGACAGTTTGATCTTTATAGCTTCTCTTCCTCTTAAAGTGAAGTGGTTGCTAATGTCTTACCAGAAGTGGTTGGGAATGTCTTATACCCATGCATGTATATGTGTACCTATGGCTGCAGAAACACTGGCCCCACAGAGATCTGCAGGCAGAAGTAGTGTTATAATTTGGGTAGTGTGGAGTTGTATCTGTAGCTGCAGAAGTGGGTGTGTATGTCTTACCATGTGCATATGTATCTGTGACTGCAGAAGCACTGCCCCTCAGGGACCTGCTCTTCTGTAGGCAGAAGCAGTACAAATGTAATTTGGGTAGTGTGGATTTGTGTCTGTAGCCAGAAGTGGGTGTGTATGTTTTATAGTGTGTATGTGTACCTGTAGCTGCAGCAGCATTGGCCCCACAGTGGCGTGTGCTTCTGCAGACATAAGTAGTTTTGTAATTTGGGTATCATGGATTTCTATCAATGGCTATAGAAGTACAGGCCCCACAGGGGGCCTGTGCTTCTGCAACCACAATTCAGTGTGTGTGTCTTACACTGTGCATGTGTATCTGTGACTGCAGAAGCATTGGCACTGCAGGGGCCTACAGTTCTGCAGACAGAAGAACTGGTGTAATTTGGGTATCATTGATTTGTATCTGTGGCCTGTGCTTCTGCAGACAGAGGTAGTCTTGGGGATTTGAGTATCATGGGTTTCTGTCTGCAACCAGACATGAATGTGTATGTCTTGCAGTGTGCATGCCGCAGATAAAAATCCACGAAGGTATCAAATCTGTGCTACTGCATTTGTGTCATTGGGAAACAGTCGTATGTTGTCTGTATTACCTGATGAGGGCTGTCTGTGGTTGCTTGTGTGTTCTTGTCCTTGTGAGCTTGGGGATTGGGGAATTAGTGTGGGAAACCCTAAAACCACATTTCTCTACATTTGTGGTGTTAAGTTGAACCCTAACTAATGCTTTAACACAGTTTTTGCAATGAATATAAAGTATAGACAACATGAATTGACACAATGTGCCTCTGAGCTTATTCACCTTTAATACTACTATTATTAATGTCAGTGGCTTAACAGGTTGCACACTCACCTTTGAGGCCAGAAGATTGGAAGGTTGTGGGTTCTAGCCCCACACCAGGAACTTGTGGGATAAAACCCAATACTGACACTGTAGTACAGCATGCGGGGGATGCTGTACTCATGAGGTAACATCTTTCAGATGAGATGTTAAATTGAGGTCCTGTCTGCCTCTTCTGGTGGGTTGTTCAGGTGGATGTTAAAGATCCCATGGCACGTCTTGAAAATAGTAAGGGTATTTTATTAAAATTAAAAATATGCACTGGTCTTCCCCACCAGCGCCGTCCCCCTCGGAGGAGGGACCCACCCGGTGAAGAGTTACGGCTGGGGGTCACCCGGGGGGGGCTACTATGTGGGGGTGGAGAGGTGGCTGATCCAAGGCAGTGCGGCTCAGAGGGTATAGGTGGCCTGAAGGAGAGGCTGGTCCAGAGCTGGGAAGGAGCAAAAAAAAAATTAAAAACAAAACTTTTTCCATACAGCAAAACTAATGCGAAAAACAGAACTTCAACCCAATAAAAGAAAAGCCCAGGTTACTCTTAAAAAAATATACTTTTTAAGAAAAGCAAAAATGAGATGCACCAAACTCAACTCGTCCTCAGTAATAGTCCAGATACCCCTAAGTCAACCCCGTACCCAAAACCTCCCTCCCCTTATAAACTTTCCTCATGTGACAAGCATTCCTCCTATGTCATCATCAGATGGAATACAGAAACATACAGAACCTGCACGCTCAAATGTTACAGCCATGTGATTGAGTTCCATAAAGCTTGAAATAAACTAGGTTCTTTTGTCCTTTTATCTGTTATAGATACTTCTTGCAATGCCATTTCTGTCATCCCTGCAACAGCTAAATGCACAGATCAGATGTGTTGCAACACTAGCTGGCACCTTGCCTGCCACAGGTAGAATTTTAGTCAGGCAAAGATCACTGTCAGTGTGCTATAAATAGTACAGGAATTTCTCCAGTGTCCTGGCTGAATCCCCCCATTTACTAAAAAAATACAGTGGAGTCCCATTTAACCGAACCCTGGTTAATCAGAACTCCCTCTTAACCGAACCGAGATCATGTCGCCCGAAACTGTAGTATAGTTTTTGCATTTTGTGTCTTCTTGTTTATGCTGTGTCCATCAACTCCCCCACTTGCCACAACCCGCAAACCTCAGAAGCGCATCTTGCAGGAGCTTACAGGTAGCTGACAGTTAACGTACAGCTGTAACTTACAGCTGTTGCATTGGCGCTTGGTGCTGACAGTGTGTCATATTTCAACTGGCTGGCCAAACTGGGCTGTGTAGCGATTGCATCAGCACTTGTTGCGTGTTTTGTCAATGTGTCCTCTTGCAATTGACTGGCATTACCAAACTCTGTTGGGTCTACCAGATAAGCTGTAGCACTTAACTGCAGCATCATTTCAACAGGGCTTCAAACAGGATTTCTCTGTTCACAGTGTGTGCTCTTTATGGTGGAAAGAGCGGTACAAAGCGTAAGAGAACTGTTTTGACACTGCAGCAGAAGCTGCGTATTCTTGACAGAATAGAGAATGGGGAGAGAGTTGTTATGCTAGCTTCTGAATATGGGATGGGTAAGTCAACCATTAGCGACATAAAAGATGCCAAAGAAAAGTTGAGACAGTTCATTATGTCAATGGAGGGGTCTTCCAGTTTGGAGAAGAGAAAAACTATAAGAGCTTGTAAGGATGATAAAATAGATTATTCTGTTTATTTGTGGTTCTGTCAGAAGAGGCAAAAGGGGACACCTATCTCGGACCCTCTATTAAAAGAAAAAGCCATCCAGCTCCACAACATGCTAGGTCCCAACAGAGGGAGCTTTGTTGCCAGTGATGGGTGGCTCGATTGATTTAAAAAACGCCATGGTATCCAGCAACTTTGACTGTGTGGAGAAAGGTTAAACACCCCTGAGGAAGGCATTTCTGATTTCATGGAGCAGCTTAAACATCTTATTAAAGCAGAATCCTTGTCTGCACATCAAATTAATAACACAGACGAAACCGGGTTATATTGGCGTTGCTTGCCTGATAAAACGTTAGCCCACAGTGCAGAAAAGGATGCTTCAGGCTTCAAAAAGCAGAAATACAGGATAACAGTGCTTGCTTATGCAAGTGGTTCCCATAAACTTCCACTCTTTATGATTGGGAAATCTAGGGAGCCCAGTTGCTTCAGGCATGTAAACATGTCTTTGTTGCCTGTGATTTACAAAAACCAGAAAAATTCCTGGACAACTGCTGATCTCTTCCTGAAGTGAAACAAGGAGCATTTTGTTCCATCTATAAAGAGACACCTTATGTCTTTTAACCTGCCTGTCAATGCTATTCTACTGGTTGATAATTCCCTTGCCTACCCCAACATGCCAGTTGTTCAAAGTACGGATAAATGCTTGCATTGGATGGAGAATCAAGCAGACACTGACCCTGTACAGCTGATGCTGTTGATGGGGATGAGAGCCAAGACAGTAAATAAAAGAATTCAGAGCCTACAGCAATTTACGATGCAGAAATCTTTTACCCCCTTAAAAAAATTAAAAAAAATCACTTTAAAAATTGCACAAGCACAAGCAGAAAAAGACAAATCACGTTTGCACAAGCAGACGAAAACAAAAAAAAAACCCTGCACCATGCACCTTTAAAGTTCCTTGCTGCACTACCCACCCCTTTAACCTTAATCAGTTCATGCTGTTAGCCGCACATATCCTCATAGTTCTTAAGACAAAAAAAAAGCACTCCCGCTTTATCGAACGCCCATTTATCCAACCTTAAAACATGTCGCTGGTGCAGTTCGGATAAACGGGATTCTATTGTACCACCAACAGCATAATCTTGTTTAATTTCACTTGGTTTCCAGCTGTATCTCTTCTCCCCTCCCCTCAGAATGAGACAGAAAATATATAGAATTGCCTAGCCTTCCGTTCCTGGTCAAGAAAAATTAAATAAATAATTACATTATTGTATCTGTATTTTCAGCCTCATTCACCCTCTGAATGTTGAAAAGGGGTTCGAGCCATCCTGTACTGTTTTTGATGTTGTGTTTGTTGTTTTAAAATTCACTAAGATTTATTAAAAAAAAACAGTAGGACATAGTTATAAAAATGCTGGGCTAATTCTAGAGGTCACTTGGTTTAATTTAAAAAAAAGGAAAAAATGGATTGCAGGCTCTGGTATTAAACTGGACCTCCCCTCTACCATTCTGACTATTTCAGATCCTTAGTTTGTTTTAAATACCCATGTCTACTGTGTCCATAGAATAAAATAGTAAATCTGAGGTTTGAAATGGTTGAGTCGGATTGCCTAATTTTAATTGCTGACCAACTGAATTAGAAAACATTACCTCAGGTACTTTTTCAAACAATATACGATACTGCTTTGCTCGAGATGCTCATGCACTATTTGCAAATTAACTGTTCAAATGAAGACATACAAATGGGAACGGGGAACTGACTGCACTCCTCGAAAAGTGGGATAACCCAGCAAAGGGGGCCCCATGATGAAGGGCTTGTTCCCGAAGCACCGGGGCGAGTGGTAGTGTGGCCACATTAGGCACAAGACTGATTCAAAGTATTATGGCATTAATGCTTTATAATTTATTCTGGTGTTTGTGCTTTGTTGGGTTATCCCAGTCTTCGAGGAGTGCAGTCAGTTCCTGTTTCCTGTTTGTATCTGGGCTGGCCGCCCTTCCTGACTGTACCTACTGCTTGCTACGAGTGGTGTAAGGAGGATCGCAGTACTTCAAATTGGATTTGTAAAACATACAAATGGATGGGGAAAAAAACGCTCTACGATGATATGGCAGATCTCCTGACGAAGAGGCTGAGTACCTCAAAGCGCTGGAATTGTCTTGTATGCACCTGGTGGCCATTTTTATTTGTTAAAATTGCACAGAATAAAGAAAGTGTGCACTATTTGTTGATTTTCTTACTCTGTTATGATACCTACTGATAGGGGTTCCCAACAGATAATGGTAGAGTGGAGGGCTACTCTATTATGATACCTACTGATAGGGGTTACCAACAAATATCAATGGGGGAAGGGGCTACTCTGTTGTGATACCTACCCATAAGAGTTACCAAATGATACCAATAGAGGGAGAGGGCTACTCTATTATGATACCTACCATAGGGGTTACCAACAGATACAGATAGAGGAGGTGGGCTACTCAATTACAATACCTACTGATAGGGGTTATCAACAGATACTGATAGAGGGAAGGTCTACTCTATTACGATACCTACCCATAAGGGTTACCAGCAGATATTGATAGAGGGGGGAGGGCTACACTATAATGATACCAACTAGTAGGGGTTACCAACAGATACCAGTAGAGGGGAAGGCAACTTTATTATGATACTACTGACAGCGGTTACAAGCAAATACCAATGGAGGGGGGAGAGCTACTCTGTTACAATACCTACTGATATGAGTTACCAACAGATACAGATAAAGGGGTGAGGGCTACTTTATTAAAATACCTACTGATAGGGTTTACCTAAAGATACTGATAGTAGGTGACAGCTATTACGATACCTATCAGTAAGTGTTACCAGCAGATACCGATAGAAGGGGGAAGGCTACTCTAGTACAATACCTACCAATAGGGGTTACCAACAGATACTGGTAGAGGAGAGGGCTACTCTGCTGTGATGCCTACTGATAGGGTTCACCAACACATACCGATAGAGAGGGAGGGAGGGCTATTACGATACCTATCAGTAGGGGTTACCAGCAGATACCGATAGAAGGGGGAAGGCTACTCTAGTACAATACCTACTGATAGGGGTTACCAACAGATGCTGGTAGAGGAGAGGGCTACTCTATTATGATACCTACCAATAGGAGCTACAGTATTAACAGATATTGGTAGAAGAGAGGGCAATTCTATTACGATAACTACTGATAGTGGTTACCAACGGATACTGACAGAGGGGAAGGCTACTCTATTATACCTACTGATTAGGGGTTACCAACAGATACCAAAAGAGAGGGGGGGCTACTCTACTATTATACCTACTAATAGGGGTTACAACAGATACCAGTAGAGGGAAGAGCACTCTACTACTATACTGACTGATACGGGTAACCAACAGATACTGACAGAGGGGAAGGGCTATACTATTATGATACCTTTTGGTAGGGGTTACCAACAATTACTGGTAGGGGGAGGGCTACTTTATTACGATACATAGCAATAGGGGTTACCAACAGATATAGGCTGAAGGGAGGGCTATTCTGCTGCTGTAACTACTGATAGGGGTTACCAGCAGATACCGATAGAGGGGGAGGGACATTATGATACCTAGGGAGGGTTATTCTGTTGCAGTACCTATTGATAGGGGTTACCAACAGACACTGATAGAGGGGGAGGGTTTCTCTATTATGATACTTACCGATAGGGGTAACCAACAGATACTGATGGAGAAGGGAGGGCTACTCCATTATGATACCTACCAGTAGGGGTTACTAACTGATACCGATAGTGTAGAGGGTTACTCTATTATGATACCTACTGGTAGGGGTTATCAACAGATACCGACAGAGGGGGAGAGCTACTCTATTATGATGCCTACTGATTAGGGGTTACCAACAGATACTGATAGAGGGGAGGAGGGCTACTCTACTAGAATACCTACTGATATGGGTTACCAACAGATACAGATAGAGGGGGGTGGGCTTCTTTATTAAGATACCTACCAATAGAGCTGGCCTGGTGGCGCTGAGGGTTGAGGCTGGATACCACACCTCGCGCCACGCCGGCGACCAGGGTTCGGGAACGAGTCCGGGCCATCGGGGGTCGGCAGTGGAGGACTGGGATTGAGCATCCATAGACTGCTCTCCCAGTTCTGGGGTGGGCTAAGGGAATCTCGCCATGCTGTAGCGGCTCCTGGGGATGCTCGGGGGCACTACAAGTGCTGGCAATCTGGACGGGGAACGCGGCGGACGTCAGCACGCTGTGCCCGGATGTCATTGCACATCCACGTTCCTGGGGACCAATCGGAGGAAAATGGCTGGGCGCAACCGTGCAGCTTGATAGCCGTGTTCCGAGCCACCTAGAGGACTTTAGCGGAATCCTGTCGAGGAGGGTCCGGGGCTGTCCTGGCTGGCTGAGGCAGAGGGGGAGCCCTCCAGTGGGATCGTAAGACGTCCATCCCGAATCCTCCTGGGTGCAGTCTGAGCTACCCAGTTCTCCAGGTGGGCGGAGCCGGCAGCTGGATGTCCCAAGCCGGTAGTGTGCCGCAGCAGGTGGCAAAAAGCATTACATAAAAAAAAATTTAAAAAAAGATACCTATCATACCTACCAATAGGGGTTACCAACAGATACCAGTAGAGGGAAGAGCACTCTACTATGATACCAACTGATAGGGTTAACCAACAGATACGGTTGGGGGGAAGGCTATTATGATACCTACTGACAAGGGTTACTAAGAGATACCAATAGAGGGAGAGGACTACTCTATTACGATACCTACCGATAGAGGTTACCAACAGGTACCAATAGAGGGAAGGGCTACTGTATTACAATACCTACCAATAAGGGTTACCAACAGATACCAATAGAGGGGAGAGTTTCTATATTATGATACCTACCAATAGGGGTTACCAACAGATACTGATGGGGGCACCTCTATTACAATACCTACCAATGGGGATTACCAACAGATACCAACAAAGGGGAACAGGCCACTCTATTATGATACCTACCAATAGGGGTTAGCAACAGGTACCGATAGACGGGTGGGCTTGTTTTTTTTACTCACTGGTAATCGAGTAAGACCCGCTAGGTCCAAGGCCTGTTTTCATTGTGACCCAGGACCACTGGGGAGGTTAAGCAACTTGCTCAGGGCCACACAATATGCGAGTGGAGGTTGTGGGACTCAAACCCAGGTCTGCTGGATATACCAAGCTCATTCACAGCTTGTTATTCTAACCTCTAGGCTAATACTGCCAGCTATTACAACTGACAGGGGTTACTAACAGATACTGATTGGGGGGTGAGGGCTACTGTATTATAATACCTACCAATAGTGGTTACCAACAGATACCAATAGAGGTGATGGGCTACTCTATTATGATACCTACCGATAGTGGTTACTGACTGATACCGATAGAGGGGATGGGCTATTCTATTATGATACTGATTGACAGAGGTTAACAACAAATACCGATAGAGGGTGACAACTACTCTATTATGGTATTTTTTCATATCAGATATCTCACATGCCATCAGGAGTAAGATCAGTTTGTTCGCTGATGATACCAAGATGGGGGCAGTGGTGGATGACATAGTGGGGTGGCAAGGGCTACAAGATGATCTAACTAAACTGGAAGAGTGGTCAGAAATGTGGCAGTTGGGGTTCAATACTAAGAAGTGCAAGATACTGCACTTCGGTGCAAGGAACTCTGGGAGGAGCTACCAGTTGGGAGGGGTTCAGTTAGGTACCACAGAGGGAGAAAAGGGTCTAGGGGTGGTTATTACAGGGAATATGAACAACTCAACTCAGTGCAGAAAGACGGCAGCTAAAGCCAACAGGATGCTGGGGTGTTTTGTGAGAGGAACCTCCTCCAGAAGGAGGGATGTGATCCTGTCTCTGTACAGGTCACTGGTCAGACCACACCTGGAGTACTGTGTGCAGTTCTGGTGCCCGTTTCTGAAGAAGGATGTCAGATTAATGGAGGGGGTACAGCACAGGGCAACAAAAATGATCCAGGGTTTGAAAGACAGACCCTAGGAGGACAGGCTGAGGGAGTTGAATATGTACTCACTGGAGGAGAGAACGGATCGGGGGATATAACTGAGACCTTTAAATACATGACGGGGATATACAAGACAGGTACAGAAGGGGTATTTAAGTTGAGGAGGGGGAGGGACACGAGAGGGTGTGATCTCAGATTGGAGGGGGGAGATATAGGAGAGAGACGAGGAGACATTTTTTCACAGAGAGGGTGGTGGCTAAGTGGAACGCTCTGCCCAAGGAGGTGATATCCTGTAGGATGGTGGGCAGTTTTAAAAGGGGATGAGACAGGGTGAAGGGGGGTAAATGTGGGGGGAGGTGAGGGTGGAGCAGCTGCTATGTAGGGGGCTAGCTGAACATTCGAGCAGACTTAATAGACCATGAGGCCTGTTTCTGCTGGCAGATTCGTATGTCCATACATATGGTAACTACTGATAGGGGCTACCAACAGATAATGATAGAGGAGGGGAGGAGGGCTACTCTTTTACAGTACCTACCAATAGGGGTTGCCAACATACCAGAAGGGGGGGGCTACTGTGTGTGTGTGTGTATCTGCACATGTGTGTGTGCGTGTGTGTGTGTGTGTGTGTGTGTGTGGGTGTATGTTGGGGGGGTCCCAAAACAAAAATAAATTGACATAAAATTTGGAGTTTTGTTTCTTTCTTTCCTTCTTGACACTTTAGGGCCATAAACTATAAAACATATAAAATGAGCAACTAGGCAAAACTCGACATGTATTTCCTTTAGGGGTATTTTCCTTTCGGTAGTTGCCCACTTTCACTTTAGCAACTGCTGATTTACTTAGATTCCAAAGTTTTCTGTAATGCTGTCTGTCTTTGAGAGATCTGTGGCCAGATTCACAAAAAATCACAAAGGCAACGCAGAATTTGTGTTGTGCTTTGCAGTTGCCCAGGCATCCAAAATTGCTATTCACAGTTGGATAGCGACTGTGAATAGGGGTAGTCTGAGGGGGCGGTATCCCCAGTACTTCCAGCACTACCCCAGTAGCGCCGCCCCAACATGCAGCCAGGAGCGTGGGCCCACAAGGAATAGCGCAAGGGTGCTATTTCTACTTCACAAAGACAGCCATGCAAATGAGTCCACTGGGCATGCAAGGCGCTAGATGGCCAATTGCATGCCCATTTTCATAGGCTGCAGAGGGTAGCGCAGCCCCTCCCCACCCCGTATGCTGATTGCTGGCCCAAAAGAACTTATGGATAATCCCTGGTGGTCTAATGGTCCCCTTCCTTGTGGATCGCCACCCCGATCCAAAGAAATATATTCCGTTGTGGCTAGTGGTCCCTCCCCCTTGCTGATCACCTTCCCGATCACCCAGTACTATTACAATGTATATTCTTTGGTGGTCTAGTGGTCCCTTTCCCTGCCGGTTGCTGATCGCCACCTGATAACAATACTCTAGGATATCCCTGGTGTCCAGTGGTCCCAACTCCATCCAAAGCTCTGCCTGAAATAGTAGTAGTAGTATTCCATGGTGGCTAGTGGTCTCTCCCCACACCCAATCCCCTGTCCAACGTTGCATCATATTCCCAGGTGTCCAGTGTAACCACCCCCTCTTCTAGATCCCCTGTATAGTTGATATAACCAAATCCCTGGTGGTCTTGTGAACCCCTCTCTCTATCCCCAAGCCACAGTATGTTAAATAACATCTCTTCCCTTGTGGTCTGCGCCTACCACCCCACCCCAGCAGGTAGTGTCCCACCCCTACTCCTCCCCATCCCGGGCAAGCCAGCGCGCAGCACAGCCCTCCTCTCCACCACGGCTGGCCCGACTGAGCTTCAATGAGCACGTGCTGTATGCAGTCACGTGCTCATTGACTTTGACTGACAGCTCAGAGTGAGCTGTCATTCAATGAGTGCTCACTAAGAGCTCAGTCTGTGGGCAGCCATGGTGGAGACAGGAGAGCTGTGCTGGTCGCGGCTGGGTTTGGGGGTGGGATGGTGGTACACTACCTGCCAGGGTGGGGGGCACTAGGACCACCAGGGAAGAGATGTTATATAACATACTGGGGCTCAGTGATAGGGAGGGGTTCACTAGACCACCAAGGATATGGTTATATCGACTATACAGAGGATAGGGAAGAGGGGTTCTTTATTTATTTATTGAAATTGTTTTTCCAGGAAAGGCACACTGAGCAAGAAGATGCTCATCACCTGGTGCGACCTGGGGGGGGTGGGGGGACAGAGGACATAGGGTTTATAATTAAACATTGACAATTGGATCATTATACACATTGAATGGTTACACAAGTTATGCAGAATGGTCAAGGAATTAACAACAACCATAACACAGTTAGATCAGACTGAGCAACAACAATCTGAGGACCAGAAGTGCCTAAAGGGTAAGTGCGTGTGACCAACTGGGAGTCTACAACAGGGAGCAGCGTACAAGGCCAGTGGTCAGTTTGGGATGGTAGAGGGGCGTGATCAGGGCTTTGGGCAAGTGCAATTTATCATGAAGTAGTTAGTGAGTGCAGAGGAGAGGGAGTTAGCAGAGGAGGAATGAAGGATTTGAGGGGACAGCGCATTCCAGGTTTTAGGAAAATGATGAGAGAAGGCAGTTCGGCCAGCAGTGTACTTCTGCCAGGGGATAGCAAATAGTCTGGAGTCAGTGGATCTGAGGATGTGAGAGGTTGGAGGGGAGCGAGCAAGGAGGAGAGGTAGATGGGGAGGGTGCCTAGCCAGAGCTTAGAGGTGAATTTGGCGCAGTGAATGAGGCGGTGTTCCAGGGATGAGAAGGCCAAGGCTCAGTATAGTTCGCAATGGTGAGTGAGGGGGGCATTGAGCGCAAAACAGCAGAAGGCATTGAACAGGGTGTCAGGTTTGGATAGGGAAGATTTAGGGGCTGAGCTGTATACTATGTCGCAGTAGTCAAAGGATGGGAGAATTATCTTCTGTATTAGCTCACGGCGTACAGTTAGAGGGAGGCTTCAGTGGTTTCTATGTAGAGCACCTAGCATGGAGCACAGTTTTTTTACAGTTGCATCTATGTGAACATTGAAGAACAGTTGATGGTCAAGCCAGACCCCAAGATACCGGAGAGAGGGGACATCTTCAAGTATTTGCCCGTCGAGGGTTTTGAAGGAGGGGAAGGATGGGAGTCTGGACAGGTGTTGTCTCATGCCGAAGGTCATTGAGATTTTTTTTTTGCATTTAGGGAGAGCTGATGGGAGCAGAACTAGTGCTGAATGTTGTCAAAATTGGCTTGGAGGAGGAGGAGGTTACTGCTTCAGTGGACGTACCTGAGGAAAAAAGAACGGTGTCATCCATGTACATATGTATGGCAGATGACTGGCATACTAGTGGCAGGTCGTTCAAAAAAATGGAAAAAAGTATAGGTCCAAGCATGGAGCCCTGGGGGACACCGGTACAGATGGGCAGCGCGGCGGAAATGGCATTCGAGATACGTACGGATTGGGTTCTGCCCATGAGGTAGGAGCAGAACCAGTTTGTGGAGGAGGCCGAGAGGCCAGCCTCCGCAAGGCTCGAGAGAAGCAGGGTGTGTGAGACAGTGTCAAAGCCTTAGCTAGATCAATGAAGCTAGCAGAGGTGATCTGTCCATTGTTCATGTTGGTTAAAATAGTGTCAGTGAGTCTAGTCAGGGAGGAGGCAGTGGAATGTCCCTTTCTGCATCCAGACAGGAAGTCTGTGTAGTAATTGGAGTCGGAGAGAAAGGTGTTGAGCTGCGAGAGCACTGTGTGCTCTTGCAATTTTGCAAGTGTCGGGAGAAGAGAGATTGGACGGTAGTTTGAGGTTGAAGTAGGGAAGCTACCTTTGGGCAGGGGGATGACTATGGCATGCTTCCAGGCCTAGGGTACTGCAGCCACAGTGAAGGACTGGTTTAGAATGGTG
This sequence comes from Neoceratodus forsteri, assembly GCA_016271365.2. Taxonomy (NCBI): domain Eukaryota; kingdom Metazoa; phylum Chordata; order Ceratodontiformes; family Ceratodontidae; genus Neoceratodus; species Neoceratodus forsteri. The sequence goes on from CM057456.1 coordinate 613,076,775, forward strand.
GCTAGCAGGGCAGCTATGGCAAGGGCTGAGAAGTGGAGGAGCTTAGGGTCCAGATCATCGAGGGATTTACCTTTAGATGGGTTGAGTGCAAGCAAGGCTGTAAGGACTTCGGCTGCTGAGATAGCTTTGAATGAGAAGGTACGGGGCCTATGCTGCGTCTTCAGACCCACGATGGGACCGGGTGGAACTGCGGTGGGCAGAGAGGAGAGGAGGGAGGTAGCACAAGTGGAGAAGTAAGAGTTGAATTCGTTGGCAACAACATGAGGTTCCATGAGAAAGGAGTTGTTTATGTTTAATAGCGTGGTGGGGGTGGCGGTGGTGGGGGGAGAAGAGGGAGTGGCTAACCTTCCAGAATTTAGAAGGATTATTTAGGTTAGATTGGAGAGAGGAGTTAAAACATTTGGTTTTGGCCAGCCGTGTTGCTGTAGTACATTTGTTTTTGAGCCTCCGGTATTTAGAGAAATCTTGTGAGCATTTAGAAGATTTGTGGACCCTCTAGGCATGGTCACGGGCACTTTGGCACGCTAGGAGTTCTGGGGTTATCCAGGGAAGATGATTGCCCCGCACCCTTGTGCGGCACAAAGGGGCGTGTTTGTCCCAGACACTTAGAAGAGTGTTTTTGAAATGAAGTAGGGCCGTGTCAATCGAGAGGGTGGGGTTAGATAGCACCCATTTGGCTTGTGCAAGGTCAGTTAGGAGGGGGGTGATGTCGAGTGATTTGTAGGAACGTTGGACCAAGAAGTTTGGGGATGATCTGGGGTGGTGAATTTTCTGGACGAGGTATGTGAGGTGATGGTCACTCAGGGAGTCGGGGAGGAGACCAGATCTGATGACCCGGTGAGGGTGGGCGGTCAGAGCCCAATCCAGCAGAGAGTGATTACCAGTTTTGGTGTTTAGGCGGGTGGGCTCAGTAATAAGTTGGGAAAGATTTAGCCCATTAATAACAATCCACTCTTTAGTGAGGGCAGAGGGTGAGGGAGGAGGTGTGTGCTAGGAGGTCAGTGATGGTAGAAGAAGGAGTACCTGTTCAGCAGTAGATGCCAGTGACATAGATGGGGAGAGAGAAAGGGAGGGACAGTTGTAGCATTAATAACTCGTAGGCATTGGGTTCAGCTTTGGCTAGGATGGTTGAAAAGAGGATGTCTGATTTTAAGTAGATGGTGACTCCACCACCTCTGGTGGCCCTGTCCTGGTGGGCCATGGTGTAACCTGGGTTGGCAACAGTGGTATCAGGGATGTTTTTGTTAAGCCACGTTTCAGACAGGATAATTATGTCAGGGGCATAGTGGACAGCGAGGACTTGGAGAGAGTCAAGTTTGCGGGGAAGGCATCTGATATTTAGATGAAGTAGGTGGGAGGGGGGATCCCAATGGGCACCGAGGTGGATGACAGGTTATGAGGAGGACCCATAAGGTGAGGGAGGGAAGGAGTGGGTTGGGGGCCAGGGTTGGGGTGGTTGTCGCCTGCAGTGAGGAGCAGGAGAGTGATAGTTAGATTACGGGCTAACAGTTGTAGAAGCACTGAGGAGAATGCGCGCCATTTAGGAGGCAGGCATAGGTATTTTGTAGGGGCAGGGCGAGGTGTGAGTAGAAGAGGTATCATCCAGGAAAGTGAGGGTTTGATAAGGGAGGGGCAGGGCCGTACGTCTGAGTGGGACCAAGCATATGGGCACACAGAGGTGGATTGACACTGGACATCAGGAAATATGATTCAACGTCGGGCAAGTGATCAGGTGTGGGGAGGGACCGGTAGCCACCAGAGAATACTATTACTATTTCAGGCAGGGCTTTGGGTGAGAGTGGGACTAGTGGACGCCAGGGATCTCTTAGAGTATTGTTATCTGGCGGTGACTGGCAGGGGGAGGAACCACTAGACCACCAGGGAATATATATTTTAATAGAACTAGGTGATCAGGGTGATGATCGGTGGGGGGAGGGACCACCAGCCACCAGGGAATGTATTTCTTTGGTTCAGGGCAGTGATTGGTGAGGGAAGGGACCACTAGACCACCAGGGTATATATTTATTTTATATGGGGCTGATGATTGACAGAGGGAAGGACTACTAGACCACCAGGGAGACTGTCTTATTACTTGGACTGGTGATAAGTGATGGGGATGGGGGCACTGCAGTACCTTCAGTTCTATTCAGTGTGTTATAAAATAATAACAGTTTTATTGACAAAAAGCCTCCAGTGCTATTCTATGTATTATAAAATAATAAGAATGTTATTGACAAAAAAATTACTAGAGTTGCGAGGAATTAAAGCAGGGTCTCACTGGGTGGAATTTTCTCCATGCAAGGGAACCCTATAAAAGGCCCTTGCAAGGAGAAAATACTTTGTGAATGGGACTGCACCAATATGCAGGTTCCCTCCCCTTCATTTGCATTGCAGCCCCCTCCACACTTTGCCCCAGTGCAAACCCAGTTTGAGGGTGCAAACCGGGCTTTTGTGACTACTGATTTGGTGCAAAATACAGTTTGCGCTGGGGCAAAGTTTTGTGGATCTGGCCCCTGGTCTTTCTAAAATCTGACTCAAGCAGCATCCCCTGTGTGAGAACAGTTCAATAATTTCCTTCGAGATCCAGGGGTAACTGTGTTCTTTGACAGTGTATGCGCTGACTGGTACATGTTTGTTGCAGACATTGAGAAATTCACTGGCAGAGTATTCCCAGGCATCTGCTACTGAGGGAATAAGGCTATTACAATACTCCAAAACTACAGCCTTCTAGACTGGATTCTTGTCTAGAAGGCTGGGGTTGTTGGCCGTGTGGTTGAGTTTCACAGGTAGTGCGATAATTTGGGATAGGTTTAAATTGGAAAGAGCATGTTACCGACAGGGAACTAACAGATGCCGATAGAGAGGATGGGCTACTGTATTACGATGCCCCTGCTAGGGCCTACCAACACACCGATGGGGGGAGGGCTACTCCATTACAATATGTACCAATAGGGGGTACCAACAGATACTGATAGATGGGGGAGGGCTACTCTATTACAATACCTACCCAAAAGGGATTACCAACAAATACCGATAGATGGGGGAAGGCTACTCTATTATGATACTTACCCAAAAGGGGTTACCAACAGATACTGATAGATGGGGAAGGCTACTGTATTACGAAACCTACCGATAGGGGCTACCAACATATGAGTGGGGGGAGGGCTACTCTTTTACATTATCTACCAAAAGGAGTCAGATACCAATAGAGGGGAGGGCTACTCTGTTATGATACCTACTGACAGGGGTTACCAACAGATACCAAGAAGGGGAGGCATATGTGTGTGTGTGTGTGTATGAGTTCCAGAACATAAACTAATAGACTCTGACATACAATTTGGAGTCTGTTTTCTTCTTTCCTTCCTGACACTTTAGAGCCATGTACTATAAAACATAAAAGACGACCAACTATACTAAACTCAGCATGTATTTCCATTGAGGAGTTCTGAAGACACCAAAGACTTCCCAAGTTTTGCTCTCAAGGTCTAGAGTGTCTTCAGAACCCCTCAGTTTAAAGTAAATTGCTGAGTTTTTTATTTTCTTTTTTGGGCTTCATAGCCTGTTAGCCTAATGTGGTGATAGTCTATCTGTGCAACCCTCCCCCCCAAAAAAAACAAATAAACATGTTTTCACAGTGGTGTGCTGTAATGGAAGGAAGGGATCATAAATCTGGCTGAACTACTGGCCAGTCAATCCCTTCCACGTTCCGGTCTGCCAGCCCCGGCCCCACGCTCAGATGTTTTGTGACATCTTACCAGGGACGGCATGGGGGTGTGCCACATTGAAGCCTATGGGGGTGGTTTTCAAAACGTTATTATCCACGTTTAAGCTAACTTCGATAAAAAATAAAAGCAACAGCTCAACTAATAGGGGCCCTATTAGTTGGCAGCAGCTTCATTTTACAAAGATAGCAAACATGGATAATATTGTTTTCATACCTCCCATATGAGGCCGTGCACCCTCTGCTTTCCTGTTAAGATGTCACAAATGTCTGAGCGCGGAGCAGTGCAGCGGATCGATGTGAAGGAATCAGCTGGCTAGTAGTTCAGCCAGATTTACAATCCCTTCTCTCTCTCTCTCTCTTACAGGACACTATGAAAAATTGTGTTTTTTTGCACAGACGGACTATCGCTGCATTAGGGTAACGGAGTGTGAAGCCCAAGAATCTCAGACATTTCCATTAAACACAGCCTTGATATGCATAGTTTCCCATCCATTATTCTATATGTCTCAAACTTAACACACTGTGATAATGGCAATCACAATGAAAATAAGGGACAGGTATGTGGGCCAGTTGAAGACAAGGAGAGAATATAAGTGTAACCTGGTAATATCACTTCAAAACTACAGACTCATGGATCTTAAATACCCTATTTAAAACTAATTAATAATGTCTGAAATGTTACAACGCATGTGCTGGTAACTAGTACACTAACATAAATGCAGTATTTGAAACTATATTCAACTAGCTTCCAAAATTGTCATAAACAGAGATTCAGTACCAAAACTTCGACGTGTCATTAGAGCAAAACATCACTGAACAAACACTGAACTGGCCACTAACTTAGGTGGACATTAGAAAGGAACTATTATAACAGAATCAGCTTTAACTTCATAAAGAAATTCCCAAAGAGTATGGGTTATCACTGAGTGTAAGACACACTAGAACTCAGTAACCAAATACCGCACAACAGTATAGAAGCCTCATAACCATATCACCAGAGTGGACATTTGGTGCCATCTACTGGAAAAAAAGACACTTTAAAAAAATGTCCTATGTAGGAAATAACATGAGGGATAAGTAAGCATTAAGCCACGACGAAGGTGGCATCTAATGGGGAATGAATGCTTGGGAGTGCCTACAACCACCCAACCATGCATTCATTCATGAGCTCCCAAAGCATTTGCTGCATCCCCTTTCCTCATAGCACGTCTGTGTTCCCAGACTCTCTTCTTAAGTTCAGGAATACCAGGCAGCATAAATAACAAATTCCTTACAGAACCTTGCAAGTCGACTTACTCCAACTTTTTTGCCAGTGCCAGGAATATTCCGTGATTTAAACTTTATGGCACACTTACAAGTACATCATCTCTTACATGGGTAAAAGCCCCGTGGTTTATCTTGTACCTATCCCCTTTCTTTTTCTCAAAATGACTGCACATCAGCCCATCTCTACGGTTTGGAACCCTTGAAAAAGATATTCCGGGGCATCTCCAATGAACTTCCTAATGGTACCATTGAAGCGAGCCAAGGGGATAGAAAAATATATTTTAGATGATTTGAGGATGAGTGCTTCGATTGTCTAAATACTAGAAATCAGACTTTCAAAGTACTGTACATCCACTGGGTGGTAAGGAAGTGCTTTTCCTATCTGGCTACCTGTTATTATTTTCACCAAAATGGAGAGGCAGGAGGCACGATTTGAGAAAGGAACCAGTTTATTCAGCAATGGATCACAGGCTAGGGAACAGGAGAAAAGGAAAAAAGGGGAATATAACAACATTAAATACTACTTCTGATATCTTACTGGTGCCCTGAGGCCTTATACTAAGACTCTAACCTCCTGTATGAGGAGAACTGTAAAAAGGAATTGGCCGTAACTGCTACACTGTAAGAGCATCATATTTTTAATCCTTGTAAGAGGGTGACTCTTTAGTACAGTTAGCAAAAAGGATCAACTGTCTGTAACAGTTACACTGTAAGAGCGTTCTATTTCTAATCCCTGTTCAGACTTTCTAGATCAATCCTGAGGTGCACCTCTAACTGTTACCTGGAGTACTCCCACTCTATATGCTATGGGAAGAGTCTATACGTATGGCAGATAACAGTTTGTGCACGTTCAGATTTTCTCTGTCATCGAGAAGAAAATGCAAAGTACTCAACTGGCTGTCTAGTGCAATTCTGAGAACCTTTTTGGGAAACTAAGGAATGCAGAGAGGATTTTTAACAGACCATGAGTTCTTGGCTATACCCCACCTCTCTAGGGTCACTGGAATATAAGGACAGGATCAAGATTTCTTTGGCTAAGAACCCACTGAGGGCCGCCGGAATGGGAAAACACAAACTCTGGCCGCAGTCCACTTCTGGACTACCCAGAAAGGGAAAACTATGCAAACCACCTGGCCATAATCCGCTTCTGGACTGCCAGGTGAAGGATTTGATGCAAATCACCCAGTCACATCCACTTCTGGTCTGCCAAGTGAAGGATTACGAAGAAGATCACCCTGCTGTAGCCCGCTGCTGGACTGCTGGATGAGGAAGATGAAGAAAAAGATCACTCTGCCACAGTCCGCTTCTGGACTGCCGGATGAGGAAGACAAAGAAGAAGATCACTCTGCTACAGCCCGCTTCTGGACTGCTGGATGAGGAGGATGAAGCAGACTCCACTGGATACAGAAGTCTGGATAAGCAAGTCTCTGGACATTGGAGTATGATGGTCTTCTGGGCTCCAAGGCCTGATTAGCTAAGGGCACACACCAAACAACAAACCGTGTGTCGAAATGTGATGAAGTTCGGGGCTCCAAGGCCGGATGAGCCAAGGGCACACTGAAAACAACAACCAGATCGTCACTCAGAAGACGGGAACTGACGATTCGGACGGTACTTAGATGCAGTCATCAAAACAAGAAAACAGACAGCAGATTCTGCACTGGGCCAAGATGTACTTGTGGAACTGTCAGAGGAAAATAATAAACAGGGTGATGCAACTTGAGATGACTGCAGCACGGTTCTTCATGGAGTTGCTGTTGGCTGCTTCTGGGATACACTGGAAGATGATTTCTGAAGAACTGATGAAGACTGACAGGGATGCACCAGGGTGAAGTGACTCTGGAGATTGCTGAAGACTGATTTGGGTACTTTCCCAGCACCAAAATGCTGGCACAAACAAATGCAAGACAGTGCTGGCACTTTACACAGATCGTAGGGTGAATAACAATGCAATAAATGTCACAGTTACTACTGTAGTGGTCAACTGCGCAGTCTCAATGTTCCAACCACAGTAAATAAACAGGCACTTTTTAATTCTTCTGGGAGAATCCTAGCATTCAGTGGACCCAACTACGAGGGGTCCCTCTTAGCTAAATCAGGTTATCCTGTTACTGTAGTAAAATATTTTATTTGTTTGACCATAAAAGGCATTTACAAAATATAATAAAAACAGCCATGAATACAATCACAAATATTGCATACAAACATAGAATTCTTCAAGGAAAAACTAATTTAAGATATCACCACCAGAGAGGCAAAGCTAAAACTATTTTAGGGGATTAATGTGCCATGCATATAATATTCATGCAGTTCCTCTAAAAAGGAGAGTCTCAGTCAGCAAACAAATAACTGTCCATAGAAATCTATACAATAAAATCTAAGTTAACATTTACAGTATGTCTTTCTGATTTTAATAATGTTCAAAAAGTAATTTGCTACTGTGGATATACTACAGTTGGGAATATGCTCTCTGAAAGGCTATAGGCTACAATGTCTGACCAGGCCCTTTAACACTTGTGGGCTTACATGGCTAGCTGGGCTCCTATCACACCTGGGGTTGATTATGCTGTTGGGCCCCTATAACATCTGTGGGCCTAAATGGCGAGCTATGGGTCCTGGGCCTTGTGTTGCCCTTTAAGTGGCTGTGGCCTTCCCGTTGACCAGACCCCTTTAAGATCTGGGCCTTTTCGCCCTCTTTAACTCCCGTGGGCCTAACTTGCCCCTTTAAGATCTGGGCCTAGTCGCCCTCTTTAACACCTGTGGACCTAACTTGCCCCTTTAAGATCTGGGCCTAGTTGCCCTCATTAACACCTGTGGACCTAACTTACCCCTTTAAGAGCTGGGCCTTTCATGGCTGGGCCCCTTTAAATGCACTGGGCCTCCTGTACTGGCCGGGCCCCTTCTTAATGCACTGGGCCTTAGGTATCCTTTTTAAATTATCTGGGCCATTGTGTGGCTGGGCCCCTTTAACTCATTGGCCTGACTGGGGCCTTGCTGTCACTCTTCCCTTTCTGTCCCTCCTTGTTCCACCCCCTAATGAATATTCATGACCCCTTGTATGGGTCTTTATGATGAACCCCTCCCTTCTGGGCGTTGCCGTGCCTGATGAATATTTAAATAAGGAGTCCCCTTCTGGACCGCCCCTTCACAGCGCTTGGCTGTTTTGCTTAAACACATTTTTCTTTCTTTTTTTTTTTTTTTAAAAACCTCTCTGGCAGTCAGCATCTGACTGGTGGTGCTGCCGCTGACTCACCGCCTCAGCCCGGGGTGAAGCAGACAGGATCGGGAGGAGGGAGGTGTTGCTGCAGAGGGAGTGACCTTTTGGAAGGAGGCAGGCATGACTGGGGCAGCTCGGGGCCTCGCCAGGACTTTGTGACGTGGCTGAAACTCTTTTTGGATCCGGCTATTCAACACCGCTGCTGCCGAGGGACTGAAAGTAAACTTTAAAAGAAATAAAATAAGAAATGGGGCACAAAGCCCTTTCGATGAGGAGCAAGACTTTTTTTTTCTTTTATACTATGCATCTGATGGCACTACAGATCGCACACAACGGCAGGCAGACAGGCAGTCTCCAGTGACTGGAGACAGCAGAGGCATGCAGGGAAGCCTTCAGGGACAGTTCCAACCCTCCAGGTAAGCTTTTCTCATCCCTCCACTCTTCCTGCACCCTCTCTCCTTCACAGTCACCAGGAATCTCTCTCTAACAACTATATTTTTTAAAAAATAACACTCTAGGTTCTGGATTTTTGAATTAGAATGCTGTGCATGTGCAGCTCAGCACAACATTCTGTCCTAGGCACATTGTTTATATTTGCCACGTGCTGGCTAGCAAACTGGCTAGCATTATTTCTTGAGTCTGTGCTCTGGGTACCTTTACTGGGGTCCACTGGGGAGACTGGGGACTACTAGGGAACTGCAGGGGGGAACCCCAACTTTGGGGTATTACACCATCACCTGATAGAATATGACAATTACTAATCACAATATCCTGTATTTTTACCACAGATGTTGCAAGTTGTGTAGCCCTGTTGTTCTTTTATCCTTGGGACCAAAAGGGATTCCTTGGAGGGGGTTCCTTGATAATTTTATATGCCTTATCCAGATCCTTCTTTGAATACTCCTTTTGCACAGATCTTTGTTTTAGCTGAAAAGTTTGGGTTTCCAGGTTTTCTAATGTGGGATAATTACAATGTATATGTAATAACTGCCCCAATGAGATGCTTCTAATGAGGCTTGAGAGGTGTCCACTCTCTTGCCCTCAGGAGGGCACTGCCTGCTGTATTTTTCCTGAAAGTGTCTGCCTGTACCATCATAAAATCATCCACAAAAAACTATATCCAGGAATTCCATATATGTGGCATTGATTGTGTATGTAAAATCAAACTGACAGCATTATTTAGCCTGTCTAGGAATAAACAAGCCTCCATCTCTTTCCCTGTTCATACACAAAAAAGTCATCTCTAAAGCGATGCCATCTGACAATCCCCTCCAGCTGTGGATTCACTACTTATAGCGGGCGTACTGGTGTTTCTCACTTTTACTAAGTGTATTAGTTGGCTGCTGTATCATTTAACTTGTGACTAACGATAATCCTAATGTGAATAAAAATGAACACAATACTGTAACTCTGGTCGTAGGTCTGGAAGTGTCTTGTATGCTGCTGCCACTGATAGTTTGGGTTTGGCTGCGCAAAATCCACCTTTGTGGAAGTAGTGTTGAATTGTCACTGATGTGCACAGTAACTGAGTCCCAAGCCTGCTTTAGGAGCTTGACAGCATCCAAAAGAGAATTTTTTTTCGCACACTGTGTTGTGGGGAAATCACTGATTGAATCCAGCTCCTGTATGACCTGCTGGAACATAGTATGAACATAGTGCTGTTTCAGTGAATAAATGATGCCCAGGTCAACAGTTTAGATTATGCAAGTGGTGTTGGGTGGGAGAAATATTAAGTTGATGTTGCATAGTCCAGGGACTGCAGGATGGCTGGAGAAGTTGTTAAGGATAACAGCAATTTTATGATTGGGAAGCCTCCTGTTGCAAACCTTCACTCAGTCACTAAAAATACCCCCCATCATACAGTCTGATTTGATCTGTAAGTGACCAGCAAGTGATGCACCCCTAGGAAGCTATGCAGGACAGCTGATTTCCAATCACAATTGGTTCAAGCTTTTTATTGCCATCCATACTGCAGCAGACTAACAGGGAGACTTTCACTTTTAAAGGCCAATGTGCCATAGCTGACACACCTAAAAGGCACCCCAGTCTCATCAGTACTAATTATGTTTCAGGGTTCATAACCCTCTAGCAAGCCAGCCAGAACATCTGTAATCCATTGATCTGCACTAGCTAAATCAGCATTAAGCTTCTGTCTGTGTGCATGACGTAAACCATTGTTGTACTTAGTCTTCCGACATGGAAGCCTGCCCTCAGACACAATAAAATCAGTCCTTCCGAAGGCAGCTGTGAATTATTCAGCTTTTCGGGAGAGACAATGGCCACTGATTATGGCATCATGGCCACGGGCGTTTTGAAACCAGTGCAGCAACCCCTCTTCAACCTCACCATTCTTGCCCTCCTGCTTTCTCGTGCGGCTGGAGTTGCTGTTGCTCTTCCACTGTGACAGCAGCCATTCGAGCTGTTTCAAAAGGTTCATTATCACTGACTTCAAGAGAGAAAGATGTTAAGCCAAGTCATGATGACTCATTTTAGGAAGGGAATAGATTTTGTTTGTAAGATTCACTTTCTCCCCAAGAGACAGAGCTTTCCATTTGCTCGCCATCTTGTTCAAAGTAAATTGCTATCTGACGGTCTGAGCCAGCCTGCTCATTTTGTACAGTAAGTAGGCCTGTAACAGAGTCTGCAATTTGTACCACAGAAAGGTGCTACTTAAGTGTTCACCTATCAGAAGCTATCAGATTTTGGGCAAAATAAATGGCTCAAATAGATCGATATATACAGTACTTTTTACCATATATATTTAGTGGGAATGGAATGGCTAAAGTAGAAATTCCCTGCACAAACTGACTGCCTGGTTTGCAGCTGGCATAAGTGGTGGGGACTGTATTATTTTTTTGCAGTTAACTTTTTTATTAATTTTTCATAAGATATACAGACAAACCTCTTACAGTACAGTACAATGTGAGGATTTTTTTTTTAAAGAAATTGAGGCAGCATATAATAAGAACATTGCTACAATAATACAAGAAGCTTTTGGTTTAAAATATAGTAAACAATACAGGTCATGTAATTAGCATATACTTGACATTTGTAGTGAACTTAAAGCAGATAGTATGATTAGATACGGTTTATATTAAAATGTTACATAATTATATATGATGCTGCAAAAGGGAAAAAAGTACATTCGTAAAAGGATTGTGGAGTAATAAAGAACGATTGAGAACAGAGTATAGAAAGAAAGATATGTAAGAAAGTTAAGAAGAGAGAGAGGGAAACTATGAAAAAGGGGAAAAAGTGAGACTACAATGATGTATCAGTAAAAGGGGAAAATCCATATATATTAAGTCCATATATTGGTGTTGGAAGATTTAGTTGATTCCAAAAAATTAAAAAAGCCCTGCCAACAATTGTTATATAACGTGAGTCGGTCAGACAAGATATATGTCATACGGTCCAGAGAGGCATATTGCAATAGTTGGTTAATGATATCGGGAAGGGTAGGGATTATGTTGGATCTCCAATGCATGAGGATTGTGCGTTTAACTTGAAGGAAGAGTATATTTAACCATCTGCTCTGGGAATATGAAATTTTATAAGAACGGTGATTAAAAATACCAAGAATGCAATGTTTAGGGTCTAGTGTAAAAGGTTGACCTACCACTTTCATTGCAAATCTGTGAGTACAGTGCCAAATCTTTTGTATGAGGGGACAGTGCCATAAGATATGCAATAAATCCCCATTGGGGGAACTGCAGCACCAGCAATTGTTATTGTTCAATAAACCCATTTTTTGTAATACAACTGGAGTTCTGTACCACAAATGAAGGATCTTGGTTTGAATGAGGGAACTGCTTTTATCATTAAAAGATTTGTGACAGGAGAGCCAACATCTGGACCATTGTGCATTGGTGATATTATATTGTAGCAGAGTACTCCATCTGTTTTTAGCATTGACAGAGTAGTCAGGAAGGATATCACAAATATCTTTGTAAACAGTGCTATTTAAATTGGATGTTGTTTTTATCCATTTAGAGATGTGCTTATCATACAGAGAATTGATAGAGAAGGTTGTGAGGTAAGAGTTACATGCGGCACTGAAGTTGTAGATATTTCAAAATCCTGATGGGGAAGATTCCATATGCCTCGGGGAGGTCGTAAGATTTTAACTTTAATGACTTGGGTTCAAGTATATCCTGTAAAAGAGAATACCTTATTTTTCCAGGTACGACAAAAAATGGGGTGATTATCAAGAGATATATGGTGGTTACCCCAGATGGGGGTGTAAGCTAAGGGTTTGGGGTTAGATTTAATATGCTTGTGAATGATTTTCCAATAGAATATAGAAGCAGTTATGGTAGGGTGAGACTTTAAAGAAGAGGTAAGGGTGTTAAAAAGGAAAGAAGTCGCCACATTACCAGGACATAAGGATGTTTCCATATTGACCCATAAAGGGGATTGGATGTTGGGTTTGTTAAACCATTTAATTGTTTGAGATGTACAGAAAGCCCATAAGTAGGCTTGGAACCAAGGAAGGCCAAAGCCACATCTTGACCAATGGGATCTAAGTTTATTACGACTAAATCTAGGTATTTTGCCTTCCCAAATGAAGCTGCTGATAATTTTGTCTATTTTGGTAAGAAAACTAGAGGGAAGTATCAAAGGGATATTGGAAAATAGGTATAATATTTTAGGAGTTATTGACATTTTAATGGCGGAAATTTTACCATTAAAAGAAAGTTTAAGTAGCTTCCATCTATCAAGTGTTGTTTGGATACTGGTTAACAGAGGGGAAAGATTAGCATCCCATAATTTATTCAGTGTCGGGTAATCCAATGCCAAGATAAGATATACCTTGGGGGCCCAACGAAGCCTAATGAGTAGTTCATGAGGGACTATAAAGGTATTCAGTGGTAGCGTTTCAGATTTGTTAAGGTTTAGAGCTAGTCCGAGTGGGAGGTGAAGTCATTCAGTAGTTTAACTAACGTTGCCCAGAACTTTCGAGGTTTCAAGTAAAATAAGGAGATCATCTGCATATGAGAGTGAAGTATAGTGAGAGTTACCAATAGTAATGTCTTTAATTGTACCGGATTGACGTAGGGATGCAGAAAGAGGTTCCATGGCAAGTATAAACAATGAAGGCGATAAGGGGCATCCTTGTCTGGTGCCTCTTGCTAAGTAAAAGGAGGGGGACAAAATAGAGTTCGTGAGAACTCGAGCTGAAGGAGAGGTATACAATAATTGAATCCAAGCACAAAAATTATTTGTAAAGCCAAAATGAGATAGCACCTGATATAGATATTCCCAAATGAGAGAGTCAAATGCTTTCTCAAAGTCAATGGCTATTGCAGCTGCAGGGCTTTTAAGAGTTTTTGCTTTGTGAATTAAATTGAGTAATGAGCGAAGATGATCGGAACTGTTTCTATTTTTGATAAATCCTGATTGAGAAGTATGGATGAGTTTAGTCATTAAAGATACTAAGCAGAGAGTTAATAATTTGGCAAAGATTTTTCCATCAGTATTAAGAAGTGAGATCGGTCTATAGTTTGAAGGAAGTAAAGGGTCTTTGTCTTGTTTTGGTAAGACTGTTATGATGGCTTTGGTCATTGTGCATGGGAGTTTCTTTATTAAGGTTGCTTCTTGGAATACATTGACTAATGCAGGACAAAGAGTGTCAGATAGGGTTTTATAAAAATCAATAGGGAACCCATCACTGCCAGGTGCTTTACCATTTTTTAATGATGATGATAAAGCAGTTTGGATTTCCTGTAAAGTGATTGGTTTATCAAGCACAACTTTGTCCTGAGGGGATAGGTGGGATAGATTCAATTTTTCCAGAAAATTTTGTATTAGGTTGGGATTTGCAGTGGGACTGTATTATTAAAAATAACTTGTTCCTCCCACCAGGCCAGGTACAGATTTGCATAAGAGGGGGCTATTGTGGCCCCCATTGCTGTATGCACCTTGAACATGGAGGAAGTATCGCATGTCAAAAATGACATAGTTGTGATTTAAAATGTAATCCACCACCTGGAGGAGAAAGTCAGATGGCACTGCTGGTAACAGACCCTGTTACTTCTCAAGAGAATGTTTTATAGCTTGCAAACCAGATTGTGTGGGATACTTGTATGAAGTCTACATATGTCTGTTGTCAGAAACATATAGTTGTCCTCCCCGGCAATATCCTGCATTCTATTAAGGATGTCCATGAAGTTTTGAAGATAGCCAGTGTCTGGAACATTATCTCATTTAGGTAGGGATCTACATATCTGGAATGGTTCTCGGACACTAAGCCTATCCTGAAGACTATTGAATGGCTTGGAGGGGCCATCAAACAATCGTGGATTTTTTGGCAATAGATAGAAAGTGGGACACAGAGGGTGTCTCAATTTCAAGAACTGGCTTTGTCACAGGTGATTTGATCCAAACAAAATGCTGAATTGGTCAGTGCATCCATTTTCACCTTGAAGGCATTGGTGGGGTCACCCCCAAGCCATTTGTAGCAAGTGATCATGGCACATACCCACCAAGTGGTTCAGGACAAGTGGAGGGGTAAATCCTATGTAAAGTAGTTGTCAGGGCTCGGAGGGGGGTGGCAAAAGGGGGCCACGCAAAGGTGCCTCAGGAGATAAAATGTAAAAAAACAATAACTATGCACATTGTGTGTAGTTTTTATTTTCTTTCTACCTTTCACTCTTGTGGAGTTTGACTCACACCTTACATTCACAAACAGCATAAACTACATAAGGGAAACCCTGGTTTAGTTATTTATTTATTGAGTACAATAGGAAATATAATCCTTTGAGTCACAGACTCTTTTGCAAAGGTTCCACGTCAGGTTACAGGGGGTGGAGGGTAGACAAAAACATTAATGACAGATGAGAACAGGCATTATTTACAAATTTCAGTACTGACAGAGAAACTTTTTTACAAAGGCTCCACGTCAGTTAACAGGGGGTGGAGGGAAACAAAGACAGTATAAGACTAACATTGACAGGTATTATATACAGTTACAGTACTGGCAGGGCAGTCCAGGCTAGAGACTTATTTAGCAGGTGGGATAATTAGGAAGCATTCCTGCGAGCCCTAGACAGAGATTTGTAGGATGCTGTTTCGTAGGGTCTAGGGAGCCCCTGAGTCAGGAGAAGTAGTGAGAGAAGAGGGTGGGCAGATTTAGCCGCAGTCACATTTAGCATGCATGATAGTTTGATCTTCTCCTTTGGTCCACTGACCTGGTGGCACTGCAGGAGCTAATGTTTTGAGAAACGGGTGTCTCAGGTAAAGGAGTCTTCAAAGAAATTAGAATTCCCCCGTCTATGTAGGAAATAGAAAACGTTGCCAGCTAGTGCAGCCCTGTAATCACGGTGACGAACGAAGACCTGCTGAGTGTGAGGAAGTTGAATGTGCAGGTGATGAGTGAATGACTGCAGACTGTAATGTGGTATGTTGTATTTTTTCTTTTATATTATTTGTCTGTAACTGTGCAATAAGTTGTAGGAAATTGAGAGGTAGAGGATGCCAGAGAGCAGTGGTCAGAGCAGGCAGCAATTTATTGAAGCTCCTCAACACACAAAGCTATAAACATCATTAAAACTTTTTAAAGTTACAGAATTGCTGAATGTCTTTTAATAACCTGTCCAATTAAGAAATGAAGTATTGCCAAGTCAATTCTTGAAGTGATGGGCCTCTCAATAGGAAAAGCACTAATAACGTTTAAAAAGTGGCAGCCACATCAGACTGCAGCCCCCAATGGAAGCAGGCAGAAGCTACAATCTAGGGGGGAAGGGGGAGTCAAGTGATACAGGTGATCTTAAAAATGGTCCATGCACTGGACCAGAACATTGAAACTGTACATTTAGAGCTTTAGAATCACTTGGCTCAGATGGAGTTTTTTCAGGAAAAGGTGAGGTGGGGTGAAACAGCAACAAATGCATTGGGGACAACTGCTGCTAATCCCCAGGCCAAACCAATGGCAGCAAACTATTCCTGAAGGATGATTGTGGTCACTGAAAGCATATCCACAATAGACCTGTGCCCCATACTCAGTAAGTATGCAAACCAATGTGCTAATTAGCAGATGCACATATGAATAGCACATAGGGCCAAGGCAAGGTATATTCAGCTACAGCACAGCCTGACAGCGCACCTGCAAAAATGGCTGAATATACCAGCTACAGTGCACAGCAAGGACAGTGTGCGGCCATGGCGCACAAAGTGCTGAAAATATCACTGTGCCCAGATGTCCCCAGTGCCCAGCACCCCTGAGCACAGCACAGGGCAGTGTACCAAAAATACAATGGTGCCCAGCAGTTCCCAACACACAGCAAACCAAAGTGCAGTGTAAGCATGGGGTATAACATGGCACTCTGAAGGCCCCAACACACAATGGAGTACTACATACAAGCATGGAAGGGGCAACCATGGCCTGGATATGTCACACGTGGATGGCCGTACAGTGCAAAGACACAAATGCAGAAGGATGACAGGATCATGCAAGGGATGAAGTGATAAAGGAAAACCAGCCAATGGTGCAGCCAGGTGACCACAGTGACACAGAACGTAGAAAAATAAACAGCTCTATTAGCAAATAACACAGCAGTGTGACTTGAAAATGCTGCCCCCCCCAAAAAAAAACATAAATAACAGCAATCTGCTGGTAACAAAAAGCATCCATCCTGCAAGCCACACTGTTTCGACCCACAAAACAGCAGTGCAAAAATCAGAATAATAAAAGCACAGTCAACAACAGCGTGATAAATCACACCTGGTCCTCTCGCGCCTCCTGGGCATCCGCCTCTGTAGCCTGGCTGGCTGCAGGCTGTGCTGCTCTGGCCAAAGGCACATTGTTGGTACCTGCACATGGCCAGTCCAGGCATGCCACCAGCTTCTCCCTTGTGTGGACCACCTGTGTCTGCACAGCCCCACAAGAGTAATATTATGTACTGCAGGAGCTGCTGCAACCTCTCCTGCAGCAGGAGGTCCCCTGGTGCAGCACCTGTTCAACAGAAAGACAACATGTCTCTACATGCATGCAACAGCCAAACCCCATAACATGCCCCCCCAAAGTAGTGCAGGGAACACATGTGCAGCCATGCTGCACAGTGGCCACATAGACACATATGTTCAGATTCATGGGGTGAGTGGTGACACAACCACTGGTGTACATACAGTTGTGCAACCAGTGTGGCTTTGTAAACAGGTCCAAGTCTACACCCAGACAGGGTGACCAAAAGACACAGCACATGTGAGGCACACAGCACACACAGCTGTGTGCTGCATACAGACACAGCTAAGAACATGGGGCTGGCAGTATAGTCTAGAGGTTAGAGTAATGAACTGTGAATGAGCTAGGTACATCCAGAAGACCTGGGTTTGATGCCCACAACCTCCACTTGCATACTGTGTGACTCTGAACAAGTCACTTAATCACCTAGTGCTCCCGGGTCACCGCTGAAAACAGGCATTTGTGCCTAATGGGCCTTACCCGGTTACCAAAGAATAAAAATAAATAAATAAATAAACATGATATCCTGTGATAATCGTGAGTCAAAAATCGTGACTACAAAATAGGGATACCACAATTGGTGACCATAACATAATAGCGCCGGTAAAAAATAGTGATTAATGCTGTCCAAAAATAGCGAATGCTAAAATCACAATCCAGCAGTGTCTGACTGTGCCCGTACCCCTGCCCCCACTCTTCCCACTCCCGTTCCCATTCATCCCCCTCCAATCCGACAGATCGAGACCAGGAAATACACATTTAACAAGTGGCAGTATTACAAATAGAGCCAAGGATTTTAAAAATGTGAGAGATTGGGCACTTTTATCTGTGATTGTGAGCTTTTGCAGAGACAATCCCCATCTCCCACTCCTGTTCCCGTTCATTTCCCTCCATATAAGCTGACAGAGCGAGACCAGGAAATATACATTTAAAACAAGCTGATGATTTCAAAAAAGTGAGAAATCGGGCACTATTAGCTGCGACTGTGAGCTTCTGCAGAGACCAGGAGAACAGGATGTAAATCAAGTGACAGAGTCAGAGTGACAGAGACAGTAAATCAAGTGTTAGCATATGCACTGTTTACACTGTTAGCTGTCCTGCTTTTCTGGAGACAAGGAGACCATGATTTAAAACAAGTTAAAAAACGGATTTCGTCATTTCTCTACTCTAGCTCTCTCTCCTCCGATGCTTACAGTGTTGCTACTTCAGTGTCAACAGAGTGGTCCTATTGCAGCCTGCCACCATATTGGTGAGTGTTACCATAGTCAGTGCCCGATCGCTCACTTTTTTGAAATCCTCGGCTTGTTTTAAATGTATATTTCCTGGCCTCGATCTGTCAGCTCATACGGTGGGGAATGAACAGCTGTAAGTAAAGTTTTAAATTTATTATTAAATACCCCTACTGTGTTATATTAGCAGTAAGGCAACTCCAGGGAGCATGTTACAAATCAGGAGGCAGTGCAGTCTAGTGTTACATCACCAACTTGAGCCAAATCCCCATCGTGTGGCCGTGAGCAAGTCACTGAATCTCCCAATGATCCAGTACATGGAGCTGCGGATATGGTTGGAAGCTGGAGTACACTGAAATGAGATTTTCATCACAGCTGGGCTATCCTGGGGAGATAAGTGTATTTAAAAACCTGACGGGTGAATGTTACCATAGTAACTCCGAGAGGGGGGGGGTATAGGGTGCCTGCCTGCTGTCCGATTTGCTCTGAAGGCAATTTTTGTCACTCCGGTCACTATCAGATTGCTATGTAGACATAGGCGGTTTTGTGTAGCCACTAATTGTGCAGTCGCCCTAATGTACTCGCTATTATAGTGATCACTATTTTTTTTGTGATTTTAACATGGAACAGAGAGCACCTGTGTTATGACATGGGACAGCAACGAGCCCCACAATAACACACCCGTGATGTGACACACACACACATGATGTGCACATACAATTGTCAACAGACATGGGAGGCACAGAGGGTGAAACCAGAGGTGGTTCTGAGAAATTGGAGTATAGTGGACATGATTCCACTACACAAGGGAGGGGACAAGGAGGAACTACAGGCCCATCAGTCTTACCTCCACTGTGGGAAAACTGATGGCGGCACTAGCCAGAAAGGACCCAGTGAACTATCTGGAGATAAATGGGCTCCAGGATATGTTCATGTTCATGGCAGGGAGGTCTTGTCAGATCAACCTAATAGTATTCTCTGACTCGGTAACAAAAGCGGTGGATAAGGGACAAGCAGTAGATTTACTCTACTTCAACATCAGCAAGGCATTCGGCTCGGTGCCACACAGAAGGTTACTGAAGAAGTTAGAGGATCTGAGAGCAGCGAAGGACCTGGTTAGATGGGTGGGAAGTTAGCTGGGGGAGATGGAAGAGGGGGATTGTTAACAGAGTCATACTGAGGGAGAGGAAAGACACAAATGGGATACGGTGAGGGTCAGTCCTGGGACCAGTCCTTTTCAATAAGTTCATCAGCAACATAGGAAAAGGAATACAGAGCAAGATGTGTCTCTTCGCAGATGACACTTAACTTCTCTGTCAGGGTAGACATTAAGGAGAGGGTAAGGGAGTTGCAGAGAAACCTGCAAAAGTTAGACACGTCATCCAAGGTTTGACAGTTGAAATTTAGTGCCAAAAAGTGCAAGGTGATGCACATAGGGAACAAGAACCCCAGGACAGAATATTGGATGGCAGGGGTTAAACTGCACTGCCTCATAAGATAGGCACATGGGAGTCATCGTATGTGACTCCCTATAACTAACTAGGTAATGCAATAAAGCTATAGCAAGGCAACCAGAATACTGAGATGTATTGGAATGGGTTTTGATAATAGGAGGAAAGAGGTAATACTGCCTCTCTATAGATCACTGGTGAGATCCCATCTGGAATACTGTGCCATTTTGGAGTCCCCACCTGAGGAACGACAGAGACAGGCTGCAGACAGTGCAGCGTAGGGTGACAAAATGATTAGGGCCAACAGGGCAGATCCTATGAGGATTGGCTTAGGGCACTGAACATATACTTGCTGGAGGCCAGAAGGGAGGGGGGCAAGAGGATAAAGACCTTTAAGTTCCTGAAAGGAATAAGCAAGGTAAACTGTGAGGAACTATTCAGCAGGAATGGCAGGTCAAAAACTAGAGGGCATGAGAGGAGTCGGGGAAAGGGGATTCAGGAGGGATGTGAGAGAGTTTTACTTTACAGAAAGAGTGGCTGAGCCATGGAACAGTCTATCGGCTGGGGTGGTGGGTGCAAAAACCGTTTAGTGGCATCCAGGAAGCGAGGGGGATTTCCTGCAAGGAATAGCAGACTTTGTCACTGACAGGGTGTTGGAATCACCGAGGTAGATTATCCTGGGCAACTTCAATGCCTGGATCAATAACGAATTGTTGCGTTTTGGACAAGATCTCCTCCAGGAAATGAAATCACTGGAGGAAGCACAAGCAGTTGCTGCTGCAACTTACCAACATGGGAACACCTTGGACTTGGTGTTCCCCCTGGAGTTTGAAGTGGGAGACATCAGGATTGACCCGATCAGTTAGTCGGATCAATGTGCCGTTAGGCTTGACTTCAGAACACCCCTCTGCAGTCTACCCCCTGTGGAAATGGTCCGGTACCACCCTTTATGAGGGCTTAAGTCAGATGGACGTATGGCAGTGCTAGACTGCTCAGGTTTGTTGACAACATGCACTGGGGGCACAGAGGAAGCAGTGGCAGCTTATAATAGGGCCATCAGTGCGGCCTTCTACCTCATAGTGCCAGGCCATGTATGCTCACTGGTTTCATGCCTTGACTTGCCATGGTTCAACGGTGAGATGAGAGCCATGAAAGCAAAGTGGCAGAGGTTGGAGCACTGTTGGAGAAGATCATGAGCCCAGGAGGACAAATTGGCTTTGAATATTCACTATGGTGAATTGCAAAAGGCAATCTCCCATAAGAAGGCAGAGTTCCTATCCAGGTAGATTGGAACTGGAAGGAACTGACCTGCTCAGTTTTTTCCGGTGGTGTACAGGTTTCTTTATTTGGCCTATCTGGAGCCCATGAAGGCTGTCTCAGTCACTAGTTGTGAGGTGTTTGCACAGTTCTTTTCAGACAGAGTGTCCTCTATTAGGTCCTCAGTCTCACCAAGTGGGCTGTTATGACCCAACAATGTCATGCCAGTGAGATGCACTAGCAGTCAATGGTCCTGGGGAGAGTTTCAGCCAGTGATAATGGCTGAGGTTGTGCAAGTGATCTCGGAGCTGCAACCAGCTATTGCAAATTAGATCCAGGCCTGACCCAGCTTCTAATGGGCTATGTTGGGCAGCTTGGCCCGGTGTTTGCTGAGATTGTCAGGTGTTCCCTACTAAAGGGGATCTTCCCATCTGCATTGAAAAATGCATTGGTGAAGCCTCTCCTGAAAAAACTATCACTGGTCCCAGATATCTTAGCAAATTACTGACATCTCTCTAACCTGCTATTTTTAGGTAAGGTTACTGAGAAGGTGGTTGTGTTGCAGCTTGAGGCACGCCTCATGTCATTTCACATGTATGAGCCCCTCTAGTCTGAGTTAAGGTCAAAGCACAGTACAGTACAGAGACTGCGTTGGTCAGGGTGCATAATGACCTGCTCAGGGCAAGAGACAGAGAAGAGTGGTCAATTCTTGTCCTCCTCAATCTCTCCTCATCATTTAATATCGTGGACCATGGGATTTTATTGGGCTGATGAAGGGAGTACGTAGGAGTCACCAGCAGAGTCATCTGCTGATCTGAGTCCTACCTCATAGGCAGGAGGCAGAGGGTTGTGATGGGAAATTTTTCCTCGCTTCCTGTGGACCTGCAATGTTGTGTACCTCAGTGATTGGTCCTTTCTTCCATGTTGTTTGCGGTATACATTCTACCACCTCAGTAGGATCATTAGATGGTATGGATTTAGGTTTCACTGTTATGCAGATGATGCTCAGCTGTATCTGTCTTTTGCATCTGAGACAAGGGATGCGTTTAATCAGTGCTTGGCTGAGATCCAGGACTGAAGGTCATTGAGCTGGCTGAGACTCAACCTGGACAAAACTGAAGTACTGGTGATTGAGCCGGATTGAATGAGGGGAGCAGTGGCAGCTGGGAGGGACACGGGGCTTTGTCTCTGCACTTCTATGCTTATGGCTGCTGTGAAGGTTAAGAATATGGGTGTCATTCTGGATGAAGGACTGACATTTGAGGCTCAAGTGTTGGTAGTAGTGCAGAATGTCTTTTACCATCTTAGGGATATCATCCGGATTCGATCCCTTATCCCCTCAGAGGAAATGCCCTCACTGGTCCATGCTTTTGTGACCTAGCAGCATGATTACAGTAACGCTCTGTACCTTGGTTCAGTGGAGGGATGTTGTGGCACCTGCAGTTGGTGCAGAACGTGGCTGCTAGGATGCTGATTGGTCTTTTGAGGTCAAACCACATCTCCCCAGCACTGCTGGAATTGCACTGGCTGCTGGTGAAGTTGCATATATTCTATAAAGTTAGATTACTAACTTATAAGGCCCTACATGGTCTGGGCCCGAGTTACCTGCAAGATTTCCTGCATCCCTACATACATGGGCACCCCCTCTGCTCCACTGAGCATAGTCTTCTAGTGATACCTGTGATGCCTGGCCAGCTGGTTATGATTATTGTATGACATTTGTAATATAAAAATATAGTATGTGATTGTCTCACATAAGACAGCCTGGGCTTCCATGGGTGCCCCCCCCCCAGGTTTCAGTGAAGCTACAGGATATGTAACTGACCAGAGGATGTGAGAAACTGGCCTACATCAAGGTGTCAGCAGTGACAAGTGACCTGAAACCAGGACATAATTAAAAAGACCAGAGAGACCTGATTAAAGGTCTTCTGTTTTTTGTCTTAATTAGAACTGACCCAGCTGCCAGGATATGGGGCTCATAAAGTTTTATGATTCCTATAGGAATAACATTTGATAACAACATGGCGTTAAAAGTTTTAAAACCCTTTGATATGCCTTGGGAATAGGAACCACACAAGATCAAAGAGAAAATGTTTAATTAAGGAGTCATATTTAGGAAGTGCTTTTCCTTCTGATGTGACATTATTTAACATACCTCCTGCTACAAAATCATGTTTGGAATTTTTAATTCTAAAAAGGAGGAGCTAGATGACTCACCAAGGGGGTGGGGCGATGGGGTTGAAATGTAACCTTGTAACTGGGTAATATATGTTATACCATCTTGGGACTCTAGGGAGACACATCTCTCTGATTTAACTTTAAAGGCATTTACAGAGGTAATACATTAGATGGAAAAGACCTAAATGTGTTTTGGTAGGAGTTTGTTCTGTAGTTTTCTTTGCTTTTCTTTTATGTGATTGTGATGCTCTTTGATATTTGTTCTGTATTTTATCTTATTGTTTTTATCCATTTTTAGTAAACCTATTCTTAAGAGACTGCCTGGGTGTCTGCCAGTTCTTTTTGCATGTGACATATAAGAGATTAAGTCTGACAAAACTGTTCAAAAGCTTTATTGTGTTACCAAACTGGGAAAAGGTAAGAATATACCTAAGGTCTCTTATAGAGTTACGAGGGTTCATTTTGGAAGCCTGGCTTGGTGCCCCTGACAAAAGATTGTACTGCAAACCCTGAAGAGGGTACATATCTGAGCCTGTACAACTGGGTACACTAGCATAAGGTTCACAGTTTGAATCCCCCTGGAACTTGAGGCTAAAGGTTATTCAGACCCAAAAGCAGACAGGAGGGTTACCCTGTCTGTTACCTGTTCACACTATTGCACTCAGAGGTTGGCACTGTGGCAGCAGAGGGCCTGATCTGGTGAGTGTATTTGTGACAGATTTGGTTAGCAGCGGTGTGATAAAATTTGGTAACACAAGCTTTAACTGTTCAGTATGTCAGCATAATACCGTACAGCTCACTTGCAAAATAAGGCAGTGATTTATTTTTTTTAAAAAGGAAACAACTATATAATTTTGTTTACAGTCAAGTTCCTATCTGTTTTATTTTTTTTTTCCAAAGTGCAAGTTAGAGTAGACATAGTTAGGGAAGAAGATGGCTTCCAACTACAGTGGGTACACTGCAGACTACTTGAGGCAGTTGTGACAGGACTGAAGAGTCCTGCACAAGGGGAGAGCCACCAAGCAGAACCTCATGGATGCCCTGATGGCAACAGATGCCCAGAGCATTGAGTCACAGACTGTGACTGTAAAGGACCAAACCTTGGGTGTGGAGGGGTCAGTGCAGTGTCCAGACCCTGTGAGGATGACAGTAGGGCCAGTGCAAGCCAAGGGCTACAGCAGCAGGAGAAGGTCACCAGCATTCTGGAGCCAGAAGCAATCAGGCTGCAGATTGAGTTGAGCAGAATGGAGCTGGAGTTCCAGAGACAAAAGAAAGGCGAGCAGTGAGCTGCAGAGGAGAAGAGGGAGTAAGAACAGCAAGAGGCGGACTGTGAAGAGCGTGAGCGCCAGAGGCGACATGAACTGGAGAAATTACGACTCCAACCACCAGCACCAGAGCAGGTAAGTGGCTTGGGTTTAATTGGAACTACAGGACTGGGTTACAAATTAAATTCCAAATTGATAGCTGAATTTAAAGAGGGGGAGGATATGGATGCCTTTTTAAACTCCTTTGAAAAAGTTTGTATTCAGGAAAAAATTCCTAGAGGGTTCTGGAGCTTCCAGCTATCCCCGCCACTTACTGGGAAAGCTCGGGATGCATTGGGTCAAATGAAGAATGAGGACAGTAATGATTACAGCAAACTTAAAGCTGCACTTTAAAAAAAGTTTGATTTAACTGCAGAAGCATACAGAGCTAAATTCTGTAAGCTCAGGGGAAGCCCTGACATGAACTGTGAGGAGCTAGCCACGAAACAACGTCAGTGTGTAAAACATTGGTGGGAAGGAATCGAAGCAAACTCTGTAGATAAAATTGAAAATTATATGTTGTTAGAGCAGTTTTTTTTGGCATGCCCAGAAGAGCTGAAAACCTGGTGGAAGGACTGAGATCCTAAAACAGTGCAAGTGGCTGCTGAACTCTTGGACCGATATGCCAAGAGCAGACCTGCTCTAAGAGCGAATGGGGCGGGCGTGGCAGCACAGAAAGGGAAAAGTGTGCCTTCCGGGCAGCTAAAACTCTCACTGCCTCCACAGAAACCAGTTAGCCCCAGGTTTCAAAGAAAAGATTTCTCTGAGAAAAGAAACAAATGTTGGGTTTGTAAAGAAACTGGGTATACTGCCAGACAGTGTCCCAAAAGGACAAGCAATATGCGAAATGGGGCTAAGAAAGAAGTGGGTTGTTTGTGTGTCCCTGGAAGCCTGCCTGTGAACATCTGGAAACACATGCACCCAGTCACGGTGAATGGTGTACAGACACAAGGATTAAGGGACACAGGGGCATCCCTGAAGCTGGTAAAAGGGGATCTGATACAGCCTGGTCAGTTTATACCCAATAAATTTGTAACTGTACACGGGTTCACTGGTGAGGAGAAAACATTGCCACTTGCTAGTGTTCTCCTAGACTGGGGTGAAACAGGGGGAACTGTGCAACAGGTGGATGTGGCCAAACCTTTAGCAGTTGACGTCATCCTTGGCAACAATCTCAAACAGGGGATGGTGTGTGCAATTAACCATAGCCAAGTGGCAAGGGAAAACTGTAGTTCCCTGGACCCCACAGAAGCCATTGTGGAAACCACTGGGAGGCTGGTTCCCCGGCCTGTGTCCCCTGATATGGAGATGAATAAAAAAGGAGTAGAAATTTCCCCAGTAGCAGTTAACCACACAGCTATGGAGGGTTACTCCCAGGAAGGAGGGGTGACCCATTGTCAGAGGGTTAGGGATGACAGTGATTCTGAGTGCCCTGACGCTAGTGCTAGGGACCCTAGTTTAGAGACTGAAGGGGACCTGTCCCATGCCTTGGGAATGTGTAAGGAGTTTGTAGCTGCTCAGAAAAGTGACCCTAGTCTAGAGAAGGTGAGGGCTTGGGCAGACTCTGATGAAGCACAGGGTGGTGACGGTAAACATAAAGTTTATTGTGAAAATGGACTGATGTATACTCAGGATGTGAAGACAGAGGAAGGGGTGATAGGCAGGCAGCTTGTCGTTCCCCAGGGGTACTGTGAACAGTTGCTCAAGATTGCACACAATATTTCCTTGTCTGGTCATCTGGGAATCACGAGCACTACGCAGTGGTTGGCCCAGAATTTCTATTGGCCCAACTTCACCCAGCAGGTGAAGGAGTATTGCAGGTCTTGTCACTGGTGCCAAGAAATAGGAAAGGCGGGTAAGAAAACCCAAGCCGCCCTAATTCCATTGCCCATAGTGGAGGAATCCATTCCAGAGGGTGGGAATGGATATTGTGGGGCCTTTAAATACCCCAGCTCCTCCTGGAAGAGGTTCATCCTGACTGTGGTGGATTATGCCACCTGGTATCCAAAGCCAGTCGCCCTATCCTCACTGAGGAAAGACAAAGTGGCAGATGCCTTACTTGGCATTTTCTCCCTTGTTGGGTTTCTGCAGGAGGTTATCACCGATCAAGGGGGTTCCTTCATGTCGGACCTGACGAAATGTTTGTGGGAGAAGTGTGGGGTGGTGCAGAGGTGCACGACACCTTATCACCTGCAAGCCAATGGGCTTGTGGAAAGATTTATCAGTACCCTGAAGTCAATGCTCCAAGCATTTGCTGAACAGCATGGGAGAGACTGGAAGCAATACCTTCCCCACCTGTTGTTTGTATACAGGGAGGTGCCCCAAGAGTCAACAGGACTTTCCCCCTTCAAGCTCTTATATGGATGCCAGGTACGTAGACCCCTAGACTTGATCTGGGAGGACTGAGATGGCAAGCACACCACCCAGGGCACTCCCATAGTGGATTACATCCTTAGGTTTAGGGAAAGGCTGAAGGAGCTTATGAGGATAGCCCAGAGCAACCTGGCAGCTGCTCAACAGAAACAAAAAGTATGGTACAACCGCAGATCCAGAGCTCGCTCGTACACGGTGGGTCAGGAAGTCATGGTCCTTATTCCATTCCAGAAAGACAAGCTGCAGGCTGAGTGGGCAGGACTGTACAAAATAGTTAGAAAGGTAAATGATGTGAACTATATCATAGAATTACCTTACAGAAGACATACAGAAAGAATGTACCATGTCAACATGATGAAGCCATACGCTAATAGGGCTGACATGGTGTTTGCAGTATGTAGTCCTGGGGAGGGGATGGATGAAGGAGACCCCCTTCTGGACTTGCTGGAAGAAAGCAAGCGTGCATCCTCTGTGGAGGCAGCTAAATTGTCACCCCCGCTGGCACTGGACAAGATCCAGGAAGTAAGGGAGGTTATAGCAGACTTTACCCCACTGTTTAGTGCCAAGCCTGGGCTAACCCCCTTAGTGACACACGATGTAAGGACAGGAACACAGACGCCCATATGGTGGACAGCATATTGGGTGTCAGAGGCTGTCCAAAAGGACATTAGGAGGGAGGTGGAGGAAATGCTGGATTTAGGGGTAATCCAGAGATCTCACAGCCCCTGGGCCTCACCCGTAGTCTTTGTACCCAAGCCAGATGGCTCTACTCATTTCTGTGTGGACTATTGTGGACTGAATGCAGTCACGAAGTCAGATGCCCGCCTGATGCCCCAGATGGATGAACTCCTGGACAAGTTGTGAGGGGGGACATACCTTACAATTATTGATCTGACAAAGGGTTATTGGCAAGTAGAGTTAACTGCCAGAGTGAGGGAGAGGTCAGCCTTCATCACTCTGAAAGGCTTATTTTAATTTAAAGTAATGCCTTTCCGAATGAAGAATGCCACGGCCACTTTCCAAATGTTGGTGAACCAGGTGTTAAATGGTGCTGAGGAGTACGCTGTGGCATACCTGGATGACATTGCCATCTTTAGTGCCAGCTGGGAGGAACACCTGTCCCACCTTAGGGAAGTGCTGGGCAGGATACAGAGGGCTGGGCTCACTGGCAAAGCTGAGAAGTGCCAGGTGGCCATGGCTGAAGTGGCACACCTCATGCATGTTGTAGTTCGGGGACAGCTCCATCCTAGCCAAGTAAAAATAGAGGTGATCAAGGCATGGCCCAGACCAGAAACACAGAAGCAGGTCAGGAGTTTCCTAGGGACAGCAGGGTACTATAGAAAATTGGTACCCAATTACAGTGCCCTGACTGCTCCCCTATCTGCCCTGGTAAAGAAAAAGATGCCTAAGAAAATTACCTGGAAACCAGCCTGTGAAAAAGCCTTTACCAGACTGAAGGAGGCACTGTGCAATGCTCCTGTGTTGACAAGTCCTGACTATAGCAGACCCTTTATAGTCCAGACTGATGCCTCAGATGTGGGTATTGGGGCAGTACTGAGTCAGACATCCAGTCAAGGGAAAGATCACCCTGTAGTCTACCTGAGTAAAAAGTTACTTCCCAGGGAGCAGGCTTACTCCACTGTGGAAAAAGAGCGTCTTGCCATAGTGTGGGCCTTAAAGAAGTTAGAGCCATACTTATATTGGCAGCATTTTGAGGTACAAACGGACCACAACCCCCGATTTGGCTGACACAAATGGGAAAAACTAATGGTAGACTATTAAGATGGAGTCTTGCCTTGCAAGGGTATGACATGATGATCTTACATAGGGCTGGAGCGACCAATCAGAACACAGATAGCCTGTCGCGTCTATATGAGGAGTGAACTGACTTAGGGAGCTCATCCCGTGCAGGGGATAGAGCCCCCAAATTCAGTCTAGGTGGGGAGGAGTGTGACGCTTGGCCTGCTGGTTATGATTATTGTATGATATTTGTAATATAAAAATATATTATGTGATTGTCTCACATAAGACAGCCTGGGCTTCCATGGGTGCCCCCCCCCCCCAGGTTTCAGTGAAGCTACAGGATATGTAACTGACCAGAGGATGTGAGAAATTGGCCTACATCAAGGTGTCAGCAGTGACAAGTGACCTGAAACCAGGAGGTAATTAAAAAGACCAGAGAGACCTGATTAAAGGTCTCCTGTTTTTCTGTCTTAATTAGAACTGACCCAGCTGCCAGGATATGGGGCTCATAAAGTTTTATGATTCCTATAGGAAGAACATTTGATACCAGCATGGTGTTAAAAGTTGTAAAACCCTCTGATATGCCTTGGGAATACGAACCACACAAGATCAAAGAGAAAATGTTTAATTAACATATTTAGGAAGTGCTTTTCCTTCTGATGTGACATTATTTAACATACCTCCTGCTACAAAATCACGTTTGGAATTTTTAATTGTAAAAAGGAGGAGCTAGATGACTCATCAAGGGGATGGGGAGATGGGGTTGAAATGTATCCTTGTAACTCTGGGAATATGTTATGCCATCTTGGGACCCTAGAGAGACACACATCTCTCTGATTTAACTTTAAATGCACTTAAAGAGGTAATACATTAGATAGAAAAGATTTAAATGTGTTTTGGTAGGAGTTTGTTCTGTGGTTTTCTTTGTTTTTCTTTTATGTGATTGTGATGCTCTTTGATATTTGTTCTGTATTTTATCTTACTGTTTTTATCCATTTTTAGTAAACCTATTCTTAAGAGACTGCCTGGGTGTCTGCCAGTTCTTTTTGCATGTGACGTATAAGAGGTTAAGTCTGATAAAACTGTTCAAAAGCTTGATGGTGTTACCAAACTGGGAAAAGGTAAGAATATACCTAAGGTCTCTTATAGAGTTACAAGGGTTCATTTTGGAAGCCTGACTTGGTGCCCCTGGTGAAAGATTGTACTGCAATCCCCAAAGAGGGTATGTATCCGAACCTGTACAATTGGGTACGCTAGCATAAGGTTCACAGTTTGAATCCCCCCAGAACTTGAGACTAAAGGTGATTCAGACCCAAAAGCAGACAGGAGGGTTACCCTGTCTGTTACCTGTTCACACTATTGTGCTCAGAGGTTGGCACTGTGGGAGCAGGGGGCCTGACCTGCTGAGTGCGTTTGTGACAATACCCATGTTAAGGCTAAAAACCTCAGGGGATTGATCCTTTGAAGTAGAAGGACCTTTGCTGTGGAATTCTCTCCCAAGAGTTTTGAGGGAGACCTCTTCAGTGAAGGCCTTTAAAAGGTGTCTTAAAACTTTTTTATTTTCACAAGCTTATGGGGATTAATGATCCCTACTGGTAGCTAATGGGTAGTAAAGCCTTTTCTGTCTCTGCCCCCTCCCTATGGAACAGACTGCATACATCTCTCCACTCTTCCACCTCCCATCTCTCCTTCAGAACAATTTCAAAGAGTGGCTACTGTCTGAAGCCAAATGCCACTGCTGTCCTGGGTAATCTCTGGCATCCCCTCCCTCAGACCCTCCCCCCACCTATTAGCAGTGTCTCATCCTTGCTACAATCACCACTACCGCTTCTGTCCTCTTCCCCCACTTTTCAGGGTTTCTGCTGTTGCCTCCATATTCTAAGTCCCATCACCATTTGCTAAGGGGAAGTGTACTCAGTTTCAGAGTTCCAATCTGCTCATTGACCTGTGCACTATTAGTGTACCTGGATGAATTTTCCACTTTCTGTATCATATTTGAGACTTATGTTTGGTCTCTGTGTTTTGTGACTTATATTTCAGCCTGTTACCTAGCCTGTGACTATGTATTTTTGACCTGTATGCTAGCCTTATTTGACGCCTTGTATTCTTATGTAATTGCATTTTATGTAATGACCCCTTGTTCTGTAATTTCCTGCACCTCATGTTGAGGCCTGTGTTTACTGTTGCTCTCCACATCTGTATCGTGTGAAGCACACATTAAGCATGGGGCTTAATGTTAAGCTGCCACCCCTTTAAGAGCACTTAGAACCTGCATGTATCTAATTGTTGCACTGCCTGGCAGTGCCATATTGGCCTGTTCGTCAGATATTTATAAGTCTGGGGCTAGACCTCATGAAGAGAACATCTGCAGTATAGCAAATACACCTGCCTTATTCTTTATTTTATGCATCCAGCTAGTTATTCATATGGTCCAGATGGGGTCCTCACCAGCAGCAACCGAAGGGTCTGGCAGACGACAGAGAAGGTAAGGGGTCTTTTAGTGGTGGACCATACAAAAAAACACCACAATTGCTTAATGTGCCATGCTGTGGCTTGGATCATGCCTGAAAATGGTCCTTAGGATCAGTGCACCCACCCAGTTATCAAATACATAGATAGATAAATAAATATCTAAGATATGTACAGTGCAACCTGGTTGTCAAGAGTTTGCTTTATCAGGGGTTGTTTTAATATACTGAATTTTTATATTGTGTTGTGTTTTTATGTTGGTTGTTATTTATTTTTTTATTGTACTGGTGCCCTGAACCACTGAGAAAGGACACCATGAATAAAATCTACTACTACTACCACCTCTGTGCATATGTGTGCACATTGACTATGGTGCCATATACACTAGAAGATATGTACAACGTACTCACCAGAATTAGTGTGGGCTGATTGTGCATCTGCTCCCTCATGGTGCCGCTGCCACTGGCTGCCTGACCCACTGCTGCCTCTAGACCACAGAACCTGTCCCACAGCTTGGCCTCCTCCTGGTCATGTTGGTGGAATTCCCATCTGTGCTCCATCCTGTGTTCCACACTGTCCCATCTGTCTGCCCTTGGTTCCTCTGGCAGCCCTTCTGGTTCCTGTACCTTCAGAGTATGACACAGGATAGTTGTGAGCAGAATGCAGGATGGTACATGTACAGCAGAACATCACACAAGCATGCTGTGGTACAGGGTACAGTGACTATCACATGTGATGCCATGGCTTGCAGCTGTGACATGTCAGTATGTGCATGACCGATGTCACGTGAAATACATGACCCATGTATGGCACCTGTTTCCATACATGCTCAGTATGTGCACCATTACAGACATGTCCACATGCACACAGCACCATCTTGAATGCCACTGGACAGCACAAGCTACACTGTGTGTGTGCAGTATGCCACAAAATGTTGTACTGCAGCAGGCATGTGAATACTAGGAGCTGTGTGTGGGCCCAGTGGTGCAACACACAACACATGCAGCACTACACAGTGTATGGTGATGACCTAGATAAGGCATCTATACTGAATGAATACTTCTGCTCAGTATTCACTGAGGAGGGGGAAGGACAGGGACCATAATTGGGCAACAGAAACATTGGGGGGAAAGAGGTAAAGACCAGTCAATTTACAGAAGTGAGAGTCCTGGAGGAACTCACAAAACTAAGGGTGGACAAAGTGATGGGACCAGATGGTATACACCCCAGGATACTAAAGGAACTTCGGGAGGCGCTAGCAGCACCACTGGCAGCCCTGTTTAGTGAGTTGCTCAATACAGGGGTGGTTCCGGAGGACTGGACACAGGCACATGTAGTCCCTATTCACAAGAGTGGAAGCAGCGAAGAGGCAGGTAACTATAGGCCAGTCAGCCCCACCTCAGTAGTAGGCAAGATTATGGAAACTCTGCTTAAGGAAAGGATTGTGAAACACTTCGAATCCAGCAGAGCACAGAATCTGAGGCAGCATGGATTCACAGCAGGAAGGTCATGTCAAACAAACCTGAGAGACTTTTTTTGACTGGGTGATGAAGGAAGAGGATTGGGGGGAGCAGTGGATATCGCCTACCTCAATTTCAGTAAAGCCTTTGACACCGTTCCACACAGAAGGCTCGCAAACAAGTTGAGCAGGCCTGGAGATGGGCCACAAAGTGGAAAACTGGGTTAGAAATTGGCTGAGGGACAGGATGCAGAGGGTTGTAGTAAACAGGATTAAATCCGAAGAAGGGGTCCAGTGGGGTGCCTCAAGGATCAGTCCTGGGGCCAGTCCTTTTCAATGTCTTCATCAGTGACATTTTAGAAGGGCTGGAGGGAAAGGTATGCCTATTTGCAGATGACACCAAGATCTGCAACAGCGTAGACACTCCAGAGGGGATCAGAAGAATGAGAAGTGACCAGGGTGTGGTGATTGTATAAAAGTTTGGAAGTGCTGAGGTATACCGCGAGGTACCTTGAGGTATCACTGGGGCATTCAGGTTCACGTGGCGATTGTATAAAAGTTTGGCAGTGCTGAGGTATACCTGTAGGTAAGCTGGAAAGATGGTCCAATCTGTGACAAATGAAATTCAATGCAAAGAACTGTAAAATCGAGCACCTGGGGTGCAGAAACCCTGCAGAGAGTTACAGGATGGAGGTGGAATTGTTAACAGTCACCAGGGAAGAAAGGGATTTAGGGATAATCATCTCAGATCACCTAAAGGTAGCCAAACAATGCAACAAGGCTGTGGGGCGGGCCAGTGGGATGTTAGGGTGCATAGGAAGGGATATTATTAGCAGAAGAAGGGAGGTGGTGATGCCACTGTACAAAACGTTGGTGAGGCCTAATCTGGAATATGGAGTACAGTTCTGGAGGCCACATCTTCGCAAAACCGTGGACAGACTGGAGGCAGTCCAGAGAAGGGCAACTAAGATGGTAAGGGGCTTGCACCAGACATACAAGGAACAACTTAAAGATCACAATATGTATACACTGAAGGAGAGAAGAGATATGATTGAAACCTTCAAATATTTTAACTCATTGTCTCCTAGCATACGCCTGTAGTCGTCAGTAAAATTCACTGGTGTATCCTGAGGACGTCTGCAGAAGTCGGCTACTGACTCCCAGTTTGCTCTTGCAACGTCTGGAGAAGTCACTTATATATTTTAATATATAATGTAACAGAATATAATATATATTTGACTGCATAGCACTGTTGGAAAGGTAATTTTATGCTGAACAACTTTTTTGTGTATAGCATGTATACTTTAGGAGTTATTCACATTTGTTTATGGTATGGTGTGTATGGCTTATGTTGCCTGTTTTAGTGAAAAAAAAAAATATTTTTTTTGCTGTTTCAACCAGAATAAAAAAACCCACAAAATTACATATTATTATTTGCATACCACCATTGGAAAGGTAATTTTGTGCTGAACAACTTTGCCACTGTTATTTTGTGTCTAGCACTTACGGTTCTTGAGCTATTAGGATTTGTTTGTGGCATGCTGACTATAGCTTAATTTTGCTTAGAAAGGCCCAGGATTTACTGTTAACAGTATACAGGAGACAAGTGGTGCGACTTCAGAGAGCTCCTGTGGAGGAAATGAGTTAAGGGCTTGAACAAAGTCTGGGTTGGTGACAACTGACATGTTTCAGTATAGGAAATGTGCAAGGACAAGGGGGCATGATATGAGACTAGAGGGGGGCAGGATAAGGGGGAATGTGAGGAAGTTTTTCTTCACAGAAAGGGTGGTGGATGCTTGGAATAGCCTACCCCAGGAGGTGGCGGGAGCTAGCACAGTGGGGGGGAGGGGTTAAACATGCATGGGATAAACATACGGGAACCCTAGTGGTGGGAGAGGCAAAAGACAATGACCAACCAGGGTCAGCAGCCGCTGATGCAGGCAGGGATTACAGGCAGACTAGAAGGGCCTAGCGGTCCTTACCTGCCATCAATTACTGTGTTACTATGTACACAAGGTGCATACATTGAAATGCATGAGCACTGTACAGGGCAGTGCTGTGGCAGCTACAGACAGCACCTCAGGCACATGTGTCCAATGTGCAGCCCACTAACACGCATGACAGGGTATCATAATATGGTCAGGGACATCACTGCTGTCTGATTGGTCAGCAGCTGTGCCATGCGAGACCACTACGAATGGGTAACAACACATGCTGTAACAGGGCACAGCACACTAACATATACATGCTGCTGGCAAGCATTCCTGGCTGTCAGATCAAACACTGCCACCACCATTATGCCCACTAACCAGGTCAGTGTGGCTCTACAAAGTAAACTCTAACACAACTACACAACATTACACTGATGGACTGTTCTGCCTCTTTATACTATCCCTTATATGCACACATACACCAGTGTATTAAAGCAGCAGTGCAGGACAGTCCTAAAAATGTTGACCTATACTGTTTTATTCTATTTTGGATTGCCCCTTATCCCTCGACTTGCACGGTATCCTTCTTTCCACATTTCAAGTCTACATTAGCACTTTTTTCACATTTGAAACAATATAAGGAGTGTTCCTTTTGAAATGGCTCAGACCAGATTTTCATCAGTATTCTCTGCTGTTTTTGACACTTTCCCATTAGGTCAGAGAGCAGTGACTGCTACATACTAGTTCATTATAGTCACACAAAAAGTAATCTTAAACACTGCATGTTGAAAAACAGTAGAGACAACTGATAAAAACCAGGGGCCAGATTTTCAGACAAGTGAGATAGCCGTGAGCCTTGTGTGTGCCAAAGATATGGTGCACAGGTCTTGCGGCAGTCTGACAGGATTTTCTATCCTGTGCGGTAAGTGACGCAAGCTAGATCACCTTTTTGTGGTTTTAGCTTGCGTCAATGTTGGGGGCCGTTTTTATGGAGCTTGTGTCCAAGATTCGGCACAAACTGCTGTAAAACAGGGAAACTGTTGAACCCGCGCCCAAGATTAGAAAATTGGTTGCAGTTGTGGCAGTCGGGTATGGCACATGGGAAAGGTTTGATGTAGGGCTTAATGCAAGCACTGTACCACCCTTTGAAAATCCGACTCTTGGTCTGAGCCATAATGAAAGGCTCACTCCTTTTATTAAAAAAGCTGATGAAAGCAGTAAAGCAGATCAAAATGTTGAAAAAAGGGTAGCATTAAAGACAGGAGATAGGTAGAAATCTAAAATAAAAGAAACAAGCATTTGCCAATGCTGGATGTTCACCACTTGCACTGCTGCTGCACTGGATCCTACGTGTGTACACATTTGTACTATATATTTACCCAAGACAGGCCAGATGAGATGTAACGTCAGTTGCAATGCAGTCCTGACTGTACAGTTTTATATTGCATTTACCTAGGATAATAGAGGTGAGATCCAATATCTTTCTTTTAGTGTGGTCCTGCTTTTATAATGTATTTTTCTAAAACAGAGCATTTTAGATGCAACATCTGCTTTTCAGTGGGGTCCTGCTGTAGGGTCCTGTTTTTACACTCTTGCAATATGTTTACACATCATAAGCCAGCTGAGATGCAGAATCTCATTTTCACTGGGATCCTGAGTTTACACATTTTTGTACTGTATTTACCAGGATAGCATAGTTGAGATGCTTTCTTGTTTTCCGCGGATTACCGCTTTCCCCAATTTTTACAATATTTACCCAGGATGGCACAGCCATGATGCAATATCTCATTTTTGATGGGGCCTTTTACTCATTTTTATAATGTTTTTACTCAGAATAGCCCCGCTGAAAGGCAAATTAAATTTTCAATGGGGTCAAGCTTTTACAATGTATTTTTCCAGGACAGAGTAACATGGATGCACAGTTCAGTGGGAGCTCTGCTGTACTGGGGTGCTGCTTTTACACATTTATAATAACTGGGGGGGGGGGTTTCCTGCCATAGGGAGACCCAGTTATAATTTGCCATTACAACCTGCGCATTTGAAGAAGCCGTGCACTAGACTCCTACACTGACCACATGCATACAGTGCTTCTCATGGCCCTGACATCCTCTGGCCATAATTACCAATTTTTAAACAACTTTCTCACCTCAATGGAAGATACTGGGATGTATAGGAAGAGGCATCACTAGTAGAAAATAAGAAGTTGTTATCCCTCTGTACAGACAGCTGGTGAGACCCCATCTGGAGTACTGTGTGCAGTTCTGGAGACCCAATCTCTACAAGGACATAGACAGGATGGAGGCAGTCCAGAGGCGGGCAACTAAAATGGTGCAGGGTCTGCACCAGAAGACATATGAAGAGAGACTTAAGAAGCTTAATATGTATACCCTCGAGTAAAGGAGGGACAGGGGGGACATGATAAAAACTTTCAAGTACCTCAAGGGAATCGACAAAGTC
This sequence comes from Neoceratodus forsteri, assembly GCA_016271365.2. Taxonomy (NCBI): domain Eukaryota; kingdom Metazoa; phylum Chordata; order Ceratodontiformes; family Ceratodontidae; genus Neoceratodus; species Neoceratodus forsteri. The sequence goes on from CM057456.1 coordinate 613,113,795, forward strand.
CAAGAGGGTAGCATCTTTCAGAAAAAGAGATGTGCAAGAACAAGGGGGCACAATTTGAAGATAGAAGGGGGATGGCTCAGAGGTAATGTGAGGAAGCATTTTTTCATGGAGAGGGTAGCAGATGCATGGAACAGCCTTCCTGAGGTGGTTGTGGAGTCAAAAACAGTGGGGGAATTCAAGAATGCATGGGACAGACATAAGGCAATTCTAGGGGTTGGGGGTAGGAAGAAGTAGGCTGTTGCTTAACTAGGATCTGCAGCTTATCCATTGGGCAGGGAAATGGGCAGACTGGGTGGGCCAAGCGGTCCTTATCTGCCATCAAATTCTATGTTTCTATGTTTCTGTTACTACTTCAGTTGCTTGGGGGTACTGCTCTCTCTGTGTTGCTTTCTCATCTCCATTTCACAATGATGTAAAAGAAAAAAGTGAAACTTACATGTAGCTGAAACCACACCTCTGCCCAATGCTAGCACTACTGCTAACACTTCCTCACCACATATACTATAAATATAGAAAAAAAAGGAAAGAAAGAGGGATAGAAATAGAAAGACAGGGGGAAAAAAAACAGCCCCAACACTGAACATGTAACTGCAGCACCTACTGGCCATCCTGTTTTCTATAATTGCTGTGTTGTGTTTTTAAGGCAAGAATATAAAACAAAACATGGGGGAATACAAAACTCGAATTTACTGCACACCCTTGGTGTTCGATGCTTTAATAAACCACTCAGGCTTTGCTCTCGGGGTTTATGTAGCATCCCACACTTTGGGTGTGCATTAAATTCTTATAATAACTGGCCAGCAATTTTATCCATAGGCTGAGCCAGTTATAATTTGCCGTTATAACCTGCGGGTTATAACAGCAAACACACGCCACCTCAATCAAGAACAGACACTCCGTGATTGGCTGTTGAGGTCCTGCTGGGCGGGCTAATCAATTTGAGAAACATGGCGGCTCCATATCCTCCGTAGCGAGGAGCCGCCACACCAGGAGTGCTTGTCTGCACCGAGAGAAAATGAAAGCTGCATTTGTGCTGATAGTCCTCATTTTTTTCTTTCCTACCCACTTAAAAATAGAAACAAAAAAGCTATCAGGTTTCTCGTGCTGTTCGGATATCACGCTGGACTACAACTGCCAACAGGAAGGGCTCCAACCCGACGTGTCTCGCAAAGGTAATCCCAAATCATAATTTACAAATCACCAACAAACTAAATGAAAAAATAAAAACTAAAACAAGCTAAAAGAGAGTGTGCATGTATATATGTGTGTGTGTGTGTGTGTGTGTGTGTGTGTGTCTGTCTGTCTGTCTGCGTGTGTGTGCGTCTGCCTGCATGACTGAAACAGCACCACAAAAATCAATGTGGCAAAAAATTGCTAACCAGCAATTATAACAAATAAAAGATGAGGAAGTGTGCTTTTAACTCGAAGTTAATGATTGCCCTCAGTGTGGGATGCTTTAATAAACCCCTCGGACTTCGCCTTGGGGTTTATGTAGCATCCCACACCTCGGGCAACAATAAAATTCTCGTTAAGCACACTTCCCCATCCATTATTGTATATGTTATGCCCTCCCCCATGTATTATTCTGTATTTATTAAATATTTACCCAGCATAGAGATACAATATCTCATTTCCAGTGGTGTCCTGCTTTTATACACTTTTAGACTGCATTTACCCAGGATAGGCCAGCAGAGAGGCAATATCTAATTTTCAAAGGGCTCCCACATTTTGAACCCCCATTTCCAAGAGTCTTTTTATGACCTGATCCTTATGATCTAGACAGGTGGCATTTTTAAATCCATCTGAAAGGTGATTTTGCAGCGCTATTGTGAAAACATGTTTTGGAGGGGATTTGAAAAATTACCCCTGTCATGTTTGTGAGATGGGGTAACACAAGGGATATGTTGAACATTGGAGCCAAAATCTGCAAAGGTAAAGTTATGAGTAAATGTTGGAACAAGTCGTTTCTTCATAACTTAGTTGTTTTGTCACATTTTGACCCTAGACTTTCAACATAGTCTTTTTATGACCCCCTCCTTCTGAACATGATAGGTGTCGTTTATAAAATATTGGCTGAAACATCATTTCACTCTATAACTGCTAAATCACATTTTGGTCAGGATTTAAAAAATGTCACCTGTCACGTTCATGAGGTGGTGTGAAAAATGGCTATGTTGAAAATTTGGGTTCAAAGTACTGAAAATTACCAACATTATGAGCGAGCATTGAAAAAAATTAAACATACTTTCAAAAATGTGATTTTTTTAATCAAAATCATCTTTTGGGTCAGATTTGAAAACACTTCACCTACCTTGTTCATGCGGTGGGGTCCCAAAAAGGCCATGTTGAAAATTTGTTGGAAAAATATTACAAAATGACCAAGCTATGAGTACAAGTTCAAAATATGCTTACCTGATTTCCTTAGTTCCCAGTCCAGTGTTGAAGAGTGAAGATGTGTCTCCAGGCAAAAGAGGATTATGGCATTGGACCCCAGGAGGTAAGTACTGGGTAGGGGTGTGTGGGGGTGGTGGATGCTGAGTGTGGGTGGGTAACAGCGGTGGGGGGGGCGGCAGTAACAGACATTACTGGACCATTTTCTTTTTACAGGTTTTGAAAAAATAAACAAGTCCCAATTCTAGTTACACGTAGTATTTTTTGAAATTCATTTACTAAAAATGGATGAGCTGGAAATACTCTAACAATGTAACAATTTTCTTTTTTCTGAAAAAGGGACAGGAATTCCTGTGGGAGGGGGAGGGATAATAGGCAACGGGTGGGTTTATTTTTTATGAAGCAGGGATGGGGACTCCTTCAAGAGGGGGTGGGATGATTGACAGTGGGAGAGTTTGTTTTTTGTGAAGTGAGAACAGGGACTCCTTGGGGGGATGATTGGCAGCGGGGGGAGGGGGATCTTTTTATCTCATAATACGGGTACTTCCTCGGTGGTATTTGAAGATGATGGCAATTACATTTACTGATTTATTTGGAAATAAGTGGACAATGGTCATCAACCAAAACAGAAAGATCCAGTAAAATGCCACATTATGAGGCATATGTATTGCTGTATTTTTTTTTCTATTCAGTTTGGGTACCCAGGTGGGTTTGCTTTGTTTATTTAACCAACTGAAATACAAACATCAAACAATCAATATCTTTATTTATCCAGGTGGGCACCATTGAGCAAGCTCATTTACAAGGTGGACCTGCGGTCCTACAGTAATAATACAGAAAGACAAGTTACAATAGTACAAACAGTAAAAATAGCTGCTATTATAGTAAAAATGCACATTTACAGATAATATACATTGAACATAGAACTACAAGGAGTCATGGATAATGAACTTGTGCTGGATCCAAGCCCAATAACTGTGCACTTTGTAGTGGGAAATGTTAGAGAGAGGGTAGGCATACCAGATAGAAGATATGAAGCGCATAATGTAGGGAGAGGTGGGGAATAGGGACACAAGTGAAGAGGACCCAATTGTTAGAGCAGAGTGAGGAATTGGGAAGGCAGAGGACCTGGCTGACGAAGCGTTATTTTGCCCCAAAACGCGGGCAAACATGGAGGAGAAAAGCTGCCGTTGTACTAAGTGCAAGAGGAGGAATATAGTAGCAGGGGCATAACTGGGAGGGTCCTGGAGGTTGGGGCAGAGGGAGATGTTGGATGGATGAGGGACGAATATTTTTGAGGCGAAAAGACGATAATTATCCCCAAGTGCAGTAGCATGTGCTAGAATCAGGCTGCAGCTGTTCAGAGCATCAAAGAATAAGATATGGGAGTTCGCAATAAATCCTGTGGATCTGTTGGTGGGCATGTTAGAGGCAGAGGTACACATTTCAGCTGAGGCCGCCATTTGCAGACACCGTTCAAAGGAGGAGGTTAGTTAGTGTCTAGTAAAGGGTGCAAATTTCCATAATGCCATCACAGTAAAGCCTTTTGAACAAAAGGGTACTTACTGGGGTTTTCAGCTTAAGTATTTTTTGGGTTTTATTCCATATTGATGGGAGTGAGAATCCAAAGGCGGCTCTCCCGACTCGTGTGAGTGTCCTGGGTATATTTAGCAGGAGTTGTGAGCAGCTTCTAAGGGAATAATTCCTGGGCACAATCGGAGACAGACAGTCGATGATGTATTGAGGGAGTTTGCCACTGAGGGCTCTAAGTGATCAGAGTGCTGCATTAAAGTTGTGCCTATAGTGAAGTGAGGTCCAGCCCATGGTGGCGTATAGTGCGCAATGATGGGTAGAGAAGGGGAGGTCAGTGATGAGGTGTATAGCTCTGTGGTAGAGCGTATCCAATTTTCCAAGATAGGAAGCCGCACAGCTACTGTATATGAAGTCTGCGTAGTCAATTAAGGACAGGAACATGGCTTGGACTAGTCGTTTCTTTGTGTCTGCTGTAAGAAGTCTTCTTATCCTGTAAAAAAGGCCAAGTCTTTGCCTTAATTTTTTCAGCAAGTCTTCCAGGTGGTCAGTAAAGGAGAGTTTACAGTCAATCCAGACCCCAAGATATCTGAATTTCGGAACGTACGCTAAGCACTCTCCCAGCATAGTGGTTATTAAGGGGAGGGAGTCAGTAGCTGTTGTGTAGTTTGTGGGGGAAAATAACATGGCTTTAGTTTTCTTAGCATTTAATAGCAGTTTTTTTATTGATTAGTTGGAGTTGCAGGAGGTTAAAAACTTTTTGTAGGTCAGTACAAACTTCTTTTGGTGTGGGACGACTCAGGTACAGCACTGTGCCATCCGCGAATAAGTGAATACTTGCATCCTTGATTCCCTCATTAGTGTTGTTGATATACACTGTGAAGAGGAGGGGACCTAATATGGATCCCTGAGGGACACCTCTTCGTAAGAGTTTTAGGGCAGATAGTTTGCCATCTGCTTTCACCTGCTGGTATCTGTCTGTCAGATATTTAGAGAACCAGTTTAGAGAAGTAGCATCCAGTCCTAGTGTTTTTAGCGAGTCAAAGAACTGGTCGTGGTCGACTGTGTCGAATGCTTTGCTGAGGTCAAGAAACACAGCACATACTGACTTTTTATGCTCCTACTCCAGTTGCCAGTCATTGGTTACTTTAGCTAATGCCGAGACTGTACTGTGGTTGGCTCTGAATCCGGATTGAAGGGGGTTTAGTAATTTTTCTCTGTCAATGAAGGATCTTAGTTGGCCATTTACTATTTTTTCCAGCAGCATCGAGAGTGTGGGTAGGAGAGAAATCGGCCTATAGTTATTAAGGTCGCAAGGGTCTCCAGATTTAATTAGTGGGATAACGTGTGCGATCTCCCATATTAGAGGGAGGGTACCTTGTGTTAGGGACAGGTTGAATAAATGAGTAATAGGCACTGCCAATATGTGGCATACTATCTTTAGGAAGTATGGTTCAAGTGCATCTGCACCGGCACTTTTCTTAGTATCCAGGTGGAGAATCAAGTCTTCCACTTCCTTGAGGGAAACCGATGAGAATGAGAAATGTTGACTAACGGAGCCAACATTTGGGGGTCATGCCAAGTTGGGTGCGAGGCTACATGCAGGTGAGTTATCGAAGGCTAAGCCTGCTGTATGGGCGTATGTTGAATGCCTGCAGTATCTCTTTTTTGTCATTGACTACTGTATTGTCAGAGGTAATTTTTGTAGGGAGCATATTCTGTGACGTGGCTCCTGCTAGTTCTTTGATTGTGGCCCAGAATTTGGAGGGACAATTGGCTGCAGTATCTAGTTCTGCTTGGTAACAGCAGGCTTTAGCTTCCCTAATCAGTTTGGTGCAGCGATTTCTGGCTGTTCTAAAGAGGCGCCAATCTTCCTCTTTTTGGGATTTGCGGGCAGTTTTCCAGAGTTTATCCCTGGACAGTAGTGCAGCCTTGAGAGCTTGAGTGAACCAACGGTATTTCCTAGCCTTTATGCGTATTTTTGACAGAGGCACATGTAGATTCATGGCGTAGGTAATGATTATATGTAGTATAGAATATGCAGTTTCCACTGTTTTAGCAAGGTAAAAACTCTGCCACAAGGGGGAGTTTTTAAGGTCAAGTAGGTATGCCTTTGGGTTGAATGACCTGGTTGACTTTTTGGTGGAGAATTTGGTCATAGTTGGCACTTTGTTGGCCGCCCAAACTCCAGCTATTAGGCAATGGTCGCTAATATCCGCGTCAAAGGTTCCAACGTGGGAGAAGGAATGGGGTTTATTCACAAGCAGGACATCCAGAAGGGTACTTTTGGCTGTATTCTTTTTGTTGATATGGGTGGGCTCTTCGTTGAGTAGGGTGAAACCAAGGGAGTCGCAGAAAAATTAATCGGGTGACCAGCTTCCGACAGCCAATCATAGTTTAGGTCCCCAAGGATAATTGTTTCCAGGGGGCTAGTGTCCAAGATAGTTGTAAGATAAGACAAGAGCTGAGTACCGGCAGATGGTGGTCTATAGCATCCTATGACTCGGAGTGCTAACGATGGGGATAGGTCAATTTTTATGTCCAGGCACTCAAATCCCACTACCAGTGAGTTAGAATTAAGTGTTGATGCCACAAATCTATCTTTAATGTAGATGGCGACCCCACCTCCTCTGGATTGCCTATCGCTTCTAAAGATCTGGTAGTTAGGTATATTAATCACGCTATTTGGCGTAGAGGGCCATAGCCAGGATTCTGAGATAACAAGCACATCTGGCATTGTATGGGCGGTCCAAGCCTGGATAAGGGTGAATTTTTTTCAGCAGGCTGCACATGTTAATGTGCATAAAACTAATACCTTTAAGAGATAGTGACTCAGAAGGGGAGGTTAGTTTATTTATGGGCCCCGGATTAAGCTTGACATTGCCAGAGCAGAGTAAGAGGAGGAGTAGCAATTTTTTTCAGGGATTCAAGTGAAAGGCAATGAGCTCAAGGCTTTTTCCGGCTTGGCATGGAGGAGGAACCAGGGTGCCAAGCTTTGTTTTTTAATTTATGCAAGCCTAAGGACACTGAGGCTAATACTCTGGCTGTGTAATGCCAGTGGGAGTAACTCGAATTAATTAGAGATAAGGAAGGAGGCGTAGACAAACCTGCAATAGTTGCTCTTTGAGGAAGGTAGTCCACCTGGATCAGTTGGCAAGGAGCCTTGGCATAACATGTGATGTGTAGAGTCAGATTGGGCGAGCAGTCTTCAGGATGAGGATGTGGTGTACCCCCAGTCTCAAATTTTTCAGATAATAAGCCAGTAAGGGGTATGATACACAGTGCAGTCAGCAGGAGGAATTGCCACAAGGCTCCCATAATTGCAGTTGTTGAGTAAATGAGGGAATTTTGATAACAAGGGTAGCTCACCAGAATCCCCTGGCGAAACCCTGGCAGTAACAAATTGTTTTAGTAAGAAAGAGAAGGCAGGAGATTCGTCAGGGATGGGAGTGAGTGGTGCTAACGGGTCTATATAATAGCACACAGGAGGGGGGATGGGCAGGTGGGTGAAAAATTGCGGCTTTGCCATACTTCTCAAGTGGTGGAGTCCGATGAGGAAGTCTCAGGCGGCGGCTTCGGAAGTGCTGACCACCCAGTGTCCGTGGTCCACGCAGAGGGCATCTGAGCATACATACTGTGAATTGCCTACATTTTACATTGTAATTCTCCTTACTGTACATTGACTAGTACTTAAATATGTGGTCGCACTTGTATGGGATTTACTTAACCTTTCACACAAAATTGAAAAAAAAGGGGTGATGTAAGAAAGTATTTATTCACAGAAAGAGTGGTGGATGCCTGGAACAGCCTCCCAGCAGAGCTCATGGGGGCAAAAACAGTAGTGGGATTCAAGAAGGCATACAGGAACCTCAATGGTAAGAAAGGGGGAGCGGCAGAGATCAAGTGGGGTCTACAGTGTTACAGCAGGTAGGGAAAATGGGCAGACCAGGTGAGCCAAGTTGTCCCTATCTGCCGTCAAACTCTATGTTTCTATGTAAACAGACAGTTGCCTACATTTTAGCTGTTGATAGCATGGTGAATAACAACCACCTGTTCTTTTAGTTATGCTTGCTGAACATATGGACTAGTACTTAAATGGGAGGACGCCCTTGTATGAGATTTTACCTTTTGACACAAAATTGAAAAAGGGAGGATAGGAACTTGCCTACATTCTAGTTGTTGACAGGGTGGTTAAAAATAGCCACCAATTGTGTTTTTTCAATGATGTTTGTTGTATACAGTTACACTGACTAGTGCATAAACAGCTGGCTGCTCTTTTATTGGATTTCCCCTTTTGACACGAAATTAGAAAAAAAGCAGATGCCTGAATTTTACTTGTTTATTTATGCAGTGATAGGGCAGTAAAAAAATAACAAGAGTTCTGTTTAATTAATAAGCAACAAGACATGACAGGGTATGCACTGAACAGATATTGCCGCACGACCAGTGGCGCAGTGATGGCCGAGTGCCTTCAGCCCCTGGAAGTGTGGTAATATCTGTTCAATGCACACCCTCTCATATCTTAATGTACTTAGAAAATGGTCTTCATTTTTTTAGTACATTAGTCCAATTAGATAAATATGTTTATGCTTGAAAAAAGGTATAATTTGATGAATTTATGATGAAATAGTCCTTCCACCTGGTTTGCTATGGCGATTTTGTCCTTTTTCAGCATCAGTAGTTGTAGTTTTTTTCTGAATGAGAATGTGATTGATTGCTCCCTCAACACGTCCATGTAGTGCCATGCTAGAACAGAAATGTTCAATGTGAGTCTCTGTTTCTTTTCCCTTTCATTGTGACTCCTTTGCTGTTTAACTTTGCCATGTGTGAGGAGAGCAAGGTTACCTGTATGGGGAAGGAGAGTGGGAGAGCAATATCTTCTGTACGATGTAGTGACCAACCTTATCAAGTGAGCAAGTGTACTTTTGTGCACCCACTGCTATGTGTATGAGAACCTGCGAGCAGGAAATGGGAATTAAAAAATAAATGATAAAATAACTGTGTTTCATTTCAGAAACGGGAGCGCAATCGGCAGGGGAGACACACAGAGAGGAGATGTGCTGCAGGAGCAGCAGCACGAATGGCAATAAAAATGTGACCACTTTCTAAATACATTGTTTAAATTTACTTTTACTTTCAAATGTGAGAGATGTGTAGGGGTGAAATTCTAAATGAAAAACATGCCAGATATGGTTGTACAGGGCTTTACACCTGCATGATGATTTTTTCGCTAACGTACAGGAAAAAATGGTGCTGTTTGAAAACCTCAGTGTTCTAGTGGCACACTGATTTTTTTCCCTGTAGTGCGGTTGCTGTATTCAGAACTTGTTTTTACCTGTGCATTGAACAGATTCACTACACACAGGTAAGAACCAATCAGAATTCATGAACTGCCCTGCCCGTTCTATAATACTTAATATATACCACTACTTAAAAGGGCAGTTGCCCTCATATGTGATTTAGTCTTTCAGCATAAAACTGGTGTAAGCCCCCCCCCATGGGGTGGGCTTACTATTCCGATTGCCCCCATACCTTTTTTCCTTCCTTTTAGGTTTTAGCTTTCAGCGTTTCTGAGTTTTGCCTCAGGGGTGTGGTGTTCCTGCTCAATATATAAGTTCAGGGCTGCTGGGAGGGAGAGGAAGAGAGCCAGCTGGTTTGGCAGGGCAAGCTTGGCAAGGGCCTAAAACCAACTGGCCCAGAAGGTTCTGGCCTGGACAGCGGTGGTGCGTTGTTTGGCATCTCTGAGGGGGAGGGCAGTTGGAGCTGGCAACTGTTGAGATCAGGGAAGATTTGGCAGCTATGGGTTGGCAGGAGATAGGAGGTAGAAGCAAGACTGGAACATCTGAAGGCTGGAGTCCCTGTACTGTGACAATGTAAAGGCATGGCAGTGGGGGCTGCTGTGGTGGTGGCAGGACTGTGATGGGGCCCCTTGGAGGTAGAAGCTTCAAAGAGGTCAATTCTCATGTGGCACACTGCTGGAGGTAAGGTTGAAGGGCTGCATTCTGGAATTCACTTTGTTGGGCCTGCCATGCCCATGTCTTGGGCAGAACCCATGTTAGACCCATGAAGGAATGCAGGGGGAAAGTGTAACAGAAGGAGAGAGACGTTCACCAATCTTCATTTTTCTTTCAAGTCGCTTTGCAACCCACTATGGAGGGGGGAACAGCACTTGGTTTTTGGGCACCTGGGAAAAGGGAAATGGAGCAGCCATGCTATAGGATTAGGCTGCATCAGGCCTTGGTTCCTATAAGGTCGGGAGGTGGGGAGGAGTTAGGTACTCCCCCTGGGAATGGTGGTTAATAAAAACTAAGTTGTCAGGTACAAGCTTCGATTTCAGCTTGCAGATCTATGCGTGGATCCTGTTTCTGGTCTATTTTTCAAGGCCTGTATAATCTAGTTGTTGGTGTCCTATAGTGCCTTTATGCCCTTCCTAATGCCATATTCTCTCAGCCCTATGGAGCTGCTTCATATATTTAATTTTATAAATCATTAATACCTGTAAATTAAATGGTGTTGTATTTCATTCTAACTGGTGTGTGTTGGGTTATTTAATGAACTAATTTAATAGTTCCCTCCAAGAAGGTTTCCATCTCCTTTCCCACCCGTACCGGAGGGTGCAGCAGCATGTGGGTCAGCATCAGCCCAGTAAGATGAGGCTTGTTAGTGCTTGAAGTTCCACCTGCCAGGCAAGGCCTGCATTTCCCTTTATCTCTGAAACTGTGTGCTGCTTACTGGAGGACTCTGGTTCTCTAACCCCCACATATTACCATTAGGGCCCCTAGACAGTTACAGGGAGGGTGGGGTTACACTGGAAAATAAAATACAAACCGGCTGTTCCTGTTTAATAACTTGTAGCCAAGAGGTCTCAATAAGTAAAACAGTGGGTTTACCAATTTTGTTATCAATTGGATGTTGTGACTTACTGTTTATCTGCCTGATCCTGCCTCCCTCCGCCCATCATCCCAATCATGGATATATCCTACAAGTCAAAACTGCTGCTGTCATCTTTAAGTAATTCAAACTTTATGTGCCTGCTTGGCACATACAGAGAGAATGGTAGGTTTTATTTATACACTACAGGATCCATATCTGCAGTTGGCTACCATAAAGTCCACCACAGCTGACTGGAATTACATCAGTTGTGGAAGCTTGTGGGATATATCCAAGATTGCAATGCTGGATTGGGAAGGGGTTGGAGGAAGGTCAACCAGATAAGAAGTAAGCTACAAAACACAAGTGATAAAATAATCGGCCAGTCTGCTGAATTTGCTGATCGATACCTAGGGATGTAAGTTTGTCATGGATGAGGGTTTAATGACTCATTATTTATTCATGAAATCATTAGTAAACAGTAGTAAATGCTGTGGCACTGTCATCATTGCTACATTCTGATGACACTAGTGAAAGTCATGGAAGTCCTGAATAAAGATCAAACGTCATGGAATCAATGACTTGTATGACTGCCATGACAAACTTACATCCCCTATTGATACCTTCTGCTCACAGTAAATTGAACAGAACCAGTTTTTTTCTCACCCTTAAAGATCATTTGCAATGGTTTTTACATATTTTTTTAAAAAAAGCTTGAAAAGCTGAAATTCAAGTCCCTGTGTCATGATTAGTGTTTCCTGAAAATGTCATGCTGTTTGGTTTTGTAGTTTTCTTTAAATCAGCATTTGTTAACTTTCTCTGCAGTGGCTGTAAACAGTGGAGTTATTTCTGTCCTCTCTGTCAAGCTTAGAGAGCAATGACATCATTTTGGAGTAGTTTGCTGTTTCAGATATCCAGTCAGAGCAGCACTCTGTAGAGTTAATGGTCTGCTCAGCTTGCCAGGTTTCTTACAAACCCATGTCTCTGGTTTGTGTTTAGATAGATCAGCTAAGAATCTATCATCTTCTTATAAAAAACTAATCATTTCAGTTTCAATGCTGAATTGAAGTAGTGGAAATCTTTGTGAGAAATCAGTTTGCCTATATCACAGCTCTCAATTCTTTCTAATCAGAACTCTTGATTTTTTTATAACTACTGTATATAACACAGGGCTGTTTAGTGACTATAAATCTAAATTTTGTTCATTCACAGAAACAGTTTGTTTTTGATGTAGCCTTCATAAATACATTCATGTAAGAACCTTTTTTTTATGTCAGACTGACAAACAGGTGCCTGCCAAACTGCTACAGTATTTCAAGCACATGTACGGTCTGAACTCACAAATTTCAGTTCTTTGGCGGTTTCTGTGTGAAAATACATCATGTATGTGCATAACTAGAAACACTATATGGCATCATAATGCACCGTGTCTCTACCCCACAGCTGAGGCAGCACCAGTCTACTGCCACCTGTCCCCTGCCCCACAAGCCCCCGCCTTCTGCTCCACATTCGAGGCTGCTGCACCCTGCTGCCCACTGCCTCCAACTACTGTCTAAAGAATCAGGGCTGCTGCACCCTGCCATCTCCTGCCCAAACAGTTGGGGTTGCTGCACCCTACTGCCCTCTCTCTCCACCACCCTCACAGTTAGGAACACTGCACCGGTTGCCCCTGTTCCTGTCTCCACAGTCTGGACTGCTGTGCTCTGCTAAGCCCTAGAGTGCTAGGTTCCTTGCCTCCACAGCTGGGGTTGTTGCACCATGCTGCCCTAGCCACCAGAGGTGGGGCTTTTGCTGCATCCTACTACCATCTTCCATTGCCCCCAATGGGCAGGGTTGCTGCACCATGTGTAGCCCATCTCACAGTTAGTGCTGCAGTACCCTGATGCCCCCTGTGTCCTGCCCCACAGTCAAGACTTCTGCACCATGCTGTCCTCTATCCCCTGTCACCACAGACAGGACTGCTGCACCCTGCTCCTTTCTGTGCAGTTGGAGTTGCTGTGGCATGCTGTGCCCTAGAGCCCCATGCCTCTGCAGTTAGTCCTGCTGCACCATGCTGCCACTTGCCACAAGATTCAGGACATTTGCTGCACTCTATCACATGCCTCTACAGTTGAGACAGTTGAACCCTGCTGTCCCCTGCCATCAGAGTCAGATCCTTAGCTACACTCTGCTGAGACAGGAGCAGGTGGCAACAGGTGCAGTGTCCCTGACTGTGAGGGTGGGACATAGAGGGCAGCAGAGTGCAGCAACCCCTAATGTTTGGGAGGGGTGCAGCACAAGAGTAAGGGCATTTGCTGTACCCTGTCCCCTGCCTGTGGAGACAAGGGGCTCTGTGGTGCAGCAGGGCACAGTGGTGGCAGGGGACAGAGGACAGCATGGTGTAGAAGCCTTGACTGTGGGTCAGGACACAGGTGGGCTTTAGGGTACAGCAGCCCTGACAGTGGCACAGGGTGCTCATTATGCAGCAGTCCAGACCATTTGGGGCAATAGAAGTGCATAGCAGGGTTTAGCAGCCCCAACTGTGGACGCAGGGAGCATGAGACTCTAGGCTGTAGCACAGCAGCCCTGACTGTGGAGATAGGAACTGGGGCAATGGGATGCCATGACCCTGACTGTGAGGGTGGGGAGAGAAGGCAGCAGGGTGCAGCAGCTCTGAATGTTCGAGCAGGAAAGAAGGATGGCATCAGGATACAGCAGCCATGCCTGTTTGGGACAAGGGATGTGGGCAGCAGGGTGTAGCAAAGGATCTGACTCTAGTGAAAGGGGGACAGCAGGGTGCAACTGCCTGAACTGTGGAGGCATGCATTAGGGTGCAGCAAATGCCCTGAATCTTGTGGCAAGTGGCAGCATGATACAGCAGCCCAAATTGCAGAGGCATGGGGCTCTAGGGCACAGCAGGCCACAGCAACCCAACTGTGTAGAAGGGAGCAGGGTACAGCAGCGCTGTCTGTGGTGACAGGGGATGGAGGACAGCATGGTGCAGAATTCTCAACTGTGGTGCAGGATACAGGGGCATCAGGGTACAGCAGCCCTGACTGTGAGATGGGGTACACATGGTGCAGCAGCTCTCCCAGTTTGGGCCAATGAAAGTAGGTTGCAGGATGCAGCAAAAGTCCCACCTCTGGTGGCTACGGCAGCATGGTGCAGCAGTCCCAGCTTTGGAGGCAGGGAACCTGGCACTCGAGGGCTTAGCAGAGCACAGCAGTCCTGACTGTGGAGACAGGAACAGGGGCAACAGGTGCAGCATCCCCAACTGTGCAACACGCAAATGCTCCGGTTCTTGTGAGGCAGTTTCCAGCTTGCCATTTCAGCTTTGCTGTGCCCCATAGAACTGCATCTACAGCTGTCTGCTAAAAGTAATTGTATTTCACCCACTGGAATCTGGTAAGTGAGGGGGCTACTGGGCGGTGGAGGCAGGTTGGCTGTAACTAGTGGCAGAGACTCTGGTTATAAAAGTGCAGCTGCACTAGCTGCTGCCCGTGGAGGGGCTGCATGCATGAGTGGCTCACACAGGAGTGGTGTGAGTCATTCTGTGTAAGTCCACCTGGGGAGGCCACAGAGAGGCATTTAAAAAATTATTTATTGTATATTGACTCAGAGTAGGAGAATTAGGGGTATTGACTATATTAAACTGAAATTGCTTAGTAAAGAAAGCTTTTTACAACACAGTTTTAGTTTATAATTGTGTGGGACAAAATGACAGGTTCTAAAGCAACAGTATGTATGTGCTTGTTAACTTGTAGTTCAATTCTCTGGATGCTTCAGAACGTTCCAAATACCAAAGAAGATGGTAATTGTGTCATGGGTAATGCTTTTATGCCTTTTAAGCACAGAAAAAAGACATTTACAAATCATTTGCTGCTGTACCACTGTGGGATTGTATGTGCCCCCATTAATTTTAAATCTTAGCACAGCGGCATAAAGATTAAAATCAGTACCATTGATACAATATATTCAAAACTATTACATAAATCTTGGCTAGCCTATTGTTTATTTGCACAAATATCACTAATTTCGTTGAGGGGCTATAGAGAGAGAAATCCAGGGCCAGTACCATTAACACTTACCTCAGAGTTGCCTTGCTTAAAAGGTATAAAGATTACCCACTTAAATACACGGCGTTTAATTGCACATTATGATGAGCTGAAATTATGGGTGGACCGGGAACAATTTGACATGTTAACACTAAGTGAAACATGGCTAAAGAAAGCTATTGGAAATGATAGTATAGGCCTGGAAGGTTATACAATATACAGGTCAGACAGGAACAAAGGTACAGGAGGTGGAGTTTTGATTTACATTAGAGATTCTTTTGACTCTGATCTAGTCACAGACTGTCATTTTAACCCTGCTGACTATTTAACAATAAAAAGGACTATGGGTGGTGGACAAGGTCCACACGTTTTTCTTACCTGTGCATACCTACCCCAAAAAACTGCTAAAACAGATACTGACTTATTAGAAGAAATATATATATTTTTTAGTTAATTTCTTTATCTGCCTGGTCCCTAGCAGTGATGCATCCTATCGGATTCCCCCAACCCTGTCCCCCGCTCACAGCCTTCTCCCATACAGTTGCCCCACAGCTTTCCCCCTGTGGTGGGGCAGTGGGGATCCCTCAACCCTGCCTAACTCAGGATTCAGTGCTGGAAGGGTTACTGCCCATTCTGGGGGGGGGCGCCTGCAGGAACCGACCATCATTGTGCAGCACCAGTACCCTTTTTCCTCCTGTAATTTTGGACCCCCCTAGTCGAGGCATGCAATGACGCCGCAAGGAGCAAGTGCGCGCGCTCCCGCGCGTGCTCTTCTGAGTGTCTGCCTCATCTACCCCCAATCTGTAGCTTTCAGTGTGCCAGCCTTGGCCTCCACCGGGGCCAGTCATGCTCCGAACTGCTGGTGTCCCCCCCTCCTTGGAGAAGGAGAGTAGCCCTATGGATGCTCGATCCCTCTCCTCCCCCGCTGACGCCCAGTGGCCCATGCTCATTCCTGAACACAGGTCGCTGGCGTAGCGTGAGGTAAGGCGACCAGCGCCTCAGCCTTCAGTGCCACCGGGCCAACTCATTAGAAGAAATATTAATGCTGAACAATAGCACAGAGCACATTATAACAGGAGATTTTAACTTAGACTGAGCAAACTTGAAACAAACTGATAAAATAAGAAATTTCATTGCATCTAAAGGACATTACCAAATTATAAATTTGCAAACCAGGAAGAATTATAAAACAATGGGTGGGGGATGTTAATTGACTGCATTTTGGTTAACAGGACAAATTATGTAAAAGCCTCAGGCATCCTAAATGATACCATTTCTGATCATTGCCCTATATTCATGATTGGGGGGGAAAAAACATTCACTTAGAGAAGTTCAAGTTAGAGAAATTCAGTCATCAAAATCTAACAGAAGAAGTAATTATTAGGGAGGTTTGTAAAATTGATTGGTCCCCTCTATTCTATCTTAATGATATGAACGAAGCCACAAATTACTTCACTGTGCAAATTTTTAAATATTGTTAATACATTTGCAGCTAAGAAGAAGCATAGGGTAAAAACTAAATATACACCGTGGTTAACACAAAAAGTGTTGGATCTATTTAAAATTAGGCAGGCATTATGGAAACAATACAAAAAAAACAGGGTCTCTGATTTAAATAATTACCAGCACAGTAGAAATGTATGTAAATCAGAGATTAAAACAACAAAGCAAAAATGTTTACAAAGCAGAACAACTAAAACATTTATTAAACCCTAAAAAATGTTGGGACTCTTTTAAGGATTTGTATACAACTAAGGATGCAGGTAAGATAAATAAGGTCTTTCATTATTGGTGAAAAAGTATTGGATACTGATCAAAAGGTGGAAAATGCATTTAATGAATTTTATATGGATATGAGCCAATACAAGAACCAGATAAACTTAAACTTTCAAAACATAGACTCTACGGATAAAGATCAATATACTAGTACACCATTACTGACCAAATTGGGTAACAGACACACATTTGCTTTCTTGAAAATATGTGAAAAGGAAGTTTATGACCTATTAGCCACCCTTAACGAAAATAAAGATTTGGGGGCTGACGAGTTACCGTTGAGACTATTAAAGATAGCTGCTAAACCTCTGACTAAACCAGTTACTTATCTGTTCAATCTCTCATTATGTACTGACAAAATTCTAGACATGTGGAAAACTACTATAATTTCTCCCATTTTTATATCAGGTGATAAGCATCAGGTCACTAATTACAGACCTATATCTGTATTATCAGCATTAGCAAAACTGCTAGAAAAAATTGTTACCAAACAACTAACTGAGTATTTAGAGAAAAACTGTTTACTAAATGAAAATCAGTATGGGTTTAGAAGGGGGTACATCACGTCGACGGGCTTGGTCAGGTTAACTAGTGACATCTACAATAACATGGAAAAAGGGCTATCAACAGGAGGGATTTTTGTTGACCTGACCAACTCCTTCAACCTGGTGGACCACCCTATTCTGATATCTAAGCTAAAACATCTAGGGGTAGGGGAGTATGCAATCCCATGGTTTGAGCATTATTTATCAGATAGAAGGCAGCAAGTAAAGATTGGTTCAGAAACATCAACCTTGAGACACATTCACATTGGAGTTCCACAAGGATCAGTTCTGGGTCCACTCCTGTTCTCTGTCTATATAAATGACTTACCAGATATCTGTAATGATGCATCGGTTACTATGTATGTCGATGACACAGTGATTTACTGTGGAGCCAGAACAGAAGTGGATCTGGAATAAAACTACAGCCCATTTACTGGGACCTCCAAAATGGTCCGCGAATAATAACATTTTGCTAAGTGAGAAAGAGACAGTTACAATGTTATTTGGTCTTACACGTACTCTAGAAGGAAACACTTTGAATATAATTGGAAGGAATGGTGTTAGGTTGGAGCAAGTAGGGGTGTTTATTTAGGTGTAATCTTAGACAGCAGTCTAACACTAAATGAACTTGTATCAAAAGTAATAAAAAAGTAAATAATAAACTGGGATTCGTATACAGAAACAAAAATTGTTTAACTGCACAGGCAAAACTAACAATAGCTAATCAAGTTTTGTTACCATAACTAGAATATAACAGTATCTTATTAAAGAATGCACCTGAGGCTTTGTTTCACAAATATAGAGTAACCTTCAATAACATTATGAGGTTTGCAACAAGCTGCTTAAATAAAAGTGAACACCATTGTAATTTGTACCACACCTTTGGGACTTTACCACCAAAACAGAGAGTTACTAAAACAGCATGCATGTTTCTGCATAAATTACTTCTAACACAGATTCCCTCAGTTCTGTTGAAAAACTTTCAGTGCACAAATTTTGTTAGAGCCCTGAGGGTGTCTACGATTAAACTATTGACAGAACAAAGAAGAAGCACACAAATAGCCAATCATTCTATAATCAATTATGGTCCAAAAATTATTAATAATTTATCGCAAATGAACCTGGATATAAATAATAAAAATAGTGTTTTTAAGAGAACTTTAGAGAACTACTTGGATGACGCTTCTAGCTGTAAGTGTGATGGGGTCACATGATGAATCTTTTGTCAGGATTAACATTTTTTTAGCGGAGTCTTGTATGTAATGTGTGTTCTCTAATATTTTTATGAATAGAGGTATGTTGGACTATGATATTGTAAGTATTGTTAAAGATTATATGTTACAAGTTGTGTTTGTAAATTTTAATTTTATTACTATCATTCTGTTTGTATCTTTTGTACCCCCTTCCCCAGGCGTGGCTGAAAAAGAGTCTTCAGATCCAAGCCATCTTCCCAGTGAAACTAACAAATGAATGAAATGAAAAATTAAATGAAACTGTGAGGGTAGGGGAGAGAGGGCAGCAGGGTGCAGCAACCAACCCCAACTGTCTGAGCAGGGGGCAACAGGATGCAGCAGCCCTAATTCTTTAGGCAGGGGATGGAGGTAGCAGTGTGCACAGTCCCTGAATTAGTGGGAGAAGACAGTGGGCAGCAGGGTGCAGCAGCCTCAAATGTGAAGCAGAATGCAGGGGCTTGTGGGGCAGAGGACAGGTGGCAGTAGACTGGAGCTGCCTCAGCTGTGGGGCAGAGACACGGTGCATCAGGATGCCATATACTGTTTCTAGTTATACACATGCATGATGTATTTTCACACAGAAACCACAAAAGAACTGAAATTTGTGAGTTCAGACAGTACATGTGCTTGAAATACATTAGCAGTGTGTGACAGGCACCTGTTTGTTAATCTGTCATGAAAAACATGTTCTTACATGAATGTATTTGTGAAGGCTACATCAAAGACAAACGGTTTCTGTGAATGAACAACATTTAGATTTATTTTATATTCATTAAACATCCCTGTGTTATATAGTTAGAAAAACATCAGAGTTTTGATTAGAAAGAACTGAGAGCTGTGGTACAGAAAAGCTGATTTCTCACAGAGAAAGATTTCCACCACTTTAATTCAGCATTAAAACTGAAATGATCAGTTTTTTTATAAGATCATAACATATTTTAAGCTGATCTATCTAAACACAAACCAGAGACTGGGTTTGTAAGAAACCTGGAGAGCTCAGCAAATCATTAACTCTACAGAGTACTGCTCTGACTGGAAATCTGAAACGGCAAGCTACTCCAGAATGATTTCATCGCTTTCTAAGCTTAACTGAGAGGATAGAAAGAATGCCACTGTTTTCAGTCACTGTAGAGCATGTTAACAAATGCTGATTTAAAGAAAACCACAAAACTAAACAGCATGAAATTTTCAGGAAACACTAATCATGATACAGGGACTTGAATTTCAGCTTCTCAAGCTTTTATTAAAAATATGTAAAAACCTTTGCACATGATCTTTACATTTTGGTTTTATTTTCCTTTTTGTGCTTTATTTAAAGAGCCACTAACACCTTGAAAAGAACTTTGAAAAACATAATATTTAGACACAAAGCAGCTTATATTTCTCATTAGCTTTGTATTCTTTATCCTCTGAGGTTATATGCATGAAAACGGGATATGTGCTCCTTGAGGGCTCCCCGACTCCTATTGCTTCATCCCAATCTGATGTCATATTACTCTACTTGTGACATCACACGTATTCCCATGATGACAGACTGTAATATCACAATAGAGCATTATTATTTCAAGTAGGGAATAAGTTTATAGGCAGATGAACTCTAAAGGATACAGATCTTGTTTTTGAGGGAATTTCTTCAGTAATAAATAATGTAGAGGAGAAATATATAGAGCTGTATGGAAGACATATGAAATATCAGCTGGATTGGGTCTAAATATTATGTTTTTCAAAGTTTTCCCAAAGGGGGGCTTCCGGTGATGACTAAATAGTGTCAGGAATTCTGCTTTACTACGTTTTTTTCAGCCTACTGATTAAGACTCTCAAGCTACTAGATTTGTGCAAAATTAATTAAATCTTTAGAAACCACTTTGGAAAGATATTCTCTACAAGCAACTGGGGCATTAAGACTACTTAAATGGATGTAGATATGAAGAATGTCCCCATCAAACACACACCACCGCCAACACCCAACAGGTCTGACCGCTCCAAACACTCTAAACAGAGGAAAACTCCACCAGCTTCTTTGAATAAGCACCAGCAACTCTTCTTCAAATACTTTTCTTTCAGAAGAAAAGTTTATGGCTGAACTGACTCCTTTGAAGGAATCCAAAGCAGCACTCATGGCAGATTCTAAAATTATCAGAAGTACATTGGAAAACCTCAATACAAGGCTTTCAGATGCCGAATGTCAAATTACATCACTTGAGAACTGGAAAAATAGCCTGGAGCCTGAGATTCCCACCCTTCGACAAACATTCCAAGATAAATTAGAGGATTTAGAGGGACACTCCCACAGAAACAACATTGTCATTTACGGTCTCGCCGAAGCTTTGGAAGGAACAAATTCTATACATTTCGTATGGGTATATGTGAAAATATTATGGGATCATCCCCAAATGGGGTGCAAAATGTGATTGAAAGTGAGCATAGAGCTTTACATCCATTACCCCCCAAAGGGGACCCTCTGAGGCCTTTTATTATTAAATTCCTATATTACCTAGACAGAGTACATATCTTAAATAAATCCAAAAACTCCAGCCCACTCTTTGGGATGGAAAAAAAGATACGCATCTCTCAAGACCTTCCCCAAACAGTTTGTCAGGAAAGAAGAGTTCGCACCTATAGTTGGTAAATTAATAGCAGCCGGCATTAAGCTGAAGATGCTTTACCTTGCTAAGCTCACAATAAGTAAAGAAGGCACAAACTTCTCTTTCAATAATGTAACAAAAGCAAGAAACCAGCTGTCCAAGCTTTTTCCTGATTTGTTTAAGTCAGGCTGAAATAATGGAAACTCGATGATCAAGTACAGTAATGAAACCATCTACAACTCGCTAATTAAGCAATAAGGCATGACAGGGTGTGGGTTGTGCTGAGATAACCTCACGCCTGGGTGGTTGGCACCAAGGCTGCAGACTGAGTGCATCCAACATCCCAGAAGTGAGGTTATCCCAGCACAACCCACACCCTGGAGTGCATTATTGCTATTATACAATGGCTCATTGTTATATAAAAAATAAAAATAAAAAAAATGTTTTTAGTAGATTTTCAGGGTGGCAATAAGCGCATCCATAAACAAATGCTCATCCAAAAGCTCATCCAAATCAATGACAGTGAGGTTGTGCTGGGATAACCTCACTGTGCCAGGGACATACTGACCAGTCAGAGTCCAGGAAATTTTCTTGCCATTGTATAATGGGTGATTGCTGCTTTTAAGAATTAAGAGACACTAATTTCAGTATAATTTTCTTAAATAATGGGTAGAAATGTAGACTTATAGGCTCAAAGACTGGTAAAAGAAAATATTAACCTTAAGTATTGTTTAGTTTAACTTCTACAATCTAGATTCCTGACTTTGCGGTTTATTTTTGGTTATTGAAGGCATTTGGTGTGTTTCAGACTAGAGTATCTGTTACGATGCCTCATTTGATGAAAATATGCAATCTAATAGTTTTATACAGCTATCCTAAAGAGAATAGAGTGAAGCAGAAGCTAGAACCTTCTTTGTGATACAGCATGTGTACATTTCTCCGAGGACTAGGAGAGGCCAAGCTTTATGAAGAAATACTGTTCAAATCTCTTTACTAGTTAGAATGGTTCAAGTAAGTTACTAATATATGATGCTTCTACAGAATTTGTTTTAATCAGGAGGACGACATTTTAAAATTTCAGAGATATACATTTGAAAGGTTCTTTCGAATATTTCTATTTGGCCAATATATTCAGAGATTGGTTTGAAGTTATTGGTGACTGGGGACCCACCTGGAGGGATGGAGGTTTGTTCAAGCCTGATGGCCTGCATCCATCCTGGAGGGGAATCCAAGCACTCAGTGATAAGTTTAATGCTACATTGACAAGCATTTAAACTAGCAAAGGGGAGTGGCAGACCAGCAAGGAGGGTACCTACTTGCTCACCCCCCACAGCTAGCACTGGAACCAGTGAACCAGAGGAGTGGCTATCTCTACAAAGCAGTGTGCAAAAGATGGAGATTAGCGCCCAAGAGGTGGATCGGCAGAAAAGGGGCAAAATTCAACAGAAGGGCAGACAGCAAGGAGAACCAGGGATAAAGGACAACCAAGGAAGGGGCTGGAGTAGAACAGTGAAACAGTCTAGGGAGGTCAAATCATGGAAAGCCATGTGAACCAATGCCAGAAGCCTTAGCAACAAGATGGAAGATCTGGAGGCTGCCATGGTGCAGTCAGACCTGGACATTGTGGCCATCACTGAAACCTGGCGTAATAACCACGACTGGGAGATGGCCATACCTGGCTACAACATATTCAGAAGAGACAGGGCAGGTAGAAAGGGAGGAGGAGTGGCACTGTATGTGAAAAATAACATAAGGGCCACAGAGATCCAGGAGGAACAAAATGGGGGAGAGATACTGTGGGTTAAGCTGGAAAGGAAAATGGGGCCAGCCATCTGCACAGGTGTGGTCTGTAGACCACCGGCCCAGGAGGAAGAAACAGATAGGGAGCTGATGATAGCCATCCAAAGGATGGCAGACAAGAGTGAGGTAGCACTGGTTGGAGACTTCAATATTCCAGACGTGGACTGGAGCATCCTAGCAGCAGCATCAACAAGGAGCAGATTTATCCTGGACTCCCTTCAGGGTGCCTTCCTCAAGCAACTGGTCATGCAACCAACTCGGCAGAAAGCAATACTGGACCTTGTGCTCACAAACAGGGACAGTGTGATGGGGGTAACAGTGGGGGAGCACCTGAGGAACAGTGACCACCAGTCATTGTGGTTTGAAATCACAGAAAGAGCAGAACCAAACCACACAAAAACACGTATTCTGGATTTTAGGGGGGCAGACTTTGGGAAAATGGGAGATATTTGAAAGAGGCATTAAGGGAAAGGGCGAGGAATCAGGGGTTGAGGAACAGTGGGCAGTATTTAAAATGGGGATTACAAGAGCAACAGAATTATGCATTAAGCAGGTTAGCAAGAGGAAAACCATTATGGTTTTCCAAAGAGCTAGCAAAGAAAGTGAAAGCCAAAAAGATTGCATTCAGGCAATACAAAAAGACACAGGCAGAAGGGGCTAGGGAGAAGTACCAGGAGACGCAAAGGGAGGCAGGGAGATCAGTAAGGGAAGCCAAAGCTCAGACAGAAGAACACATTGCAAAATCAGTGGGTAGAGGGGACAAAACCTTTTACAGGTACATAAGTGAAAAAAGAAAGGCAAAGGGAGGAGTAGTGAGACTGAAGGGGGAGGATGGGGCCGCGTGGAGGATGACAACAGTAAAGCTGACATATTGAACAGGTATTTCTGCTCAGTCTTTACTGAGGAAGAGGAGGGTAATGGGTCTGAAGGGAGTACAAGGGGTGAGAATGGTGCAGAAATGGACACAAGACCCTTTACTCGAGAAAGGGTCCTGAAGGAACTGGAAGTAATAAGAGTTGATAAAGCAATGGGGCCCGATGGGGTGCACCCCAGGGTCCTTAAAGAACTAAGAGAGGTGGTGGCTGAACCTCTGGCTATCCTGTTTAGCCGATCACTGGAAACAGGGGAGGTACCCAAAGACTGGAGGACAGCAGAATGTAGTCCCCTTATACAAAAGTGGGAACAAAGAGGAAGCAGGAAACTACAGACCAGTCAGCCTCACCTCAGTAGTGGGGAAGATCATGGAAGCACTACTGAAGGAGAGACTTGTGGAACATCTGGTTGTCAATGGACTACAGGACCCAAGGCAGCATGGTTTCACCAGGGGGCGGTCATGTCAGACCAACCTCATTGAATTTTTTGACTGGGTGACTAGGGAGGTGGATCAGGGGAGGGCAGTGGACATGGCCTATCTGGACTTCAGCAAGGCGCTTGACACTGTGCCACATAGAAGACTATTACACAAACTGGGGAATATGGGTGTGGGCAGGACAGTAGTGTGGTGGGTAGGTAACTGGCTGTGCAGCAGGACACAGAGGGTGGTGGTAAATGGCTGTCACTCCACAGAGGGAAGAGTGACCAGTGGGGTACCAGAGGGATCAGTGCTGGGACCAATCCTATTCAACATATTCATCAGTGACATTGTGCAGGACCTAGAAGGCAGAATTTCACTGTTCGCTGATGACACAAAGCTCTGTAACAGAGTAGACACACCAGAGGGTGTAGACAGAATGAGAAGGGACCTGCAGAAACTTGAAGAATGGTCAGGGGGTTGGCAGTTGAAATTCAATGCAAAGAAGTGCAAGATAATGCATATCTGGCACAAAAACCCTGGCACAATATATCAGTTGGGGGTGAGGATATAGCATGCACCAAGCTTGGGGTTATCATCTCTGATGACCTCAAGGTAGGGAAACAGTGTGACAAGGCATCAGGTAAAGCAAATAGGATGCTGGGATGCATAGGCAGGGGCATCACCAGCAGGAAAAGGGAGGTCATAATTCCACTATACAACACACTAGTGAGGCCCCACCTGGAGTACAGTGTACAGTTCTGGAGACCTTACCTACATAAAGACATAGACAGGGTAGAGAAGGTTCAGAGGAGGGCAACAAAGATGGTACATGGATTGCATCACAAGTCCTATGAGGACAGGATGAAGGAACTGAATATGTACTCCCTGGAGGAGAGGAGGGAGAGAGGGGATATGATAGAGACTTACAAGTATCTTACAGGGAGGAACAGGGTGCAGGAATACACTATTTTTAAGCGAAAAAGATGGTCCAGGATTAGAGGGTGTGGGATGAAGTTGGAGGGAGGACGATTCAGAGGAAACGTGAGGAAGAACTTCTTCACAGAACGGGTGGTGGACAAGTGGAACACCCTGCCAGAGGAAATGGTGGGGGCCGAAACAATCACGGGATTTAAGAATGCATGGGATAGACATAAAGGAATTCTGGAGGTCAGGGGTTAGGGGCAACAGACTTCTAGGAAAACATAAACTGAACTTACAAGCTCAAATGGGCAGACTGGGTGGGCCACAGGCCCTTATCTGCCGGCACTGTCTATGTATCTATGTAAAGCATAACATATTATTATACACTGTAAACTGATAAGTTTGAAGTTTCATGAGATTTGATTCACTGTTTTCGTCGGGTGAGGTTTTCTTCGTTCTGATCATTTGGTTGGAATCATTAGATTGAGAAACTGTGCAAGATCAATGGTATACTTTGACAATCTCTGTTCTTTATACTAACCTCTCATGGCTTTACTGATTTCTCGGTAATTTATTTTAAACTTCCTTTGGTAGGGCTTAACTGTATTAATGTTTCCTTTCTCTTAATGTTTTATGTTCACATTCCTGAAGCAACTGCTAGAACCTTCTGAAAGAGAAAGTCTGTGCTTCTCTAGGACCTGTTTTAGTCAAGTAAAGAGAACATTTTGCCAGTATATGTAAATAACCGTTAAAACCTCTCACTTGGTATTTTTTTTAGTTGTTAAAAGTCCTTTAAAGATTAATTCATCAATGTTTAAAGACATTAAACTAGAATATAGCACAAACCAATAAGCTCGGTGTAAGAATTAGTTTTAATTTATTTATGTTTGGAAATGGCCCACCTTCGATTATTTATTTATATTTCTTTATATGAGAAAGAAATATATGATTACTATTTTGCTTGAAAAACTTGGAATTCGCATTACCCCGTTAATCATTTATCAGAATAAACATAATGGAAGTAACAGAAGGATGACTGAAATGCTGGAATCCTATAGTACTATCCCCATTTTGATCTATCTTAAAACAGTGGGTGACAACTAAGCCTATAGAAGTCTTCTTCCTGAGAAAGCATCAGAAGAGTCAGAGCTATCATCATTGTCAGTGTGAGGCTCTTAGCCCTGAAGGAAGTGCTTGAAACTGGGCCAGGAAGTTACAGGGTAATAGACCTGGAAGTCACAGGGGAATGCCAGCAGCTCTACCCATCTGAGTACACCAAATCTGGGTGAGTTTTTTACTTTGGCCCACCCACTGACAAACATGCATATGGATGACAACATCTCTAGGCAGCATCAGGGGCATCAGGGCTATCATCTCTGTGAGTTTGGGGCTCCTAGTTCTGAGAGAAGCGGTTGAAGCTGGGCCTGGAAGTCACAGGGTAATAGGCATGGAAGTCAAAGGGTAGTAGGCCTGGAAGTCACCGAAGAGCTCAGTATATTTGCCCTGGCTGACTGCACTGAATCCTGGGTAAGAATTGTATCTCAACCTCCTGGATGACAACCAAGCCTATGGAAGTCGCCACACTGTGGGAGCATTAGTGAGTCAGAGCTATCTTCCCAATGAGTATGAGGCTCCTAGCCCTGAGGGAGGTGGTTGCAGCTGGGCCTTGAAGTCACAGGGTAGTAGGCCTGGATGTCACAGTGCAATATGCCTGGATGTCATGGGTGGAGGCCAGCGTCTCTACCCAGGCAGACTGCACTGAATGCTGGGTAAGAATTGTACCTCAGCCCCCTGGTTGACAACCAAGTCTATAGAAGTCTCCTCACTGTGGGAGCATCAGTGGAGTTAGAGCTATGATCCCTTTGAGTTTGGGGCTCCTAGCCCCGGGGGAAGTGTTTAAAGCAGGGCCAGGAAGTCACACGATAATAGGCCTGGACGTCACAAGGTAATAGGCCTGGAAGTTACGGGGGTTGGGGGTTAGGCCACCATCTCTACACTGAATCCTGGGTAAGAAATGTAACTCATCCCACCATCTGACAACCAGGCCTATGGAAGTCTCCACACTGTGGGAGCATCAGTAGAGTCAGAGCTATCATCCTTGTGATTTGGGGGGTTCTAGCCCTGAGGAAATTGATTAAAGCTGGGCCTGGAAGTCATAGGGTAATACACCTCAAAGTCACATGGTAATAGGCCTGGCTGTCACAGGGGGAGGCCAGCATCTCTACCCAGGATGATTGCACTGAATCCAGGGTAAGAATTGTACCTCAGCCCCATGGGTGACAATGAAGCCTGTGGAAGTCTCCAACATATGGGAGCATCACGGGAGTCATGGCTATTATCCATGTGAGTTTCACGCTCCTAGTCCTGAGGGAGGTGGCTGATGCTGGACCTGGAAGTCACAGGGCAATAGTCCTGGAAGTCACAAGGTAATGTGCCTGGAAGTCACAGGGGGAGGCCAGTATATCTATTCAGGCTGACTCCACTGAATCCTGGTTAAGAATAGTACCTCAGCCCCCAGGCTGAAAAACAAGCCTATGGAACTCTCCATGCTGTAGGAGCATTAGTGTAGCTATCATCTCTGTGAGTTGGGAGCTCCTAGCCTGAGGGAAATGGTTGAAGGTGGGCCTGGAAGTCACTGGGTAACAGGCCTCGAAGTCACAGGGCAATAGGCCTGTAAGTCAAAGGAGGGAGCCCAGTATCTCTACCCACGCTGACTCCACTGAATCCTGGGTAAGAACTGTACCTCAGCACCCTGACTAACAACAAAGCCTATGGAAGTCTCTACACTGTAGGAGCATCAGTGGAGTCATTGCTATCTTCTCTGTGAGAATGGAGCTTCTAGCACTGAGGGAAGTGGTTGCAGCTGGGCCTGGAAGTCACAGGGTAATAGGCCTGGAAGTCACAGAGTATTAGTCCTGGAAGTCTTGGGGGAGGCCAATATCTCTACTTAGGCTGACTGCACTGAATCCTGGGTAAGAATTGTACCTCATCCCCCTGGCTCACAACCAATTCTATGTAAGTCTCCACACTGTGGGAACATCAGTGGAGTCAGTGCTATCATCCCTGTGAGTTTGGGACTCCAATCCCTGAGGGATGCGGCTAAATCTGGGCCTCCAAGTCGCAGGGTAATGGGAATGGAAGTCTCAGGGTAATAGGCCTGGAAGTCTCGGGGGCACCAGCATCTGAACCCAGACTCACTGCACTGAATCCTAGGTAAGAATTGTACCTCATCCCCCTTGCTGCAAATCAAGCCTATGGAAGTCTCCATGCTCTGGGAGCATCAGTGGAGACAAGACAATCATCCCTGTCAGTTTGGGGCTTCTAGCCTGAAGGATGTTTTTGAAGTTGGGCATGGAAGTCACAGGGTAATAGGCCTGCATGTCACAGTGTAATAGGCCTGGAAGTCACAGGGGATGCTCTACCAGGCTGACTGCACTGGATCCTGGGTCAGAATTGTACTTCATCCCCCTGGCTGACAACCAAGCCTACTGAACTCTATGCTATAGGAGCATCAGAATAGTCAGAGCTATCATCCCTGTGCATTTGAGGCTCCTAGGGCCAAGGTTAGTGGTTGAAGCAGGGCCTGGAAATCACAGGGTAATAGTCCAAGAAGTACCAGGGGGAGGCCAGTATCTCTTCCCTGGCTGAGTACACTGAATCCTGGGTAAGAATTGTACCCATACCTCAACCCCTCCCGGCTCATAACCAAGTCTTTGGAAGTCTCCACACAATGGGAGCATCAGTGGAGTCAGAGCTATCATCCCTGTGAGTTTGGGGCTGATAGCACTGAGGGAAGTGGTTGAAGCTGGACCTGGAAGTCACACGGTAAAAGGCATTGAAGTCACAGGTAATAGGCGTGGAAGTCACAGGGGGGAGGCCAGCATGTCTACCCAGGCTGACTGCATTGAATTCTAGGTAAGAACTTCACCTAAACCCCCTGGGTGACAACCAAGCCTATGGAAGTCTTCACCCTGAGGGAGCATCAGGGAAATCAGAGTGATCATTGCTGTGGGTTTGGGGCTCCTAGTCCTGAAGGAAGTGGTTGAAACTGGGCCAGGAAGTTGCAGGGTAATAGGTCTGGAAGTCACATGATAACAGGCGTGAAAGTATTATGGTGAAGCTAGCATCTCATCCCAGGCCAACTGCACTGCTAGCCCTGAGGGAAGTGGTTGTAGCTGGGCTTAGAAATCACATGGTAGTAGGCCTTGAAGTCACAGGGTAATAGGACTGGAAGTCACAGGGGGAGGCATGCACCTTTACCCAGGCTGACTGCAATGAATCCAGAGTAAGAATTGTACCACACCCTCCAGGGTGACAATAAAGCCTCTGGAAGTCTCAACCATGTTGGAGAATCACAGGAGTCATCCCTGTAAGTTTGGGGCTCCTAGCCCTGATGGAAGTGGTTGAAGCTGGGCCTGGGTGTCACAGTGCAATAGTCCTGGAAGTCTCAGGGTAATAGGACTGGAAGTCACAGGGTAATAGGCCAGGAAGGCACAGTGGGGAGGTATGCACCTCTACCCAGGCTGACTGCAGTGAATCCAGAGTAAGAATTGTACCACACCCCCCGGGTGACAATAAAGCCTCTGGAAGTCTCAACCATGTTGGAGAATCACAGGAATCAGAGCTATTATCCCTGTGAGTATGGGGCTCTTAGCCCTGATGGAAGTGGTTGATGCTGGGCCTGGAAGTCAAAGAGCAATAGGCTTGGAAGTAACAGTGGGAGGCAAGCCTCTCTACCCAGGTTGACTGCACCGAATCTTGGGTTAGACTAGTTCCTCAGCCCCCTGGCTGACAACCAAGCTTTTGGAAATCTCCACACTGTGGGAGCATCAGTGGAGTCAGAGCTATCATCATTGTGAGTTTAGAGCTCCTTGGCTTGAGGAAAGTGGTTGAAGCTGGGCCTGGAAGTCCCATGATAATATGCCAGGATGTCACAGTGTAATACACCTGGATGTCACAGGGGGGAGGCCAGTATCTCTACCCAAGCAGACTGCACTGAATTCTGGGTAAGAATTGTACCTCAGTTCCCTGACTGAAAACCAAGCCTATGAAAGTCTCTTCACTTAGAAGCATCATTTGAGTCAGATCTATCATCCCTTTGAGTTTGGGACTCCTAGCCCTAGAGAAAGTGGTTGAAGTTGGGCCTGGAGGTTACACAATAACAGGCCTGGAAGTCATGGGGGAGGGGCTGGGCCAGCATCTCTACTCAGGCTGACTGCACTGAATCCTGGGTAAGAAATGTAACTCATTCCTCTGTCTGTCAACCAAGCCGATAGAAATCTACAGACTATGGGAGCATCAGTGGAGTCAGAGCTATAATTACTGTGATTTTGGGGCTTCTAGCCTTGAGGGAATTGATTGAATCTGGGACTGGAAGTCACATGGTAATAGGCCTGGACATCACAGGAGGGAGGCCAGCATCTCTGCCCAGGCTGACTGCAGTGAATCCAGGGTAAAAATTGTACCTCTGCCCCATTGGTGACAATGAAGCTTGTGGAAGTCTCCACCATATGGGAGCCTCACAGGAGTCAGAACTATTATCCTTGTGAGTTTGGGGCTCCTAGCCCTGAGGGAAGTGGTTGAAGCTAGGACTGGAAGTCACACGGGTAACAGGCCTGGAAGTCATGGGGGAGGCCAGTATCTATACTCAGGCTGACTGCATTGAATCCTGAGTAAGAATTTTACTTCACCCCCTGGCTGATTTCCAAGCCTATGGAACTCTTGACACTGTAGGAGCATTAGTGGAGTCAGAGATCATCCCTGTGAGTTTGGAGCTCCTAGCCTGGGGGAAAATGGTTCAAGCTTGGCGTGGAAGTCACAGGGCAATTATTCTGGAAGTCACAGAGTAATAGGCCTGGAAGTCAGTAGGGGGAGGCAAGCATCTCTTCCAAAGCCGACTGCATTGAATCCTGGGTAAGACTTGAACCTTTGCCCCCTCGCTGACAACCAAGCCCATGGAAATCGTCACACTGTGGGAGCATCAGTAGAGGCAGAGCTATCATCCCTGTGAGGGGAGTAATACTATATCCCAACATTCCATATCCTGACACACAGGGTACTGAGCACTGTTGCCCAAAATCATCTTTTTCGGAATTGCCTATATCCTGACATTCAGCATCCCGACATTTAGTATTCTGACACACAGGATACTGAGCACTGTTGCCCAAACTCCTCTTTTCCAGAATTGCCTATATCCTGACATTCAGCATCCCAACATTCACTATTACGGCACGCCGGATACTGAGCACTGTTGCCCGAAATCCTCTTTTTCAGAATTGCAATTTCCTGACATTCAGTATCCTGACACACAGGATACTGAGCACTGTTGCCCAAAATGATCATTTGCAGAATTGACAATAGGTTGACATGAGACTGCAGGTATGCTTGCGTGTCTCATGTGACGGTTTCTTTATGTGTGTTTTTTTGTTTTGATTTTTTTTTTTGTATTTTTGTGTTGTGCATTTGGGTGATTTAGTGCTTGGTGCGGACATTTTCTGCAATTCAACAGTGTTCAGGGAAGTGGTACTTAGTTGGAATAGCAGGTGTTCATATAGGAGGGATGTGCTGATCCATTGGAGGGAGGTTCTGTTCACGTGGGGATTTTATAATATTGTGCTATGTACCAGTGTTCGGAGGTACTCTGCGGTGAAATAGTTCCGCTTATTGGAAAGGATCCTCTGGATTTTTTCCTCCCTCTGCTGGTAAGATTTTTGCAGGGATGACCGGGGTTGTCCTCTTAGGATTTATTCCCTCATGCTGTCCATACGTTGCTGCTCCCTATGAATTTCTCTTACCATGGGGTAGAGATCTACTTGGGGTTTACTGAGCAATGAGTAGAGATGACAGTGCCATGCCTCCACATTGTTTTGGGTGCATGGTCTCCCCTCTGAGGTGGGCTCTAGTATTGACCAGATGTGGCATGGAAACAGTAGTGCATATCGTGCCTTCTTAATGTTGGACTGGATCTTCCCATACAGTTGGTTTTCCTCAAATCAGTGTTGGCGGTCAAGGGTTGTTGATGGTAATTCTTGTTTGAGCTCCTCATATGCAGAGGGTATTTCTTCAGGGCTGAGGTGCTTTACCAAGGGCATAACAGTTTTCTTATTTGGAGGCTGAATTCGGGGTTTGTCCCGTATTCCGTCACTAGTCCAAGGGCTTGGACCTTCCTGCACATTATCTGGCCAAAATGGAATAAGCAGCCTTTGTGCTTCAAGGTGGGAAATTCTTGCTGTGAAGCGTGAATGGCTGCTTGCTCAAAGTCCGTTATGATTGTAGTAGGTGCCAGTGTGCAGTTGTTCCGCTTGGCCAATTGGTGCTGTTTTTGGAATAATGTTACATAGCAGTCCTGAGCTTTTGTGGTCATTAGGCAGTATGCCAGGGGCATTATATGACTGTTTTCTTGTGGTTTGACAGGAGCGTGGATACTGTAGAGCTGTGTAAACAGCTTTGGGACGGTCTTTAAAGTCCCGTCCATTCTCCAGAATCTAGCTTTCTGCAGATCATCCAGGTTTTTATTGGTGGTGAATATGAGTAGTTTGTTGTTATCGATTTTGATTGTCGCACAGTAGAATGGCTGTCTGGAGACTTCTGTGAGTTTATATGGGACCTGCAGGTCATCTAGTGAGCTGGGCTCAGTAGGCAGTTCTGTCCTTCTGGATCTATTGATGGCTTGTCGCAACAATTTCTTGGAAGGTATATGTTGTACTTCTGGAGCCAAAGATGTAATCTCACGTTGGAGTAGCTGGGCTGGGTTACTTGCCAATGTTTTGGCTTTTTGTTTTAATGCAGCTACCATTTTGGCTATAGGTGCTGCAGTGGGATTGGGGGAATGGTTGTGGTCAGTGTGTTTCACTAACAGTTGCTGTCCATTTTGCAGGCCAGTGATAGCACATACTAGGCAGTATTTAGCTTTTCTTTGGTTGCAGCACCAGTAAAATCTTTCCTCACTGTGTCATTCCTCTACAAGGAGGTAGCCATGTAGATTTAGCTTTCCCCTTCCTTTTTCTAATGTTACTAATATGCATACATGCACGTCGGGGGTTTTGCTGCTTTGCGGTATCGGCTCTTTGGTCACCATAGCTTGGTCCAATTCTCGTACCGGTGCTGTGGTGATTTGAGAGCTGACAGCATTCTGTACAGCTTGTTACGGGGTTTAAATACCTACTGCTGATGAGGGACACGTGCATTGTTATTTGATTCTGCTACACCTGTGTGCTACACACAGGTGTCTTCCAGTATTCTCCCATCCCTGAGGACGCCAGACTCAGAGGATGTATCTATAAAAAGGGGGGTGGGTGGAGGGTGCGGGGGGAAAAGTCCCCTGCATAAATGTAGTTTTAGTCGGGATTGGGGGTCGGGATGTTAGTATTGTCGGTACTGTTGGTGTCGGGTAAAAAAAGAAATCAGTGTTTTGTATGTCGTAGTACCAATTGTCGATATCCCATAGTTTGGGGTTCCAAGCTCTGAGGGGAAGTGGTTGAATCTAGGCCTGTAAGTCACAGGTAATAGGCCTGGAAGTCACAGAAGGGAGCCCAGCATCTCTACCCAGGCTGACTCCACTGAATCCAGGATAAAAATTGTACCTCAGCCCCCTGGCTGACAACTAAGCCCATGGAAGTCTCCTCGCTGTAGGAACATCAGTGGAGTGAGAGCTATTATCCCTGTGAGTTTAGGGCTACTAGCCCTGAGGGAAGTGGTTGCAGTTGGGCCTGGAAGTCACACGGTAATAGGCCTGGAAGTCACAGGGGGAGGCCAATATCTCTTCTCAGGCTGACTGCACTGAATCCTGGGTAAGAATTGTACTTCACCCACTGGCTGTGTGAGTTTGGATCTCCTAGCCTGAGGGAAGTGGTTGAAGCTGGGATGTGACTAGGGAATAGGCCTGGGAGTCACAGGGTAATAGGCCTGGAAGTAACAGGGGGGAGGCCAGCATTTCTACCCAGGCTGACTGCACTGAATCCTGGGTAAGAATTGTACATCAGCACCCAGGCTGATAACCACTACTGTGGAAGTCTCCACACTGTGGGAGCATCAGTGGAGTCAGAGCTATCATCCCTGTGAGTTTGGGGCTCCTAGCCCTGATGGAAGTTGTTAAAGCTGGGCCTGAAAGTCACAGGGTAAAAGGCCTGGAAGTCACAGGGTACTAGGCCAGGAAGTCACAGGGGTAGGCCAGCAGCTCTACCTAGGCTGAGTACACCAAATCCTGGGTAAGTTTTCTACTTTGGCCCACTGACCGAGAACTATGCCTATGGATGCCCGCACCACTGCTCAGCATCAGGAGTGTCAGGACTATCATCCCTGTGAACTTGGGGCTCCTAGCCCTGAGGGAAGTGGTTGACACTGGGCCTGGAAGTCACAGGGTAATCTTGTGCCCATTTCTAGGATAGATTCCCTAATTACCTTTAGGAGGGGTTAAAGACTCAGGCATCTGCTCACATCAAGTAGGTATAAATATGACGTCAAAAACACATAGCTAGGAAAGAAGCCAAAGGGCTTTTTCCCTGTAGAAGATGTAATACCTGAAGAAATGCATTTGAGGGGAAGGAATTTGTTAACCTCAGTACTATTGGTGTCAGAACTATAAAAATCGAGCACTTTGTGATGGGCTGCTAAGTATGTGGGCTATGCTCCTGTGATAAAACATATGTTGGACAGACCACTCAAAAGTTGAAAGAGAGGATACAGGAGCACCACAGGGCAATGGACCACAGGGATATATGACATCCAATTGGGAAACACTTAAATGAGGTGACAGATAGCAGTGCCCACTTAATAAGACATATGGGATTTGATCACATTGCTGTGCCCAGAGGATGGGGGGGGGTAGAAATTTGCTGTTGGACTGGAGGGAGTTGATGTGGATATTTAAATTACAGACACTTCAACCAAATGGATTCAATGATTACATGGACTGGAAGAAAAAATTACTTAACATAGTAATGTTGTTTCTTCCCAGTGATACTCAGGTATTCAGAATTTGTGCAGTGACCCTTTAAGACAGAACTGCCAGACAGAATGGAACACATGCAAATGATGGAACCTCTGACAACTTTTGAAATGCTGCCTTGAACTAACTGCCTTACTTCTAAACCTCTCAGATTTCCTGGATGCCTGGCAAGGCAGGCCCCCAAGGAGTAAGTATATTAAAAAATAATAAGAATAATAACAATGATACCCATAAACCCCCAAATAAACCCTCCAACTGGAGGGTGAAACCTTAAAAGGTACCCCAAAAATGTCAGAATCACCTGAAAAAGGGGGGAAACACTATGAACATAATTAGAAAAAACAATGCCAGGAGGTGGCACTTATACCCTGAGCGCACAGTATTCAGAAGTGCAGAGGCTACTGGTTCTAGAAGAGGAGGCAGGGTGGGAAGTTCTGAATATCTGAGTATCACTGGTGTCATCGAGGCACATGTCAGAAAGCATAGGAAAAACCAGGAGCAGTTTTAGAATTCACAAAAAGTGTTTATTAGTACTAGCAGTAACATAAAAAATAAAGTTGTTCAGTTTAACTATTTACAAAGGCCAAATAAACAGAGAAGATCCATCTGAGTTTTCCTTCAATCTCTGTGTCTTTTCCAAGCAATTGCAGCTTTGTTTTTATAAGTCCTTACAAACCCTCCTTCTCAACAAGCATCCTGCTTTTTTTTTCAAATGTTCTTGTATATTTCAGGCAGGAGCAGCTAGAACACAATGTCCCAGAACTGAGGCCCCTTCTCCACAGCTTCTGCAAAAGGTTTACAAATTGCATTTCAGGTTAACCCCTTGAGTTCCAAATAGCTTTACAATTATCTCAAACTAAAATTATATACATTTCAACAGTAACACTATATCATTTCTAAACAAAGGGATCCCAATATCAGTTACAATTCCACATAATGGTTTGCATATATTTTTATACCAGCAGATATGCAAGGGGGAAAAAGACAGAACAGCAAGGGAAGACAGAGAGATAACGAGAGGCAAAGAATTGTGAGACTGTCGGGGTGATCAAATCCTAGGTCTCACAGGAAAATTTGGTTGCGAACCCGAAAGACAAGGGAAAGGAAAGGAAAGAACAGAACAGATCCTTGCATTCAAACTCTCCATAACAACTGGAACAGGGTCCTATTCAACTCTGTCACAACTGGGAAGAAACAACATTACTGTGGTAAGTAATTTTTTCTTCTAACTCCAGTGACACTCGGGTATTTATAACTTCTGCAGACTACGAAGCAGTACCTTTGGAGGTGGGCACAGAACCTATTTTGGAAACAGACTCTGCAGGACTGCTGTGCCAAACTGAGCCTCACCCCTGGACTGGATGGCCAGATTGTAATGCTTTGTAAAGGTGTGAACTGCTTTCCAGGTAGCTACTTTACAAATGTCCACTAATGGAACATCCCTGGCAGCTGCTGTGGTAGCAGCTGTGCCTCTTGTGGAATGGTCCCTCAATCATGTTGGGGGTTTCTTTCCAGCTTTAGTGTAACAAAACTGGATATACTGTACTATCCATTGAGAAACTGATCTTTTCCCACATCCCCATAAGTCAGGAACAGCTGTTTTCTGTCCTGCCTATGGTCCTTAGTGGCTGTCATATAGTAGCTAAGAGCTCTCTTGACATCCAGACTTTGGAGTCTCCTCTCACCAGAGGTAGAGTGCTCAGTGAAAAAAACAGGTAGGGTAATGGTTTGGTTCAAGTGGACATCAGAAACCACTTTAGGGAGAAATTTCCTGTTTGTTCTCAGGACCACCTTATCCTTGTGGAATGAGATGTAGTCATGTTCAATGCAGAGAGCCTGATGCTCACTGATTCTTCTTGCAGAAGTCATTGCCACTAGGAAAACTGTTTTTCATGTGACATATTTCAAATGAGCCGAAGACATGGGCTCAAAGGGAGGCCCCATGAGCTTAGCAATGCACACATTCAGGTCCCATGCTGGCACCAGTTCCCTACGAGGGGGGTGCAAATGGGTGAGGCCCTTAAAGAACCTCTTGAAGATAGGATCTGAAGCCATTGACTCATTCTGCCCAGCTGATATGTAAGCAGATGCTGCAGCCAGGTGAACCTTGAGGGTACTGGACTGCAAGCCCAGAGAATGTAAATAAGTAAGATGGTCAAGTACAGCTGGGACCCCAGCTTGTGCTGGTACTGGTTCTCTGGTTGAACACCAAATAGAAAACCTTTTCCATTTTGAGGTGTAGTTTTTTTTTTTTTTTTAGTGGAAGGCTTCCTGTAACCCTCTAAAATGTCCAAGACACTTTCTTAAAGATGCAAGCCTGCATATTCTAGGTCCTCAAGAGCCAAGCCTTGAGCCTGAGTGACCTGAGGTTCGGATACAAGAGCCTCCTCTGGTTGGAGGTTAACCAATTGTGCCTCCGAGGAAGGTGTATTGGCTCAGCCACAGAGATGGAGAGCAGCAGAGAGTACCATGGCTGCCTGGCTCAGTCTGGTGCTATCAAGATCATTGATGCTGACTGGGACCTGAGCTTGAGCAATACTCTGTACACCACAGAGAAGGGAGGAAAAGCATACAGATGCTTCCCTGACCAATTCAGAGCTAGAGCATCCAGGGGGACTGTTCCCCACTCTGGTGGTCTGCAACAGTATTGTTGCAGGTGATGGTTCTGGTGGGATGTGAACAGATCTACCTCTGGGGTGCCCCACCTCCTGAAAATCACTTCCACCACTTGCCTGTTCAGGGTCCATTCATGATGGGCCAGATTGATTTGACTCAGAGCATCTGTGGGGGTATTGTCTTTCCCTGGCAGATGGATTTCCTGTAGGGAAACTCCCAAGGAGTATGCAGGCTCCAGATTTTCATGGCGTCTGTGCAGAGAAGACCAGACTTTGTACCTCCCTGCTTGTTTATGTAGTACATTGTGGTTGTATTGTCCATTCTGACCTGTACCACCTTTCCCTGTACTAGTGTTGTGAAGGCGTTTAGTGCCAGAAACACCGCTCTGAGTTCCAGCAGGTTTATGTGCTGGAGTGACTCTGCACTTGATCAAGTGCCCTGGGTTGTGTGGTCCCCCAAATGGGCACCCAACCCCAGTAGAGATGCATCTGTTGTGAGAACAACTGATGGGGACTCTTGCTGAAAGGGAACCCCTTCCCTTAGATTGGATTCCTCTTTCCACCACTGAAGTGCCTGTAACAAGGTTTTTGTTACTGGGATCAGCTTTGAGAGAGAATCTCTTCTTTGGCACCAATGTGCCCTTAGGTAGAATTGGATGTCTCTCATTTAGAACCTGGAACCTAGGACTGTGCATGTGACCCCAGCCATGTGGCCCAGGAGCTGTAGGAACTGCCTTGTAGTTTTTGACTTGTGCAGGTTGAATGAGTCTGCAATCAGCTGGATACTTCTTACCCTATCCAAAGGCAGGTAGGCTCTGCCTTGCAGGGCTTTGATTTCTGCCCCTATGAACTGCAGCACCTGTGCAAGCAGAAGGACAGATTTTTTGTGGTTTATCAGAAACCCCAGGGACTTCAGGAGCCTGTGGGTGATCTGCAGGTACTGTCTGACTTGCTGTGGTGATTTTTCTACTACCAGCCAGTCGTCCAAATATGGGAACACTGTGACACCCTGTCTTCGAAGATGTGCCACAACCACTGTCAAGCACTTTGTGAACACTCTTGGAGCTGAAATGAGACCAAATGGCAGGGTTGCAAATTGATAGTGACCTGATGGGAGTCTGAACTTGAGATATTTTCTGTGAGCTCCCTTATGGGGATGCGGAAATAGACAGAATCAGTGCCAAAGTTACCATCTTGAACTTTGGCTTTGTCAGATACTTGTTTAGTACCCTGAGGTCTAAGATAGACGGCCACTCCCCATTTTTCTTTGTGATAAGGAAATACCTTGAGTAAAACCCCTTTCCTTTCTGCTGAGCTGGGACAGGCTCCACTGCCTTTGACAGTAGCAGGTTTCAAACCTCTTCCTGCAGCAGCTTCTTTTCTGTGAGGGAGGATGGTCTGAATACTCTGGTTCTCAGAACAGGAAGGGATTTGAAAGTCAGTGACAATCCCTGACTCACTACCTCCAGGACCCACTTGTCTGTGGTAATTTCTTGCCAAGCCTGGAGGAAATGAGCCAGCCTGCCTCCAACAGGCAGAGAGGAGGCAGTCTGTAAAAACATGTCATGGTGTTTGTTTACTCTGGGGCTGAGACTGGGGTTGAGATCCCCACCTGGAGCCCCCCTTCTTCCCCTACCTCTGAAGTACCCTTGCTTGGGATACTCCTGGTATTGGGGTGCGGTCATTGCCTGGAAAAAGGGCCTGTTATGAAAGGACCTGCCCCTGCCTCCCCTTATAGGGTCTGGTGGATGGGGAGGCCTTCTCTTTGGCTGAATTGCTCTTGAAGGTGGCTTTGTATTCATCCACCTTCTTCATGTAGGCCACTGTTTTATTTCCAAAAAGGGAATTACCCTCAAGAGGGAAATCCATTGCCTTTGTTTGTATGTCCTGGGTAAGATTTGTGGCTCTTAGCCAGGCAAACCTCCTTTGAGCAACAGTATTGGCCATCCACCTAGCTGCTGTATCGTTAGTATCAGCAGTCATTTGAAAGTGATATTTGGCTGCTTCCAAGCCAAACTTAACAGTTTCTGCAAGATCAGCCGGACAAGGATTATGTGGCTTTATTTGCCATAGTCAGCACAGATTGCCAGAATGACTTCTGTCACTGTGCTGCATAGGCTTGAACATTAGCCTGCCTGATGGCTAAGGAGGCTGGCAAGTATCCCTTCTTGGCCATACTGTCAATTTTTCTGGACTCCCTTTCTGATGGGTGGGAAGCCAGGGGCACTTTAGCCTTGTCACGGGCTGCCGCCTGCACCACCCCTTGATGGTCAGCGTGGGAAAACAGAAATTCTGCACCCTCCCTTTCCAACTGATATTTCTTGTCTAATCTCTTATTAAGAGGTGGGACAGAGTTAGGAGCCTGCAAAATCTTCAAAGCATCTTTTTTGAAGAATTTATTGACTGGAACGAGGAGCTTTTTAGTAGGTGTTAACCCCATCATCTCAAGATATTCCACCTCCTCCTCCTCCTCCTCCTCATCCTCTATTTCCTCACTTGTGGTGATGTCCAGGGCATCAACCATCCTTCTCACAAAAGTGAAGTGTGAGGAATAATCCTCAGTAGCTCTGGGAGGAGAGCCAAAATCCTGCTCAAGGGAAACCTCAGGTTCAATGGGTCCCCCCCCCCCTCCTGACAGTCCCCATAATCATCCTCTTCAAAAAATAAGGATTTGGCTGAGTGGCTAGCCTGTCCAGCTGGGGTTTGCCCAGATGGCTACTGGCCAGGAGAAAAAATTCTCTGCAAGGCTTGTACCACTTTGAAAGCCTGTGCTATCTCCTGAGGAGAAGAGAGGAGAGAGCCAGAGCACCACAGAAGTTCCCTTTTTTGTTCAGTAGTGGGTTCTGTGTGCTTTAATTTTTAAGTCTTTTTTTGAGGGAACTGGGGAGTCAGCCAGTTCAGCAAA
Source organism: Neoceratodus forsteri (assembly GCA_016271365.2). Taxonomy (NCBI): domain Eukaryota; kingdom Metazoa; phylum Chordata; order Ceratodontiformes; family Ceratodontidae; genus Neoceratodus; species Neoceratodus forsteri. The sequence goes on from CM057456.1 coordinate 613,154,239, forward strand.
CCTCTTAGAAGTCATTTTTTTACCCTTCTCAGGGGTTGAGTGTAAAACTGCAGTGGTTTCACCAACAGCAGAAGAGGGTGTCAACTGATCAGAGACTGAGGGACCCTTAGGTGGAGAAAATATTTTCTTTAACCATTCCAGGCGTTTTTCCACAGTTTTTTTGGGAAAGTTTTACAATATCACAATCTTCTTTTAGGTGATCATAGCCAAGGCAGGCAACACACAAAATGTGCTTATCTGCCTTGCAAATACTTCCCCACAATCAGGACAGTTTTTAAAACAAGGTTCACTGGTTTCCTTTTTAGGTTTTTCAGACATTTTTATCGGGAACCAGTAAAAATCTCAAACTGCTAAATGATTTTAAATTTTAAATAATATTTAGCAATTGTGGTCGGTTCTGGAACCAATAAAGAAACTGATAGAAACCGGGAACCACAGAAAAAATGAACCGAGGTTATCGGTTCAGTAACCCATAAAGCAGTTGCTAAAAACAATGTTTTTAAATAAAAATAAACTAAACTAATTTAGTTTTTTGGTCAGAAAACTCCAATCTAAACTAAAATAACTCCGTTCCCCGCGGGTTATACTGAACTGGTAAGAACCAATAAAAAATATAAATTTAACACTAAAACTACGGTTTAGTTATAATTACAAAAAGTAAAAGGCAGCAAATGAAAGAACAAAATATACTTGTATGAGTTTGTAAGTTTTGTCAAGTCACAGATAGAAGTTGAGGAGAGGAACTCCGAGTATCTAGACTTGATAGGCGGAGAGTGAAATCTAAGAGGTTTAGAACTAAGGCAGGTAGTTCAAGGCAACATTTGAAAAGTTGTCAGAGGTTCCATCATTTGCATGTGTTCCATTCTCTCCGGGCAGTTCTGTCTTAAAGGGTCACTGGAGAAGTTATGAATACCTGAGTATTATTGGGGCTAGAAACTGTTCATCCACTGATCTAATGACAACATGTATATTATGAAAGCCTGTGGATGTTGTTGCACACTACTAACCATTTGTACTTGAAATGTGTAGAAAAAATGAGGCATAAATGTAAAAATGTGATAAAGAATGTTTTCTTTTCCCGCTTACTATAGTGCTATAGTAACAAAGAGTCTTCCTGTAACTATAGACTGGGTTATCATTTTTTATCTGACAGTCTGTGGGGCAGACTCCCAGGTCAGCAGTGGAGTGGAATGGGGGAGATTATTACCTTGTTTAAAGCTCTAATAAGCTCAACCCCTATCCATTTTCACTAAGGAGAGCTGATTTGGAGGGCTACCCTGCATAACAAGATTGTAAATTGATTTATTATTGATGGGATTTATCACTGACATCTGTTTTTAAGTATATTTAAACACTGAGTGACTGGATGTGGTTATGCCTTCTAAGGAAGTGGTTGTTGCCCCAAAACGCAGAGGCTGAGAACTGTGTGGGAGCTTTAATTATACACTGCGTTGAGCACTGTTTTTGTGTGTAAATTCATACACTTACTTGGTATGTATGTTGATTTTTTATCTTCTACCATTAAAAAAAACCTCACTGTATTTTATGATCTGGAGTGCTGGATTCTTTTTAAAGTTATTATTTGATATTTTTCCAGCACTCACTCGTTTTCAGAGCACCATCTTCTGCAGTGGCAAGCATTGGGGGGAGGGGGAGGCCAGTATCTCTTCCCAGTCTGAGTGCACTGAATACTGGGTAAGAATTGTACCTCAGTCTCTGGCTCACAACCAAGACTATGGAAGCCTCCACACTGTTGGAGCATCAGTGCAGTCAGAGCTATCATTCCTGTGAGACTGGGGCTGCTAGTCCTTAAGGAAGCAGTTAAAGCTGGGCCTGGAAGTCACATGGTAATAAGACTGGAAGTCAAAGGGGGGAGGCCAGTATCTCTACTCAGAATGACTGCACTGAATCCTGAGAATGAATTGTACTTCAACAACTGGCTGACAACCAAGCCTATGGATTTCTCTATGCTGTAAGAGCATCAGTGGAATCAGAGTTATCATCCCTGTGAGTCTGGAGCTCCTAGCCTGAGGGAAGTGGTTGAAACTGGGCCTGGATGTCACAGGATAATAGGCCTGGAAGTCACAGTGGGAGGCCAGCATTTCTACTCAGGCTGACTGCACTGAATCCTGGTTAAGAACTGCACCTCAGCCACCTGGGTGACAACCAAACCTATAAAAGTCTCCACCCTGAGGGAGCATCGGGGGAGTCATAGCTATCACCCTTGTGAGGTTTGGAGCTCCTAGCACTGAGGAAAGTGGTTGAAGCTGGGTCCAGACATCACATGGTAAAAGGCCTGAAAATCACTGGGTAATAGGCCTGGAAGTCACAGGCCAGCAGCTCTACCCAGGCTGAGTACACCAAATCCTGGGTAAGCTTTCTACTTTGACCCACTGGCTGACAACCATGCCTATGGATGCCTGCATCACTGGGCAGCATCAGGAGAATCAGGGCTATCATTTCTGTGAACTTGGGTCTCATAGACCTGAGGGAAGAGGTTGAAGCTGGGCCTGGAAGTCACAGGATAATTGTCCTGAAGTCTCCACCATATGGGAGCAACACGGGAGTCAGAGCTGCTATCCCTGTGAGTTTGGGGCTCCTAGCCATGAGAGAAGCAGTTGAATCTGGGCCTGGAAGTCACACGGTAATAGGCCATGAAGTCACAGGGTAATAGGCCTAGAAGTCACAGGGGGAGGCCAGTATCTCTACTCAGGCTGATTGAACTGAATCCATGGTAAGAACTGTACTTCAGCCCCTGTCTGACAACCATGCCTCTGGAACTCTCTATGCTTTAGAAGTATCAGTGGAGGCAGGTATATCACCCATGTGAGTTTGTAGCTCCTAGCCTGAGGGAAGTGGTTGAAGCTGGGACTGGGTGTCACAGGGTAATAGACCTGGAAGTCACTGGGGAGAGGACAGCATTTCTACCCATGCTGACTGCACTGATTCCTGGGTAAGAACTGCACCTCAGCTCCCTGGGTGACAACCAAGCCTATGGAAGTCTCCACCATGAGGGAGCATCAGGGGAGACAGTGCTCTCATCCCTGTGAATTTGTTACTCCTAGCCCTGAAGGAAGTAGTTGAAACTGGGCCAGGAAGTTACAGGGTAATAGGCCTGGAAGTCACAGGGGAATGTCAGCAGCTCTACCCAGGCTGAGTACACCAAATCCTGGGTAAGAGTTTTACTTTGGCCCACTGGCTGACAAAAATGCCTATGGATGACTGAATATCTGGGCAGCAACAGGGGAGTCAGGCCTATCATCTCTGTAAGTTTGGAGCTCCTAGTTCTGAGTGACGTGGTTGAAGCTGGGCCTGGAAGTCACAGGGGAGGCCAGTATATCTGTCCAGGCTGACTGTACTGAATCCTGGGTAAGAACTGTACCTCAGCTCCCTGGCTGACAACCAAGTGTATGGAAGTATCCACACTCTGGGAACATCAGTGGAGTCAGATCTATCTTTCCTGTTAGTATGAGCTCCTTGCCCTGTGGGAAGTGGTTGCAGCTGGGCCTGGAAGTCACACGGTAGTAAGACTGGAAGTCATGGGGGAGGCCATCATCTCTACACAGGCTGACTGCACTGAATCCTGGGTAAGAATTGTAACTCATCCCTTTGAGTGACAACCAAGCCTATGGAAGTCTCCACACTGTGGGAGCATCAATAGAGTCAGTGTTATCATCCCTGTGATTTTGGGGGTCCTAGCCCTGAGGTAATTGGTTAAAGCTGGGTCTGGAAGTCATGGGGTAATAGGCCTGGAAGTTACACAATAATAGGCCTGGAAGTCACAGGGGGTGGCCAGCATCTCTACACAGGCTGACTGCACTGAATCCTGGGTAAGAATTGTAATTCAACCCTTTGACTGACAACCATGCCTATGGAAGTCTCCACACTGTGAGAGCACCAATAGAGTCAGTGTTATCATCCCTGTGATTTTGGGGGTCCTAGCCCTAAGGGAACTGGTTGAAGCTGGGCCTGGAAGTCATGGGGTAATAGGCCTGGAAGTCACACAATAATAGGCCTGGAAGTCACAGGGGGTGGCCAGTATCTCTACCCAGGTTGACTGCACTGAATTCAGGGTAAGAATTGCATCTCAGCCCGCTGGGTGTCAACCAATCCCATGGAAATCTCCAGCCTGAGTAAGCATCAGGGGAGGCAGAGCCATCATCCCTGTGAATCTGGGGCGCCTAGCCCTGAGGGAAGTGGTTGAAGCTGGGCTTGGAAGTCACACAGTAATAGGCCTGGAAGTCACAGGGAGGAGGCCAGCATCTCTACCCAGGCTGCCTGCACTGAATCCATGGTAAGAATTGTACCTCAGCCTCGTGGGTGAGAATGAAGCCTGTGGAAGTCTCCACACTATGGGGGCATCAGTAGAGTAAGAACGATCATCCCTGAGATTGTGGTGCTCCTAGCCCTGAGGGAATTGGTTGAGGCTGGACCTGGAAGTCATAGGGTAATAGGCCTGGAAGTCATGTGTAATAGGCCTGGAAGTCACAGCGTAATGGGTCTGGAAGTCACAAGGGAGAGGCCAGCATTTCTACCCAGGCTGACTGCACTGAATCCTGGGTAAGAACCGCACCTCAGCCCCCTGGGCGACAACCAAGCCCATGGAAGTCTCCACCCTGAGGAAGCATCAGGGGAGACAGAGCTATCATCCCTGTGAGTTTGGGGCTGCTAGCCCTGAGGGAAGCGGTTGGAGCTGGGCCTGGAAGTCACACGTAATAGGCCTTGAAGTCGCAGGGTAATAAAGCTGAAAGTCACAGGGGGGAGGCCAGTATCTCCACTCAGGCTGACTGCACTGAATCCTGGGTAAGAAATGTAATTCATCACTTTGGCTGACAACCAAGCCTATGGAAGTCTCCACACTGTGGGAGCATCAGCAGAGTCAGTGTTATCATCCGTGTGATTTTGGGGCTCCTAGCCCTGAAGGAATTGGTTGAAGCTGTGCCAGGAAGTCATAGGGTAATAGGCCTAGAAGTCACACAATAATAGGCCTCTAAGTCACAGGGGGTGGCCAGCATCTCTACTCAGGTTGACTGAACTGAATTCAGGGTAAAAATTGTACCTCAGCCCCGTGGGTAACAATGAAGCATGTGGAAGTCTCCACCATATGGGAGCATCAAGGGAGTCAGATCTATTATCCATGTAAGTTTGGGGCTCCTAGCCCTGAGGGAAGTGGTTGATGCTGGGCCTGGAAGTCACAAGGCAATAGTCATGGAAGTCACAGGGTGATAGGTCTGGACGTCACAGGGGGAGCCCGACATCTCTACCCAGGCTGTCTCCACTGGATTCTGGGTAAGAATTGTACCTCAGCCCCCAGGCTCACAACCAATCCTCTGGAAGTCTCCATACTATGGGAGCATCAATGGAGTCAGAGCTATCATCCCTGTCAGATAAGGGATGCTAGCTCTGAGCGAAGTGATTGAAGCTGGGCCTGGAAGTCACACAGTAATAGGCCTTGAATTCACAAGGCAATAGGCCTGGAAGCCACAGGAGGGACGCCAGTATCTCTTCTCAGGCTGGCTACACTGAATCCTGGGTAAGAATTGTACTTCACCCCCTGGCTGACAACCAAGCCTGGATCTACTATGGAATGCCGACACTTGTGATCTCGATGCTCAGGATCCTGAGCCCAACATTGTGGCAGTGCAGTTCCCTGATGGAGTGCCAGCCTGTCAGTGGAAAGCCCGACACCGCAACTATGGCATTTTCATGTGTGTCAGAGGGGGGCTCCGCCACCTACACCCCCTGTCAAAGGTGGCTTCACCCTCTGCAACCCTCTAAATTAATATAAACAACTGTGGGTTCGGGAGTCAGGCTTTCCACCGTCGCACTTTCCACTGTCAGGGAAATACACTGTTGGGATGTTGGGCTTGGGATCTTGGGTGTCGGGATTCTGAGCTTCTGCATTCTGTAGTGATACCCCAAGCCTATGGAACTCTCTACACTTTAGCAGCATTCAGTGGAGGCAGAGACATCATCCTTGTGAGTTTCGAGCTCCTAGCCTGATGGAAGTGGTTGTACCTGGGTCTAGATGTCACAGAGTAATAGGCCTGGGGCTGGTTGCACGAAGGTGAGCTTTAATTTAAGTCCAAAGACTAGACTTCAGTCTTGCAAACAGGGCTAGTGTAAGACCCTTGTGTAAGACTGCTTCATCAAAGTAAAAAATGAAAGTCTTATGCTAGTCCAGTCTTAAGTCTGTGTTACCAGGCAACAGAGACTTGGGCTTGATGCAGGGCTTATGTTTTGTGGAGAGTCAAAGTAATTCAAGATGGCTGCCAAGACAAAAAAGTGAATTTCTCTGAGGAGGAGAAACTGAATATTATTGAGGAAATCTTACTAAGGAATGATGTTATTCTTGGAAAACTTGATCCAAACTTGAAAAACTGTGACAAGAAAAAGGTATGGGATGAGGTTATTGCTAGGGTGAATTCAGTAAACACATCTGTCATCAGAACTGAGGACGAAGTAAGAAAGAAAGAAATGGAAAAAATATACTTTCAGATGCTAAGAAAAAAACTTAAAAAAAGAAACCAAAAACTGGGGGAGGTCCCTTTCATCCGTTATCAAACTTGACATCATTAATTATGGACATATATGGTCCTAACTCTGAGATTTTCCATGGCCTTGAAGGCGGTATTGAAAGTGGTGTGGCTTGTCCCATTATAGAAAAGGCTATTAACATTTTGCTGAACTCTTTTGCTAACTCATCAGTTCAGTGTGAAGGTTAGTGACGTGAAAGTTGTCTGTCATTAATAAAAGCATGTTCATGTTGTAGAATATTTTACTTCATATTATTACAAGATGTGGTCTTTACAGAATTTTTTTGTCTATCCAAAATTCTAACTTCTTTGAGATCGTAACTACAGTACAACCAAAAACAATAAAGTCAAAACGCTTACTTGTGCCATGTGATGATAACTTTTATTGGGCTCTCCTGGCATTTTTAGTTTTATCCGAACAAAAAAAAAAGTTCTGTCAGACCGTATTTATATTTTGGTTTATCTTCCTTATTGTAGGGGCTGCTGGGTGGTGGTGTGGTGGTGGTGGTGGTGGTGGGGGCTCCCGTGTGGTTAATTTGTTATTTAGACTGATTGCTCGTTTTTTCATTATGCCTGTTAGTTTTTCAATTTTGAATGGAATGCTTACTTTAAGCATGTAATTAATAAGATTCTGTACAGTGCTAATTTCCATCAGTTTATTACTGATGCCGATGGTACTGAGTGGAGTGTTTTGCAACTTCATTGGCTCTGTTCTTTGTGTGGGTGGGCAAAACAGTATTGTCAAAATGGCGGCTTCGCTCAGTTTTCCGCATACCAAGACCCGCTACTCATTATTTCCCCTCATGAATTGTATTCTATTTTTTATCTGGTTGACCCTGCCTTTTTTTTATACCAACAAAATCTGGTCCATCCCGCCGTGTCACCCTATCTGGAGACCCCAACTCTGATCATACCACTGGCTGTTGCTGATGCCTAGAAAAGGTAAACAAGTAGGTAAACAAATGCCGGAGGGAGATATGGAGAGTGCGTGCATGTTTGTGATGTGTGTGTGTGTGTGTGTGTGTGTGTGTGAGAGAGAGAGAGAGAGAGAGAGATACTGGAGCACTCAGGGCCCCCAGCATGCGTGAGTTCAGACAGAGGGTATTACACTTGCCTACATCACTCTGTAGTCTCACACTGCTAATCTCAGTTGACCTGACAATTTTACACAGAATTTGGCACTTTCAACTTCAAAAATTGCATAAACAGAAATTAAGGAATTATTAAATTAATAAGAATATCCGACGGCCGAAACAGGGAAACTAAATGCTAAATAAAATAAATACAGAGAGATGTGGCACATAAATAACTACATAAATAAATAGTGTGATCTATGAGCTCTGACTGATGAACGGGGGTGGTTCAACTAAATGGTACATGGAATTAATACAGAAGACTTGGTTGTTCGGACAATTAAATTAATAAATTACATCAATAATTAAAAGCTTCCAACTGCAGAAATGGGGGGGGGGTAGTAGTAAATCTTTCTTTTTATACAGGAAAGATCTTACATACATATCATTAGGTCATAGACCCATTTTCAGGATGGTCTTGTTTTGTGTTTAAAAGTTACAACAAATAAAATATAAACAACTTCATTAAGTACCCACAAACATTCTACCAAAGGAATTTGGTAGACTTCTAAAAATTAAATTAACGTGCAAGTGTCCTTAAATAGTAACTGTCATTAATCATTACACATACATCTCACATTTAGCTCATGTCTAATATAGTTCATAAAATGTTTTTTGCTTAGTTCCTGTTTCAAGTTATTTTTTATTGAGTCCCATATTTGAACAACTTTAGCAACAAATGTCATATTTCCAAGTCTGTTATTTATTTTTGCTTGACTGTATTTATTATTGGAGTGTCTTAAATTGTAATTATGTTTACAGTATGTTCATTTAGTTCCAATTTGTCAGTTAATTATTTAGGTGTTTTAGAGTGTAGTACCCCATGGATTTGACAGAGCCATTTCAGTTTCCTTTTATGTTCCAGTGATATCCAATGTAAAGAATTGAACATATTGCAGTGATGTTTACGATAATCACATTTCAAAATAAATCTGGCCTTATTGAAACAAGATGTTCGCTTTGTACTATGTGCACAAGCAAACCTAAGAATTACTGAATTTACTGTTCTGTAGTATAACAAAGAAAAGAATAGTCTTTTGCAGTGAAAAGAATTTGCTGTTAAATTAGGCAACTGCCCTTCATAACTGTATCTGGCTGCATGCATTTGTGGGATACATGGTGCTGTCCCCATCCAGTGAGCCCAGTTGTAACATATATTGCAGTGGTGATATGTGTCTGGGTTAGCCAGTGTCTCTCTTTTGCTTTTATGTAAAACAGACACATTCTGGTGTTCTTTGACTGAGTTTGACTAATGTCTGAGACTATTAACTTCATTCATTTGTGACCTGCACAAACTAGCAGCACAGACATGCAGTCCGATGGCTCCATTTAAGTGGCTTCCACACACAGTGATCTGTATTGGAAACACCATTACAGATCTACTGTTATGTTACTTTTTGTGTATGTACAGGTGATCCGCTCTGCAACAGAAGTGAGTGTTCACGAATTCCACATTCCCTGCTTTTCTGGGTTCATGTACTCTTACACCATGTGTGTGTGTGTGTGTGTGTGTGTGTGTATAGAGGACTATGAGGGCAAATAACACTTCTTCATTATGTTTGTAAATTTAGGACAGTTTTACTTTTAGGGCCTAGTCAAAGGTTTTTAGTGAGTAAAGGTGACAGCCACATTTGTGATGGCAGTCAGGTATGTGTTTGGTACAACTGATTTCATATGTGAAAAGGCTACTGGTCCTTCTTCCAGTGCTGTCATGGTAGGACAACAGCACTGGGTTCAGAACTCCTAAGCCAATCAGATTACTGAATTTGTATAGCCATATTATAATGGTACTTACCACCAGCTTGTAAAGCAGAAACACCCACTAACATTGCTAAAAGGCATGCATAGATGGAATAATAATAATAATTTTAACCAGTACTCAAAAACACAGCTTCTACTGGGAAAACTGACTTCCAGGTTCAGTGCAGTTCTCCATTAACTCTCCAGCTATGGCAGTTGGCCACTCTCCTTTGGAACGCTGACTCAGTCCTGCTGGCTCAACCTCCAAAGCAGCCAAAAGTTAACCCTTTGTGGTATGGATCCCCACATAATAAGATATAAATTCTCTAGTAATCCTAACTAAGGAGCCTTGGGGGGCTATGTACAGAAACTTGTTAGCATTCACAAAATATGGAACGATGAGGGAAGGAACAACAGATCTAAGATGGCTGCATGAGGCATGGCTGTAATGCTGCAGGTCTTGGTTCTATGGCATTGGGCAGAAATGGCAATTTAAAGGCTCACTAGTGGCAATAACATCACCTATACTATAAGAACAGAATTGAAGTGCTGCCTTAAATGGTAAAAGTATTTTCGGCAAGCAATTTGTTGGTAGTAATATGTCCAAGGCTATCAGACATACAAAGGATCTCACAAACCATTTTGTTCTGAAGAGGCAAAGTAAAAAGAAAGGAGCAAACCTTCAGGTAAGCCCAGAGCAGACACCCAAATCCCACAACAAATGACCGGAGAGAATGCGCATGCAGCAGAGACAGATGCAATTGCAATTGTCATGTAATTTAGAAAGTTAGTTGTCCGGTTCATCTGCCCTGGAACTGTTATCACTGACTCCAGTGACTCCTGTAAGAAACGCAGCCTCTGAACAAGACCAGCATAATACTGGCCAACATGATACATCTGAAGAACCAAGTGAATTTCAAAAAGGAATTGATCCTTCCAGTTTCAAGGAAATGACAGAAGAGACACTAACCACAAGCAACAAGATGCTTTACCACTCAGCCACTCCTTCTAATCCTCAAAGGGTCAGTCTTTCAGACATTTCTACCAAAATGATAAATGAACATAATGTTATTTCAGAGCTAGTAACAAATTGGCAGAATTTTTCCACTGATATTTCTACAGTAACTGCTGCAACTAATAACGTTCAATTAACTTCAAAAAGAAGCCCGTTGAAACAAATTGCACTAATTGCTGCTTCAACACATTCCTCTATAGGGGCTACTAACAATACCAACACAGACTGCTTTCTGCAGAAGACAGTTGACAGACCAGCTAATATAACTGATTTAACTGTAACTCTATTAGCATAATTTAAAAATGAACTAAAAACCAACATCCATCAATTCCTTCCTCCAAGTACTAAACAATTCGAACAATAGTCTAAGTGAAAAATGGCAGTGCTCACTTTGTGAACTGATGAGACGGAGAAACGAGTAAGTAAAATTGAAGACCAATTGTATCCCCTAAACAAGATAGTGACATTCCAAATCGAACTTAAACAACTCTAGAGACAGATTACAGAAAAAGAAGACAACTCTCGTCATGACAGTTTGAAAATAATCAGGGTGTCGAAGGGAACAGGGAACCCCATTCCATTTTTGAAAAGTTCCTAACTAATGCCATGGCACTGAAGTTCCCAGATGAAAGAATTCAAATTGACTGAGCACATGTGTGTGTGTGGGGGGCAAGAGATCCACAGGTTGGCTCTAATACTACAAAATTCTTCAGACTGGTATATGTGAAACCACATTATTACACTGACTGATAAAAATCTTAAGGAAAGCACATACTGAGAAACTCTTGATGGCAGAGAGAATACAATGTTCAGTATTCCCTGACTTCAGTATGGAAACTATACAGACAAGAAACTCTTTTGATAAAACAAAAGCAATGTTGCAGGAAACGGGGATCAAACATGCCTTATTACCCCCAACAAGACTTTGATTTTTCTGGCACGGCAAGATGCACTATTTTAATGACCACTGGAAAGCAGAAGATTATGTTAATTTAAATATAAATCCAAACAAACCATCTCAAAATTTGGACCCTCAGAACCTAGTTCAAATGGGAAAAGATATTAGGATGGATGCACAAGAAAGTCAAATGTCACTACTATCAGACCAGAGTATGGCAGGCTCTGGTAATGTACAGACAATAGTGATGAGCCCCAAAACAACCAACCATACTGATACGAACCCAGACACAGATGGTCAAAGGTATAATGACAACTACACAACAATACATGGGGGCTTTTGGGGGATACACCTCACAAACTCAATACAGCCCAGTCGGTGATGAAATACTTGTAAATATTAACACTAAAGGTACCTGAAGATCCATATAGGAACTAATTCAGCACATAGACTGGGAAGAAGAATTACTGAAATAGGGACATTTGGAGAGATGTGTGTTTTCTCTCTCTCTCTTTCTGTCTTTCTCTTCAAGTTCATTACATTTTTTATTTGCAAATACAAAATGGCTCTTTAGAAATATCCCAGGGGGCTGGACTATAGTCACTAGGATCCAGCCTATTTGGCACTTCAGATTAAATCACACAGTTAAAGTGTAACTGTTTTATGCTCATGGAGGGAGCCAGTCTCCATTGCAGTGTGGTTATGCAACCGCCCCTCCCAGTAGTGAATAAATATCACAAACTCGAGAACCACTTGCTTCATTGCAGATTCTTCAAATCATTTGCGGTCATGCACTTCAGCATACATGGTCCCAAGATAACCAGCAGCACAGGGTGCATCAAGGAGTGGATCCAACTTATTACGCGAGCTGCCACTCAGTAGACCACTGTAACCCCACCTCCACCACCACTACGTCACCCCTCACCTCCAATGCATGATGGTTGTCACTTCCCAATTTCTGGTGTGCGAATTTGAAAAAAACTCTTTTTTTCCTTTTTGTGTTTGGTGGGAAAGCAACTTGTAACCAAATTGTGGCTGGTTGCCAAGGATACTGCAGCACTCATGGAGAAGCCAGTGTGACATCCGTACTGAAACAGAATGAAAAATCATTCTGCTGCTCTATGGACGTCACTACTGCAGCAGAACCACATTTTTGTACAGTTTGATTTCAGGTTAGAATGACATTTTAATATACACTATACAGTATATAAAAATATTATAATTTCAGATCATACACAGGTTATATTAAAATTAGCAAACAACAGGGGAATGAAACAAATATGTTTAGATTTGATCCTACACTATTAAAATATGAGCAGTACTTAAATAAAATTAAACATGAAATTTCAGAGTTTTTCCAAAATAATGATGGCCAAGACACATCACCCATTTGGGTGTGGGACACATTTAAGTCATATATTCGTGGAGTTACATTAGCTTTTAATGCTAGATGAAAAAGTTGAGAGTACAAAAAATGAACGAATTAGAAAGGACTATATTTCAAAAAGAACATATACACACAATTTATCCAGACCCAAACATTCTCCAGGAGTTATTAAATTTACAAAGCACATAACAACTTCACTACCCTGGAGGCTGAGAGACAAATACTGCTAACTCAGAATAAATACTGCACTAAAGGAAATAAACCAGATAAAATCTTAGCATGGCAACTAAAAAAGGAACAAGAAGAAAAGAGCATAAGTTGAATCAGTAAAGCTGATAAACTTATTACTAATAATCCTAAGGAAATTAATCAAGAATTTATGCAGTACTATAGTAAGTTATACTCTTCAGAATGAAGTGAATATCTAGAAGATATAGAAGCCTTCTTAGACAATATTACTTTACCTAGCTTGAGGCAGGAACATATATTCTCTTTGGATAAAGTAATTACCTAAGAAGAGATAGAAAACTCTATTAAATCATTATTCACTGGTAACTCTCCAGGACCAGATGGCCTTCCCATAGAATTTTTCAAAACCTTTCTCAGATCATCATCACCCCACACATGGAGAAACTATTTGAGTTTATATTTGCCCACCAAATGCTTCTTCTGTCATTTAGAGAAACTATAATTTGCCTATTCAAACAAACTCCAGTCAGAGTCATTGCGGCTGCTAATGCATTAACTTGATAAGAGTGTGTCATGGGCTTAAACGTAAAATTGAAGTGCTATAGTCAGGTCTTTGTGTAAATGTCATTTTTGGTAAATTTAGATAATTTATGTGGTTGATCCTGTGTTTCTCACGTGTTTAAAATGTGAGCAGTGAGTGCATCTTGTACTATACAGGGCAGGAGAGGGAGCTCCACACCAAGGCTTTCAAGTAATAGTAGAAGAAATGGTGCAGAGAAGAGAGATATGACTACACTGGGGACTGTGGACCAACCTGTAAGGATAAGAGCATATACCGAGGTGATGGTCTGATTCCACCCGGAGTGAACCGTAGTCTTCAGTGGATGGTTTAAATGTTACTTCGATGGACATTTAAAGTAGTCGAGGGGGGTGATAGAAGAAATAGGGGAGGTAAAAAGTGGCTCACCACAGGCTGAAATAGAGAGTAGGGAGCTCTCTAAGGGAAAGAGTCCCACCAGGATGCAAGTTATTCAAGGAAATAGTGGGTTAGCAATGGAGAAAGGGGGAGAAAGGAACAGTCAAAGGAGAAATGTGAGGAAGGGGAAACAATAGAAAAAAGAGAAAGCAACAAGAAAAGAGCTAACAAAATATGGAATGTGGTGTGTGCCAATGCTAAAGTCTGAGAAAAGAGATTGCAGGCCTAGAGGCCATCATGGTGGATGCAGACTTGGATATTGTGGCCATTACTGAATGACAGTGTACTGATAACTATGTCTGGGACATGGTCATACCAGGCTATACAATGTTCAGAAGAGAAATGGTTGGAAAGAAAGGAGACGGTGTGGTGCTTTATGTGAAGGAAAACATAAAAGCAACAGAGGTACAGGGAATTTGGGGAGAGGGGTCAAGGTGATGAGGGTCTAGTACAGAGGTACTAGAGAAACAGAGCTACTGTTTGGACAGGAGTGATCTGCAGGCCTCTGACATAAAGGAAGACTTAGATAAAAAAATGTAAGAAGCAATTGGCAAAATGACTGAAAAGGAGTAGTGTTGCTGGTGGAGGACTTCAGTCTGCCAGATGTATTTTGGAGCTTTTCAGCTGCAGTGTCAGCTAGGAGCAGGGATATCGTGGACTCCCTGCAAGGGGCATTCTTCAGGCAAGTAGTCTATGAACCTGCTTGTGATGGGGCAATACTAGACCTGGGTCTTACTAACAGGGACAGTATTGCAGATATCAAGGTTGGAAGCCATCTGGGGACCAGTGTTCATCGTAAAGTGTAGTTCAACATAAGAACCAGGGCAGAATGACCTGACAGGGGGAGATGACTTGGGGGGGATTGAGCCAAAGTAAAAGAGGGCATAGTGAAGGCAACAAACCTCAGTATCAAGCAAGTAAGCAAAAGCAAAAGGAAGATGAGACCACTATTGTTTTTGAAAGAGGTGGCAGAAAAGGCAAAGTCTGAAAGAGTAAAATTCAGAAGATATAAGGAGACCCAGAGTGAGGAGGATAGGGAAGCACATCAAGGAAAACAGAGCAGGGAAAGCAGTAGGGAGCACAAAGGCACAAAGTGAAGAAAGAATAGCTCAGGCAGTATCAAAATGGGACAAGATTTTTTGGGGGTATATTAATGAGAAAAGAAAGACAAAGGGAAGGATTGTACAGTTAAAGGGGGAGGGACTGTATGGAGGGGGACCAAGAAACGGTGAACATCTTAAACAAATACTTCTGCCCAATGTTCAGAGTAGAAGGTGAAGGAAAGGAACACAGAAAGGTGAAGGAAAGGGAACACAGAAATATACAAAGGGCTTTGAGGGGAGAGAAATGGACAATAGTCCCTTTTCTGAGGAGAGAGTCCAGAAAGAACTCAGTAATCTGAAGATGGACAAAGCTATGGGAATAGAGGGGATGCATCCAGGAGTGCTGAGGGAGCTCTGGGAGGTACTAGCTGCACCTCTGACAGACTTATTCAATAGACATAGGGAAGGTCATACCAAACAAATCTGACAGATTTATTTGACTGGATAATCAAGCAGCTAGTTTTTAATGCAAAACAAAGTGCAAAGTAATGCATTTGGTCCACAGAAACCCAAGGGAAGAGTACAAAATGGGGGGAGTGATACTGACAGTGACCAAGCAAGAAAGACATCTGGAGCTAATTTTATCAGATGACCTAAGGGTGGCCAGGCAATGTGACAAGGCAGCCAAGAGGGCTGGTGGGATGCTGGGGTGTATAGGTAGGGATATCACCAGCAGGAAGAGGGAAGTGGTGTTGCCCCTGTATAGGTCCAATGCATAGCACTCCACCTGGAGAACTGTGTCCAGTTCTGGAGACCACATTTCTGGAAAGAAATAGGCAGAGTGGAGGTGGTCTGGAGGACAGCTGTCAAAATGGTGCACAGTCTGCATCAGAAACCCTGTGAGGAGAGAGACTAAAAGAGTTCAATATGTACACCCTGGAGGAGAGTAGGGAGAGTGTGGCTATGATAGAGACCTTTAAATACCTAACGGAGGTTAATAAGGTACAGGAGGAAGATACGTTTCAGAAAAAAAGGTGCTCTAGAACAAGGGGTAATGATATGAAACTGGAAGAGGGTAGATTCAGGAGAGATGTGAGGCAGTATTTCTTCACAGAAAGGGTGGTGGTTTCCTGGAACAGCCTTCCATCAAAAGTAGTAGAGGCAAAAGCAGTGGTAGGTTTCAAAAATGCTAGGAATAGGAACAAGGGAATCCTAAGAGGAAGGAAAGGGATGGAAGAGACAGTGCTGTAGATCAAGTAGGGTCTGCAGCAAAAGTGATCATAATTAAAAATGGTCAGAGTAGATGGGCCCAGTGGTCATTATTTGCCATCAGTTTCTATGTTTGTATGTATGACAGGTTATGTGAGTCAAATGGATAAAGTGTAAAATCATTAATATGCACAATATCCATACTGTAAACTGTGTGGCACATGTAATTCATGTTGTACTATGCTGCACAAACATGATAATCAGATTGGTAATAATATATGCATTGAACAAGGGAGAAAAAAAAAGGGGGAACACATGTGAAGCAATATGTCACTCCTGGAGTTGTGACAGCATGATTCACTTTAATTCATTTTGAATTTTAGAGACAGTAGAAGGCATGACAACCAAATGAGCTGTCCCTTAATTAGTTATAATAATCCTCTAAACCCTTCTCTTCCAAGAATTTGTCTAATCTATTCTTGTGCTCAGAGAAATCCCTGCTATTTACCACTTCAGAAGGCAGATTATTCCAAATGTCTACTATTCTTTTGTGTGTAATAAATCTTATGCATTCTTGTTTTAAAATTGATTGGCCTAATTTGTTTTTCATGTCCCCTTACTTTTTGTTCCATTCTAAAATTTAAATTTAATCCTTCCATAAGATCCTCCTTGTTAATGATTTTGTACATCATCAACAAATTCCCCCAATACATCTGTTGTGCAGAGTATTTAGTCTGAGGAGTTTCAAATGTTCCTCATATGTCTCATGTTCCAAACCCTAGATTGTTCTTGTTGCCTTCCTCTGAATACATTCAGTTTTCTTCCTGTCAGTAATATTTAAAGCTTCTCAAAACATTGAGTAGTAATCTATGATAGTTACATACTGTATAAAGTTACTGCACCATGATGGCATGTAGCTGTATGACAATGTTGAATTATCTACATTATGGGATTTTATTTATTTATTTTTGTGCTTATTTTTTTTAAATAATCCAGACATTGTCTACACACTAATGACACAGCCAAGGAAGCCCCTTACAATTTGTGACCTTGTCTTATTTTTTTTGTTTTGTTTTTGTACCACTGTATTAATTTTTGGGAAATCACTTACAATCTGGCATGTGCTCTGTTTTGTCAGGTTAACAATGGGTTAACCTTATCAACTGCAAAATGCTGGCTGTCCCCCTTCCCCACTCAGTTTTGCTCCATAACACAGGGATCACTCCTTACCACCCACTCCAGGAAGTGACCGTACACACAAGAAACCATTGAGCTTCACATTGCAGGGCACAGTAAGGGAACCGAAAAAAAAAATCTCACTTTAATTGTTTTATAAGGTATTTGATTGTAGACCCTTCTGCTTTGTGCCTCATTGACTTCCATGATCAACTTGTGAATGTCAGTGGGGAGGAGGAGGTGCTTTCACTGACCAGCAGAAACAGAATGTGTAGCACTGGAGATTCTTAAACAGAAGGTCCTCAGCCTAGAAAAGCTATGAAGGAATTATTTGAATATAAAGGTGATGAAAATCAACAAAATTCCCATATAATCAGATATGTACAAGGAGCTGGATTCAGTGTATGCAGCCTACCTCACAATGTCTTAGCAGCTACATCTGCATGAAAAAAAAACTGAATAGAATGCCACTATTAGATTAGTCCTGAAAAGGTTAACATAAAAACAGACAGGACTTACAGATATACACACAGACACACACACATGAATGAGAAAGATAGAAAACCAAAGAATGCAAAATGCCAGCAGACAGAAATAAAGTACACACACTAAAAAAGGTTAAAACTCTGACAATGACCATTTGTAGGCTCAGCAGTTGAAGTCAGGAACAACAAAATAGTACGGCTACTGCAGTGGTGTAGTAGAGGATGGTTGGGGGGAGGGGAGACAATGGAACAGCAAGGAACAGCACTGCGGAGGTGAGGCAGAGAGTTGTGGTTCATGTCCAGCCCAAGCATTCAGTGGATGGAGACCCTCTAGATATCTGATTACATGCTTCCAGAGTCCCTTCTCTCTCTCCTAATCATAGCAATACGTCAGCATGGTGACATCACCATGCAGCCATAAAAAAATAGACAAAGATCCCTTAAACCCTGGATCCTATTGCTGTATAACACTTAAACTTTGACCCTAAAATATTAGCTAAAATACTAGCAAATAGAGTAGACAAGCTCTTACCAGAGAACATTCACCATGATCAAAATAGGTTTGTTCAAGACCAATATTTAAGAAATAACATCAGGTGCACTCTCAATTTGGTGGACAAATTTAAACCATCAAATTATTCTTGTTTATCGTTAGATGCTGAGAAGGCATTTGATAGAATTGAGTGGAACTATTTAAAAATGGTATTGGAAAGATTTGGATTTGGACTGAAATTTAGATAATGGATGGATATCTTATATTCATCATTTTCGTAAGAATTAGAACAAATAGAGACAGCTCAGATCCAGTTCAGATATTCAGAGGGACAAGACAAGGATGCCCCCTCTCACATTCACTATTGCTCTTGAACCATTAGCTATAGCCATTAGAGAATGCAAGGAAATAGAAGGTTTGAAGGTTAAAAGAGTGGACCACAAAATCAGTTTATATGCCAACAATGCAATAATATACAGTATACAGGTAATATAAACCAAACCTTCCCAGCCTTAACTATTTTATTAAACACTTTTGGAAAATTTCAGGATACAAAGTTAATTTTGAAATGTCAGAAATAATGGATGCTATACTTATCCCTTTTGGAATCCTTTATCATGTCATATAAAAAAAGTAAAACAACTGAAGTATTTAGGCATATATATTGATCAAGAGAGCACAAAATTATTTGAGATAAACTTCGATCCCTTATCAACAAAAACTGAGAAAGAACTTGAACAATTGCAAACCTTGCCCCTTTCTTTAATAGGATGTACAGACGTCATAAAGATGAATGTATTTCCTAAATTCTTATTCCTTTTCCAAACAGTACCTATAATTATACTGAATAATTCTTTTAAGCAAATAGAAAAACTCGTGAGACAATTCGAATGGAACTAGCTAATTTATATATACTGTATCTAATCAACAGGAAGGGTTATCTTTACCCAGCTTCTACAGGTACTGCTTGGCAGCCAATGCAACCCCCTTACACCCACGGTTTTATCAAGATGAGCAATGGCCCCCATACCAAACAGAAACAGTGTCCTGTCTCTATCACAACATCAAACATATTTTGTACATGGGCCTGTCTGGGAAACATTTCTTCTCTGTGTAAGAGGGGTCCACCAAAATTCCACAAAAAGAGTGGTCGTTAAGTGCACAGGCAAAACGCTGACACCAAAAACTACACTTTACAAATGAAGCACAAAGAAATCATAGCACGACCCAGCACCAGGGTGGGTGACAGTCGGGGAGGGTGACAGCCGGGGGGGGCACACGATTTACTATTACAATTCTGGGGAGGTGAGAGTCAGGGGGCATGATTCATGGCAAAAAAAAACATTTAAATCAATCAACAACAAAAAGAGTTCTGAGAATTGAACCCAGGTCTGCTGGATGTAACATGCCCATTCACAGCTTGTGACTCTAACCTTTATGCTACATTCCCAGCATGCCAAGATGGCACCCACTTGCGGACTTCAGTACAACAACTCTGGATTTTCAGACGAATTGGGAACACGCTATAAATGGACACACTAGTTTGTCCACAGCGCGATTCTTACTCATGCTATAATTCCAATGTGAATTTGCCTACGTGCATATTCAGAGGCCCTTTTGACAGTATCCCATGTCAGAGCACCTTAACAGCATGTTTAGTATGGGAAAAAATACTACAATTGATTAAATTACCACAGAACATATCTTGTTCTTACCCATTATCTCAACGGCTATTTCGGCCCTTCCGCAGCTGACCTACATTTCAGAAGATGGCACATGGATGGGCTGGTCAAAATAGGTAACCTGTTTGACACTAAAGGGTTGAGTGATTTCCAAACACTGACAAATATATGTTCACTCCTTCAAACAGCTTTTCTCAGGTTTCTACAAATTAGAAATTACATTGGACAAAATATGGGAAACTTAGCATGTCCAAAACAAAATCCTTTTCAGCAAATTCTTTTGTGCAATACATGCAATAAGATCCTGTCAAGAGTCTACAAACTGATAGAAGCCAGCCTCACACATAACTTCCCTGAGTTAAAGACTAAATGGTGAAAAAAAAAAAGGCAAGTATAACCGTCCCTATTCAGGACTGGTGAAAAATTACAAAGTATACCAGGAGGGGGATATTATCTATTACACTGCAGCAAGTACACTTCAGTGTGCTTCACAGAAAGTATTACACTCCTCATATGCTATTAACATGTCCAATTTTGGACACATTTTGGTCAAACATTTTAGGGACATTAAATTTGTCTACGGAAATGCATCTTGTGAAGACCATCAAATGTGTTATGTTGGGTATAGACCCTGCATATTTTAATTATACACCACATAATAGATCTCTAGTTATTTTGGAGGCAGTATAGTGCAATGGGTTAAGGCTCTGAGCTGCAGATCTGGAAACGTGGGTTTGAATACCACAGCTGCCTAGATGCATACTGTGTGATCCTGAGCAAGTCACTTAACTTCCTTGTGCTCCCAGGTCACATCTGGAAACAAGCTTCAGCTTAGTGTGCCACTCCTGGTTAAACAATGTTCCATTTCCCTTCCCTTTCCCCTATTTTGGGAATAATTAATGCTTACAAATGTATTCTTAAATGGAAAGACCCTCAACCTCCTGAATACTGCATATTGATGTATTTTATGGTTTCTATCTACAGGATAGAAAAAGTCCAGTATGTTTTAACAAAAAGCAAGCAAACAAATTCAACAAAATATGGAAACAATTTGGCCAGATTATTATTACTACCCAAGTATTGGATATATTAATTTAAGAACTATACTTTCAGTAATAAAGATATGTAAGTAACATAATAAAACTGTAGAAGTAATCTATTTGCTGTGGATTCCCCTACGAGTATGTTTGTACCAAAATATTATACCCTATTCCAAGTAAGATACAGTCACGACATGTTTACTGAAAGAATATATAATTGTTCTTAAAATTGCAGTTACCTGTTACAAAGATGTATTATGAGTAACGGACGCTATAATATTGAATGTATTAAAATGATAAGCTACTTCATTGTACTGTGATATAACTTTGTAAAACAAAATGAAAAAAAAAGCATTCCCAAAATATTTAACACTATTTAGAAATCCTACTGTAAAAGCTATTGTGAGGATATGTACAACATGGCAGATTATATAATGGGGTCCAAGAATGGGAGACTCTGATTTGCTGACTGGCACCTTTCTGCTGTGGTAAATCCTAGTATGACCCATGGGAAAAGGTGCCAGCCAGCCACATCAGGAATCTCCAGTTTGTGAAATAACTCTGACCCCCGAAAATGAAAACAACAAGCCACCATATTAGATTCTCCGTTAACCGTGACAAACTGCAACTGGCTAAGTAAAAGTAAACTGCCTCAACAGCCCTAAATTACTGTAAGTCCTCCCCTTCCAATCCAGGCCTTACCCAAGTTAATTCTTTGCCCCTGTTTCCTGATATCTTCACCCTCCGATCTCAGGAGTGACAAAGAGGGGGACTGGAAGGGCAGTCACAGCAGGGCTCCACATTTGAAAGGTACAGCCATTGCCACTCTTTAAGCCAGGAGGTGACATCGAAATCACAACCCAGAAGAATGTAGAGGGCTCAGACAGTAAGAAAAAGAGTAGAGACCCAGGAACACCTAGGAAAGCAGGGAAGTACCAGAGGAACAGGTGTGGGGGCTGAGCAGAAGGATTGCTGGCTGAAAGACGGGGAAGGGTGGTGAGCTGGAGACACACACAGAAAACATACGGAAGAGAAAAAAACAGCAAATCCTCGAGGCTATTAATGGTTTACTGCCTACTGATTTAGCCCTCCTTACTCATGTAAGCCACTGAATGATTGCGCCAGGCTCATTGAAAGACAGTCATCAACTGACATATGTGAGCTGCTCACAGCTGACAGCAGACTCACTGTTACATGGTCATGTAAAGCAGCCACTTACTAAAATAAAAAAAATTAAAATAAACTTATCTCCAGATTCACTGCCAGCTATCATATTACAGAATGGGGCTAACATGCTGCTGCCCTCTCAATCTACTCTACCTAGCAACAAGGAGCTATTTGCTTCTAGCGCAACAATTAATCCAAAAAACATTTAAAATGGCACAAAAGCTGTATTTTTCTTTACATTTATTTTACAAAAAAGTGAAGGGGGCATTGTATAATCACAGTAAACCACTCCAGGGTGTGGGTGATGCTGGGATTTACCCACGCATGGTGTGGTTTAGTCACTCGGCCTGTGGCCTCATGGTCGAACCACATCACGCATGAGTAAATTCCAGCATTACCCACATCCTGTCATGGTTTATTGCTTAAACATCTCTTATAATAACATTAAGCTGTTATGTAGCATTTGCTGGAATCTACAAATCTGGGAATATGCTACTAAATTGTTCCACTATGCAGCGATGACAGGAATGTCGGCAACCTTCCCTACAGCGACACATGGTCACCGACATCCCTGACACCACCAACTCCAGTCCCCAACTGGAGAATGCACCAACACTTGATTGGAGTTCATGCAGGTGGGGGCTGTGCCCCCCCCGCACCCCCATGCAGGAGGCTCTACCCCTGCCCCCCCAACTTAAGGATTCCAACTCCTGGGGGGGGGCGGATGTTGGGGGAGAGTGGCCAAACTCCGGAGTCGATGACTTGGTCATTGCTCCGACAACCCAGTCGACACTACGGGTGTCAACAGGTTGGTACTACTGTAGCAGCGTTGTTATAAGACAGTCACTGTTACAACAGTATACCCTACTAAATAGCAAACTTTTCACCACAGAAATGAAAGAAATCGATTTAGTTAATTGGTTTGATTTGCATATAGCAGGAGAATAGTGTCAGCAGAAGAATTTGTGGCTAAATGAGCAGTTTAAAATATTAATTCCTGGCTCAAAAACATATCTCTGGAGAAAAGTTTAATAAGTTTGTCAATATAGGAGGATAATGGGGGGGCATCTTTTTTAGATCCACTTTGGGATTCATGGCATTACCCCATGGGAACATCCAGGTCTTTTGAGTGTGTGGCTGTTAGGGTGGGGCAGGTGTAAGCTGTAGGGTCATCCTCATACGCCAGCCTCCGGGGTACGGGGATGATTTCCTTCTGGAGCTAGCAGATTTTATGGTTGACCAGATGTTGGATGCCACAGACCATTAGTGTTAGGAGATTTCAACACTTGGGTTGACTATGAAACCTCGCTGTTTGGTCAGAAGCTCCTCCAGTTGATGTCATCACTGGGCATTTAACAGGCATTTGCCTCTGACAGTCACCTGCAGAGTCATACACTGGACCTAGTCTTCTCCTACGGGATTCACGTAAGTGCGGTCAAGGCTGATCTGTTCATTTGGCCAGATTACCACATTGTGTCATTCTTTTGCAGGGGCCCCCTGCTTTAATACCCCTCCTGTGGAGATGGTCCAGTATCACCTGAAATTGAATTTGGAGCATCATAAACTCCAGGCAGCACTGAATGCCCTGGGCATGACAACTGCTTGTGCTCAGGGAGCCAAGAAAGCCATGGAACACTATAATATAGTTCTTGCAGCCACTTTAGACTCCCTAGCACCTTTTCATGTTCATTTCTTGACCTCCCACTGCAGCTCACTATGATATTGTGAGAAGCTGAGGTGGTTGAAGACTTAGGGACAGAAGCTGGAGCATTCTTGGTGGAAATCCCACTCCAAGAACAAACTGGCTCTGAGAACTCAGTACAGTGAATATCAGAGAGCAACTACCCTGAAAAAAACAGCACTCTTATCAAGGACCATTGCTACAAGTAAAAACTGGGTAGTTCAGCTATTTTGTACCGCACATGAATTGATAAATCCTCTCTCTCTAAATTCTAAGTGAGCTTTTCCTGCAGATAAGTGAAAAGAGTTCAACCATTTTTTCTTCAACGAGGTGTCCTCCAGTTGGACTGGGATAGCCTCAAGTAGTCTGTTGTGGGCTGATGATGTCCACATAAGGTGGGGCAATGATGATTCTAATATACTGCTTCACTTCAAAAAATGTTTTCTCTTCTTAAATCATTATGACCCGTGAGCCCTCTGGAGACTCATACTGTTTAATGTCTCACTATGTTACATGTAGCTTCATCAGCATTACGGTTTAATAATAGCAAAAATAATTCATATTCATTAGACATTTAACAAGTACTCATTATTTAAATAACCTCTATATGAGGTGAGTTAGACCTCCAATGTTAACAGCACAGCTTTCATATCTGCTCGTATATACAGGTCTCCCTTGTTTCACTAGTATTTAGTTGAGTAAGCATTAGGATTGACAACCCTCAAGAAAGACCCCACCACTGATTCACCAATACTCGGGAGACACAAAACCCTAATGTTTTTTTCCTTTTGCTGCTTTGGGGGTGAGTGTGGGGTGTTAGTGTTGGAAACCCTAATGCCGCATTTCCCTACTTTTGTGGTGTTAAGTTACCCTAACTGGTGCTTTGCCACACTGGTGCACTAACAACGTTTTTTGCAATGAATATATATATATATATATATATACACACACATATATATATATATATATATATATATGTGTGTGTGTGTATTTTTTTTTCATAAATGAAAGTTTCTATAGTATATCTCATTTAGATCAACAGTTTTTTTCACTTTAATTTGAAGATTCGTCCTGAACAGGACTGATGTTCCACGTGATTTCTCTTAGCTCCCCAATTTTTTTTTTTTATTTATTCTTTTTTTATCCAAGTGAGGCCCACTAGGCGCAAGTGCCTGTTTTCAGGGGTGACCTGGAAGCACTGAGGTGGTTAAGTGACTTGTTCAGAGTCACACAGTATGCAAGCTAGGGTGTTAGGAATCAAACCCAGGTCTGCTGGACGTACAGAGCTCATTCTCAGCTGGTTACTCTAACCTCTATTTTGTACTGCCAGCCCAGACATTTTACCTACCTTCTCTGCTTCCTGACATGTTAAGTGTGAATCTTGTAGGAGCAGCACATCCATGTTATCTTGTTTCACTGTTTTAAATATTCATTTGACTTTATTGACTTGCTGAAACATTAATATACCATATGTATACTCTAAGATCCTCCATTTTAATAGTCTTAATAATTAATGTTGTAATTGAGTCTGTATTATTTTAATACTGTAAATGCAATTTTCTTTTATTACTTCATTTTTAATTTTCTGATTGATTCTCCCCCTTTTTCTGTAAGATTTATAAATTCCTTTCAAAGTTGCCAGATATCTCCTAAACCCCATCTTACCTCTCTCTCCTCCCTGAAACTCCTAGCTGGAGCCAAAACTGTGTATGGGTTCAGCAAGAAAACAAAAAAAAAAACCTTGTGCTCAAGATAGATCCTGTTTACACAGGTTAACACCACCTCCACACCTGTGAAAACAGATATATCATCAATTACATAATAATTTTATTAAGGTCACATACTTCATGTTAAATGTTCTTGTTTGTTTTTTTGTTTTACTTTATCTATTAATTAGCCTTTAACTAAATTCAAAAATCATGTTTATATTCTGCTATTAGTGTTACAATCAGATTTATGCTGGAACTCTGTTGAAAGAACAAATGTCACAATATGTTGTGTTACAGCCTTATTAGTTTTCTTTTCATTAATGTATTCAGAAGCAAGTATCACAATCTCAGGCCAATCTGTTATTGGTACATGTGCAGTCTGCTGTAGATTTGAACCGGCAACATCTCTTCCTGAGAGTTTTCTCATAGACCATCTTGGGGGTCTACTAGGTTTTGTTGTAAGTCAGCCTTCTGTGGAGTTTTCCCCTTGGGTACATCTTGACAGTTCACCACTTTCACCATAGTGAAATTTGTTTCCGTTTGCTTTCCTTTTTTCGGTAAGACCAGTTCAATAATGTCTCTTATCTACGTCGGTGCTTCAGAGAGATTGTCAAAAGCAATTTGTCTCCCTTTGTAAAATATCTTTAGGGTATTTGGCATCAGATGCTGGAATATCATTCTATTTTCCTGCAATAGTCCATTCAAGTTGTTAAATGGTTTTCTTTTCTTGTAGACTTTTCACCCCAAATTTGGAAATGTCAAGATTTGTTGATCCTCTAGGTATAGCCTTTTTTTCTCTCACATTGGCCCCTACCCACGGATGGTGCAGAGTGGCTATGCATGCGTATCTGGGAAAAGTAGCTCCCGCACCAATTGCACCCCCAGCGGGATGCATGAAGGGGGGGTGTGCAGTACGCGACCCAATCCCTGGCCGCGCCATACAACGCACTCCACAACACTCTTACCCCTCAGGGCACGGGGTCAAGGCTGCTGCCTGCCCACCCCTGCAGCACTGCATGCCAACACCCCTCCCCACTGCTGAAGGATGTGTCCCTCCACCCCCCTGTCGGCAGGCATGTCCCTCCCCCCCCGTCACAAGGCTCCGCATCGGTGCTGACAGTGAGGGCTGGCGGCACTGCACCCCTGCCACCCGCCACAGTCACCTGCCCTCAAACATCTGTGGGGTGTGCTGCCAACACGTGCCCCACCATGCATGGGATCCACTGTTGGATCCATGCCAGGCATCCGATTGGATGCCTGGCTGGGTCAGCGTCTCTGCCTGCACACGCCCTATGTGGACCTGCATGCCGGGTGGGGCGGGGCCACGGACAGGTGGCAGGCATTTGTGAATGCCGGTAGTGGCACACCTGTCCACAGGTGTGCAACTCCATGGCTGGGGTACGCGCATTTTGCACATACCTATGCCTCGAACATCAATAGGGGCCATTAATATTTTTTCCCTGTCTTGAAACCTCAGACATTTTATGTAGATAATATTTGGGTTCTTTTGCATAGTAGATGGTATTTTTGCAGGACTCCTGTGGGCTCATTTTGTCTCAACCTTGTCTTCTTTCAGGACTCTTTTAAGAAGTTAACCAGAGTTTTGTAAAAAGTAATGGATATCTCCTCCTTCTGATCCTTCTAGGGCATTTAAAAACTTTAGGTTATTCCTGCGACCTCTCCAGTCCGTGTCCTCTATTTTCTCTCTTAATTCTTTCAGTTCTTTGGAACTGGAGTTAATTTTAGAGTCTAGTGGCCAGATATTCAAAACTTAGCCCCTGGGCAAAATTAGCATTGCATGGAGCGCAAAAATAGCCTGGAACTATTTGCAGGCTATATTCAAAGAAACAGCTCCGGGGCTAAATCAGTTGAATATGATGTGCAAACGACGGTGTGCAAACAGGGCCTTGAGTGCAGTGCAAACATATCTCAGCAAATAAGACAGCTCTGAATATAGCAACTGGGCAGTGCAAAATACAACAGCAGCCCAGTGCACACAGACATGGAGTAAGGCAAAGGTGAACTACGTGGCCAATATGTGTGCTAGCAAAGAAGTGAATTCACAAAAACTGCAAACAGCGCAGACCTAATACTGCAGAACTGTGCTATGGTTCTGGCAGTTTTGCGCAGGGCAAACAAGTTTGCTCGGTGCTCACATGCTTGCCTGGCGCAAAATTTTGCTAAATTCAAAAGTGATATGCAAATTAGCCTATTTAGGCAATCCATGGGTAAACAGCCACATTAGCATGTCATTATTTCCTAATTTGCATGTATGACCATGTGGAATGCCCAGCGCTATTGCAGGGTGCACACAGCTCCACCTGTGGGTCAGACTTGAACTACAGGTCAATAGCTGCAGGCTGAGTCTCCCCACAGCACCACCCGTATGTCAGACTGGAGGAACATGTCGGTAGCTGCAGGCTACATTTGTACACAGCAGCAGAGACTACTGTGACCCAGGGGACTAGCACCACAGGCACGGGAGGTGGTGCTGCATGTCATAGACATAATTTTGTTTCTGCAACAGTGCATATCAGATGCTACAGTAACATAGTGGCCAGTATTGTGAGGGACACAGCAATGCCTATGATGTGTCAGGCATCAATGACTGCTGCACCCCACGCAGTGAACAGGACCAGCTCGCAGGTGTGTTCTGATAGCGGACACCACTGTCATGCTGTCCTGTGACCCACATATGGTGCTCCACTGGCATGGGATACTCACAGTAATATACACATGGCTGGCCTTGTGTGCCATGGTGTCTGTACAGATGTGAGGTATGTGTCCCGGGGGGGCACATACCATCAGACATGCACACTGGTGTTAGGGTATTCCCAACACTGGAACATGTGCACTGTATGGATGGCCCCAGCCTTGTGGCAATACCCACTATCTGGTGCAGCCTGGCCACCTGTGCACCCCCCCCCCACATCACCCTCCAGTTCCCCAGTGCTACATGTGTGTGCTGGAGTGTGTTGGTGTACCCCAATGGAGGGATTGGAGGTGTGTGCTGTATGGATGCACTGCCAGTTATCTACTGCTTTTATATGTATTTATCACTGTATTGACTGGGTAGCCACATTGAGCCATGGCCCATATTCAGGAATGACCCAGAGCCACTACATGTGTGTGCTGGAGTGTGTTGGTGTACCCCAGTGGAGGGACTGGAGGTGTGTGCTGTATGGATGCACTGCCAGTTATCTACTTCTTTTATATGTATTTATCACTGTGTTGACTGGGTAGCCACATTGGGCAATGGCCCATATTCAGGAATGACCCGAAGCCACTACATGTGTGTGCTGGAGTGTGTTGGTGTACCCCAGTGGAGGGACTGGAGGTGTGTGCTGTATGGATGCACTGCCAGTTATCTACTGCTTTTATATGTATTTATCACTGTGTTGACTGGGTAGCCACATTGGGCAATGGCCCATATTCAGGAATGACCCGGAGCCACTACATGTGTGTGCTGGAGTGTGTTGGTGTACCCCAGTGGAGGGACTGGAGGTGTGTGCTGTATGGATGCACTGCCAGTTATCTACTGCTTTTATATGTATTTATCACTGTGTTGACTGGGTAGCCACATTGGGCCATGGCCCATATTCAGGAATGACCCGGAGCCACTACATGTGTGACTGAAAAGATGCAGTGTACAATACATACATTCAACATACATCAACACACAATTCACATTTAGCAACGTTGTGTCACATTACAAACAATTACGAATAGTGTGTGCTGCAAGTGGAGTTGTTGCACTGTCATATAATGTGCATGATTATTAGCTTCCTAGCAATGTTGAGGCATTGTATTTCACAGTGTGGGTGCCTGTGCATATGGAGCGGCCCAGGATGGACATCCACCCTTGTCGCCTCCTCATTGGCTGCATACAGCCTTGTTCACTGTTGCTGCTGTGTCCACACCCCCCATCCTTGGTTTGCCCGGAGTTAAGACTACCTTTTCATAGGCAGTAATTTGCACCGAACTACATGTCGCGCTAACCCATGATGTGCAGCGCTATAGTTTTGAATATACCATTGCACTTAAATGCATGTCCCCGCCCCTCACTTTGCACCATGCATACATTATCTTTTAGTGACTTACAATTTAATATGCACTGTGGTATGGTTGTCAAAAAAGCTAATCAAGTACTAAATTGCATACTATGATACATCGGTACCAGAGATAGTGAAGTGATTCTGCCCCTGTACCGGGCCTTGGTGAGGCCCCATCTGGAGTACTGTGCCCAGGTCTGGTCCCCGTACAAAAAAGCTGACATTAGAAGATTGGAAGGGGTACAGTATAGGGCCACAAAGAGAACTGCAGGTCAGGGTCATGTACCATATCAGGAGAGATTAAACAACTTAGGACTGTACACACTGCAATATCGCAGAATAAGGGGAGATATGTGCATGATATATAGGGCCCTTCAGGATGATCAGCTGAGACAGGAATTGGGACATGGAGTTAGGAAAATTTACCTACATGAACCCAGGACACACAAATTGCAATTAACACAAGATAAATGGAGAACCCTGAGGAGGAAAAACTGGTTTAGCCAGAGAGGGGTTAAGCTGTGGAACAGTTTGCCAAATTGAGTAGTAATGAGTGATTCAATGGGTTCCTTTAAACATGGTCTGGATAAGTACTATGAAAATAAAACAACTCTAGTTCAGAATAACAGGGCAAGCATTAAGGACGTAAATCTATGTAGCTTGAAAAAACCTACGAAACCTATGAAACGTTGCAGCAACGTTATTTGGCCTTTTGAAAATAGCAATATGGTGCAAATGTGGCACAATTGCAGCACAATCAGTTGCACACGGCGCAAAGCTTTGAATATCTGGCCCAAGTTGTGGTGGTGATCTTCAGCCTCTGATATTCTTGTTTCTACATCTGTCATTCTTTGTGTCATAGTTTACATTCTACTCTAGTAAAAGGAATGTCTCTTTGTACTTGGTCACTTTATTCCAAAGAAGCATTTACACCTTTTCCATCAGTATGGTGTTAGGCACAGTGCTGTTTGCATCTGTCTCAGCCTCCTCTTTTGGTGCACTTTGAGGATTTATACTACTTCTCGGTGGTTTTGCCTCTGCTGTTACTGGGAGCAATATATTAGTTTTATTTACCAGCTCTTTTTTGTGTTCTGGTATTTCTGCTTCTCCCTTTTCCCTTTGTGTGGCAATTTCAATAGGAGATGGTCCAAAACATTTCAGATTTATCTCACCACAGACGTCTTTTTTATTACTTCATTTTTCTTCTCCCCCTATCTTCAGCAGTTCTCCAGATTCTGTAGTCACTGCTAACACTGAGGGGCAATTTCCCTGTGCCATTTTCTTTTATTTCACATAACCTTTATCACAGCTTTTATCAGTCACTTTGCTAGTTAGGGAGTTCTGGTAATGCACAATTACAATTGGGAAAAAGCAAATTTAAAGTTAAATGGTAGAACAAATACAGGAACCTGTCTGGAGACTTCACTTCCCTCATGCAATACCAGGATCAAGACAAAGCTGCTCCTTGGTCCTTTTCTAGCCAGCTTTTTCAAAAATACCTGCTACATCCTCGGAACTTTTATGACTCTGTCAGTACTGGCTAGGAGATATTTTCTCTGTGCGTGTTAATCTCTGTTTGTACCACATTTACTGCATATGGCATGCTGATACAAACCATGAATACTATGGATTGAAATCACATCTCCTGTATCTATCCAATGTGTTCATTTTCTTAAACCCTTAATAAAAAGATTAATTACAAAAATGAAATGACATGGTGCATGGAAGGGGCTAACTGGCTTTGTTGCCCCTTTTACTTACGGTTTCAGGTTCCTGTTCCCTTCAGATTCCTTGTGCTTTTTAGCCTCAGCAGCAGCTTTACTTTGCTGTACAGAATTAAGTTGTTTGTGTTTACTGGTTACTTCTGGCTCAAGTTTTGGTTCTGACTGACATAGTCTTTTGTTTTAATTATCTTTTGGTTCATTCTGCTTAAGCTCGAGAATGGGCTTTGCTGGTTTAGCATTTCTCATTCTGTCTGCGGTCACTGAGCTGTTCACCTGCAGTGATTTTCTGGTAGCACTCGATGTGCCGGCTGGGACCTGGGATGTTGCAGAACCCTGATTGCAGTCCTGGCTTGTGCTATTCAAAGAGTCTTGCTGGGACTCCAGAGCTGTAGCTACCTCTTCTCCTTGCAGCATTCAGGTTAGAGCAGACTGAGACAGCAGGGTTGTTTTTAGGTCTGCAGACACTGTACTCAAGCAGGGAATTGGCAGTGTCTGTCTTTGATCAGACCACCCTAAGCCGACTCATGCTGATTTTCTAACTCTGAACTTGTGGCTTCGGGTGGAATCTCTTGCTGTGGATTCTCTTGTTTGTTTCTCAGTCTTCCCAAAGATTTGTCAAATAACTCACGGATTTCTTTAGTGCTCTTTGCTTTAGACCTCATTTCTCACTGTCTGCACTCTTGGCCACTCCAGACACCCACTCTTGGCCTCTCCAGATTCCCACTCTAGGATTCATCTGTGCTTGATGTCTAGTGGATCAAATCCTGAAAGGTAAGTTGTGATTTTGTTTTTAGAAATAGATAAATGGTAGCAGACCTGATAGAAAGAGTAATTATTTAAACAGTTATCTCTGATGCATATTCAGACAGCAAAGTTTTCTGGTTCATGTAACCATACTAAATATGTTCATGGGAAGAAAGGTTGCAGCCAGCCTTCAGCTGCATCTTCTGTCATGGTGCCATCTTGCATTATGTCCCCATAGTGTAGTTGAAACAATGGCACATCATAAGAAATTCTTGGTGTTGTTAGGTTGTTGGATAGTGCACTAGTAATAAAGGACCTCTTGGTTGCTCTCACAAAGCTTACATGTCTACCTCTAGTCTCCTTATATAGCTCTCATTCAGAGTGGCTTTTGGAGCAGTCAGCTCTGTGTCAGACCTTTTCCTAGTCTTTCTGAGTCTGTGTAGTTCAGTGGAGACCCATGGTGCAGTGGGAAAAAAATTTTTTTTTTTGAAACAACATAGGTGGGGTACGTTGTGGAGAAGCCTGTTTGAATTGGTGTGTTTATTAGTGACTGAAGGGTACATCTTAAACCAGTCATTCTGGCCCACATATAGGGGCCATATTAAAAGAACTATGTCTTGCCCTGTCATTTGGGAGAGAGGTGATAATTGTCTGGCCTGGGGCCAAAGCTAGCTAATAATTGGAGGTGAGACTGAATCGCATTTCTGATTGCAGGTTGATTGTGGCTTGTTGGCAGGGCTAACCGGGAAACTCTTACTCTGGGATAAATTTGAGCACTCTCCCAGCAAGTCGTCATACTCATGTACCAGCACGTCAGTGGCAAAGGGAATGAAATCATACTCTATGCTGATGATGCAGTGATTTTCACGGGTGATGCCAACACCACTGACCTACAGAGCATCATCCAAGATGATTATGACACAGTACAACAATGGGTCATTGAACACAAGCTTGTGCTAAGCACTTCTAAGACAAAATGCATGACCTTTTCACAACTCCAAGAAAAAACAGCCAGAAAGTGCCAGCACCTCAATCACTACCTTAAACGGGCAAACATTGAAAACGTTCCTGTCTTCAAATACCTGGGCCTCCATAATGACTCCAGCCTAACCTTTAGTAGCCACATTAGTCACCTGATAAAAACAACACATCAGAGGCTGGGTGCACTGTACCAGATAAACGCATTCCTGCTCCTCCCCAACAAGACTCCTCCTGGCAAAATCGTTCCTACTCCTGCTTATTGACTATGGAATAACCCTCTACTTTATGGCAATTAACACAGAGTTCCACAGGGTCAAAACCCTGTATAACCAAATCGCTAAATTCGCTACTCAACCCCCCCCCGGACCCGCCATTGTGGCCTGCTCAAAAAGGCCAGCTTACCTCCGCTGTCTACCAGAGTCAAGTTTCACATGAGTACAATGGTATGAAAAATAGTCATGAACAGCACTACACCTATCTACTACACCTTCTTCCAACCCAGAGCTCCCCTAACTCAAACGAAATCAGTAGCCACTGCCCACTACAAAAATTTGCCAGCCAAGTGTAGATGCTGGTCAAAGGGTCTTACTTTATCAACTACTCTATCTCTACAACTCGTTTCCTCCACATGTGTCTGACCAATCTCTGTCTCTCTCAGTTTTCAGAACTAAATGATAGGACTTGTTATGTACCTCAGATACTTGTAAATGCCTGTAATATGCCATGTTGCATAACTTGTATTTGCTGACAATATGATTACTGCCTTCATTGTAATGGCACACCCATGGTATGATTGTAATCCCTCCCTTTCCTCCTTTATGCACCTGTATGGTCATCTATGAAAACAGGCAGATTTGCTCATAGCCTCACCAAACATTAATAAATGAAATAAATACATTAAATTCCCAGGCTGCTCTCTGTTCAGGAGAGACAGGGAATAGAGAGAGGGAGGAGGGAGGAGGGGTTGTACTATATATGTGAGAAGGAAATACAGGCTATGAAAATACAGAGACACCTAGAGGAAAAGGAAGGGCTGGAAGTGCTGTGGGTCATCCTGGATACAGGAGCTGGGGCCGCTACCCATACAGGGGTTCTATACAGACCCCAGCACAGGGAGAGGAGTTGGATAAGGCACTTGGGAAAGACATGCTCAGGATAGAAAATAAGGTGGAGGTGCTGCTAGTTGGAGATTTCAGTTTACCAGATGTGGATTTCAGCCTTCCAGCTGCAGCTTCAGCAAAAAGCATGGCTATCCTTGACTTCCTACATGGTGCTTTGCTCAGGCAGCTAGTCAATAGACCCACTAGGGATGGGGCAGTGCAGGACCTGGTGTTTACAAAAAGGGACAGAATTGCAGATGTCATGTTGGGCAGTCCCCTTGGTACCAGTTTTTTTTTTTTTTCAATTAAAATGTTATTGAAGCTTATAATAAAACAGCAGTACATAAGGATTGTTGAACAAATACAGGGAAATATTACATAGATCAGTTTACAAAGAGAAATGCTAAAATAATCTTACAATTTACATCCAGTATGTATATAAATAAGAGTCTATTAAATGAGAATCAGAATATTTATCTAGCTATAATCTATATCTAAAAGAATTCATGGATTATAAGCAGAACTCCAAAAAAGGGCCCCAGGTATCCTTGAAAGTTTCATTGTGATTAAGCAAAACATGGCTGATCCTTTTGTTGTTTGCCTAGCTGCAAGGGAATCAAGCCATTGCTTTATCGAAGAGACTTTTGGATCTTTCCAACTCTGTAGTAATAGTCTTTTATAAGCAAGGGCAATAGATAAGATCCACATGTTCTTTTGGTTTTGTATACCAGAGATATCCCCTAAAACAAACACCAGAGGGGAAAAAGGGATAGGAGTCCCCAGAAGTGTATGACAAATTGCATGTATTTGTTTCCACATATTCAAGACTTCTTTACAGTGCCAAAATAAATGACCCAGGCCTGCTTTTGCCATACCACATCTCCAGCATGTGTCATTTTGGATAAGACCTAATCTATATAGCTGATCTGGGGAATAATAAAAATAGTGCAGTATTTTGAATTGGATAAGTCTTCCTTGGGTTTCCCTACAACACTTGATTGCATTGTCCCAGGTCCTATCCCAAACTGTATCTGGAATTTGCAATTGTAAATCATTTTCCCATGTTGCTTTAGCTGAGCTTGTTAGGGAAGGGTCAGTTTCATTTAAAATTTTATAAATAAGGCTGAAAGCCTTGGGCAAGTAGTAGGCTATTTTAAAGAAGTTTTCCCAAGATGTGCACGATTTAAGAGTAAAATCTGCTTCTAGGAAATTAGCTTTCAAAAAATATCTTATTTGTAGATAAAAGCTAAAATCGCACTTATTTAAATGAAATTTAAGTTTTAAGTCTTCAAAGGAGTATAATCTATTGTGACTGTCCAACAAGTAAGCTATAGTTTTGATGCCTTTAGTCATCCAGCCATTGTATGAGAGACCCTTGCCATTCGAGGTTAATGATGTATTGTGCCACAGAGGCATGAATTGGAGTGGGACATACTCCATTTTCATAAGTTGATTACATTTTCTACAAGCAACTATTGATCTCTAGAGAACAGGATGAGTTTTTAGATTTAGGGGCATCTGTCTAAATAATAAATCGGCTAAGCTTAACGGAGAGACAAGATTTATTTTCTGTTTTGAGCCATAGTAGGGTAATGGTTCTGTTTAGGGAGTTAAACCATAGGGCAGTTTGTTTAAGCTTGAAAGCCCCAAAATAACCATGCCACCAAGGGAGGGCCAAGCCTCCTTTCTTTATAGGGGCTCTTAATTTGTTTTTAGCTAAGCGAGGGGGTTTTCCTTCCCATAGAAAGTTCGAAATAACTCTGTCAATTTTGCTGAACCATCCAGGCAGAATTTTGGCAGGAAAGTTGTTCAAGAAATAGAAGAATTTTAGAAATTTTGTTTTGTGTGTGGATCTAACTCTCATTTGTATAAAGTCAAACTAATTAAGTACATTAAATTAAAAAAAAGAAGAATTTTAGAAGAATTTTGGAGCTATTATAATGTTTATTGCATTTATTTTCCCCCAAAGGGATAAATGCAATTTAGCCCAATTGTCTAGATCTATCTTCATGTCATTAATTAACTTGGAGAGGTTATGATGGATAATTTTGTCTATTGAATCAAAGACTTTAATGCCTAAATATAACAGTCCATCTAAGGCCTAGGCTATATCTAATTCCTTTTTTAAATGTTCTATCCTAGTTGAGGATTGACTTAACTCTAAGCACTCAGACTTGTTCCAATTTATGTAAAGATCAGAAATATTTCCAAAAGCTTGCAAGATTTCTTTAACATTTTTGAGGGAAGTCATAGGCTGTGAAATAGTCAGCAGAATATCATCAGGAAAAGCAAAAACTTTGTTAGAGTAACTTCCAAGTTTAATCCCAAAAACTTGATTGCAGGATGTTCCTAATTAGAGGTTCAATAACAAGGACAAATAACAGAGGGGGCAAGGGGCAGTCCTGCCTAGATCCTCTGAATAAAGGAAAGGGAGGTGACCTAAGTCTATTTGAAATTACACACACTCTTGGTTTGGCATATAAAGTTTAGATCCATTTTAGAACACCAGATCTGAAACCATTAAATTCCAATACACTATACAAGTAATTCCACTCTAGAGAGTTGAAAGCCTTACCAATGTCCAAGGAAATCACTAAAGAGGCCATTCTGTTATTCTCTGGTAACTTAGTTGCCCATAATACAGAGAACAACCTCCTAAAGGTGTCTGAGGCCTGTCTACCTTTCATGAAACCCAACTGCTCTCTACCTATCAAGTTTGATAGTACTACAGATATTCTATTGGCTAATATTTTAGCAAGAATCTTATAATCAAAGTTTAACTATGAAATAGGCCTATAATTACTACATTCCATTTTGTCCTTTCCTTTTTTATGCAATAGACAAATGTAGGCCTCATTCATTGAGTCAGGAAGGGTACCATCAGTAAAGGAGTCATGAATAGCCTCTAGCAGGTGAGGACTAATGGCTAGGCCCAAATGTTTATAAAATTCACTTGGTAACCCATCTGGCCCTAGGGATTTCCCTTTTGGTGCCCCTGTAATGACTTCTGAAATCTCCTGTATTTATGGCTTATCCAGCATATTTCTGTCAGAATCTTCTAGAGTTGGTAAATTGGCATTTTTAAGAAATACATCTGTATCAGCTTTCTTTGCTAACCCTTGTGATTTGTATAGATCACTGTAAAAATCCATGAAACATCTATTAATTTCTTTCACATTGTATGTTATCATCCCACTTTTATTCCTAATCCCTTTAATAGCATCTGATTTTGTTCCTGCTTGATCCTATAAACCAACAGCTTCCCAGCCTTTTCCCCAGACTCCCAATATTTTTGTTTACTATGGAAAAGAGAATATTCAATCTTGGCTGATTGTATTTTATTTATTTCAAACTGTAACACCAGAACTTTGTACAGCCCATCCTTTTTTCTCAAAGGGTTCTGTTTCAAATCTGTTAAAGCCTTGCTCAGCAATTCCTCCTTTTCTTTCAGCTTCTTTTGCCGCTCCCTCTTTTTTTT
This sequence comes from Neoceratodus forsteri, assembly GCA_016271365.2. Lineage (NCBI taxonomy): Eukaryota > Metazoa > Chordata > Ceratodontiformes > Ceratodontidae > Neoceratodus > Neoceratodus forsteri. Next base: position 613,191,877 of record CM057456.1, read on the forward strand.
GGATGCAAAACTAATAATGACTCCCCTTATGAATGCTTTGTATGCCTCCCATACAACTTTTGCCAATGTTTTTCCATTGCAATTGATTTTAAAATAAGAGGAAATCTTTTCCTGGATCCATTTTTTAAAGTTATTGTCTAATAATAAAGATGTATTAAACTTCCAACTGCTAGATTTCCCATTGTTGTTTTTAAATAATGTTGAGATCTTAAGTAAACTATGGTCTGATATTAGAAGATTCTCATACCTCACTTGACTAATATTATTACAGAGGGCTAGAGGCCTGAAGATGTAATCTAACCTACAGAATACCCCATGTCTCGCTGACAGAAAAGAAAAATCTCTGCCAGTAGGGTGCATAATCCTCCAAGCATCCAATAAACCTAAGTCAACAACCAAACTATGTAGGCTTTTTTGAGAGGTGGACATAGATCCAGAATTCCTTGATATGGACCTATCCAAAATGGGATCCATTACTTCGTTAAAATCTCCACCTAAAATAATCTCATAATCCCCTACACTGGCTAAAACAAAGGATAAATATTGGTAGAATTCTTTTTGTGTTCTTATTTGGTGCATAAATGTTACATATGGTCACATTCCTACCATAAAGGCTCCCTAATAGAACCTGATATCTCCCCTCTGTGTCTGTTAGATGGTCATGTTTGATAAAAGTTGTCCCTTTTCTGATCAGAATAGCAACCCCTCTTATTTTTTAGGAAAAACTGCAAAAATCTACTGTGGAAACCCAACCTTGGGCTACTTTAGCAGCCTCCGCAGATAAAAGATGACTTTCCTGTATTAAGGCTATGCCGGCTCTGTGTTTATATAAGTGATTTCATGCCCTGTATCTTTTGACAGGTGAGCCCATATCTTGAACGTTCCAAGTGATTATGTTAACAGCAGTCATAATAGCCTATAACACAACTAACTATAGAGTAAATAACACAAAAGAAGATAAATAGTGCAAAACAAGTATCAAGCAGCGATGTAACCTTGATAAATGTATACTTGTTTCACCCAACTAAAAGGGTGCAAAAGCAATTATAACTATGTACAAATCAAATACACTGACACTACTACACACTCAAACAAACACAATAAGAAGGGCATGAATAAACCACTGAGAACAAGTCTCAAATTGGAACACACATCCTTAGAACAGCCCAAACAAGAAACCCACACTTATTTTTTAGTGCTACTGGTAACTCTGGTTGAATAAGCTTCTAAATATGAGTTATTTACGTTGTATATGTACCTTCATTAACAGACAATACAATCAAAAACAATTTTACCATTCCCCTTTCATACCTGACGTACGATATGAAATTATTCTTGTGCAACATAATTTGAAAGAAGCAGCAAGGCCATTTCAGTAGAGGGTAGTCCTAAAGAGAGCCTAGGATCTCTGTTTAAGGAAAATATTGAGAAGTAAGAAATAAATGTCACGGGATCAAGGAGCCAATATCCCCACACTAATAACTACTGTACCTACCGACCTTTCCCCAATAATCAAGCTGTAGCCTCCAGAGATGCCCCTAATTTCACAAAAGAGGCAGCCAGGTGTTAAGCCGTCCTACCAGTACTAACCTGTTAAGAGCGTAAAAAAAAACCCTCTTTAAATAGGTCAGCCCTAGGAACAATTGGCCCGTCGAACAGACAAGCATTTATTTCACAGGTTTGTGACCATGCTTATATCTGAACAATTTTAGCTAACCTGACTTTATCCCGAAATCACATGTGGAAGGCTAATAACAGCATACTGATAGGGCTTAAACACTTGTGAAGGGATAGAAGCCTTGGAGGACAAAGTTAAAATATATTGGTAAATCAAATATACTTAAAATAACATTGCTGCATCTGCATTTTATAAAATTGCAATTCTTATAAAGGGCAGATTTGAAATTACAAATCAGAACCAATGTTGCTGTTGCTGCTATGCCTTTAAGAAGATCCCCTTCCCACTTTGTCTGATTAAAAAAGCACATATAATGATTCATATAAATAATCAATATTTTAGATTCATATGGGTAGTTTAATGACTCTGAGATTCCCCGTCTTGCTCATAGCTCAAGTCTTTGTACTGGTTATTACATGTCTGTAAGTCAAAGACTATATGTTTGTAACTAAAAATGATGACTGTTGCACACGCTGACGTGGAACCTTTGTAAAAGAGCCTCGGCTCAAAGGTATTGTAATCCTAGATTGAAATAAATAAAATAAATAAATAAATCCTATAGAATATGAATTCTGCAATAATTGGATAAAATCCATGTACCTTAGAATTTGAGACTCCAATACCCCCGAGTAGCATATAAATAAAGCAGGCTGCTATTTTCAGAGAGCAGTTTCTGAACATTGACCTTTACCCCCTGACCCTGCTTGTAAATATAAAAAATGTGGTAAAACACATTTGAATCAAATAAAATGACAGCATTATGCTACTACTAGGAACTAGTTAAAAACATTTGAAAATGTTTTAAAACTGTCAGAAAAAAAGCCAAGAAAAGTATCTAACGAGGTAGCTATCATGTGATTGCAGGCTTCCAATCATTGCGCAGCCACCATGATGAACTGAGAGATTTCCAAACTCTCCACTCGGACTAATCAGCAGCAGAGTGATAGCCACAAAAGTCATGTATCTCCTTCAAGCTCCAAATTACTTGGTGAGTATGGCTGTTCAAGCATGTCCTCCACTGGGCTAAAGGAGCTTTTGAAAACAGTCAGGAAATTCTGGGACGTGCACTTGGAGATCCGCAGCTTTATTTACGGAAGCTGGGCCAGAGTTAGGTAGAGGGCTATTTACTTGTTGTTGTCCCGCATTGTTAGGGATCGCACTTTTGCTTTTAAAAACTGGTTGAGCTCTCCTAGATATTTTAGAGGACCAGGCAGTTGACATAGGAATATTTGTTTTTGGATCAGAGGGCCGTCAAGAATTGTGTTTCAGTATTGGTATAAATGTTTGTTTTTGCTCTGTTTGCAAGCCTCTCTTAGGTGGTGAGGAGTGCGGGCTGCATTGCTGTTCTTGGGCTCGTGGCTGAAATTCTAAATTAGAATCCCTCTTGCTTCGGTTTCCAATTGTAGCTGGTGGATTTCTTTTTCCAAAATGAAACTGGTTTGGTTTATTTTTTAGTATTTCAGAAGTTTCTTGCCATGACTGTGAAACAAACCCCCAAGCCTCATCCAGTGAAGTAAAACTATAAGTGCCACTGCACCTGGAAACCACAAGAACAGCTGGATATTTAATGTAATAAGCCACATTAAGTTTTTGCAGTACAAAACGTATGTCCCCAAATAGTTTTCTTTTCTACACAATTTCAGATGAGAAATCTTGAAACAGGTAGATCCTATTATTGCCCCAGTATAGTGATTTCTTCTGCCTGGCCACTGCCAATATTTTTTCTTTCACACTGAACCTCAAGAACTTAACAATAATTGGCCTGGGCTTTTGACCCCGTTTTTGGAAGGGCTCTCAGAGATCTATGTGCCCTTTCGATCTCTAAGGGCCATGACCAGATGAAATGTAACAAAGATGGGAGAAACTCCTGCAAAAATCTTATCATGTCAGTCCCTTCCAACAGCTCAGGAATCCTATGATCCTTAAATTGTTTCTTCTGCTACAATTTTCCAAGTCATCAACCTTAGCCCCATAGCTTCTATTTTGGACAAGTTAGCATCAGATTGATCTTCAATTTTGCATAGGGAATTTTCAATATAAGACAACTTTTCCTCTGTTATATTCAGCTTCTCCTCTAAAATCTCAGCTTTCTCTTTTTCCGCACTTGTTTCCCTTTTCAGACTTATAATATCCACATGCATAGATTGTAATTTCTCTTTAATGAATGTCATGTTATCACCTGCATAATCATTTTGTTTAAACTTTTTACCGTTGTTTTGCTTTGTTTTGTTGGGGCTTACAGATGCCTCTGGAAACTGCAAGGGGGAGCTCCCAGACTGCATTACTGTGGCTGCTGGCTTATGCTTGCTGTCAGATGGCATTGCGGTCTTTCAAGGAGCCACTGAACATTTAATCTCAATTTAAAAAAACTAATTGGCCGATTGGTGTCTCGTTTAAGGCGTTGGTTTAGCGATACTAGATAGGTATTCCAATCACAGAAAATGTATGAAAAATTAACTTTAACACTATTAAAAAATGAATGTATGATGTTAGGTGGGAGAGCTACACTCTCAGGTTGTCATCATCTCAGGTGCGGGCGTGCGACCCCCTCCACGGGGTAGTACCAGTGATCACTGTACAGTGTGGTTTTACATTAAGACAAGAGCAGAGGCAAACCACATGAGACCAAGGGTCCTGGACTTTAGGAGGGCAGATTTTAAAGAAATGGGAGACTGTCTCAGAAACTGTCTAGTAGGGATGATTGCCAGGGAGAGGTAGAGGAACAGTGGAAAAAATCAGAGGGTATAATTGAGGCAACCAATCTCTGCATGAAAGAACTGAATAAAAGCAAAAGGAAAAAGAGACCATTATGGTACTCTAGAAAAGTGGCCACAGTAGTGAAGGAAAAAAGGGTGGCATTCAGGAGGCATAAGGAAATGCAGAGGGAGGAGGACAGGGAGAAAACAGGTAAGGCACTGAGAAGAGAAAAACTGCAAGCAGAGTAAAGGATAGCCAAAGAGGTAGCAAATGGGGATAAGACATTCTTCAGGTCCATAAGGTCGAAGAGGAAAGCAAGGGGAAGGATAGTGAGGATAAGGAGAACAGCGGATGGACACTGCGCAGGAGGGGACCAAAAAAGGAAGGACCTCCTAAACAGGTACTTCTGCTCAGTCTTTACAGTAGTGGAAGGGAAGACAGAGGATCAGGGAGCAGCAGAAATGGGGGGTGGACTCAAGTCCATTTGCAGAATAACGATTCCTCAAGGGACTTGCAGCAATGAAAGTAGTCAAGACTATGGGACCAGATGGGATACATTCCAAGGGTACTAAAAGAACTCAGGGATGTGCTGGCTTCACTGCTGACAGCCTTATTCAATGGCTCACTGGAATCAGGTGTACTTCTGAATTACTAGAGGAGAGTGGATGTAGTCCCTTTACAAAAGAGAGGCAGCAGGGAAGAGGCTAATACTACAGGCTGGTGAACCTCACCTCAGTGGTGGGGAAATCAATGGAAACATTGTTAAAAGAAAGATTGGTACAGTATCTTGAATCAAATGTGCTGCAATATCAAAGGCAGCATGGATTCATGGGGTGGGGGTGGGGGTGGGGTTATGCCAGATGAACCAGATTGACTTCTTTGACTGGGTGACCAGGGAAATAGATCAGAGGAGGGCAGTGGATGTGGCTTATCTGGACTTTAGCATGACCATCAATGTTGTGCTGCCCAAGAGACTGATTAAGAAAATTGAGCAGCCTTGGGGTGGGATCCAAAGTGGTTTATTGGGTTAGAAATTGGTTAACAGGTGGGAGACAGATGGTGGTGATTACTCTAAGGATGTAAAAGTGACCAGCAGAATGCCACAGGACTCGGAACTGGGACCAGTCCTCTTCAATATCTTCATAAGTGACATTGTAAATGAACTGGAAGGGAAGGTATGCCTTTTTGCAGATTATACCAAAATCTATAATAAGGTGGACAATCAGGAGTGGGTGGAAAGAATGTGTAGGGATCTTGAGAAACTCAAGGAGTGGTCAAAAACATTGCAGTTGGGGTTTAACACCAGAACATGTAAAATTATGCACCTAGGGTATAGGAACCCAGTAAATGAATGTAGGATGTGGGGGGGAGGTACTGTCAGTCACTAGGCAGGAAAGGGACCTTGGGGTTATAACATCTGATGACCTCAAAGTGGCATGACAGGGTGACAAAGCAGTGGCTAGGGCCAGTGCAAAGCTGGGATGCATTGGGAGAGGTATGTCCAGCAGGAGGAGGGAGGTGGTGTTGCCACTGTATTGCTCACTGGTGAGACCCCACCTGGAGTATTATGCCCAGTTCTAGAAGACACACCCCAGAAAGGATATAGACAAGGTGGAGGCAGTCCAGAGGAGGGCAACTAAAATGGTGCAGAGATTGCACCAAAAGCCCTATGAGGAGAGATTGAGGGATCACAACATGTACACCCAGGAAGAGAGGAGAGTGAGAAGGTATATGATAGAGACCAACAGTTACCTCATGGGGGGGTGAACAGGGTGCAGGAGGGAAGTCTCTTTCAAAGGAGAAGAAAAAGCACCAAGACGAGAGGAAATGCGATGAAGATGGGGTTAAAGAGGGATGCGAGGAAGTACTATTTCACTGAAAGAGTAGTAGATGCCTGGAACAGACTGCCAGCAGAAGTGGTAGAGGTGAAAACAGTAGGGGCTTCAGGCATGTATGGGATACACATAAGGAAATATTATTGAATAGGCAGGGAAGTTAGGGTCTGTGGAGGCAGACTAGGCAGGAACCAGCAGACTGGGTGGGCCAAGTGATCTCTTTCTGCTGAACAATTCTGTTTCTATGTTTGGCCTCACCCTGCAACACTTGAGTGGGGTAAAGCTGTTGTAAATCTTCAAGAGTTCATGGACAAAAAAAGACCAGGTGTCATCCAGGTCAGGTATTATCTCAAGCCTGCTCCAGGAGATGGCCACCAGCTCATGCATAAAGCTGCAGAAATAAAACTTCTTGTAACATCTGTATTTGTTTAGTTTGGGGGGGGGCATGGTTATGCAGTATCTCCCTTATGGAGTAGATGGCACCATAATAACTTGTAAGGTTGGAAAGTACACCAGCCATTGATCACTCCTGGCTTATGTTTGTAAAAATGATATCCAGGAGGGAGGGGACATTTTGGTTTTACATATTGTTTCTAGCTGCCTGGTAGATGAGTTGCTCAAGACCCATATTTAAGGCCAGCTTATTTATGACTTCACATTTGTCTAGGATCAGACAGTCCATATTGAAGTTACCCAGGATCAGGAACTCACGGGAGGCAGTGTTTGGTGCCAGAATGGAGCCCAGCATGGACATTAGTGCACTCCTGTAGAAGATGGTGATGACCTCCTCAGGCAAACAGATAGTATGTCTGAACAGGGTATATTTTTATTACAACCCCAGACAAAACAGGAGCATCAAGCTTCTTTGTAACATGGCAATAAAAATTGTGCTGAAATACAGAAAGCATATTGGTGCAAAGAAAACACATGGTACAAAATGAAGCGGGCATTAATTCCCTAATAATGCCCACTTCATAATGTAATACTATTTTCAGCCACATCCAAATCGCCACCAGAAAAGTAGAGAATCACAGCATGTTAATTCCCACCCACCCGCTCCACAGTACTCTTACAGCCGTTGCAAATGCAGCACACAGTGGACAAAAAGTTAATCTTGTTATAGTACAAATACTTTTTATTCGTAGCGTGGTTGTTGTACATGTTGTGGCTATATCCCCAAGCAGTATACCGAAGTAGCTTTGTTAATGGGCTAAAATATGGTAATAATTAATCCCATAATCCCACGCACCCGTTTACAGATGGGGAAATGGGATTGTAACGAGTATCATAGCAAAGATATTGTTGAATTTAACCAAAGTCTACTATTGTTTTTAACAGTAAAATACCGTTACTGAGAAAATGCTGATCTATGTAAACATTAGTAGCAAAGTACAGCAACGATGTAAACGAATGTTAAAATGCAGAAAATACAGAAAACGTTTTGAAACACTGTGTAGCTGTGTCTATGTTATTGTTTCCAAATAACATCTCTCTGTATTACTGTTTGTAAATGCTACCCATGTTACAAGCGTATCAATCCACTTCACAGTCGGGTTCTACTAGGAAATTAATGCCTGGTTGGGGGAGTTGGGCATGAGGCCGACTAGAGCCCTTCTTTGTCATAGATTAATGTTTACTTGTCATATAGATCATCAAGTTTCCAGGCCAGACAGGTCTGTGTATTCAACACAATTTCAATCAGTCTGAACCAACTGTTTTCTCTTTGTAAAACAGTAAACCAGTTTTTTGATCTGAACTCACCAGTGATTAACAGTGTCTTTTTGATACAATTTCTGTGCCCAAAGTTAGAAAAGTTTCATATGAAAACATTTCCAGGTGATTATCTGCAAAGTGGTAGAAAATTTAGATCCTTTTTTCGTTATTCAGACTGGGGAGTGGTGACTAGCAGGGTCCCACAGGGATCTGTTCTGGGACCCACGCTTTTTAAAATACTGATATCCACTATGAAAACATCAAACTGCTCATGGTTAACCAAGTACGCAGATGACAGCAAATTGGGTGCTCTAGTGAATAATGACGTCGCAGCACAGCAGTTGCAAAGGGACATAACACTGCTTGTACATTGGGCAGAAGAGCATAAATTAAGATTTAATGAGTCAAAGTGTAAAGTAATGTACCTTGGGAAAAACAACTCTAAGAATACATATACTGTACTGGTGGAGACAACACATGAAATTGACTTAGGAATATGTATTACAAATGATTTCTCCTTTATGACACACACTAGGAAACAAGCAAAAAAATTTAATAGAATATGTGGTTGCATACTTAAGAATATTAAAAGTAGAAGCTCTAAGGTGATGGTTCCTCTGAATACTGCTTTGGTCAGATCTCACTTGGAGTATTGCTCTGCTTTCTGTACACCCCAAAGCATATCGGGGAACAAATTGATAGAAGGTGTCCGGAGGAAGGTTACTAAGAAAATTTCTTCAGTGAAAGATACGTCTTACAAGCATAGACTGAGTGATTTGCGGCGGTACTCTATTCATTACAGGAGTGTCAGAGGGGATTTATGTCAGGTTTATAGAGCATTCAATGATCCATCATTTATGGAAAGCATATGCTTGATCAACAAAACTTGCACAAGACCAACAAGAACACATTCACTGCAGTTGAAGGGAGGACTAGTAAAGACAACCAAAAGAGCACAATCGTTTACCAATAGAGTGGCGTCAGTATGGAACTCCCTTCCTGAGCATGTGGTGTCCTGTCAATCAATGGATAGTTTTAAAAAAGCTTTAGACAAGTATATGACTCCAAACACATATAGGTATTTCCATTAATTGAGTGGCGAGTCGCAATAGGTCCACATAGACCTCATGACTTGTAACACACCTATGAACCTACGAGCCTTTTCCATTTGAGCACCAAAATAGAAAAAATTATGGAAAACAGGCCAGCAGGGATCTCACTGCCCCAGTGTTCTCCCTCCCTACCCTCCGCAAACGTTGCCCAGGGTCAGGTATCTGCAGTCATTCCAGAATGCTGCAAGTTCTCTTGTCACTCTGACTTCTGATTTTTAGTAGGAAAAGACTTCAAAGGTGCAGTATATACACAAGATTGCCAAGCTGTGAGGCCACATCTCACGTGCCTTGGGCTATTTATTACCCTAAGTTTCCTTCAAGGAGAACTGAGTCAAGGCATGCAAGGCTATACAACTGCAATACATTTTAAGTTTTTTAAACAAACCTTCCCCATATATTCTTAAAGTGGCACTAGTACCAGTGTATCAGTCATACATTTTATGATAAAATTACACATCCAGCAAAGAAGAGAAAAATCATAAATTAGAACATAACATTTCTAGAAGACTGGGGTATTTTTGGTTTCATCAGCAGGGATGGATGAATGTTCCATGTGATTTGCAGGGAAAGTCTTTAAAAATAAGTCTTAGATACATAGAAACTGATACAGTACATAGGAACTGTCGGCAGATAAGGACAGCTAGGCCCATCTAGTCTACCCTTAAGCCCTAAACTTGTATGCAGTCACTGACCCTAAGTGATCAATGGCTTTTCATCACTCCCGCCCCACCCAATGTTCCCTTGTGCCTGTCCCAGGCATGTTTAAACCCCTCCACTGTGCTTGCCCCCACCACCTCTAGTGGCAGACTGTTCCAAGTGTCCACCACCCTCTCTGATTAGAAAAAATTTCTCACATTACCTCTTAATTTACCCCCCTCCAATTTCATATTATGCCCCTCGTTTCTGATATCTTTTCTACATTGGAAAAGATCCCCACTACACATTGTTTATGCCCTTGAGGTACTTGAAGTTTCTATCATGTCCCCAGTGAGTATATATTGAGGACTCTTAGTCTCTCCTCATATGTTTTGTGATACAAGCCATGCTCCATATTTGTTGCCCTTCTCTGGACAGCCTCCACCCTGTCTATGCCCTTACGCATGTGTGGTCTCCAGCATTGCAATGCAGTACTCCAGGTGAGGCCTTACCAGTATTTTATACAATGGCATCAACACCTCCTGTCTCCTGTTAGTAATGCCTCTGCCTATGCATCACAGCATGCAACTGGCCCTCCCTGCAGCCTTTGCTCACTACTTTGATACTTTAAGGTCATCAGATATGATAACCCCTAGGTCCCTTTCCTCTTTGGTGATAGTCAGCACCTCCCCCCCATTCTGTAGCTCTCCCCAGGGCTCCCCCTACCCAGGTGCATTATCTTGCACTTTTTTGAATTGAACCTCAGTTGCCACACCTCTGATCATCTTTCAAGCTTCTCCAGATCCCTCTTTATTTTCTGCACCCCTTCTGGAGTATTCATTCTGTTGCAGATCTTGGTGCCATCTGCAAACAGGCAGACCTTTCCTTCCAGACCCTTTTCAATATCACTAATGAAGACAACTGATCAGGACTGGTCCCACTACTGATCTCTGTGGTACTCCTCTGGTCACCTCTCTCTCCCTAGATTGGATCTCATTTACCATCACCCTCTGTCTTCTGTCCATCAGCTGGTTTCTAACCCAATGTATCACTTTATGCCCCATGCCCAGACTGCTTATCTTGTTAACCAGCCTTCTGTGTGGGACGGTATCAAAGGCTTTGTTGAAATCTAGGTAGGCGATGTCTACCGCCCCCTCTGATTCACTTCCCTAGTCACCCAATCAAAGAAAATTATCAGATTTGTTTGACAAGACCTTCCTGCTGTGAATCCATGTTGTCTCAGATCCTGGGCACCAATGGATTCCAGGTGTGCCACTATCTTTTCTTTCAGCAGTGTCTCCATGATCTTCCCCAACACTGAGGTGAGACTGACTGGCCTGTAGCTCCTCGTTTCCTCCCTACTGCCACTTTTGTGCAGTGTGACTACATGCACCTTCCTCCAGTCCTCTGGAACCATGTCTGTGTTGAGTGACTCTGTGAACAGGGCGGCCAGAGAAGTGCTGCTAGTTCCCTTCTCAGCTCCCTTAATATCCTCAGGTGTATGTGGTCTGGCCCCATGGCTTTATGCACCTTCAGCTTTGTGAATGCCTCCAGAACTCTCTCCACTGTGAATGGACTGGTGTCCACTTCTCCCCCATTGCCTCTTTTCTCCAACTGTGGTTCTTGACCTTCTCCCTCCTTAGTGAACACTGAACAGAAGTATTTGTTCCGTATTTCTGCTTTGTCTAGATCCCCCTCCTTACATTCTCCTCCTCCCTTTGAGCCTCACAATCGTCCTCCCCCTCTGTTTTTCTTCTATCATTGATGTACCTATAGAATGTCATGTCCCCTTTTTTCACAGTCAATAGCTAAACCCTCTTCTGTCTGTGCCTTGGCTCTCCTAACAGCCTTCCCTGCTTCCCTTAGACATTCAATGTACACCTCCCTGTCCTCCTCCCTTTGGGTTCCCTTATACATCCTGAAACTTGCTCTTTTAGCCCTTACTTTGTCTGCTACCTCTTTAGAGAACCATAGTGGTTTCCTTCTTCTTTTCCCCTTTGGCTACTATCCTAAGGTATTGGTTAGTTACCTCCACTATGGCTCCTTTTAGTTTCCCCCACTGTTCTTCCACTCCCCTCCATTACCTCTCCCTTCTCCAGGGCTGCTCTTAAATATCTACCCATTTCACTGAAATCTGTCCTCCTGAAATCTAATACTTTTGCCCTTGTGTGGTTTGAGTCCCTGTCTCCATGCCAAACCACACCATGTGGTGGTCGTTGGATCCCAGTTGCCCTTCCACCTGGACTCCTTTGACTCTGTTTCCATTGGGCTATACCAGGTCCAGAATAGATTTGTCTCTGGTTGGCTCATGCATCAGCTGTCTGAGTCCAAACCCCTGCAGGGATTCCAAGATGGCTGTGCTTCTGGCTGAAGCAGCTGCCTGGGTGGTCCAATCTACATCCGGCATATTGAAATCCCCCATCAGCAGAATTTCACCTTTAGCTGCCATGTCATAAATTTCCTCCATTAGTACCCTGTCCACTTCCTCCCTGTGCCGGAGGACTGTAGATCACCCCAGTACATATTGCTGTGCCGTTCACTGGTTCAAGGGTGACCCATATTGCCTCGGCCTCCCCCTGTCTTCCCTGTACTTTTGTAGTCTTTATGCATTCTCTGACATACAGGGCCCCCCCCCCTTTTACTTTCCCTGTCCCTTCCGAACAGTGTATAGCCTGGTACGTTGACATCCCAGTCATGATTAGCAGAGTACCATGTCTCTGTTATTGCTGCTATGTCAAGGTCTGCATCTGCCATCAAGGCTTCCAGGTCTGGAACCTTATTTCCCCAGACTGCGGGCATTTGTGAGCATGACCTTCTATGTTTTATATCCTACCCTCCCTCTGTTCTTGTTCTCTCTCTCTTGCCTGTTTCCCCCACCCCGGTTTTCTTGTTCATGTGCTCCTGCCCGCCATTCCCCCTTTTACACATTTCACCTGCCTGCTCCTCCCTGCTCACTTCAGTTGTTCCTGTTGTCAACTTGTGTTTTTTCATGCTACCATGGGGTAGTGATCCTAAGCCACCTGTCCCTCCTGAGTCTCCCCTCTTGGCCAGTTTAAATGCTCTCTGCTGAAGCATTCCAACTTCTCATCAAGGAGTGAGGTCCCCTTCCCATACAGATGCAGGCCATCCTCCTGATATACGCTCACATCCACCCAGGTGGGGCCCCAGTCCCCTATGAAGCCAAATCCTTTAGCCATTCTCCTGGATTACCTAACACACTTGCATTCTTTAGGCCCGAAGCTTTCAACCCTCAAGGATGCTGTACCAAACCTGGCATCACTTCTGGATTATAGATCCAGGCTGTAATGTTTTGTAAAGGTATGTACTGTTTTCCATGTAGCTGCTTTGCAGATTTCCAGTAGTGGAATTTCTCTTGAAGCTGCCACTGAAGCAGCTGTGCCCCTGGTGGAGTGTGACCTCAGGCCCAGAGGCGCCTGTTTACCCATTTTACTATAACAAAACTGTATACATGCCACTATCCAGTGAGCAATTGTACATTTTGTGGCAGGTCTGCCCTTACCTACTTCACCATAGGTAAAAAAGAGTTGTGTTTGACTTGATCTGTAAGACTTGGTTCTGTCAATATAGTGGCTAAGTGTCCTTTTGACATCAAGGGAGTGAAGCCTCCTTTCTGGAGAACTGGAGTTCTCTGTAAAAAAGACAGGTAGAGTGATAGACTGATTTAAGTGGAAATCAGATACCACTTTGGGAAGGAATTTTCTATTGGTCCTGAGGACCACTTTATCCCTGTGAAAAGATATGTAGTCCTCATCTGTGCACAAGGCTTATAATTTGCTGATCCTACTGGCTGAAGTAATAGCAACCAGAAACACAGTTTTCCAAGTGATATACTTCAAATCTGCAGTTGCCATGGACTCTAATGGTGCATCCATGAGCTTGGCAATGCAGATATTCAGATTCCAGGCCGGGACTGGTTCCTTCAGGGCAGGGTGCAGAAGGTTGAGGCCTTTAAAGTATTTCCTGAAGACTGGATGAAAGGCCATGGATCTCTCTTTACCAGCTGAATGGTAAGCTGAGACTGAAGCCAAGTGGACCTTGAGGGTCGAAGGCTTAAGGCCTAAGGAATGTAGGTGTGTCAGGTAATCCAGGAGAATAACCAAGTCAGCCCTGGAGGGGTCAGTACCCTGACCTGCACACCATATGGAGAACCTCTTCCACTTTATTTATTTATTAAATTTTGGTAGGCCCACTGAGTCCCGAAGGTCCCTTTTTCAGGGGCGACCTGGGATAACAGTACAATACAGGATATATAACAGTGCAATACAGGGTATAATACAGAGGAGACAACATTTGATTGCATAAGTTGTGGAAGCATAAGGTGGTTACAGTCAGTGGTTTTGGAAGTATAAGGTAGTTACAGACAATGTTTTCTTAGTGGAAGGCTTCCTGGAACCCCTAAGCACTGCCAGCACCTGTTCTGACAGTTTAAGGTTAGAACATTCTAAGTCTTCAAGAGCCAGGCCTTGAGCCTCAGTGATTTGAGGTTGGAGTACAGGATTCTGCCCTGAGGGGAGGTCAGCAGGTTGTGCCTCCTGGGCAAGTGAATTGGTGAAACTACTGCCAGAGTCAGCAGAAGTGGGTACCAGTGTTGTCTCGCCCAATCTGCTGCCACCAGTATCATTATTGCTGGTTGGGACCTCAGTTTCAACAGGGTCCTGAATATCATTGGAAAAGGAGGGAAAGCATACAGAAATGTCCCTGTCCAGTCCAGAGCCATCGCATCTAGGGGAAGTGTGCCATTGAGAGGGGGCCTGCAACAGTTCATTGGTAACTGGTGATTTTCTAAAGAGGCAAAAAGATCCACCTCTGGAGTGCCCCACCTCCTGAAGATTGTACTGAGTATCTGAGGATTCAGGCACCACCCATGGTGGTCCTGACTTATCCTGCTGAGGGAATCTGCAAGTACATTGTCCTTCCCTGGAAATTGTATGGCTGATAAGGATACTTTCATGGAGTATGCCAAGGACCACTGCCTCATTGCTTCTGTGCACAGTGGGGCTGACCTGGTTCCTCCCTGTTTGATGTAGTACATAGTTGTGGTGTTGACTGTTCTGACCTGCACCACCTTGTTTTGCAGATGTGGGGCAAATGCCTGTAGAGCTAAGTAGACTGCCCTGAGCTCCAGCAGATTTATGTGCAACAGGGACTCTTGGGGAGACCATGTGCTGCTTGCTGTGTGGTTCAACATGTGTGCTCCCCAACCTAAAAGGGAGGCATCTGTTGTGAGAATTAAGGAAGGCTGTTCCTTTATGAAAGGTACACCTACCCAAAGGTTGTGTTCGTCCAGCCACCACTGCAGTGCCTGTAAAAGGCTGTGGGTGACTGGAACCAGTTTGGACAGCAAGTTTGTCCTTTGTGACCATTACTGTCTTAAGTGAAACTGGGTGTCTCTCATTTGAAATCTGGAACCTAGCACCACTGTGGTGGCAGCTGCCATGTGACCCAGTATCCTGAAGAATTCTCTGTTTGGTTTGGGTTTTCCTGGCACAAATGAGTTTGCAATCTGCAGAATGTTGTTTACCCTGTCCTGTGGCAGAAAGGCTCTGCCTAGGCTGGTATCCAGTTGTGCTCCAATGAACTCCAGTACTTGGACTGGTATTTGCTGAGACTTCTGCTCGTTTATTAGAAAACCCAGGGATACCAGAGTAGATTTTGATAGTGCTAGGGAGTGCTCTGCATGCTGCAGAGATTGACCCACTACTAATCAGCTGTCCAGGTAGGGAAAGACTATTACCCCGTTTTCTCAAAAACTCTACCACTACGGCCAGGCACTTTGTGAAGGCCCTTGGTGCAGAAGTTAGGCCACATGGAAGTGCTGTGAACTGATAGTGGCCTGAGGCCAGCCTGAATCTCAAGTACTTTCTGTGAGATGGTCTGATAGGGATGTGAAAGTAAGCATCCCTTAGGTCTAGGGAGGCTAGCCAGTCTCCCTTTTGTAATGTGGGAATGATTATTGAGAGAGTGATCATTTTGAATTTTGGTTTCAAAATGTGTCTGTTTAGCAGTCATAGATCCAGAATAGGTCACCAATCCCCATTTTTCTTCCTTGTGAGGAAGTATCTGGAGTAAAAGCCTTTGCCCCTTTGGTTTAGGGGCACTGGCTCCACTGCTTTGATTGCCAGAATATGTTTTACCTCTGCTTCCAGTAAGATTCTGTCTGCAGATGTAACTGGTGCAAAGGTTCTTGCTCTCAGCTTGGGAAATGATCTGAAGCTGAGTGCCAGACCCTGGTTCACTACCTCCAGGACCCACTTGTCTGTGGTGATGGTATGCCAAGCCTGGAGGTAGTGAGCCAGTCTGCCACCCACTGGTGGTTCTACAATAGGGGATGTGACCTGTACCAGCCCGTCAGGGGTTCTGTGTGGGCTGTGTCTGAATCTGAGGGGAAGGAGAAGGTCTTCTCATAGCTCTCCTGCCCCTTCCTCTGAAATAGCCTCTAGGCTGCTGTTGCAGCTGAGAGGCCTGTAAAAAAGGTCTGGGATAAAATCCCCTAATCTGGGGTGTATAAGAAGTGGGATCCATACTACTACCCAACACCCTATTGCCCGACAGCAAATAACCCAAAACCTATTTCCCGACAGTGTATGGTCCCGGCATTTCAACATCCCGATATATATATATATATATATATATATATGTATAAATATATATCTATATATATATAGATATATATATTTTATCCCGTCAGTATTTCAGACCTGCTACAGAATTTGCACATAAATGAATAGGCACAGCGGCCAGCAACAGAAATTAATTTAAAAAAAAAAAAAAAAGCCATTTCTTGCAGCATAAAAGACCGCAGCAGAAATAAAAAAAAAGCTATTCATTGCAGCATAAATGACCGTAAACAGAAATACAGTGGCCAACAACAGAAATGACAAGGCATGGTGGCCAGCAGCAGAAATTTAAAAAAAAAGCCATTTATTACAGCATAAAAGACCGCAAACACAAACACGATGGCCAGCAACAGAAATGACAAGGCACGGCAGCCAGCAGCAGAAATAAAAAAAAAGCCAAAAAGAAATTACAACAGAACTTAGAAAAAAAAGGTCTGCATATCTGATTGACCTCAGCCATTGTGCTCAGCAGTCACACCAAAAAACTCTGAAACAGTACCCATGACTATGTACTTATAACACCGAGCAGCTGTGCAGACCAAGCAGATCAATGTTAATTATAGTAATTAATTGACAGTAATAAATTAACTGTAATTGACAGCATCCACACATCAGCATTGCTCAATGACAGTGATGAAAACGATTGCTGACTCAGATGCAGAAGAGGAGTGTAAATGGATGGACTCACTGTGGACCGCATCAGTCTCCCAATTTATTCTAAAATCGGAACTGCTAAATCTGCTAAATCGGCAGGCTTCTGCTGCTTTTTAAAAGCTGGTGTAATAAACTGCGGTAAGCAGAGCAAGAGCAAGTAGAATAAATAAAGTAAGATCCGTACTTCCGCTTCACTTACAAACAATGTAAAACATAGTAACGGGCGGATGATGATGTCGGGCGGTAGGCACAGTTGGGAAAATACTTGGCGATTAATTGTCGGTCACTCGAAAGTCGGGCAGTTAATGTTCAGGAAGTAATACCTGACCCATAAGAAGTAGAAGGTCTGTCTTTCGAGTTACTTCGATAGGTAGATTTGTATTCCTCTACCTTTTTCATATAGGCCTCAGTTTTATCACCAAACAATGAATTATTTTCAATAGGGAAATCCATTGCTTTGGCGTGGGGTATCTGCAGTGAGGTTGGTGGCTCTGAGCCATGCAAATCTCCTAAGGGAGACAGCTAATGCCATTAGCCTGGCTGCAGTGTCATTGGCATCCACTGCCATATGGAACTGGTATTTAGTGGCATCAAGTGCAGCCCTTGCTGTGTCATAGAAACACAGAAACATAGACTTTGACGGCAGATAAGGACCACTTGGTCCACCCAGTCTGCCCATTTTCCTACCTACTGGATAAGCTGCAGATTCTAGTTAACCAACAGCCTATTTCCTGCAACCCCCTACTGTAATTGCCTTGTGTCTGTCCCATGCATGTTTGAATTCCCCCACTGTTTTAGACCCAATGACCTCCTCAGGAAGGCTGTTCCATGTATCCACCACTCTCTCCGTGAAAAAAATTTTCCTCACGTTACCCCTGAGCCGTCCCCCTCTATCTTTAAATTGTGCCCCCTTGTTCTTACACATCTCTTTTTCTGAAAGATGCTACCCTCCTGGACTTTGTTGATTCCCTTGAGGTACTTGAACGTTTCTATCATGTCCCCCTGTCCCTCCTTTCATCAAGAGTATACTTATTAAGCTGTCTCAGTCTCTCTTCATATGGTTTCTGCTGCAGACCCTGCACCATTTTAGTTGCCCTCCTCTGGACTGCTTCCATCCTGTCTATGTCCTTGCGTAGATGAGGTCTCCAAAACTGCACACAGTACTCCAGATGGGGTCTCACCAACTGTCTGTATAGAGGGATAACCACTTCCCTTTTTCTACTTGTGATGCCCCTTCCTATGCATCCCAGTATCCCCCTGGCTCTCCTTACCGACTTTTCACATTGCTTACCCACCTTTAGGTCATCTGATATGACCACACCCCAGGTCCTTTCCATTTTTTTGTTGTTAGTACCTCCCTGCTATTGTGTACTCTTTTCCTGGGTTTTTGTTTCCCAGGTGCATTACTTTGCACTTCTTTGCATTGAATCTAAGTTGCCATATGTCTGACCATTCCTCCAACCTTGCCAAGTCCCTTCTCATCTTTACTACCCCCTCTTTTGTATCAACTCTGTTACAGATCTTTGTGTCATCTACAAAGAGGCATACCTTTCCCTCCAGACCCTCTGCAATGTCACCTATGACGATGTTAAAGAGGACTGGACCCAGTACTGAGCCCTGAGGTACTCCACTAGTAACCCCCCTTTCTTCAGAATGTGTTCCATTCACTATTACCTTCTGTGTCCTGTTGTGCAGCCAGTTTGCTACCCAGGCTACCACCCTGGGACCTACTCCCAGGCTGGCTAACTTGATTATTAATCTTTTGTGTGGGACTGTGTCAAATGCCTTGCTAAAGTCTAGGTAGGCCATATCCACAGCCCCTCCCTGGTCTATTACTTTGGTCACCCAGTCAAAGAAATCAATTAGATTCGTCTGACATGACCTTCCTGCTGTGTCTTGCAGGTCCACTGCCACTTCACCTGGCACCTTGTCAGCCAGTGCTAAGACTGTATTCCAGAGTGCCTTCTGATATTGCACTCCATATGCCATGTAGTTGGCTTGCCTGACTATTAAAGAGGCAGCCATGTAGCTCTTCTTTCCCATGGCATCCATTTTTCGTGAATCTTTATCTGGAGGATGGGTAGCCAGGGGTGTAGTGGCTTTGTCGCATGCAGCAGCCTGAACCACCCCTTCAGGGTCAGGGTGATTAAACAAAAAACAGCTGTGGATAAGTCTAGCTGATACTTTTTGTCAACTTTTTTATCTACCCCAGGGATAGAAGTTTGGGGTTGGAATACCTGCAATGCTGCCTTTTTTAAGGGACTTATGCATTGGAAGCAGAAGGCGTTTTGTAGGAGTTAGGCTCATCATATCGAGGAACTCTGCTTCCTCCACATCCTCTTCATTTTCCTGAAGAGGAAGATTAAGGGTGTCTACCATGCTTTTTACAAAAGCATAGTGAGAGGAGTACTCTTCTGGACCCCTAGGAGGAGATCCAAACTCCTGCTCCGGGGAAACCTCAGGATCTATCGGTTCCCCTTCAAAATCCTCCTCATCCTCCTCACCATAAAAAACGTGAGGTTCCTGGGGGTAGGAACTGGTGCAGCCGGTGTAGGGACCGGGACTGCAGCCTGCAGGGCTTGTAAGACCTGTAAGGCCCTAGCAATGTCCTTAGCTGAGAGCATATTATGTTTGTCTGCTGGGAGCTCCTTAGCCTTCTCAGCCAGAGGCACAGTGACATGTTTTTCTTTTCATTTTTTCTTTAGTGGGGCAGATTCTGCAAAGGTCTCCACAGCCCTTTTTGACTTACCTTGTTCAGATTTCTCTGAACTCTTGTCAGTGTCCTTAGCTTTGCCTCCATTCTTTTTAGGAATAGAGGCAGATGCACTACTATCAGTAGCAGAAACAGAAGCCATCTCCTCTAACTTTTTAGCCCTTTTTCTTAACGTTTTGGGACAAAAAGTCTTGTAAGTCTCACAATTAGTAAAAATATGGCTGGTACCCAAACAGGAAATACAAAGGGAATGTCTCTCTGGTTTTGCTATAATCTGCCCATAAGACTCACAATATTTAAACCCAGTGGGTCCTGTGCATTTTTTAGGCTTGCCTAAATGGACCTCTGACATTGGATAAGACAGTAAAAAGCAATCGTAAAACTTTTATTAACACCTAGGAACCGGAGGTTTTAAAATTAAACAACCACTAACGGTTCCTTGAACCGAGCGCTATTCAGTTCCCGAAAAGAAAAGGAACCGAAAATACTCTAAATTTAAACAAAATAAAGCAGTCAAAGGAACCAACCACAGATACAAACTTTAAGTAATAAAACTGAGGTAAACCTCGCCAAAAGACACAGAACCCTCGGTTCCCTGGAACTGTGAGGGAACCACTAATAAAACTAAAAAAGCTACTACAACTATCAAATAAACTAAATTCTAAGGCAGCAATTTAAAATTAAACTTAAAACAAGTACTTATCTAACAGATAGTTTATTCTGAAGACAGTTCAAGGAGAGCTCTCCGGGACATCCTTACTAGGCAGGCAGAGTAAAGAACCTGAAGCACTCAGAGTGCAGCAGTTGCTAGGGCAGCAGCTTGAAATTGGCATGAGCCAATTGAGAGCTCCATCATTTGCATATAATTCCATCTCTCCGGGCAGTTCAACAAGGGAGGCTGACTGTATCAGTTTAATCATAATGAGTGATTCCTGGGGTTAGAACCTTCCCTTCCACAGACCAATCCTTCCACCAGGTGTTGAAGGCTTGGCTGTGTAGTGCCCTATCCTCACCTGTGCCTTAGACAGGTAGCACCTCTGAGAATGAGACAGAACATGCTACCTGTTTCAGGTACCCCCCCAAGCTTCCTGAAATCTTCCTGGACTCTGGGTAACTCCACTCTTCTCCCCACCAGGTCATTGGTCCCCAGGTGGACAATGACATCCAGCTACTCCCTCCTGGCTAGTGCCCTAGTGATCCTATGGATTCGTTTCCCATCCTTCCATGTAGCACTTCCTGGGATGCACTTGACCTCCCTCTTCCCCCTGCTAGGTGTTCCTAACTTCACACCCCAGACTATAGAGTCTCCCACTAAGAGAAGCTTCCCCCTCCTCTGTGGTCCCCTGTCCCCCTTCCCTGGGGCTCCAGCTTGAAGGTCCTGACCATCCTCCCTGGTCCCAGCTGCAGGTGCCTGTGTGGGGCATTCCCATTCTTCCAAAACAGTGTATGAGTTATTCAGCTGGACCGGTTGGGGAATGTGCTTCTGACTCCCTCCCCCACCCTCTCTGAGCCCGCCAAAGTCCAGTCACACTTCTTTCTGGGCATTCTATGAGATTCAGGTTGTGGACCCAGTGGTCTCTGGGTGGGGGTGGATGCTGCCTGTAACCAAGCCAACTCTGCGTGGAGACAGGCACCCTCCTCCCTCAGCCTAGAGAGGTGCCTGCAGATAGGGCAGCATCGCAGCCTCCAGAATGTCTCCCCGAAGACTGCTGCTCCACAACCACTGCACCACTCTCATCATGACTGCTACCATCCTTACTCTCCTGCCTGCTTATGCCTCCTAATTGCTATCTGCTATCTTGTAACCCTCTTCCCTGTTCTGCATGCTAACCCTTTTTTTCCTTCTCCCTCTCTCCCTGTCTCTCTTCTCCTGCAGTGACTTACAACTTCTCTCTCCTCCTCTTGCATGTGCCCTTGTGGACCTAGTTGCTAGCTGCACCCTTTGTACTTCTGCCTATATACCAGCTGGGCTATTGCTTGTGCTGTGCTGCCTAACTGTTCCTGTGTCTTTAAGTAGGTGTGGCTTGGCCTACCACTATATAGTTAGACCACCTGGGGGTGGTTGGGGAATGGGGATGTGTGGGTGGGGGGGTAGTTCCTTTGGTACTCTGTGTCTATAAAAACAATCAGGTAAAAAAAAGACTTTCTTCTGTAAACTACAGAAGAATTACATAAAACCTGTTACAAAACACAGACGTTACCTAGAATCTGTTACCAAACACAAACACTTCCTGAAGTGCCTTAGCAAAAGAAATCCCCAAAAGTAGACTGTGGAAAATCACTTTAGAACTAAAGGTAGTGGAAAGAGCACACAGCTATATAAACTCAGTTACATAAGCCTGTCACAAAACACAGAAGTTACCTGGAATCTGTTACCAAACACAAACACTTCCTGAAGTGTCTCAGCAAAAGAACTCCCCAAAAGCAGACTGTGGAAAATCACTTTAGTCTTATTCTATGTGTAACCCCCCCTACCAATTTGGGGGCTTACCTTTGTGCCCAGTAGCTCCTGTTTTGCTCTCCTCCTCTTCTCAGGCACCTCCAGAAATGCCTGCTACTTTATTTTGGTTCCCCCGCTTGTGGCCCATAGACATTATGTGCCCCTGGTGTCCCAGTCAAGCCCCAGTGTACAATTTAGTGCCATGGGGCTCCAGTCTCCAGCCATGCCTCCCCACTCGAAGCCTGCATTCTAGTGTAGCGGGGATCGCGCAGGCATGAGCGGCATCTTTGATCTCCTGACCACTTGCCTTGCGGTCGTGTGGGAGAAAGAGTTCGGTGGTCCCAGTGTCCCCACCTGCTCAGTGGGATCCAGTGACCACAGGGAGGGCTGTGGTAGCCCGTTTTTGTAAACAAAGAAAGAGATCCACGAGATGTCTATGATTGGGGCTCATGAATATTAATGAGCCGGAGCCCCGATTGCCTATAAATATTCATGAGGGTCTGTTCTGCCCTTGGGGAAGCTGTGTTTCGGTGACTGCCGAAGGGAACCAAAAATGTTTGAATAAATAACTGTACTTTCTGTGTATGTTTGGGGGAAAGTATTTACAAGGGGCAAAGTGTTTTAAATAAATAAATGCTTAATCCTGGCTGCACCAGTAATGCTGGGACTCAGACACAGTCTTTCTGCTGCAAGGCATCCTCAAATACTGGTAGCAGCGACAGGCAAATGGACTGGGCAAATTACTTGTTCTGGGCAGCGACAGCAAGAACACATCCAGGGCTATTAGACTGTGGGGCATTTGGGCAAATATTTTGTTTATACTGGCTGCACCAGGACTTTATTTGGGACTATATCTATTCTGCTTAATGGACTGTGTGTTAAGCAGGGCCACTGGTGTTCTGCGGCAGAATTTTCTGATTTCTGCGGCAGGGCTCCTTGACTTCTGCAGCAGCATTTTCTGATTTCTGCGACATGATTTATTCATTTCTCTGGCAGAATGCAGTCCTGTCATTGGCTAAATATCTAAATATGATGTGATGTCATCAATGACATTATATGCTGAGCATAGAGGAGGGGCTTCAGGATAAACAAGGTGGGAAAGAAAGCCTGACACTATGGAAAAACAGTATATTTATATGAAAATTCACCAAAAACAATGAATTCTGCAGCACTATATATATATTCTACGGCATGATGCAAATTCTGTGGCAAATTCCGCAACCGCAGAACCGTAGAATTCCAGGGGCCTTGGTGTTAAGCAGCCATTTTCAAGCAGCCACAGCCAACCGGAAAGCAACAATTTTAAAGCCAGGACTTGTGGGACATTAGCCAAAGCTCATGGGAAAATACCAAGTGCTCATGGGGAACTGCAGGGACCTAATTTCAGTTGCCAAAACAGTAAACCAACTGTGCATCGAGTGAGGTTCATGCATAATTCATTTTCTTGATTGACAGGCCCTCCAGCCAATCGGAGGCCAAGCATTCAATAGCTTCAGCCAATCTGGAGCCTCAGGAGAGACCCATAAAAAACTGTTTTCAGCATTTTTCCAGATTCAAGCAGGAGCCCCCCTCAGGAGTTGGGGCTCAGGCCCCCAGCCATGCAACTAGGCCTGGTGATCCAGTATGAGCCCCTCCATCCAGGAGGGGTGTTGCCTTCTTTGTAGTGAAAGTTTAAAGTAATTTAGTTAATGCAGTACCTGCTAGCCTAGGGGTTTCCAGAATGTCCTCCAAGTGCTAGCCCTCTCTTCCATGTTGCGGAATAATGTGGACCTGCAACTCAACATCAAGCCAGCTGTGAGAGAACTGAAGATTTCAGGAGCCTTCATTTGTGGAGATTTTACTGTGAGGAGCCTGAATGAGTACTCTTGTACCCCCTGGTGCAAGAAAGAAAGAGAAATGCTTAGTTGGGGCTGCCTATGCCCAGAGACTTTCTGATCTATATTGTTTATCTGGTCTGCACCCTGCATCCTGCTGTGCCTAACCTTAACCCAGTGCGGGTGGACCCTTTTTGAATTTTGACACTTTGCTGTTTGTGACTGTCCAATTGGTCTGCACCTTGCATCTGCTGCGCCTGTCTTGCCCAGTGCAGGTGGACTTGACTGTTCTGGGAGACCCAAGTGAGCTCAGAGTATTGTACAAATGTGCTGATATGTGATTGTCTGCTATGGAGCCTACAGGACTGGAAGGGGAGCACTCAGTACTAAACCTGACTTTGCCCGACTTGCCTGGGAGGTCCAGTATCTGCTAACTAGTTCCCGTCAAGATGTCCAGTGGAGCTGCAATCTGCAGCCACGTACCACAAATAGGACTGAGACCCCATGTCTTTTGGATTTGTCTTCTTTATCTGGAAATGTCTGAGTTCTGAAGTAAACTAGCCAGGACGGCCACCCTGGCCCCTGGTTGAAGGAGCAATCCCTTCATTAACTGTACCAAATGTGTCTGAAATATAAATGTGCTGAATGTACCAAAACATGTAAATGTGATGGATGTTCACAAAGAAATAACTGATTTCCAAACCCAGTGTACCCAGCTGGCTATACCTACCAAGTGTGTCCAGCTGCAACATGCAGGGCAATCCCTGCACGTGGTATTGGATTCAACTGACAGTAAATAGTTTTATCTGCCTAATTGTTCTCAAGTTCAAGCACTAATTCTTTCTTGAATCAAGCTGGCCAACGAACAGCTGCACAGTCCACCAGGCCTGCAACCATCAAGGGACTGTCTTGGTAACCAGTAACCCAGGTTTAAATGTGTGGGATTGTGGTGTCTCATACTAAATTTGGGGAACTGGTACCTGTGTGGGCAAAATAGTAATACTGTGTGCCATCTGATTTAAGGCAGTTAACTTAGATAGCCAGGGCTCTGGTTACCTGTGTGGGTATAATGTTGATTGCATTCTGATTTAAAACCAGTGTACCTACCCAGCTGGAGGGTTTCACCAGCACAACTCCAATTCAACTGTAAATATTGTAAATAATAATAATACTGAATAGCCTCTACTCCTCCTGTTTCCTATTCCTAAGCCCTAATCCCCCTGTAAATAAATTGTTATTGTTGTTTGCAAATAATGGTGTCATGAGCATATTATTAGAGAGAGTCATTTAATGTAAAATATTTGATATGTGGGAAATTGTCTATCGGGTCATGTTATGGGGTGACTAATACTTATAGTGGGTGGTATGATATCCCAGGGGGGTTGTACCAGGTAACTGCTAGCCCACTTAAGGCTAAACTCTGGGTGGAGGCACTGCGCAAATGTAAAATCATGAAAAAAAAATGTTTAAAAGTAAATTTGGGAACCCAGGCCCCTCAACCTTGGTCTGGCCAGGTAAGGCAGGGGTAGTAACTCTAGGAGAAGCACCGTCTAGGGGTTACATAGGGGCATGTCACAATCAAACATTCTATATTTTATAAAGGTGGGGCTGGCAACACAGCCTAGAGGTTAGAGTAATGAGCTGTGAATGAGCTTGTATATCCAGTAGACCTGGGTTTGATTCCCATATCCTCCACTTGCATACTGTGTGACTCTGAGCAAGTCACTTAACCTCCCCAGTGCTCCCGGGTCACCCCTGAAAACAGGCACTTGTGCCTAGTAGGCCTTACCTGGTTACCAAAGAATAAAAAAATGATATGCTTGCAAATATGAAAGAGAGGCATGGGGAAAGCCTTTTCTGCACTAGGAAATAAACAGGGTCACAAGAACATTGCTTTGATTTCATGGCTTGCATCTATCCAGCTTCACCAAAACCCTGAAGTTGCTTTGTAGAAGCAATGTTTTCACAGATGGGAAGATTATAAAGGTTATTTTTTTCCTAATGGTCCTATACTTGCTTGCAGATTTCAAGGAGAATTTTCCTACATGCAAGGTTTAGGACCTGCTTTTGTTTACATGACTATGAAGGAACGTGCAAAGAATATTTTGTGGAATGTGGATTCTTAGCTATGTTAATAACATTAGGTCAGTTTACTGTTTCTCTTGTGCTTGATGAACCCATGGCGAATAATTAACAAGGATACTGTTAGCAAAGCTGGAATTTGTGGTCCATTCTACTGTATGAATGTATTTATTAGGAACTAAGGCTGAGTTACTAACCGTTTGCTCTTGTAGCTACAGAATCAGGTATAAAACTTTTTCAGTTCTGGCAGAGAGGACTTAGAGAGAATTATGTCTATAGAAGCACTTGTTAATGTCTGCACAGACTGTTCATCCAGCATGACAGTCCATACCAAGTGATACAGATGTTTGGGCCATGCAGAACAATCTGGGGGGTAGATGTAATTTGTACACTCATATAATCTGCTAGTTGAAACTTTTGCACATTTGAATAGGATGATAATTGCATCACAGTTGTTGAAAACAAATCATAAACTGCACTTTTTTCCCCACTGTTTTGCTTTGTGCAATGTTCCAGTTCATTATAAAATGGCAGGGTAAAATCCAGTCATCTGATTGGCTCTTATTTATGTGTAAAATATGGTTTACACATGGTTATAAAAAGAACTGCTCAGCAGTGAAGAGTCCGGAACCCAGATCAATGGGCATTTGGAAGACAGGCATTTCAATTGGTCCATATAGCCAGAACTGATCTTCCACCACAAACATAGCTGCTACCTTTACACTGTAACAAAACTTCCAACTGGGCCTTAAAAATAAAACTACCTTAAATAAAAAATAAAACAAATTGATTAAATGTTGTTTCCCTGATTATCACACTCTCATTATATACATACATTAGAAACAATAAGTATTGTTTATAGTTTTCACTACAACTGTTTCTTTGCTGACAGTGAAACATCCACCTTCTATCTTTACCTGCTTATTAGGGAACTCTCTTCCTCTTGCCCTGACAGTGAGATAACTGAGTCTCTAGCTGTAACAAAGACCTTTGTTGTCTGTGTGTACAGTGCGTTAGGAAGGAAACATTCTGCCAGTGGAACTGAGCAGAATTTTGAATCCATGCATTCCATGGTAAACATTCCATGATAAACATTCCATATCTTGAATGTGGAGAAAAACAGAGAAAAAAAGCAGGAAGAAGAAAGTAGGCAATAATACAATTACATCATCAATGACATCACTTGCAGTGGGCGGAAGGACTATTTTATCACAAATGCACACAAGTAAATCTATTGTTTCTGCATACAAACATGCTTTTCCCAACAGTAAAAAAGTAAAAAAGGAGCCAATTTTATAAGTGCAATAGGGCACTCAGGGATGTGTGTAAAACATATTTTACAGCACGTCCGGTGGCTGAAGTCACTCGGCCTTCAGCCTCGTGCCTTACTGCCCCCCGTCTGTGCTGTAAAATATGTTTTACACACACTCCTGCATGCCATATTGCTTACTTAACATACACTTTATTCCAATAGCATTTTGGGATGAATTTAAGCAATCTTATGCATTACAAAGAACATCTGTGAGGTGGCGATGTCTCAACAACACAACTCAATTATTGCTACTTTATTCCTGTTATATTTGCAAGCTGTTCTAGTTCAAATGGTGTTATGAACTAATAGATGGTTCAAAGTTAGTTCTAAATTTGGCTAGACTGCAGGGAGGGGAGGAGAGGTTGCTTGAGATGTTAACTGTTGGTGTGGAACAATGATAAGCAAAGCTATGGGTCTGAACTGGGCTGGGGTTTTACCCCCACCCACCCAGGCAACACAAGAGCTATGTCTACATAATATTCAGACTATCACAGTGTGCTCCTGGAATGTCCAGGGGTTTTCCACACCCATTAAGCACAAAAAAGTGCTTAACACTCTTAAGAAGAATTAAGAAGACATGGTCATGGTCCAAGGGATGACAGATGCAAAGCACAGAAAATTAATGCAGGTATGGGTGGGACACTGCTTCGAAGCGTCTCTTAATGGCTACAGAAGAGCGGTAGCCATCTTGATGCAGAGGGACCTGCACTTTGTGGAGCAGAGGGTATTTAGGGATCCCAGAGGGGTACTATACATCTTTATGCAGGGTCAGATATAAGGTAATATTTTCACCTTTGGCAATATTTACACCCCTGCACAACACAACACAGTTTTTATGTTTGCTTGCTCGCACAGCACACAAGAAAAATATTGAGATAGTACAGCATTGCAGAGGTGTGGCAGTGTTGTGGCCAATGCAGCGAATGCTTTAATGGGCATATCCCTCGGCCACCAATTAATGCTGAAGCTGCCGATGACAACAGTTTCAGAGTGAATGCTGCACTCGAAAGAAATCTGCTGCTGCGATCAGGGACAGTTTCGTCATTGCAGTGGCAGTCCCCCCTCCCTCCCAACCAGACACACAGCAGGACAAAAAATGTAAATGTTAGCTCCCTCCCACTGCTGCTGCCCACCCTGCACCCTCCGTTCTCCGTCCCCTGCCGACATCGGGGTGCTCAATCCCTGTGTCAGCATGCATCCCCCCCTCATTATAGTGGCACATTGGGAACCAACCCTGGTGAGCCAAAAAATACTTCTTTGATGTTTCCAACACTGGGATGCCCACTCCCGGAGTCAGATGCACCACCCCCCATGCCCCTATGTTCTCAGCCGACCTCGGGGTGCCCAATCCCTGGGCAGGCATTGATCTCCCCCTCCTCCCATACTCTGGCACACTGGGAGCCCACCCCTGTGTGCCGAAATCTGATTTGTTAATATTTCACCTGTAAAAAGAAAAGAGTCCCACAATGTCTTTTTTTTAAAACCTGAAAAAAAAAAAAAAGCGGCCCCTCGTCATTCCGCCATCCCCTCCCCAACCCACACCTCCCTCTCTGCGCTACCTCCCGCACCCTTCCTCACCTATACTTACCTCCAGAGGTTGGGAGCAGCGATCTTCAGTGAACCCGGAACACATCTGCACTCTTCAAAGACCAACCGAGAACTGAAGAAATGACAGTAAGCCCTATAATGGCAGTCAATGGGGGGGGGTTCAACTTAGGTTGATATATCAGCCAATTTTTGGAGTTTTAGTCCAACATTTTCAACATGGGGTTCTTGAGACCCCACCTCATGAACTCTGGCACTGACATTTCATTTCTCAGTCTCGAAAGGTGATTTCACGGTTGCTGCGTGGAATCACCTTTCAGGACCAATTAACAGAATGACAGCACCACTGTTCATGAGGTGGGGTCCCAAAAAGCCCTTGTTGCAAATTTGGTGAAAAAACTCCAAAAACGACTGTGTTATGAGCTTTCATTGCACAGTTTCTACGCACGCTCGTAACTTCATCAATTTGTAATATTTTCACTCCAAATTTCCAAAATTGCCATTTTTCCCCCCATGAACAGTACAGCTGTCATTTTTTTGCATCCTTCCCAAAATGTGTTTTTGCACCTGTGGCGCAGAATGGCGCGGTCATTGTGCAAAATCAAATGTCAGCACAGATTAATGAAATTACAGTGCCACTGTTCATGAGGGGAGGTCCCAAAAAGGCCATGTTGAAAATTTGGTGAAAACATTCCAAAAAATGACTGTGTTATGAGCGTGCATTGCACAGTCTCTATGCACACTCGTACCTTCGCCACTTTTTCATATTTTCACTCCAGATTTTCACCATTGCCATTTCTTCACCCCTCCTCATGAACAGTGCAGCTGTCATTTTTCACATCCTGCCCAAAATGTGTTTTTGCAACTGTGGAACCGAATTGCACAATCGCTGTGCGAAATCACCTTTTGGGATAGGCAACAAAATGATACTGCCACAGTTTATGGTGGGAATCTAAAGCCCATGTTGAAAATTTGGAGCACAAGCACCAACAAATGCCAGGGGCATTAGGGTTTTCAACCGTAATGCCCACCCTGTACGGACTGACAGGCGTCGGGGTGTGACTTGGGGTCGTCAGCTGTAATGCTCACACTATTCCAACCCCACCCCACCCCCAAGCCACTGACAGGCATAGAGGTGTGCCTTGGGGTCTCTGGCCCTAACGTTCACCCAACTCTCCTGTACTACACCCATCTCATCTTATTTCCTTATGGAATGGGGTGAGTGTAAGGGCTGAAGACCTCAAGGCACGCTCTGACACCTGTCGATGTCTGCAGGGTGTGGTGAGGTGGAATGGCGTGAGTGTTATGACCGACGACCCAAAGGCACACCCCCAATGCCTGTCAGTCTCTGCAGGGTGGGGGTTGGCATTACTTCAATACTTCACTGCCATTCCTATTATGCATCTCTCTAACCACTGCACTACCAATGTGAATACCAGCAAGCAAACTTTCGGCATTGAAAAATGCTTGTTTTATGATGAGATGCTGGCTCTCTTCCAGCAGGAGCATTTCCCCAACTTGATCCTTGTAGGGGATTTTAATTATGCTTTGACTGGTGCGATGGACAGGTCAGGTGGGACAGACAGGAAGCCGGAGTCCAGCCCTGGGGTGCGGGTCTGATGGAGTTAGACCTCATAGATGTCTGGAGGGAGGCTAATCCTGATTCTAGGGAGTATACATTTTTTCAACCCCCCATGGCATGTGGTCAAGGATTGATTATATTTTTGCCCTTAGAACTTTGTACTTCAGGGTCACCCATACTGAAATTATGCTCATCGTAGTCTCAGACCATGCCAGGGTGCTAGTGGCTTTATGAACTCAGAGAGGAGAAAGAGAATGGGGGAATTAGAGGTTTCTGGCCTATATGTTATCCTCTAAGCAATTTGTGGAATTCCTGCAAGAACAGTGGGGGCATTACATGAAGGAGAATCAGGAAACAGCCCCCTTTTATTGGGAGGCCAGGAAGGCATACATGTGGGTGATGGTTATATCTTACATGGCAAAGCAGGCCAGACAAAAATGGGAAAAGCTGCAAAAGCTGGAGGATGCTGTTAAGGTCCTGGAGAAAAAAGCCTACGGGGACCCATTTATTGAGGTCATGTGCCAGCTTAGAGTGGCTCGAAAACAACTAAATTTAGCTATCACTGATGGGGGTAGCAAAGCCCTCTTCTATACAAAGCAAAGGATCTATGAATGTGGTAGCAGATCCTGCCCCCTGCTGGCAGCATTGACTCAGAGTATGGCCATTGCTAACACTGTCACTGCTCTAAGAGACGAGAGATGGCAGGTTTATAATAAAAGTCCGGACAGTAGGGTGCAGTTCATGGCATATTACATGGTGCTATATACAAGGAAGCATGTGCAGCGTGCACACGAAGCCAAGGATTTTTTGGCAAATTTAGCTCTGTCGCAATTAGGGGAAGAACAAAGAGACTAATTGGGGTGCCATTAATGGTTGCGGAGCTTGCTGCAGCAGTAGCCACACTTAAAAAGGGAATGTGGTAGGCCCAGACGGACTGAGTGCCAAATACTATAAGGTACTGGGTTTTCTGGTGTTGCAGGGCCTGCAAACCACAGAGGAAGAGGCGCAGGAGCAGGGTTTATTCTCTGACTTATGCCATCAGGCAACTATAGTGGTAATCTCCAAGCCGGGAATGGACCCTAAAACCTACACAACCTATAGGCCAATACCACTTCTCAACTGAGATGCTAAAATAATTGGCAAAGGCCCTGGCACAGAGGTTTGAAGTGCTACTTCCGAATCTCATGAAACCAGACAAGACCTCATTTGTAAGAGAGAGGTATTCTTATGATAACATTCAGCCCCTGCTGAATACGGTGCACTGGGGCTCTCAGCATCCAGGAGAGGCACTTGTGCTTTCCCTGGACACCGAGAAACCCTTCAATAGGATAGAGTGGCCCTGTCTGTACAAGGTACTGGATACATTTGGCCTCGGGGAGAGATTTCAAGAATACGTCAAGTTATTCTACACTGCACTTAAAGCTCGGGTCTTGGTTAATG
Source organism: Neoceratodus forsteri (assembly GCA_016271365.2). Classification (NCBI taxonomy): domain Eukaryota; kingdom Metazoa; phylum Chordata; order Ceratodontiformes; family Ceratodontidae; genus Neoceratodus; species Neoceratodus forsteri. Next base: position 613,223,768 of record CM057456.1, read on the forward strand.
GAGGGCTCTCTGATGAATTTGAGCTTGAGTGGGGTATGATGTAGGGATGCCCCTTGTCCTCCCCTTTACTCTGGTAATAGAGCCACTTGCGGAACATATTAGCAGAATCCTCACATTGTTGAAATCAGGGGCAGATGGGGAGTGGAGCACAAAATATCATTATATGTGGACAATATCCTCCTGTTCAGGACTAATCTGGCACGCTCCCTGCCTGGAATTGTTGCGGCCCTGGACAGTTTCTCCAAGTTTTCAGGATATAAAATCAACTTGGGCATGTCCAAGCTGATGCAGGTGGGGGTGACCACAAATAGCACTGTGGGGAATCACCCTTTGAAAGAGTAACCACCTTTCTCACATATCCAGGCATTATGGTGGGCTCTCAATTAAATAATTTATATTGGCTAAATTATGCAAGATTGCTTAAGACATTAGAGGGAGACATGATGCAGTGGAGATCTATGCCTATCTCCTGGCTCGGCCATCTCAATTTATTGAAAATGAATGTTCTCTCGCAGATACTTTATCCCTTTCAGATGCTACCCATGGGACTTACTAAATGGGATCTGCAGCATCTTGAAGCTAAGTGCACCACATTGTTGTGGCAAGGGAAGAGGCCTAGAGCAGCCCTGCTGTGCTTGAAGGGGACGGTATCTAAGGGAGGTCTGCAGTTCACCTAGTAACCTAGCTCTGCTTGATCAGAGAATGGCTGCTAGGGGAAGGGGGGGACTAGCTGGGTGACCCCGGAGTTAGCACAGGAAAACTCCTCTCCACTTATTTATTTAGACAGGGCAAGAAAAGGTAAATATATGGCTAGGTGGGACCCAAACCCCCTAGTAATTCACATGCTGTAGGCAACAGATACCAGCCAGGATGGTAGAAGGAGGAGAGAGCAGGATAAGACCATCCTTGCACCAGTCAATGGCAATCAATATTTTCTTCCAAGATTGGCTGAGATGGAATTTATGCAATGGAGACAGGATGGGGTAAGATGTTTTGGGGATTTGATGGGCTCTGGTGGGCTATACAGCCAAGATGAACTGAGGTATATCTATGCCTTCCAGGAGCAGCATAACGTCTGGTATTTGCAGGTAAGGGCCTACCTTAGGACTACAGAGAGACTGAACCCTGAACTTTCAAATCTGTATTGGTTGGAAAAGGAGAACATGGACACCTGGACAGTCCCAAAGGGCTCTATGGCAAGGTTATACTCACACCTGAAAGAAGCTATGCCAAGTCAGTCATTGAAAGTTCGCAGACATTGGGAGCAGCATCTGGAGGTGGGGATTTCTGATGTAAACTGGTCAACTATTTGTGAATCTCACATGGGACTGCTTTGGTGCAACAAGTACAGGGAAGCCTAGGTTAAGTTTATTCATCAGTTACACAGAAGTTGTTGGCAGAGAAAGACCTCTTGGCCCACCTAGTCTGCCCTATTTTCCCTACCTACTATGCCACCACAGACCCTACTTGATCTTTGCCCCCATCTTATTTCTAAGGTCCCCTTGTGTCTATTCCATGCATGCTTGAATCCTGTTACCATTTTGGTACCCACCACCTCCACTGGGAGGCTGTTCAAGGCTCAGTGATTGTAGGTGGGCCAAATAGTACAGGACAGGCAACCCAGACTGAGACAGGGGTGATCTTTTTCTGTTTGCTCCATAAGGAGAACCTTTTCCATTTGGAAGCATAGGTTTTCCTGGCTGAGGGTTTTCTAGGAACCCTGAGTACATTTAAGACTTCATCAGAGAGTTGTAGAGCCAACAACTCTAGGTCTTCAAGAGCCAAACCTTGAGGCAGAGAGATCTGAGGTCAGGGTACAGGATTCTGCCCTGTGATGTGGTCAGGAGATTATGCCTCTGAGGATAATGAACTGGCTGTGACACTGAGAGGGCTAGCAGGAGGGAGTACCATGGCTGCCTCGCCAAATCTGGTGCCAGCAGAATCATAGTTGCTGGGTGGGTCCTGAGCTTTATGAGGACTCTGAGCAACAGAGGGAAGGGAGAGAAGGCATAGAGAAACTGCCCTAACCAATCCAGTGCCATGGCATCCACTGGTACTGTCCCTTGAGCTGGAGGACTGCAACAGAACTGGGGCACCTGATGGTTGTCTGTGGAGATGAAGAGATCTAGCTCTCGTGTGCTCCACCTTCTGAATACTGAAGTCAGAACGTGTCTGTTTAGGCACCACTTGTGGTGGTTCTGGCTGACTCTGCTGAGGGAATTTGCCAAGACGTTCTCCTTCCCTGGCAGGTGGACTACAGACAGAGATACCTGCAGGGAGTAGGTAAGGTTTCATACCTTCTTGGCCTCTGTGCTCAACAAGGTCGACCTGGTGCCTCCTTGTTTGTTGATGTAGTACATGGTAGTGGTGTTTGTCCTGACTTGCAGTACCCTGCCCTTGATCTGGGGGGAGAAGGACTGCAGAGCCAGGAGAACTGCCATGAGCTCTAGCAGGTTGATGTGCAAGACTGACTCCTGAGGGGACCAGGTACCTCTCATTGCCAAATTGTCCAGCTGTGCCCCACAACCCAGGAGGGAGGCATCTGTGATGAGGATGACAGAGGGAACTTGCTGTCAAAAGGGCATTCCTTCCCTGAGGTTGTCTCTATCTTGCCACCAATCCAGAGCCTGAAGAAGATACTTTCTGACAGGCACTAGTTTGGACAGAGGGTCCCTCCTCTGAGACCAAAGGGACCTTAGATGGAACTGGATGTCCCTGATTTGAAATCTGGCCCCCTGGCACCACAGCTGTAGCAGCTGCCATGTGGCCCATGAGCTGCAGGAAGTGCCTTGCTGGCCTGGGTTTGTTGAGCTCAAAGGAGCCTGCTAGAGCCACTATACTATGTACCCTATACTGTGGGAGGAAAGTCTTCCCTTGCAGAGTGTTTAACTCTGCTCCTATCAACTCTAGGGCCTGGGTGGGTTCTACTTGGTACTTCTGGGCATCAATAAGAAATCCCAGAAACTCCAAGGTGCCCTGAGTGAGGGCGAGTGGATCCCTGATGTGCTGGGTGGACTGTCCCATGACTAGCCAGTCATCCAGCTAAGGGAACACTGTGACTCCCAGCCTTTCTTAGGTGTGCCATGACCACAGCTAGACACTTTGTGAATGCCCTGGGGGCAGAAGTGAGGCTGAAGGGTAGTGCTGAAAACTGGTAGCGACCTGAGGGCAGCCTGAACCTCAGGTACTTCCTGTGGCTGGGTCTGATGGGAATATGAAAATAGGTATCCTTGAGATCCAGAGATGCCAGCCAATCCTCTTGCTGCAGGGTGGGAATGATCATGACCAAAGTGACCATTTTGAACTTTGGCTTTGTCAAATGTATGTTCAGAAGTCTGACATCTAAAATAGGTCACCATTTCCCATTTTTCTTTTGGGTAAGAAAGTATCTGGAGTAGAAGCCTTTCCCCCTCTGAGACGGGGGGACAGGTTCTATTGCCATGATGTGCAGTAGGATAATGACTTATTTATTCATTTTAGTCTTTGGTAACCGGGTAAGGCCCACTAGGCACAAGTGCCTGTTTTCAGGGGCAACATTGGGAGCAGCTGGTTGCAGAGACAGGACTGTGCTGCAGCAGCTACTGTGTGTTTCATTTGTGTTTTAATGGGTGTATGAGCCCTTATTTTTAACTGCGTACGTTATAGCTGGGTTATTGTCCAGGCGTACTGGCTTGGTGTCGAGACCTCCGTTCCCATTGCCAGAGGAGCGGAGGACTGTGACTGAAAGTGCACTGTCGCAGCTACAGCTGCTGACTGGTACAGCCCTTTAAAGCTGGCCACTGGTGGGCTATACTGTCTTTTTAAAGGCAGTATATTTGGCCAAAGCATGAGCCGGCAGGTCATTGTGTGGGGTTGCTATACAACACCCCTTTCATCTGGGACTATCTGCTTCTGCCTCCCTCGTTACAAAGATGAAGCTGTAGTGAGTGCTGGCAAGCGTGGAGTGGAGGCGACATAGGCAGAGGTCAGTGGTGTCTAATGGTGTCAAATGGTGAAAACGGGGGAAAGGGCATGATCCCATACAAACAAGCATTTGTCAATGCCGAATGTTTGCTTGCTGGCATTGGCATTGGTAGTGTAGGAGTTAGAGAGCTGCATAATAGGAATGGCAGTGAAGTATTGAACTGAAGCAAACCCCACCACCACCCTGCAGAGGCTGACAGGCATTGGGGTGTGCCTTTGGGTCGTCAGGCATAACAGCCACGCCATTTCACCACACCCTGTCCTGCAGACACTGACAAGTGTCACGGTGTGCCTTGGGGTCTTTGGCCCTTATGCTCACCCCATTCCATCAGGAAATACGGTGAGATGGGTCCTGTATAGGAGAATGGGGTGAACTTTGGGGCTGAAGAGTCCAAGGCACACCTCAATGCCTCTCACTGGCTGCAGGGTGTGGAATGGTATGAGCATTACAGGCGAGAATCCCAAGTCATACCCCGATGCCTGTCAATCTCTACAGGGTGGGGCGTTATGGTTGGAAACCCCAACGCCTCAGGCATTCGTTGGCATTTTCACTCCAAATTTTCAGCATGGGTTTTTTGTGAACCCCACCTTATGAACAGTGGCAATATCAGTTTGTTAGCTGAAAGCTGATTTCACACAGCGACTACGCCATTTGGCACCACAGGTGCAAAAACAAATTTTGAACAGGATGTGAAAAATAACAGCTGTACTGTTCATGGGGAGGTGCAATAAATGGCAATGTTGAAAATCTGCAGTGAAAATATTAAAAAAACTGGTGAAGTCACAAGTGTGCATAGAAAATGCGCAACGCACACCCGTAATGCAATTATTTTTGGGATTTTTTACAGCAGATCGTCAACACAGGGATTTTGGAACCTCCACTCACGAACAGTGTCACTGTGATTTTCTTAATCTGTCCCGAACAGTGATTTCCCACAGCGACCACGCATTTCTGCGCTGGAAGTGCGAAAACACATTTCGGCCATGGTGTGAAAAATGATGGCTGTACTGTTCACAAAGAAGTGTGGAAAAATGCCAGTGGTGAAAATCTGGACTGAAAATATTAGAAATCCATGAACTTATGAGGGTGCGTGGAAACTGCGCAATGGTCGCTTGTAACACAGTCATTTTATGGACTTTTTTCACCAAATTTTTAACATGGCCATTGTAACACCTCTGCTCATGAATGGTGTCACTGTGAGTTTCTTAATCTGTCCCAAACATTGATTTCACACACTGACTGCGTCATTGTGCGCTACATGGGCGGAAACATATTTTGGGTGAAATGTGAAAAATGACAGCTGTACTGCTCATAAGAAGGTGTAATAAAATGGCAATGTTGAAAACCTGGAGTGAAAATATTGAAAATTCGTGAACTTACGAGCGTGCGTAGGAACAGAGCAATGCATGCTCGTAAACAGTCATTTTTGAGAATGTTTTCACCAAATTTTTAACATAGCTATTTTAACACCTCTGCTCATGAATGGTGTCACTGTTATTTTCTTAATCTATCTTGAAAATTGATTTCACACACTGACTGTGCCATTGTGCACTACAAGCGCGGAAACACATTTTGGGCAAGATGTGAGAAATGACAGCTGTACTGCTCATAAGGAGGTGTGGTAAAATGGCAATGTTGAAAATCTGGAGTGAACATATTGAAAATTTGCGAACTTGCTAGCGTACATAGGAACAGCACAACGCATGCTCGTAAAACAGTCATCTTTGGAATTTTTTCACCAAATTTTCAACATAGGATTTTTGGGAGCCTACCTCATGAACTGTGACACTGTTGTTTTGTAAATCGGTCCCAAAAGGTGGTTCCATGCAGTGACCGCCAAATCACCTTTTGGGCCAGATTAACAAAATGACAGTGACAGAATTCATGAGGTGGGGTCCCAAAAACCCCATGTTGAAAATTTGGTGAAAAAATTCCCCAAAATGCCTGAGATATGCATCAAAGCTGAAAAAACCCAGTTTATTCCATTATACAGCTTACCGGCATTTCTTCAGTTTGCGGTCGGCTTTGAAGAGTGCAGACATGTTCTCGGTCCACGAAGATCATCGCGCCAGACTCCAGAGGTAAGTATGGGGTGAGTGGAGAGTGTGGGAAGCAGGGTGCGCAGAGGGTGGGCACAGGTGGGGAGGGGGGTCAGGACAATCAGCGAGGAAGGTTTTTCTTGCAGGTTTTTTTTCCCTTAGGCGGCGGGACTGCATTGCCATACTGGGGGCTCCCAGCATGGCAGCTGGAAGGCTGTTTGGGGGCAGTGGAGACGATGGGGATTCGGCACCCCCGTCGGCCATATGGACTGTCGCCACACTGGGGTGGACTCCCAGCGTGGCACCCAGTAGTCTCTTGTGGGGGAAACAGTGGAGCCGACGGGGCGTTGGAGGCCCCTGTTGGCCATACAGACTGTTGACACACTGGGGTGGGCTCCCAGCGTGGCACCTGGAACTCTGTTGGGGGGGGAGGGCAGCAGAGCCGACAGGGGATTGGGCACCCCCGTCAGCCATACAGTGTGTGCGTGGGGGAGGGGAGCATGAGCACACAATATGCGTGTGTGTGTGGGAGGAGTGCATGAGCAGGCGATATCTTATTGCTGCTCACTGAAGCGTAGCTCTCCCTTTAAACTGTAGGGCACTGCATTTTCAACTGCTGTCATAGACAGCTGCAGCATTCATTGGCGAACTGTGGCCGCACCTGCAAACACACTGACTGAATTGGAAGACAGGGTGCCACACCTCCGAAAACTCAGATGATGGCACTATGGCCCAGATATTCAAAAGGGTTGCGCCATGCGCAACAGGGTTGCGCCATGCGTAAGTCCAAAATGCGCCATTCTGCGATATTCAGCAGGAGGCAGTTACGCCACTGGCAACAAGTTGCGCAAGAGAGCAATGCAAATGAATGCATGCTCAACAGGAGGGGGAGGATCCATGCATAACCTGCGCAACCCGATATTCAGTCGGGTTGCGCAGAGTTCTGCATGCGCAACCCCCAACCTGCGCCCGCACAAGCTTGAGCCAAAAAAAAAGGCTTAAGTTGAGGGCCACCCACAGGTGAGCTGCTGCATTGCAGGGCGCAACACAGCAGCTGCCACCCCTGGCTGGCCCCCAACTCGGTCCCTGTGCCCCCCCACCAGCCCGATCGCGGGCAGAACACGTACATGACCCCCCCCCCACATCTCCCACAGCCCGATCGCGGGCAGAACCTGTATGAACCCCCAGTGCCTGATTGCGGGCAGAATGTAACCCTCCCCAACCCAAATAACTCCCTGGTGGTCAGTGGACCGTAAAGCCGATCGCGGGCAGAATGTCCTGGCCACAACCCCCAAACATCTCCCTGGTGTCTGAGTGTCCCCCCACCCACCCAGAAGCCCTCCCCGCTCCCCACCCCGCGGCGGCAGGCGACAGCATCCACCCGCCTGCCGCCCGCCGACTGACTGTCCGGTGGGGCTGCCGCCCGTGGTGCAGGCTACAGCCAATGGGCGTGCAGCCCATACCCGTATGACAGTCCAGATTTGTGAATGATCATTCACAAATCTGGACTGTCATGCGGTATGACTGCGCACTCGCAATAGCGTGTACGAACAATCAATCGGCGGCCGGCGGCAAGCGGTGGGTGCTGTGCCCGCCGGCTGCGGGGAAGGGCTGGCGAAATGGGCCTGAAGATATTTGAAATTATGCCGACATTCTGCCAGCGATCGGCTATAAAGAATTCCTACAGGTTCTGCCGCGATCGGGCTATGAAGCTGTGTGGGGGCGACATGTAACCGTGATGCCCGCGATCGGCTGCATTAGGCGTCGGTCCCCGACGGCTGCTGCCTGGCAGGGTGGCCAGGAGCAAGTCCTCGGGATCGCGCACTTACATGTAAAATGGCATGCAAATGGAGCCATAAATAGATGCAAATGGCCCCCTGCGCCTTGCATAAATTATGGCCCCATTTGCATGTCACCTTTGAATATCGGAAATTTGGCGATGGCGCAATAGTACTTAAGCCACCGCGAAGTTTAATGCTCAATCCTGGCAACTTGCGGTGAAGGCAGTTCCACTGCGCCATGCGCAAGTGCTGTAGCTCGGGGGTGATATTCAAAGGAGTTGCTCAACAGCGCAACTCCTTTGAATATCACCCCGGCCACACCCCTGCGCAACTATTTTGAGCAGCGCAGGGGCTTGCGCCTCAGACTGGCGCAGTTTGAATATCTGGGCCTATGTTTCTTGCACATGCGTGCAAGCAAACATAAAAATGGTTCGTAAGTCTGCCATCACAAGTATCAAACAAAAGAATATTTGTTAAGCATGGACAATATGTATGTAACATTAATTGGGGGTGAAATTGGAGTTAAATGCTGTATTTGCAACCGATTTAAGATAGCGGAAAATATTGAAGTGTCCGAGTATATGTGTGAGCAGTGTCGAATTGAAAGATTTAAGAATTAAAATATTAGGGTTAGAATTAGAAATTAAATGTTACAAAAACAATGCTATTAAGTATAGGAGGCAGTATAGCGCAGTGGTTTAAGGCTCTGAGCTGCAAATCTGGTGACATCCAGCAGACCAGACCTGGGTTTGAATCCCACAGCTTCCACTTGCATACTGTGTGACCCTGAGCAAGTCACTTAACTTCCCTGTGCTCCCAGGTCACACCTGTAAAAAAGCTTTCAGCTTAGTGTGCTACTCCTGGTTAAACAACAACTAAAGTAAGCAACAAGCAACTGATAAAGAACATGGGTTTGGGGACATAGGAATAGGGCCTGCAAGTAAAAGAAACAGAGATGCAAGTGATGACCTGGAGCAGACACATTCAGGGACAAATAACCTAAAAAAGGGAGAAGAGCAATGCAATTTGCAATACCAATACAAAATAGCTTTTCACACTTGAAGCAATTGATGGAAGACATTGAAACAGAAACAGATAATCTACTAGGTCTGGCTATGGAAGATTGGAATAATACTGAGCAAACCCCATGGATGCTCAGGCTGCCACAGTACCGACAGAACCTAAGGTATTAGACAGGAAGGTATACATACTTGGAGACTCGATCATTAGGTTCACTGACCACACTACAACCAAGATTAGCAAACACTCAGTGTATAGCAGGTGCTGGAGTAAGAGATATGATTACCATTGCTGGGGATTTAATGTCAAAAGCACCATACAACTCACTGGTGCTTGTACATATAGGGGCTGATAATAATAATTCTTTATTTATAATGCGCCTTTCATAACCAAGGCACGTAACAATAAAAACAGTTAAAACATATAAAACAAAACATCAGCACATTCAGTAAATGCATAATTGTCAGTCGACACCTTCGTGAAATGCTTTATTCCACAGTAATATTTTTAAAGCTTGCTTGAAACCCCCCACGGTCGTGCACTCCCTAATCTGACGGGGTAGAGAATTCCAGAGGGTTGGGGCCATGAGCATAAATGCCTGGGCTCCTACAGATTTTAAGGTCACCCTCGGAATCTCTAGCAACTCCTCGTCAGCCGAGCAGAGTGGTCGCTCAGGGAGATAAGGAATCAGGAGCTCTTTCAGGTAGTCAAGGCCCTGATGTAAGAAATTCCGAAGCACAGGACATATTTAATGCTATAAATGAAATCCAAAGAAGGATTATCAAGAACAACAGTGAGTTAATAATATCAGAAATACTGCCTATCCCAAGGATGAACAATAAAATCAATACGAAAATTAAAAGAATTAATAACTGGAACAGACAATGGAGTCTAATGAAGGGCATTAGATGTATTAAAAGTTGGGAGCTTTTTGAAAATCAGAGCACTTTATTCAGCCAAGACAGGTTACATCTAAGCAGATCAGGGGGAGATGTTCTGGGAAATTTGTTTTCAAAAGAAATAAAGGAGGCTTTAAACTAGAGGCATTGGGGGATAGGGATTCATGTTTTGGTATTAATAATAATAAGAAGAAACATAAAGTACATATAGGGAGAGATACTAGTGAAAAAAATTAAAAATCTGGTAATCAAGGTAGGAAAGAATATAATGGGAAGCTAAGCATATTATTAATCAATATAAGAAGCCTAAGTAACAAGATTGAAGAACTAAAAACAATGTTATACTCTCATCAAATACAGGTGTGCGTACTAATAGAAACATTGGTTGCAAGACGGAGATTGGGGGGGGGCTAATATTCCAGGATGCAATGTCTTTTACAAGAACAGAAAGAGTAAAAAGGGTGGGGGATCACTATATATGTAATGGAGGACTTAGCACATGAAATAACAACACAAACACTAGTTACACCTTGGCCTGGATATTCAGACTGCGCCAGACAGTGGCGCAAGCCTAGGCGCAGCGCAACTGGGCTGCGCCAGGGCATGGACCTGGTGATATTCAATGGTACTGCACCATGGCTCAGCACTGTTGAATATGGCACTGAGGGCGCACACACAGCACACGGTGCAGTGGTAGTGTGCCAGTGCAAGTGGCAGAATGGGAGCAGGGGGATGCGCCAGAACAAGTGCAGTTGGTGCTAGGCGCGTCATCCGCGATATTCAGCACTGGGCATGCAAATAAGGCCATTATGCATGCAAGGTGCAAATGGGGCCATTTGCATGTCATTATGGCCCCATTTGCATGCGGTGCGCTGATCCCAGGTTACTTGCGCCTGGCGTTCTGCCAGGCTACAGCCATCGGGGACCGATGCCCTGTGGTCCCATGGCAGTCCCCGCTCCCATTCGCCCGATCATGGGCATAAGTAGAGTGAATCTCCCTGGTGGTCCAGTGGAAACCCCCCATTGTCCGATCATGGGCATTAGTAAAATATTATCCCTGGTAGTCCAGGGGAAAGCCTTCCATTGCCTGTTCATGGGCATAAGTAAAACAGAGTCCCTGGTGGTCCAGGGGACAGCCCCCCATCACCCGATCATGGGCGGAAACATCACTAGATACCTGGTGGTCCAGTTGTACCCCTTCCCACCCGCCCACTGGGGTCCCCTGCCAGCACCCCCAGTCAGAGGCGGGCAGCACCCACCCGCATGCCGCCCGGCTGCCGCCGAATAACGAGCGTACAGTAAGGTCTGTACACCTGTTGGTCCACTGTGTGGACCACTAGAATGTACAGAACCATACTAACTGCCACAAACCCGATATGTGAATGTACCGTTCATTCACATATCGAACTCTGTATGTATATGGTCTGCATGCCCATTGGTCTACGCTAGTGGACCAATAGGCATGCAGACCATACTGTATGCTGTCATTCAGTGGGTGGCTGGGTGGCATGCTGGTGGGGTGCTGCCGCCCGCCGATGACGGGGGGGGTGCTGGGTGGCAGGGGACCTCAGCGGGCAGGTGGGGAGGGGGGCACCACTGGACCACCAGGGTATCTAGCGTTGTTTCTACCCCTGATACGGTGATGGGGGGGCTTTCCCCTGGACCACCAGGGATTCTATTTTACTTATGCCTGTGATCGGGCGATGGAGGGCTTTGCCCTGGATCACCAGGGATTCTATTTTACTGATGCCAATGCTTGGGCGATGGAGGGCTTTCCTCTGGCCCACCAGGGAATATATATTTATTTATGCCCATGATCGGGCTATGGGGGGCACACAGCTCCCAGGGCAGGGAGTATGTGGACAGTGTTCTGGGTGGGCGGGTGGCCACCCAAGGCTGGCAGCTGCTGTGTTGCACCCTGTAATATGGCACTTACCTGTGGGTGGCCAGGACTTGTTCCTGGTTTTACCAGGCACATCTTTGTGCCCCCCCAAGTGGCGCAAGGCGGAGTTGTGCCAGCATATGCACTGTACATCCTGGGCTGAATATCGGGATGTGCCGCATATACATGGGCATGCCCCCCGCACTTGCGCTGCATACATTACCGATGCACCCCAGCACATTGGGAGTTGCACATCACAACTTTCCTCTTTGAATATCATGCTGGGGCACATTGGTGGGTTGCACATGGCGCATCCCTGTTGCGCCATGTACAACCCTTTTGAATATCCAGGCCCTGATGCAGAATTATTATGGGTTAGAATTGGAACAACCAAGAAAGGAATAACAATAGGCCTTGGATACAGGCTGCCCAATTTGAACAAAAAAGAAAATGATATGTTTTTATCAGCAGTTGAGAGTATGATAGTAAATGATGATTATATCTTACTCGGGGATTTCAACTTCCCTACTATTAACTGGGATAATTTATATGGAGTCACAAATCAAGAAAAAAAATTATTGGAAATAATAGTACAAAAGGGGTTAGAACAATATGTAACATCTAAAACTCGGGGTAACAATATATTAGACCTTGTAAGTAACCGAGATTCCAACATAATCAGTATGGATGTAACTGACCCTATCAGTAACAGTGACTATAATGTAATAATGATTAATGTCAAAAAAGAGTTTGATAGAATCAGGGGACTAACAAAATCCAAAAATTATTATAAGGCTGATTACAAATCAGTTAAACAGTTCTTAGGTACATGGAATTGGAAGAAAGACCTAAACAACTCCAACATGAACACAATATGGTCAAAACTTAAATCCAAAATAGATTATTGTGTTAACAAATGGGTGCCAGAGACAATCAAATATAATAAGAAGTGTAGAATGCCAGCATGATGGGGAAAAACAATGAAAAACAGTATTAAATGTGGAAAGAAAAAATACTCTAAACAGAAAAAGGAACCGACACAGCTAAACTGGGCAAGTTACAAAAAAGAAGCAAATAAAGCAAAAAGATTAATTAGGAACACAAAACAAAATGCTGAAGTGAGATTGGCCACATCAGTGAAGGATAACAAAAAGGCATTCTTTAGTTATGCTGGTTCGCTCAAGGGTAACCACAAGGGTATAGGGCCTTACAAACACATACAGGGGTTATAAACGATAAACAAAATATTGCTAATACATTAAATAGTTATTTCCTAAGTATATTTCAACCTAAAGTGCAATATATCAATTGGCCCAAAAGAAAAAGTAGATAGACCAATACAAATGACAGAAAAGGAGGTTATGGATAAAATTCAAAAATTACAAATTATTAAATCAGCAGGACCAGATGGAATAAGTGGTATCTCTTATCATGTTGTTTAATGCATCCCTGTCCGAATGTAACACACTCAAGGAATGGAGGGAAGCTATTATTACACCCATTTACAAAAAAGGTGATAAAAAAATGGCAGAGAATTATAGGCCCATCAGCCTTACATCTATCTTGAGCAAAATGTTATAGAGTTTTTAATCCAAGAGTATACGATCAAGCACATTAAAGAACGTGGGTACATGGCTATATCGCAACATGGTTTTAGTGCAGGACGACCATGTCTCACTAATTTACTAAACTTCCTAGAACCAGTAAGTGCAGCAATGGACAAGCAAATGCCAGTCAACATTATATTCTTGGACTATTCTTGGCCTTCGATTCCATCTCCCATGAGGTTCTGTTAGAACAGCTAATTCTTCTGCATCTTCCATACAATATAATTGCTTGGGTAGAATCATGGCTGACTAATAGACACCAACAGGTCAGTATACAAGGTTTTTATTCTGATTGGGGAGAGGTCACCAGTATTGTACCCCAGGGTTCTGTCCTGAGGCCAACACTTTTCAACATAGTAGTTTCTTCAATGGAGGTTTCAGAAGGGGCTTGGCTTGGAAAATATGCAGATGACAGTAAAGTGGGAGCTATTGTAAACTATCAGGAGGCATCTAATAAGCTGCAGAAAGATCTTTGCTAGCTTGGGCAATGGGCAGAAAAGAATAAACTAAAATTTAACCTGGATAAATGTAAAGTTGTGCATTTAGGCCCAAGAAATCAGAACTTTAAGTACGAACTAAACGGTACCCTGTTTGGGGAAACAACTTGCGAAAATGATCTTGGAGTTATCATTACAAACGATCTATCCTTCAATTCCCATAGTAGAACTAAAGTCAAATTAGAGAATAAAATACTAGGATGCATATTTAGTAATATCAAGAGCCGTAATCCATCTGTGATTGTACCCTTGTACACATCTCTTGTGAGGCCGCATCTCGAGTACTGTTTGCCACTTTGTGCACCACAAAATAAGAAGGGTGACGTACTGATTGAGCAAACACAGAGAAAGGTAACCAAAAGAATTAGGACAGTGCAGTGGAAGACTTATGGTGACAGACTGAGGGATTTGGACATGTATTCAATGAAATACAGAAGGCTGAGGTGTGATATATGCTTGGTATTTCGAGCATCCAAAGATAACTATTTATGGGAAACCATTGGTTTAACATCTCAAGTGTCTACTAAGAGTACACGTACACATGGTTTAAAAATTAAAGGCAAAATTTGTAGAACTAATAAAAGGAAAAAATGGTTTTCCAAAAGAGTGGTTGCAGCATGGAATGCCCTTCCAGAATTTATAGTCATGTGTAAAACTATGGTTTCCTTTAAGTCATCTCTTGATCAATACATGGGTAACAGAAAATATGACAATCACTGCTAAACAAGTGTTGAGCAAAAAATGGGTCCTCGGACCTACCAGTTCATATTATCCTATGACCTGGGAGAAACTGGGCAGTTAAGTGACTTGCTCAGAGTCATACAGTATGCAAGTGGAGGTTGTGAGACTCAGACCAAGGTCTGGTCTGCTGGATGTACGTAGCTCGTTCACAGCTCATTACTCTAACCTCTAGGTTATACTGCCAGCCTCCAGTAGAGTCTTTTATGCTGAGGTTGCCGGGCTGAAGTGCCTGCTCTGCAGTTTGTGAAATGTTTTGAAGCTTAGAGACAGGCCCTGGCTCACTACCTCCAAGACCCACTTGTCTGTGGTGATGGCTTGCCATGCTTTAAGGAAGTGAGCCAACCTGCCTCCTACTGGGTGTGGGGAAGTGACCTGTGTAAACAAATCAGGGTCTCGGTTTGGGCTGGGACTTGGCTGAAGGTGCTGGGTCAGCCCTCTTTGTGGGCTTCCTGCCCCAACTCCTGAAGTAACTCCTGGGTTGCTGGTAGTCTGGCACTTCTTGGGCTTGAAAGAAGGGTCTAGGGTAGGGACCTCAACCCCTTCCTCCTCTACCTTGAGTTCTGTAGGATGTGGAAGGCTTGGACTGAGCTGAGTTGCTCCTGTAAGTGGATTTATATCCTTCCACCTTCTTCATATAGGCCTCAGTTTTATCCCAGAGCAGAGTTATTCTCACAGGGGAAGTACATGGCCTTAGCCTGGATGTCCTTGGACAGATTGGTAGCCCTGTGCCAAGCAAATCTCCTCATGGAGATGGCAACGACCATGAACCTGGAAGCTGTATCACTAGCATCCACTGCCAAGTGAAACTGATACTTGGTGGCATCTCGGGCTGTCCTGGCTGTTTCAGCCAGATCAACAGCCACATCCCCAGAAATCTTATCACTCGTGGCCAGGACTGATGGCCAGAGAGCCTTCTAGTACTGTATAGGCCATGTAGGTAACTTGTCTGAGGAGGAGGGAAGCTGCCAGGTACCCCTTTTTCCCCATACTGTCCAGTTTCCTGGAGTCCTTGTCAGGGGGTGAGAGGACAAAGGTACCCTAGCCTTACGGCAGGCAGCTAGCTGCCTGTACCACACCCTCATGATCAGGATGGCAAAAAGAAAATCAGCATTTGTTCTTTCAAGCTGATATTTGTTATCTATTTTCTTATCAGCCACTGGTATGAATGTGGGAGCCTGCAGAATCATGAGGGCAGCCTTTTTTAGTGACTTGTAGATAGGCAGCAGAAGCCTTTTTGTGGGGAGTAGTCCCATCATATCCAAAAACTCAGCCTCACCCTCGTCTTCCCCCATCTTTTGTGTGATAAGAGTGAAGGTATTTACCATCTGTCTCACAATGGCATGGTGAGACGAGTAATCCTCACGTCCCCGCAGTGGGGAACCAAAGTTCTACTTCGGTGAGACTTCAGGCTTGATGGAGTCTCCTTCCTCCTCCTCATCCTCTGGTTCCTCATATAGAAACTTTAGTTCCTGGCTGGGGGGAGCAGAAGGCAGAACCGGGGGGTGGGGGGGAGAGGATGAGGGAGTCGAGGGCCTGAAGGAGCCTGTAATATCTGCAGGATTTTGGCAATGTCCTCCTCAGAGGGCATGGCTGACTTGTCTGCTGAGAGCTCCTTTGCTTTTTCAACAGGAGGTGCAGTGACATGCTTTTCCTTATGCTTCCTTTTGACAGGAACCGGTTTGGCTGCCAGTTCCACAGGCCTGTTAGATTTTGAGGTATCACCCTTGTCTGTGGGACTGGGCTCCACAATTCCTTAGGCCTATCCTTTTTGGAGTGAGAGGATGAGGCTTCTCAGTTGGCTTTGGTGAGGTAGAGATGGGAGAAGCCATTTCTTTGAGCCTTTTTGCCCTCTTCTTTACTGTTTTGGGGCAAAAGGTACTGCAGACCTCACAGTTTGCAAATATGTGACTAGGACCGAGACACACTCGGCAAAGATCATGCCTATCCACCTTGGTGACTATCTGCCCACAAGTCAAACAATTTTTAAAACCAGCCAGTCCTGTTTTCTTTTTGGGTCTCTCTTACATGCCAATTGCCAGAAAAGCAAGAAAAACAATGTCCAAAAAGATAAAAACAATTGCAGTTGGTTCCCTAAAACTGCAAAAACACCATGAAAAAGGAAGCGCTCGGTTCCCTTAAATGATTTAAAAGTAGGGAACCAGCAATAACGCTCGATTCCTTAAAAGGGGAGAAACTGCTAAACAAAGTACAATTTTTGAAGAAAAAAACACTACGATTTCCAGGAACAGGAACTGGAACGTTAGTAAAATTTGAAAGAAAAAATGCGGTAAAAACTGCTGAGGAGATAGTTCCCCTCGGTTCCCTGGAACCACTGAGAAACCAATAAAAACCGCAACATTTAATAAAAACTATACTAACTAACCTGAAAAGGCTACTGGGGCAGCGTTTACCGATTTATTAAAACTACTAAGTTTTTTCCACAGAAAAATAATAATGTCAGACAGATGCTGAGGAGAGCTATTCAAGGTGTCTTTACTAGGCAGGCAGAGAAATGAATCTGAGCAGTTTAGAATGCAGCAGCACCTATGGGCAGCAGTTTGAACTGCGGCATGAGCCAATGATGAAGTCCATCATTTACATACATACAGTCCAGTCTCTCCAAGGCGGTTCAACACAGGAGGCTGATTGCACTAGTTAAGAATACTGAGGGATTCCTAGGGTTTGAAGCTGCTCTTACCTGAAGCTTCTGCATCTTCCTTGCTTCGGGGTTGGGTGGGGGTGCAGTTCATCATGAGGGAAGAGTGCTGCAAGAAAATGGTGTATGGGGCTCAGTGCCACTATTAAAGTGCTATGTAATACTGTAATATGTGGAGGGTTCATGTTTTCTGAACACTTTAAAGGTGCTGCGCACCTGTGACACCACTACCATTATGCTAGAAAGCTTCTTTCCCAAATAGCACCTAGTAACATCTAAAATGGTGAATTTCAGAAAGGGGTAGGGGAGTCTAGCAAGGATTGGTGTCTTGTTAAGGCCTGATACCTAGAGCAATAGTTAGGAGTTGGTGGTATGCTAATTCAGCTGGGCATTAAAGAAAATCTCAGGATTTAAAAACAGTGGCAAATTTCATTGCACTTTTCTCACAGGACAGCCTCCTCCTCCCTGTGATGCAACAGCACCTTAGTACAGGTTCATTTTGAATGGTGGTGCTATGGAGCTGGTGCAAAGACACCCGAGCAACTGAAACTCTGGCCATAGATGTCATGGGACAGAATTTTATTAAGTCTTTTAGTTGCATCTTATATGATCTGGGCAGGGCACCAGAAGTAAAGATCCTTGAGAGGCTGCACTTGAAGTACCAGTTCATCAACAAAAGGTCACAAAGCAATAAATGTTTTTCAGTGGATTTGTGTTTTTATTCTAACTGCAGTGTAGTGCACAATGCATTGCGTAAAAAAAAGTACAAAAATATTAACATTTAAATTTGCTAAATTTAGCTTAGTGTTTTTTTGCTGCTAACATGGGTGCCCACTCTCCTGCCCTAGTGCTTCACTTATGATTTCTTTATACATGGAGCTGCTGACACAGCTTGTGTGCCCTCCACCTTCAAACCTGCTAGTTGATAAGACTAGGATGCCAGTGGAGAACTGTAAAATGTCTTTGTTGGCTCCTTTCCTCCTTGCTTGTAGGTAAAATCAGGAACCAGCAGGAAGATGTAACATTTTAGACACACAGACAGTGGCAGGAAGAATGAGATCCTTGTGATGGGGGCCTGTGTGCTGTCAACTCTCAAGTGAGTTTCTTCAGTGCATAGTTCATGGTGCTTATGAACATATGACCACACAAAGTAGTCAGCAGAAGGCGGCTGTGAGGTCTAGGGTGTCTGCTCGATGTGAGGCCCCTGTTCAAGGATCTACAGCATGTCCTGTCCCCCCTCCCCAATCACCAGAAAGCATCCCATCCCAAATGAAAGGACCAAGAGGGGTTGTGCAGCAGTTTTACTTGTTAATATACAACTGCATTTGATATGCAGATGACAATATTATTTATACATGTGGATCCTTACCTGACTCATGGCTTCTGCTGGCTCAGACTTTCAGACTCAGTACTCGGTCCTCCTCTAGGCTCTTCACTCGTTGGTAGTGCAACTCATGACCTATGACCATCACACCCCACTCACAGCTCACCAGGCTTCCCTCACTAGCTCACTCCCTCGCGAAACCGAGTCTCTCCACTCCATCCTATCCCCGACTCTGTCTCACTCACACACTGACTGGGCTGCCAGCTGCAAAATAATGGTGCCAGCCACACATGATTTTGGTCTGCTGCCTGTCGCTTACTCACTCTCCTCGACTGACTGCACGCTATTGCCGTTACTTTGTCACCCGGCCTCAAGTCCTCGCTGTCACCCAATCAGATTTCCCGCTTGCTTTGCACGAGTGCACATTGAATTACCTCCAAAAAGGCACCAATGTCAAAAAACAGTACCAATAGGCATGTGGGGAGGATTGCATTGGGGGGTGTGGGGGGCACTGCAGCAATACAAATGCATTGAAGCAGACGGTGCGGAGCCGCACCTTTACAGTTAATGGAGCTACCCCAGAGTCCGCTATACTTCCAGGTAGCAGACTTTTCATAATTAAATTAAACTACTTTGTGGCACAAGAAAAAAGCCACATGTCTCACAACAGCTAAACCAGAGGGTAAGCTTTGCAGGGGTGGGAGCCCCTGCAAAGGACAGCTTTCCTTTAAATGGGCTGCCAGTCCCCATGTTTACATTTGATGCACACCAAATACATTGTATTCAGTGAAAGGGGATTTCGGGGGTGGGGTCACTGCCAAGCCCATTGCAGTTCAAAATAGCAGGGGCTCAGCAGTCTACACTAATGACCAGGGACTGTGATTGTGACACCATTCACTGCTTGCAGGGCGGACACTTTGTGTATTTCAAAGGACCAAAGCCACTCCAATCAGAGAGTGCTTCAGTCCTTTGATTTGCATGAAGCCAGTCAGCAACAGCTGATCGGCTTTCAACAAGCTTGGTCCGCTCTCTGTCCCCATATATAAAAAAAATCTCCTGCTTCCTCCCGCTGTGTGCTGTCCAACCCCCACCCTCCATTCCCTGTCCCCGTATAAAGTAAATCAAACCTCCCCTCCCACTCCCTTCCTCTGTGTGCTCTTCCACCCTCATGCTCCGTTGCCCGTCCTATTTCCTGGTATAAAGTAAATCAAACCTCCGCCCACTACTTCCCTCTGTGTGCTCTTCTACCCCCACCCTCCGTTCCATGTCCCCTGTCCCTGTATAAAGTAAATCTAACCCCCTTCCACTCCCTCTCTCTGTGTGCTCTTCCACCCCCACCCTCTGTTCCCTGTCCCAGTTATAACTTCAGCTACTGAACTCCTCCCATCTGGCCATAGTAGGAAGGGTGATCCACAACCTCTCGACACCTATCATCTCCCATGCTGTTCCCGAAGAACTGAGCATTGCGTCAATTACTGGTGAGCATACCTCTCAACTGTCTCTGATTTTCAGGAACATCCCTGATTTTGCCTCAAAATGTAACTCTGTCCCTCCTAAAACTTGTGTTTCCGTGATCAAACAGTGGGAGTTGGAAGCACAAAATAATGTCAAACATTAAAGTTACAGACTTGTTCTTCCTTAGAAAATGCATTTTACACTAAGTCCCTTATTCTGCCATCTTCCTGAGTGGAAACCTCCAACTTTGAAGATGTGTCCCTGATTTTGGTCCTTTGTCCCTGATTTTTTTAAGCCTCATCCCCAATTTATGAGGCAGGAGGTTGAGAGGTATGCTGGTGAGGTGGGCAGGCAAAGTCCAGGTTCAAGCTAGGTAGAGAGGCGTGTTCTGCAACATTATTCAGAGAGGGAAAGAGCGAGTGAGTTGAAGCTCTGCCAAGATTGCTTTTTTGGTAATTTCAGGCAGCCGTGAGATGTATAGGTGGGTGGAAATAGAGCAAAACAAACTGCCCAGCGCTCATGACGAAATTGCAGCACCTTTAAAAGGGATTCCAAACAAGAGAACCCGCATTGGGATCGAAGCGCTGTAGTGGTTGATTGTTCTGTCTACACCACAGCAATAAACCTTTCACACTGAGCTTACATTTTTCTGGCTGTATTTGCCTTCCTTGTGCACCTTATTGTTGTCTTTGGTGGCAATAGCCCGGCAGTAGTTGTTCAACTACTAACGTCTTGAGAGCAGAAGCTGTGAGTGTGCATGAGGAGTCTTTAATCCTCCGGTATCACCAGATTAATTAGGTCAGAGGTTCTTGTCTTCCTATTAACACTTTTGGATTTTTGCTACACTGAGTAAACTGAACTTTCTAATTTATTTATTTTTTTTTTTTTGCTTTTTATACAGTAGTGAATGTTGACAGAAGCTGCTTTACATACACTGCCTACCAGTTACATTTCCTGAACACCAAGCTGAGCAAGGTGAGTGTACCTGGAAATGAGCTACTGTGCTCAGTGTGCCTTTCCTGGAGAGAGGGGGGGGGGGAGAGATTCTTACTGTTTACTTGTAAAACAAAAGCGCTCCCTCCCTCCCTTCCTCTGTGTGCTGTCCCAGCATCACCCTCTGTTCTGTGTCAGCTCATAGATCAAACATTTGGCACTGACAAATGCTTTTTTTGTGTGGAGATGTAGCATAAGAATAGGCCTCTTCCCAACTGAGAGGGAGGGACTTTTTACATGGCTTTCATAACAGCTTCTTTGCCTCCAATTCTAGCAGGATTTTTTCCTGAGGATGAAGTGGAGGAAAGATTTTTGGTCTTTTCAGTTTTACAAAACTTGTGAACTGAACTGACAGTCTCTCACTCACTACCTCCGGCACCCTCTTGTCTGTGGTGATGGCCTCCTAGTCTTGGGAGGTAATGAGTCAGGCAGTCTCCTACTAGTGGAGAGTCTATGGCAGCCTGTACAGAGTAGTCAGGAATTCTGTTTCTCTTTTGGATTAGGGGCAGGTGCCTGCTTCTGCCTGGCACCTCTCCTGCCTCTGCGTCTTTGGGCACCCCTCTTAGCTGAGTACTAGTAACAGGAACCAGGCCTTTAGTTGTAGGCCTTATCTCCCCTTCCATACGGCCTGAAGGAAGTAGAATCTCTCTCCTTCTGGGTCAGGTTATTGTAGCTTGTTTTTTGTTCATCAACCGTAGGCTACTATCTTATTGTAGTGGGGATCGTCCCTGAAAGGAGAAATCCATATCTTTGTTTTTTTGTATCCTCTGAAGGGATGGTTGCTCTTAACTAGGGTTGGCAGAATTCGATTTTTATTTTTTTATAATGTCGATGGAAAATATAGATTTTTATTTTTAAACCTTCTCCCTGAGTTTGATTGATTTAAATTTTCACAGTTGCACAAAATGATGGGTTTTTAAGCATCTATATCGATTTGTATCAATTTAATTTTCACAGTTGCAGTTTTTTGACTGTAAATGCTGATGATTTACAAACTGATAAAACACAAATTATCATCACATGTCAAAATAGTAATAGAACTTACTTTGCCTATCTGTAAATTTAGATTATCATCGATGGAAATATTTTTTCGTTGGTTTGAGTGTGTGCAATGAAATCGACATTTATTGACATTTACCAATCTAAATCTAATCCCGCCTAGCCTATTCTTAACCAAGCAAATCTCATCAGAGCCACTGCATGTGCTAGTACTCTTGAGGCTTTGTCATTTGAGTCCACAGCCATATGAAATTGATAATTGCTTTCAATGCATCCTTATCAGTTTATTTTTTTAGTTAATCTTTTTAATTAAGGGGTTCAATAGAAAAAAATACACACAGTAACATTAATCACAATCCACAAAAGTGTAGATGAGTAACAAAGAAAAAGGTATATGCATCTACATAAAACAGTTGGAAGGTACTGATACAGGACTTCCAGTGGCATCACAAAGTTGATGGCGGCTTGATTTGGTTGCTCTGGGAGCTGAGAGCAAATAAGCTATTAATTAACAATTTATTTACTACAACTGAACTTGCCATACACTCAGGATCAATATTTGAGATGGCCTGTAACAGAACAAAAAAGAACAGGACACAATAGGCAAAATTAAAGGCCCTGATGGAGGGAGATGCAACTCGGGGCACGCCGACAACAGCCACCTGGGATTCCCTACAGCAAGTGTGGATGGTGCAGAAGATTGACCGATTTCATCGGAACAAGGACCGGTGCTTACCAAGTCGGATGATATTATTAAAGCTATCTAAAGGATAGAATCCTCTGTAGCTGAATCTTCGAGCGGATCTTAAAGCAATGGAAAAATGGACCACAGTAATGGAGCAGGCCCTTGGCTCCATCACGGATTCGGTTGGATGGCACAAGAGGCGATTCTGTTTCTGCTAACTAGGGAAAGAGAACTACAGAGTCAGCTTGATGATCAGGAAAATAGAGTCTGACAAAATAATTTTCACATACAGTACATGGAGTACCAGAGGACATGGAAACAACCTTTGGATCAATGGAGGAATTTGTCACGCACCTTCTTTGCTCCATTATGAAAATTCCAGAGGACAATGCACTGCCTATTGCAAGGGCTCATCGTTCTTTATTGCAGAAACCTAAAGATCAAAAAGTACACCCCAGATCTATTGTGTTCTGCATGTTAGAATTTCCAAAATGGCAGCTTATCTTGTGGACAGCCTGGCACCACAAGGATTTAAATGTGGATGGAAAACACATATATTTTGACCAGGACTTTTTGGACCTCTGAATGAAAAACGGAGAATGGTGCAGGAGATAATTAAATAAGCCAAAGACAATAATATTAAAATTCAACTCAATTATCCAGCCCGACTACAGATTTTCACAGAAACAGGCACTCAGTCATTCAAATCACTCCGTGAAGTGGCTCCAACCCTCCGGAAGTTAGGCCTCACTTGTCCAGAACTAGAAACGGAAGCAGTGGAACACAATCTATCCCTAACAGCATGGCATCGAGCTGGTTGGCCAAAATGAGCAAACCTTACTTCCACAACATGGCCACAGTATCTGAAAACCTCCAACTTTTCCTGGATCAGGAGTTGCAAAACACTAACAGAACACTGTCAGCGGATGATATTCAAGTGGCAGGCACTGCGACATGAACTAGAACTGGTGGCTCTTTACTGTGCAGCCTGAGACTAAACACCTTCTATCTGATCAGCTAGGTTGAACAACTGTCTATCCTTAACCTTCTCTTTGCTGTACTAAGCAGAACAAAGGACAAGAGGGTTCCACCCATCACCCCACACTCTGGACCCAATCCTCCACACTATTAAATGGTCTCTTTCAATGATGACATGGTGGGAACTTTTTCTAGGGACTGGTAAAATAACTCTACAGAATTGGGCTTACTGTAGTACTACCCATTGGATTCTAACAGTTACAGGTTTGAGAGATAATATGCTGGCATGCTTTGAGAAACTGTGAGTTTGTTTCATAATATTTATGGGGTAGCTCCTTGACGGGGGACCTTTTAGACCGATGGCCTTCCCAGTTAGGGGAAACAATCTTAATAGGCTGGACAAGTTTTAGCTTCCAGAATCCTATAAAAGAAAGTGCCAGATAGACATGAATGTATAATTTATTTTGCAGCAATTCTGTATTATACCTACTTTGAGGTATTTCCTTAATAGAACCGGTATCAGCAATAGCAGGAGCAATTGGTAGTCTCGAGCAGATGCTGTCCACACAGGTTCCAACACTCTCTACAGGGGAGGATGAGATTCACTCACAGTTTCTGGCCTGAGTGTTTTAGACCCCCCCCCCTCCACTCGAGACCCCTTGGGAACTGATACACTAGCTGGCACTGTGTGTCAAACAGCAGGGTGGGATGGTTTTTCATTAGAATATACAAATTTGAGGTTAATTTGTTACCAATGAGACATTGAGGAGATGGGGGGGTGAGATTACAGATTCGAGGAGAGGGAACAAACAAGATGAGGCCCCTAACATTGTATGGGGACTGCTCTCAAAGATGTTGTCTGTGGCTCCCTGCGCAAAGGGCTGATATTTACTTTTCCTTACTCTTCTTACAGCCCTAGTGGCCAGTCCATCTTTGGCCTCAGCCTCAGGACCCCTTCTGACCAGTATATAATACAGATCAGGCTTGCTAATAATTGCAAGCACGGTAGCAAATGCTATCACATCCCTGTTCACACAGCGTTGCTGCATGTTACCTTGAAAGTTAAACTTTATTTGGTTTGGGATTTCAATCTGTTTTCTTGTTTAATGTTTACATATTTGTTTACATATGTTGTTACACCTGTTGTGCAAATGAATTTTACTGTTTTGACTACTGTTGCTGTTTATAAACCTTCAGTAAAGTGACACATTTATACTCAGATGGTAAAGTTGGGATTATCGGAACCTCGAAAAAGAGGAAGGGACTTATGGACATATGAGTGTTATTTCTTTCCATTATGGGTCCCAAAAGACAACAACCGTGAATGTTCAGGGCATTAACTCCCCCATTAAGAGAACTCAAATACTGGCTTATTTAAAATGTTTGGGCACAGATAGTGGTTTCCTGCAAGAAACCAACTTTATAGAGGGAGAGCACCTCAAATTACATTAACACTGGGTGGGACAGGTGGTCTCTGCTGCGCACCCCTCAGGGAAAAAGGCTGGAGTTGCAATACTGCTCCATAGGGATTTGCCATTTGAAGTCCTCCACACAGAGGTAGCTGGGAAGAAAAAAATTACTCATCGTAGTGATCTTGTTACTTCCAAGGTATTCTTCAATAGGATTAACTCCAGCAGTCAGCCTCCTGCATTGAACTGCCCTGGAGAAAATGGAACATATGTAAATGATGGAATGTCCATTGGCTCACGCCACCATTCAAACTGCTGCCCTTACCAACTGCTGCATTCTAGAATGCTCAGATTCATGAAAGCCTGCAGGGTAAGATCCCCTAACTAAGCTATTCTAAAAATAATAATAATAACCAAATCCCCTATAACATGTACCCTACATGAAAGTCATATAGGACCAAAAAGAGGGAACAACAACACCCATCTGGTTTCAAATAAGTTTGTTAACACAACTATGGTATAAACCCCCACAATATAGTAAATCCAGCTGTGTGCAGAGCCCAGCTGGTTCTGGAAGGGGAGGCAGGGTGGGAGATTTAATCATATTGAAGAATACCTTGGAAGAAACAAAATTACTACGGTGAGTAATTTTTTCTTCTAACCCCAAGAATTCTTCAATATGATTAACTATTGCAGACTACGAAGCAGTACCTTTGGATTAGGGTACAGAACCTACTTGGGAAACAGGCTCTGCAGTACTACTGTACCAAATCTGGCGTCATTTCTGGATTGAGTGTCCAGACAATAGTGCTTTGTAAAAGTATGTACTATTCTCCACGTAGCTGCTTTACAGATTTCCAACAAAGGAATATCTCTGGCTGCTGCTATTGAAGCGGCTGTGCCCCTTGTGGAGGGGGCCTTGAGACCTACTGGGAGCTCCTTATCAGTTTTACTGGAGCAGAAATGGATGCACATCACTATCTAGCATGAAATGGTCCTTTTAAAAGCTGGTTTTCTGCTTCCCACTTCCCCATAGGTCAGGAACAGTTGCTGTCTATCCTGCCCTTGGGCATTGGTGTGGTCAAGGTAGTAGCTCAGAGCTCTCTTGACATCTGGACTATGAAGCTTGCGTTCGTCTGTTCTAGAATGGTTAGTGAAGAAGACTAGCAAGGTAACTGACTAGTTCTATTGAAAGTCAGAGACTACTTTCAGAAGGAATTTCCTATTAGTTCTGAGGACTACTTTATCCCTGTGGAAAGAAAT
Organism: Neoceratodus forsteri; assembly: GCA_016271365.2. Taxonomy (NCBI): domain Eukaryota; kingdom Metazoa; phylum Chordata; order Ceratodontiformes; family Ceratodontidae; genus Neoceratodus; species Neoceratodus forsteri. Next base: position 613,249,960 of record CM057456.1, read on the forward strand.
ATAGTTTAGTTGTATGCACAGGGCTTGTAACTCACTAATCCGCCTTGCTGAGGTAACTGCCACCAGGAAGACAGTTTTTCAAGTCACAAACTTGAGATGAGCTGTGGCCATGGGTTCAAATGGGGGTTCCATGACTTTGGCAATACAGATATTGTGGTCCCATGCTGGCACTGGTTCCCTGTGAGGAGGGTGCAGGTGAACTAATCCCTTGAAAAACATCTTGAAAATGGGGTTAGAGGCCATAGAAGCACCCTTACCAGCTGAAATATAGGCTGAGTCTGATGGCAGGTGGACCGTAAGAGTAGGAGAACAAGTATCGGCACTACTCAGAGGTCGTTATAACAATTAGTTTTTATTATTAAAAATGAGACACCATCAATGAACAAGCATCTAACTGGTTGACCCTCTACCGGTTTCACACATACTGGTGCGTCATCAGGAGGTGCTGAGCCAGTAAGAACACAGTGCATAAATACTGAGGTCTTAAAGGTGTATAACATATACCAATAACTTTGTGTAAAGAGCAAACAGTATATAAGTGTAGTGCAATATTACATTGTTGATGGTGTCCCATTTTTAACAATAAAAACTAATTGTTATAGTGACCTCGGAGTAGTGCCGATACTTGTTCTCCTACACATTTTCTTTGTTTCGAGCACAATCCTTTTGGCTGGAGCTGTTATTTGCGTTCAATGGACGCTAAGAGTAGTAGGTTGTAAGCCCAATGAATGCAGGTGGGTGAGATACTCCAGCAGAACTGGTATTCCCACCTAGGCCAGCATTATATTGTTACTGCCACACCAGATAGAAAACCTTTTCCACTTGGAGGCACATGTTTTCCTAGTGGAGGGTTTCCTTGAACCCCAGAGAACATGGAGGACACCCTCAGAGAGATGCCAGCCCACATACTCTAAGTACTCAAGAGCCATGCTTTGAGCTTGAGGGACCTGAGGTTTGGGTATAGGATCCTCTCAAGGGAGGAGGTAGGATGTTGTGCCTCTGAGGAAGGTGGATGGGTTGCGCCACTGAGAGGGATAGCAGCAGGGAGTACTATGGTTGCCTGGCCCAATCTGGAGCTCTCAGAATCATTGTGGCTGGCTGGGACCTGAGCTTGATCAGGATCCTGAGCAGCAAGGGAAATGGAGGAAACACATACAGGCTCCTGCCTGACTAATCCAGCACCAGTACATCCATGGGCACTGTGCCCTTTACTGGTGGTCTGCAGCAAAACAGAGGCAACTGGTGATTTTCCTTGCAGGCAAAGAAGTCTATCTCTGGAGTGTCCCACTTCTAAAACACTACCTGCAGAACCTGCCTGTTGAGAGACCATTTGTTGTGGTTCTGGCTGATTCTGCTGAGTGAATTCACCAAGGTATTGTCCTTTCCTGGCAGATGAATGGCCAGTAAGGATACCTGTAGGGAGTAAGCTAGGCTCCAAACCTCCATTGCCTCTGTGAACAACAGATTGGACCTTGTCCCACCTTCCTTGTTGATGTAGTACATTGTGGTGGTGTTGTCTGTCCTGACTTGTACCACCTTGCCTTTTATCAGGGATGTGAAAGCCTGCAGGGGCAGAAACACTGCCCTGAGCTCTAGCAGATTTATGTGCAAAAGTGAGTCTGCAGGGGACCATGTGCTGTGCACTGTATGCTCCTCCAGATGTGCTCCCCACCCTAAGAGGGAAGCATCTGTTGTGAGTGTGACACTTGGATAGCCGGTTCTGATCACTGTATCATTTTTTGTAATATAAAAAAATGGGCTATGGACTGTCTTTCTTGAGAAATGCTGAAACAGCATGTGAGATCTCTCAAACACACACACACACACACACACATGTTTTAGATACAAGGTGTTACCTGGAAGGCCAGAAGCTAATTACAGACTTTTCTAAGTTAATTATAGCTTTGACTGCTAAGAGGGAAATCAGAATCCCTTTTATGACATTTCAAGGGGGAAACCAGGTTTAGTACACTGGTGCGAAATCATAAATGCTTTGGTGTCTGTGTGAGAGGGGATACTGCTCACAGATCAAAGAAATGTCATTTGAAAAAGAAAATGAGATGCTGAGGATTACAGAATTTAATATTTTGAAAAGACATCCTGTTTTTGTATAGATATATTTTTTTATATATTCTGACAGAGGAGGAACTAGGTGACCTCACACAAAGGGGTTGGCAAATACAGTTTTCTTTAAGGAATATTCTGTTTTACTTCACACAGACACTTCTATCTAGACTCTGACAGAGAAACATCTAGGAGCACTTTAAGCAGGTGTTTAGAGAGAGAGACCAATCTAAGTACTGTAGAAGGAATTGCACTGTTTAAACCTTGTTCTTTTAAAAGATTTGTATGGTTCTTGTGATATTGGTTCTGTATTTTATGTTTTACATATTTTTTTCTATTTTAGTAAAACTATTTTTAGAGCCTACTTGGTCTGTATTTCATTTCTTTCCTTTTACAAGTGGAGTATATATGGTAAAAGCAGACACTGTACATAAGCTTGAATGATGATACCAAACTGGAAAAAGGTAAGAGTTTTTAATCTGAGGTCTTTTATTACAGTTTTAAGGGTTCATTTCTGTACACCTGGTTAGGTGCCCGTAGGCAAAGATATCTGGCCCCCCAAAGACAGAAATATCTGAGCCTGTGCATTGGGTATGCTAGCAAGAGGTTCACAGTTTGAATCCCTCCAAGACTTGAGACCAAAGGTCGATTGAACCCACAAAACAGACAGGAGGGTTACCCTGTTTCTGTAAACTGTTCACAAGACTGCACTCGGTGGTTGGCACTTTGGGAGTAGAGGGCTGACCTGCTGAGTGGGTTTGTGACAGTGAGAACCAACATTGGGGACTCCTTCTGGAATGGAACCCCATCCATGTCCTGCCACCACTGCAGGGTCTGCAGTAAAGTCCTTGTTACTGGCACCAATTTCAAGAGTGAATCTCTCCTTCAGCACCAATGTGACCTGAGGTGAAACTGAATGTCCCTCATTTGGAACCTTGACCCTAGCACAGTTCCTGTGGCCTCAGCCATATGACCAAGTAACTGTAGGAAGTGCCTTGTTGGCCTTGAGGTGTTGAGGCAAAAAGAACCTGCAATCTGCAGAATGCTGTCTACCCTCTCCTGGGCAAAAAAAGTCCTTCTCTTCAGGGTGTCCAGCTCTGCTTCTATGAAGTTCAGTACTTGATCAGGCTGAAGCCCCGACTTTTGAATGTTGATCAGGAACCCTAGGGATGCTAGAGTGTTCTGGATGAAAGAAAGGGCATCCCTTGTCTGTTGTGATGACTGGCCTATGACAAGCCAACCATCTAGGTAAGGGAACACTATTATGCCCTGCCAAGGGGGGAGGTGCTGATAAGAGGCAGGAAATTTCAAGCCTCCCCCCACAAAACATGGCAGGTAATAAGGTAAACACTGAGGTGCAGAGCTCAACAGAGGGCAGGACAGGGGTAAATGGAAAAATAGACAAGGGCCATAAGAGCAGGGATGGGGGAAAAAAGGATAAAGCCAACATTAAATGGAGGGCAATGAGTACCAATGCCCATAGTCTGGGAAACAAGCTTCCTGAGCTAGTAGCCTGATGGAAGATGAAAATTGGATATTGTGGCAGTCACGAAACATGGTACATGGAGAACCATGACTGGGATGTCAACATACCGGGGTACACAGTCTACAGAAGGGACAGAGAGGGTAAAAGAGGAGGTGGAGTAGCTCTATACGTAAGGGAAGGGATCAAAGCTACAGAACTACAAAGTAAAGGGGGAGGACAAGAGGCACTCTGGGTCACCTTGGAGACAGGGAATGGCATCACAATCCGTACAGGGGTTGTATACAGACCTCCGTCTCAAGGGAAGGAAACGGACAAGAAAATGAGGGAGGACATTCTCAAAATGGCTGAAAAGCGGGAGATACTGTTGATGGGGGACCTGAATATGCCAGATGTTAACTGGATGACATGTACTGCAGCCACGTCCAAGAGCAGGGTCATTCTCAATGCCCTGCAGGGGGCAGACCTTAGACAGCTAGTGTTGGAACCCACTCGGGAGGGAGCAATACTAGATCTGGTGCTCTCAAATGGAGAGAGGATCACAAATTTAGAAGTCAGTAGACATCTGGGGAACAAGTGACCACTGGCACAGTGTGCTTCATAAGCACAACCAGAGACAAGCCATACAAAACAAGGATACTGGACTTTAGAAGGGCCGACTTCGGCAAAATGGGTGAATACCTGAGGAATGCACTAGCAAATGGCCAAAAAGGAGGGGTGGAAGAACAATGGAGAAAAATCAAAACTGCTATCATAGAGGCAAGGGACTTGGGGGTAGTCATATCAGATGACCTAAAGGTGGGTAGGCAATGTGAGAAGTCAGTAAGGAGAGCCAGGGGGATACTGGGATACATAGGACGGGGCATCACAAGTAGAAAAAAGGAAGTGGTTATCCTTCTGTACAGACAGTTGGTGAGACCCTATCTGGAATTTAGGGGGCAGTATAGCGCAGTGGTCTAAGGCTCTGAACTGCAAATCTGGTGACATCCAGCAGACCAGACCTGGGTTTGAATCCCACAGCTTCCACTTGCATACTGTGTGACCCTGAGCAAGTCACTTAACCTCCTTGTGCTCCCAGGTCACTCCTGTGAAAAAGCTTTCAGCTTAGTGTGCTATACCTGGTTAAACAACTAAATAAAAACAAGCCTTTGTGTGAAACAAATAAAGAAAACAAAACAGAGTAAAAAACCACTATGGTTCTCAAAAGAGGTGGCAGGGAAGGTTAAGGAGAAAAAGGCTGCATTCAAAAAGTATAAGGAATCACAGCAGAAGCACGACAGGGAACTGTATCAATTAAAGCAGAAAGAGGTGTGGAAGGCAGTCAGAATAGCAAAGGCCCAAGCCGAGGAAAAATAGCCAACTCAGTTAAGAAGGGGATAAACCTTCTATAGGTACATTAGGGAGCATAGAAAGGTTAAGGAGGAATAGTGAAGATTAATAAAGGAGAGGGAGGTGGGCAGAGGGAGACAGTGAAAAGGCAGAGATACTGAATGAATACTTTGCTCAGTATTCACAAAAGAAGATGAGGAGGAGTTACCTAACCCAGACAATAGAAGCACTCTGGGGGTTGACACCAGTCCATTTACAGAAGAAAGAGTCCTGAAAGAACTCCTAAAACTCAAGGTGGACAAAGCAATGGGGCCTGATGGAATTCAACCCCAGAATCCTAAAAGAACTAAGGGAGGACCTAGTGACACCACTGACCACACTTTTAACAAATCATGGGAGGATGGAGGTACACGAGGACTGAAGGAGGGCAGATGTGATTCCCTTCACAAAAGTGGGAGCAAGGCAGAAGCAGGAAACTACAGACCTGTAAGTTTGACCTCAGTGGTAGGAAAATGATGGAATCACTTCTGAAAGAAAGAATTGTTGAGTACCTAGAGGCCAGCGGGGCACAGGACCCAAGCAGCATAGATTACAGCAGGAAGGTCATGTCAGATGAATCTAATTGATTTCTTTGACTGGGTGACCAAAGTAATAGACCAGGGAGGGGCTGTGGATATGGCCTACCTAGACTTTGGCAAGGCATTTGACACAATCCCGCACAAAAGATTAATAATCAAGTTAGCCAGCCTGGGACTGGGTTCCAGGGTGGTAGCCTAGGTAGCAAACTGGCTGCACAACAGGACACAGAAGGTAATAGTGAATGGAACACATTCTGAAGAAAGGGGGGTTACTAGTGGAGTACCTCAGGGCTCAGTACTGGGTCCAGTCCTCTTTAACATCTTTATAGGTGACATTGCAGAGGGTCTGGAGGGAAAGGTATGCCTCTTTGCAGATGACACAAAGATCTGTAACAGAGTTGATACACAAGGGGGGTTAGAAAGGATGAGAAGGGACTTGGCAAGGTTGGAGGAATGGTCAGACATATGGCAACTTAGATTCAATGCAAAGAAGTGCAAAGTAATGCACCTGGGAAACAAAAACCCAGGAGAAGAGTACACAATAGCAGGGGAGGTACTAACAACAACAAAAATGGAAAGGGACTTGGGGTAGTCATATCAGATGACCTAAAGGTGGGTAGGCAATGTGAGAAGTCAGTAAGGAGAGCCAGGGGGATACTGGGATGCATAGGACAGGGCATCACAAGTAGAAAAAGGGAAGTGGTTATCCCTCTGTACAGACAGTTGGTGAGACCCCATCTGGAATACTGTGTGCAGTTTTGGATACCCCATCTACACAAGGACATGGACAGGATGGAAGCAGTCCAGAGGAGGGCAACTAAAATGGTGCAGGGTCTGCATCAGAAACCATATGAAGAGAGACTGAGAGAGCTTAATATGTATACCCTTGATGAAAGGAGGGACTGGGGGACACGATAGAAACTTTTAAGTACCTCAAGGGAATCAACAAAGCCCAGGAGGGTAGCATCTTTCAGAAAAAGAGATGTGTAAGAACAAGGGGGCACAATTCAAAGATAGAGGGACGCTCAGGGGTAATGTGAGGAAATTTATTTCACGGAGAGAGTGGTGGATGCATGGAACTGCCTTCCTGGGGAGGTTGTTGGGTCTAAAACAGTGGGGGAATTCAAACATGCATGGGACAGACATAAGGCAATTGTAGTGGGGGGTTGCAGGAAGTAGGCTGTTGGTTAACTAGAATCTACAGCTTATCCAATAGGAAGGGAAATGGGCAGACTGGGTGGGCCAAGTGGTCCTTATCTGCCGTCAAAGTCTATGTTTCTATGTTTTTCAGATATGCCACCACCACTACCAAGCACTTTGTGAACATCCTGGGAGTGAATGTTAGGCCGAATGGCAGGGCTGCAAACTAGTAGTGATCCGAAGGTAACCTGAACCTGAGATACTTTCTGTGGGATTCCCTGATGGGAATGTGAAAGTAGGCATCCCTTAGATCCAGGGACGCCAGCCATTTTTTTTTGCTGAAGAGTGGAAAGAATCATAGCCAGGGTTACCATCTTGAACCTTGGCTTTACCAAGTGCTTGTTCAGAACTCTTCAGTCTAAGATGGGTCACCACTCCCCATTTTTCTTCAAGGTTAGAAAGTACCTGGGGTAGAACCCTTCCCCCTTTGGAGGAGGGGGACAGGTTCCATTGCCTTTGCCTGCAGAAGGCTTGAAACTTCTGATTCCAGGAGTACTCTTTCTGCTAGGGAAGCTGGTCTGAAAAGTCTTGCCCTCAGTTTGGGAATGACTTAAAGCCGAGGACAAATCCCTAACTCACTACTTCTAGGACCCATTTGTCTGTGGTAATGTTCTCCCAAGCCTGGAAATAGTGAGTCAGCCTTCCCCCTATGGGAAGTGAGGAGGTGACCCTGGCAAGCACATCAGGGGGTCTGTTTGGTCTGGGCTTTAGCCTGCGTGGCTTGATCTGCATGCTTACAGCCCCTTCTACCCCTGCCCCTGATGTACCCTGTCTGCTGTTGGTAATTAGGGGTAGCCTGAGCCTGGAAAAATGGTCTGCTGTAAGCTGACCTACACCTTCCTCCCCTTCCATTATGGTCTATATGACATGGAGGGGCTTCTCCTTCACAGGATTACTCTTGTAGTTGTTTTATACTCATCCATCTTTTTCATGTAAACCTCAGTCCTATCCCCAGAGAATTATTCTCACGTGGGAAGTCCATGGCTTTGGTCTGAGTGTCCTGAGAGAGATTTGTGGCTCAGAGCCATGCAGATCTTCTCAGTGCCACTGTCAGTGCCATCCATCTGGCAGCAGTGTCATTGGCATCCACTGCCATATGAAACTGGTACTTAGTGGCCTCCAGTCCTCATCTGGCTGTCAATGTTAAGTCAGCAGCTAGCCCCTGAGGGGCTTTCTCAGCTATTGCCAGCACTGAATTCCACAGTGATTTCTGGTATTGGGCAGCATAAGCCATGTAATTTGCCTGCCTAATAGCCAAAGAGGCAGCCAAATACCCTTTTGTTGCTATGCTGTCCATTTTTGTGGAGTCTTTCTCTGGTGGATGAGAGGACAGTGGAACCCTGGCCCTGTCACAGGCTGCTGTCTGGACTACCCCTTCATGGTCAGGATGGGAGAAAATAAATTCTTCCCCTGACCGGGCTAGCCGATACTTTTTAGCAGCCTTCTTGTCTATGGGCAAGAAAGCATTTAAGGTTTCCAATACCTTTAAAACCTGCTTCTTTAAAGACTTTATTGGAAGCACTAGTTGTCTGGTGAGCATTAATCCCATCATGTCTAAAAATTTGGCCTCTTCCTCATTCTCCACAGTTTCGTGGGTAGAGTGAGCAAGGGCTTCCACCATCTGTTTTACAAAAGTATTGTGGGAGAAATAATCCTCCTGTAACCTGGGGGAAGGGGAGATCGAACTCCTGATCCAGAGAAACCTCCGGTTCTATCAGTTCCCCTATATTCTCCTCCTCTGTCTCCTTAGATTCCTCATAGGAGGGTTCCTGAAAGTATGGAACTGATTGCGGAACCGCTGAGCAAACTGATACCGGTATCGATACCAGAACCGATGGTTCCACTGGTACCTGTTGAATTGGAACCAATATAGAGTCCTGTGAGGCAGCAGATTGCAAGGTCTGAAGTACCTTAAGAGCCTGTGCAATTGTTTCAGCCGATGACATTGCCAGTTTGTCTACCGAGAGCTTCTCTGATTTTTCAGCAGGCGGTGAGGTGACATACTTTTGTTTATGCTTTTTCTTAGCTGGAACTGACTCCGTGGTTGGTTCCCCAGTACGTCTAGGTTTAGAGGACTCATCTTTGTCTGTAGAAGATAGTTCCGATTTCTTAGGTTTATCCCTTTTAGAGGAGGAATGGCTCAGTTCATCAGTGGACAGATCAACAGGAGCTGAAGGAGTGGACATTCTCTTTTTAAACCGTTCAACTCTTTTTTTTCAATGGTTTTTGAAGGAAAGGTTTTGCAGATATCACAGTCCACCTGGAAGTTTGAAGCACCTGGGCAAAATAAACACAGGTCATGCTTGTTAGCTTTGGCAAACACTTCCTCACACTGCAAACAATTTTTTAAACCAGTAGTCCCTGTTTTCCTTTTTGGTCTATCTGACATAACCACCCACACTTCTTTACTAAATGTGGTGCACTTAAAGTCAGTTCCCAAACCAAAATTTAAAAATAAAGTAACAAAAGTCAGTTCCCATCAGACCCCCCACAGAAGAAATGATTGCTTCCCAAAGGAGGAAAAAAATGCAGTCTGACAGAAAAGTCTTAAAAATCAACCTTAGAAAACAGAACGGGTTCCGAAAATAAACTAAATACTCCCAAATTTAAATAAATAAAGATCAATCTATCAGTTCCTCAGCAGTTAAGCAGAACAGCTGAGGAACCATGAACCGAAGCAAAAAACAACTAAAACTAGCACTACTAAATAAAACCTATAAGGGCAGCAATAAAGTTAGAATGAAACGGTTTACTTTCCCACAGAAAATAAATCAAATGTCAGTCAAGCTGAGGAGTGATCTCTGAGGTGTCTTACTTAAGCAGGCAGAGAACTGAATCTGAGCATTATAGAATGCAGCAGTTGGTAAGGGCAGCAGTCTGAATGGTGGCACGAGCCAATGGATGTTCCATTTTCTCCAGAGCAGTTCAGCATAGGAGGCTAACTGCAATAGTTAATCATATTGAAGAATTCCTGGGGTTAGAATGGGAGGATAGTTGTGGTCGCAGGTACCTTATTTTCTCAAAAAATACACCTCTTCTATATTTACACTCCCAATACTGACTCTCCGGATTTCTTCAGGAGGTGGCTAGCTTAAGAGAGGGCATGCTCTTATTGGGAGGGGACTTCAACTGTGCTTTAGATCCTTACTGAGATCAGTCATCACACTCTACGACAACAAACAGACTTATGCATGGGGTTGTCTGAACCAGGTAATGGGAGCTAGCTCTGGTTGATATCTGGCGAGAACTCCATCACTCTGTCAGGGACTATACTTTTTATTCAAATTTGCACAGATCATATTCTAGGAAAGATTACTTTCTTGGAAGTGAACCAAACTTCCATAAAATAAAATTATGCAATATACAACCCAAAGTTAATTCTGATCACTCAGTAGTAACTCTTGAGCTTCAGTTAGGGGATTGGACGAAGACATCTTTCTAGACAATGAAAACTCTCTTTCAGCCAAAGAATTCTGGCATTTAATCCAAGACACTATCAATTAATTTATTAGGTTTACTCAGATTTCAGAAGTTAAACCAAAATGGCATTGGGATGCCCTGAAGGCCACACTTTGGAAGGGGGTTATTACATCACATGCTTCCTGTATTAATAGGCAAAGCACAGAAAGGCAATCTAAATTAGAAACCCATTTAAAGCAGTTAGAGCAGCAGCATAAACAAACAGGATCGTCCACCTTATATTAAGAGCTCTAACAAGTAAGAAAAGACCTTCAGGATTTTTGGGATGTAAAAACAGAAGCTTGTTTAAGATACCTAAACCAAAAATACTATGAACAGGATAACAGGGTGGGTAAATTGCTGGCATTTAGGCTGCAAAAAGCTCAAAGTGGTATGTTAAAAAAATTGTTGAGGTGCAAGGCGGTATTACACAAACGGTAATTGCCCCTAGAGATATTGTGGCTGCATTCCAAAAATATTGCCACTCTCTTTATAGTCCAGATGCTTCCACACAGACTACTAGAGAGCAAATCCCTGATTTCCTAAGTCATATAAAACTCCCACAGCTGACAGAAGCAGATAAAAAAATGCTAGATGCCCCTATTACTTCTGAAGAAATTTCTCAAGCTCTCCTGGACATGAACACCGGTAAATTCCCCGGCCCCAAGGACATTAAAGTAGAATTCTACCAAACATTTCAACAACGGCTAACTCCCCTCCTGGCTAATGTTTTTAATTCTTGTAAGAACCGAATTGACCTACCTAACTCATGGCAATCAGCCTTCATAACAGTAATCCCTAAAATGGGAAAACCGCCTGATAAATGCAGTTCCTACCATCCCTTTTCACTATTGAATGTAGACTAAAACATTCACAAAAATCTTGGCCGATAGGGTAAATAAGATCTTAAAGACTCTCATACACCCAGATCAATCTGGATTTGTTTCAGACTGCCACCTTATAGACATCATCAGGCACTGTTCAAATGTTTTTCACAATGGGCAGGAGGCAAAGGACCAACAAATAGCCATCACTATAGAAGCTGAAAAGGATTTTGATCTCCTTCACTGGGATTTTCTTTTTGCTACCCTGGCTAAATTTGGTTTGAGTACTTAGTTCTGCAGGTGGTTACAGGAGCTTTATACAAAGGAAAGGAAAGGGAAAGGGGAAATTGTTTAACCAGGAGAGGCACACTAAGCCGAAGCTTGACTCCAGGTGCAACCTGAGAGCACAAGGAAGTTAAGTGACTTTCTCAGGGTCACACAGTATGCAGGTAGGGGCTGTGGGATACAAACCCAAATCTCCAGGTTTGCAGCTCAGAGCCTTAAACCACTGTGCTATACTGCCTCCTCCAATACAATGCCTACAGCAAGAGTGAAAGTGTATGGCACGATGTCAGACCCTTTGCCCATACAATGAGGAATTAGGCAGGGATGCCCACTTTCTCCTATACTTTTCACCCTAAGCATCGAGCCTCTTGTTGAGCTAATACGGTCCTGTCAGGACCTGGAAGGAATTAAGATTGGGTGAGAGGAAAACAGAATATCTCTACATGTGGATGATACAGTGCTACATCTCCAGGATCCAGTTCATACCCTCCCAACCCTTTATAAAATCTTACAACAATATGGACATGTTTCTGGTTTTAAAATAAATGTGGATAAAACAGAACTTATTATGGTCAGTGGCACCCAAACACCGATGCTTACACGACTGATACCATTTAAGCAGGTCTCAACCCAAATTAGGTATTTGAGGGTATACACATTTCAGCAGATCTGAAACACTTACACCGAGTTAACTATGGCAGGCTCATTAAAGAGGTGCTGACTGATCTCAGAAGGTGGGAAATGCTCCCTCTGTCCTTGTTCGGTAAAGCAGATATTGTCACAATGAATGTCCTCTGTCAGTTTTTAATTTTATTCCAAACTCTTCCTGTAGACATCCCTCTATTGGAATGGACAAAACTTAACAAGGTTCTCTGTCATTTTAAATGGGGTGGCCAAAAGACCAGAGTCATATGGTTAGACCTACAGTGATCTAGGGAGCAGGGAGGGGCAGGACTACCAAACCTTAAGTTATATTTTCATATGGCCCAATTATTACCTTGGATAGCATATAAAAAACAGGACCCAGAGAATGTTTGGGTCTGTTAGGAATGGGGGAGCAATCGTGGTATTCAGAAGGTTTTGATGCCCCAGCAGAGACACAGAATAAGCTGAGTGCCACTAATCCTTGGACACGACAGCTTTATCGGGTGTGGCAAGCAGTGAAACAGGACGTAGGCATGCAGGTTCCCTGACCTCACATACCCAGATAATTCATTGCACTCAATTTACACACACACACCCGATGGATGACTCCTTTCACTGCTGGAAATGAGTTGGTCTGTCTTACTTCTCCCAATTTATTCATCAGGGTACCCTCAAGTCCATCAGGGAAATGAAGGAGGAATACCAGTTAAGGCAGGTGGATTTCTACCATTATTTGCAGGTAGTGTCATTTCTCAGATTTGGTACCCATCTGGAAGAGGCCCACGGGGACCCCAACCCTGTACCCTTAGTAATTATCAGGCAGCAGAAGGCCTGCTAAACAAAAAACATATTTCAAAATTGGTACAGTCCTACATTCAGGCTATGGACCAGCCTCCAGCTCGGTATCAATCGGCATGGGAAAGAGAATTAGGTTTAGATCTCTCTCCCCAAGACTGGCAGCAGATTAGGAACGTGTTCTTCCATACATTTGCATCAAATATGTGGTGAGAATTCCAGTGGCCTCACACAGGTATTTTAATCTTTTTACTGTTTATTAGCTGGTTGTATTGTTATACACTGGTTTCCTTTTTTATTGTATGTGGGCCGGGTATTTTTCCTGGCTCCAACAGAGAGTACTTTAGTATTAGGTCATAATTTTCATTTTTAAACCAATGTTTGTAGTCTCAACCAATGTTATGATTCTCTTTTGGACTGTCAATGCTATTAATATGTTTCCTATGAACATGTATCTATTATGACCACTACAATAAAGAAGTTTAAAAAAAGGTACAGATGCAAGCAGTAAGAAAACAACACTTTCAGAATCTTATATCCTTAGCAGTTTCTACTAAGCCATTGCCAATGTCACCACCCACTTTTTCACTCAGTGCCTGGATAGTACTCCAAAGGGCCTTTTGATACAGTGCAGTGTAGGCCATGTAGGCAGCTTGCCTTAACTACAAGGTTGCTGATGTGCAGACTTTCCTTGCTATATAGTCAAGTTTTCTAGAAACTTTTTCTGGATGTATTGCTGCCAGTAATACCTTAGATTTTTCATACTGGGCTGTCAACCAACTCCATTGGCTGGTTTAAGAGCTCCCTTGAAGAACGGTCCCAAACAGTAAGAATCGCTGATACACTCTTGGACCCTAGACCGGTCCGCTCGGGAGACCCCCAGGGCTCCATTCTGGGACCCCTCCTCTTCAGCCTATTCTTAAACTCACTACCGGACAGCTGCCCGGAACAAATAATTCTCTATGCCGACGATGCTGTGATCCTCACCTCGGACCCTGATCCAATCCAATTACAAAATAAACTTCAGCGGTCCTTCTCCTCCATTGAATCCTGGTTCCTAAATCATAAACTGCTTCTCAATGAGAAAAAAAAAAAAGTCAATGGTCTTCTGCAACCCCCACAACAAAAACAAACAACTGCACCTCTCCATTGCAACCGTACAAGGAGCCATCCTAGAGCAAACACAATCGCTCAAGTACCTCGGCATCACCTCTGATCCCCACCTCTCGTACGCTGTCCATATCAGCAAAGTTGCAAAGTCTGCTAATGTGAGGTTAGGCATATTATTCCGGCACACAAAACACCTAACCCCAGAAGCACTATCAGTGGCTGTCCAAAGTTCCATTGTCAGCATCATAGACTATGGTCTTATCATATATGGGTCTGCAACTACCACTGCTCTCAAATGTATCGTGACCTCCCTGAATAAGGCCTGTCATCTCATCACTGGCTCACATCGCCGTACCCACACATGTGACCTTTATTCCCAATCTGGATGGCTTCAACTGGACAAACGCATAAAATACCAAACCTGCATCACGGCCAAGAATGTTATAATGGGGCTTGCCCCACCTGGTGTCTGTGCCCTCCTTAAGCCTAGACATAGGAATGTCACTACAAGGAGATCCAATTCCCATCTACTACATATCCCACGATGTCGCACAACCCAAGGACAAAGATCATTCGACTATCGGGCATTCAACTGGCTCAACTCTCTTGTCCCAACACTCGGCCTCTTCAAGTCCAAGCTGCCCCTCTCACTGCTTGTATCCTGCCATTGCCCATCTTAACATTTTCACCATTCCAGCTGCACATGCCTCAGCACCCAGCACTTACAATCAGTCTTTGCACCCCTAGCACCTTACCTGTCATATTCCCTCGACATAGCCCCCTGGCTGCACTGTCTTCCGCCCTCGCCTACCTCCTCCCTGTATCTCCACTCCTGCCCCTGCCCCAACCACCTCTCGTACTCCCCCTTAACCCCTGCACATCCTTCCCCTCGATCTCCTACCCTCACTTCCCCACCCACCTCCTTCCTTGTCTTGCTCATAGCTCAAGTCTTTGTACTGGTTATTACGTGTCTGTAAGTCAATGATTATATGTTTGTAACTAAAATGATGACTGTTGCACACGCTGACATGGAACTTTGTAAAGAGCCTCGGCTCAAAGATATTGTAATCCTAGATTGAAATAAATAACAATAAAAAATATGCATCTGTTTGCACAACTCCCTCACGGTCAGGGTTTAAATATAAACGTTCAACCCCTTACCTTTCCACTAAGTATTTCCTTTCCACTTTTTCAATCACTGCCAGGAGCTGAATGTGGGTGTTCCAGGATCCTGCTGGAGGCTGTCTTAGGGGATTTATGGATGGATATAGTGAGTGTTTCTCATGAGGTCAGTCTCAGAATACTCCTACATTTTGCCTCCTCTTTATCCTCCTTGGTGTCAGTGGAGGGAATATTTAAGGTCTCTACCATATGTCGTACAAAAGAGGAGTATGAGGTAAAATCCTGATTGACTCAGGGTGCTGAACCAAAGTCATGTTATGGGACTGTCTCCAGTTTTATCAGTTCCCCTTCATCCTCCTCTTCCTCCTCTTCTGGCACAGGTTCATAAAATGCCTGAAGTTGGGGAGGGGGCAGGAACAGTGGCCACATTTCCCATGGCTGGAAAGTCCTAGAAAAACTGCCACATTTTAGTAATGTCCTCAGCTGAGGGCATAGCTCTCTGTTCTACTGCTGACTTTTGGTCCCTTTGGGGGTACAGTGAGACGGTTTTCTTTTTCTTTTTTCATTGGTGGTATTCATGGTACCGGCACATCTGTAGCTTTTTCTTTTTGTCATCTTTAGCATCAGAGTTCTCCCTATCTGACACCCTTCGCTCGTCATCTGAGCTGGATGAGGGCTTTGCAGCTTTTTCAATCTTGTTGACTAAAGACTGCTGCTTTTCTGTCACCTTTTGTTTGTTTTGAGGAGAGGTATCATTTTATTAGTATTTAGTATATGTCTATTTTTTTATTTAACTATTTATTGATGTGTTAAAGCTTGGAATATTTCCTTTTTTATGTTATTTGTGCATTTTTTTGTAAAGCACTCTGATCCCCTAGGAAAGGGTGCTGTATAAACAAACGACTGCTACTACTGGAAGATGCATGCTTACCACCATCTGAGGGAATCCCCCTCCATTTTAGTAGTTCTTTTAGGAAAGCTGCTGGATGACTCAGTAACAGACAGAGACTCTGAACACTGCCCGTTTCTTGGGGCAAAACAATGTACACAATTCACTGTTTAAATAATCATTGTCAGGGCCTAATCACTCGAAACAAAGGTCATGCTGGTCTGCCGTCGCCAAGATCTTTCTACAGGATTCATAATTTTTAAATCCTGTAGGCCCCATCCTTCTTTTCAACTTTTCAGTCATGCTAATCAACTGAAAATGCTAACAAGAAACAAATATGGGTTCCTTAAAACAGTACAAAATATGAAAAATTAATGGTAGTTTTTTACTTTTAAAACATAAAAATGGGTTATCGCAATAGAGCGGGAACCACGCTGAGAGACTTTTCTCCAGTTCCAGGAACCAATCGGGAACTGGAGAAAAGTGCTAACATAACCTGGAATACCACTGTATAGTGTGTGTGTGTGTGTGTGTGTGTGTGTGTGGGTAGACATGATGCACAGTTGGTGTATATCTACCCTTCCAGACCTAGGTACTGAAGTTTTACAAATATATATTAATCAGGGACTACCGGTGGATGTAGTTTATCTGGACTATGCTAAAGCCTTTGATTCTGTATCACACCTGGAACTCATTAAAACATTAATAGACTTGGTTCTGGACACATAGTTTTGTGGGTTGCATCATGGTTACATCAAAGACAACAGAAAGTATGTATTAGAGGTTCCTTTTCCGACTGGGGTGACGTAACAAGTGGTGTCCCTCAGGGATCAATACTAGGGCTCACTTTATTCAACAATTTTGTTTCCAGTATGAATACAACTAATAATACATGGCTCTGCAAATATGCAGATAATACCAAGCTAGGTGCAATAGTTAACAATAAAGAGGCAGCTAGGGTAGGAGGAAGTAAGCTGTTGATTAACTAGAATCTGCAGCTTATCCATCATGTAGGGAAATGGGCAGACTAGGTGGGCCAAGCGGTCCTTACCTGCCGCAAATTCTATGTTTCTGTTTCCAAGCTCAAATCACTACACTTGAAAACTGGGTAAAACAACATAAGTTAAGTTTTAATGAGATGAAGTGTAAAGTTATGCACTTAGGTCATAACAATATCAAAGCTGAATACAGAATAAATAAAGTCATATCAACTACAGAAAAAGAAAGGTATCTGGGTGTTATAATTACTAACAAACTCAAATTTGATCATCAAAGGACATGGTTAAGACAGCAAATAGAATAGTGGGTAATATTATGAGAACTATAAAGAGCAGAAAATGGGAGGTTATAATCCCTTTGTACTCATCATTAGTTAGACCGGTCGTATAATATGAAGCCCCCTTTTGTTCTCCTCAAAATGTAGGAAGTAGTATTCTCCTAGACAAGGTAAAGAGAAGAGTTACAAAAAAGGTGTACAATCTTAAAGGAAAACACTGGAAAAAACACAGCTTTCTTTAGACACTACAGCAACTCTCAATTAGTGCTATCAGACAGTAAAAACTTTTTTTAATGATTTAAAACAGCTACCCACAACTTCCACTTTCTGTTGCTGGCAGTCACCATCTCATGAGCAGCAGTGAGCTTCCTGAGCTCACTTTATGCTAATATGCCTGTTTGACCTCTGCTGTTGGTTGGCAGGACACATTAGCATAAAGTGAGCTCAGGAAGCTCACTGCTACTCATAAAATAGTGGCTGCCAACAGTAGAAAGTGAAAGTTGAAGGCCACTGTTTAAATCACTAAAAAAGCAATCAGAGGGATTTAAAAAAAAAAAAATTACTGTCTGAAAGCACTAATCAAACATTTTTGTAGTGCCTGGGTAAAGCCGTGCCGTTTCCAGTGTTTCCCTTTGAAGATATGGGGCCAGATTTTCAAAGGCCAGAGAATGACGCAGGATGCTTGCATCAAAGGCAACTGACACAAGGAGATTTTCAAATGGTGCATGTGTCAAGAACAGGTCTGCATGTGCCAGAGTGGCTTGCCCCATGCTTGCACCAAAATAATGCCTGCATCATGTCGGAAGGGATGCCTGCATCACCGAAATAATGCACCATCCCCTTATTTGGGATTTTCAAAGAATGCCAATCCTGTCTTTGTGCCTAAGATGCATGTCACTGTTAGACCAGCCAGAGCTTGTCTAAGGGACACTCGAGCATATAAAGAGACCCATTGCATGAACGGGCCATTTCATCTGCTGTTTTATTTTACTTAGCTTGTGTCATTCTCATCTTTTGCGTCATTTTTTTGACTCAGCTTGCACCATTTGTTTTTACTCAGTTTGCACCATTTTCATTCCTTGAGTCATTTTGTACTTAACTTGCACCATGTTTGTGATTCAGCGTGCACCATTTTTTACTCAGTTTGCATCATTTTCATTCCTTCGAGTCATTTAGTGTTCAACTTGCACCATTTTTGTGACTCAGCTTGCACCATTTTTTTACCCGTTTTGCACCATTTTTTTTTACTCAGTTTGCTTCATTTTCGTTCCTTGCGTCATTTTTTTGACTCAACTTGCACCATTTTTGACTCAACTTGCACCATTGTTTTGGAGGGGCAGCTTGCATCATTCTCATCCCTTACGCCATTTTGTTGACGCAGTGGACCTCTTGTGTCAGTCTGGGGGACTTTGTCACAGAAAATGCTTTTCTTGCAAAATATGGCGCAAAGTGTTTGGCACACCTAGATCTGACTCAGGTTGGTTGTTTAATGCAGCTTGCAGTGCATCTAACGGCCCCCTTGAAAATCCTGCCCATCAATTATGAGGAAAGACTGAGAGAATTGCATTTATATTCTTTGTCTTATAGAAGGCTGAGAGGTGATTTATGTTTTGTATACAAAGCATTTCAAAATAAAATTATATGGGAATCTGCTGGTTTAGTTAAAGGAAGTTTCTGATATAAGGTATTGGGCTTTATAGCCCAATACCTTATATCATCCTGAGCTCACCCCTGCAAAAATTGTAATTTAAAAAAGTTCATAATTTTAGCGGGGAAGGGATTGTAACTGGCGCCGAACCCTCAGCCAGCCGATCCCTTCCAGCTTCCTGGTGCCCCCACTCCGCCCTACTAGTAGGGACTCTACTAGTTAAGTGACTGCTTTACTTTTACTGTAGGAGTGGTAAAAATGATTAAAAATGGCTTTATAAATAGCCCCCATAGACTTGTATGGGGCTCACCGCCATGTTCTCCCGGACAACACGTCACAGTTTCAGAGAGTGTGGGGGCGAGCCCCATACAAGTCTATGGGGCTATTTTTAAAGCCATGTTTTAGTAATTTTTACCAGCCCTACAGTAACATTAAAGCAGTCACTTAACTAATAGGGTCCCTACTAGTAGGGTGGAGTTGGGGTGGAGCAGGGGCACCAGGAAGCTGGAAGGGACTGGCTGGCTGAGGGTTTGGCGCCAGTTATGATCCCTTCCCCTGCTAAAATTACGAACCTTTAAACAAAAATTTTTGCAGGGGTGAGCTCACGCTGCTATAAGGTATTGGGCTATGAAGCCCAATACCTTATAGCAAGTACATCGGAAATTCACTTTAAAAAGAACAGTGACAAAACTAGATTTAAACCTACAGTTGAAAGGTGAATTTTATAAAACAACAAAACAAGGCCACTGGTTCAACCAACGAGCAGTAGATGCCTGGAATACCTTACTGTTATGGGTGGTTGCCAGCACCAATATGGAATCTTAAAAAAAAAGCCTTAGATAAGCATATGGGGCTAGAAAAACAAACCTTTTACCATCATTAGGTGGCGAGTCACAATAATGGCTGTCAAGGCTACATGACTCGTACCTTCCTCTATGAATCTATGAAATAACCTCTCTAACTAAAGCATAGATCGAAAAAATGGACTAAAAATGTAAAGGACTTCTCTTAGATAATAAAATGACAAAGGACATAGCCGCTGGATTTGGAGAGGACTGTGAAGTGACTGTTCATGTCAGTGGAGAAAACAAATCTGATGTTTGAATACAAGGCAGAGTAGCAGCTTCAGTACCTTTTGAACTGAGTTCTGATTCTCTCATCACCATTCTGTATCCAAGGTAATATCTCTGGCTGGAGATTATGCAGGTTTTGTGTGGTGTCACTACTGGACTCATGTTGATAGAATATACAAATTAATACATAATCTGACTTCTTTTTTTTTATTCTTTTTATTAAGTTTATAAATATGCAAATAAAAACAGCCTTACGGCATTGTAACCATTTATTACGTACAGTCCTATCTATAACAATTCCATATCCTAAAAGACAGAGGATAAGATAATAACTATCCTAAGAATTAATCAGTCTAAATATCATATATAAATATAACACATTCATTGTTGTGAAAGTCACAGCATAAATACAAATGTAGAAAAATAATTATATAAATAGCAGGCTTATGGTATAGTTATGTATACGATTTAAACCTCCTACAAGATTAACCTAAGAATACCTTCAAAATGAATCTTCCACTACAGCTCTCTGGACAGGCCCCCATATTTCCCCAATATTTAGGTAACTGATTTTTAAGCATATAGTGATTTTTTCCCAGTCTCATAGTTTCTAAAAATACATTTTTGGAATATTTAACTCCTTCCACATTTGAGTTGTACATCTTTTGGTGTTCAATAGAGCTATATGAATCAAAGATTTTCCACCCTTGTGAACAACTGGAAATGAAGATGTAGTCAACAAACAGAGTTCAGAATCAAACTGCAGATTAATTCCTAATATCACCTCAATATCTTTCAAAACCTGTATCCAAAGGGGTCCGACAAGTGGGCACAATACCAATATATGGGCTGCATTTGCCACTTCTCCACACCTTCTATTGTAATCCATATATATCTCTGCATTAAACTTCAGTAAATATGGAGAATAATAAATTCTATTACGAATAAAGGGTTGAATTTGATTCATGCTGTTATTAGTTGCACAGCTCAAAGTTTTTAATATACATTGCCATTTATTTTCAGAGATATTAATCTATAAATCTTTCTCACTCACGTTTTAAAGTCTGGGTACTAATATTCTGGTTATTAATAATAAAGTTATATAAGTTGGAAATGAGCTTAGACCTACAGTACTTGGAACTGTTCCCAGTAATTCATATAAAAGATTATTTCCCAAGTAAATCTTCTTTCTTATTGTGAGTTCATGGATTACAGTGCACATATGTAAATACTGTAACTAAAAATACACTTTTTTTTAGGTATTTCATATAAATCCTGTAACTGCTGAAAATATTGAATTATATTCTCCTCAAATAAATCTCCAATTACATTAACTCCAAAATTCAACCAGATTGTCATATGTGGATGGGTAAATATGGGATGATAATTGTTCTCCACTAGCGGTGAAAAACTACGTAAGCAATTCTGCAAGCCCAAAGTTTTATTTATTGCATGCCCGTTTGGGAAGGTTTGCTCATGAAAATATCTGCCTAATATCTTTTTATTATTCCAGTTTTGAAATAATGTCTGTCCTAGTCTATAACTAGGGGACACCCCCATTTCAAAAAAGTCCAAAGAGTATGATGTTTACTAAAATATTCTTTCAAGGATTCTATCAATGAAACCTGGTGATAATATTGTAAATTTGGGAATTTTAAACCTAGTTGTTGATAATTTAAATATAGTTTTCCCTTCCTTAATCTTGGCTATCCAGTCTTCTAAATAAATTTAGTTAGGATGTTATCATTATTTTTTAATTTCCATGGGAATACCTATGAATAATGCTTGAAATAGATATAAGAACCGTGGAAGAATATTCATTTTGGCTATCTGTACGCATCCCAATAATGATAAGGGAAGGCCGTCCCATCTTTCCAAATCTTGCCCATCCATAAGGGAGTGTAGATTTGAAGCACGTGGACAATCTAGTTTATTAGACAGATTTATTCCTAAATAAATCAGACTATCCTTTCTTATGGTTGTAGGAGTTTTACATAATCAATATTACAATTTTCTGGAAAGAATAGGTAATGCCTTTAATTTTTTCCAATTCACTAAGTAGCCTGATTGCTCCCCAAATTCCCTTATTATCTGCAAAATGATTTCTAGTTCTGTTGCTGTATTTTTAAGATACAATAGAATGTCATCATCAAAAAGTGATAGTTTCAGTGATACATAATTGGACTTCTGTTTTTTGAGTATCTCTCCTCAGTCATTGTTATTTCTTTGTTGGGTAAATAAACATTTACACTGGCTGAAAACATATGAGTACCATCATAAAACTGGGAGACTCCCCTAGTGTACTACCCAACATTCCCCTGTGTAAAAAATAAGTCCATGCAACCCCCACCCACTTCCCTCCATTCCAGATATACATGGTAGAAATGAGCTGTCACAGCTCAGTGCATCTTTCTGGAGGTCAGGACCCTTAGTGCCTTGCATGCCCAATGGGCTCATTTGCATGGATACCTTTGAAAAGTGCAGATAATGCTATCAACTCTTGGGGCCAACTTCAAGAGCTGTGTTGGGGCGGTGCTACCTGACTTAGCACGGCCACGACATTGCCCTATAGTCAGTCGGTTAGCACCCAAAATACAGTTACGTAGGAACCTATCGTAACAGTAGATCTTCGAGAGAGGTTCCTTCAGTAGGTCATCACATATAGGACTGGCGCCACCTGGTGTTGGGCCGCACGGCAGACTTTTCTAGCAATACCTGATGGGGGACCGCCCACCCAATGTCACGTAACCGACGTCAGCGTGACTGTATATAGTGGGTGGTCCCCACGCCTGCCCTCCAGTTCTCCCGCCGGAGCCAGGAAGAGGCCTTGCAGCAGGAGCGAACAGGAATTGGAGTCCCTGTAAAACATAAAATGAGGGGAAGGAGGGAGGGAAAAATATGACCTACTGAAGGAACCTCTCTCAAAGATCTACTGTTACAGTAAGTTCCTAAGTAACTGTGCTATCTTACTTCGAGAGGGTTCCTTCAGTAAGTCATCACATATAGGAGAGAGTCCCAAGCAGTCCCTCTAAGGAGAGACCGAGAGAAACTAGGGAGGAGGAAAGCTAACTCCAATAGAACAACTGAAGTCCAGAATGGACCCAGCCTAGGGCAGAAGGCCCTGCAGGATGGCTAGACCAAAGCTGGCCCTCTGCCTAGAAGCAATGTCCAGACTGTAATGTTTGGTAAAGGTGTGGACAGAACTCCAAGTAGCGGCAGCACAAATATCCGCTGTAGAAACATTCCGTAGGAAGGCTGTGGAGGCAGCCATGCCCCTAGTAGAATTATCTCTTATGGAACCCGGAAGAGGCATATCATACTTTTGGTAACAGTACCGAATGCAGTTGCCTAGCCATTTGGAAAGGCCCTGCTTAGAAACCGGTTTGCCCCTTGACCTCAGGGCAAAAGAAACAAACAACTAGTCACAGGAGCGAAACTCTTTAGTCCAGTGGGTATAACACTGGAGAATCCGATGGACATCAATCGTGTGAAGGAGTGCCTCACCCCTGTTAGAGGGGGATGGATAATAAACCGGAAGCTCTACTGATTGGTTCAGTGTGGTTTCTGACACCACCTTGGGAAGGAACCTCGGATGCGTTCTGAGGACTGCCCAGTCCCGATGGAAAATCAAACATGGCTCCTTCCGACTAGAGCGTGAAGCTCCGAAATCCTTTGGGCTGAGGTGGTAGCCACCAGAAAAAGTGCCTTCCATGAAAGGAAGTGCAAATCACAGCTCATAGCAGGTTCGAAAGGAGGAAGGGTGAGCTTTTCCAAGACAAAGTTCAAGTCCCAAGGTGGAGTTGGGCTGCGGATGGGGGGTTTCAGATGGAGGATCCCTTTCAGAAAGGTCTTTGAGACCTCCAACTGAGCCATGGGTTTACCATCCACTAGCTCATGGTATGCAGAAATAGCAGAGATACGGACCTTTAAAGAAGAATACAGCAGACCGGAATCCGATGTGAAGGAGGTATTCCATGACTTGGGGGGCTGAACAGGAGAAGGGGTTCCAACCCTTAGCAGCCGCCCAGATCGAAAACCGCTTCCACTTCATGGTGTAAGTGGAACGGGTGGATGGTTTTCTGGCCTTGAAGAGGACCTGAGCAACTCCAGAGGAGACGCTAAAGCAGGAAATTGCTATGTCTGTAGGAGCCATGCATGAAGATGCAGGGTCCTGAGCTCTGGATGAACCAGCCTGCCTTGATCCTGAGTCAGGAGGTTGTAAGTCAGTGGAAGTGGAACCAGTGGTTCCCTGGAGAGCTGTTGTAACAGCAGGAACCAGATCTGTCTCGGCCAGAGAGGGGCGATGAGGATCATTCTTGCCCTCTCGGCTTGAAGTTTGAGGAAAACCCTCTGTAGAATGGGAAAAGGAAGGAAAGCATACAAGAATTTCCCTGTTCATGATAGAGACAATGCATCATTCCAGAAAGCACCTTGCTCTGGAGCGAGCGAGCGAGCAAAACTTGGGAAGCTTTGCGTTGAATTGGGAAGCGAAGAGGTCGATTTCTGGATGTCCCCAATTCTGGAAGATGGAATCTGCCACTTCCTGACACAGTTCCCATTCATGGACGAGGGTCCGAGTTCTGCTGAGACTGTCCACCAGGATGTTGAGAATGCCTGGAATGTGCATGGCCACCAGGACCAGATGATGCTGGACTGCCCCAGTTCCACACCCGGGTCGCCTCCCTGCAAAGAGGGTACGACCGGGTTCCTCCTTGTTTGTTGATGTACCAAACTACCGACATATTGTCCATTTGGATCAGCAGTGTTCCCCTGGGTAGCAGGGTCTGAAAGGCCTGTAAGGCTTACAGGACCGCCCTGAGCTCCAGAACATTGATGTGGAGAGAAGTCTCCAGGCCTGACCAAAGGCCTTCAGCTTGATGTTCCCCCAGGTGAGCTCCTCACCCCATATTCGAGGCATCCGTGGTGAGTGTAGCTGCTGGTGCAGGGTTTCGGAATGGAAGTCCCAGGGAAAGATTGTGAGAATCCTCCCACCACTGTAAATCCCCTCTGGACTGCTGAAGAGACCAGGACTGGATGGTCCAGGTTGTCTAGGAGCTGATCCCACTGCACCCGTAATGACCACTGAGTGATTCTCATGTGTAACCTTGCTAGGGGAACGGTCATGATGGAGGCCGCCATCAGTGCCAAAAGACGAAGGACCTCCCAAGCAGGAATGGTTCAGAGAGAGGCTACTTTTCGAGCCTGACTGACCAGGGTCTCCACCCTGTCTGGAGGGAGGAAAGCTCTGCACTGGATGGTATCCAGAACTGCCCCAATAAACTGT
The DNA here is from genome assembly GCA_016271365.2 of Neoceratodus forsteri. Classification (NCBI taxonomy): domain Eukaryota; kingdom Metazoa; phylum Chordata; order Ceratodontiformes; family Ceratodontidae; genus Neoceratodus; species Neoceratodus forsteri. Next base: position 613,275,024 of record CM057456.1, read on the forward strand.
AGTCTCTGGGCAGGGACGAGAGATGACTTGGGAACGTTGACCGTGATCCTGAGTTGGCCGAATAGGTCCAGTGTGAAAGAAAGAGTTTCCAACAAAAGATCCCTGGACGGGGCTGATATCAGCCAGTCGTCCAGGTAAGGGAACACCGCAATACCCCTGCAGTGCAGGAATGCCGCCACCACCGCCAGGCACTTGGTAAAAACCCAAGGTGCCAAAGACAGACCAAAGGGGAGCACCCGGAACTGGAAATGCTCTCCTTGGAAACAGAAATGCAGGAATCGGCGGTGGCTGGGGAAAATGGGGATGTGCAGGTAAGCATCCTGCATATCAGGGTGCAGAGCCAATGATTCTCCATCAGTAGAGGAAGGTGGCCCTGGAGCATCAGCATACGGAATTTCTTGTACTTGACATACTGACTGAGTTGACTCAAGTCGAGTATGGGTCTGAAGTCCCCGGTCTTTTTTGGAACCAGGAAGAAATGGGAATAAAACCCTTTTCCCCTTTGCCCGAAGGGAACTTGCTTGATTGCTTCTTTGAGCAAGAGCGAATTGACCTCCTCGTGAACGAGAAGGGCCTGGTCCCAGGAGTAAGAGAACTTCTGCGGAGGAGAGTCCGGAGGAATCTCCAGAAACTCGATGGTGTGTCCGACGGACACGAGTTGCAGAACCCACTCATCTGAGGTTATCGCCCTCCACTCCTGCACATGGCGGGTGAACCTCCCCCCCATCTGCTCCCCATCATGAGACTGAGGATGCAGTGGGGTCAGAGAGTCAAGAAGTGGCGGGACGTTCAGGAGGAGGTCCCCCTGAATGTTGCTGATTCTTGGGGGCATGGGGTGTACCAGTACCCACAGCCTTACACTTTCCTTGGCATCGCGCCTGAGTGTTCTGCTGCTGCCTCCCAGTCCTTTTCCAAAAGGGCTGCTGCTGTTGCTGGGTCCCCGATCGGTACATGGACCTAACGGATCTAAGGGCCACACCCTTGTCCTGTAGATCCATTATGATGTCCTTGGTATCCTCACCAAAAAAAGAACTGAGCCCCTAAAGGGGGCGTCCTGAATTGCCGACTGGACTTTGTTGGCAAGCCCAGAGAGACAAAGCCAGGAATGCCACCTAAGGGCAACGGCAGTTGCCAAGGTACAGGCCACTGAATCGACAGAGTTGTAAGTGACTCGAAGAGCATGCCTACAGGAGATCTTGGAGAGGTGGAGATCCTTGACAAGTTCCTCCTTGAGGGGCGAAGGGTCCACTGATTGGACCTTCGCCTCTAGCCTGGCCATTGGTGGGTCACCATGTGGGCCACGTAACTAAGGGAATGAAGGGCGCACGTGGCCGACGAGTAGACCTTCTTCCTGAACTGGTCCATCAGCCTCGACTCTTTGTCAGGAGGTGTCGTGCTCATGTGCTTAGGAGCTGTGGAGCAGTCATGAGCAGCTGAAATTACCACAGAGTCTGCCTTGGGATGAGCCATCAGAAAAGGAGCATCCTTTGGCACCTGGTAGAGCCTGTCTGCCCTCTTGGGGACAGCCGGGATAGAATGAAGCATCTGCCAGATGGTGGTGGTGAGGTCTTGATGAGGTGCCATCCATGGGGGGGGACTGGAATAGAGGGCAGAGACTCTAAGTCCAGGTGTTCTGCTAGTCTCTGCTGCATAGGATCCTGGTCCTCTGACTCCCAGTTGAAGTGGTCCCTTAAGGCCCTTAAGAGGTCCAAAAAGGAAGGATCCTCCGGAAGGGACTTCGGGGAGGTCCTTCCTTTTGTATCCTCAGGGTCCTCCACATGCTCCTCCTCTGAGGAATCTTCCCTCTCATTGGAACCATCTTCTGCCTCCTTGGCAGGACGATGACTGAAGTCCTGCAGGGAAACATCCTGTCGAGTCTTCCCCGAGACATGGACGGTAGAAATGGAACTGCTTGGGGAATAGGACCTAGGAAGCTGTGGTTGTGGGAGTCTAGCTTCCAGATCCGTAACCAACTCCGATCTGGCCCCCTGCCACCAAGACTGAATCATAGTCTTGAAATCTGGAACTACCGGGGGGGTAGGGGGAGCTGGCTGAGGCTGGGGGAGGAGGAGGATGAGGAGGAGGAGGAGGAGGAGGTGCGACCGGAGGGGGATAGTACCCCTGGAAACCCATATAGGGAGAATATGGGTTGAATCCATGGTGGAACTGCCCAAAATGACTCCAATCAGGAGTCGAACTCCCTTGGTAGGGATCCCAGGATACCCAAAGGGTAATGGGGGACAGTTGAGTCTGAATAATCCCAATGTCGTATCTGGAGTTGGGGACCCACGCCGGACCCGCCTGCTGTATAGATTGGAGGAGGGTCTACGCCAGGACAGCCCACATCAGAGGGACCAACTGCACCAGCGCCACCGGATCAGATGCTGAAAAGGATCCGTGTCGAGGGGCTGGCGTCGGACCGGACAAGAAGCCCAGCGCTAGTCCGCGCCGGACCAGAGGTAAGGCCGGTCGGCCGGTCCCAGCTGAAGGACCGCCGCCGATCACCGGCGCCAGAGAAGGTGTGGTATCCTGCCAGAAGGCAGAGGTTCTACAGTTAGGGCCAGACGCCGTGAAGGAACCTCCTGATCCGGGACCCCAGCAGAGGAATACGGAGATGAGCCCAAAACATCAACAGGATTGATGGGGCCTCCGATCCCATCGCGGATGCATCCAAGGGTGAATGCGAGGACGCAAGCGAGGAAGGAGGAGAGGGCTTCCTCCGGGTCCCTCTGGATATCGGAGAGGAGCCGTTAGGGCCCGACGGGGAACCGAGCCGCGCGGTCGCCAGAAATGGCCGGCTTAGCGGGTAAGTCAGGCGGTCAGGGGTGGAGCCCCTGGCCGACTTATCGACCGTAGCCGGGTGAGTCGGCTTACTGGCTGCCGCACGGTCCCCGGAGGAGCCGGGGGCTGACTTATCGGCAGAGGCGGCGTGGTCACCAGAGGAGCCAGCGGCCAACTTATCCGCTGAAGTCTTGTCCGACTTACCGTCCGGCTGTTTCCTGGGTGGTAGCCGGGCCTTGCTTGTCGATGGCCTGGCATCGTCCGCATAACGAGCCCGCTCCCTAGACTCCTCCTTGTGTTTTTTTGGAAGGGGAAGATTTTTTGGACGAGTCCCTGAGGCGCTCCATCTTTTCTCCAAGGAGGCCAAACAAGTTTTAAGAAGGTGGACCTCCAATGCCTGCTGTCTCCGTTTTTTGGTGGCCTAGTTGAATGACTGGCACGCTGGGCAGGAGGAGATAGGATGGTCTGGGCCTAGGCAGAGAACACACTTCCGGTGACCGTCTTTGTGCGGGATCTGCGTGCCACAAGACAAGCACTTTTTCTTTGGAGAAGACATCAAGTAGAAGGAACTAAATAATTTGAAAATTGTGAGGTAAAATACCAACGCGACAGAAACTTTCACGACGATCGCTAATGGAAGACTGTGATGCGACTGACATGAGGCAAAGGCGGGAAAGAACTGGAGGGCGGGCGTGGGGACCACCCACTATATACAGTCACGCTGACGTTGGTCCCCCATCAGGTACTGCTACAAAAGTCTGCCGTACGGCCCGACGCCAGGTGGCGCCAGTCCGATATGTGATGACCTACTGAAGAAACCCTCTCGAAGTAAGATCTGAATATTCCATCCTGGGACCCCTGGGCAATTACAAAGAGCAGCACACACATTTATGCTGCACTTTGTGCCCAACTGAATATCGGGCCCCATATCTGATGGGGCCTTCCTGTCATCTTTTTGATGTAGATTTGCTCAAAAAGAATTTTGGGTGATCAAACAATCAGAAAGCGAAAGCTCAGTAAGTGGAATTTGCCTCAACAAAAGCCTGCTGAAATGCAGCCCTTGAAAATCTTGTTCAGAATGTACAGATGAGCAGATAGACCTTTAGAGTTTTTGATCTAAACTAGAAAGTGTGTATTTTTAGAACAATCACTAGTATCTTCTGACCATTTACAAAATTAATCTTATATAATATTTTTATAATGCTTGAAGCTACATTTTGAAAGCTGTAGGATATGAACAGTTAATGCAGTTCTCCTATGCTGCTACATGCACATACATGTTGATATATGTTAAAAATGACAGGACTTTAAAAATGCAACAAACTTTTTATGTTTTGTTATATCGATATGAAACATTTTATGTTCTTTATATCGATATGTGGTCACTTTAGTGATATATTAAAGATATATCTACTTATCTGACCCCATGCTTTTATTAAAAAGAATAAAGTCTCTAACACTAATGGTTCCAAAGTTATCACATTTTAAAGAAAATAACTACTGAAAGGTCTAACACTAGAACTGTTGGGACCAGAAACTTAATTTTTTTTAATGAAAGCTTAGATTCCAGCAGCTAAGAAATACTGTCATTATTATATAACAGTAGTAATTATGTTATCGATATAAACAACAGGCAGTTTTCTCTAACTATATCGATATACATATTTAAAAAACATCATGCCAGAACCATTTTTTTGTAAAATCAATGTTATTGATATACCTTTTCCGTAACAGCCAACTATATTGATATACTTTTTTTAATATCAACATGGACAATTTCATGACAGTTTAAAAAACATTTTTTTTGCACTTTTTCTGAACTTTGGTAATAGTCCCCATAATTTAATTGGTATCTATATAAGTGTAGTATCCATAAACATTCATCTTATACCTTAAATTGCATGGCTAACATTTCACTGTCCTCCCCAGCAGTACCAATTCTTTGTGTTAGAAGATAATAATGAAAATACCATGTACAGATTTTCTTACAGTTTAGTCAATCCACATTGGACTCTGTCTCAGATGATGCCTTTAGCAGACAGTGAGCACTTCTGGCTATGGTTTACACCCTCAGCTGCCACTGCAGAATTGTAAAATAATAAAGAACGTGGGGATCAAATTATTCAGTTTGTCTGCAACACCAAGTTCTTGTCAAGGAACAGGAATGCTGTGATTTCAAGTGCAAAGCCTGCAACGTTAACAGTGAAATTACATATGTAGTTGTTACAAAAGCTAGTTCGTAGTATTTGGATCTGAACTCAAATTCAGGAAATTTCTGGGCTGCACCATTCCGTCTTGCCCTTTTCTGAAAAAGAAATGAAAAAATCACCCTCTGCAATTTGAGTAGAACTTGTAATTCATGCTGTAACTGTATTTTATTGAATTTTCTGCTTACACTCCTTCTGTCTGTATATTATGTACAGCACAAATCAACTGCTTGAACTTCAGACTAGCTTTCAAAAGTCTCAGTTTTAAAATCAATCACAGTCAGTACTATAAGAAAAAAGTACTTATAGTAATATTGTTTCTTCCCAGGGATCCATCACTATGCTTAATAGTGCAATCAGCCTGAAGGGTTGAGCTGCCCTGAAGAGAGTGGAATGTATGTACATTATGGAACTCAGAATGCTTTTTCAAATATCTGCCTCATGGTAGCACTCTAGTCTGCTCTCCAGCATCAGATTTATTTTGAGAGCCAGGAGGAGACTGGCCATGAACCTCACTAATCTAGCCCTAACAGTACCTAAGTAAGACAAACGCTGGCCAGAGCCGATAGGGCTGCAGAGGAGGAATTTGGGGTTAAAATATTGAATTTTTTTTTTTATATTTGTACACCAAATTTTCAATATAGTCTTGTTATTACCCTGCCTCATGAAGAAGGGCAGAGAAAATGTTCAAGTCCTGGCTTAAAGAAAGTTAAAAAAAATAGTATGATTAGAATTAGGATTGCACCAACAACCTCACAAGCAGGCATTTTCAGGGATTAACACTTGGACTGTGGTAATGGCCCTCAGCATCTCCTCAGGCCATCAACACTGCTTAAAGTGAAACAGTCAGCACTAAGAACCCCACACCCAAGAGTGGGGCTGGTCCCAATTTGCAGTTTGTGTACATTTTTTACTTATTGTTTACTGCAGTACAGTAGATTGTATCAGGTTAATTCTGCTGACTTCCAAGCTACCCTTTTGCTGTGACCGGAAAAGCAAGAATCTCCTGCAGAGTATATCTCCTATCAGAGTTGGGCTGCAACAGTGGGAGAGTCTCTTTTTTTTTTTGCTGGTCCACTGTCCTGCCAGGGCTAAGTACAGTCACAGAGGACTGTACTTGGCAACTGGCAGAACCGTGGAACCAGCTAACATCTGACTGGAACTTATAAAAGCTGTAACATGCACTGCAAGCTATTGAATCTTTCACTGCTGCAACCCATCTCTGACATCAGCTGCAGGGTATTGTGGGATTTCTGGTTACAGCAAATTTCAGCTTGGGAGTCAGTAGAATAAGCCTTTATACAATCTGTTACACTGCAGTAAACAGTAATTCTTTTTTGCAGTCATAGTGCAAATCAGAACCAGCCCCACATTTAGGTGTAGGGCTCTTAGTGCTGACTGGTTCCCTTCAATTTAGTTGCACAAGCAATAACTCACAACAGGGTTCATGTTTGTCATAGATAGAAATGTACCATACCTTTGTCATGGAAGTAGGAGGCAGCTATAGTACAGTGAGTTAGGGCACTTAACTACAAACCTGGAGGCCTGAGTTTGAATCTCATCATCCCCCACTTGCGTAACATGTGACCCTGAACAAGTCACTTAACTTCCTTGTGCTCCCAGGCACAAGCTGGAAACAAGCTCTGGGTGTGCCTTTCCCGGTTAAACAGTATTACCTTTCCCTTTGTCGTGGATGCCATGATTTTACTGTTTTTATGTAACCACCATGATTTTGGTCATTTTCAGTGACAGTGCCAAGACTTTAGCAGTTTTGCAGACAATGCCAAGATTTGTAGCATTTTCCATGATCCCACCACAATGCTTGTCATTTACCATGGCATGCCTATGATTTTGTGCCTCACCTACTGTCTGCAATACACTTGGCCTCCAGCCATCCCCAGTGTGTTTCCTGGGACAACATGCAAACCATACCATCCCGGGGGGGGGGCACCGTGGGTAGCCACCCGCCACTGGGTCAAAAATGCTATTTTGTATGCAGTGGAATCTTTGCTGATATGTTCAGATATGCAGAGATACTAAACAAGAAAAAATTACTCACCTTAGTAATGTTGTTTCTTCTAATGGAGTCTTGCTGTATTCTGACCTATTGCAGTGATGTCCAACCTTTGAACTGCCCTGGAGATGAAAGAGTTAACTTTCCATGCCAGGCATGGAACGCTGAGCTTGAGCTCAGTTGAGACTCTGTCTGTTGCTGTTTGAACTCAAACCGTCAGATCTTTACGAGCTATACTCACTGGGTGTCCTGTGTGGAAACTGTAACCTTACACTAGCCAACTGGCTACTAAATATAATCAAAAGATTTTTTGGTCCCAAAACAAAGACTCAAGTCAGGAAACCCAAAAAATAAAACAAAACACAACACACACACACCCAAACTAAAGGGGTGAGAAAAGAAGGAGTGGGGGCACCTCCCGAGTGCCAACACTGTTACTGCCCACCCACATCCCAAAAAACAGGTTCTGAGAGGGGAGGCAGGGGGGGAGGTCAGAATACAACAAGATAGAAGAAACAACATTACTAAGGTGAGTTCTTTTTCTTCAAACAACATGAAGTCTTGCTGTATTCTGACATATTGCAGACTACCAAGCAGTACCTCCATGGAGGAGAGCCAGAACCTACTTAGGGAATAGGCTCTGAAGCACTGCTGTGCCAAACCGAGCATCACTCCTAGCCTGGATATCCAGAGAGTAATGCTTGGTAAAAGTGTGTACTGTTTTCCAGGTGGCTGCTTGACAAATCTCTAAGATAGGAATATCCCTGGCAGCAGCCAGGGAAGCAGCTGTACCTCTGTAGAGTGAGCCCTCAGGCCTGAGGGTGGGATCCTACCTAGTTTTTGTAGCAAAATTGAATGCGAGACAATCCACCTGGCAATAGACTTCTTAGTGGCAGGTTTTCCCTTACCAACCTCACCATAAGTGAGGAACAGTTGAGGGAGTCAAACCTGTGACCCTTGGTGCACTTATGTAGTAACTAAGGGCCCTTTCACAGCCAAACTGTGCAGCCTCCCTCTCCCAGAGGAGGAATGGTCAGTGAAGAAAACAGGAAGAGACAGAGACTGGTTAAGGTGGAAATCCGAAACCACCTTAGGCAAAAACTTCCTATTAGTCCTGAGGACCACCTTATCTCTATGGAAAGAGATAAAATCAGGCTCCACTGACAGGGCCTGTAACTCACCTATGCGTCTGGCAGAAGTGATAGCCACCAAGAAAACAGTTTGCCAAGTCAAGTACTTAAGCTCTGCTGAGGACAAAGGCTCAAAAGGAGGTTGCATAAGCTGAGCAATGCAAACATTAAGGTCCCAGGCAGAGGCAGGGTCCCTGAAGGGAGGATTGGTATACAGCAATCCCTTGAAAAATTTAGAAAATACAGGATGAGCTGAAAGGGAAGAGTGCTTGCCTGCTGAGAGGAAGGCAGAGACAGCTGTCAGATGCACACTTAGTGTAGCTGGTCTGAGTCCCAAGCTATTAAGATGAACCCTATAGTCAAGGACTGTGGGCAGGCCAGCCGACTCTGGAGAAATATGTTTCCCAGAGCACCATATAGAAAATCTTTTCCACTTGGAGTTGTAAGTGTTTCTGGTGGAAGGTTTCCGAGAAGCCTTTAAGATATCCAGAACACCCTGCGAGAGGTGCAAATCAGCAAACTCTAACTCTTCAAGAGACAGGCCTTGAGACTGAGAGATTTGAGATTCGGATACCAAACCCTCCCCTGAGCACATGTTAAGAGGTTGTAATTCCTGGGGAGAGACAGGGGAAGGTGGACTGTTAAGGACAACAACAGAGGGTACCAGGGCTGTCTGGCCCAGTCTGGAGCAATCAGAATCACCTTGCAGGGTTGAGACCTGATTTTGACTATCCCATTGAACAGGAGAGGGAAGGGGGGGAAGCATACATGAACTTCCCTTCCCAATTGAGAACTAGGGCATCCAGGGGGACTGAGCCCAACACTGGGGGCCTGCAGCAAAAGAGAGGAAGTTGGTGATTGTCTGGGGCTGCAAAAAGATCTATCTGTGGGGTGCCCCATCTGGAGAAGATCACCTTCAAAACCAGGGGATCTAGGGACCATCGTCCATGGCCTAAGATATCCTGCTGAGAGCATCTGCCAGGACGTTGTCCTTGCCTGGGAGGTGTACTGCTAAAAGAGAGGTGTTCAGGGACTAGGCCAGAGACCATAACTTCATTGCCTCTGTGCACAAGGCCGTAGACCGAGTGCCCCTTGCTTGTTGATATACCACATTGTGGTGATATTGTCTGTCGTGATCTGAACTACTTTGTTCTGAACAGACTTGGAAAAAGCTTGAAGTGCTAGAAACACTGCTCTGAGTTCTAAAAGATTGATGTGAAGCAGAGATTCCTGAGGAGACCACAACCCTTGGGTGGTCAGGTCCCCCAAGTGGGCTCCCCACCCCAAGAGGGAGGCATCTGTAGTAAGGATTAGAGAATAAGACAAAGTGACAAAAGGAACTCCCTGTCTTAGATTGTCTTGATCCTGCCACCACTGTAATGCCTGGATCAGGGTTCGAGTCACTGGGATTAGTTTAGTCAGAGGGTACTTTTTCTGAGACCAGAAGGCTCTCAAGTGAAACTGAATGTCCCTCGTTTGAAATCTTTCTCCCTGAACCACTGCTGTAGAGGCAGCCATGTGTCCCAGGAGCTGCAGAAAATGCCTTGCTGGTCGAGACACCTGGAGGGTCAATGAAGAGGCCAGTGAGATAAGGGTCCTTGCCCTGTCCAGGGGAAGGAAGGCTCTTGCCTTTACTGTATCCAGCTCTGCCCCTATAAAGGTGAGGAGCTGCACAGGCTCTAGAACTGACTTTGAAAGATTCAAAAGGAAACCTAGAGAAGTGAGCAGTTGCTGAGTTATCTGTAGGTGTAACTTGACTTGGTCTGGAGACTGGCCTACTATGAGCCAGTCGTCCAGGTATGGGAAAATGGAGATCCTTTTTCTCCTTAGGAAGGCAACCACTACTGCCAGGCATTTTGTGAACACCCTTGGAGCAGAAGTTAGGCAGAAGGGCATTGATCTGAATTGGTAATGGCCTGAGGGCAGCTCGAACCTGAGGTACTTTCGGTGGGAGCTTCTGATCAGAATATAGAAATAGGCATCCTTGAGGTCCAGGGAAACTAGCCAGTCCCCTGGCCTTAGAGAGGGTAGAATTATTCCCAGAGTCACTATTTTGAACTTTGGTTTTAAAAGGTGCTTGTTTAAATATCTGAGATCCAGGATGGGCCGCCATTCTCCTGTCTTTTTGGGGGTTAGGAAGTACCTGGAGTACAATCCTTTTCCCTTGTGTAGGGGTGGAACCCTCTCTATGGCTCTCAGAGCCAAGAGGAAGAGACCTCTGCCTCTAGGGCAAGTGCCTCTGAAGGATTTGCAGGTGGAAAGGATCTGGTTCTCATCTTTGGAAATTTTTTGAAGCTGAGAACCAGTCCCTGGCTTACTACTTCCAGGACCCATTTGTCTGATGTTAAAGACATCCAGTCCTGGACAAAGTAAGCCAGCCTGCCCCCTACAGGTGGTGGAGAATCGGCCCTGGCAAACCCATCAGGGTGCCTATTTGGCAGGGGCTTTAGGCTGAGGGGTGGAAGCAGGCCTGCTTGTACCCCGTCTGCCTCTCCCTCTGAAGAACCCCCTATGAGCATAAGCAGAAGAGGAGGCCTGGGCTTGGTAGAAAGGCCTATGAAAAGGCCTGCCCCTGCCCCTGGAATGCTGCCTCTCGGGAGTGGCTTGCCTTTCCTTGGCCTGAGCACTCCTATAGGTGGTCCTGTATTCATCCATTTCTTCATGTAGTTCTCTGTTTCTCCCCAAACAGAGAATTACCCACAACAGGAAAAATCCATGGCCTTAGTCTGGGTATCCTGAGACAGGCTAGTATATCTGAGCCAAGCCATCCTACTTAAGGGCCACAGATGTAGCCATGACTCTAGATGAAACATCATTGGAGTCCACTGCAGCATGGAATTGCACCTGATGCCTCAATACCATCCGCAGCCACCTGTTCCAGCTCCTTGGCAAGCTGGCCAGGGACCTGTTTAGCTAAAGCCATTACAGTGTCCCATCTAGATTTCTGATATCTAGCTGTATAGGCCATATAATTAGCCTGCCTGAGTCCTAAGGATGCTGCCATGTACTGTCTCTTTGCCATGGCATCAATCCTCCTGGAGTCCTTATCTGGGGGGTGTGAAGCCAAGGGTATATTTGCCTTGTCACAGGCAGCAGCCTGCACTACCCCAACATGGCTGCATTGCTGGGTAAGGAACTCTGTATCTGAGCCTGATAGAGTATACTTCTTGTCCATTCTCTTGTCCACAGGAGGTATAGAATCAGGAGTCTTTAAAATGTTTATTGTCTGTTTCCCAAAGGACTTATGAAGGGGAATAGACAGCCTCCTGGAATCTGGGATATCCATCATTTCAACATAGTCAGGCTTCTCCTGGTCATCCACAGCTTCTTCCATAGGAAGCTGAAGAGTTTCAGCCACTTTTTTGTAGAACATAAAATGGGAAGGGGACTCAGAAAGCCTAGGAGGAGAAACCCCTGAAGGTCTGTCTGGGGAGATGTCTGAGTCAATAGGCACATCCAGACTTTCGTAATCACCATCACTATTCTCATAGTCTACTTCCTCCTCCTCCGGTTCATAAAAATCTTCTAAATTATAATCTGGAACCGTGGGAACCGACCGAACCGAGCCCCTTCCTGATGGTGCTGGTTCGGTCAGAACGTAGCGACTGAACAACTTATCGCTTGGCTATTTCATCAGCGGTCGGAGAAAGAATTTGTGGATCCGCATCTGCCGATTTATCCCTTCTTTCTTATCCGGAACCGACTCCTGAGTCGGTTCTTCTTTGCCAAGAAGTTTTCGCCCCTGGTCAGAGGGCACTCCTTCTGGTTCGATTGGAACCGAACCGGGCTGGCCATCTGGGTCAGCGGACTTCTTGGTCTCCCTTTCCCTGAGCCTACCAACTCTTTTTTCCAGGGTAGCTGCAGGAAAATTTTTGCAAATCTGGCAGTCTGAATCGAGGTGGTCAAACCCCAGACAATAAACACAGGTGGTGTGGGGATCAGCCTTAGCAAAGGCTACCCCACACACACTACAGTGTTGAAACTCAGTGGGCCCAGTTTTTTTGTTTGGGTTTCTCAGACATGGCCAGTCCTAACAAAACTTACCCTTTTTTCGGCAATCCGCCAGGCAAGACACCCTTATCGGTTCCTGACCGTGTTACGGGTTGTGGAAAAAAACGTAATGAAATCCGTTTTTTTTAGAACCGATAAGGACCAGTTACCACACTCTAAAAGTAGAATAAACCTTTTTTTTTTAATTTGAACAACCTGATCGGTTCAAACCGAACCGATCCCACATTTACAAGTTCCACACAGAAGAACAAGAAAATAAACCTATCTAGTACTCACGATACCACAGACAGAGACTGAACTGACAGGTTAACGGATTAAATTCAGTCAAAAACCGAGAAAAAACGGCACTTTAACCGACAAACTTGAACCGAGCAAAGGAGAAATCTCCGGAGCGACTGTTCAGTGAGGTGGAGTAAAGAATCTGACGGTTTGAGTTCAAACAGCAACAGACAGAGTCTCAACCGAGCTCGAGCTCAGTGTTCCATGCCTGGTATGGAAAGTTACCTCTTTCATTTCCGGGGCAGTTCAAAGGTTGGACATCACTGCAATAGGTCAGAATACAGCAAGACTTCATGTTGTTTGAAATATTTTTGCTCAGAATTTACAAATGAAGAGGGGGAGGTACCTAAAACAAACAATAGAAACACTCTGGATACAGAAGTTGATACCAGCCCATTTACAGAAGAAAGGGTTCTGAAAGAACGCTTAAAACTGAAGGTGGACAAAGCAATGGGGCCTGATGGGATTCATCCCAGAATTCTTAAAGAACTAAGGATAGAACTAGTGACACCACTGACTACCCTCTTTAACAAATCATGGGAGGATGGGGTGGTACCCGAGGACCGGAGGAGGGCAGATGTGATTCCCCTTCACAAAAGTGGGAGCAAGGCAGAAGCAGGAAACTACAGACCTGTTAGTTTAACCTCGGTGACAGGGAAAATGATGGAATCACTTCTGAAGGAAAGAATTGTCGAGTATCTAGAGGCCAGAGGGGCACAGGACCCAAGGCAGCATAGATTCACAGCAGGAAGGTCAATGCCAGACGAATCTGATAGATTTCTTTGACTGGGTGACCAAAGTAGTAGATCAGGGAGGGGCTGTGGACATGGCCTACCTAGACTTTAGCAAGGCATTTGACACAGTCCCACACAAAAGATTAATATACAAGTTAGCCAGCCTGGGAGTGGGTCCCAAGATGACAGCCTGGGTAAAGAATTGGCTGGAGAATAGGACACAGAGAGTAATAGTAAATGGAGTCCACTCAGAAGAAAGGGGGGTTACTAGTGGGGTACCACAGGGTTCAGTATCAGGACCGGTCCTCTTCAATGTCTTTATAAGTGACATTGCAGAGGGACTGGAAGGAAAAGTATGTCTCTTTGCAGATGACAAAAAGATCTGCAACAGAGTTGATGCACAAGGTGGGGTGGAAAGGAGGAGAAGGGACTTGGCAAGGTTAGAGGAATGGTCAAATGTATGGCAGCTTAGATTCAATGCTAAGAAGTGCAAGGTAATGCACCTGGGAAACAAAAACCCAGGGGAAGAGTACACAATGGGGGGTGAGATACTAACAACAACAAAAATGGAAAGGGACCTGGGGGTAGTCATATCAGATGACCTAAAGGTGGGCAAGCAATGTGAGAGGGCAGCAAGGAGGGCTGGGGATACTGAGATGCATAGGGAGAGGCATCACCAGTAGAAAACAGGAAGTTATTATCCCTCTGTACAGACAGCTGATGAGACCCCATCTGGAGTACTGTGTGCAGTTCTGGAGACCCACTGTCCGAAAGACATAGACAGGATGGAAGCTGTCCAGAGGAGGGCAACTAAAATGGTGCAGGGTCTGCACCGGAAGACATATGAAGAGAGACTAAAGGAGCTTAATATGTATAGCCTCGAGGAAAGGAGGGAGAGGGGGGACATGATAGAAACTTTCAAGTACCTCAAGGGAATCAACAAAGTCCAAGAGGGTAGCATCTTTCAAAAAAAGAGTTGTGCAAGAACAAGGGGGCACAATTTGAAGATGGGGGGACGGCTCAGAGGTAATTTAAGGAAGTATTTTTTCACAGAGAGGGTTGTGGATGCATGGAACGGCCTTCTGGAGGAGGTTGTGGAGTCAAAAACAGTGGTGGAATTCAAGCATGCATGGGACAGTCATAAGGCAATTCTAGGGGGGGGGCAGGAAGAAGTAGGCTGCTGATTAACTAGGATCTGCAGCTTATCCATTAGGTAGGGAAATGGGCAGACTGGGTGGGCCAAGCGGTCCTTATCTGCCGTCAAATTCTATGTTTCTATGTTCTCTGTAAAAATATGTTGAAAAAGCAGTAGTTTGGTTAACAAAATGGACCCAAGACCTTTTGTGGCTTTTACTATGATTTCCAAAACTTCTGCTGTTTTGACACTGACAATACCATGGTTTTCTCCAACATATGCCATTAAAAAAGTATAGCCAAGGTCCTAGGGTTATAAACTGGATGTTATTGTATTTTGTACTGTTTTTGGCTGTTGCATTGACAACTTGTACATTTCTTACTTAGATGTTTGCATATTGCTGTACTTCTTCACAATGAGTGTTGGCAAAGAAAAAATTACTCACCGAAGTAATCTTCTTTCTTCCAGGGTATTCTTTAATATCATTAACTGTAAAACTGTTGCGGTCAGCCTCCTGGATTACACTGCCCCAGAGATGAACAGAACTTTATGCAAATAGTGGAACACTAACTGGCTCGTGCCACCATTCAAATCTGCTGCTCTGTCATCAGTAGGCATTCTAAGATGCTCAGATTTTGAATAAGTATGTACCTAAGTCTCATATTACGCTAACCTAACACTTTACAATAAAGTAGTAATAATATTTTAATTTGATCACCCCCCCACCCCCCATTTTCATATTTCTCTACACCAACTGGCAATGTCCAAAAAGACCAATGAAATAGAAACTGGGCCAACTGGTTTAAAAAGATTTTGTGCCAGTGAAGGCCAACCAACACACAGTAACACTTGTACTCTTATACTGATAGGTTCTGGAAGGGGAGGTAGGGTGGGAGAGTTAATGATATTGAAGAATACCCTGGAAGAAGAAGATACTATGGTGAGTAATTCTTTCTTCTAACCCCAGGTATTCTTCAATATCATTAACCCTAGCAGACTATAAAGCAGTACCTTTGGAGTAGGGTCCAGAACCCTATTTAGGGAACAAACTCTGCAGCACTGCGGTACCAAACCTGGCATCATTCCTGGACTGGATGTCCAGACTGTAGTGCTTTGTGAAGAAATGTTCAGATTTCCATGTGGCTGCTTTGTACATTTCCAACAAGGGAATATCCCTAGCTGCTGCTGCTGTAGCAGCTGTACCCCTAGTGGAATGTGCCCTCAGGCCTACTGGGGGTTCCTTGCCAGCTTTAATGTAATAGAACTGTATGCATGCTACAATCCAGCATGCTATTGTCCTTTTTGAAGCTGGCCTACCTTTACCCACATCACCATAGGTCAGGAACAGCTGTTGCTTTTCCTGTCTCTGCTCCTGTGTATGTTCAATGTAATAGGTCAGGGCTCTCTCTACATCGAGACTATGCAATCTACGCTCCCCAAAGCTAGAATGTTTGGTGATGAAGACTGGCAAAGTAATAGACTGATTCTGTTGAAAGTCAGAAACTACTTTAGGAAGGAATTTCCTATTAGATTCGAGCACCACCTTGTCTCTGTGAAATGAAATGTAGTCTTGCTCCAGACACAGAACCTGTAACTCACTTATCCTTCTTGTAGATATGATGGCTACTAGGAACAGTCTTCCAAGTGACAAATTTCAGATGGGCATTGGCCAATGGCTCAAATGGGGGCTCCATGAGCTTGGCAATACAGATATTTAGGTTCCAGGCAGGAGGTGGCTCCCTGTGAGGGGGATGCAGATGGGACAACCCTTCAAAGAATTTTCTTAAAATAGGATTAGCTGCTAAAGAGACTCCCTTGCCAGCGGACAGATATGCAGAAACAGATGGCTGAACTCCCACAGTACTTAGGTATGTCAGATATTCCAGCAAGACTGACAACCTAGCCTCTGTGGGAACCACCCCTTGTGAAACACACCAGATGGAAAACCTCTTCCACTTGGAAGTATAGGTTTTCTTAGTTGAAGATTTCCTAGAACCCCTGATGGTATGCCCACCATACAGCAACACCATTACAGTTAGCACGTTGATGCAGACAACATCGACAGTTTGCTGTAATACCCCAGCACTCTGTCTACCAGTCCTGCACCCCCTCCCTGAACCAACTCTGACTTGGAGTTGGAATCCTTTAGTTTGTGGGGTGCGGGGGGCAGAGAGGTTTGGGGGTGAAGCCCCCCAATGGAAAAGTGACCGAGGCCTCCTGTCGGAATGATGTCAACCGCAACTTGCGGTCGACAAAATTCCGCTGCTGTGATGTCAGTCAATAACTTAGTTGTCAAACCGGCATCGTAGAGCCCCCTGAGAACCTGTAAAACATCCACTGAGAGGTGTAAGTCAGCACATTCTATATCCTCAAGAGCCATGCCTTGAGCCTGAGAGACCTGATGTTCAGATACAGAATCCTGCCCTGTGAGAATGTTAGGAGATTGTGTCTGTGTGGAAGGTGTATTGGTTGTGCCGACAGGGAGAGCAGCAATGAGTACCAAGGCTGCCTTGCCCAATCTGGAGCTATCAGAAACATGGTGGCTGACTGGGATCTGAGCATGATCAGGACCCTGAGCAACAAAGGGAATGGAGGAAATGCATACAATGGTTTTTCCTGCCCAATTCAGCACCCTGCCATCCACCGGTACTGACCCCTTGGCTGGTAGTCTGCAACAAAATTTTGGCAACTGGTGATTCTCTTCTGAAGCAAAGAGATCTATCTCTGGAGTGCCCTACATTCTGAACACTATCTCCAGCACCTGTCTGTTGAAACATCATTCATGGTGGTTCTGGCTGATTCTGCTTAGGGGATTCGCCAAAGTATGGTCTTTCCCTGGGAGGTGCACTGCCACCAAGGACACTTGTAGAGAGCATGCCAGACCCCAGATTCTCATTGCTTCTGTGCAGAGCAGGTCGGACCTTGTCCCTCCCCCACTTGTTGATGTAATACATGGTGGTGGTATTGTCTGTTCAGACCTGTACCACCTTTCTCTTTATCACGGATGCATAAGACTACAGTGCTAGAAGCACTGCCCTGAGCTCCAGTAAATTAATGCATAGCAGTGACTCCACAGGGGACCAAGTGCCAAGCACTGTGTGTTCCTTTAGATGAGCCCTCCAACCTAGCAGGGAAGCATCTGTTGTGAGTACCATGGTAGGAGACTGAATCTTGAATGGTACTTCCTCCCTCCCTCAAGTTGCTTTTGTCTTACCACCATTGCAAGGCCTGTATCAGGGTCCCCGACACTGGCACCAACTTTGACAGAGGGTCCCTTTTTTGGCACCAGTGGGCCCTTAGATGGAACTGGATGTCTCTCATCTGAAACCAACATCCCTGCACTGTGCTTGTAGCTGCAGCCATGTGTCCCTGCAGTTGCAGAAAATGTCTTGCAGGTCTTGGCCTGTTTAGGACAAAAGAACCTGCCAGGCTCACGATGCTGCCTGCTCTGTCTTCGGGAAGGAAGGCCTTTCCCTGTACAGTGCTCAATTCTGCTCCTATGAATTGCAGTACCTGAACAGGTTGCAGTACAGACTTTTGGATGTTTATGAGGAATCCCAGAGGCTCCTATGTCTCCTGTGTGAGATTCAAAACATCTCTTACCTGTCGTGGGTTTTTTCCCACCACTAACCAGTCATCCAGATATGGGAACACAGAGATGCCCTGCCTTCTCAGGTGTACCACCACTGCTGCCAGACACTTTGTGAATACCCTTGGAGCAGACGTCAGGCCAAAAATCAGAGCTGCAAACTGATAGTGGCTTGATGGTAGTCTGAATCTCAGGTACCTTCTGTGGGATTCCCTTATGGGGATGTGGAAGTAGGCATCGTTTAGGTCCAATGATGCCAGCCAGTCTCCTTATTGTAATGTGGGTGAGATTATTGCCAAAGTAACCATCTGGAACTTTGGTTTTTTGAGATGCCTGTTTAGGGATCCCAAATCCAGTATGGGTTGCCACTCCCCGGTTTTCTTTGAGGTCAGGAAGTACCTGGAGTAGAAACCTCTTCCCTTTTGAGAGGAGGGGAATGGAAATTACATACTTACCATAACTGTTGATCTTCTTGGACAGTCTCCATCACTCACACTAGTGGGATAGCGCTGGAGGCGACAGGACCAAGCGGGAGCCAAATTTTTTCAGAAGGGTCGGCACTGTGACAGGACCCTCCATGCACAGCACCACGAGACTAGCTCATGACTGTGTAGGCTATCTCAGCGTCGACCCTCCAACCGCCTCAGTACCTTTTCGATCGAAGAGATGCAGTGTAACTAATGAAAATAACTTATCCTGTCTTTCTGTGCCTGAGAGGGCCCAGATGGCCTTTGCAAGAAAGGTCAAAGAACAATGTCTTCACAGCCTGAACCATGGGACCATGAAGACCAGGAAAGAAAATGAGTGAACCCAGGGGATGGTGGGTGGGCATGTGAATGAGTGATGGAGACTGTCTAAGAAAATCAACAATTACGGTAAGTACGTCATTTCCATATCTTCCTGGACTAATTCTCCATCACTCATTCACACTAGTGGGAGAGTACTGAGCTAAAACCAACAACCCTGAGTAGGGTGGTAGGAGATAGGGTTCACTCAGAAAGGACAGCCAGGTACTGTCCTGCTAATAAAAAGAGCTGCCTTGGAAAGAGCATCTAGAACATAGTGCTCACAAGATAAGCGCTTGAGTTGTAACTCATCACTTTGCAGATGACTGCAATGGACACTAAATGAAACTCTGCCAGAAAGCCGCAACCACTCTAGGCGAGCAGTGAGAACCCGGCTACACAATTTGGTCTAGGATCAAAAATAATAGTGTCAAAGACATATATTAATCTAACGTAAAAGGACCTCAGGAGCTGAAAAAGCTGGGGGTAAAGTCTACTGGTTCATGGTAGACCAAAAAGCGCAAATGAAAACCCCCCATTACCAAGTATGGCTGACCTGCGAACTACAGATCTAGGAGCACTTGAACCCCTTATTTGGTGAACAAAAGAAGGTCCCGGTTGGGTTAGCCCATCAAGGAGAATGGTTTTTATTTAGTCGCGAAGCCCAAAGCATGACTTAGAAGCCTCTTGCAGTGGTCTAGTAGAACCAGATCCTACCCACTTTATATTCCAAAAAGGAATCATCCTGCCCCTGTGTGTACAACTGTAGTAGCAGTCTCTGAACTCAGAGAAGAGAGGAAAAGTGTACAGGAGGATGTGTCCACTGCAGAAAAACATTCTGACAGGAAAAAAACAGGGGCTGGATTTCTAAGGCAAATAGAGGCAGATGTGCGTCGAGGAGGGATGCAGCAGGACCAAGTTAAGGCTAACCCATTCGTTGAAAGTGACTGAACAGTGGCAGAAGTGACTCAATGCAGTGAGGCACTACTCACTCCGGCCTCCCTGAAGGGAGTAGGAAAGGACTCTAGTTTGTTTGCTGAAAAACAAACATCACAGCTCCGTCACGCACTCAGAGAAGATAGCTTCGTGAGCAACTGGCACGGAACCAGTGCACAGGAACCAAAGGTGTGAATATTTGAGAAACTATCTCAGAAAAAAGACCTACTTGACCTTCGGTCAAGAAAGGAGTATGTCGTCTCTTAAGTTGAAGCAAGAAAGGAAGTAGGAACCTGAGTTCCGACTCACTGGAGAGTCACTTCTGTTGCTGCGAGGCTCTGCTCAAGAGAAGAAAGCCTGATAAAAAAGGGAGATTAACAGACTGGGCATTTGCCTAGGCCTAGGAAATGTCTCTGAATAAGAGAAATCTCTCTTGGAGAAAGAGATGACCCATACCACCGCTGGATCAGACTCCCCCTAGGGGTAGAAGAAGTCAGTACTCTTTACTGTATTCTAGAAACAAGCACCTCAAGGGGCTGAGGTGGAACCTGACCAGATCCAAAAGGGTGGTATCTGGTACTTTTGGCCTGGCCCTGTGCTGTGATAAATTCTCTCTCTCTTTTTTTTTTTTTTTTTTTTTTTTACCATTAGTCCGAGCCTCACAAGGTTTTCAGGCTGCTGTTTCGCAAGGATTGCCTGATACAAAAATGACGAAGATGTCCTCCATCTGAGGGGTAGGAGGAGCCGGAGCATCCATACTGAAATCATGACCGAACTAATAATCACAGCTGGAGAGATGTTAACCACCTGTGCTGAAGAAGCCACTGGAGGGGCACTATCACAAGAGGGCTATATACCCCTATCAAAGGAGCACTACAGCCTGAGCGGCTCCCAACCATTAAATTAGAATGTTCCACAGAGTGTAACTGTCTTGAAGACTGAAAGAATCTAGATGCAGAAGTGTATGGTCCACGGATGCAGTCTGAAATACTATAGTGGACCCCATCACTGAGGAACTACTGAAAAGATCTTCCATCACGGACTCTGATTATAGACAAGGCGTTCCCTTCAGTATATAAAATGAGTCATCCGCTGCATTACTGACCAGAAGCACAGGGAGACACTCATCTAGATGCACTTCTACCCCAGAAGGACCCCTAGAGGAGGTCTAGATCACGGCCACTAGAGACTCCACCACCAGGAAGGATGTCGAGGAGCTTGGCACCACGTAGGGAGCCGAGAAAGTGCTGAGCAGAACGAGAGATTCCGCTGGCAGAACAGTACAGAAGAGGTCCATCAGCGGAAAACCGCTGGATGTCACAAGAGCTCATGCAGACCGCCACTCACTAAGATGTGTAGGAAAAAATAATCCACAGAACAGGATTTTTATTCTGCGGAAAACATCCTGCCACAAGTTCTGCAGAGGAGAAATCTGTAGAAGGAAAATTTTTCACTAGTTCTGCCTGACAGCTCCCACTAGCACCCCTGCGGCACCAGCATCACTCGTGGCATAGGAGGGCACCAAGCAGTGCCTATGCCAACCTGGGCGACACCTGAGGGCACCCACGGTGGGACCCGCAGGCACCCCCTGGCACCCATGCAGCAATGGCACATGAGGGCAGCCGCGACACCCATGGCATCCATGGTAACATGATGCCCATGGAACCCATTGCAAGAATGGCACCCGAGGGCACCAGTGGCCCCATGGCACCCATGAAACTCATGGCACCAATGGTACTCATGACACTCATGGGTGCCCATGGCACCTGCAGGTGCTTGGCGTCACCCATGGATGCTTGGTACCATCTGCGGCACCACGAGACACCTGTGGCACCATCAGTGGCACCGGCAACCAACAGCAGCAACATAAGCACCTGTGGTGCCGCACAGAGCAATGGCGTCAGCCCACGGCACTGACCACGGCACCAAGCCATGGCACCAAACAAGGGGTCAACCAAGGCACCGAGCCACGGTGCCAACCGAGGCACCAAGCCATGGTGCTGACCAAGGCACTAAGCCATGGCATTGGCCATGGCACCGATGTACGGCGCTGACCAAGGCTCCGAGCCACGGCGCCCACCACGGCGCCGACCCAAACACCAGCAGTGCCGCCTATGGCACCAACGCCAAAACCAGCAGCCGCCACGGCGCTGATCCATGGCACTGGACCTGCAGCATCACCCAAGGAGTCGGGGACAGTGCCAGGACAAACACTACCACGGAAAATACCAATGGAAAATCCTGAGAAGAAGGGGAGAAGGAAAAAGGTGGTGCCTGTGCCAGCCCCCAGAATGGAAAAGAAAGAGGAGGGTAGACACGAGGGGTCGACACGATGGCAAAGGCACCAAGAGGGCACCACGCTCATCCTGATCCAATCAACCCGACTCTGGTCCAGTGGCTCCAAGGCCTGGAGGCCCCGAAATCAGGAACACAGGCAAGGAAAACTGGAAGAAGTCGAACCCCCTGCTCCACAGGAGCAGCCCAGAGGTGAAACTGCTCACCGGAGCTCCAACAAGGAGGAGATGGATTCCAGAGTGGAGAATGCAGACGTTAGGAGCGGGGCCAAGGGGAACCCACCAAAGTCGGTTCAGGCCTATCGCCCCTCCAGACAAACAGTCCTCATGCAGACATACCACAGGGCAACCTTGAGTGGCACCGATTCTTCTTCCCCCAATGAGGAAGAGCTCGAGGATAAGTGGAGCCGGATCCCCGGAAACCGCTAGATTCGTGCTTCGGTGGACTGTCCCTTCCCCGAGCACAGGCCTGTCAGTAGTCACCCCCGTTTATCAAGGGCGGTGGACTGGACACAGCCCCTTTGCCATTACAACTTTCAAATGAAATCTTCCTACCGTCACCACTACTGACTAAGGATGACTCCGTTGATGGAAGGTGAGAATTTATTTCTCTTCTTCTCATAATCTTTTCTTGTTCATAAAATAAGAAATTACTACTAAAATGTTAAATTAGACACTAAAAGCTGCTGTCGTATAGACAAAAACTTTGACTTCAGCAGGTGACCGATGTCAACATCCAAACGCACTCGATGGTGGGAGAAAAGGAACTGAGGCGGCTGGAGGGTCGACGCTGAGATAGCCTACACAGGTGCAAGCTGTCTCGCGGTGCTGCCCATGCGTGGTCCTGTCTCAGTGCCGAACCTTTTGAAAAATGTTGGCTCCCACTTAGTCCTAGCGCCTCTGGCGCTATCCCACTGGTGTGAATGAGTGATGGAGACTTAGTCCAGGAAGTTCTTGTTCTACTGCCTTTGCTGCCAACAGTGAGGAAACCTCTTTTTCCAGCAGTTTCCCCTCTGCTGGGTCTGGGCACCTGAACAATCTTGGTCTTAACCTGGGGAAAGTTTTGAAACCAAGGACCAGTCCATGACCTACCACATCCAATACCCACTTGTCTGTGGTGATGGATTTCCAGTTTTGGAAGTAGTGGGTCAGTCTGCCCCCAACTGGAATAAGTGAGGTGACCCTGACTAGAACATCAGGGGTTCTGCTTCGATTGTGTGGTAGGCTGAAGAGATTAGTCGCCCCTTCTGGAGTCTCTGTGACCTCTAACCCTATAGTACCCACTCTGTGGGTAACTAGGAGTAGCTTGCGCCTGGTAGAAAGGTCGGGTGTGACTCCTACCTCTACTTCCCCTTCCACAGGGCCTGTATGAAGTAGAGGCCCTCTCCCTGGCAGGGTTACTTTTGTAAGTGGCCTTATATTTGTCCACTTTTTTCATATACTCTTCTGTTGTGGGTCCAAACAGAGAATTATTCTCCACCGGGAAGTCCATGGCCTTGTTTTGAGTGTCTTGGGTAAGACTGGTTGCCCTAAGCCAGGCAAATCTTCTGAGGGCTATGGACAAAGCCATCCATCTGGCTCCGTTGTCATTCATTCAACAGCCATGTGGAATTGATATTTTGTGGCTTCCAGGCTACACCTGACTGTTTCAACAAGTTCAGCTTGCAGGCTTGGGGGTGCCTTGTCAGCAATGGCCATGATAGAATTCCACAGGGTTTTCTGATATTGGGCTGCATAGCCCATGTAATTAACCTCCCTAATACCCAGGGAGGCTGCCAGGTATCCTTTCTTGGCCATCCCATCCAGTTTTCTGGAGTCTTTTTCTGGTGGATATGTAGCATGGGGTACTTTAGCCTTGTCACAGGCTGCTGTTTGTACCACCCCTTCAAGATCTGGGTGAGACAATAGAAATTCTTCCCCAAGTGGATCAAGCTGATATTTCTTGTCATCTTTCTTGCCCACAGGCAAGATAGTGTTTGGGGTGTCAAGAATCTTAAGTACTTGCTTTTTAAAGCATTTGTTAATAGGCAACAATACCTTTCTTGTGGGTGTTATCTCCATCATATCCATAAATTGCACCTCCTCCTCATCCTGTTCAGGTTCATAAAGAGTGAGGTCCAGAGCTTCAACCATCTGCTCCACAAAAGAAATGTGTGAGGAAAAATCCCCTCAGTCACCCTGGGGGGTGGGGGGGGGGATTCGAACCCATGTTCAGGAGAAATTTCTGGTTCGATCGGTTCATCCTCATATTCCTCCCCAAAATCATCCCTGGAGGGATCCATAGCCCGCAGAGGACACAGATATAGGTGCTGAAAAACTAGTCTGTTGCTGGTTAACCGGTGCCAAACCAGTCTGCAGGGCCTGCAAGATTTAGAGGGCTTGTGCCACCTGCTCAGCAGTTGGCATGCTGCCTGGAACAACTGGGAGCCCCATTGCTTTTTCGGCTGAGGAGCCAGTCTTCTTTTTCTTATCCAGCTTTTTCAAAGGAGGTGAATCTTTTACCGGTTCTCCCCGCCTTTTCAGTCCAGATGTCTCACGTTTTTCAGGGGTGTTTGAACAGGCATCTTTAGACATATTTTTATCAACGTTTAGATCCTTCGGATCCAAAACAGAACCTGTTGAAGTTCTCTTTTAAAAGCTTTTTTTCTTTTTTTTTTTTTTACATTCTTCCATAGTTTTATCAGGAAAAGTTACATATCTCACACTCAGAATCAAAATGTTCAACCCCAAAACAAAACAAATAAAGTTCATGCTTGTCAGCCTCGGCAAATATTTCCTGGCATTCATACAATTTTTAGATCCCGTAGGTCCGGTCTTTTTCTTAGGTTTATCAGACATTGCTACGGTAAACTTAAGAAAATTAAAATTTAAAGTCTAAAGTTTATTTCTCGGTTCCTACACTGAGAAGTAACCGGAGAGTTCCCGTAAGTTTCAACGTGAATAACTCGCGGTCGGGTCCTCAACCGAGGAAACCATCAAAAACCCAGAAAAAAATTACCCAAATAAATCAGATCAATAAATAACCACTACAAGTTAAACAAAAGAAATAGCGATTTAACGCTAAAGTAAACCAAACTAAGATGGTTCCTCACCGGTTACTAGGAACCGACAGGGAACCACACTAAAACTAACTAAAAATTATAGCAGGCAGCAGAAAAGAAGTAAAATAAAAATGATACTTACGGTTTTGGGCAAAAACTATGTTCTCTCAGTAAACACTGAGGAGCAGTCTCCAAGGCGACCAACTAGGCAGGCGGAGAAAGAAATCTGAGCATCTTGGAATGCCTATAGTTGACAGAGCAGCAGATTTGAATGGTGGCATGAGCCAATTAGTGTTCCACTATTTGCATAAAGTTCCATTCATCTCCAGGGCAGTGCAATCCAGGAGGCTGACTGCTGGAGTTAATAATATTGAAGAATACCTGGGGTTAGAAATGAAGCTGTTTCATAATAAAATAGAAAAACATAGGGCTGCCTTGGGTCTCCCCATGCCTTCCCTATATCGTACGATAAAGCCACACCCTGGAGTGTGTTATTGCCCAAATAAAATGGTTTTTTAAAAAAAAAAAAAAAACAATAATAAAACAGCTATTTATTTGGTCATGGGTATTACACGTCCTTTAAAATCTTCCTTGGAGGGTGGCAGTTGGGGAAGAGATATGCAGAGACCACAGGTTGGGAAACCATATGAGCTTACCCCCCATAACAGCGACAAAGGACAAATGGCAAGTACTGTTGGTGATGCTAGGAAAGGAGGGCAGGATGGGGGAAGGGTGGAAGGTGGATACCCTTAATGCTAGGAGCCTTGGGAGGAAAACTGCAGAGTTACAGGTTCTCATGGCAGAGGAGAGGTGGACATTGCAGCCATCACGGAAACATGGGCCACCCAATACAATGACTGGGACCTGTCTGTACTCCAGGGTACAGGTTATTTTGTAGGGACAAATTAGAGTTGGGAAGGGGGGTGGCACTATATGTGAAGGAAGGACTGAAGTGTGTAAGGGAAGAAGGGGAGGAGGGTAGTACGGAGTCACTTTGGATGCAAATCCAGGATTCCAAGAATAGGATTCTTAGAATGGGAGTGGTGTACAGACCACCATCTCAGACGGAGGAGTTAGACAGGGAACTAGTGGGACAGATCAGGAGGACCTGCGAGAAGGGTAGTGTGGTGATTGTGGAGGACTTCAACATGCCAGGAGTGGACTGGAGCACCCAACAACCAGGAACAGAAGGGAGCAGGTACTGCTGGATGCCTTCCAGGACAGCTTCCTGCTGCAAATGGTCAGTGAAACAACCAGGTTAGGAAATACCCTTGACCTTGTGCTGGCAAATGGGGACTTTGTGAGAGAACTTACAGTGGAGGAACCGCTGTCAGGGAGTGACCACCGCTCAGTATGGCTCACATTGGATATGGGCAAGGAAGGAGGGAATCTGGCACAATAGTGCTGGACTTCAGGAGGGCCGACTTTTGGGAGGATGGGGGAAGTGGTAAAAGGGTACCTGGCCAGAATTCAATCTAGTATGGACACTAATCAGAGGTGGGAGCTCATAAAGCTGGGGATAGTGGAGGCAACCAAACCTGCTGCAAAGCCCAGAGCAAGAAGGCTAGGGCTAAGAAACCGATCTGGTTGAGCAAGAAGGTCATGGAAAGATAAGGAGGAAAAGAGCTGCCTTTAGTAAGTACAAGAAAACAGGGAGGGGAGGACAGGAGAGTACTTGACAGAATCGAAGGAGGTGACAAGGCAGTAAGGGGAGCCAAAGCATCTATGGAACTCAGGCTGGCACAAGGCATTAAGAAGGGGAGAAGGACTTCTTTAAGTACATCAGGAGAAAAGGAGCTATGAGGACCACATAGTAAAAGATTAGGAAGGAGGGGGGTTGGTGGAAGAGGGTGTGATAATGGAAGCACAAATGAGTACCTGCTCAGTATTTACTAAAGAGAAGAGGGGTGACACCAAGGTGGGAGAAATAGCAGAAGCGGGGAGGGTGACAGATGGGGAAATCATGGAGAGCAGAGTTCGAGGAGGGTTTGAAGGCACTGAGGGTGGACAAGGTGCCAGGCCCAGATGGCATCCACCCAGGGTACTGAAGGAGCTGGCAGAGGTCCTTGCAGGACCTTTGCAGATCTATTTAATGCCTCACTACATTCAGGGTGTGTACCTCAGGACTGGAGGATGGCTCATGTGGTGCCCTCCACAAGAGTGGCCCCAAGGATGAACGGAAACTACAGACCAGTGAGCCTCACATCCATCGTGGGTAAGCTAATGGAGACTATCCTGAAGGAGAGGCTGGTGGCCCTCCTAGAAGCCAAAGGACTACAGGACAGCAGACAGCATGGCTTCATACGTGGCAGATCCTGCCAAACCAACCTGGTCGAGAGTTCCATGACTGGGTAACTAGGCAACTGGACAGGGCCATGCAGTGGATGTCCTGTATCTGGACTTCAGTAAGGCATTCGACTCAGTGCCACAAGGACGGCTGGGAAGGAAGTTAGTAGGCACAGGGCGGTGCAAAGCTGGTGAGATTGGTAGGAAACTGGCTGCAGGGAAGGCAACAGAGGGTGGTGGTGGGTGGGGAGCTCTCACACCCAAGGGCAGTGACGAGCGGTGTTCCACAGGGCTGTGTTGGGACCAGTGTTGTTTGGGATATTCATTGCAGACATATCATGGGACATCAAGAGCAAGATCATGTGTTTGCTGATGATACAAGGTAGGCGCGGTGGTGGATGACCTAGGGGATGGCAGGGGTTGCAGGATGATCTGGCAAAGCTTGAAACCTGGTCAGACACCTGGCAACTGGCTTTAATGCCAAAAAGTGCAAGGTGCTGCATTTTGGGATGAAGAACCCAAGGAGGAGTTACCAGCTAGGGGAGTGCAGCTAGCCCAGACAGAGGAGGAGAAGGATCTGGGTTTGCTCATTACAGGGTCAATGAACAACTCGGCACACTGTGGAAGACAGCTGCAAAGGCCAAAAAATGCTGGGTTGTATTGCAAGGGGTATGTATCTCGAGGAGAGGGAGGAGGTGATTCTGCCACTGTATGGGTCGTGGTTAGACCACACCTGGAGTACTGCGTGCAGTACTGGCGTCCGTATCTGAAGAGGGACATTAAGTTACTGGAGGGGGTGCAGCGCAGAGCAACAAAGATGATCAAGGGGCTGAGGGACTTATCATACGAGAGGAGGTTGAAGGAGTTGAACATGTACTCACTGGAGGAGAGGAGAGACAGGGGTGACATGATTGAAACCTTTAAATACATGAAAGGAATAAACAAGACGGGTACAGAGGGGCTGTTCAAAGTAAGGGAGGGGAAGGCCACCAGTGGCCATGATATGAAAGTGGAGCAAGGAAGGTTCAGGAGGGAGATGAGGAGACACTTTTTTACAGAAAGGGTGGTGGCTGGGTGGAATGCATTACCTGCTGAAGTGGTATGCAGTAGAACAGTGGACTGCTTCAAATGAGGATGGGACAGGACAAGGGGGAGGGTTAATGAAGGGGAAGGGTGGAAGGGAGGGGCAGCTGCAGAATAAGAGGTGCTAGCTGCACATTCGAGCAGACTTGATAGACCTCTAGGCCTTTATCTGCTGGCAAATTTCGTATGTTCGTATGTTCCTCTGCCAGCTAGATTAAATTAATTCAAGCAAAACACAGAAGTACAGAGCTAACTCACCCACAGTGCAAAAACTGCAAAGTGCAGAACATTTACTGTGCACAGTTGGGAAGTGGTCTCGGTGGTGACTGTACTTGCACTGCAGCTTTTTGCACAATTAACTTTCTGCACTCTGCAGTTTTTCCACACCAACTGGGGTAGCTCTGTATTTCTGTGTTTTATTTGGTATGGTGTTTCTTTACACAACAGCTCCTGTACTCTGGTTTGAATAGTGCATGCTCTGTGACTGAGAGCAAGATTAAATCGGTTTCCCTGCAGCCGAAAAAGCTGGAAGGGAGCACCAGTCCTGGTTTTTGTGTACCCCAGTAAAAATCACAGATTTAGATTTTTTTTTTTTTCGGTGTTAAAAACTAACCTACACTTTACAAACCAGTGGAGTAGGTCAAAGCCTGCTGAATGGTTCTGTTCAGGGATGCCAGGTCTTTGCCTATCCAGAAGATGACAGCATCATCGGCAAGAGTTGCTAGCTTTCCACCACATTTATATCCTTTTGGTAATTTAAGGTTTTGAGCATGTCTGCACTCTGCTTTGGCCTCCAGCGAATGTATAACGAGGTTGGCCAGTAAATAACAAATGGGAGGTCCTGAAATTCAAATTCTAAGGGAATTTTCTTAAATGAGTTCTGCTAAAGTCAACTGTAAATTGTTTTACTAGAAACTGAGGAATCTAAGTGTAGTTTTATGCAGCCTATTTAATGTGAATTTAGCTGCAATTTCAAGCATGTCTTCAGTGAATAAAAATGCCATCTGGGATACATGGTATAAATGTTATCCCTTCAGATGGAAAATAAAAGAAGATATTTTCCTCCAGAAAATGAAACTGGATGAACTTTTATTTGGGGGTGGGGGAGGAACGGTACTTGAAAACACTCTTAATTTCAGACTTTCGGCTTCTATGCCTGTATTATTTATAGCCATCTGAAGTTTTGTGCCTGTGTTTTCAAACACTTGCTTTGCAGATGCATGAATTCTTCTTTATTCACAGTCTGTATTCTGTGGACACTACCAGAATGCATAGTTTTTGTAAGCACTAGTGGCGTCCTTACAGGCATCAGGAAGGATTTTTTTTCTTTGAGCACCTAACCAAAAATCAGTGTTTAGAAACACAGACACAGAGCTGCGCTCTTGAGGTCATCTGCTACCAAGGACACCTCTTGATACAAGAATATCCTTGTTGTGTATGACTGCTCATACACAATCCTCTATCTACTATACACTATATACTGCACTTGATCCCAACTTTTGAGCTAGCTAGCTTGCACTTGCACTTACCCCTATCTCATTATATACCACAACCCAATACCTTAGCAGGATTTCCTCATTGTAACTGTTACTCTTGACTATTAGGGTATATGTATCAATCCACACTCACCTATTCCTGTCAAACATATGCAGCTGTATTATCTAATTATATGTTTTCAAGCTATAAAGCATGACTTCCCCATGTAATTGCTACTATACTATAAGTAAGGGTAAATTGTCATCTACGCCCAACTTTTTCTGTCAAATGTTTTCAACTGTATTGTAATTGTATGTATATATGTCAGGACCTGGACTACCCTTGTCCTCTTTCTCACTGTACCCCTCCCCCCAGGTCGCACCGGGAGACAAGCAGTTCTTGCTCAGTGTGCTTTTCCTGGTGAAACAATTTCAATAAATAAATATACATTTACTATATATTGATATCTATTTGGAAATTTGGTTTCAAAGTTTAAAAACACACCTTATGATACTGGACTGTTAGGGAACAGTCACTGGCAATGACTAACTAATCAGATATTTTAAATCTTATTAATTATTCATGAGTGCACAGCACTCTCTCATTGGCTGCCATACCAGGCATTAATAACCTAGAAATACCCAGTAAAGAGGCAACATAATTGCAGTGCACATCAGTAAATAAAAGTATAAACAATAGAAAGTAAAAAAAAAAAATACTATGAATAGAATTAGGATTACACCACCAGCCTCAAAAGCAGGCATTTCCAGGGATTAACACTTGGACTCTGGTTAATGGCCTTCAGCATCTCCTCAGGCCATCAACATTGCTTAAAGTGAAACAGTCAGCACTAAGAACCCCACACCTAAGAGAGGGGCTGCTCCCAATGTGCAGTTTGTGTGTTAAAACATTTTTTTTACTTATTGTTTACTGCAGTACAGTAGATTGTATCAGGTTAATTCTGCTGACTTCCAAGCTACCCATTTGCTGTCACCAGAAAACCAAGAATCTCCTGCAGCAGATGTCAGAGTTGGGCTGCAGCAGCGGGAGAGTCAATAGCCTGCAAAGCACTGCAGTTTTTACAAGCTCTGATCTTTTTTTTGCTGGTCCCACTGTCCTGCCAGGGCTAAGTACAGTCACAGAGGACTGTGCTTGGCCGTGGCAGAACCGTGAGACCAGCAAACATCTGACTGGAATTTATAAAAGCTCTAACATGCACTGCAAGCTATTGAATCTTTCACTGCTGCAACCCATCTCTGACATCAGCTGCAGGGTATTGTGGGATTTCTGGTTACAGCAAATTTCAGCTTGGGAGTCAGCAGAATAGGCCTTATACAATCTGTTATACTGCAGTAAACAGTAAGTATTTTTTTTTGCACGTCAGAACCAGCCCCACATTAAGGTGTAGGGCTCCTAGTGCTGACTGTTCCCCTTCAATTTAGTTGCACAAGCAAAAACTCACAACAGGGTTCACGTTTGTCATAGACTGGAATGTACCATACCTTTGTCATGGAAGTAGAAAGCAATATAGTACAGTGGGTTAGGGCACTGAACTACAAACCTGGAGGCCTGGGTTTGAATCCCATCAGTCCCCACTTGCATAATGTGTGATCCTCAGCAAATCACTTAACTTCCTTGTGCTCCCAGGTCACACCTGGAAACAAGCTCCAGGTTAGTGTGCTTTTCCCGGCTAAACAATATTCCCTTTCCCTTTGTCGTGGTTGCCATGATTTTACTGTTTTAGAGAATGCCAAGATTTGTAGCATTTTCCATGAAGGAACCACAATGCTTGTCATTCACCATGGCATGCCTATGATTTTGTGCCTCGCCTACTGTCTGCAATGCACTTGGCCTCCTGAATCTTTGCTGATATGTTCTCTGTAAAAATATGTTGAAACAGCAGTAGTTTGGTCAACAAAATGGAGCCATGACCTTTTGCGGCTTTTACTATGATTTCCAAAATTTCTGCCATTTTGACCCTGACAGTACCATGGTTTTCTCCAACATATGCCACGACAAAAGTATAGCCCAGGTCCTAGAGTTGTGAACTGGATTTTCTGTGTGTTGTATTGGTTTTGGCTATTGCATTGACAACTTGTATGTTTTGTTACTTAGATGTTTGCATATTGCTGGACTTCTTCACAAATGAGTGTTGGCAAAATAAAACTGTTTCTTACTAAAATAATAAAACAAATATATAGGAATGCTTTAGGGTCTCCCCATACCTTCCCTATATCTTACAACAAAGGCACACCCTGGAGTGTGTTATTGCCCTAACAGAATGGCTTTTGACAGAAAACAATAATAAAACAGCTATTTATTTGGTCACGGGTGTCACAAACGCACTCTGCAGTTCAAGCCCTCTGCTCCCACAGTGCCAACCTCAGAGCGCAATAGTGTGAACAGGTAACAGACAGGGTAACCCTCCTGTCTGCTATTGGGTCAGAATCATCTTTAGCCTCAAGGTCTGGGGGATTCAAACTGTGAACTTTATGCTAGCATACCCAAATGTACAGGCTCAGATAATATTCTCTTCGGGGGGATGCAATATATCTTTCGCCTAAAGGCACCTAACCAGGTATCCAAAATGAACCCTTAAAACTCTATAAGAGACCGTAGGTATATTCTTACCTTTTTCAAACTTAGTAACACCATCAAGCCTTTTAAACAGTTGTCAGACTTAAAATGCAGTCACTTTACATGCAAAAAGAACTGGGCAGAAACAGGCAATATTTCAAGAAAATGTGATTTTACTAAATATGAAAATAAATAAGATAAAATACAGAACAAATATCAAGAACTTACAATCTCAAAAGAAAATGGGAAAAGTTACAGAATAAAACTCCTACCACAATACATTTAGATCTTTACTATCTAATGTATTACCTCTGTAAGTGTGTTTAAAGTTAGATGTCAGAGAACTTTGTTTATTCAGAGCCCAAGATGATAACACATTTCAGATACACTGATACATTTTCAACTCTATTTCCACACCCACTTGATGAGTCATCTAGCTCCTCCTTTTAGAATATAAAACTACAAACGTGATTTCCTATCAGGAGGTATATTTAATTAATGGAACATCAGAAGAAAAAAAAACACATTTCCTAAATATGCCCTTCTTTAATTAAATATTTCTCTTTGATCTTAGCAATCCCGACATTTGTCATTTAGGTGTTAAACTTGATAGGAACAGCCAAATTACCCTTTCTTTCCTGACGTCATAAACTTTAGATTTTGTTTCAACTTCAAAAGCCTGAGCATGTCATAAAAAGGCAATAAAATGCCATTTCTTTAAGGAAGTCTTAATTACAGGAATCTCCTGGGCAGTGCAATACATCCTGTGTTTTCAGCTGCCGACCTTGTAATTTAAAGGCCAAATCTCTCCCACTGAAATAGTCATACACAGACCATGTATTTATAATACCAATATCATACAATAATCTTAACCAGCTGGCCAAGCGTCACAATCCTCCCAACCTAGACTGAATTTGGGGGCTCTATCCACTGCATGGGATGAGCTCCACAAGTCAGTACATTCCTCATATAGACGCGACAAGCTATCTGCCTTCTGACTGACTGCTCCAGCCCCATGTAAGATCGTCATGTTAAACCAGGGGGTTGTGGTTAGTTTGTGCCTCAAAATGCTGCTCGTATAAGTATGGCTCCAACTTCTTTAGGGCCCACACTATGGCAAGACACACTTTTTCCACAGTAGAGTATGTCTGCTCCCTGGAAAGTAACTTTTTACTCAGGTACACTGTTGGGTGATCCTTCCCTTGGTTGGATGTCTGGCTCAGTACTGCCCCAATACCCACGTCTGAGACGTCAGTCTGGACTATAAAGAGTCCGCTATAGTCAGGACTTGTCAATTTGGAGCACTGCATAGTACCTCCTTCAGTCAGGCAAAGGCTTTTTCACAGGCTGGTTTCCAGGTAATTTTCTTAGGCATCTTTTTCTTTACCAGGTCAGATAGGGGAGCAGCCAGGGCACTGTAATTGGGTACACATTTCCTATAGTACTCTGCTGTCCCTAGAAAACTCCTGACCTGCTTCTCCGTTTTGGGTCTGGGCCATGTCTTGATTGCCTCTATTTTCACTTGGTTAGGACAGAGCTGTCCCCGGCCTACAACATGCCTGAGGTATGCCGCTTCAGCCATGGCCACCTGGCACTTCTCAGCTTTGACAGTGAGCCCTGCTCTCTGTATCCTGCCCAGCACTCACTTCCCTAAGGTGGGACAGGTGTTCCTCCCAGCTGGCACTAAAGATGGCAATGTCATCCAGGTACATCACGGCGTACTCCTCAGGACTATTTAACACCTAGTTCACCTACCTCTGGAAAGTGGCCGGGGTGTTCTTCATTCCAAAATGCATTACTTTAAATTCAAATAAACCTGTCAGAGTGATGAAGGCTGACCTCTCCCTAGCTCTGTCAGTTAACTCTACCTGCCAATACCCCTTTGTCAGGTTAATAGTCGTAAAGTAGGTCACCCCTCCCAACTTGTCCAAGAGTTTGTCCGTCTGGGGCATCGGGTGGGCGTCAGACTTTGTGACTGCATTCAGTCCACGATAGTCCACACAAAAATGAGTAGAGCCATCTGGCTTGGGCACAAGGACTATGGGTCAGACCCAGGGGCTGTGGGATTTCTAGATTACCCCTAAATCCAGCATTTCCTCTACCTCCCTCCTAATGTCCTTTTGGACAGCCTCTGGCACCCAATATGCTGTCTGCCGTATGGGCATCTGTGCCCCTGTCTCTACATCGTGCGTCACTAAGGGGGTTAGTCTTGGCTTGGCACTAAACAGTGGGGCAAAGTCTGTTAAAACCTCCCTTACTTCCTGGATCTTGTCTGGGGCCAGCTGGGTTGACAATTTAACTGCCTCCACAGAGGACTCCCACTTGCTTTCTTCCAGCAAGTCCACAAGGGGGTCTCCTTCGTCCGTCCCCTCCCCAGGACTACACACTGCAAACACCATGTCAGTCCTATTAGCATATGACTTCATCATGTTGACATAGTACATTCTTTCTGTATGTCTTCTGTCAAGTAACTCTATGATATAGTTCACGTCATTTACCTTTCTGACTACTTTGTATGGTCCTGCCCCCTCAGCCTGCAGCTTGTCTTTCTGGACCGGAATGAGGACCATGACTTCCTGACCCACCGTGTATGAACAAGCTCTGGCTCTGCAGTCGTACCACACTTTTTGTTTCTGTTGGGCAGCTGCCAGATTGCTCTGGGCTGTCCCCATAAGCTCCTTCAGCCTTTCCCTAAATCTAAGGACATAATCCACTATGGGAGTTCCCTGGGTGGTGCGCTTGCCTTCCCAGTCTTCCCAGATCAAATCTAGTGGCCCACGTACACAGCGTCCATATAAGAGCTCGAAGGGGGGAAAACCCTGTTGACTCTTGGGGTACCTCCCTGTATGCAAATAACAGGTGGGGAAGGTAGTTCTCCCAGTCCCTCCCATGCTGTTCAGCAAACACTTGGAGCATTGACTTCAGGGCACCATTAAATCTTTCCACAAGCCCACTGGCTTGCGGGTGATAAGGTGTCATGCATCTCTGCACCACCCACACCTCTTCCACAAACATTTCATTAGGTCCGACATGAAGGAACCCCCTCAATCGGTGATAACCTCTTGTGGAAACCCAACACGGGAGAAAATCACTAGAAAGGCATCTGCCACTTTATCTGTCCTCAGAGAGAATAGGGAAACCGCCTCTGGGTACCGGGTGGCATAATCTACCACAGTAAGGATGAACCTCTTCCCGGAGGAGCTGGGGGTATTTAAAGGCCCCACAATATCCATTCCCACCCTCTGGAATGGCCCCTCCACTATGGGCAACGGAATTAGGGTGGCTTGGGTTTTCTTCCCTGCCTTCCCTATTTCTTGGCACCGGTGACAAGACCTGCAATACTCCTTCACCTGCTGGGTGAAGTTGGGCCAATAGAAATTCTGGGCCATTTGCTGCGTAGCACGTGCAATTCCCAGATGACCAGACAAGGGAATATCATGTGCAATCTTGAGCAACTGCTCATGGTATCCCTGGTGAATGACAAGCTGCCTGCCTACCACCCCTCCCTCTGTCTTAGCACCCTGCATGTACAGCAGTCCATTTTCCCAATAAACTTTATGTTTACCGTCACCTCCCTGTGCTCCGTCAGAGTCTGCCCAAGCCCTCAGCTTCTCTAGACTAGGGTCACTTTCCTGAGCAGCTGCAAACTCCTTACACATTCCCAAGGCATGGGATAGGTTCCCATCCATCGCTAAACTAGGGTCCCTAGCTCTAGCATCAGGGCACTCAGGATCACTGCCATCCCTAACCCTCTGACAATGGGTCACTTCTCCTTCCTTGGAGTAACCCTCTATAGCTGTTTGGTTAACTGCTACTGGGGAAATTTCTAACCCCCTTTCATTAGTCTCCATAGAAGGAGACACAGGCTGGGGAAACAGCCTCCCAGTGGTTTCCACAGTGGCTTCTACGGGGTCCAGAGAACTACAATTTTCCCTTGCTGCTTGGCTACGGGTAACTGCACACAACATCCCATTTGAGATTGTTGCCAAGGATGACATCAACTGCTAACATTTTGGCTACAGCCACCTGTTGCACAGTTCCCCGTTTCACCCCAGTCTAGGAGAACACTAGCGAGTGGCAATGTTTTCTCCTCCCCAGTGAACCCTTGGACAGTTACAAATTTATTGGGTATAAGCTGACCACGCTCTACCAGATCCCCTTTTACCAACATCAGGGATGCCCCTGTGTCTCTTAACCCTTGTGTCTGTACACCATTCAGAGTGACTGGGTGCATGTGTTCCCTCCTGTTTACAGGCATGCTTTCAGGGACACACAAAGAACCCACTTCTTTCCTAGCACTATTTTGTGCACTATTTGCCCTTTCGGGACACTGTCTGGCAATATACTAACATACTAACATACTATTTGCCAGCAGATTAGGCCTTACGGTCTATCGAGTCTGCTCGAACCTAGATCCTTAGTTGGGTGCCGAGACCCTCCCATCCCTTGTTCTCTAGAAACCCCTATCATCCATCCCCACCCCCCGGATAGGCCATCATCAAATTTATTGGGTATAAATTTTTAGGGTCACTTTCCTGAGCAGCTGCAAACTCCTTACACATTCCCAAGGCATGGGATAGGTTCCCATCCATCGCTAAACTAGGGTCTATGTCCAGTTTCTTTGCAAACCCAACATTCGTTTCTTTTCTCAGAAAAATCTTTTCTTTGAAACCTGGGGCTAAGTGATTTCGGTGGAGGCAATGAGGGTTTTAGCTGCCCTGAAGGTGCACTTTTCCCTTTCTGCATTGCCACCACTACCGCTACCCCATTTGCTCTCGGAGCAGGTCTGCTCTCAGCATAGTGGTCCGAGAGTTCAGCAGCCTCTTGCTCTGTTTTGAGATCTCGGTCTTCCAGCCAGGTTTTCAGCTCTGCTCCGCATGCCCCCCAAAAATGCTCTAACAATATAGCATTTTCAATTTTATTTACAGAGTTTGCTTCAATTCCTTCCCACCATTTTAAAAACTGACATTGTTTCATGGCTAGCTCCTCGTAGCTCATGTCAGGGCTTCTCCTGAGCTTACGGAATTTAGCTCTGTATGCTTCTGCAGTTAAATCAATTTTTTTAAAAGTGCAGCTTTAACTGTCCTCATGGTCCATTTGACCCAATGAATCCCAAGCTTTCCCGGTAAGTAGCGGGGATAGCTGGAAGCTCCAGGACCCTCTAAGAATATCTGCCTGAATACAAACTTTTTCAAAGGAATTTAAAAAGGCATCCATATCCTCCCCCTGTTGAAATTCAGCTATCAATTTGGAATTTAATTTGTAACCCAGTCCTGTAGTTCCAGTTAAACCCAAGCCACTTACCTGCTCTGGTGCTGGTGGTTGGAGTTGTAGCTTCTCCAGTTCATGTTGCCTCTGGCGCTCACGCTCTTCACGGTCAGCATCTCGCTGTTCTCACTCCCTCTTCTCCTCTGCAGCTCACTGGCGCTCACACTCTTTACAGTCTGCTTCTCACTGTTCTCGCTACCTCTTCTCCTCTCTTTCCATCTCCAGCTTCCTCTGTTCAAGCTCCCTTTGTTGCTGGGCTTTGAACCTTTTCTGTTCAAACTCCAGCTCCATCCTCTGCAACTCCATCTATAGCCTGATTGCTTCTGGTTCCAGAATGCTGATGACTTTCCCCTGCTGCTGTGGCCCTTAGCTTGCACTGGCCCTGCTGTCCTCCTCACTGAATCTGGACACTGCACTGGCCTCTCCATGCCCAAGGTTTGGTCCTGTCCAGTCATGGACTGTGACTCAATGCTCTGGCCATCGGTGGCCATCAGAGCATCTATGAGGGTCTACTTGTTGGCTTTCCCCTCATACTGGACTCCTCTGTCCTGGCACGACTGCCTCAAGTAGTCTGCAGTGTACCCGATGTACTTGGAAGCCATCTTCTTCCCTAACTACAGTTACTCTAACTTGCACTTTAAAAAAAAAACTAAAACAGGTAGGAACTTTGACTGTAAGCCAAATGATATAGTTCTGTTTACTTTTTAAAATTAAATCACTGCCTTATTTTGCAAGTGAGCTGTACAGTATTAAGCTGACACACTGAGCTGTTGAAGCTTGTGTTACCAATTCTTTATTGCACCGCTTCCAACCAAATCTGTCACAAGGGCACTCCGTAGGTCAGGCCCACTGCTTCCACACTGCCAACCTCAGAGCACAATAGTGTGAACAGGTAACAGACAGGGTAACCCTCCTGTCTGCTTTTGGGTCTGAATCACCTTTAGCCTCAAGTTCTGGAGGGATTCAAACTGTGAACCATATGCTGGCGTACCCAAATGTACAGGCTCAGATAATATTCTCTTTGGGGGAACGCAATACATCTTTCGCCTAAGGGCACCTAACCAGGTATCCAAAATGAACCCTTAAAACTCTATAAGAGACCGTAGGTATATTCTTACCTTTTCAAACTTAGTAACACCATCAAGCCTTTTAAATAGTTGTCAGACTTAAAATACAGGCATTTCACATGCAAAAAGAACTGGGAAAACACAGGCAGTATTTCAAGAAAATTTAATTTTACTAAAAAATATGAAAATAAGTAAGATAAAATACAGAACAAATATCAAGAGCTTACAATCTCAAAAGAAAATAGGAAAAGTTACAGAATAAAACTCCTACCACAATACATTTAGATCTTTTCTATCTAATGTATTACCTCTGTAAGTGCGTTTAAAGTTAGATGTCAAAGAACTTTGTTTCTTCGGAGCCCAAGATGATATAACACATTTCAGATACACTGATACATTTTCAACTCCATTTCCACATAAACTTGATGAGTCATCTAGCTCCTTCTTTTAGAATATAAAATTACAAACATGATTTCCTACCAGGAGGTATCTTTAATTAATGGAACATCAGAAGAAAAAAACACATTTCCTAAATATGACCTCCTTTAATTAAATATTTCTCTTTGATCTTAGCAATCCCACATTTGTCACTTAGGTGTTAAACTTGATAGGAACATTCAAATTACCCTTTCTTTCCTGATGTCATAAACTTTAGATTTTGTTTCAACTTCAAAAGCCTGAGCATGTCATAAAAAGGCAATAAAATGCAATTTCTTTAAGGAAGTCTTAATTACAGGAATCTCCTGGTCAGTGTAATACATCTTGCAATTTCAGCTGCTGACCTTGTAATTTAAAGACCAAATCTCTCCCATTGAAATGGTGATACACAGACCATGTATTTATAATACCAATATCATACAATAATCATAACCAGCTGGCCAAGTGTCACAATGGGTATTACACTTCCTTTGGAATCTTCCTCTGCCAGCTAGATTAAATCAATTCAAGCAAAACACAGAAGTACAGAGCTAACTCACCCATGGTGCAAAAACTGCAAAGTGCAGAACGTTTACTGTGCACAATTGGGAAGTGATCTTGGAGGTGACTGTAATTGCACTACAGCTTTTTGCACAATTTTCTGTACTCTGCAGTTTTTCCACTCCAACTGGGATAGCTTTGTATTTCTGTGTTTTGTTTGGAATTGTGTTTCTTTACACAGCAGCTCGTCTACTCCCATTTGAATAGTGCATGCCCTGTGACTGAGAATGAGATTAAATTAGCTCCCCGTGCCATTTTTCAACCTGCCATAATGGACAGTGATTTTGTCCTGGACAAACCAAACTCCATACAAGAATAAAATAAACATCAAATACAGTTTTGTGTTGTTTACATCATTGGTTTTCTTTAAATCTGGACCTGTTCTCTAAAACCTATCAGTTATGTTTCCCTTCAAAATTTGACAATACTGTCATCTTATACAATATTCAACACATACTCTGCCTTAATTCTTAAGGCAAGACATTTTACACACTTACATCCTAAAAGCTTCTATATAAAATCCTACCTTGAAAAAAGTTGTCCCAGCTGATGTATATTGTGACGCACACATTAAGCATGGGGCTTAATGTTAAGCTGCTGCCCCTTTAACAGCACTTAGAACTTGCATGTAACAATTTGTTGCACTACCTGGCAGTGCCATGTATGCCTGTCATTCACAGATTTTGTCAGTCTGGGGCTTGTCCTCATGAAGAGAACATCTGCAACACAGAATAAACCTGCCTTATTATTATTTTATGCGTCTGTCTAGTTATTCGCACGGTCCAGATGGGATCCTCACTAGCAGCACCAGCAGCAACCGAAGGGCCGGGCAGACCACAGAGAAGGTAAGGGGTCTTTTAGTGGTGGACCAAATAACCAAAACACCACAATATTAAAAAATATTAAATGCAAACACACACTTCTGATTATCAACTGAATTACAATGTACCCTGGGTGGTAGAATGGGTGTACATTGCACATGTTTGCACAGCATATTAATACGCAATTTTTTATACTGCAGAACAAAACAAAGCTCACTACTAATGGTACCAGGTCAATACTGTGCAAGAACGACAGTGGGGTATTGACCGTGCTGTGTAGAGAGTGCACGGCTTTACAGCAACAAGGGTAGAACAGCAGTAGGGAATTACCACTACCCCTGTCATTGCATGCTTTTCTGGAAAGGGATCAAGTTGCCATGTGCTGGGTACCTGGTTGAGCTGCTCCCGTGGTGGAGTGGCTAAGGCACCAGCACACCGCGGAATGTGAGACCTGGGACTGTGCTTCAGTTCCCCCCAGGTCTCACTGTGCTGCAATGTTTTGTGGCTTTTTTTGTTTCTGTTTCAAAAACAACCTTTCCCCTTCCCAAGCTACTCCCCATCCGAAGTCCACCCCAGAGTTTGCTATATTAGTACTGGGTAGGGTGGGGGAAGCAAAAAGCCTGCAAAAAAACAAAAAACAAGGAAGCCCTTAATTTTAAAGGGCGTGCGCTGTTTGTGTTGGGTCAGTGTTTTACCTGATGATATTGCAGCGCACACCCTTTTGCTTGCGGCATTGCTTGCCATGCGGTTTTTGTTTTAGGCAGAATGGCCCTGTACTACTACTAAGAGGGATTTGGGGGAAACGCTATGTTGATGATCAATGCACAGCATATTAATCCCCGATTCTTTATACTGCAGAACAAAACAGAGCTAACTACTAAGATGGAATTGGGGAAAACGCTATGCTGATGATCAATTCACTTTGCTGAATACCACAAATATTAAGCTGCCTAAAGAGCTTCAGCACTTCTGTAAATGTACGTAGTCACAGGCTCCAAATACATAGTAAAACATGCAGGACAATTAAAGTATCAGAAAGAAAATGTTGCAAATACAGTGGGAGGTTGGAACAGTAGGTATAAAAATCTAAGAGGTGCTGTCTGATGACAGTCTAAGTGCACTCAGTGCAAAGTAATGGTACCGTATACCAGATACCTCATGTTCCTGCACACTGGAGCTGGGAGCAGTACCTGTTTGTGAGTGGAGCATGTGGGAGCGCTTCAGATCCTAGCCCTTGCGATCTAGGAGCCTCAGGGGAGAAGAAGGAAAGAAGCTGTTTGCGAGCAGAGCATTGGGGGAGTGCTTCAGATCCTAGCCCTCGCGACCCAGGAGCCTCAGGGGAGAAGGGCAAAAGCTGTTTGTGAGTGGAGTACTGAGAGAGATGCTGACCCCCACTCTCAGACTCAGCGACAGGTCTCTCCCTCTCTCTCTATTCTGGCACAGTTTGAAATCACCGCACTTGACAGAAGAACGAGGAAGAGAGAAGTTGTATGATCAGAAAGGAGCCGTCATAGTTTGGAAAACATTTTGTCCGCTACAACCGCCCAAAAACAAAGGAGCACTGAGTGCTCCGACCACAGTAGTGCGACACCGCTCCATCTCATTGCTGGCTTCCTAAACAAGTAGGACAGTGAAAGGAATCCAGGATCTGAAACCCAGCCAGGTGAGAGCTGCTCTGACTGACAACCTCAGGACAGGACAGAAATTACTGCGCATGTGCGGCAGTGGATGTGGGAGGGAGTGAGGAGCTGCGATCAAGATACTGGGGGATTGGGCACCCACAGTGTCACTATTAAGCTTTTTTGGGGGGGCACTGAGAGAGAGGGGGGTCGGTGGGGGATTATATATTTCAGTGGTCAGGGACCGTGGGGAGAAAAAAAAATAGTGCGAGCGACAGCAGTGTTACAGAGATGCGACCTCAGAGTGACTTTTGTCATTTCATCATATTGTTGGTTCGCAAGGAATGTCGGAGTGCTTTTCTGTAGCAATAGGTCTGCAGGGCTACGCTCACTGTAGCCCTAACCCCCCAAAACCCAGATTGGCCGCCCAGGCCAAGCTATGGCAGACTAAAATTAAAAAAAACACACACAAAAACTGATTATAGCGTATGGTAGAATGCGGTTGTGTATGGAAATCCATACACCGCAAAAAGTCATTCTGCTTCAGCAGTGATGTCCTCACTAATACAGAAAAACTTTTTGTTCTGCGTTAGTGAGGATGTCATAATGCAACCACCCCCACCAGTGCTGTTCATAGGACGGGGGCAGTTGGCCAGCAGGCTGGAGAGACCAGGAGTGTGGGTCTCCAGCAGCAGACGCTGCCTACAAAAATGTAAGTGATCTTATTTTGGGGCACCATACACTATATAGAACAGTGTATGGCCTCTAAAACAATCTCATAACGCCTTCGGGTGGTTTTCTATGATGAGCAGAGGGACCTCTTGAGCTTTGCTCTCGAGGTCATCAGCAGTCATAGAAAACTCTCAGGTGAAGAACTGCCTTGTTGTGTATGGAAGGCCATACACTATCCTATATGTAGACCAAACAACAGATAATGATCAAGCAAGTAAACGCCAAAGAACCACTGATTCTTGGAGGACCTTTTCCAGGTTCTGGAAGGGGAAGCAGGGTGGGAGATTTAAACATATTCCAACAAGCTGGTTCAACATAAAAAATACCAATGGACTCTACTGCGACCACATTGCTGTGACAGCCCCAACACCAACAGCCGACTGAAGCAAAACACCAGCACAGAGACAAATACTGGGAATGTAACAGTGACCAAACACCACAGCTGAACTATAAATGTGGGGGGCTCTGCCCCGCACCACCATATATTAATATAACAAACTCCATGCCACACATACCATGGAGAACAATGCACACAGCAGTTCCTGCAGTAGTAGCACTCCTCCTGACAGTGGACATGGAGACCGGTTGAACTAGTACACCTGTCGGCAGCACACACACAGCTCGTTGATAGTGTAGTCACTGTAACTGTGCCACTGTAATTGAGTCACTGTTACAGCATCGCTGTAACAAAGGAATACCATTTAAGCACAGTAAAGAATCCCTTGAAAGAAACAATATTACTGTGGTGAGTAATTTATTCTTCAAACCCCAGGAATTTCTCTGTGTTTACTAATGCAGACTGCAAAGCAGTACCCTGGGAGGCTGGGTACAGAACCTATTCAGGGAAAAGGTTCTGCAAGACATCAGAGCCAAACCTGGCATCCCTTCTGGACTGCACATCCAGGCAATAGTGCTTTGTAAAGGTGTGTGCAGTTTTCCAGGTAGCTGCTTTACATATTTCCAGCAAGGGAATGTCCCTTGTAGCTGCCACAGAGGTAGCAGTGCTACATGTAGAGTGTGCCCTGAGGCCTTGTGGTGGCAGCTTACCAGCTTTATTATAGCAGAACTGGATGCAGAAGACTATCCACCAAGCAATGGTTCTTTTGGAGGATGGTCTGCCCTTGCCCACTTCACCATATGTAAGAAACAGTTGTGAGAAGTTGTGGGAAGATCTGAGGTCCTTTGCGCAGTACAGATAGTAGCTAAGTGCCCTCTTAACATCCAGACTGTGTAGCTTCTGCTCCCCCGAGCAGGACTTTGCTGTGGAAAACATTGCAAAAGTGATGAAC
Source organism: Neoceratodus forsteri (assembly GCA_016271365.2). Lineage (NCBI taxonomy): Eukaryota > Metazoa > Chordata > Ceratodontiformes > Ceratodontidae > Neoceratodus > Neoceratodus forsteri. The sequence continues at coordinate 613,319,156 of CM057456.1, forward strand.
TGGTTCAAATGAAACTCAGACACCACCCTGTGGAGGAATTTTCTGTTAGTCTGAAGGACCACCGTGTCCTTGTGGAAGATAATGTAGTTTGGGTCTGTACAGAGGACTTGCAGCTCGCACACCCTCCTGGCAGAAATTATGGCCACCAAGAATACTGTCTTCCAGGCAGCATATTTCAAGTCTGCAGTAGTCATGGGCTCAAAGAAAAAACTACTCACCTTAGTAATGTTGTTTCTTCTAATGGAGTCTTGCTGTATTCTGACAAATTGCAGTGAGGTCCAACCTTCGAACTGCCCTGGAGATGAAAGAGTTAACTTTCCATGCCAGGCATGGAACGCTGAGCTCGAGCTCGGTTGAGACTCTGTCTGTTGCTGTTTGAACTCAAACGTCAGATCTTTACAAGCTAAACTCACTGAGTGTCCTGTGTGGAAGCTGTAAACCTACACTAGCCAACTGGCTACTAAATATAATAAACAGATGTTTTGGTCCCAAAACAAAGACTCAAGTCAGGAAACCCAAAAAATGAAATAAACGCAACACCCACTCACCCAAAGTAAAGGGGTGATAATAAAGAGGTGGGGCACCTCTTGAGTGCCAACACTGCTACTGCCCACCCACATCCCAAAACAAAGGTTCTGAGAGGGGAAGGCAGGGGGGGGAGGTCAGAATACAGCAAGACTCCATTAGAAGAAACAACATTACTAAGGTGAGTAATTTTTTCTTCAAACAACATGAAGTCTTGCTGTATTCTGACAAATTGCAGACTACCAAGCAGTACCTCCATGGAGGAGGGACAGAACCTACCTAGGAAATAGGCTGTGAAGCACTGCTGTGCCAAACCGAGCATCACTCCTAGCCTGGATATCCAGAGAGTAATGCTTGGTAAAAGTGTGAACTGTTTTCCAGGTAGCTGCTTGACATATCTCTAAGATAGGAATATCCCTGGCAGCAGCCAGGGAAGCAGCTGTACCTCTGGTAGAGTGAGCCTCAGGCCTGAGGGGAATCCTGCCTAGTTTTTCATAACAAAATTGAATGCAAGAGACAATCCACCTGGCAATGGATCTCTTAGTGGCAGATTTTCCTTACCAACCTCCCCATAAGTGAGGAACAGTTGGAGGAGTCAAACCTGTGACCCTTAGTGCGCTCTATGTAGTAAGCTAAGGGCCCTTTCACATCAAACTGTGCAGCCTCCTCTCACCAGAGAGGAATGGTCAGTGAAGAACACAGGAAGAGACATAGACTGGTTAAGGTGGAAGTCTGAAACCACCTTAGGTAAAAACTTCCTGTTAGTCCTGAGGACCACCTTATCTCTATGGAAAGAGATAAAATCAGGCTCCACTGACAGGGCTTGTAACTCTCTTATGCGCCTGGCTGAAGTGATGGCCACCAAGAAAACAGTTTTCCAAGTCAAGTACTTAAGCTCTGCTGAGGACAAAGGCTCAAAAGGAGGTTGCATAAGCTGAGCTATGCAAACATTAAGGTCCCAAACAGGGGCAGGGTCCCTGAATGGTGGATTGGTATGAAGCAATCCCTTGAAAAACTTAGAGAATACAGGATGAGCTGAAAGGGAAGAAGGCTTACCTGCTGAAAGAAAAGCAGAGACAGCTGCCAGATGCACTCAGTGTAGCTGGTCTGAGTCCCAAGCTATTAAGATGAACCATATAGTCAAGGACTGTGGGCAGGCCAGCAGACTCTGGAGAAATATGCTTCCCAGAGCACCATATGGAGAATCTTTTCCATTTGGAGTTGTAAGTGCTTCTGGTGGAAGGCTTCTGAGAAGCCTTCAGGATATCCATAACACCTTGAGAGAGGTGTAAATCAGCAAACTCTAACTCTTCAAGAGCCAGGCCTTGAGATTGAGAGATTTGAGATTCGGATACCAAACCCTCCCCTGAGCACAGGTTAACAGGTTGTAATTCCTGGGAAGAAACAGGGGAAGGTGGACTGCTAAGGACAACAGGAGAGGGTACCAGGGCTGTCCGGCCCAGTCTGGAGTAATCAGAATCGCCTTGCAGGGTTGAGACCTGATTTTGACTAGCACCTTGAACAGGAGAGGGAAGGGGGGAAAAACATACAGGAACTTCCCTTCCCAATTGAGAACTAGGGCATCCAGGGGGACTGAGCCCAACACTGGGGGCCTGCAGCAAAAGAGGGGAAGTTGGTGATTGTCTGGGGCTGCAAAAAGATCTATCTGAGGGGTGCCCCATTTGGAGATTACCTTCAAAACCAGGGGATCCAGTGGCCATTCGTGATGGCCCTGAGATATCCTGCTGAGAGTATCTGCCAGGACATTGTCCTTGCCTAGGAGGTGTACTGCTGTAAGAGAAGTGTTCAGGGAATAGGCCAGAGACCATAACTTCATTGCTTCTGTGCACAAGGCCGTGGACCGAGTGCCCCCTTGCTTGTTGATATACCACATTATGGTGGTATTGTCTGTCCTGATCTGAACTACTTTGTTCTGAACAGACTTGGAAAAAGCCTGAAGTGCTAGAAACACTGCTCTGAGTTCTAATAGACTGATGCGAAGCAGAGATTCTGAGGAGACCACAACCCTTGGGTGGTCAGGTCTCCCAAGTGGGCTCCCCAACCCAAGAGGGAGGCATCTGTAGTAAGGGTTAGAGAGTGAGACTGAGTGACAAAAGGAACTCCCTGTCAGACTGTCCTGATCCTGCCACCACTGCAATGCCTGGATCAGGGTTCGAGTCACTGGGATCAGTTTGGTCAGAGGATCCTTTTTCTGAGACCAAAAGGCTCTCAAGTGGAACTGAATGTCCTTCATCTGAGATCTTGCTCCCTGCACCACTGCTGTAGAAGCAGCCATGTGGCCCAGGAGCTGTAGAAAATGCCTTGCTGGTCGAGACACCTGTAGGGTGAATGAAGAGGGCAGTGTAATAAGGGTCCTTGCCCTGTCCAGGGGAAGGAAGGCTCTTGCCTTTACTGTATCTAGCTCTGCCCCTATGAAGGTGAGGAGCTGTACAGGCTCTAGAACTGACTTTGAAAGATTCAGAAGGAAACCTAGAGAAGTAAGCAGTTGCTGAGTTATCTGTAGGTGTAACTTGACTTGGTCTGGGGACTGGCCTACTATGAGCCAGTCATCCAGGTATGGGAAGATGGAAATCCTTTTCCTTCTTAGGAAGACAACTACTACTGCCAGGCATTTTGTGAACACCCTTGGAGCAGAGGTTAGGCCGAAGGGCATTGATCTGAATTGGTAATGGCCTGAGGGCAGCTTGAACCTGAGGTATTTTCAATGGGAGCTTCTGATGAGAATATGGAAATAGGCATCCTTGAGGTCCAGGGAGACTAGCCAGTCCCCTGGCCTTAGAGAGGGTAGAATTATTCCCAGAGTCACCATTTTGAACTTTGGCTTTAAAATGTGCTTGTTTAAATATCTGAGATCCAGGATGGGCCACCATTCTCCTGTCTTTTTGGGGGTGAGGAAGTACCTGGAGTACAATTCTTTCCCTTTGTGTAGGGGTGGAACCCTTCTATAGCTCTGAGAGCCAAGAGGGAAGAGACCTCTGCCTCTAGGGCAAGTGCCTCTGAAGGATTTGCAGGTGGAAAGGATCTGGTTCTCATCTTTGGAAATTTTTTGAAGCTGAGAACCAGTCCCTGGCTTACTACTTCCAGGACCCATTTGTCTGACATCCAGTCCTGGACAAAGTAAGCCAGCCTGCCCCCTATAGGTGGTGGAGAATCGGCCCTGGCAAACCCATCAGGGTGCCTGTTTGGCAGGGGCTTTAGGCTGAGGGGTGGAAGCAGGCCTGCTTGTACCCTGTCTGCCTCTCCCTCTAAAGAACCCCCTCTGAGCATAAGCAGAAGAGGAGGCCTGGGCTTGGTAGCAAGGCCTATGAAAAGGCCTGCCCCTGCCCCTGGGATGCTGCCTCTGAGGAGTGGCTTGCCTTTCTTTGGCCTGAGTACTCCTATAGGTGGTCCTGTATTCATCTGTTTTCTTCATGTAGTTCTCCGTTTGCTCCCCAGAGAATTACCCACAACAGGAAAATCCATGGCCTTAGTCTGGGTATCCTGAGACAGGCTAGTACATCTGAGCCAAGCCATCCTACGAAGGGCCACAGATGTAGCCATGACTCTAGATGAAACATCATTGGAGTCCACTGCAGCATGGAATTGCACCTTGGATGCCTCAATACCATCCACAGCTACCTGCTCCAGCTCCTTGGCAAGCTGGCCAGGGACCTGCTTAGCTAAAGCCATTACAGTGTCCCATCTAAATCTCTGATATCTAGCTGTATAGGCCATATAATTGGCCTGCCTGAGTCCTAAGGATGCTGCCACGTACTGTTTCTTTGCCATGGCATCAATCCTCCTGGAGTCCTTATCTAGGGGGTGTGAAGCCAAGGGTATATTTGCCTTATCACAGGCAGCAGCCTGCACTACCCCAACATGGCTGCATTGCTGGGTAAGGAACTCCGTATCTGAGCCTGAAAGAGTATACCTCTTGTCCATTCTCTTATCCACAGGAGGTATGGAATTAGGAGTCTTTAAAATTTTTATTGTCTGTTTCCCAAACGACTTATGAAGGGCAATAGACAGACTCCTGGACTCTGGGATATCCATCATTTCAACACAGTCAGGCTCCTCCTGGTCATCCACAGCTTCTTCCATAGGAAGCTGAAGGGTTTCAGCCACTTTCTTGTAAAACATGAAATGGGAGGGGGACTCAGAAAGCCTAGGAGGAGACACTCCTGAAGGTCTGTCTGGGGAGATGTCCGGGTCAATGGGCACATCCAGACTTTCATAATCACATTCACTTTCCTCATACTCTCCTTCCTCCTCCTCCAGTTCATAAAATTCCTCTAAATCATAATCCGGAAACGGTGGAACCTACCGAACCAAGCGCCTTCCTAATGGTGCCGGTTCGGTCAGAACCGGGGATAGCGACTGAACAATTTTGATCGCTTTGGCTATTTCATCAGCAGTCGGAGAAAGAACTTTTGGATCCACACCAGCTGATTTATCCCTTCTTGATCTCTTAACCGGAACCGACTCCTCAGAATCGGTTCTCCTTTTGCCCGAAGAAGTTTCGCCCTGGTCAGAGGGCACTCCTTCTGGTTCGGTTGGAACCAAACCGGGCTGGCCATCCGGGTCAGCGGACTTTTTGGCCTCCCTTTCCCTGAGCCCACCACCTCTTTTTTCCAGGGTAGCTGCAGGAACATTTTTACAAATCTGGCAGTCTGAATCGAGGTGGTCAAACCCCAGACAATAAACACAGGTGGTGTGGGGATCAGCATTAGCAAAGACTTCCTCACACACACTACAGTGTTGAAACCCAGTGGGCCCGGTTTTTCTTTTGGGTTTCTCAGACATGGCCAGTCCTAAACAAAAACTTACCCTTTTTTCGGCAATCCGCCAGGCAAGACACTCTTATCGGCTCCTGACCACGTTATGGGTCGTGGAAAAAAAGTAATAAAATCCGTTTTTTTTTAGAACCGATAAGAACCGGTAACCACACTCTAAAAGTAGAAGTAAAGATTTTTAAACAACTTGATCAGTTCAAACCGAACCAATGACACGTTTACAAGTTCCACACAGAATAAAAACAAATATAAACCTATCTAGTACTCACGAATACCACAGACAGAGACTGATCCGATAGGTTGCAGTTTAAAACCGAGAAAAGGGGAATTTAACCGACAAATTGAACCGAGCAAAGAAGAAATCTCCAGAGCGACTGTTCAGTGAGGCGGAGTAAAGAATCTGACGGTTTGAGTTCAAACAGCAACAGAGGCTCAACCGAGCTCGAGCTCAGCGTTCCATGCCCGGCATGGAAAGTTAACTCTTTCATCTCCAGGGCATTTTGAAGGTTGGACCTCACTGCAATTTGTCAGAAAACAGCAAGACTTCATGTTGTTTGAAAGGAGGTTCCAAGAGCTTGGCTATACACATGTTCAAATCCCAGGGAGGGACTGATTCCCTAACGGGGAGTGCAGGTGTGGGAGTTCCTTAAAGAACTTCTTGAAAATGGGATGCAAAGCCACTGCTTTCTCATTACATGATAAAACACAAGTAAAATTAGCAGCCAGGTGCACTTTAAAGGTTGGTCAGTAGGTTGTGTCTCTGTGGGAGACGAATGGGCTGTTTGATGGAGAGGGCCAAGAGAAGGGAATACCCAGTCTGGGACCACTAATATCATGGTAGCAGGCTGACTCCTAAGCTTCAGCAGAACTCTTAGGAGCAGATGGACTGGAGGGAAGGCATACAGAAACCTCCCCAACCAGTCCAGGGTGGGTCAGGGCATCCATGGGGACTGAGCCCACTGCTGAAGGCCTGCAACAAAAGAGAGAGAGAGAGAGAGCTGGTGATTCTCTCTGGAACTAAGCAGATCTATTTCTGTTGTGCCCCATCTCCTGGAGATTGTGGCCAGTACCTGTTTGTTCAAGAACTACTCATGATGATCCTGGCGGATCCTGCTGAGGGAATCTGTCAGGACATTGTCCTTCCCACAAAGGTGGATTGCTGACAGTTGCACCTCCTTGGAGCAAGCCAGATTCTAGATCTTTATAGCTTCTGTGTACAGCTTTGAGGATCTTGTGTCTCCCTGTTTGTTGATGTAACACAAGGTGGTAGTGTTGTCTGTCCTGATTTCGACAGACTGACCCCTTACCTGGGAGGTGAATGACTGAAGGGCTAGGAAAACTGCCCTTAGCTCCAGGTCTATGTGTTCTCTGGATACCCGAGAAGACCACACTCCACTTACTGTTTGGTTGACTGCCCAGCTGAGCTTCCCGGCCTAGAAGGGAGGCATGTATTGTCAAGATGACTGTGGGGAACCGCTGCTGAAAAAACATTACCTCCCTGAGGTTGTCTTTTTCCTTCCACCAGTCCAGAGCTTTCAAGAAGGGTTTTGTCACAGGCACCAATCTTGAAAGAGGGTCTTGCTTTTGGGACCAATGGACCCTCAAGTGGTACGGGCCATCTCTCATTTGAATTCTGACCCCCTGCCACCAAAGCTGTGGTGGAGGCCATATGGCCCAAGAGCTGAAGGAAGTGCCTGGCTGGTCTGGGCTAACACAGAACAAAGGACTTTGCTAGGCTTACTAGGCTTTCTATCCCATCCTGAGGCAGGAATGTTCTCCCCTGGAGGGCATCCAGTTTTGCTCCTATGAACTCCAGGAGTTGGACTGGTTCTGTATGGGACTTCTGAACATTTATGAGAAATCCCAGGCTCTCCAAGGTACTCTGTGTCAGTAGGAGAGAGACCTTGGCCTGCTGGTGTGACTTCCCTGCGATTTCCTGTGACCAGTCAGTCATCCAGGTAGGGAAAAACTAGCACTCTCTGTCTTCTGAGATATGCTGCTACCACGACCAAGCACTTTGTGAATGCCCTGGAAGCAGATGAAAGACTGAAGGGGAGGGCTGTGAACTGATAATGACCAGATGCCGGCTTGAACCTTAAGTATTTCCTGTGGTTGGGCCTGATTGGAATGTGAAAATACGTATCCTTCAGGTTCAAGGATCCCATCCAGTCTCCCTGCTGCAGGGATGGTATCACTGTCGAGAAGAGCAAATCCCGCTCCACTGCCATGGTGTGCAGATACCAATTAAATCCATAACAAACAAAAGACCGCACTACCATCCGTGTTCAAGTCTTTGTTAGTACTCCAGCCAACAGCAAACAGCTCGGTCCACAGTACCCAAGCTGTTTGCTGTTGGCTGGAGCACTAATAAAGTCTTGAACATGGATGGTATTGGTAGTGCGGTCTTTTGTTGTTCGTTATGGTATCACTGTAGCCAGGGTTATCATTTTGAACTTGTCCTTTTTCAGGTGTTTGTTCAGGAACCAGAGATCCAAAATGGGTTGCCACTCCCCATTTTTCTTGTGTGTGAGAAAGTACCTTGAGTAATGACCCTATCGTCAATGGGAGGTAAGAACTCTTTCTGCTGGTTTTGCCTGCAGCAACTTTTTGACCTTCAATTTCAGCAAAACTCTTTCCGTTAGAGTGGGAAGTTTGAAGTTTCTATGAACCTGCAGCCTGGGAAATCTTTTAAACTGCAGTGTAAGCCCCTGGCTCACTACTTCCAGGACCCACTTACTTGTCTGTGGTGGTGATGTTCCATTCCTGGAGGAAGTGAGCCAGCCTTCATCCCACTGGGAATGGCTGGTGACCTGGACTGACTCAACAGAGGTTCTGTTTGGGCTGAGCCTTTGGCGCTGGAGCTGGTTCAGCCCGTCTGGAGACTCTTCTGCCTCTACCCCCTGGAAAAAAACCTCTAATCTGAGAGAAGTCACATGGCAGGAAGGCACAGGAAAATAACCTCAAGCCCTACCTTCCCTTCCATGAAGCCTTTATGAAGTGGAGGCCTTTTCCTTCTCAGTTTTGCTTTTATAGGTGGCTTTGTACTCCTCCACCTTTTTCACATATTGTCACCAAATAAATGTAACCCCCCCCCCATCCCGGGGGCTTACCTGACTGCCCCCTTTGGGCTCCTGTTTTCCCTGGGGTTTGGTCCACCCCCATTTCTTTTTCCCTGGTCCTGACTGTGTCTCCAGTTAGTCCTGCATTCTCCCTTAGGCACCCATTAGTCTCTGCAAGGAGGGACTGAGGAGCTGTATTATGGGCAGTTTGTTTGCACCTTGGTGCTTGCCGACACTCCGCGCATGGGCATAAAGTGCATTTTCATATGGCCGTTTTGGCGGCCTTTGGAGTTGTCTCTCCAGTGGTCCTGGTCCAAGGGCAATGTAAAAGAGAGATTGGAGACCTTTAGGAGTCAGGAGAGGCAACTGGGAAGAAGGGGGAAACTGTTTTTGTGAGCGCCAATTTCGGAGCCATCTCATGAATGATAATGAGGTGGCTCATGAATATTAATAAGCCAGAAACATGTCTAGTGCTGGGGCACAGTGTTAGCACTAGTGACAGTGTAGAGGACTAAATAAACTGTCTAAATGTGAAGGGAAAAACTGAAGAAAGGTGCTGCTACCTATCTGCGGGGCACTAGGGAACTAAATATGATGTATTGGGCAGGAGCAGCACCAGAAAGTTGGGAGAGTGCCTTTACTGCAATGGGATAATGTGTGTTTGCTTAGGGCCTGGGGCAAATCATCATGGCAGCAGCAACAGCAAAATGGCTGCAGGCAATTACTGAAGTGTGCAGTCCCTTGACAGGGCACAGGGGTGGCTACCAAATGGTGGGGCAGATGTAAAACAAAAGTAAAAGGTTTAGCTGCAGGAATGTTTTAACTTGGGGACACTGTATGAACTGTGTGGACACTGTTTACATCTGACCTATGCTGCAGCCATGTGATGCCTGAACAACCAACCAAAAAGCCTGGATTTCACAGGAGAATTCTGGAACTTGGGAACAGACTCTTGGGGGAAAAATACCATGGATTATTCTGGCACCATTTAGAATAGCCAGTGAGGCATCGAGGGAACCTCATACATATTAATTTTCATTGAGTACAGTGGCTCCAGCCAATGGGGAGCTGCCAAAATGCTCCCAAAGCTACAGGACTTTTGGATTCTGGGTCAGTCTGGGGAGAGCCCCTCCACAGGGAGGGGGCTCTTGCCCCTGTGAGAGGATGGGGCTGCAAGGCTAGAAGAGGGCCTGACAGGGGGCTGCCAACACTCTGTCCCCCACAGCTGGCAGGCCTTCCCCCATCTAGAGGGAAAGAGAAGAAGTTTTGTGCAAGCAGCTTTGCTGGAAAAGGGAGAAAGCTGTAGGTTTCTGAGTGAGGACTGATATGTTGTGAAGATGCACCACAGCAGTGAGAGAATCTGAAGCAAAGGTTGTGTCTTGAGCCTGGAAAAAGACAAACGTTGTGTCCTGAACCTGGAAAAAGGACAAAGGTTGTGTCTTGAGCCCGGAAAAAGACAAAGGTTGTGTCCTGAGCCTGGAAAAGGGACAAGCTTGGAAAAAGACAAAGGTTGTGTCCTGAGTCTGGAGAAAGGACAAAGGCTGTGTCTTGAGCTTGGAAAAAGACAAGTATTTCAGGCTGCACCTCAATGGTGAGTCACTGAAGAAGAGAAATGGTGAAATGGAAAGTGTGAGAGAAATAAAGTACTGTCTAACCCTGGAAAAGACAAAGTGTCTGAGGAAAAGGGAAAGACAAGGTCAAAGGACTTGTTTTCAGCTGGGAGTAGCTGGATTGCAGAAAATGGACTGATACTGTTTGAGAAGTTAGAGGGAGAGTGTCCTCTAAAACAGCCTGTACCTGCACAGTGAGAAAAGAGACTTTCAAAATGTTTATGAGACAGAGTTCTGGAATTGTATATGAGCCAGAGTGAGAATGCAGCAGTGTTAAAGTTGAGAGACTGTAAAAGCAGAAGGGCTAGCAAGTACCTGTGGGGCAGGGTGCTTGTTGTCTGATCCTGAGATACAGCAAGGGAAAAAGACTGTTGTGTTAACCCTGGGTTTTCCAACTCTCCACCCCCGGAGTCTGGAAGACATGGAAGGTAACCTAGATCACTGGATACACACCGTACAGGAAACTGAGAGAAAAGCGCAAGATGATCTAAGGTGGCCATCTTAAATCCAGGGCCAGGTGGGGAATTCGCTAACCCCCATCAAGTGGGGTCCACTGGCTGCAGGGACTACGGGTTGTGTACCCGAGTGCTAGGGCTCTCTGACCTGTAGGGAGCCGGGCCGTAGGACCACTCCCAGGTCTGGGTCCCTTGTGGTTGGTGGGCCTTGTGTATGTGCCCTGCCCGTAAGGCTGAAGGGGACAAGCTGCAAGATCTCCAATCAAGCTTGAAGATCCAGCTGCAGCATTTTTGTCCCTTCAAGCATCATGCCCAGTTCAGCACATGCTGCTTCCATCAACCCCAGGACTTCCGTCATCTGTGCCACCCAAGGACTGATTCTGCAGAACCATGACTAACAGCAGGAACTGCCCTGCAAAAATCCTGGGGACTGTACATAGTTTATGGTTCAAGTATGCTCACTGGCATAGGAAGCCAGTACAGTCAGCCAAGAGAAAGAAATGTAAAAAGGTATTTGAATCAGCAAAGCATGCCAACACCAGCCGACCAGCTGCCCTCAAGCCTGAAACTGTAAGATCTGTGTACCCAAGGACAAAATTAGGGGCGTCATTCTGGAATGGTACCAATGGGGGTTCTGGGTATGGTAATACCTGCAGCAGTTAGTTAGGTAGATAGAATGGTAGCTGCATTGATTAACATGTGTGGTGCTTGAACATCAAAAGGAGAAAATGATTATTACTGGGGAATGCAAATCTTCAAAATGCAAATTATAAAAAGTGTGCTTAACTCCTATTCCACTTACCCCACCCTAACCCCTCCCTATGTAAATAAATGATGATGTTACTGTTTTGCAGCAAGTCTAACTCCAGAGCCTGATTTTAGTGAGCATATTATTAGTTGAAAGGTGAAATGCAAATTGCCTGACTGTGTGGGGGTTCTAATCCTGGTAAGTCCATGTCTGGGGTAACTGTTTTGGGGAGGTGGGTTGGTATGACAACCCAGGGGGTTGTACTGGTAGAGATCAGATCCACTAATATGTACTCTGGGTGGAGGCACTGCCATTTTAATTTATCTTTTGGGAAAGGACCCCCATGTAATAGCTTATGGGAACCCAGGCCCTTAACCTGTATCCTAGGCAGCAGGCAGGGGTAGTGGCCCTCTCTTGGACAGTGCCAGAGAGGAGCTACATAAAGAATTGATCCCACATAGGAAATCCATTGCTTTTGCCTGGGTGTCCTGGGACAGGTTAGAGGTTCTGAGCTAGGCAAACCTCCTTAAAGACATGGTATGGGCCATGACCCTAGAAGCAGTGTCATTGGTATCCACTGCCATATGTAACTGGTATTTGGTAGCATCAAGGGCAGATTTGGCTGTTCCTTCCAAATATTGTGCCACGACTCGCAAGGTCTTATCACTCATGGACAGTAGAGAGTTCCATAGGGCTTTCTAGCACTGGGCAGTATAGGTCATGTAGGCAGCCCGTCTGAACAGAAGAGAAGCAGAGGTATAAATCTTCTTCTCCAGACTGTCCAGCTTCCTCGAGTCTTTGTCTAGAGGCTGGGTAGAGAGAGGAACCTTAGCCTTGTCACAGGCAGTCGCCTGGACCACCCCTCCATGATCTGGGTGTGAGCAGAGGTACTCAGCATCACACCTGTCCAGCTGGTACTTCCCAATCTTTTTGTCAATCCTGGAGTGGAAGTAGGAATCTGAAACAATGTGCAGGTTGCTTTCTTAAGGGGTTTGTGAACAGACAGAAGCAACCTCTTGGTTGGGGTTAACCCCATCATATCCAAAGATTCCACCTCGTCCTCCACAGTATCCTGAGTGGATAGGTCAAGGGTATTTACCATTTGCTTAATGAAGGCATAGTGGGAGGAAAAGTCCTCCTGACTCCGGGGAGGGGAACCGAACTCTTGCTCGTAGAAACCATTGGGTTCAATGGGTTCCCCTTTCTCCTCCTCCTCTTCATATTAAAATTCAGCTCCCTGGTCCTCAGGAACTGGGAGCGAGGCAGAAACTGGAGGAGGAACCAGCATACTCATTAGTGAGCCCACAGCTTGGAAAGCCTGAAAAAATTGCCAAGCCTTAGTCATATCCTCCACAGACAGCATTTTTGCTCTGTCCACTGATGACTCATTTCCTTCTTCAGAAGAAGGGGCAGTGACAGGTTTCTCTTTTTGTTTTCTTTTAGCAGGAAACAAGTCTGGAACCTGCTCAGAGGATCTCTTATGCTTCAGCCCTGAGTTCCCTTTTTCAGGAACCCTGGAATCAGATGTGTCTTTCCATTTGTTTACTATGAGAGGAAGGGCCCTTGGCAGAAGGCACCAGGAGAAAGGACTGCTGTGTGACTGAACTTCTCTGCTGGGACTAAAGTAGAAGAACTTTTGTATTTGACCTTTAATTTAGGGTAAAAAAAACCAACATACAAAAAAAAAGTGTGTGTTTGGGTTAACTGAACTGAATGGGTATCTGCAGAGTTATCTAGGTGTAAATCTCAGGTGACTGAAAGGACTTAACTGCTGTGAGGTTTAAATTACTTGTAGAAAGATCTGGTAAGTAGGGGGAGTGGCTTAGCTAGAAGGAAGCTAGCTACATTTAAAGACTGCCTTAGAAAGTTTCTGCTAATAGCTTGGCAGAAGGCACCAGGAGAAAGGACTGCTGTGTGACTGAACTTCTCTGCTGGGACTAAAGTAGAATAACTTTTGTATTTGACCTTTAATTTAGGGTAAAAAAACTAACATACAAAAAAAAAAGTGTGTGTTTGGGTTAACTGAACTGAATGGGTATCTGCAGAGTTATCTAGGTGTAAATCTCAGGTGACTGAAAGGACTTAACTGCTGTGAGGTTTAAATTACTTGTAGAAAGATCTGGTAAGTAGGAGGAGTGGCTTAGCTAGAAGGAAGCTACATTTAAAGACTGCCTTAGAAAGTTTCTGCTAATAGCTTGGCAGAAGACACCAGGAGGAAGGACTGCTGGGTGACTGAACTTCTCTGCTGGGATTATATTGCCCTCCTTCCCTCCCCTGCACCCCCCCACCCAAAGCTAGTTCTATTTTTATAGTCACAGGATTTGACTGACAACAGGAACTTTCTGTTTAGGGGCAGGAAGTGAGTGATCACAGAACCACCAAGGACCCACCATCCTAAACATAGAAACATAGAAACATAGAATTTGATGGCAGATAAGGACCGCTTGGCCCACCTAGTCTGCCCATTTTTCTACCTAACAGATAAGCTGCAGATCCTAGTTAACCAACAGCTTAATTCCTCCTACCCCCCACTAGGACTGCCCTATGCCTGTCCCATGCATTCTTGAAGTCCCCCACTGTTCTTGACCCCACGATCTCTTCAGAGAGGCTGTTCCATGCATCCACAACCCTCTCAGTGAAAAAATACTTCCTCACATTACCTCTGAGCCATCCCCCTTCTATCTTCAAATTGTGCCCCCTTGTTCTTGCACATCTCTTTTTCTGGAAGATGCTACCCTCTTGGACTTTGTTAATTCCCTTGAGGTACTTGAAAGTACCCTAGTATCCTAGAAGGGCAAGAGTAGCTCTCCGGCCCCCTCTAGCTGCTGGAGGTCTGCCTCTGAGCAAGTAAGTGGTCTACTGCGAAATATAGGATATTCTTGTCTCAGAACAGGACAATCAGGAGCTTAAAGGGCACACAGGCAGAAAGTAAGGAGAGAGAAAAAAACAGAGGAAAGAGTAAGGATTGCAAACAGTTAAGGGACCAGAAATAAGACATGATTGGAGTGGTGCAGTGCAGTGGCTGTGGAGCAGCAGTCTTCCGGGAGATGTTCTGGAGGATGCGATGTTGTCCCATCTGCAGGCACCTCTCTGGGCTGAGGGAGGAGGTTGCTCATCTCCAGGCTGAGTTGGCCAGATTTGTGGGACCTCCTTCCATCCAGGGACCACCAGTGCCACTGCCGTTGCCTCAGAGGTTGCCAAGAAAGAGGAGCGGTTGGACCACAGTGGGCTCAGGGAGGGTGAGGGTGGTGGAACAGGGTGCATCCCTCCCGCTGTACCTCTCCACAATTCCTATGCCATTCTGGAAAAGCGTGGTTCCTCTATGGAGGCACCCACAGTGGAGACCAAGGAGGATGCTGGGAACCTCCACAAAGGAGACCCACAGGAGGGTGGCAGGGGACCCTGCAGGGGAAGGAAACAACTCCTGGTGGGGGACTCCATTGTTAGGAAGGTAGACCTGGGGGAGGAAGGGGAGAGGGAGGTAAGGTGCCTGCCTGGCGCCATGGCTTGGAGGGACAGGGAGCGAATCCTCAGGATTGCCGGAGCAGCTGCACAGGGGAGGGAGCTGGATGTCATTGTCCACCTAGGGACAAATGACCTGGCTAAGAAAGGGATTAGAGAAGTGCAGGAAGAGTTTGTGGAATTGGGGAGGGGCCTTAGTCAAGTAGCACGCACGGTAACCTTCTCGGAGGTGCTACCCATCTATGGCATAGAAGAGGCTAGGGTGTTCCGCACCATGGGATTCAATCAGTGGTTAAAAAACTGGTGTGGAGCTCAGGGGTTTGGCTTCATTGGGGACTGGGGGTCCACTTGGAGTGATGCAAGCCTATACTGGCATGATGGGCTGCATCTGTCCGGGAGGGGAACCAGGATCCTAGGTGATAAGTTTAAATGCTTCATTGGCAAGCTTTTAAACTAGCCAAGGGGGGAGGCACTGGAAAGGAGCAGGAAAATCCTAGCCCCCCCTCCAAATAATCAAGGTAGTAAGTGCAGCAAACACCAACATAGAGATGTCGATAGGGAGAAGGGCAGGGGTAAATGGAGAAAGTGACAAAGGCAAGAAGGACAGAGATGGGGCAAAAGGGAGTAAGGCCATCAGGAAATGGAGGGTAATGAGTACCAATGCCTGTAGTCTGGGCAACAAGCTCCCTGAGCTGATGGCCTTAATGGAAGAGGGATGCCTGGATATCGTAGCAGTCACAGAAACATGGTACACAGAGAACCATGACTGGATGTTAACACACAGGTACATAACCTACAGGAGAGATACAGGCAGGGAGAAGAGGGGGAGGAGTAGCTCTCTATGTGAAGGAAGGGATAAAAGCAACTGAACAAAGAGTAAACGGAGGAGAGGAGGCACTGTGGGTCACCTTGGAGACTGGAAAGGGCACCACAATCCGCACAGGGGTTGTGTACAGACCCCCATGTCAGGGGGAAGGAATGGACAAGGATATGATAGAAGGCATTCTTAGAATGGCAGAGAAAGGGGAGATACTGTTGATGGAAGACCTGAATATGCCAGATGTTAACTGGAGCACATTTGCTGCAGCCACATCCAAGAGCAGGGCCATTCTTGATGCCCTACAGGTGGCAGGCATTAGACAGCTAGTTTTGGAACCCACTCGTGAGGGAGCAATCTTAGACCTCATACTCTCAAACGGGGCAGTGAGAGGATCTCAGATCTAGAAGTGGGTTGCCATCTGGGGACAAGTGACCATCAAACAGTGTGGTTCACATTAAACTCAGCTACAGAGTCAAGCCACACAAAAGTGAGGGTACTGGACTTTAGGAGGGCTGACTTTGGCAAGATGGGAGAGTGCCTCAGAAAAGCACTAGCAAACAGGCTAGAAGGAGGTGTGGAGCAACAATGGGGAATTATCAAAACTGCCATCACAGAGGCAACAAGCCTTTGTGTGAAGCAAATAAACAAATCAAAACGAAAAAAAAAGCCACTATGGTTCTCAAAAGAGGTGGCTGTGAAAGTCAGGAAGAAAAAGATAGCATTCCGGAAGTATAAGGAAACACAGAAGGAGCAGGACAGAGAGCTGTACCAGTTAAGGCAGAAGGAAGCAGGGAGGGAAGTCAGAATAGCAAAGGCCCAAACTGAGGAAAAGATAGCCAACTCAGTTAAGAAGGGGGATAAAACCTTTTATAGGTACATCAGCGAGCGTAGAAAGACAAAGGGAGGGATAGTGAGGCTGACTAGAATGAACGGTGGGTGGGCAGAGGGGGACAGTGAAAAAGCAGGAATACTGAACGAATATTTCTGCTCAGTATTCACAAAAGAGGAGGGGGAAGTGCCTAATCCAATTAACAGAAGCACTCTTGATAGGGGGTGATCCCAGTCCTTTCACAGAAGAAAGGGTTCTGCAAGAACTCCTAAAACTGAAGGTGGACAAAACAATGGGTCCTGATGGAATTCACCCTAGAATTCTAAAAGAATTAAGGGAGGAACTAGTGAAACCACTGGCTACTCTTTTTAATAAATCATGGGAGGATGGTGTGGTACCCGAGGATTGGAGGAAGGCGGATGTGATTCCCCTTCACAAAACTGGGTCCAAGACAGAGACAGGAAACTACCGACCTGTCAGTCTGACCTCTGTGGTAGGGAAAGTGATGGAGTCACTTCTGAAGGAAAGAATAGTCGAGTACCTAGAGGCCAGTGGAGTACAGGACCCAAGGCAGCATGGATTCACAGTGGGAAGGTCATGTCAGACGAATCTAATAGATTTCTTTGACTGGGTGACCAAAGTAGTAGACCAGGGAGGGGCTGTGGACATGGCCTACCTAGACTTTAGCAAGGCATTTGACACAGTCCCACACAAAAGATTAATAGTCAAATTAACCAGCCTGGGAGTGGGACCCAGGGAGATAGCCTGGGTAAAACATTGGCTGGACAACAGGACACAGAAGGTAATTGTAAATGGAGTCCACTCTGAAGAAAGGGGGGTTACTAGTGGGGTACCGCAGGGTTCAGTATTGGGTCCAGTCCTTTTTAATGTCTTCATCAGTGACATTGCAGAGGGACTGGAAGGAAAAGTATGCCTTTCTGCAGATGATACAAAGATCTGCAACAGAGTTGATACACAAGGAGGCGTGGAAAGGATGAAAAGGGACTTGGCAAGGTTGGAGGAATGGTCAGAAGTATGGTAGCTAGGATTCAATGCAAAGAAGTGCAAAATAATGCACCTGGGAAATAAGAACCCAGGGGAAGAATACACAATGGGTGAGGAGGTAGTAACAACAACAAAAAAGGAAAGGGACCTGGGGGTAATCATATCAGATGACCTTAAGGTTAGCAAGCAATGTGAGAAGGCAGTAGGGAGGGATGGGGGTATACTGGGATGTATAGGGAGAGGCATCAGCAGCAGAAAACAGGAAGTTGTTATCCCTCTGTACAGACAGTTGGTGAGACCCCATCTGAGTACTGTGTCCAGTTCTGGAGACCCCATCTCCGCAAGGACATAGACAGGATAGAGGCAGTCCAGAGGAGGGCAACTAAAATGGTGCAGAGTCTGCAAGAGAAGCCATATGAGGAGAGACTAAAGGAGCTTAATATGTAAACCCTTGAGGAAAGAAGGGAGAGGGGGGACATGATAGAAACTTTTAAGTACCTCAGTGGAATCAACAAAGTCCAAGAGGGTAGCATCTTTCAGAAAAAGAGACTTGCAAGAACAAGGGACACAATTTAAAGATAGAAGGAGGGCGGCTCAGGGGCAATGTGAGGAAGTATTATTTCACAGAGAGGGAGGTGGATGCATGGAACAGCCTTCCTGAGGAGGTTGTGGGGTCTAAAACTGTGGGAGAATTCAAGAATGCATGGGACAGACATAAGGCAATTCTTGTGGGGGGTAGGAAGAAATAGGCTGTTGGTTAACTAGGATCTGCAGCCTATCCTGTAGGTAGGGAAATGGGCAGACCAGATGGGCCTAGCGGTCCTTATCTGCCGTCAAAGTCTATGTTTCTATGTTTTATGAGTGCTTTGGGGATGTAGAGGCAGACTGAGAAGCCATGGTTTTTAACTTTTTGGCCCTTTTCTTGAGAGTTTTAGGGCAAAACCTGGTGGAAAGCTCACAATCGGTTAATGAATGATCAGGAACTAGGCACCTTAAACACAAGAAAAAAATTACTTACCATAGTAATCTTGTTTCTTCCAAGGGAATCTTACTGTATTCTGACAAATGCAGTATGGCCTCACCATAGGACTGCCCTGGAGCCGAAATGGTTAATAGAACCTTTGCAAATGGTGGAATGCTAGGCTCGAGATTGGTTTTCAAACCACTGTCCCTGGTTGTACCTCCTGCAACCGTCAGATTCTTACAGAGCATGCCAAAGAACAAGCTAACTAAACAATCCTAAAAAATAACTAATTCACCCCTAAAAGCAAACCCCTTCTTAAACAGTGTGTGCACCTCTAAGACTCAAGCCACAGATGCCCATCAGAACAATCAACAGCAACACCAACAGGTTTGCAATAGAATATGGACAGCTGGAGTGCAGTGCCCATTAGGTTCCAGTAGGGGCCGTAGGGAGGGAGCTCAGAATATAGTAAGATTCTCTTGGAAGAAACAAGATTACTATGGTAAGTAATTTTTTCTTCAAACTCCAGGAAGTCTTACTGTATTCTGACAAATGCAGACTACCCAAGCAGAACCTTTGCAGGTGGGCAAAGAACCTATTTAGAAAACAGGCTCTGCAGTACTGCTGTACCAACTCTGGCATCACTTCTGGCATGGGTATCCAAGCAATAATGCTTGGTAAATGTGTGGACAGTCTTCCAGGTTGCTGCTTTGCAGATTTCCAACAGGAGAATATCCCTGGCAGCTGCCAAGGAAGCAGCTGTTCCCCTGGTAGAGTGGGCCCTGAGACCCACAGGGGGCTCTTTACCCACCTTACTGTAGCAAAACTGAATACTGGCAACAATCCAGCATGGAGTGGACCTTTTTGTAGCTGGTTTTCCTTTCCCCACTTCCCCATAGGTCAGGAAAAGCTGAGTAATGCCCTGCCTATAGTCCTTTGTGTGGTCTAGATAGTAGCTGATAGCCCTCCTAACATCCAGGCTATATAGTCTAAGCTCCTCTGAAGTAGAATGGTCAGTAAAATATACAGGCAATGTAATGGACTGATTAAGGTGGAAGTCAGATACCACCTGGGGAGAAACTTTCTATTGGTCCTGAGAACTACTTTGTCCCTATGTACTGAGATGTAGTTAGGCTCTGTGGACAAGGCCTGAAGCTCACTGATCCTTCTGGCTGAAGTGATTGCTACCAGGAACACTGTTTTCCAAGTCACATACTTTTTTTCCCCCTCCAATTCTGTTTTTGCTCCTACCTCACTGACCTCTTATGTCTCTCTCGGGTGTGGTCACTCGGAACGGCCTGTTCCCGCTCTGCCTGAGGCTCTCTCCATGCCAGGTCTCCATTGGACCCTCCCTTCCTCTACATCTACTGACGCCTCCAAGGCCTCCTGGCTCTGAGCCCCCCGAGGTGGGACCGCCTACTCCTCTGGTGCTCTATCTATAATCTGGAAGAGGCTGTCAGAGTGTGGAGGAGAGCCGGAGACCAGCTGGGAGTAACCTGGCAGTGCACTTGGGGGCTGTCCACTGGACCCACCATCACCTACCCAGGTGCCAGTGCCATTTTCCGTGTTCTTGTGTTCCCGGGGGTGTGGACGTGCAGTGATGTCCAGCGCATGACAGGCGCACTTTGCACCCGTGCACAGGACATCCGCTGACACCCCCCCTTCCTCTTGTACATGCTGCTGCTAGTTGCGATGCTCTCAGTCTCCACCGGGAGCCGCTAGAACTGCGGCATGCACTGCCCACCCTTCCCAGGAGAGGAGAGCCATCCTCCAGATGCTCAACCCTGCTCCTCACCTGCCGATCCCAGATGACCCGAGTCCGCTCCTGAACCCGGGTCACTGACATGACATGAAGTGTGGCGTCCAGCGCCTCAACCCTCAGCACCACCGGGCCAGCCCCAACTAACATACTTGAACTCTGCTGAAGACAGGGGCTCAAAAGGTGGCTGCATGAGCTGAGCAATGCATATGTTGAGATCCCAGGCTGGAGCTGGCTCCCTCTGTGGAGGATGCAAGTGCAGTATTCCTTTGAAAAACTTCCTGAATACCGTATTTGAAGCCAGGGATGAGGCCTTACCTGCTGAGAGGTAAGCAGAGACAGCTGCCAGGTGCGCCTTAAGGGCAGATTATCTGAGGCCAAGGGAATGGAGGTGTGTCAGATAGTCTAGGATGACTGGCAGACCCACCTGGTTGTAGTCTATATCCTTTTTCTGACACCGGATGGAAAGCCTTTTCCACTTAGATGTGTAGGTCTTCCTGGTAAAGAGTTTTCTAGAGACACTGAGAACCACCAAAACCTCTTCGGAAAGATGTAAGTTGGTGTACTCTAAGTTCTCAAGAGCCAGGCCTTGAGCCTGAGGGACTGAAGATTGGAGTAAAGGATCCTGCTCCAAGAGAAGGTCAGCAGGTTGTGCCTCCTGGGGAGGCTGATTGGTCTGGCCACTGACAGGGACAGGAGGAGTGAGTACCAAGGCTGTCTGGCCCATTCTGGAGCAATGAGAATCATTGTTGCTGGCTGAGTCCTGATCTTGTTCAACACTCTCAGTAACAAAGGGAATGGGGGGAGGGGGGAAGGATTCAAAACTTCCCTGTCCAGTCCAGCAGCAGTGCATCCAGTGGCACTGTGCCCACCAAAGGAGGCCTGCAGCAGAACTGTGGCAGCTGATGGTTGTCTGCGGTTGCAAAGAGGTCCACTTCTGGAGTGCCCTACTTCCTGAAAACAACCTGCAGAACCTGCCGGTTGAGTGACCATTTGTGATGATTCTGACTGATCCTGCTGAAAGCATCTGCTAGGACATTGTCCTTTCCTGGTAGATGGACTGCTGAGATAGAGATTCTGAGACAGTACGCTAAACTCCAGATTCTCATGGCCTCTGTGCACAGTGGGGTTGACCTTGTGCCTCCTTGTTTGTTTATATAGTACATGGTGGTTGTGTTGTCTGTCCTGATCTGTACTACCTTGCCCTGCAGCATCATGGCAAAGGACTGTATGCCCAACAAGACTGTCCTGAGATCCAACAGGTTTATGTGCAACAATGACTCCTGTCTGAGCCAGTGCAGTGCAGTCTGTGCAGTGTGTTCACCCAAGTGGGCGCCCCACCCCAGTAGGGAGGCATCTGTCATTAGAATTAGTGAAGGGGTCTGCTGCAAGAATGGTACACCTTGCCTGAGGTTGTCCTGTTCCTGCCACCACTGTAGTGCTTGAAGGAAAGTTCCTGTGACTGGCACTAGCTTTGACAGAGAGTCCTTTTTCTGGGACCAGTGGGATCTGAGGTGAAACTGAATGTCTCTCATTTGGAACCTGGACCCTGACACTGTTGCTGTTGATGCTGCCATGTGCCTCAGCAGCTGTAAGAAGTGCACTGCTGGCCTGGGAACATGTAGCCGGAAGGAACTGGCTAGCTGTACCAAGTTGTCCGTGTCACAAACCCACTCAGCAGGTCAGCCCTCTGCTCCCAAAGTGCCAACCTCCGAGCGCAGTCTTGTGAACTGTTAACAGAAACAGGGTAACCCTCCTGTCTGTTTTGTGGTTTCGGATCAACCTTTGGTCTCAGTTCTGGAGGGATTCAAGCTATGAACCTCTTGCTAACGTACCCAATGCACAGGCTCAGATAAATCTGTCTTCAGGGGGGCCAGATATCTTTGCCTACGGGCACCCAACCAGGTGTACAAAAAATGAACCCTTAAAAACTTTAATAAAGACCTCAGATTAAAATGCTTACCTTTTTCCAGTTTGGTATCACCATTCAAGCTTATGTACAATGTCTGCTTTAACCATATATACTTCACTCATAAAGGAAAGAAAGTCAAAGACAGACCAAGTAGGCTCTAAAAATAGAGTTTTACCAAAATAGATAAAAAATATGTAAAACATAAAATACAGAACTACTATATCACAAGAATCACAAGAACCATACAATCTTTTAAAAGAACAAGGTTTTAACAGTGCAATTCCTACTACAGTACTTAGATTTTGTCTCTCTCTCTAAATACCTGCTTAAAGTGTTCAAAGATGTTTTTATGTCAGAGTGTAGATAAAAGAGTTCCTGAAGGAAAACAGAATATTGTTTAAAAAAAAAAAACTGTCTTGGCCAACCCCTTTGTGTAAGGTCACCTAGCTCCTCCGTCAGAATATATAAAAAAATATATATCTATACAAAAAGAGGATATCTTTTCAAAGTATTAAATTCTGTAATCCTCAGCACAACTCATTTTCTTTTTTCAAATGATATTTCTTTGATCTTATGATCAGCTTCCCCCTTTCCAGGACATCAAAGCATATTTTATGACTTCGCACTAAAACGTCACAACCTGCTCTTCTTCCTCTGAGCGTTATAAAAGTTTATGATCTACCTTGGCAGTTAGGCATCATCTAGCCTGCAATTAGCTTCTGGCCTTCCAGGTCACACCTTGTATCTAAAACCTGTGCATGTGTGTGTGTGTGTGTGTGTGTGTGTGTGATCTCACATGCTGTTTCAGTATTTCTCATGAGAGACAGTACATAACCCATTTTTATATTACAAAAAATGATACAGTGATCAGAACCGGATGTCCAAGTGTCACAGTCCGCTCTTCCCTGAGGAAGGAATGCCTTTCCCTGTGAGGTATCCAGTTCCGCTCCTATAAACTCCAGGAGCTGGACTGGTTCCAGCACTGACTTTTTTTGATTCACCAGGAACCCTAGTGACTGCAGGGTATGCTGTGTGACTACCACAGCATCCCTGACCTGCTGAGGTGATTGACCTATGACTAGCCAATCATCCAGTTAGGGAAACACTGTTACCCCTTTTGTCCTTAGGTGTGCCACAACCACTGCCAAGCACTTTGTGAACACCCTTGAGGCAGAAAAGAGAGGTGTGTTCAGGAAAGTGGTTCTGTTTATCTTCTGTTTTAACTGTGATATTTGAATAGTTTGTACTTTAAATTAGTGTTGTATTAGTGCTGTGAGTTACAACTGTTTAAATTAATTCTTTGAGTTACAACAGCTTGGGCTGTGATATTGTAACTGTTGGGGCTTGTGTGCTGGTTGTGGGAACAGTTGTTGGCAGTGAAATTTAAATCTGTGCTGTTTGCCTGGTGAGGAGGTAGAGCCCTCTCACCCACCCTGTGTTGGAGGCTTTCTTAAATACTGAAAAATCACTGGGGGTTGGGCTTGAAGGTCTGCATGTTTCTGTTTGTGACAAACTTGAAGCAGCAGGAACTGGTAGCCTGTGACATCATACGGTACCTGATGGCTGCATACGCACACTGTTAGCTGGACTGGACACACACTGGACTGTATGTGTTTGTGAGACTTGGGAATGCTATTGGTGGGTTTGTAATTGGGATTGTAAACAACTGCTGTCAGTATAGAGACTGTATTTCGCGGTCCTGTATAGGTAGTGTGAATCAAGGGTAGGACTGTGGTGTGCAATGGTTGGGGGGCAGCAGTGTGGATGAACATACTGGGGAGGCTGGGAGGGTGCCCAATATGCCACAGGCTAAGCAGGCTCAAGGAAGAGGTTCAGTGGCTTGGCAGGGAGCTGGGGAGGTTGAGGGGTGAGGGGAGAGTTGCACTGGTAGAAGAGCTGACATCTGAGAGTATCGGGGGCACCACAAAAAAGGAACAGTGGGTCAAGGGAGGGGGGCCAAAGAGACAAGAAGCCAGCTAATGAAGGGTGGACGCTGGTAGGACCTAGCAAAAGAGCAGCAGCAGGAGGAGGAGAAAACACATTGTAAGGCAAAGAGGGTAGGGAACATGTTTGCTGTACTAGCGACACAGGGGGAAGATATAATGGATTTTACTGCTTATATTTATTGTAATGTTTGATGATCATGTTTTTACTGTAAGGCGTGCTAAAAATAAAGATTATTATTATATTATTATTATTAAGAGGACACAGGAAGAGATTGCACAAGGGATAGTACTCCCGAAGAGGAGTGAGTGAGGGGCATTACTAGTGGAGAGATTGAGCATGGCGTGGCAGGGGGAGGGATAATACTTGGAGAGGCGAGGAGGGAGAGGGAGGTTGTCAGTCAAACAGAAGGAGGGGAACAGGTCTCAATTGAGAGGGGCCGGGGAAGACACTGGGGCAAATGGTAAAAGCACCATCTCGAGTGGCCCCAGGAATGAGAACCTGGGTGGGTTGGTGGCATTGGGCACAAACCAGAGAAGGGGGAGTGTACTAGTGTTGGGGGACTCCATACTCAAGGAGATCAGATGGGACAGCAAGGGGGAGAGGCACAGTCAGCTATGGGTGGAGTCCATACTGGGATTAAAGGCAGACAAGGCAGGACAGGCAATCCTAAGGTGCGCATGGATGGGCAGGAGGAAACCGCACATTGTGGTACATATGGGGACAAATGACCTAGCAGGGGAAATGGTGGAGGTAACAAGGGAGAGGTCTGAGGAAGTGGTAAGTTTGTGTGAGGAGACTGTGGAGTCTGTAGCCTTCTCAGAGGTGCTCCCAGTACCCTGCACAAGCACAGTGAGAAAGGAGAGGATTAGGCAGTTGAACACATGGTTCGTTGAAAGGTGTCGAAGTAAGGGATATGGGGTTGTGGGCAGCTGGGACAGTACCTGGGATATCTGTTTGCAAGGGATAGACTGCATACCTCAGTGGGGAGGGGAAAGAGGTATTAAAGCAAAGAATGGGGAGGTATATTGTGACAAAGGTGGATTTAAACGAGATGGCGGTGGCAAGTGGACAGCAGGCAGGGATCCGATAGAGTGACGTCACAGCCTACCCCCCCAGGCTAGCACGGAAGGACTCGGAGCGGCTGAAAAGGGATGGAGTAGAAGGGAAGAGATGGAGGGTGATGAAGGGAAGAGGGCAGGATGGAGGGTGGTCTCACTGAATGCGAGAAGCTTAGGCAACAAATCAGCTGAGCTACAGGCACTCTTGGCAGCGTGGAGGGTGGATATTGCAGCTGTCATGGAAACGTGGGCAACTGAGCACCAGGACTGGGATCTGGCAATCCCAGGGTACAAATTATATAGGAAGGACCGTAAGGGGGTGAGGTGGCAGTCTGTGTGAGGGACGGGATCAAATGCACAAGGGACAAGGGGGAAGAAAGGAGAACAGAGGCAATCTGGCTGCAGCTCCTAGAATCTAGGGGTAGGAAACTGAGGTTTTGGGTGGCATACAGGCCACCGTTCCAGTCTGAGGAGCTTGACAGGGAATTAGTGGGACAAATCAGAAAGGTATGTAGAAAAGGGAAGGTGGTCTTCATGGGGGATTTCAACTTGCCAGGGGTTGACTGGAGCACTCCGGTCACCTCCAGTGCTAGGGAGCAAGTGCTCCTGGATGCAATCCAGGAGGGTCTCCTGACACAGTTGGTTACTGTACCTACTAGGCTAAAGAACACTTTAGATCTGGTATTGTTGAATGGGGAGGCAGTAAGAGAAATAAGGGTGGAGGACCCACTGGCCGACAGCGATCACCAAACGGTGTGGTTTAATATCACCATGTGCGAGGAGTCGGAGAAATCATTAACCGGGATGGTAAACTTCAGGGGGGGCAGACTTTGGAGGGATGCGGGAAGTACTGAAAGGGAAACTGGAGGGTATAAGGCAGGAGATGAATGTGGAGCTGAAATGGGATATTATTAAATGTGGGATTAAAGAGGTAACGGAAGCCTGCACCAAGACACAGGGTAAGAGGAGCAGAGTAAGGAAACCATGCTGGTTGAACAGCGAGGTAGTGGAGGTGGTGAGGGCAAAACGAGAGGTGCACCAGAGGTATAGGAGAATGGGAAAGGAAGGGGACAGGGAGGAGTATGCAACATGGTCCAGGAAGGTGACCAGAAAAGTGAGAGGAGCCAAGGTCCAGAGGGAGCTGAGATTAGTGCAGGGAATTAACGGGGAGACTTTTTCAGATACATCAGGGAGAAAAGGAAGTGCAAGGAGACAATAGTGTGGATAAAAAAAGGGTAGGGAGTGGACAGAAAAGGGGGAGGAACAGGCGGAAGCTCTGAATGAATACTTTTGCTCAGTGTTCATGGAAGAAAAGGGGGGACTTCTACCACCATGGGCTAGGAGGGTGGGGACAGGGGGAGAGGAGGTGAGGAGGTGACAGATGGAAGAACTGAGGGAGGTAGAGTCCTAGAGGGACTGAGGGTAGACAAGGCACAAGGGCCAGATGGTATCCACCCCAGGGTGCTGAGAGAGATGGTGGAGGTGTTGACAGAGCCACTGGTGGATCTGTACGGCACCTCACTGGAGCAGGCATGTGTGTCACTGGACTGGAGGATGGCACATGTAGTGCCATTACACAACAGTGGACCAAGGGATGAACTGGGTAATTATCACCTGGTAAATCTCACCTCCATAGTGTGCAAACTCATGGAAACGATACTAAAGGAAAGACTGGTGTCGTACCTGCAGGACAACGGCCTCCAGGATGTGACGCATCATGGGTTAGTTTCGGGGAAGTCTTGTCAAACCAACCTGATACAATATTATGACTAGGTGATACGTAAGCTGGATAAAGGTCATGCGGTGGATGTTCTTTACTTGGACTTCAGCAAGGCCTTCAATTCGGTGCCTCATAGATGATTTGGGGGGGATGAACTGGATTACAAGCTGGCTGAGTGGAAGGCTGCAACGGGTGGTGGTGGGAGGGGAGCTCTCAACTTCAAGGTTGGTGACAAGCGGGGTACCACAGGGCTCTGTGCTTGGACCAGTATTATTTGGGCTTTTCATATCAGACACTGCGCACGAGGTGGTGAGCAAGATAAGTCTGTTCACAGATGACACCAAAATGGGAGCAATGGGAGTGGAGGGATGGAAGCAGCTGCAGGGGGACCTAAGCAAGCTAGAGGAGTGGTCAGAGAGGTGGCATGGCAGCTGGGGTTCAATGCAAAGAAGTGTAAGTTTATGCACTTTGGGGTGAAGAACCCAAGAAGAGAATACTGGCTGGGAGGGGTTTAGCTGGGGATCATTGAGGAGGAGAAGGATCTAGGGGTAATGGTAACAGAGACCATAAATAACACTGCCCAGTGCAGGACAGCAGCTGCAAAAGTGAACAAAATGCTGGGGTGCATAGTTAGGGGGTTTTCGTCCAGGCAAAGAGAGGTGATCTTGCCCCTCTACAGGTCGTTAGTAAAACCGCACTTGGAGTCTTGTGTGCAGTTTTGGAGGACATACCTGAAGCATGATTTCAGGCTACTGGGCGGGTGCAGAGGAGGGCAACGAAGATGATATGTGGAATGGAGGGGAGAGACTATGAGAGCAGGCTGGGAGACCTGAATATGTACACCCTGGAGGACAGGAGGGACAGGGGGACATGACAGAGACATTCAAGTATCTGAGGGGAATCAATAAGGATGGGGCAGATGGGGTCTTTAAGCTAAGGAGGGGAAGGGACACCAGGGGGCACAGACTAAGAATAGAGGGGGGAAGATTTAGGAGGGAAATGAGGAGACACTATTTCATGGAGAGGGTGGAAGCAAAATGGAATGCACTACCAGAATGGGTGGTATCATGTAAATCCGTGAACAGCTTTAAAATGACATGGGACAGGAAACAGGGGAGAGTAAGTGTGGGGGAAGTGGGTGGCAGCATTTGGATGACAAAGGGGAGGGGGTGGGGCAGCTGCAAACTAGGGGTGCTAGATGCACACTCCAGCACACTTAGATAGACCGGGGTGGTCTGTTTCTGCTGGCACATTCGTATGTTCATACAGAAATCAGGCCAAAGGACAGAGCCCTGAATTGATAATGACAATCTGAACCTGAGGTACTTTCTGTGGGATTGCCTGATAAGGATGTGAAGAAAAAAATACTCACCTTAGTAATGTTGTTTCTTCTAATGGAGTCTTGCTATATTATAGACATTAGCAGTTTGTTCCAGCTCTAGAACTGCCCCGGAGTGAAATGGTTAAAACCATTCCAAAATAGAATTTTGGCACGAGAGCAGCTCTATCTGTGTCTTTCAAACTTGAACTGTCAGATCTTACGAGCCAAACTCACTAAGGTCTGTGTGGAAGCTGTAACCTACACTAGCCAAATAGCTACCTAAATAATAACAACCATTGATGGTCCCAACACCCAAGACTCAAGTCAGGGGACCAGAAATACTAACACCATTCTAATAATATGAAAATGGAACATAAGTATAATAAAACACACACACGCGTACATACACACCCCAAAGTCCCAAAGGGACAAAATGCTAACAGGACATAAGTAGTGCCTACACTAAGTTGCCCACCCACCAAGTAGAGGTTCTGAGAGGGCAGGTTGGGGAGGTCTATAATATAGCAAGACTCCATTAGAAGAAACAACATTACTAAGGTGAGTAATTTTTCTTCAAACAACATGAAGTCTTGCTATATTATAGACATTAGCAATACACAGCAGTACCTCCATGGAGGAGGGCAGAACCTACTTAGGAATAGGCTCTGAAGAACAGCTGTGCTACAGCGAGCATCTCTCTGGCCTGGACATCCAGGGAGTAATGCTTGGTAAAAGTGTGTACCGCTTTTCCAAGTAGCAGCCTGGCAAATCTCTAATAAAGGGATATCTCTGGCAACAGCTAGAGCGCAGCTGTACCCCTGGTAGAATATGAGCCCCTCAAACCTGGGGGGCTCTGCCCACTTTCTGATAACAAAATTGGATACGAGACAATCCACCTGGCTATTGATCTCTTAGTGGCAGGTTTGCCTTTCCCAACTTCACCATAGGTAAGGAAAAGTTGGAGGGATTCGAACCTCGACCTTTGGTACGCCTATATAATAACTAAGAGCTCTCTTAATATCCAGGTTGTGCAACCTCCTCTCACACCGAAGAGGAGTGATCAGTGAAAAATACTGGAAGGAGATAGATTGATTAAGATGGAAATCTGAAACCACCTTAGGCAAAAACTTCCTATTAGTCCTAAGGACTACCTTATCCCTGTGGAAAGAAATAAAGTCAGTCTCCACTGACAAGGCTTGCAATTCACTTATCGTCTGGCAGAAGTGATAGCCACTTAGAAAAACAGTTTTCCAAGTTAGGTACTTAAGCTCTGCAGAAGACAGAGGTTTCAAAAGGGGTTGCATTAACTGGGCAATGCAAACATCAAGGTCCCAAGCAGGGGCCGGTTCCCAAAAGGGAGGATTAGTATGGAGTAATCCCTTAAAAAACTTGGAAAACACAAGATGAGAGGAAAGAGGGGATGACTTTCCTGCTGACACAAAAGCAGACACAGCTGCCAAATGAACTCTCAGGGTAGCTGGTCTGAGACCCAAGGAATTAAGATGTACCATGTAATCTAACAAAATGGGCAATTCAGCAGATTCTGGGTAAATATTTTTCCCAGCACACCAAATGGAAAATCTTTTCCATTTAGAACTATAAGTAGCCCTAGTGGAAGGCTTTCTGGAAGCGTTTAGGATCTCAAGAACACCCTGAGAGAGGTGTAAATCAGCAACTCTAACTCCTCAAGAGCCAGGCCTTGAGGTTGAGGGATTTGAGGTCCGGATACCAAACCTTCCTGGGCACAAGTCAACAGATTGTGATTCCTGGGGAGGCACAGGGAAGATGGACTGTCAGAGATAGAAGGAGTGGGTACCAGGGCTGCCTGGCCAATCCGGGAAATCAGAATCACCCTGCAAGGCTGAGATCTGATTTTGACTAGTACTTTGAATAGGAGAGGAAAGAGGGAAAGCATGGAGGAACTTCCTCCCAATCCAGAAGAAGGGCATCCAGGGAACTGAGCCCAGCACTGGAGGCCTGCAACAGAACAGAGGAAGTGTGTGATTGTCTGGGGCTGCAAAAGATCTATCTGAGGGATGCCCCACCTGGCAAAACTATCCCCAGCACTTGAGGATCCAGGGACCATTCTGTGATGGCCCTGGGAAATCCTGCTGAGGGCATCCGCTAGGACATTGTCCTTCCCTGGAAGATGAACTGCTATGAGGGAAGTGTTCAGGGAATAGGCCAGAGACCACAACTTCATTGCCTCGGTGCACAAGGCCGAAGACCGAGTGCCCCCTGTTTGTTGATGTACCACATTGTTGTGGTGTTGTCTGTTCTGACTTGTATCACCTTGTTGTGGACAGATGCAGAAAAAGCTTGAAGAGCTAAAAAGACAGCTCTGAGTTCCAGCAAATTGATGTGGAGCAGAGATTCCTGGGGGGACCAAACTCCCTGAGTGGAAAGGTCGCCCATGTGGGCTCCCCAACCCAGAAGGAAGCATCTGTAGTGAGAGTCAAGTCGTGAGAAGGGAAATGAAGGGACCCCGCTCTTAATTGCTCTGATCCTGCCACCACTGGAGAGCTAGGATCAAGGTTCAAGTCACTGGGACCAACTTGGAAAGGGGGTCTCTTCTCTGAGACCAAAAGGTTCTCAAGTGAAACTGAATTTCTCTCATCTGAAATCTGGCTCCCTGCACAACAGCTGTGGATGCAGCCATGTGCCCCAGGAGCTGCAGAAAGTGTCTTGCTGGTCGAGAGACCTGCAGAGTGAAGGAAGAGGCCAAAGCCACTAAATTCCTTACCCTTTCTGGGGGAAGAAAGGCTCTGGCTAGCTTTGTGTCCAATTTTGCCCCTATAAAGGTGAGTACCTGGACTGGTTCCAGAACCGACTTTGGTAGGTTTAGCAGAAAACCCAGGGAGGTGAGAAGCTGCTGGGTGACCTGCAGGTGAGATTTTACCTGTTCTGGGGACTGGCCTACAATGAGCCAGTCGTCCTAGATGGGAAAACAGCAATCCTCTGCCTCCTTAATGGGCCACTGCCACTGCTAGACACTTTGTGAATACCCTTGAGCAGAGGTAAGGTCGAAGGGCATTGCTCTGAACTGGTAATGACCTGAGGCAGTTCGAATCTGAGGTACTTTCGATGGGATCTTCTGATTAGGACATGGAAATAGGCATCCTTGAGGTCCAGGGAGGCTAGCCAGTCCCCTGGCCTTAGGGAAGGTAAAATCATTGCCAGAGTTACCATTTTGAACTTTGGTTTCAAAAGATGCTTATTCAGATATCTGAGATCTAAAATGGGCCGCCATTCTCCTGTCTTTTTTGGGGTAAGGAAGTATCTGGAATACAGACCCCTGCCCTGATGCAGGGGAGGAACCCTTTCTACTGCTCTGAGAGCTAACAGGGATGAGACCTCTGTTTCCAGAGCGAGGGTCTCTGAAGCACTTGCAGGTAGAAAAAGTCTGCTTCTCAACTTGGGAAACTTTTTGAAGCTGAGAACCAGACCCTGGCTTACTACTTCCAGAACCCACTTGTCTGAGGTTAAAGAAGCCCAATTCTGACTGAAGTAAGCCAGCCTGCCCCCCACTGGTACAGGAGAATCGGCCCTGGGCACCCCATCAGGGTGCCTGTTTCGCAGGAGCTTTAGGCTGGGGGGTGGGAGCAGGTCTGCCCACCCCTCGTCTGCCCCTGCCTCTGAAGAAGCCCCTCTGAGCATAGGCAGAGGAGGCCTGAGTCTGGTAGAAAGGCCTGTGAAAAGGCCTACCCCTACCCCTGGGGGCATGCCTTTGAGGAGTGGCTTGCCGCCCTTAGCCTGGGCACCTTGTGGCAGCCCTATATTCATCCATCTTTCTTCATGTAATTCTCTGTCTGCTCTCCAAACAGAGAATTTCCCACACAGGAAAATCCATAGCCTTAGTCTGGGTATCCTGTGACAAACTAGTACACCTGTGCCAGGCCAACCTACAAAAGCTACAGATGTGGCCATGACCCTAGAGGAAACATCATTAACATCCACAGCACCATGAAACTGAACCTTAGAGGCTTGAATGCCATCAGCAGCCACCTGTTCTAGTTCACTAGCCAGCTGGCCATGGGCCTGCTTGGCCAATTGCATAACAGTATCCCATCTAGATTTCTGATACCTAGCTACATAAGCCATATAATTTGCTTGCCTGAGTCCCAGAGAGGCTGCCATATACTGTTTTTTGCCATGGCATCAATCTTCCTGGAATCCTTGTCAGGAGGATGTGAAGCCAAGGGAATATTAGCTTTATCACAGGCAGCAGCCTGAACTACCCAACATGACTGCATTGCTGAGAAAGGAATTCTGTATCAGGGCCTGACAATGTATACCTTCTGTCCATCTTTTATCTACAGGAGGCACAGAATTAGGAGCTTTTAAAATTTTAATTGTTTGTTTCTAAAAGACTTATGTAAAGGAATAGACAATCTCCTAGACTGGAATATCCATCATTTCTACAAAATCAGGCTCCTCTTGCTCATCCACAGCCGCCTCTAAAGGAAGTTGGAGGGTTTCACAACTTTTTATAAAACATAAAATGAGATGGGGACTCAGACAGCATAGGGGAGATTCTAAAGGTCTGTCTGGGAGATGTCTGGATCAATGGGCACACCAGACCTTCCCAGCCACATTCATACTGTTCATAATCCTCCTCCCTCCTCTGGTTCATAAAATTCTCAATATCATAATCCTGAACCACTGGGACCGGACGAACCGACCTTTTACCAGATAGTGGTGGTTCGGACGGACCCGAGACAGTGACTGACAATTTGTATGGCTTTTGTCTATCTCTGCAGCAGTTGGAGAAGGAATTTTGGACTCCAGACCTGCTGATTTTCTTGTTTTCTTTACTGGAATTGGTTCCTCAGAACCAGCTTTTCTTTTGCCCGAGGAAGTCTGGCCCTGGTCAGAGGGCACTCCCTCTGGTTCGGTTGGCACCGAACCGGGCTGGCCATCCGGGTCAGCGGACTTTTTGGCCTCTCGTTCCCTGAGCCTGCCCAATCTTTTTTCCAGGGTGGCTGCAGGGAAATTCTTACATACCTGGCAGTCTGACTGGAGGTGGTCAAACCCCAGACAATAAACACATGTGGTGTGTGGGTCAGCCTTGGCAAAGACTTCCCCACAAACATCACAGTGTTGAAACCCAGTGGGCCCGGTTTTTCTTTTGGGTTTCTCAGACATAATGCCAGCCTAACCAAAAACTTGCCCTTTTAACGGCAGTGCTAGGCAAGACACCCTTATCGGTTCCTAACCGTGTCACGGGTATTGGAAAAAAACGTAATAAATCTGTTTTTTAGAACCGATAAGAACCGGGAACCGCACTCTAAAATAGTAACTTTTAGTTTTAAATGAGTTTTAAACCCACTGATCGGTTCAAAACCGAACCGATAACTTACAAGTTCCACACAGACAAAACCTTCATTTACTTACGTTACCACAGATAGAGCTTGAACCGAACGGTTTTTATGTTAAAATAAAACTATTCTCGTTAAATCCAACCGAGAAAACACTTTTAAACCGAGAAATGAACCGAGCAGAAGGAGAAATCTCCGGAGCGACTGTTCACTGAGGCGGAGTAAAGAATCTGACAGTTCAAGTTTGAAATGACACAGATAGAGCTGCTCTCGTGCCAAAATTCTATTTTGGAATGGTTTTAACCATTTCACTCCATGGCAGTTCTAGAGCTGGAACAAACTGCTAATGTCTATAATATAGCAAGACTTCATGTTGTTTGAAAGTAAGCTTCCTTTAGGTCCAGAGATGCCAACCAGTCTCCTTGCCTTAATGTTGGGAGAATGGTTGTCAGGGTCACCATCTCGAACACTGGCTTTGTAAAATGCCTGTTTAAGTATCTGAGACCCAATGTGGGTCACCATTCCCCAGTTTTCTTTATTGTGAGGAAGTATCTTGAGTACAGGCCTTTTCCCCTTTGTGCCAGAGGAACAGGTTCTATTGCCCTTTGCAATAGAAGGTTGGTTAATTCCTCCTCCAACAGAGCTGTTTCTGATGAGGTGGCAGGTCTGAAAAACTTTACCCTCAGCCTGGGCATAACCTTGAAGCTGAGAGCAAGACCCTGGCCCATTACCTCCAGAGCCCACTTATCTGTGGTGATTTGCCAAGCCTGGAGGTAGTGGGCCAGCCTGCCCCCTACTTGAGATGGGGAGGCAACCCTGACAGGTACATCAGGGTTTATTTTTTTTTTTTTACTCCTCCCCCGCACCTGGCCGGTCCCTCTTTCAGGCCCCCACATGAACTGCCCCATCATGGCTACTCCCGACCCCTACTGACCCACATCGCAGCCAGCCCCAAGTAACACCGGTGTATCTCTTCACCGGGCCGGTCTCTTACCTCTGTAGGAGAACAGCCCTTGGTGGCCAACCAACGATGCTGGGGTGCTGCTGGGATGGCATATCGAGGTCCAGGAGCCTGGTGGTGAGGGTTCTGGAGGGCCGTCACCCGATTGGCCCAGCGCCATTTTTCTGCTTTGGTCCTCTGAGAGTGACGTGCCACTGACGTCAAGGCATACGCCGATGTCAGTCACTCCCTAGTGTATTGGGGCCAACGTCCTGCTGTACTCCCAGCCTCCGCCAAGAGTCAGCAGGCGCCGAACCGCGTATCCACCTTCCCCCGAGGAGGTGAGCTGTCTTTGGACACTCATTTCCTTCTCCCCTGCCCAGCCCTCCAACAACCCGAGTCCGTTCCTGAACCTGGGTCACTGGCGTCGCAGACAGAAATCCAACCACTGCATCGGCCGGCTGGCTAACATCAGGGTTTCTGTTTTGCCTGTGCAGCAGGCTGTAGGCTGGGGCCAGTATGAACACTGCCCCTGCCTCTGAAATACCCTCTCTGCTGCTGACAGGCTGAAAAAGCCTGAGGCTGGAAAAAGGATCTGTATTGGGTTCTACACCTACCACCTGTTTGTGCGGTGTGGACACCTCTTCTTTAGCAGCAGCACTTTTATAAGTTGCCTTGTACTTGTCTATTTTTTCATGTAAGCCTCTGTTTGCTCCCCAAACAGCAATGTGGGCTCACAAGGAAAATCCAAGGCTTTTGTCTGGGTGTCCTGAGTCAGATTAGTAGTCCTGAGCCAAGCAAAACTCCTCAGACACTCTGAAGTTGCCATCTGCCTAGCTGCAGTGTCACTGGCATCCACTGCCATCTGAAACTGATACTTGGAACCTTCTATGCCCCGTTTGGCAGCCTCTGTTGGATCAGATGCCATGGGAGAAGGAACAGCCTTAGCAATCTCCAATACAGTGTTCCAGAGCTTTTTCTGGTATCTGGAAACATACGCCATATAGGAAGTCTGCCTAACGGTCAGGGAAGACCCCAGATAAACCTTCTTGGCCACTGAATCTATTTTTCTGGAGTCCTTCTCAGCAGGACATGATGCCAATTGTATGCCTGCTTTGTCACATGCAGCAGCCTGCACCACCCATTCATGGCTGGGATGTCCAGAAAGGAATTCAGCTCCTCCCTTGGCCACCCAGTACTTCTTTTCAAACTTCTTGTCCACAGGAGGGACAGAAGTCGGGGTTTGCAAAATTTCTGTGACTTGCTTCTTAAGGGACTTGTGGATGGGCAGTAGCATCTTCTTAGTTGTTGGCACATCCATCATTTCCATATAATCTGGCTCCTCCTCCTCAGACGATTCCTGAGTAAGGAGGTCCAGAGTTTGTGTAACTTGTTTCATGAAGGTAAAATGGGAGGTTTAATCTGCAGAGCCCTTGTCAGGGGAATCAGCACATTGAGGATCAGGAGGAACATCTGATTCAGGGGGGTTCCCCATAGTCCTCGTCCTCCTCTTCTTCCTCCTCCTCCTCATCCTCATCACAATATTCCAGACCTTGTTCAAAGGAACTGGGAACCGAAGAAGAACCCAAAGTCTGAACGGGTGCGAGATGAGGGACTGATCACGCAACCAGAACTAGGAGGCCGGATTGTAGCAGTTGTATTATTCTGATAGTGATGGTATTCTCTTCAGTGGTGGGAACCGGTGATTTTGTTGGTTGCAGTTCCTGTGCTGAGTGTTTTTCCTTCTTTTTTCTTGTGGTTACAGTAGCTGGTTCAGTGGCTGGTTGAGCAACTTGCTTCTTCCCTGATGGAAGTTTCGCCCTTGTCAGAGGGCTGTTAATCCGGTTCCTTAGGCTTATCTTTACTGTGAGGAGGAGCCAGTTTATCCGAGGCTGGGTCAACAGCCTTATCGGACATTTTTTCCTTCAATCAGTTAAGTCGCCTATCAAGTGTCGACTGGGGAAAATTCTTACAGATCTCACAATCTGCTTTCAGGTGGTCAAACCCTAGGCAGACAACACAAACTAAATGATGGTCAGCTTTCACAAATGGTTCCCCGCATTCGGTACAATGCTGGAAACCTGTGGGGACGGTTCTTTTATTGGGCATCTGAGACATACTAATAAACCCTAAAAACATGTTTCAGTAGATTTAAAACCCACAGACTAAGAAGTAACTTCTATGGAAATTTAAGAATTTTTTTTTCCGGTTGGTTCAGTGACCAAAACAACTGAGGGTTAGCCCAGTAAAACAATGCCCAACAAAACCAGTAACCAGAGAATCAAATTTAAATAAAAATTCTGAATTTACTTTCAACACAGAAACCCCGGTTCCTTCCCAGCTTGAAAAAAATGGCACGGAACTGAGAGACTTACCTAAAACACACTACATCTAAACTAGTCTACCTGTAAAGTGAGGACAGTGCTTTGAAAAACAAAAATAAATAAACGGAACTTAGAAAACTGATGAAAACAAATCTCTAAGAAAGTGAAGGAGAGCTCTTCGGAGACATCTTACTGAGAGGCAAGCGGAGTAAAGAATCTGACGGTTGCAGGAAGTACAACCAGGGACAGTGGTTTGAAAATCGAGCTCTAGCCTAGCATTCCACCATTTGCATAGGTTCTGTTAACCATTTTGGTTCCAGGGCAGTCCAATGGTGAGACCATACTGCATTTGTCAGAATACAGTAAGATTTCCTGGCGGCTGAACGTGTGGCAGTCTGCGTTTGCCAAGAGACTGTTGCATATTTCACAAATTTTGAAGCCTGTAGGTCCTGTTTCCTTCTTGGGTCTGTCTGACATGCCAAAATAGAAAGACCCTGTAAAAAATGGTTCCCAAAGAGGAAAAATACAATTTTGCTGTCTGGTTTTCTAAAATGAACAAACCACTAACAAAAGAAACAAAAACGTATCTTTTTTTTTTTTAAAAGAAAAACTTTCCCTAAAAAGTACTGCAAATACAGAAAAAAAAATGGCTCAAATCCTGAAAACTGGGAAGTGAAGTGCTAACAATTTAAATCAAGTACAAGGAAAATAAAGAAAAAGAAGAGGGAAAATGATTACGAAAATGCGGTTAAAAAGAAAACTGCACTATAAAATAAAGGTGTTTCTCTGGTTCCTAGGAACTGCTGAGGAACCACAGAAAGCCACAAATAAACAAAGAAAAAGGTTAAACTACAATATCTAAGATACACACAGCATAGATAAGAAAAAATAAAACGAAATACTTGAAATTCAGAACACAAAGTCGGAAACTCGAGTCAAGCTGAAGAAAACTCTTTAAGAGGCGACTTGCTTCATCAGATGGAAAAATAAATCTAATGCTGGAGAGCAGAGTAGAGCACCACCATGAGACAGAGATTTGACAATACATTCCACTCACTCCGAGGCAGCTCAACCCTTTAGGCTGACTGTGCTAGTAAGCATAGTGAGGGATTCCTGGGGTCAGAAGTACCATTTCCCTACATTTCAAATGAGAACATTAAAAGACATGCTAGTAAGTCATGGTCCATTATACAAACTTGCAGGTCTGTGCTGTGCTGTATGATTATACTATATACATCACCTGTATTTGTTTCTTTTTTTACAGTTTATTTAACCCGAAAAGTCCTGCTGAAATGCATAGGAAATCATAGAAAAAAAGACACCAAATGTCCATTGAGGTCAATTATTTTCTAGATGTTCAATATGTGTCTTTTGTCTTAGCTTCTTATTTGACTTATTATAAAGAACTTTAATGGCTTTGTGTAACTGCAATAAACTACTCTCTGAAAACCTGTTAGTTCACCTCCTACCAACCAGGCAGCCACAGGAACTAGTGGCCTTGATGGAAGAGGAATGCCTGGATATTGTGGCAGTCACTGAAACATGGTACACAGAGAAGAAAAAATTACTCACCTTAGTAATTGCTTTTCTTCTCATGGAGTCTTGCTATATTATAACAATAGCAGTCAGCCACTGCAGCTGAACTGCCCCGGAGAGGAAGGAGTTAACTCCAGAAGATCTGAGTTCTACAGCGAGGGCGCTTGTGCTAAAGTTTCTATCTGGCAGTTTCAAATGAAACTGTCAGATCTTTACGAAGCTAACATCAAAGGACGGAAAGTTGTGTGGAAAACTACACTAGCCCATGGCTACCTACTAGTAGTAAACAACAATATAAAGAACAAAGAAACACTCAGAGCCATAATAACAAAAATTGATGATATTATGGTTCGTTTTACCACCCTTGACAAGCATATATGACCCCTTCCCCAAAGACTCAAGTCCAGGAAGGGGCAATATAAATAACCTAAATGAACAATCTAGATCCCTAACCCAAAGGAAAGAGGGTGAGGAAAAACTACAATGGCATGACACAGTGCTTGCACCAGTCGCCACCCTACCCAAGTAGAAGTTCTGAGAGGGGTAGGAGGGAGGGTGGTTATAATATAGCAAGACTCCATGAGAAGAAAAGCAATTACTAAGGTGAGTAATTTTTCTTCAAACACCATGAAGTCTTGCTATATTATAACAAGAGCAGATTACACAGCAGTACCTCCATGGAGGAGGGTCAGAACCTACTTAGGAAATAGGCTCTGAAGCACAGCTGTCCAACCGAGCATCTCTCCTGGACTGGACATCCAGGGAATAATGCTTGGTAAAGGTGTGAACTGTCTTCCAGGTAGCAGCTTGACAAATTTCCAGAATGGGATGTCTCTAGCAGCCGCTAGAGACGCAGCTGTACCCCTGGTGGAGTGGGCCCTCAATCCTGAGGGGGTACTCTACTCAGTTTCTGATAACAGAATTGATACAAGAAACAATCCACCTTGCAATTGTTCTCTTAGTGGCAGGTTTCCCTTGCCAACCTCGCCATAGGTAAGAAAGAGTTGGAGGATTCAACCTATGACCTCTGGTGCGCTCTAAATAGTAGCTTAAGGCTTTTTGACATCCAAGCTGTGCAGTCTCCTCTCACCTGAGGAAGAATGCTCAGTGAAAATACTGGGAGAGAGACAGATTGATTCAGGTGGAAATCAGAAACCACCTTAGGCAAAAACTTTCTATTAGTCCTAAGGACTACTCTTCTCTCTGTGGAAAGAGATAAAATCTTCTTCCACTGACAGGGCCTGTAGCTCACTTATGCGTCTGGCAGAGGTGATAGCTACTAGGAAAACGGTTTTCCAAGTTAAATACTTGAGCTCTGCAGAAGACAGAGGCTCAAAGGGGGGTTGCATTAACTGAGCAATGCAAATATTCAGGTCCCAGGCGGGAGCTGGTTCCCGAAAAGGAGGGTTAGTATGAAGTAACCCTTTAAAAAACTTGGAGAACACCGGGTGAGAAGAAAGGGAGGCAGGCTTCCCTGCTGACACAAAAGCAGAGACAGCTGCCAGATGAACCTCCAGGGTAGCTGGTCTAAGGCCTAGGGAATTCAGATGGACCAAATAGTCCAGTAGAATGGGAAGATCAGCAGATTCTGGGATAATCTGCCTCTCATAGCACCAGATGGAAAACCCTTCCACTTAGAATTATAAGTGGCCTAGTGGAAGGCTTCCTTGAAGCCTTTAAAATATCCATGACACCTTGAGAAAGGTGTAAGTCAGCAATTCTAGCTCCTCAAGAGCCAAGCCTTGAGGTGGAGGGATTTGAGGTCCGGATACCACACTCTCCCTGTGCACAGGCCAGTAAGTCGTGGACTCTGGGCAGGCTCAGGGCAGGTGGACTGCCAAGGACAGGAGCAGAGGGTACCAGGGCTGTCTGGCCTCAATCTGGGGCAATCAGAATCACTCTGCAAGGTTGAGATCTGATTTTTACTAGTACCCTGAAAAGGAGAGGAAAGGGAAGGCATAAAGGAACTTCCTTCCAGTCCAACAGAAAGGCGTCCAGAGGGACTGAGCCCAGAACTGGAGGCCTGCAACAGAAAAGAGGAAGTTGGTGGTTGTCTGGGGCTGCGAAAAGATCTATCTGAGGAGTGCCCCATCTGGCAAAGACAGACCCCAGCACTTGTGGATTCAGAGCCCATTCGTGATGGCCCTGAGAAATTCTGCTGAGGGCGTCCATGGACATTGTCCTTCCTGGGAGATGAACCGCTATCAGGAGGTGTCTAGGAGTAAGCCAGAGACCACAACTTCATTGCTTCGTGCACAAGGCTGAAGACCGAGTGCCCCTTGTTTGTTGATGTACCACATTGTGGTGGTATTGTCTGTCCTGACTTGAACCACTTTGTTCTGGACAGAATCTGAAAACACCCGAAGAGCTAAAAAGACAGCTCTGAGTTCCAAAAGATTGATGTGGAGCAGAGACTCCTGAGGAGACCATACCCCCTGAGTGGCAAGGTCGCCTAGGTGAGCCCCCCACGCTAACAGGGAGGCATCCGTGGTGAGGGTGAGGGAGTGAGAAATGGGAATGAAGGGAACCCCCTGTCTTAAATTGCTCTGGACCTGCCACCAGTGGAGGGCTAGGATCAGAGTTTGAGTAACTGGGACCAACTTGGTAAGGGGGTCCTTCCTTTGAGACCAATAGGCCCTCAAATGGAATTGAATGTCCCTCATCTTGAATCTTGCTCCCTGCACGACAGCTGTGGAAGCAGCCATGTGCCCGAGGAGTTGCAGAAAATGCCTTGCTGGTCGAGAGACCCGCAGGGTAAAGGAGGATGCCAGGGCGATGAGTCTGTCCACCCTTTCCGAGGGAAGAAAAGCCCTGGCTAACCTTGTGTTCATTCTGCGCCTATGAAAGTTAGGACCTGAACTGGTTCCAGAACTGACTTTGGTAAGTTTAGCAGGAATCCCAGGAAGTGAGAAGCTGCTGGGTGACTTGCAAGTGGATTTCACCTGACCTGGAGACTGACCCACAATGAGCCAGTCGTCCAGGTAGGGAAACACAGCAACCCCTTGCCTTCTTAAGTGAGCCACTACTACAGCGAGACATTTTGTGAATACCCTGGCACAGAGGTAAGGTCAAGGGCATTGCCCTGAACTGGTAGTGGCCTGAGGGCAGTTCGAACCTGAGGTACTTTCTGGTGAGAAGGCCTGATCAGAACATGAAAATAGGCATCCTTGAGGTCCAGGGAAGCTAGCCAGTCCCCTGGCCTTAGGGAAGGCAATATCATTGCCAGAGTCAACATTTTGAACTTTGGTTTCAACAGATGCTTGTTCAAGTATCTTAAATCTAGAATGGGCCGCCATTCTCCTGTCTTTTTTGGGGTAAGAAAGTATCTTGAATAAAGCCCCTTGCCCTGATGGCAAGGAGGAACCCTTTCCACTGCTTTGCAGTCCAGCAGAGCAGAAACCTCTGCTTCCAAAGCAAGGGCTTCTGAAGGATTTGCAGGTGGAAAATGCCTGGCTCTCATCTTTGGAAAGTGTTTGAAGCTGAGAACCAGACCCTGGCCTATTACCTCCAGAACCCATCTGTCCGTAGTTAGGGACAGCCAGTTCCGGCTGAAATAGGCCAACCTGCCCCCCATCGGTACAGAAGAATCGGCCCTGGACACTCCATCAGGGTGCCTGCTTAGCAGCAGCCTTAGGCTGAGGGGAAGGGGACGGTCTACTTGTGCCACGTCTACCCCTGCCTCTGAAGAAACCCCTCTGCGAGACAGCAGAGGAGGCTTGAAATTGGTTAAAAGGCCTGGAAAAGGGCCTGCCCTACCTCTGGGAGCATGCCTTTGTGGCATGGCATGCTTCTCCTTAGCCTGGGCACTTTTGTAGGTAGTTCTGTATTCATCCATCTTTTCTATATAGTTTTCTGTTTGCTCCCAAAAGAGAATTTCCCACTACAGGAAAATCCATAGCCTTTGACTGGGTATCTTGGGACAGATTAGTGCATCTGAGCCATGCCAACCCACGGAAGCTACAGAAGTGGCCATGACCCTAGAAGAAACATCATTAACATCAACAGCAGTATGAAATTGAACTTTAGAGGCTTCAATGCCATCAGCAGCCACCTGTTCCAACTCACTAGCCAGCTGGCCATGGGCCTGCTTGGCTAACTGCAATACTGTGTCCCACCTAGATTTCTGATATCTAGCTACATAAGCCATATAATTTGCCTGCCTGAGTCCCAAAGAAGCTGCCATATACTGTTTCTTCGCCATGGCATCAATCTTCCTGGAATCCTTATCAGGAGGATGTGAGGCCAGAGGAATATTAGCCTTGTCACAGGCTGAAGCTTGTACCACACCTACATGACTACACTGCTCAGTAAGGAAGTCTGTATCCGAGCCTGACAAAGTATACCTTCTGTCCATTTTTTTATCTACAGGAGGGACAGAATGAGGATTTTTTAAAATCTTTGTTGTTTGCTTCCTAAATGACTTATACAAAGGAATAGACAACCTCCTAGACTCTGGAATATCCATCATTTCCACATAATCAGGCTCCTCTTGCTCATCCACAGCCTCTAAAGGAAGCTGGAGGGTTTCTGCAACCTTTTGTAAAAATAAAGAAAGAAGGGACTCAGACAGAATAGGAGGAGATTCTAAAGGTCTGTCTGGAGAGATGTCCGTTCAATGGGCACGTCCAGACCCCCCAGCCACACATATAATGATCAAATTCCTCCTCCCTCCTGTGGTTCATAAAATCCTCAACTTCAAAATCCTGAACCACTGGGACTGAACGAACCAACCTTTACCAGCTGTTGGTGGTTCTACAGATCCCTGAGACAGTGACTGGACAATCTGAATGGCTTTAGCTATCTCTACAGCAGTTGGAGACACAATTTTGGACTCAGACCTACTGATTTCCTTGTCTTTTACTTGGGACTGGTTCCTCTGAACCAGCCTTCCTTTGCCCGAGGAAGTCTCGCCTGGTCAGAGGGCACTTCCTCTGGTCCAGTGGGTACTGGACCGGCTGGCCATCCGGTCAGCGGACTTTTTGCCTCCTGCCCTGAGCCGCCCAATCTCTTCTCCAGGGTGGCTGCAGGGAAATTTTACACACCTGGCAGTCTGACAGGAGGTGGTCAGCCCCAGACAATAAACACAGTGGTGTGGGTCAGCCTTGGCAAAGGCGCCCCACAGACATCACAGTGTTGAAACCCAGTGGGCCCGGTTTTCTTTGGGTTTCTCAGACATAATGCCAGCCTAACCAAAACTTGCCCTTTGATGGCAGTGCCAGGCAAGACACCCTTATCGGTTCCTAACCGTGTCACGGGTATTTAAAACCGCTATAATTCCGCTTTTTAGAACCGATAAGAACGCGAACCGCACTCTAAAACCCACTGTACACTTTTAAAATGCAGAAAAAATAACCGATCGGTTCAAACCGAACCGATAATTAATTTTCCACACAGACTTAAATTTTAGTACTTACGGTTACCAGATAGAGCTTTAAAACCGAAATGCGGTAAAAATAATAACTTTGCCGGTTCAAATGAACCAAAAAATACCGCTTGAACCGAGAATGAACCGAGCTGAAGGAGCTGATCTCCGGAGCGACTGTTCAGTGAAGCGGAGTAAAGAATCTGACAGTTTCATTTGAAACTGCCAGATAGAGCTTTGGGCACAGCGCCCTCGCGCTGTAGAACTCCAGATCTTCTGGAGTTAACTCCTTCCTCTCCGGGGCAGTTCAGCTGCAGTGGCTGACTGCTATTGTTATAATATAGCAAGACTTCATGGTGTTTGAACCATGAGTGGGAAGTCAACATACCAGGATACACAGTCTACAGGAGGGACAAGGTTGGTAAAAGAGGAGGAGAAGTAGCTCTCTATATAAGGGAAGGGAGTAAAGCAACAGAACTAAAGA
Source organism: Neoceratodus forsteri (assembly GCA_016271365.2). Lineage (NCBI taxonomy): Eukaryota > Metazoa > Chordata > Ceratodontiformes > Ceratodontidae > Neoceratodus > Neoceratodus forsteri. The sequence goes on from CM057456.1 coordinate 613,363,107, forward strand.
GTAAACAGGAAGTTGATGAGTCACTATGGGTCACCCTGGAGGCAGGAAATGGCACCACAATCCGCATGGGGGTTGTGTACAGACTCCCATCTCAGGGGGAGGGAATGGACAAGGAAATGATAGAAGGCATCCTTAAAATGGAAGAAAAAGGGGAGATATTGTTGATGAGGGACCTGAATATGCCAGATGTTAGCTGGAGCACCTTTGCTGCAGGCACATCCAAGAGCAGGGTCATTCTTGATGCCCTACAGGGGGCATGCCTCAGACAGCTAGTGTTGGAACCCACTCGGGAGGGAGCAATCTTAGACCCGGTACTCTCAAATGGGGAAGGAGAAAGGATCTCAGATTTAGAAGTGGGTAGCCATCTGGGAACAAGTGACCACCAAACAATGTGGTTCACAATAAACACAGCCATAGAGTCAAGCCATACAAAAACAAGAGTATTAGACTTTAGGAAGGCTGACTTTGAGAAAATGAGAGAGTACCTGAGAAAAGCACTAGCAAATGGGAAAGAAGGAGGGGTGGAGGAACAATGGGGAATAATCAAAACAGCCATCGCAGAGGCAACAAGCCTTTGTGTGAAGCAAATCAATAAAACAAAATGAAGGAAAAAACCACTATGGTTCCCAGAAGAAGTGGCAGGGACGGTTAAGGAGAAAAGGATAGCATTCAGGAAATATAAGGAAACACAGAAGGAGCAGGACAGAGAACTTTATCAGTTAAAGCAGAAACAGGCAGGGAAGGCAGTCAGAATAGCAAAGGCACAAACTGAGGAAAAGATAGCCAACTCTGTTAAGGAGGGGATAAAACCTTTTATAGGTACATTAGGGAGTGAAGAAAGACCAAGGGAGGGATACACAGACTTAATAAAGGGGAGGGAATGTGGGCGGAGGGTGACAGTGAAAAAGCAGGGATACTGAACTAATACTTCTGCTCAGTATTCACAACAGATGAGGAGGGGGAGGTGCCTAAACCAAACAACAGAGAAACTCTGAATAGGGGGGTCGATACCAGTCCATTCACAGAAGAAAGGGTTTTGAAAGAACTCTTGAAACTGAGGGTGGACAAAGCAATGGGGCCTGATGGGATTCACCCAAGAATACTAAAAGAACTAAGGGTAGAACTAGTAACACCACTGACTACTCTCTTTAACAAATCATGGGAGGATGGAGTGGTACCTGAGGACTGGAGGAGGGCAATGTGATTCCACTTCACAAAAGTGGGAGCAGGGCAGAGGCAGGAAACTACAGACCAGTTAGTTTGACTTCAGTGGTAGGGAAAATGATGGAATCACTTCTGAAGGAAAGAATTGAGTACCTAGAGGCCAGTGGGGCACAGGACCCAAGGCAGCATGGTTTCACAGTAGGAAGGTCATGTCAGACGAACCTAATAGATTTCTTTGACTGGGTGACCAAAGTAGTAGACCAGGGAGGGGCTGTGGATATGGCCTACCTAGATTTTAGCAAAGCATTTGACACAGTCTCACACAAAAGATTAATATACAAGTTAGCCTGCCTTGGAGTGGGTCCCAAGGTGGTAGCCTGGATAAAAAACTGTCTGGACAACAGGACGCAAAGGGTAATAGTAAATGGAGTCCACAGTGAAGAAAAGAGGGTAATTAGCGGGGTACCGCAGGGTTTGGTACTGGGACCGGTCCTCTTTAATATCTTTATAAGTGACATTGGAGAGCACCTGGAAGGAAAGGTATGCCTCTTTGCCGATGACACAAAGATCTTCAACAGGGTTGATGCACAAGGTGGGGTGGAAAGTATGAAAAGGGACTTTGCAAGGTTGGAGGAATGGTCAAATATGTGGCAGCTCAGATTCAATGCATAGAAGTGCAAGGTAATGCATCAGGGAAACAAAAACCCAGGGGAAGAGTACATAATGGGGGGGGTGAGTTAATAACAACAACAAAAATCGAAAGAGACCTAGGAGTAATTATATCAGATGACCTAAAGGTGGGCAAGCAATGTGAGAAGGCAGTAAGGAGGGCTGGGGGAATACTGGGATGCATAGGGAGAGGCATCAACAGTAGAAAACAGGAAGTTGTTATCCCTCTCTACAGACAGTTAGTGAGACCCCATCTGGAGTACTGCGTGCAATTCTGGAGACCCCATCTCCGCAAAGACATAGAGTGGAGGCTGTACAGAGGAGGGCAACCAAAATGGTGCAAGGTCTGCACCAGAAGACATATGAGGAGAGACTAAAGCAGCTTAATATGTATACCCTTGAGGAAAGGAGGGAGAGGGGGGACATGATAGAAACTTTCAAGTATCTCAAGGGAATTAACAAGGTACAAGAGGGTAGTATCTCTCAGAAGAAGAGATGTGCAAGAACAAGGGGGCACAATTTGAAAATAGAGGGGCGGCTCAGAGGTAATGTTAGAAAGTATTTTTTCACACAGAGAGTTGTGGATGCATGGAACAGCCTTCCTGAGGAGGTTGTGGAGTTGGGAACAGTGGGAGAATTCAAGAATGCATGGGACAGGCGTAAGGCAATTCTAGTGGGGGGGCAGGAGGAAGTAAGCTGTTGATTAACTAGAATCTGCAGCTTATCCATGAGGTAGGGAAATGGGCAGACTAGGTGGGCCAAGTGGTCTTTATCTGCCATCAAATTATATGTTTCTATTCAACAGAGCAAAAGCAAAAAGTTGTTGTTGACATTGTTTAACAGGAAGTGCTGTCAAGTGATTCTATGAACCCTGGCATTGAGAAGACCATTCAGTATGTCATTTTCAGTGAGATTCTGCTTTTACCAACTTTTGCAAATGGGAGGACTATAGCCTCAGGAGAGAAAAAGGCTGAAAGATGAAGGGTGGCAATAATTAATTGTTTGCATGTGTACTGCAATAGACTTTGAGTCTCTAAAAACATTTAGCAAGCCTTGAAGCTATACAGACTTACATACTGTTTACCAGAAATAATGCTGTGGTTTGTAGGCTATATGCTGGTTCATTTTGAAAGGGGGCAGTTGGGTTGTTAAAATTAATCTTTGTGTATCTCAAGTTCCCATCAGTGTTTTTGTTCTCAAAAATGGCACTGACCATGTGACCACAGAGTGGAGCCAAAGGTGTCTACCCCTGACAACACGATGGCCATTTAACATGGTGTTAGGGGGCGAACCATTTTTATTTCCTACCCACCATTACCCCAACTGCTGGCTGAGATACCACAGCTTCTTGTTTTGGGAGTCTGGCTCCCTTGCTGTTACATCATGACTAGCCATAGGTCTCTCTGGTCAGACAGAGTCTGGGGAGTGGCTGAGTAAAAGTTCAGTACAAGTCAGTGGTTTTTCAATGTTATCCGGTTATAAGTGGCTGGTATAGGGGGATGTATGCTCTTTATTCATATTCTAATAGTGGGTTCATCTGATACTGTACTGGCCAGGTTACATATCTTTTTGACCTGCACTGTTATGGTTATTATGATTGTTTTAGGGTATTGATTCTCAAGCCTCAATTTTTGATGGACTTAAAGTGTGGCCACCTGAGCTCACTGGTGGCCTCACTCATTTTTTTCACCTCAAATCCCCTAAAATACTCCCCCACCGCTATAACACATTTCTTTTCACACAGTATGCCACAAATCAAGTCCATGCTGCATTGTCACTTGAAATGTACTGTATCACCCATGTTTTTCTAACGGTAAGAAACTGTCCATCCTACTACTGTACCTTTGTACTTGGAGCTCTACACCACTCGGTGGCCATAGAAAATTGTGCTGGTGGCTGCATGCGGCCATGGTAGCCTCATTTGAGAAACATGGGTTTAGAGCACTAGAGATACACTGAGTGAAAGCTCCTTCATAATTAATGTAATTTTGTTAAATTTTTTGGTTCACAGACTACACAACCAATTTATTGGATTTTGAATGAAAAGGATTCTATTTGACTCTGGGTTCTCTCATCTATGGGACATGTCCATGATCTTGCTGTGCTCAGCTCATCTGGTAAACATTTTCTTTAATTCATTCTCATGGTATCCCCCACTATGTGGTAACACAATATGAAAAGAAATGTATCCTACAGTAACATTTTTTTAGCATCAATTTTTTTCTCCGAAGTACGGGTGTCATGAATTATGTTTGTATTTTCAAACAAAGTTAAAAAAAGGTTACTCATTTTTTTTTTGTAACTTTATTTCGACAAAGAGATGTGATATATTGTCACATTAATTGCATCAAGTTCACATCTGTATGATAGAATGTTGAGAGTTTCAAAGAATGCCCTTTGGATTGTGCTGGTCTTGTGTCTCCTGACCTTCCCATGTTAAGATTATAAAGTGATTATGGCCTCAACCCTTTAGACTTACCCCCATAGGCCTCAAAGTGTCCCTAGTTTAAAAAACAAATTTTATGATTGTTCACATTCTATAGAGACTATTGATGCAGCTGGTAATTTGATTCAGATCCCTTTTTTCTTTTAAAAAGTGAAAAATGGACTGCCCACCATACTGGTGTTACCACACCAAAACATGTTTGTTTACATTTCTTGACCAGCTCCCACTGCATCTTTCCTGGACTCAGAAACACCTCCAACACAATCTAGCAACTCATTATGCAATAGGAGTAGAGGAGACTATTGCATCATGAGTGGTTGCACTGTTTGAGGGTGTTTCTAATATTAAGGAAGCTTTCACTAAGAGTAGTTCAATGATTTGAAGCAAAACAAAGCTGGGCATAGCAATACATTACTATACATTTTGGTTCTAATAATCAACGAGGCAGACAAAACACCCAGCAACATCAATGAATTTTAGAGACAGTAAGCAATCATAAAATCTGGGTTTTTACATAAAAATAATATGATGCAAAAAAGGTTGACAGTGTCCCTTTAAATCCATGAGATAAGACCAACATAGTGTCTGAGTTTCTGTCTCTATTGCTGCACCAAATGGAAAACCTTTTCCATTTAGAGCTGTATAGTTTCCTCGTTGCTGGCTTTCTAGCCAACTTCAGTACCAAAACAGAAAATGTCTGCAGAAAAAGGACCTACGGCCCATCAAGTCTGCCCTTAATATTTACTGTACTAAGCCTCTTTCAGTCCACCTGATCTCCCACTGCTCACCTCAGCATATCTATCCTCACTGTGCCTATGGTATGTGCCTGTCCCATCCCCTCTTGAACCACCCACTCCCACCATCTTAGCATGTATGACTTTGTCTGGAAGTCTGTTCCATTCTGCTACTATCCATTTGGCAAAATAGTACTTTTTGACATTTTATTTATTTATTTATTGGCTTTTGTTTACTGGCTAGACTTACTGACACAAATGCCCCTTTTTCATGAGTGACCTTGAATCAGTTACACAAGTTGCACATTGAGCGAAAACAAAAAGGGTAGATCAAGTAGTATACAGTGAATACATTCTTGCATGGTAAGGTACAAATGGGATAAAACAAAACCAGCAAGTAAAACCCTGATAAGGATAAAATTACAGTCAGATACAGAACAAATAAGAGCTAAGATGAACAGAAGAATTCTATGCATCCAAGGCGCAATTCTTAGCAAGAGCAGGTACAATGTTTACTCATAAATAGATGTCTAGATGTCCCTTAAGGGATGTTTTGAAATACATAAAATCAGGACAGTCTGGAATTTTATTAGGGATGTCATTCCATTGGTGTGGGGTGTTAGATGTGAAAGATTTATGGGCAGCAGCAGAGAAGGTCCTAGGAACAGTCAATAGCAGCTGTAATGACAAACAATGGGACCTCTTATGGGTTTTGCATTCCAGGATGTTAGCAAAGTTTGGAGGAGGCATGAAATAAACTTTTGTGGATTAGGCAAAGCAAATGGTAATTAAGTTTATTGTCCAGGTGAGGCCAATTTAATGTGGAGAGTACTTTGCAGTGCTGCTCTATACTGTTGGCACCAGTGGCAAATCGAAAGACTCAGTAGTGCATGGTCTTTAGCTTAGAGAGCACAGTGGCCTTCAGTGAAGGAAGGACAGATGCATGCACCATACAAAAGGACATACAAATGAAAGTTATGTACTTACCTTAATTTTTGATCTTCCTGATTATCATTAATGGATCTGTGCCAGAGGTGCTAGGATCCTGTAGCAGCCAGAAGTTATCTGAAGGGCTGGTGGCACAAGTATGCCCTGTGCATGTATCACTGCATGCACCAGCTGGTATACAGTGGTGCCAGCCCCCAACCACCTCAGTACCTTTTTTTTACTATGGAGGTGAGCAGCACAAACCTAATGAGTACCCTAAGCACTTAACATAAGGGCATAAGATAGCCTTGGTGGCCCATATAAGAAAGACCACCAAACTCAGTAACACAGTGTCTTCACAGCCCAAACCAAGTACAAAGGAGTGATGGCCAACATAACAATACTGGAGTGAGTCCAAGGGATGGTGGGCAGGTGTAGTAATCTATGGAAAAGATATTCAGCAAGATCAACAGCTACAGTAAGTATGTAAATTTGACATCTTCCAAAAATCTAACTTCTCCATAGATTCCCACTAATGGGTCACTGTACCAAGCTCAGAGAAAGTACACTGGGCCATGAAGAATGGAGCTCAGGGCACACTCCAGATAGTAATCCATTCAGAATTGTCCTGCAAAAAGTGCCTGGCATGGACATCTAGGGCACAGCGCTTGGTAAAAATGTGCAGTGTACTGCAAATTTCTCCAATAGGCATACAGCATATTTCTGCCAGGGACAAGGCAACTGCTTTGGTGGAGTGGGTGCATACACTGCCCTCTAATTTAACCTGAGCCATGGCATAGCAGTGGTGAAGGCAATCCACAGTCCAGGCAGAAATGCACTTGACTGTTACATGCTGTCCCTTCAAATTAGGATTGAATGAGATAAACAGCTGTTTGGATTCTCTGAAGTTCTTGATTCAGTCAGAAAAAAACTAAGGACCCTCTTAACATCCAGAGAGTGAAGAGTCCTTTCTTCCTCATTCTGTAAGTTGGCAAAGTACTGTAGGTAGGCAGGATCCATAGCCTGATCTCTTAACTTCAACACCACCTTTTTTGTCAATAACTTTTTACTGGCATTTGTTTTTAGTAACCAAACAAGATGAACAACAGATTCATTACGGTAACATATTAGCTAGATGCCAACTTGAAAATACAGTAAATATGTTCTGTTTAGTTCAAGGATATGTTGATTTTTGCAAATTTCAATTATAATATGAACGACTCAAATTCACAAAGCCATTATTACTTGAAACAAACAAGTTAATAAACATGAATAAATATGATCTAGTGCCTACCCAGTTCAATTTCAAACTGTGCGGCTATGAGCCAGCAAGGTTAAAAGAAAGAAAGATGAAAAATGAGAAGGAGATCATAATGCAAGGAATAAAAAATAGAAGGAAGGAGAGCTAGGAAATAACATCCAGAGATTTAATATGAGATAAGTCCCTGCTATACCTTATCTAGGAGTCATCTTCTGTGCTTTGACACAACCTTAGGCAGAAACCTGGGGTGTATACGAAGAAAGTACAGTTATGTAAGAACGCACCGTAACAGTAGATCTTCGAGAGGAGCTCTTGCAGCAGGCAACACCATTAGGGCTGAAGCCACAGGCACCAGGACCCCACGGAAGACTTCTAGCTAACAGTATACAATGGGGGAATGCCCCCTGATGTTGGCCCGCCCCCGATGTCCACCTATGGTATAAAAGGGGTGGTTCCCCACTGCAACCTCAGTTCTTCCACCAGAGACCCCAGCATATACAGAAACTGGAGAACTGAGGTGGTTCCTCTACACCAAGGAAAAAGAAGTAACAGAGATGGAGAATCAGTCACCTGGGGGCTGGAGGGAGGGAAAGCAGTGCCTGCTGCAAGAGCTCCTCTCGAAGATCTGTTATGGTAAGTTCTTACGTAACTGTACTATCTCACTTCGAGGGGGATCTTGCAGCAGGCAACACCATTAGGACTGAGTCCCAAGCACTGTATGGACTGACCACGGTCAGCTAGGAGGAGGCAGAAGTCAGTGTGAGACTCTCAGGAGTGAAGGCCCTGCAAGACAACAACCTGCCCTGTGCCTAGGTGCAGTGCTCAGACTGTAATGTCGAATGACAGTGTGGACAGAGCTCCAAGTGGCCCCTACACAGATATGAGCAAAGGACACATTCTGGAAGGAGGCAAAAGAAGCAGCCATGCCCCTGGTAGAATGACCTTTAACCGGTCCCTGTAAAGGCTTGTCGTACTTGCTGTAACAATAAACAATGCAATTGACTAATCATTTGGACAAATATTGTTTTGAAACAGGAGCCCCTTCTTTTCTAGGGGTGAATTAAACAAATAATTCATCAGATTTTCTAATGGCATGGGTGTGGTCCAGATAATAGTGAAGCACCCGGTGGACATCCAGAGTATAAAGTAAGGCCTCCCCTAGATTCGGGTACTCTGGGTAATACACAGGCAGGTGGATGTCTTGATTCAGAGTAAACTCAGACACCACCTTAGGAAGAAACTTAGGATTGGTCCGCAAGGACACTCTGTCCTTGTGGAAAATTAAATAATGCTCTTTTCACATCAGAGACTGAAGCTTGATAATCTTTCGAGCAGAAGTAATAGCAACTAAAAACAATGGTTTCCATGACAGAAAGTGCAGCTTGTGGCCGGCTCAAAGGGAAGCAAGAATGCTGAGCTCGAGCTCGGTTGGTGTCTCTGTCTGGAGCCCTTCGAAAACTAACCGTCAGATTCTTACGAGCAAAGACTCACTAACTATTCTATGTGGAAACTGTAAAATTTGTACTAGCCAACTGGCAACAAAAAATGTTGGATTCCCAAAGGAAGACTCAAGTCGGGAAACCCAAAACCCACAAACCAAACCAAACAAGAATAATAATAAAACAAACACCCAAACAAGAAGAGGGTGTAAAGAGGAGCACCCCTGAGGTGCAACACTGCACCTGCCCACCACTTCCCAAAACCAGGTTCTGAGAGGGGAGGCAGGGAAGGAGATCAGAATACAGCAAGACTCCAATAGAAGAAACATAATTACTAAGGTGAGTAATGTTTTCTTCAAACTACTTGAAGTCTTGCTGTATTCTGACAAATGCAGACTACCAAGCAGTACCTCCATGAAGGAGGGACAGAACCTACTTTGGGAATAGGCTCTGAAGTACTGCTGTGTTAAACCAAGCATCACTCCTAGCCTGGATATCCAGAGAGTAATGCTTGGTAAAGGTATGGGCTGTTTTCCAGGTGGCTGCTTGACAAATTTCTAAGACAGGGATATCCCTGGCAGCAGCCAGGGAAGCAGCTGCACCTCTTGTAGAGTGAGCCCTCAGGCCTGAGGGTGGAATCTTTGCCAGTTTCTCATAGCTGAATTGTATACAAGACACAATCCACCTGGCAATAGTTCTCTTGGTGGCAGGTTTGCCCTTCCCCACTTCTCCAAAAGTGAGGAACAACTGGAGGGAATCAAACCTATGACCCTTGGTACGCTCTATGTAGTAGCTAAGGGCTCTTTTAACATCTAAAGTGTGTAGCCTCCTCTCTCCTGAGGTAGAATGATCAGTGAAGAAAACAGGAAGAGACAGACTGATTCAAGTGGAAATCTGAAACCACTTTGGGCAAGAAACTTCTATTGGTTCTAAGGACCACTTTATCCCTGTGAAAGGAGATAAAATCAGATTCCACTGACAGGGCTTGCAATTCACTGATACAGCTGGCAGAGGTAATGGCTACCAAAAACGCAGTTTTCCAAGTCAAATACTTAAGCTCTGCTGAGGACATAGGTTCAAAGGGGGGTTGCATAAGCTGAGCAATGCAAACATTTAAATCCCAGGCAGGGGCAGGGTCTCTAAAAGGAGGACTGGTATGAAGCAATCCTTTAAAAAATTTACAGAACACAGGGTGAGATGATAGTGAGGAAGACTTCCCCACTGACAGGAAAGCAGAAACAGCAGACAACTGTACTTTAAGAGTAGCTGGTCTGAGGTCTAGACCATTAAGATGGACGATATAATCCAGAACTGTAGGCAATTCAGCAGTATCTGGAGAAATATGCTTCTTGGAACACCAAATGCTGAATCTCTTCCATTTGGAGTTATAAGTTTTTCTGGTGGAGGGCTTTTGAGAAGCTTTGAGAATATCCAGAATCCCCAGAGACAGATGCAAATCTGCAAACTCTAACTCTTCAAGAGCCATGCCTTGAGATTGAGAGACTGAAGATTGGGGTACCAAATTCTCCCCTGAGAGGAGGTTAACAGGTTGTAATTCCTGGGAAGAGACAGGGGAAGATGGACAGCTAGGGACAGCAACAGGGGGTACCAAGGCTGTCTGGCCCAGTCTGGAGCAATCAGAATCACCTTGCAAGGTTGTGACCTTATTTTGACTAGAACTTTGAACAGAAGAAGGAAGGCATACAGAAATTTCCCTTCCCAGTTCAGAATCAGAGCATCCAGGGGGACTGAGCCCAAGACTGGGGGTCTGCAACAAAAAAGAGGAAGTTGGTGATTGTCTGGGGCTGCAAAAAGATCTATCTCTGGGGTGCCCCATCTTGAAAAAAATCACCTTCAATACCAGAAAGTCCAGGGACCATTCGTGATGGCCCTGTGAAATCCTGCTCAGTGCATCTGCTAGCACATTGTCCTTCCCTGGAAGGTGAACTGCTATCAGAGAGGTTTGCAGGGAATAAGACAGGGACCACAACTTCATGGCTTCTGTGCATAAGGCCATAGACCGAGTGCCTCCCTGCTTGTTGATGTACCACATGGTGGTGGTGGTGGTGTCTGTTCTGACTTGAACCACCTTGTTCTGCACCAACTGAGAGAAAGATTGCAGGGCCAGAAAAACTGCCCTGAGCTCTAGGAGATTGATATGGAGAAGGGATCCCTGAGGGGACCACAGCCCTTGGGCAGTGAGGGGCCCCAGATGGGCTCCCCAGCCCAGAAGGGAAGCATCTGTGGTAAGGACCACTGAATGAGACTGAGTGGCACATGGGACCCCTTGCCTTAAACTGTCCTGATCCTGCCACCATTGAAGTGCTTGGATCAAGGTACGAGTCACTGGAATCAGTTTGGTAAGGGAATCCTTCCTCTGGGACTAAAAAGGTCTCAGATGAAACTGAATGTCCCTCATCTAGAATCTTGCTCCTTGGACCACTGCTGCAGAAGCTGCCATGTGATCCAAGAGCTGGAGGAAATGCCTTGCTGGTCGAGACACCTGAAGGCTGAAGGAAGAAGCTAGTTCTGTAAGAACTCTTGCCCTTTCCAGAAGAAGAAAGGCTCTCTTGCCTTGACCGTATCCAGCTCTGCCCCTAAGAAGGTAAGAAGCTGGACTGGCTCGAGAACTGACTTGGGAAGGTTGAGAAGAAATCCCAGAGAAGTGAGCACTTGCTGGGTCACTTGCAGGTCTGACGTGACTTGGTCTGGAGACTGGCCCACTATTAGCCAATCGTCCAGATAAGGAAAAATGGAAATCTTTTGCCTTCCTAGAAAGGCAACTACTACTGCCAGGCACTTTGTGAAAACCCTTGGGGCTGATGTTAGAGTGAAAGGCATTGCTCTGAACTGATAGTGGCCTGAGGGCAACCCGAACCTGAGGTACTTTCTGTGGGAGCACCTGATGGGAATGTGAAAATAGGCATCTGTGAGGTCCAGAGAGGGGCTAGCCAGTCCCTTGGCTGTAGAGAGAGAAGAATTATTCCCCGAGTTACCATCTTGAACTTTGGTTTTAAAAGATGTTTGTTTAGGTATCTTAGGTCTAGGATGGGTCGCCACTCCCCTGTCTTTTTTGGGGTAAGGAAGTACCTGGAGTAGTGTAGGGTAGGCATGGTCTCTATGACTCTTAGAGCCAGAAGAGATGAAACCTCTGCCTCTAGAGCAAGGGTTTCTGAGAGACCTGCAGGGGGAAAAGTTCTGGCTCTCATCTTCGGAAATCTTTTGAAGCTAAGAATCAGTTCTTGGCTTACTACTTCCAGGACCCACTTGTCTGATGTAACAGACATCCAGTCCTGGATGAAGTAAGCCAGCCTGCCCCCTACTGGAATAGGAGAGTCGACCCAGGCAGACCCATCAGGGTGTCTGCTTGGCAGGGGCCTTAGGCTGAGGAGTGGATGCAGCCCTGCTCATCCCCCTTCTGCCTCTCCCTCTGAAGAACCCCCTCTGTGAAAAAGGAGAAGAGGCCTGTGCTTGGTAAAAGGGCCTATGAAAAGGCCTGCCCCTGGCCCTAGACTGCTGCCTTTGAGGAGTTACCTGCCTCTCCTTGGCCTGAGCACTCCTATAAGTGGTCCTGTACTCATCCATTTTCTTCATGTAATTCTCTGTCTGCTCCCCAAACAGAGAATTACCCACCACAGGAAAATCCATGGCCTTAGTCTGGGTATCCTGTGAGAGGCTAGTATATCTGAGCCAAGCCATTCTCTGAAGAGCCACAGATGTAGCCATGACTCTTGATGACACATCATTGGAATCCACAGCAGCATGAAACTGTACTTTTGATGCCTCAATCCCATCTGCAGCCACCTCCTCCAGCTCCTTGGCTAGCTGGGGGGAGGCCTGTTTAGCTAGTGCCAGTACAGTGTCCCACCTGGACTTCTGGTACCTGGCTGTGTAGGCCATATAATTTGCCTGCCTGAGTCCCAAGGAAGATGCCATGTACTGTTTTTTTGCCATGGCATCTATCTTCCTGGAGTCTTTGTCTGGGGGGTGTGAAGCCAAGGGAATGTTCGCCTTATCACAGGCAGCAGCCTGCACAACCCCAACATAGAAACATAGACTTTGACGGCAGATAAGGACCGCTTGGCCCATCTAGTCTGCCCATTTCCCTACCTACAGGATAGGCCGCAGATTCTAGTTAACCAACAGCCTATTTCTTCCTACCCCCCACAAGAATTGCCTTATGTCTCTCCCATGCGTTCTTGAATTCTCCCACAGTTTTAGACCTCACAACCTCCTCAGGAAGGCTGTTCCATGCATCCATTACCCTCTCTGTGAAATAATACTTCCTCACATTGCCCTGAACCACCCCCTCTATCTTTAAATTGTGTCCCCTTGTTCTTGCATGTCTCTTTTTCTGAAAGATTCTACCCTCTTGGACTTTGTTGATTCCACTGAGGTACTTAAAAGTTTCTATCATGTCCCCCCTCTCCCTTCTTTCCTCAAGGGTATACATATTAAGCTCCTTTAGTCTCTCCTCATACGGCTTCTCTTGCAGACCCTGCACCATTTTAGTTGCCCTCCTCTGGACTGCCTCTATCCTGTCTATGTCCTTACGGAGATGGGGTCTCCAGAACTGGATGCAGTACTCCAGATGAGGTCTCACCAACTGTCTGTACAGAGGGATAACTTCTTCCTGTTTTCTGCTGCTGATGCCTCTCCCTGTGCATCCCAGTATACCCCCAGCCCTCCCTACTGCCTTCTCACATCGCTTGCTAACCTTAAGGTCATCTGATATGATTACCCTCAGGTCCCTTTCCTTTTTTGTTGTTGTTACTACCTCCCCCATTGCGTATTCTTCCCCTGGGTTCTTGTTTCCTAGGTGCATTATTTTGCACTTCTTTGCATTGAATCATAGCTGCCATACTTCTGACCATTCCTCCAACCTTGCCAAGTCCCTTCTCATCCTTTCCACGCCTCCTTGTGTATCAACCCTGTTGCAGATCTTTGTGTCTTCTGCAAAGAGGCATACCTTTCCTTCCAGTCCCTCTGCAATGTCACTTATGAAGACATTAAAAAGGACTGGACCCAATACTGAACCCTGTGGTACCCCACTAGTAACCCCTCTTTCTTCAGAGTGGACTCCATTTGCAGTTACTTTCTGTGTCCTGTTGTCCAGCCATTGTTTTACCCAGGCTACCACCCTGGGACCCACTCCCAGGCTGGTTAATATGACTATTAATCTTTTGTGTGGGACTGTGTCAAATGCCTTGCTGAAGTCTAGGTAGGCCATGTCCACAGCCCCTCCCTGGTCTACTACTTTAGTCACCCAGTCAAAGAAATCTATTAGATTTGTCTGACATGACCTTCCCGCTGTGAACCCATGCTGCCTTGGGTCCTCTGCCCCACTGGCCTCTAGGTACTCAACTATTCTTTCCTTCAGAAGTGACTCCATCACTTTCCCTACCACAGAGGTCAAACTGACAGGTCAGTAATTTTCTGCCTCTGTCTTGGTCCCACTTTTGTGAAGGGGAATCACATCCGCCTTCCTCCAGTCCTCGGGTACCACACCATCCTCCCATGATTTATTAAAAAGTGTAGCCAGCGGTTTCACTAGTTCCCTCTTTAATTCTTTTAGAATTCTGGGGTGAATTCCATCAGGCCCCATTGCTTTGTCCACCTTCAGGAGTTCTTGCAGAACCCTTTCTTCTGTGCAAGGACTGGGATCAACCCCCCTACCAAGAGTGCTTCTGTTAATTCGATTAGACACTTCCCCCTCCTCTTTTGTGAATACTGAGCAGAAATATTCGTTCAGTATCCCTGCCTTTTCACTGTCCCCCTCTGCCCACCCACCGTTCCTTCTATTCAGCCTCACTATCCCTCCCTTTGTCTTTCTATGCTCGCTGATGTACCTATAAAAGGTTTTATCCCCCTTCTTAACCGAGTTGGCTATCTTTTCCTCAGTTTGGGCCTTTGCTATTCTGACTTCCCTCCCTGCTTCCTTCTGCCTTAACTGGTACAGCTCTCTGTCCTGCTCCTTCTGTGTTTCCTTATACTTCCGGAATGCTACCTTTTCTTCCTGACTTTCACAGCCACCTTTTAAGAACCATAGTGGCTTTTTCTTTCGTTTTGATTTGTTTATTTGCTTCACACAAAGGCTTGTTGCCTCTGTGATGGCAGTTTTGATGATTCCCCATTGTTGCTCCACACCTCCTTCTAGCCTCTTTGCTAGTGCTTTTCTGAGACACTCTCCCATCTTGCCAAAGTCAGCCCTCCTGAAGTCCAGAACATGGCTGCATTGCTGGTATAAAAACTCCGTATCTGAGCCTGATATTGTATACCTCTTGTCCATTCTTCTATCAACAGGAGGTATAGAATTGGGAGCCTTTAGGATTTTTTGTGTCTATTTCCCAAAAGATTTGTGGAGGGGAATAGACAGTCTCCTGGACTCTGGGATGTCCATAATTTCCACATAATCAGGCTCTTCCTGATCCTCCATTGCCTCCTCCATAGGAAGCTGGAGGGTTTCAGCCACCTTTCTGTAAAACATAAAGTGGGAAGGGGACTCAGAAAGCCTAGGAGGGGATACACCTGAAGGTCTGTCTGGGGAGATGTCCGGTTCCACAGGTACATCCATACTTTCACCATCACCATCATCTTCAAACTCCCCCTCCTCCTCAAACTCCGGTTCATAAAATTCTTCAGGGGTATATTCTTGAACCGGGGGAACCGATCGAACCAAACCCCTGCCAAAAGGTGCGGATCAGTCGGAACGGGTAGTAGATTCACAATCCAGATAAGCTCTCGCTATTTCTCGCGGTCGGAACATGAACTTCTGGATCCGGACCAGTCGATTTTTCTTTGTGTTTTCTTTTTGTCAGAACCGATCCCTTGGGATCGGCTCTCCTTTTGCCTGAAGAAGTATCACCCTGGTCAGAGGGCACTCCTTCTGGTTCGGTCGGAACCGAACCAGGCTGGCCATCTGGGTCAGCAGACTTCTCGGCCTCCTTTTCCCTCAGTCTACCTAATCTCTTTTCCAGGGTAGATTCTTAAAATGTTTACACATTTGGCAGTCTGTATCGAGGTGTTCAAACCCCAGACAATAAACACAGGTGGCGTGGAGATCGGCCTTAGCAAAGACCTCCTCACACTCACTGCAGTGTTGAAACCCAGTGGGCCCGGTTTTTTTCTTGGGTTTCTCAGACATAGCCAGCCTAACCAACTTACCCTTTTTATGGCAACTGCCAGGCAAGACTCCCTTATCGGTTCCTACCCGTGTCAAGGGTATTAGAAAAAAGCATACAAAACATGTTTCTTTTTAGAACCAATAAGGACCGGTAACCACACACTAAATAAAGATACAAGTACTAACTACAAATGATCAGTTCAGCTGAACCGACCTACACTTTTACAAGTTCCACACAGAAAAACAGTACAAAACCTATATAGTACTCACGGCACCACAGACAGAGACTGAACTATGCGGAAAAAAATTTTGGTTAAAAACCGACACTTAACCAACACTTTAACTGACTTTCGAACTGAGCTGCAGGAGAAATCTCCAGAGCGACTGTTCAGTGAGGCGGAGTAAAGAATCTGACGGTTAGTTTTCAAAGGGCTCCAGACAGAGACACCAACTGAACTCGAGCTCAGCATTCTATGCTCTGCATAGAAAGTTAACTCTTTGTTCTCCAGGGCAGTTTAAAGGCTGGGGCTAACTGCATTTGTCAGAATACAGCAAGACTTCAAGTTGTTTGAAACTAAGCTTCTCTAAAACAAATAAGAGGTCCCAGGGAGGGACAGGGTCCCTGTTAGGAGGTTTCAGATGCAGTATGCCCCACAAGAAAGTGTGGGAATGGTCCAACTGGGAAAGAGTCTTGCCTTCAATAGGTGCATGGTATGCAGAGATGATGGATAAGTGCACCTTAATCGAAGAGTAGCGCAGGCCTGAGTCTGAAAGAGAGGGAAAGAAGGTACTCTAGAACTAAATTCACCAGACAGGTGAAGGGATCCAGGTGATTAGCAGTGGCCCATATACAGAATCGCTTCCACTCCATAGCATAAGTGACTCTAGTGGAAGGCTTCCTGGCTGCCACTAGGACGTCTGCCACCCAAGCAAAAGTCCCAAATAGGGCAACTGCTAGACTTGCAGGAGCCATGCATGAAGGTGTAGTGACCTGGGGTCCAGATGGACCAGAGTTCCCTGCTCCTAGGAGAGCAAATCAGAGCACAGAGGCAGGGGAATCGGAAGCTCCACTGCTAGTTGCTGGAAGCGTGGAAACCATGGTGAAGACTGACACAGATAACATCTACTAGGTTCCAGGAGGGGAGGCAGGGAGGGAGGTCAGAATACAGCAAGACTCCATTAGAAGAAACAACATTACTATGGTGAGTAATTTTGTTCTTCAAACAACATGAAGTCTTGCTGTATTCTGACTATATGCAGGCTACCAAGCAGTACCCCCTTGGAGGAGGGAGTCACAGAACCTATTTTGGGAACAGGCTCTGCAGCACAGCTGTGCCAAACCTAGCATCATTTCTTGACTGAATGTCCAGAGAGTAATGCTTGGTAAATGTGTGAACAGTTTTCCAGGTGGCTGCTTTACAGATTTCCACTAAGGGTATATCTCTAGCTGCTGCAACTGAAGCAGCTGTACCTCTGGTAGAATGAGCCATCAGGCCTGAGGGAGGCTCTTTCCCAAGCTCTAAATAGGAAAACTAGATAATGGAGACAATCCACCTGGCAGTAGTTCTCTTGGTGGCAGGTTTACCCTTTCCCACTTCTCCATAAGTGAGAAACAACTGAGAGCAGTCATTTCTATGGGCCTTAGTGTGTTCTGTGACACTTGGACAGCTGGTTCTGATTACTCTGATTTTTGTAATAAAACAAATGTAGTGTGATTGTCTGTCATGAGAAATCCTGTGCTCCTGGGATGACCCCCAGGCATCACTTCAAAGGACAGGATATGTTAAACAGCGGATCTCTGTAATCTGATTAACTTCAAAAGACTCGCATTTTATGGTCTTGTTGTTGAGCTGTGCTTCTTTGAAGGCCAGGAACTAAAATATCCATTTTATGACGTCCTCAGGAAGGTCAGTTAATTGCACCTGGTGTCACAAAGCATATTACACCTCAGTGAGATCTGGCAGAGAGAGTCATAAAAAGTCATTTGATGTCTTTGAGAGAGGAAACTGCTCATAGATCAAAGAAGTAATTTGGAAAATGTGTTTTGCTGAAGTCACAGAATTTAATACCTCTTGATAGGACATCCTGTTTTGTATAATTTTTATATTCTGACAGGGAGGAGCTAGGTGACCTCATGGAAGAGGTTGGCAAAGACAGTTTTAAACTGTATTCTGTATTCCATTAAGGCCCTAGACACATTGAGGAACTTAAAACGGTTTAAGTGCCTTAAAACAGTTTAAATCCCCCTAGTACTGTTTGCAGACAGACTACAAGCCCCATGAAACGTTTTAACAAAAGTGTTTTTAACTCTGCTAGATACCTAGTCTTAAAACCATTTTAAAAATGTTTTGGAGCTAACATGGTTTTACTTACAGGTCTGTCCAGGAGTAAAACTGTTTTAAATTGTAATGGTTTAACTAAAACAATTCTAGCTGCAGTGTATCCAGGCAAGCACAGTTCTGTGTGTTGGACTTAACACAAAATAGTTACAAGGAGAACAGGTTTAACACTAGCAGTGTGGCCACACTAAACCGTTATCAGAAATGGTTCCTGAGTAGTGTGGCTGCACTGAAATGGTTTAGCTAAACTGGTTTTAAAAATGGTTTTCAAAAACAGTTTTGTAGTGTGTCCAGGGCCTTAGACACATTCTTGTTTGGAGACTCTGAAGCAATAACATTTACTTCAAGCACTGTTAGAAGATATACATTAGACAGACAAGTCTAATTGTCTGGTGGTAGGAATTTGTACTTTTTAAACCTTGTTCTTTTAAGTGATTGTATGCGTTGTGATATATTGTTCTGTATTTACATTTTTATCTATTTTAAAGTAAATCTCTGTTTTAAAGAGACTGCTTGGTGTGCCTTCGAAATTCTTTCTTTGACAAGTGAAGCATATATGGTTAAAGTTGACACTGTGCACAGCTTAATGGTAATACCAAACTGAGAAAAGGTAAGAGTTTATCTGAGGTCTTTCACAGAGTTTTTAAGGGTTCATTCTGTACACCTGGTTAGGTGCCCGTAGGCGAAAGATATCTGGCATTCCCCGAAGAGCAGAATTATCTGAGCCTGTACATTGGGTACGCTAGCAAGAGGTTCATAGTTTGAATCCCTCCAGAACTTGAGACCAAAGGTGATTCGGACCCACAAAACAGACAGGAGGATTACCCTGTTCTGTTCCTGTTCCTGTTCACAATACTGCACTCGGAGGTTGGCACTGTGGGAGCAGAGGGCCTAACCTGCTGAGTGGGGTTGTGACAGATTGGTTGGCAGTGGTGCAGATAATTTTGGTATTACAAGCTTTTATTGTTCAGTGTGTCAACTTGATACTGTACAGCTTACTTGCCAAGAAAGGGCAATTATTTCTTTTTTAAAAGGAAACAGAACTATATCACTTGGCTTACAGTCAAGTTCCTACCAGTTTTATTTATTTTTTTCTCTAAAGTGCAAGTTAGAATAGCCGTAGTTATGGAAAAATAAGATGGCTTCCAACTACAGTGGGCACACTGTAGACTACTTTAAGCAGTTGTGAGGGACAGAGGAGTCCCGTACGAGGTGAAAGCCACCAAACAGAACCTCGTGGATGCACTGATGGTAGAAGATACCCAGAGCATCGAGTCACAGACAGTGACTGTAAGGGACCGAACCTTGAGTGTTGAAGGGCTAGTGGCCAGTGCTGTGTCCAGATCCAATGAGGACAGCAGCAGGGCCAGTGCCAGCGAAGGGCCACAGCAGCAGGGGAAGGTCGCCAGCATTCTGGAGCCAGAAGTACTCAGGCTGCAGACTGAATTGCACAGAACGGAGCTGGAGTTCCAGAGAGAAGAGAAGCGAGAACAGCAAGCTGCAGAGGAAGAGAAGAGGGAGTGAGAACAGCGAGCTGCAGAGGAGAAGAGGGACCTTGAACAGCGTGAGGTGGACCGTGAGCACCAGAGGCAACATGAACGGGAGAAGATACAACTCCAATCACCATTACCAGAGCAGGTAAGTGGCTTGGGTTTAACTGGGACTACAGGACTGGGTTACAAATTTAATTCCAAATTGATAGCCGAATTTAAAGAGGGGGAGGATATGGATGCCTTTTTAAATTCTTTTGAAAAAGTTTGTATTCAGGCTAAAATTCCTAGGGAGTCCTGGAGCTTCCAGCTATCCCCGCTACTTACCAGAAAAGCTCGAGATCCATTGGGTCAAATGGACAATGAGGACAGTAATGATTACAGCAAACTTAAAGCTGCACTGTTAAAGAAATTTGAATTAACTGCTGAATCATACAGAGCTAAATTCCATAAGCTCAAGAGAAGTCCTGACATGAGCTACGAGGAGCTTGCCATGAAACAACGTCAGTTTTTAAAACGTTGGTGGGAAGGAATTGAAGTAAACCCTGTAGATAAAATTGAAAATGTGATTCTGTTAGAACAGTTCTTCTGGGCATGCCCAGCAGAGCTAAAAACCTTGCTGGAGGACCGAGTTCCCAAAACAGTGCAAGTGGCTGCTGAACTCTCGGACTGCTATGCCAAGAGCAGACCTGCTCTGAGAGCGAATGGGGTAGGTATGGCAGCACAGAAAGGGAAAAGCGCACCTTCAGGACAGCTAAAACCCTCACTGCCTCCACTGAAACCAGTTAGCCCCAGGCTTCAGAGAAAAGATTTCTCTAAGAAAATAAATGAATGTTGGTTGTGTAAAGAAATGGCATATTGCCAGACAGTGTCCCAAAATAATGAGCAATATGCAAGGTGGTGCTAGGAAAGAAGTGGATTATTTGTGTGTCCCTGGAAGCATGCCTGTGAACATGAGGGAACACATGCACCCAGTCATGGTGAATGGTGTACAGACGCAAGGGTTAAGGGACACAGGGGCATCCCTGACATTGGTAAAAGGGGAACTACCAGAGCCTAGTCAGCTTATACGCACAAATAATCGCACTGTACAGGACTTTACTGGTGAGGAGAAAACATTGCCCCTCGTTAGTGTTCTCCTAGACTGGGGTGAAATGGGGGAACTGTGCAACAGGTGGCTGTAGCCAAAATGTTAGCAGTGGACGTCATCCTTGGCAACAATCTCCAACAAGGGATGGTGTGTGCAGTTACCCACAGCCAAGCGGCCAGGGAAAATTGTAGTTCCCCGAACCCCACAGAAGCTATTGTGGAAACCACTGGGAGGCTAGTTCCCCAGCATGTGTCTCCAGATGGGGAGACTAATGAAAAGGGGGTAGAAATTTCCCCAGTAGCAGTTAACCACACAGCTACGGAGGGTTACTCCAAAGAGGGAGGTGTGATCCACTGTCAGAGGGTTAGGGAGGACAATTTATTTATTTAGCTTTTGTTGACCGGGTAAGTGCACTAGACAAATCCTGCCTATTTTCAGGCACGACCCGGGGGGAAGGGGATACAGATGAATGGCAACTGACCTTGAACCAGATTAAGCTGTTGGTGGTATTTTTAGTGAATGAGGGAAATTTGGCCAGGACACCGGGGAAATTCCCCTACTCTTTTCGATAAGTGCCATGGGATCTTTAACATCCACCTGAACTACCACCAATCCTGGCAGATGATCCTGAGTGCCCTGATGCTAGTGCTAGGGACCCTAGTTTAGAGACTTAAGGGGACCTGTCCCATGCCTTGGGAATGTGTGAGGAGTTTGCAGCTGCTCAGAGAAGTGACACTAGTCTAGAGAAGCTGAGGGCTTGGGCAGACTCTGACGGAGCACAAGGAGGTGATGGTAAGCATAAGATTTATTGGGAAAATGGACTGATGTATACTCAGGCTGTGCAGAAAGAAGGAAGGGGTGCTAGGCAGGCAGCTTGTCATTCCCCAGGGGTATTGTGAGCAGTTGCTCAAGACTGCACATGATATTCCCTTGTCTGGTCATCTGGGAATCGCATGCACTACACAGCGGTTGGCCCAACTTCACCCAGCAGGTGAAGGAGTATTGCAGGTCTTGTCACCAGTGCCAAGAAATAAGGAAGGTGGGCAAGAAAACCTAAGCCACCCCGATTCCATTGCCCATAGTGGAGGAGCCATTCCAGAGGGTGGGAATGGATATTGTGGGGCCTTTAAATACACCCAGCTCCTCAGGGAAGAGATTCATCCTGACTGTGGTGGATTATGCCACACAGTACCTAGAGGTAGTCACCCTATCTTCACTGAGGACAGACAAAGTGGCAGATGCCTTACTTGGGATTTTCTCCCATGGTGGGTTTCCACAGGAGGTAATCACCAATCAAGGAGGTTCCTTCATGTCAGACCTGATGAAATGTTTGTGGGAGAAGAGTGGGGTGGTGCAGAGATGCACGACACCATATCACCCACAAGCCAATGGGCTTGTTGAAAGATTTAATGGTACCCTGAAGTTAATGCTCCAGGCATTTGCTGAACAGCATTGGAGGGACTGGGAGAAATACCTTCCCCACCTGTTGTTTGCATACAGGGAGGTGCCCCAAGAGTCAACAGGATTTTCCCCCTTTGAACTCTTATATGGATGCCAGGTACATGGGCCCCCTAGACTTGATCCGGGAGGACTGGGAAGGCAAACACGCCACCCAGGGAACTCCCATAGTGGATTACATCCTTAGGTTTAGGGAAAGGCTGAAGGAGCTAATGGAGACAGCCCAGAGCAACCTGGCAGCTGCCCAACAGAAACAAAAAGTGTGGTACGACCGCAGACCCAGAGCTCACTCATATATGGTGGGTCAGGAAGTCATGGTCCTTATTCCGGTCCAGAAAGACAAGCTGCAGGCTGAGTGGGCAGGACCGCACAAAGTAGTTAGAAAGGTAAATGATGTGAACTATATTACAGAGTTACCTGACCGAAAACAGACAGAAAGGATGTACCATGTCAACATGATGAAGCCATATGCTAATAGGGCCGACATGGTGTTTGCAGTGTATATTCTTGGGGAAGGGACGGACAAAGGAGACCCCCTTCTGGACTTGCTGGAAGAAAGTAAGCAGGAGTCCTCTGTGGAGGCTGTAAAATTGTCTCCCCCACTGGCCCCGGACAAGATCCAGGAAGTAAGGGAGGTTTTAGCAGACTGTGCCCCATTGTTTAGCGCCAAGCCTGAACCAACCCCCTTAGCAACACACAATGTGGAGACAGGGACACAGACGCCCATACGGCAGACAGCATATCAGGTGTCAGAGGCTGTCCAAAAAGACATTAGGAGGGAAGTGGAGGAGATGATGGATTTAGGTGTAATCCAGAGATCCCACAGGCCCTGGGCCTCACCTGTAGTCCTTGTGCCCAAGCCAGATGGCTCTACTCATTTCTGTGTGGACTATCGTGGACTGAACACAGTCACAAAGTCAGACGCCCACCCAATGCCCCAGACGGACAAACTCCTGGACAAGTTGGGAGGGGCGACCTACCTTTACGACCACTGACCTGACCAAGGGGTATTGGCAGGTAGAATTAACAGACAGAGCTAGGGAGAGGTCGGCCTTCATCACTCTGATAGACTTACTTGAATTTAAAGTAATGCCTTTCTGAATGAAGAATGCCCCAGCCACTTTCCAAAGGTTGGTGAACCAGGTGTTAAATGGTGCTGAGGAGTACGCCGTGGCATACCAGGATGACACTGCCATCTTTAGTGCCAGCTGGGAGGAACACCTGTCCCACCTTAGGGAAGTGCTGGGCAGGATACAGAGCGCTGGGGTCACTGTCAAAGCTGAGAAGTGCCAGATGGCCATGGGAGAAGTGGCATACCTCGAGCATGTGCTAGGCCAGGGACAGCTCCGTCCTAACCAAAAAAAAATTGAGGTGATCCAGGCGTGACCCAGACCAGAAACACAGAAGCAGGTCAGGAGTTTTCTCGGGACAGCAGGGTACTATATCAAATTTATACCCAATTACAGTGCCCTGGCTGCTCCCCTATCTGACCCGGTAAAGAAAAGGATGCCAAAGAAAATTACCTGGGGACCAGCATGTGAAGAAGCCTTTACCAGACTGAAGGAGGCACTGTGCAGTGCTCCTGTTTTGACAAGTCCAGACTATAGATTATAGTTCAGACTGACGCCTCAGACGTGGGTATTGGGGCAGTACTGAGTCAGACATCCAACCAAGGGAAAGATCACCTGATAGTGTACCTGAGTAAAACGTTACTTCCCAGGGAGCAGAGATACTCTACTGTGGGAAGGGAGTGTCTTGCCACAGTGTGGGCCCCCAAAGAAGTTGGAGCCATACTTGTATGGGTAGCATTTTGTGGTACAAACTGACCAAAACCCCCTGGTTTGGCTGACGCAAATGGGAAAGACTAATGGTAGATTGTTAAGATGGAGTCTTGCTTTGAAAGGGTGTGACATGACAATCTTACATAGGGCTGGAGCGAAAAATCAGAACTCAGATGGCATGTTTCATGTCTATGAGGAGTGAACTGATTTGGGAAGCTCATACCATGCAGGGGATAGAGCCCCCAAATTCAGTCTAGGTGGGGAGGATGTGACACTTGGACAGCTGGTTCTGATTACTCTATGACTTTTTTAATATAAAAAATGTAGTGTGATTGCCATGAGAAATCCTGTGCTCCTGGGATGACTCCCCCCCCCCCCCAACCAGGCATCACTTCAAAGGACAGGATATGTTAAACAGCAGATCTCTGTAATGTGATAAACTTCCAAAGATTTGCATTTTATGGTCTTGTTGTTGACCTGTCTTTGAAGGCCAGGAAGAAAAAATTACTCACCTTAGTAATTATGTTTCTTCTCAGTGATACTCAGGTATTCATAACTTTCTGCAGTAAGCCTGAAGGGTTGAACTGCCCGGAGAGATGGAACTTATGCAAATGATGGAATCATCTGCATGTGACAACTTTTCAAATGCAGCCCTACAGTAACTGTCAAGGTTCTAAACCTCTTCAGATTTCCTAGGAGCCTGAATAAACCAATGCTAGAGTAAAATTCAGCGCCAGCACTCTGATTGGAGGATCTCAGCCTCACTGACTTCTTCCTGCTGGTTTCCATTTTACCTTGCTTCATTAGAGATGTTTATCAGTGCTGCTGACCCTGGCAGACTATCCTTTTTTGTAAAGCAAGAATTTCATTTTTTTTTGTCTGCTTTCTCATTTGCAAATTATACTACATAGCCACTAGAGGGCTACAACAGCTGTCTTTTCTATTAAAGAGGAAACACATTATATTTTCTACTTCCTCTTCTGCTCTAGTGGACCTGGGATACCTCTCTTTCTGAGGACCATCCCCGGGGTTTTTCTGCCCGTTTCTCAGGCCGAACCATGCTCATCCACTAAGGCTGCAAGACTTGAACGCCTGCCCCCACTCCCGTTCTGTACTGGTACAGCAGGGCCAGAAACAGAAATGAAAGCTACAGACTAATCTTGCCACACCAGATTGCAGCCTTGAACCACCCCACTGGCTCAGCTGCAAAGCATTGCTCCACAGGTACGTTCAGTGCCAAAACCACCTCTCAGCCAACAAAAGGATTCTGAACTTATGACACCTGATCACCAATTGGTCTAGGCTTCTAGTGGCATTTACTGCCGGCTGTTGTGGCATTTAGATCTACCATGGGAAATCACAGCTGGTTCCTCGGTGTGTCACTAGCTTTACTAGTACTCAGCTCAATTCTTCGGAACCCTCATCCCTCCTTAAAGTGGAATGACCCTTGCACTTCTCCCTGTCCTGCGTCCAACAACTCCTTTCAGGTAGCCATTCTAGACTATTTGGCTTCTCAGCTGTCTCTGCCGGGGAGTGGGACATCTCCCGAGTGGCCTCTGCAGAGTACTCTCCCATCCAGACTTGAGACTTCCTACTCATGGCAAATTTCTGCCGGGATACTAGTGGCTGCAACACTAGGCCAGTATAACACCAGGAGTGGGTACAGGCCTACCCATCAACAATGCCTCCCCTACTGCCCAAAAAATAGTGTTTACAAATTACAGTTTGCTGCCTTAAAAAGAATCCTGCTTCTTTTACTATTGTGCTCAGGCAATGTCGAACTCAACCCAGGACCATTAGACACCCTTGCTTCTCCATCAGACCTGGAGGGTATCATAGGAATATCTTTTATGCATCTTAATGTCTGTAGTTTGCTGAAAAAGTTCACCCTTATCCAGGCTTGGGTGAGCCATACCCTACCAGACGTCCTAGTGATCACTGAGACCTGGCTTAGGTCAGCCACCCCAGACAATGAAATCAATATCCCAAATTATTTACTCTTCCGAGCAGATAGGCAATCAAGAGGAGGTGGGGTGGCAGTTTATGTAAGGGACAAATACTCAGCCGCATGCATAGACGCATCATCCTCCCCCAAAGAATTTGAGTGCTTGGCCCTAAAGATCGAACTTTCTCCTTCCAGTGCACTCTGTGTAATAGGCTACTACAGGCCCCCTTCTTAAGACCTCATCTCCTGTCTCACCTCAGTTCCGTGCTGGGGCTCAGTTCCTTGAAACTATTATCTTGGCGACCTGAACTATGATTGGCTATCAAGTGCATCAGCTCCCTTGAAATCCTTTTGTGACACTCTAGGGCTGGTGCAACTCATTGGCGAGCCTACTCACCCAAATAAAAAGAACCTTAACAACAGCTCCCTCTTGGATGTAATTTTGGTTAGCAAGCCACACCTGTTCTCTCATGTCGGATCATTGTATAATCACCACCATTAGATCCAAGCACAACACACAGTTTGAGGCAAAGTTGTCTATCAAGAGGTGCAGATGCAACTTTGATTTGTTTGCTTTCGTCCACGACTTGAAACATTCACCGCGATGGCAGGAATTCTTCCTAGCCAAAACGGTTAACAGGGCATATACTATTTTTTACGATATTTTAAGTGAGGCTTTAAATAAGCATGCACCATTGGTTAAGGTGCGGGTCAGGAGCAGCACCTGCTGTTGGTTCTTGCCTGAGCTCAAAGCTTCCCTGTTAGAAAGTGATACTTTATGGAAAAAATCCCAAAGAAGCAAGAATGACTCGGATTGGTGTCTTTTTAAGAGAGCATGTAACAAGTGCACCAAGTTGGTCGCAGCAGCCAAGGCCGCCTACTATCGTTCGGAGCTAGCCTCTGCCTCAAGAAATCCTACAAAGCTCTGGAAAACATTAAAAGACATGTCTGGACACGCATCTGGTAATTCCATTCCAGCAAAAATAAAGTCCGGTGGCATTGTTATTGCTAACTGAGCGGAGATATTGGAAGCCCTCAATAAACTTTTTTGCAGTGGCAGGGCTAGCATTTGATACTTCTCCTGCCAATAACCTCCGCACAGCTCAGGGCCCACCAACCCACGAGTCCCCCTCTACCGAGGAGGCCTTCTCCCTCCTGCCTGTCTTTCTAAAAGAGGTGAAAGACCTACTGCTGCAACTGGACACCAGGAAGGGAGCAGGCTCTGACTTCATAGAGCCATACTGTCTGAAATGTGCCTGCCATGTGCTTGCGGTGCCAATCACCCACCTATTCAACATGTCACCCTTCCAGGGTAGCCTCCCCCCTCAATGGAAAATAGCCCATGTCATCCCTCTATTAAAAGCAGGTGACCCCTGCAATCTAAATAATTACAGACCGATCTCCCTCCTCCCCATCCTGTCTAAATTACTAGCAAAAATAGTGTGTGGCCAGCTAGGGAATACTTAGAATCCAGAAGCCTATTAAACCCGGTTCAGTCTGGATTCACAGCAAAGCACAGCACCATAACAGCCCTAGCTAAGGTGACCAATGATTGGCTCCTAGATCTTGACAAGAAGAAGCATGTCTGTGCTGTTTTCTTGGATCTTAGTAAGGCATTTGACACAGTCGATCACAGCCTGCTTCTTTCCTCCCTAAGCACCTTAGGCCTGGACCATAAATCTATGTGCTGTTTGCAGACTACCTTGGAGAACGGAAACAGCAGGTTAAAGCTGAAGGTGATCTTTCTCCATTAAAACCTATGCTGAGGGGCATGCCCCAGGGCTGTATCCTTGGTCCCCTCCTCTTTGCAGTCTACATTAACAACATCAATGACCCCATCAAAAAAGCCAACATCTACTTATTCGCGGACGACACTGTACTGTACTTGAGTCGTCCCACACTGGAAGCAGCCTGTGAAGACCTCCAAGCTGAATTTAACCTTCTACAATACCAGCTCATAAACAAAAAGCGTTTGCTCAATGCGAAAAAGACAAGAGACATGCTCTTCTCCCCCTCCTTGCATGTGGCAATTCCTGCTCGGGGGGGGCAGCTATCCCACAAATTACCACTGTTCTTGGAGAAACACTAGAGTACGTACTGTAGCTAAATTCAAATATCTAGGAGTTTGGCTCAATCATAAACTTTCCTTCGCCGACCTTCTCGAAGAACTACAGAAGAAACTAAGGCAAAGATTAGGACTATTCTACAGAATTAACCACCTGCTCACAAAGGAGGCCAAGATTCAACTGGTTCAAGCTACTTTCCTATCTTTACAGATTATGCGGATCTGCCTCCACAGCCACTGCACTGCCTCTGCACTGGCTAAGTTGGACACCCTCTACCACAGAGCTATCAGGTTCATTACTGGCCTTCCACTTTCCACACACCTGCTCCCTGTACTCATCGTTAGGCTGGACTTCCTTCACTATAGAAGGAATAGAAACGCCCCCTATGTGCCTTCAGAGCGGTGACCAACAAGTTCCCCCATATGTCTTAGATTGTATTCCCCAGAGTGTGTTAGGCACCTACGCTCTAAGGAGCTATTCCCTAATTGCCCTCCAAGTTCCAAGGGTCAAAACTTGTTTCAGCAAAGCTACTCTAAGCTTCTCTTTACCCACATTGTAGAATGGTTTTCAAAGGAACTTGAAGCTGAGCTGCCCTGTTAGCCTGAATATCTTCAAGGCGCTCTATGATCGCTACTACGAAAGCACCTTGCAAATGTTTTCTCACTGCTAGCCCACAAATTCCGCAACTCCCCCTTTCCATCCTGACGCTCGCCATGTTTCTAACCCTGGCTCTCACTCTTTCCCTATTAACTCTTCCTGCTGCACCCACCCTTCCCTGTCCACTCCAGCCTGGCTAAAGTCCCACCCCATCCACAATAGTGTTCCAATTATCTACCCCTCCACCGTCATTATCATAATAAATAAGTACACGACAGCCATCGTCACTTTCTGTGGTTTTGGCTCAATTTTTCCCCCAGTCGTCGGTAATATATTCCTCTTCTTTACCTCTCCAACCTGCCACCCCATACACGGCCTCTTTTCCCTATATGTGTAATTGCCGGCTGCCTCACACAAAAGATCTCTGCTTATAATCCCTGTTTGCCTATGGTTGATTGTACATCTGCTGACTTCTTCAATTGTAAAATAATGCTGTTTTTTTTATTTCAACCTTGTATTGTACTGTATACACTGTATATACTTTTTCTTCCTTGTATATTATTGCTTTTTGTATACCTGCTTCTGTACTGTACTTTGATGTGTTCATGACCAGGTCCACCTTGCAAATAAGCCTTGCTCAATGGTGCCTGCCTGGATAAATAAAGATTTTGATTGATTGAAAATTTTTTAAATTATTCGAAAGAAATAATTAAATGTTTACCCCAATTGAAGTAGGGGAGAGCTCCAACTGGAACCAAGAACGCTTAAAAACTCTAAGGAACTAAAATGTCAGAAAACTCTAAGGGTTTAAGACCCAAAAACCTGTTTTATAAATTGGACCACTATGAGAGGATACTTGCACACATTGTGTTGTACCCTTTTATGGTAGCGCAGCATGCGGAGTGCAGAGGCTGAGTTCTGGAAGGGGAGGAGAGAGGGAAGTTATGAATACCCAAGTTTCACTGAGAAGAAACATAATTACTAAGGTGAGTATTTTTTTCTTCTAACCCCAGTAATACTCAGGTATTCATAACTTTCTGCAGACTTGAAAGCAGTACCACAGGAGGTGGGAACAGTACACCTATTTAGGAAAAAGACTCTGCAGGACTGCTGTGCCAAACCTAGCATCACTTCTAGCCTGGATATCTAAATTGTAATGCTTAGTAAAGGTGTGTACTGTCTTCCAGGTAGCTGCTTTACAGATGTCCACCAATGGGACATCCTTTACAGCTGCCAAGGTGGAAGCTGTTCCTCTGGTAGAATATGCCCTCAATCCCGTTGGGGACTCCCTTACCAGCCCTTGTATAACAAAATTGAATACACTGGACAAGCCAACGAGAAATGGACCTTTTAGAGTCTGGAGTACCTTTTCCTACATCCCCATAGGTCAGAAACAACCGTTTCTTGTCCTGCCTGTGATCCTTAGTGGCTGTGATATAGTAACTAAGGGCCCTTTTCACATCAAGGCTATGAAGCCTTCTTTCACCATGCGTAGAGTGCTCAGTGAAAAAGATAGGTAGGGTGATGGATTGGTTGATATGGAAATCAGAGACCACTTTTGGTAGGAATGTTCTGTTTGTTCTCAGTACCACCTAATCCCTGTGAAAGGAGATATAATCCTGCTCTACAGACAGAGTCTGCAATTCACTTATTCTTCTGGCAGAAGTGATTGCCACTAGAATAACTGTCTTTCAAGTGACATATTTGAGCTGAGCCGTCACCATAGGCTCAAATGGATGCCCCATTAGCTTGGCAATGCAAACATTAAGATCCCATGCTGGCACTGGCACCCTGTGAGGGGGGTGCAAATGGATCAAGCCCTTAAAGAATTTCCTAAAAATAGGGTCTGAGGCAAGAGATACTGTAGTACCAGCAGAAATGTAAGCAGACAAGGCTGCAAGGTGTACTTTAAGTGAATTGGGCTGCAAACCCAAAGAATGCAAATGGGAGAGATAATAGAGAATGACTGAAATGTCAGCCTGTAATGGAGTAAAATCCCTAGAGGAGCACCAGATTGAAAATCTTTTCCATTTAGAGGAGTAGGTGTTCTTAGCAGAGGGTTTCCTATAGCTCCTTAGAATATGAAGTACTGATTCAGAAAGTTTCAAACCAGCATATTCTAATTCCTCAAGACCCAAGCCTTGAGGTTGAGGGATTTGAAGTTTGGGTACAACAAGGTCCCCTGGTTGGAAGTCAATAGATTGTATGACTGAGGTAGCCATATTGGCTTGGCCACTGACACTGAGAGCATCAGGGAGTACCATGGCTACCTGGGCCAATCCGGGGATATTAAGATCAGGGACGCTGAATGGGACCTGAGCTTGAGTAGCACCCTGAAGACCAGAGGGAAGGGAGGGAAAGCATAAAGGAACCTTCCTGACCAATCCAGAGTCAAAGTCATCCAGTGGCAGAGTGCCCTGATCCAGTGGTCTGCAACAATACTGAGGCAGGTGGTGGTTCTGGTGGGATGCGAGCAAGTCCACCTCTGGAGTACCCCATCTTCGGAAGATTACATTTACCACTTGCTTGTTCAAGGTCCATTCATGATGGGCCTGGTTGATTCGACTTAATGTATCTACTAGGGCATTGTCCTTTCCTGGTAGGTAGACTGCCTGGAGGGAAACTTCCAGAGAGCATGCCAGAGTCCAAATTCTCATTGCCTCTGTGCAAAGAGGCCCTGACCTGGTACCTCCCTGCTTGTTGGCATAGTACATTATGGTGGTATTGTCTGTACTACCTTTGACTGTACCAGCTCTGAGAAAGCCTTTAGGGCTAGATAAACAGCCCTGAGCTCCAGCAAATTTACGTGCTGTAGGGAGTCTGAGGTTGACCAGGTGCCCTGGGTTGTGTGTTCTCCCAAGTGGGCACCCCAGCCCAATAGGGATGCATCTGTTGTAAGAACCATCGAGGGAAGATCCCTCTGAAAGGGAACACCCTCCCTTAGATTGGATGCCTCTTTCCACCATAGCAAAGCTTGGAGAAGAGTTCTTGTAAGCGGAATGGGCTTCGATAGGGAATCTTTTCTCTGATTCCAGTGAGCCTTGAGATGGAACTGAATGTCCCTCATTTGAAATCTGGAACCCAATACTGTGGCTGTAGATGCTGCCATATGACCCAGAAGCTGTAAAAAGTGCCTTGCAGGCTTGCTTTTGTTCAGAATGAAACAGTTTGCCACCAACTGAAGATTTTGTACTCTGTCCAGAGGAATATAGGCCCTGCCTTGCAGGGCGTCTATCTCTGCCCCTATGAACTGTAACTTTTGGGTAGGAATGAGGACTGATTTCTCGAGGTTGAGAATGAATCCCAGGGATTTAAAAAGATTTTGTGTGAGGCTTAAAAACTGGGAAACCTGCTGAGGCGACTTGCCCACCAACAGCCAGTCATCCAGATATGGAAAAACTGCTACACCCTTTCTTTGAAGGTATGCCACCACTGGAGCCAGGCACTTTGTGAATACCCTTGGGGCCAAAGAAAAGCTAAAAGGCAGGGTTGAAAACTGGTAGTGACCTGAGGGGAGTTTGAATCTGAGGTATTGTCTGTGAGACTCTCTTATGGGGATGTGGAAGCATGCGTCCTTTAAGTCCAGTGATGCCAACCAGTCTCCCTTCTAGATTGCTGGCAGGATCAATGCTAAAGTTACCATTTTGAACTTTAGTCTTTTTAGATGTTTGTTCAGGGATCTGAGATCCAGTATAGGCCGCCACTCCCCACTTTTCTTTATGGTGAGGAAGTATTTGGAATAAAAAACCCTTCCTCTGAGGGTGCTTGGAACGATTCCACTGCTTTTAAAAGCAGGAGTTTCTGCACCTCTGCCTCCAGCAAGGTGTCTTCTGCCCGGGATGGTACCCTGAAATCCCTGGCTACTAGAGGAGGAAGGGATTTGAAATTCAAAGACAGACCCTGACCCACCACTTCCAGGACCCACTTGTCCGAAATGATAGAAAGCCAATTCTGGAGGAAGTGGGAGAGTCTGCCTCTGATAGGGAGTGAGGAGGTGGCCTGTACTTCAGGGGGTCTGTTTAGCCTGGGGTGGAGGTTGTGCTTGAGCTCCATGCCTAGATCCCCTTTGACCCCTGCCCCTAAAGTATCCCTGCTGTGGATACTGTTGGTGTTGGGGTATGGCCACTGGCTGAAAAAAGGGCCTGGAATGAAAAGGCCTGTACTTCCGCCCCATAAGGCCTGGTGGATGGAGAAGCTCTGTTTCTACTAGAGTTGCTCCTGTAAGTGGCCTTACACCCATCTACCTTCTTCATATATGCCACAGTGGATTCCCAAAAGAGCATTTCCTCCAAGGGAAAAGCCAGTGCCTTAGCTTGTGTGTCAGCAGTGAGATTTGTAGCTCTCAGCCAAGCAAATCTCCTCTGGGCTACCGTATTTGCCACCCATCTGGCTGCAGTGTCATTGGTATCAGCAGCCATTTGGAATTGGTATTTAGCTGCCTCCAGCCCAAACCTAGCGGTCTCTGCTAGGTCATCTGATAGGGGTGAAGGAGCTTTTTGAGAGATGGCCAATACTGTCTGCCACAGGGACTTTTGGTACTGGGCAGCATAGGCCTGAAAATTAGTCTGTCTCATGGCTAGGGAGACTGACAGATAACCTTTCCTAGCCATGCTGTCTATCTTCCTAGAGTCCTTATCTGGTGGATGGGAAGCCAGAGGGACTCTAGCCTTATCACAGGCCGCCTGCTGAATAACCCCTTGGTGGTCTGGATGACAGAACAGGAACTCTGCGTCTTCTCCTTCCAGCTGATATTTCTTGCCCAGCCTCTTATCCAGAGGAAGGACAGAATTTGGGGTCTGCAACAACTTCAGAGTATCCTTTTTGAAAAATGTATTTACTGGGAGAAGAAGGACCTTGGTGGGAGTCAAACCCATCATTTCCAGGTACCCTATTTCCTCCTCATCTTCCACTTCCTCCCTTGTGGAGATGTCAAGGGCATCTGCCATCTTTCTCACAAAAGTAAAGCGAGAAGAGAAATCTTCAAATAAACCTTAGAGCTCTATGGTGGAGTGTATCAAGTTTGGAAAGAGCACCTACAGGACCCTGGCTGTAGAGGAAATCAGCATAGTCTGATAAGGAGAGTAAGGTAGTTTGGACTAGCCTCAATTTTGCATCCCTGGTGAGGAGATTTGTTATCCTATAGAAAAGGCCAAGTCTCACTCTAAGTTTCTTTATCGGCTCTTCTGTGTGAACAACGAAGGAGAGTCTAGAGTCCAGCCAAACCCCCAAGTATTTAAATGTTGATATATACTCCAGCTGTTCACCCAGTATTGTAGTAATTCCGGGGGTAGCCCAGTCGCGGCCATGTTTTCTAGGTTAGGAAAGGGTGACAAGAACATCGCTTTTATCTTCTTGGCATTTAGAAGCAGTTTCTGCTTTAAGAGCTGAGACTGTAATCCATTTAAATCATTCTGTAGTTCAGAGCATGCCATTTGGGGGGAAGATCCGCTAGAATAAAGTACTGTATCATCTGCAAATAAGTGAATGTGGGCTTTTTTGATGGTAGCATCGATTCTGTTGATGTAAAGTGCAAAGAGCAGGGGACCCAAAATGGAACCTTGGGGAACGCTTCTCCAAAAGGCTTTTAAAGGAGAGACTTTACCATCCGCTTTTACTTGCTGTGAACGGTCAGCAAGGTAATTGACGAACCATTTGAGAGAAAGGGCATCCAGTCCAATGGTTTGAAGGGATGTGAGGAGCAGACTATGATCAACAGTATCGAAGGCCTTACTTAGGTCCAGGAAAACTGCACAGACAAAGTTCTTCTTATCCAACTCACTCTGCCAATCATTAGTGACTTTGGCCAAAGCGGAAGTAGTGCTGTGTTGTGCTCTGAACCCTGATTGTAAGGGGTTGAGAAGTTTTGACTATTCCAGATGGCTCCTGAGCTGGGTGTTCACGATTTTTTCCAATAACTTACACAGGATAGGGAGAAGAGAAAAAGGCTTATAGTTATTTAGGTCACAGGGGTCACCTGACTTAAACAAAGGGATGACATGTGCCGTCTTCCAGATAGGAGGAAGGTCGCCTTGCAACAGGGATAGGTTAAACAGATGTGTAATAGGTGCAGCTAGGACCCTATAGCCAATCTTCAGGAAAAATGAGTAGATGTGATCAGCACCTGCGCTTTTTCTGACATCCAATTTTAACAGATCTTCCACCTCTTTCAGAGATGTGGGTTGAAGTGAGAAGGTCTGACTGGAGGAGGAGGTGCCTTGTTTATCAACCTCTAGTTGCGCTCGAAGATTACTGGTGGGGGAAGAATCGAAGGCGAGACCTGCTGTAGCAAGATGATTGTTGAAGGCATCAAGGATTGACGGTTTATCAGTGAGTGTGGTAGTACCCATTGAGATTTTGGTAGGTAAGGAAGTCCTGGCCAAATGGCCTTCTATACCCTTAATTACTCTCCAGAATTTGGAGGGACAGTTAGCCGAGAGATCAAGTTGGGAGCGAAAGAAGTTAGCCTTTGCTTCTCTAACCATCTTAGTGCAAAGGTTTCTCGCTCTCCTGAAGGAAATCCAACCGTTTGTTAGTTTAGTTTTTTGGGCAGTTTGCCAAAGCCTGTCCTTATTCCCCATTGCGTCCTTCAATCCTTCAGTAAACCACTGACAAGATTTGTTCCTGACTTGGACCTTCACTAGTGGTGCTTGCCTATTAAGTACTCCTAACACAATTTCTTGAAAAATGTCATATGCTGAGGCGACAGATTTAGCTAGGTAAAAGTCCTGCCAGCACGTGGAGCGGCTCAGCTCTGAAATATACTCCCCGGGGTCAAAGTTGCATCGACATCTTTTGGTAGAAAATTTAGAAGCAGGTGGCAGAGCATGATTGGACCTGACACAAGCAATGAAGGAGTGATCACTGATGTCAGAGAAGAATACTCCAGCATGGGTAAAGAAATACGGTTTATTAACTAAGATAATATCCAGCAAGGTGCTGTTGGTAGGATTTAACTTGTTTGGGCGGGTAGTTTCATTGATTAGCTGGGTCCATCCAAGTGAGTCGCAAAGTGTTTTTAGAGGAGCTAGGGCACTAGACAACCAGTCTAGGTTGATATCACCTAGTAGCACAGACTTTGAGGATCTATGACCCAAGACCTTACTTAAGTGATCCAGAAGCTGTAACCCTGCAGAAGGGGGTCTGTAGCAGCCTGACACACAAAGTCAGATGCCAGGAGGGATCCCAACCTGAAGGGTAAGGCTTTCAAACTCATTTTGGACAGATGTAGAGTCGATAACGGAGACAGAGAATTTTTCCTTAATATAGATAGCAACCCCACTACCCCTGGGGTGCCTATCAGTTCGGAACAGTGAGTAAGCAGGGAGGTTTACTTCAAAGTTGGTTGTAGCCGGGTGGAGCCACGTTTCAGTAACAACCAAAATGCCGGGGTTAGTGTGGCATATCCAGGCCTGGATGGAGCCGATTTTTTTCAACAGGCTGCACACATTAACATGCATAAAGCTTAGGCCTTTAAGGCTAGGTAGGTCGTCGAGTGATCCAATAGGAGATAGGGGTCCAGGATTAAGTTCAACATTCCCTGAGTATAGCAACAGAAGGAGCTGTAGCTTCCTGTATAACCCTAAAAGGAGCTTCAAGACTCTGATTAACTCACGTCTGTGGGGGGCATGATACTGACATGGAGGAAGTTTAAGGCTGATGCCTAGCAGGTTTAGAGTTACATGCAGTAAGACTTTACCAGTAATGAATAATGGAGAGTATGTGGGGCGAAGGGACAGTTGTAGGTCTGCTGAGGCATATCCTGATAGGGTACCAGCATGCCAAGTTGGATGTGTGTCCAAACACGGAAGGAGGGAGTGGATGGCACAGCTCAGGTATTCAATAGGGCTTAGAATATCTACACATTGTAAATCCCTGAGTGTATTCTTCGATGGTGGGTTTAAATAGAGGGTGCAAGATGTAAGCAGAGACATACACAGAAGCAACCACTGGGCAGTGCCTGCACCCATCTTATGTTAAGGGCCAGGAAGGGATGTAGGCTGGGTGTCTAGGTTTCAACCCTGGATAGGGACAATAAGTCCAGGAGTATTATTGGGGCACTGTATATTATATGTATACAAGAATAACGCCTAGAGGAAGTAAAAAAGGTCCAAGATTCTTAGTGGAGTATAGTATGCCAAGGAAATACTGAGCACAGTACTCTTACTGCCTCAGCCTGTCCTGGCTCCCTTTCCCTGCCCATATACAATCTTGTATCGGGGTGGAACTTGCAATATTTGTGGGTTCAGCCACAGTAGTAGAAGGTATTGGCTGGTCAGAGCCAGAGGGGTCCTTGGGGAGTTTCTTTTTAGCCGTTCCAGGTGTTTTGCAACAGTTTTTTCAGGGAAAGTCAGGCAGATCTGACAATCCTCCTTCAGATGCTCATAACCCAGACAAGCCACACACATAGTGTGCTTATCTGCTTTCGCAAAAACATCCCCACACTGAGTACAATTTTTAAAACTGGGCTCACCGGTCTTTTTCATAGGGTTTTTCTGTCATTTCATTCAGAAAGAAAGAACCGCAAAAAGGCAATTTAAAAAACAACAATTGCAGTTCTTTTGGTCAGTTCCGGAACCGAAAAGGAACCGGGTGACCCGAACCGATAAAGATTCTGGAACCGGTACTAGCGGTTCAGTAACCGAAAAAGACAGTTACAAAAATTAGGTAAACAGTAAAATAAAATAGAAATAAATGCTATCTTTAACAGAAATAGGTTAAAAATTAAGGAACTTACTTGGTTTCCTCCCAGTTATACCGAACCGAGAGGAACCGAGAAAAAAACTAATTTACCACAAAAACCAAGTTTAACTAAGCTACAACAATTAATATAAGGCAGCAAATGAAAATAAAACAATACTTGTATGTTTTTATGGGTGTTCACCTCAGATGAAGAGCGTCACTCCGAGTGACCAAACTGTTCAGGCGGAGAGTTAAATCTGAAGAGGTTTAGAACATTGACAGTTACTGTAGGGCAGCATTTGAAAAGTTGTCATGTGCAGATGATTCCATCAATTGCATAAGTTCCATCTCTCTCTGGGCAGTTCAACCCTTCAGGCTTACTGCAGAAAATTATAAATACCTGAGTATTATTGGGGTTAGAACTAAAATATCCATTTTATGATGTCCTCAGGAAAGTCAGTTAATTGCATCTGCTGTCACAAAGCATATTACACCTCAGTGAGATCTGGCAGAGAGAGTCATAAAAAGTCCTTTAATGTCTTTGAGAGAGATAACTGCTCATAGATCAAAGAAGTCATTTGGAAAATGAGTTTTGCTGAAGTCACAGAATTTAATACCTCTTGATAGGACATCCTGTTTTGTATAATTTTTATATTCTGATAGAGAGGAGCTAGGTGACCTCATGGAAGAGGTTGGCAAAGGCAGTTTTAAACTGTATTCTGTATTCCATTTAGACACATTCTTGTTTGGACTCTCTGAAGCAACAACATCTACTTCAAGCACTGTTCGAAGATATACATTAGATAGACAAGTCTAATTGTCTGGTGGTAGAAATTTGCACTTTTTAAACCTTGTTCTTTTAAGTGATTGTATGCGTTGTGATATATTGTTCTGTATTTACATTTTATATTTTTATCTATTTTAAAGTTATCCTCTATTTTAAAGAGACTGCTTGGTGTGCTTTTGAAATTCTTTCTTTGACAAGTGAAGCATATATGGTTAAAGTTGACACTGTGCATAGCTTAATGGTAATACCAAACTGGGAAAAGGTAAGAGTTTATCTGAGGTCTTTCATAGAGTTTTTAAGGGTTCATTCTGTACACCTGGTTAGGTGCCCGTAGGCGAAATATATCTGACATTCCCCGAAGAGCAGAATTATCTGAGCCTGTACATTGGGTATACTAGCAAGAGGTTCACAGTTTGAATCCCTCCAAAACTTGAGACCAAAGATGATTCTGACCCACAAAACAGATGGGAGGGTTACCCTGTTCTGTTCTTGTTCACAATACTGCACTCAGAGTTGGCACTGTGGAAGCAGAGGGCCTGATCTGCTGAGTGGGGTTGTAGCATGTTCTACATAGTAACTAAGAGCCCTCTTTACATCAAGACTGTGTAATCTTCTCTCCCCAGAGGAAGAATGGTCAGTGAAAATACAGGCAATGACAGACTGATTCAAATGAAAGTCTGATACCACCTTGGGAAGAAACGTTCTGATGGTTCGAAGGGCCACCTTATCACTGTGAAATGAAATGAAGTCAGGTTCCACTGATAAAGCCTGTAATTCACTGATTCTCCTGGCAGAGGTAATGGCTACCAGGAATACAGTTTTCCAAGTCAAGTAATTCAACTCAGCTGAGGACAGAGGTTCAAAAGGGGGCTGCATAAGCTGTGCAATACAGATATTCAGATCTCAAGAAGGGGTAGGCTGCCAAAAGGGAGGGTTAACATGTACTAGACCCTTGAAACATTTCTTGAAAACTGGATGAGATGCTAGGGAAGAGCCCTTACCAGCAGAAAGGAAGACAGAAACAGCTGCCAAATGTACCTTGAGAATAGTAGGTCGGAGGCCTAAACTGTTAAGATGCACCAAATAGTCCAATACAGTGGCAATATCAGCCAGCTCTGACTGGATATGCCTCTGGGAACACCAAAACCCAAATCTTTTCCATCTGGAGTTGTACATCTTTCTAGTAGCAGGTTTCCTGCTAACCTTTAAAATGTTCAAGACTGATTAAGAAAGATGCAGGCTTGCATATTCTAACTCTTCAAGAGCTAGGCTTTGAACCTGAGAATATGAAGGTTGGGGTAAAGAATCCTCCCCCTGTGAGGAGGTGAGAAGATTGAACTGTCTGGGAAGACACAGAGGCACTGTCACTGACAGTGACAAGAGTAGAGGGTAGCAAGGCTGTTTGGCCCAGTCTGGAGCACTAGAATCACCTTGCAAGGCTGAGACC
This sequence comes from Neoceratodus forsteri, assembly GCA_016271365.2. Classification (NCBI taxonomy): domain Eukaryota; kingdom Metazoa; phylum Chordata; order Ceratodontiformes; family Ceratodontidae; genus Neoceratodus; species Neoceratodus forsteri. Next base: position 613,402,549 of record CM057456.1, read on the forward strand.
TGATCTTCATCAGGATCCTGAATATTAGAGGAAAAGGAGGACATGCATACAGAAACCTGCTTGTCCAGTTCAACAAGAGAGCATCCTGAGGGACAAGGCCAAGAAGAGGTGGTCTGCAGCAAAAGATAGGAAGTTGGTAATTGTCCGGGGCTGCAAAAAGATCCATCTCTGGAGTGCCAAACCTCTTGAAAATGACCTGAAGAATTAGACGGTTCAGGGTCCATTCATGGTGACCCTGAGAAATCCTGCTGAGAGCATCTACTAGAATGTTGTCCTTCCCTTGGAGATGCACAGCCATCAGGGAAGCCTGAAGGGAATAAGTTAGAGACCATATTTTCATGGCCTCTGTGCACAAGGCTGAGGACCGAGTAACTCCCTGCTTGTTGTTGTACCACATGGTTGTGGTACTGTCTGTCCTGATCTGCACCACTTTTCCCTGAACAGCAGTTGAGAATGTCTGCAGTGCTAGAAAGACAGCTTTAAGTTCGAGAAGGCTTATGTGTGGAAGAGACTCCTGGTGAGACCAGGTTCCCTGAGCTGTAAGCTGATCTAGATGAGCCCCCCAAACCAGTAAAGAGGCATGTGTGGTGAGAATCACTGAAGGAGCCTGACTGATAAAGGGGACACCTTGTCGAAGATTATACTCCTCCAGCCACCAATGGAAGGTCTGAACTAGAGTTTGAGTCTCTGGAACCAATTTGGAGAAGGTCTTTTTTCTGAGACCAATAAGATCTGAGATGAAACTGAATATCTCTCATATGAAACCTTGCTCCTTGGACCACTGCTGTGGAAGCTGCCATGTGACCCAGCAAGAGCTGAAAGTGTCTGGTTGGATGAGAAACTGTAGGATGAAAAGAGAAAGCCACAGTGACAAGGGACTGAACCCTTGAGAGAGGGAGAAATGCTCTTGCCTGAATAGTGTCTAGCACCACCCCTATGAAAGTGAGGAGCTGAGCTGGTTCCAGAACAGACTTTTCTAGGTTCAGAATGAAACCCAAGGACTCTAGAAGCTCTGAGTGACCTCTAGGGCTGACTTGACTTGGTCTGAGTATTGACTCACAATGAGCCAGTCGTCCAGGTATGGGAACAGAAGGATACCGTGTTTCCTGAGGAATGCCACCACTACTGCTAGACACATGGTGAACACCCTTGGAGCAGATGTTAGGCCGAAAGGCATAGCTTTGAACTGGTAATGGCCTGAGGGCAACTCGAACCCAAGGTACTTTCTGTGGGAATGTCTGACAGGTATGTGGAAGTAGGCATTCTTGAGATCCAGGGAGGCTAGCCAGTCTCCTGGTCTCAGAGAGGGAAGAATTACTCCCAGAGTCACCATCTTGAATTTTGGTTTTGTTAAGTGTTTCTTCAGGTACCTTAAATCTAGGATTGGTTGCCACTCCCCTGTCTTTTTTGGGGTAAGGAAGTATCTGGAATACAGTCCTTTTCCCATGTGACAATGAGGTACCTTCTCTACTGCTTGCAGAAGCAGAAGAGAGGAGACTTCTGCCTCTAAGGCCTTTGTCTCCAAGGGAGTGGGAGGACTGAAGGACCTTGCTCTCATTTTTGGAAACCTTTTGAAACTGAGAGCAAGTCCCTGGCTCACTACTTACAGGACCCATTTGTCTGAGGTAACAGACTCCCAGGCCTAGAAGTAGTGAGCCAACCTGCCCCCTACTGGAACTGGGGAGGCGACCCTGACCGACACCTCAGGGTGTCTGTTTGGCAGGGGGCTTAGACTGCATGGATGATGGTGTCCTGGTCATCCCACACCTGCCTCTTCCCCTAAAGAACCCCATCTGCTGGAAAGAAGAGAAGGAGGAGGCCTGAGCTTGGTAAAAAGGCCTATGAAAAGGCCTGCACCTGGTAGCCCTAAATGGCTGCCTTTGAGGAGTGGCCTGATTTTCTTTGGCTGCAGCACTCCTATAGGTGGTCCTTTATTCATTCATCTTCTTCAAGTAGTTCTCTGTTTGCTCCCCAGAGAATTACCAGTTACAGGAAAATCCATGGCCTTAGTCCAGGTATTCTTCGAAAGACTGGTACACCTAAGCCAAGCAAACCTCCTCATGGAGAGAGATGTAGCCATGACCCTGGAATGTACATCATTCGAGTCTACAGCAGCATGAAATTGCACTTTGGATGCCTTTACACCATCTACAGCCACCTGCTCCAGCTCCTTGGCTAGCTGAGGAAAGGCATTCTTAGCCAGCTCTAGAACCGTATCCCACATAGATTTCTGGTACCTGGCTGTATGTGCCACATAATTTGATTACCTGGGCCCCAAAGAGGATGCCAAGTACTGTTTCTTTGCCATGGCATCCACTTTCCTGGACTCCTTATCTGGGGGGTGAGATGCCAGGGGGATGTTAGCCTTGTCACAGGCTGAAGCTTGCACTACCCCAACATGGCCACAATGGGTTGAAAGGAATTCCATACCAGAACCTGATAAAGCATACCTCCTGTCCATTCTTTTATCCACAGGAGGGATGGATGTGGGAAACTGCATGATTTTTTTGTGTCCATTTCCCCAAGGATTTGTGCAAAGGGATAGACATGCTCTGACTCTGGAACATCCACCATCTCCACATAATCAGGCTCCTCCTGATCCTGATCAGCCTCTTCCATAGGAAGCTGAAGAGTCTCAGCCACCTTCTTGTAAAACAAGAACTGGGAAGAGGACTCAGAAAGCCTGGGAGAAGAAACATTGGAAGGCTTGTCTGGGGAGATATCAGGCTCTACTGGCTCATCTAGGCCTTCAAACTCTCCTTCATCATAATCTTCTTCCTCCTCCAAATTGTCCTCATAGTATGCCTCAGGATCTATATCTGAAGCATCTACTTCTGACTGAACCAATCGCCTTTGAACCGAAGTCAGTTTGGTCAGAACAGGGCAAAGCGGTTGAACTATTGTAATCGCTTTCGCTATTTCTTCAGCGGTCGGAACATGGGGTGTAGGATCCGAACCGGCTGATTTTCATTTTCTTTTTGACAAAACCGACTCTGCAGAGTCAGCTCTCCTTTTGCCTGAAGAGGTATCGCCCAGGTCAGTGGGCACCTCTTCAGGTTTGGTCACAACCGAACTGGGCTGGCCATCCGGGTCAGCAGACTTCTTGGCCTCCCTTTCTTTCAGCCTATTCAAACATTTTTCAAGAGTGGCTTTGGGAAAGTTTTTACAAATTTGGCAGTCTTCCTTGAGGTGGTCAAACCCCAGACAATACACACATACGAGATGGGGATCAGCCTTAGCAAAAGCCTACCCACACTCAGTACAGTGCTGAAACCCAGTGGGACCGGTTTTCTTTTGGGGTTTCTCAGACATGCCAGATTCAAAATAGTTACTCTTCTCAGCGTTAAGCCAGGTAACACACACTTATCGGTTACAACCGTGTCACGGGTCGGTTAAAAAAATCCTATTAAATTCTGGATTTTTTTAGGAACCGATAAGTACCGGAAAACCACTACAGAATTACAGAAAAGCAACAATCAGCAATAGATTTTGGTTCTCAACTGGACTGACCGGGAAAGAACCGAAGAAAAAACATTTCTAAAGATTTTAACAATAAAACAACACTACCCACTACACTACCACTTACTGTACCATGACAGAGGTAAGAATACCGAAAAAAAGTAAGGAAGCGGTTGAATAAACCGACCGTTTCCAACTAGTACCGAACCGAAGCGCAGGAGGGATCTCTGGAGCGACTTCACAGTTATGCAGAGTAAGAAATCTGATGGTTACACTTCAGAGTACCACAGACAGAGGTTTGAAAACCAAGCTCGAACTCAACGTTCTATGCATTGGCATAGAGTTAACCCTTTACTCTCCGGAGCAGTTCAAGTGCTGGGGCTAACTGCATATAGTCAGAATACAGCAAGACTACATGTTGTTTGAAGATCTTGTTTTCTCTCAATAAGATGAGAAGCTGCACAAAAGTTAGAGAAACAAAGCTGTTTCATTTAGGTTGTACCAGCGATTTGGTTTATCTCAGGCAGGAACTGCATTCAATTATGGCAAAAAAAAAAGCTAAATAATCAATTTTATAAGAGGTTTAAAGTTTTTAAAAGCAACAGATGGAAATTACGTACCTACCGTAATTCTTGATCTTCTTGGATGAAGTCTCCACCACTCATTCACACTTATGGGAACCACGTCAGAGGTGCTAGGACCCAGCGGGAGCAAACTTTTTGCAGAGGGTCGGCACCAGAGATGGAGCCGCGAGGAGTGGCGCCATGAGCATCAGCTCGAGCGGTAATGACTATCTCGGCATCGACCCTCCAACCGCCTCAGTACCTTTTTTTCTGAGGAGGTGCAGCGCAACTAACCTAGAAAGACTAGTCTAACACAAATCAGACATAAGATAGTCCAAACAACCCATATAAGAAGGGTCAACAAAGAAGTCTTCACAGCCTAAACATTGAAGGGGTGAAGACCAAAACAGAGAGGTAAGCTCGGGGGATGGAGGGTGGGCGTTTGAATGAGTGGTGGAGACTTTGTCCAAGAGGATCAAGAATTATGGTAGGTACGTAATTTCCATATCTTCCTGGACATAAAGTCTCCACCACTCATTCACACTTATGGGAGAGTGCCGAGCTAAAAATCCCCCGAGAGGGCGGCAGGAAAACCAAGAGCTCATGAATTCAGGACAGAAGTCCGTTAAGGATAGTCCTGCCAAATGAAAGGTTTCGTCTGGCATGGACATCCGGCGCATAGTGCTTAATAAAAGTATGCACTGAGCTCCAAGTAGCCGCATTGCAAATATCCGCAATGGGCACGCTGCGGATTTCTGCCAGGGATGCCGCGACTGCTCTAGTAGAGTGAGCATACACTGAATAACAGTGGCAAAGGCATGCCACCAGCCATGCTGAAATGCATCTGATAGCGACAGGCTGACCCAGACGGGTCTCGCTGAAGGAGACAAACAGTTGTTGAGTTTTGCGAATTTCCTTCGTTCTATCTAAATAGAAGCACAAAGCTCTTTTAACATCTAAGGAATGAAGGGTACATTCTCCTTCATTCTGGAAATCAGCAAAGTCAGGAGGTAGGACCAAAGGTTGGTTTAAATGGAATTCTGAGACAACCTTAGGGAGGAACTTAGGATGGGTTCTAAGAACTACTTTATCCTTGTGAAATACAGTGTACGGAGGGTCTGTTACCAGAGCATGTATTTCAGAAACTCTACGGGCTGAGGTGATGGCCACCAGGAAGGCCGTTTTCCAAGTGAGAAATTTCAATTTGCAGGTAGCTAGTGGCTCAAAAGGTTTTCTAGTGAGCATGTCTAGCATGAGATTAATTTCCCAGGCTGCAACTGGACATCTGTCAGGAGGTCTGGTATGCAGAATACTCTTAAGAAACCTCTTAACTACCGGTAACTGAGCCAGAGATAAGGAAAGTAATGGCTCATGATAGGCTGAAATGGCACAAATGGCACAAAGGTGAACTTTGATTGCAGAGTACTGAAGACCTGAATTTGAGAGGTCTAAGAGGTACTCTAAAACTTTGTTGGGTGGGCAGGAAAAGGGATTCAAAGAGGATCCTGCACACCAGAGGGAAAAACACTTCCATTTTGCAGTGTAAGTCTTTCTGGTTGCTGGCTTTCGCACAGCCAAAAGAATGTCAGAAACTCTCCGAGAGGCATTGAACCTATTCACCTCTATCTCCTCAGGAGTCAAGCGTGAAGATGAAGCGACCTCAGATTGGGATGGACCAGAGGACCCTGGGTCAGAAGGTTCATCTGGAGGGGAAGCGCCTTCGGAGGAGTTTCCGCCATACTGTTGAGTAATGGAAACCGTATCTGTCAAGGCCAGAAAGAAGCAATGAGAATCATCTTGTGTCCCTGAGACTCGAATTTGAGGAGTACCCTCTGGATTAGGGGAAGAGGAGGAAAGGCGTATAGAAAGCATTTTGTCCACTGCAGCCTGAACGCATCCTGGCAGAAAAAGCCAGGCCCTGGATTTCTGGAGCAGAAAAGAGGCAGTTTTGTGTTGAGTGGGGATGCAAAATGGTCCAGGTCTGGAGTTCCCCACTCTACAAATAGCGACTGAACTACGGTTAAGTTAAGAGACCACTCGTGAGGGTCTGCGTCCGTTCTGCTGAGACGGTCTGCCAGTTCGTTCTGTATTCCCAGTAGGTAGACCACCTGAATAAGAGTCTTGTGATCTAGGCACCATTCCCACACTCTCATTGTTTCCCTGCACAAGGGGTAAGAGTGTGTGCCGCCCTGCTTGTTGATGTAATACATCACTGCCTTGTTGTCTGTCTGAAGGAGAATGTTCTTGTGACAAAGAATGTTCTTCAAGGCCCAGACTGCATAGAGGACGGCTCCCCTTTCCAGGACGTTTATGTGAAGCTGGGCTTCATGAGCTCCCCATCCCAACAGGGATGTGTCTGTGGTAATAGAAATCTGATGATCGAGGGGGGCGCTGTTGAGCAGCCTCCAGAGCTTGCTCTACTTGAGGACCAAAGAGATACATACCATCGAAGGGTAATACCATAACCTGTTGCTGGGCATCATTTGTGAAACCTGAAGTGCGCAGCCAGGAGTGGCGGCGAGTACAGATGCCTGCTGCTGCCAACCGACAAGCAGTATCGAAAGCATCCATAGCTGCTTTAACCTGCTGGTTGTTGGACTCAATACCCCTGGTTATGGTTTGAAGTAGCTCCAAATTAGAGTCTGACTCCAGCAGAGCTTCTACCATTTGTTTGAATGCCAAAGAACATACTTATATTGAGAAAAATAGCCCTGGTAGCTGGCATTACACATACCCAGGGTGGATGCAGCAAAGACTCTCTTACCTAAGGTGTCTATCTTGCAAGATTCTTTGTTTATAGGCCGGACTGAAGATGCCTGAGGGAGGACAGCCTTACCATTCTCCTCCAGGACTACAATAGGGTCCGTAAAGGCCTGGGAGGCCAAGATAGGTCGATCCTTGGGGGCAGCATACTTTCTATCTATGGACTTAGCCACAGAAGGAATGAGAGTGGGATTATTCCATACCATTTGAGAAAGCGTTTCAAAGGAGAGCTGTACCGAAGGAGTCAAATCCATAGGGATCTCCGGAACATGGAGGTATTGGAGTCTTAACAGCTTCCCAGGATTGATATCTGTAGTCTGGAGAGAAAGAGTGGAATTAAAATTTTTCAGCAGAGACTTAAAAGACAGGTCTTCGACCAGAGGCTCTGCTACAGGATGAGATCCTTCCACATCATCACCCAGGCGAAGGTCTGGGTCAGGCTCAATGTCGTCTTCTGACAGCCCAGGAGGGACTGCATGGACAGGAAAGGAGTGAAAATCAGAAGGAAATGAGGAAGGAAAAGGATTCAGAGAAGAGGAGCCCTGAAGACTGGATGACACTCTAACAGGCCTCGGCACCGAGGAAGGGCACGGCACCGAAAAAATGCACGGCGCCGAAGACGGAGCCAGCGCAGCACACGGTGCTGAAGATGGCACCAATGAGGCACACAGCACCGACAACCCCAACGGCGCCGAGGATGGCGCAGACAGTCGCATCGATGCAGAGGACGGCGCCGAACAAGCCATCAATGCCGAAGGTGCCAAAAACATCCCAAGGCTCCGAAAAACAGGATCTGAGGAGAAAGAAGGATGAATACCAGGAGATAGAGGCATCAGTGTGGCCTCGCGCCAGCAGCCATGTGAGGGGGAACACCTAAGCGGAGTCGACGGCACCGAGGACGGTGCCGCGAACTAGGAGGCCCAACCACCTTACCCGTTCCCCCGAAAAGCCCGAAGGCCTCAGAGTGACCGGGACAGGCAGCTGGACCAACCTCCAAGCCCACTGCTCCTTAAGAGCAGCCCACTGATGAAACTGCTCATCTGAAGACCTACCAGAGGGCGGGGTAGGGCTCCGATGTCAAAGAGGTCGGCGACCAGAAACAGAAACCGGCGACTCTGAAGGAGACTGGCAACTAGCCCCAATAACCGACCGCCTATGCAGACATACGAGGGGGCGACCTCGAGTGATGCCTTCTCTTTTTTCACCTGTGGGCCAAAGAAGAGTTCAAGGCCGAACGGTGCAGAGAGTGTGACCATTTACTTTTATGCTTCCGAGGGGACTGCCCATCCCCTCGGGCACTGGACTGTCCATTGTCATACCCCCCCCCGGAGAGGGTGGCAGACCGGACCCAGCCCGGCTGACTGAACAGCTTTCATACGAAGTCTCCCTACCGTCACCTGACCCGCTCATGGTCGACTTCGTCAAGCTAGGCTGAGACTTCTTTTCTTTAATAAGAATAAACTAAGCGGTACTCATTCGAGATATTATTACAAAACAATAAAACTGAAAAACTATGCTGCTAGTTTGAAGTTTGACTCCCGGTGGGCGAGCGACATCGTCACTGAAGTGCACTCGACGGCGGGAAAAAGGAACTGAGGCGGTTGGAGGGTCGACGCCAGACAGTAATTACCGCCGAAAGCTGATGCTCGGCGCTCGCGGCTCCATCTCTGGCGCCACCTCTGGTAAAGTTTACCCCGCTTGTCCTAGCGCCCGCATAGTTCCCCTAAGTGTGAATGAGTGGTGGAGACTTTATGTCTAGGAAGATCTATCAATTCCCTTCGGGTGGAAACCGCACTGTAGCTCAGTCTTCTCTGGTTCCTGGAACTGATCGGGAACTGGAAAAAACATACATTTGCCACATAAATAGAGAATAGTGCATATGCAGGTGTGTGATGTGCATTTTTTTTTTTACACACCCAAGGTGCATGATAATACAGAAACCTCGAGAGCGAAGCTCGAGAGGTTTATATATTGTCAGACACCCTCAGACACCGAGGGTGTGTAAAAAACTGCAGATTACACACCTTACTATGTGTTATTTTTTATAAAAACTGGTGCTAAGTAAACAAAGCTCAGAGTCTTAGCATTATGTGCTTCCTGTGTTGCTGATTCGACCTCTGTATGGGCTCCATGGCATGCTGGTTGTTATGATGACAAGGTGAAGGTTCAGTGGCTTCTCCATTGTTTAAAGTTTTAAAAAATACTGTGAACTGTTCAATTTTTCAAGTCGGTAAGTACCTTAGTGTGGTACACACAACTCAGCACGAGACAGTAAAAGTTGTATCAACTCACACATTGATACGACTTTGAGTATCAACCTGCAGGTTGATGTGACTTTTCACAGGTCTCAAAAACAGGCTGATATTGGGGGTCACCAGTTATTATGATACACTCTGTAACTAACACAAAGTATCAAAAAACTATCTGATACTTTCAGAGATAAGAAAGCAATAATAAACAAACTCGTTGTTGACCAGAAAGGCTGGAGATGATTTTGGGGTGACAGCTCTCTTCAGAGGAGAAACAAGCCTGATGTTAGAGCACGGGGGGTGCATGACCACAGTGCAAGTTTGAACCTGCACTCTAAGTTCTAAAATTAGTATAAAGTTCTACCTCCGGGGCATCGCACTCTGGCAGGGTGATACTCGTTATAGAGCATCACTGATGGATTCCTGTTGGTTGAAGTGGATCTTTTTGCATCCTGCCAAAACACAAAACTGCTGCCCTTTTGCTCCAGAAAACTAGAGCATGGAGCTTTCTGTCTGACTGTGTTCAGGCTGCAGTGGAGAGGTCAATTTTTTTATGTATTCCTACAAATCCCACTCACTTGGAGAGTACCCTTCAAACTTGAGTCCCATGGGAGATTGATGATTCTGATAGCCCCTTGACCTCAGATCCATGGCTTCTGGGGGTGGGGGCAATCAGATTCAAATCCAGGCTAACTCAGTCAGTTCCACCAGGGTGCACCATTCAGTTCATTCTAGTGACACTTTTAGAGCATCATGCTTATCCAGTAAGGGGGCACAGCAGTTGGTGTGTGCAAAATCTGACTAAACTAAATGTTACATCAGCTGAGGTTTGAGTACACTGCATTGGCATTGTGATGTACACTATCCTGCTCCTGTAGTGCGAGGGGATGCATCTGTACTCACTGCAGGGCGTTTAGCACTCACAGGTAGTACATTACTAGACTTCATTGGAAGTTGAAGGCACCACAGAGACACAGGGATGTGGGCAGGCAGCTGCAGAGGATGGAGGAGATGAATCAAGCAACACGGGCAGCTGGGCTGTGGGCAGTAGTCAGGAACATGTAGCAATGATAGCAGTGTGGCAGGTCTGTGATCTCCTGTGATATGCATGGACAATGGAACCGAGTGGAGAAGAGAGTTTGCAGACACCATCATAAGGAAGCACCGTGCTGGCCTCCACTGATTTGGTATCCACTGTTGCATCAAATGGCGATACAGCAGCTTTGAAACTTCTGCTGAGGGAAGAACTGACTCAGTTCTGGGGCCAACTTGTTCAACTGAACCTTCCGGATCTGCATCTTTAAGTTTGGCTCCAGGAAAGGCAGAGGTTAACAGGTTTGGGGTGTCACAACAAGTCTCTCAAGTCTACCTGGCAACAAGAAAACCCTCCTTTAGGAAGGCCTAGGGTACTCAGTGGAAGCGTTTCTCCACTGGGTGCTCCAATATGTCCACAGATCCTTTCCATTGCCCTTCAGAGCAAGTTTTGAATTACCTTTTAGACCTTTCAGAGTCTGGCCTGCGGTACTCGTCCCTAAAAGTCCATTTATCAGCCATCTCCACTTATCATAAGTTTATTTTTTATTAAAATTATTTATTTAGTTATTTAACATGTTTTGCTAGGAAAGCAGAAGTATATAACCAAACGATTTCCATACAGACAGCAAATGATACATTCAAGGTAGCAAACATACTGGAAAGCAGCAAAGATGCAGTACGGTGACCTCACATTTCATAGAAACTAATGTGTCAGTCCCCCATGGGAGGACTGCTGAACTTCAGGAAATCTCTATGAATGGGGGGCCTGGCAGCAAGAGCAGGTCAATGGGATTTGAAGGAGGACTTGACCATGGCCCTGCTACATTTGAGCAAGGGAGGGGCAGTGACTATAGGGTAGATTGTTCTAAATAAAGAAAAGCCTCTAGCTAATGGAGGCTTGGCTCAGGTTGTGCTTGTAGGGAGGGACATGGAGACAGCAGCTTGCCTCCACAAAAGTAGTGTGCATCATCTGTCTTGCATGGGGAGGAATCCAGCCGTTGTACATAGTACAGTGATGCATGCGGGGGAGGGGACCTGCACAGTATGTGGGACTGAAGTGTTGATTTTGTCAAAGGAGGTGGAGTCGGTATCTGAATAAACTATGTCTCCGAAGCCCAGAGGGAAGAACTGATTGTTCCTCTACTTGTTTCCTAATCTGTAATTGAAGACAGCTCTTCACACAGTAAACAGTGCCAAGCTTAGCGAAGGACACTTGTTATAAGTTGTTATAAGGGCACTTATCGTAAGTTGGTTGGTCTCCTTCTCATGGCTCAATTTCCTCACTTTATAACATGCTGCTGCATATTACATTGCTAGCAAAACATTAGGAGCATCAATGTTTAAGTTATAAAAAGTTGTCTTGGTTATCAATTGAGGATGCATTTAAATTAAATATGAAATTTATACATAATGATAGTGATTAAAAAGGTCCCCTAAGTGACCTCTCCCAAAAACAAGAATTTAACAGGGTCTCAAACAGTTTTTAAAAGGGAACTGAAAGAATTTTTAAATGCCACTTCAATTTGTAAACGTTATGTGTGATGTAGTGTATTGAGTATAATATGGTGTATGTATGAGTTACTGTGGTGACCTGTATGAATTGGTGCAATAATACATGTTTAAATGTTTGTCAAAACCTTTGTATTTCTTGTGACTGTACATTCCCATGTCACTCCTGTAAGAAGGTTATCACCACAGTGGGCTAACCTGGTTAACAAAAATAAGTAAATAAATAACAACATTTAGCTGGTGCCAACAAGGACGGTGTTGTTTTTTTATGTTGTTATTTTTGTTTATTTGTATAGCAGGCCTTACTGTCTCACCAGTCTCACCATTATAATTGTAGCTGCAGAAGGACCACATTCATCTTTCGTTTTACAGATTTTTTTTGTGTACAGTGCCTACAGGGAGGGCTTTGACACAGCAGCACTGATTTTCAGTAATGCTCCTTACACTGTACCCAGTGGTTTAAGTCCTCCCAACACTGGGAAATTAGTTTCATTGCCGAAGCACCAAATTCACCAATAGCCCCCCCCCCCAAAAAAAAATATATCACCATTTTTGTTTTTTTAATTCTCTGATGGTCCAGACTAGACCAGCTGGGAGATACAAATTAATATGCAACATTGAGTTATTGTGGTGACATCATAGGCACGAGAGCGAAGCATGAGTGACTTTCTGATGTCTCCCACACTAACAAAGTGTGGAATTCCAGACTATACCTCACAGTTGCAGGTACCTTATTGTATATGGTGCAAGAGGAGCCTGTTTCAGAAACACTCATCTTCAGTACTGGTGTCACTTACAATTACTACTGCTGTAACAAAGAGCCCATTTCAGAAACAATTCTAGTTTCCCTCATGGCTTACCAGTGGCCTGACCAAGAGTCTGTTTCAGAAAAACAGTTACTCAGTATAATGGTGAAACAGAGGTGCATTTTTATTTTTATCTGGTGATCCATTTGCATGGTATTCCCAGATGTGTTTTTTAGTACTGATGGGGGAGCTTACTGAGCGTTCATGGAGAGCTGGTAGCGTACACTTGTGATGACTACTTGATAGCAGCTGTGGTAATGAGGCTGCATTCGGTGGTGACTCAAGTGGGGAATGAAGCTCACTACCACGGCTGTGCAAAGAAATAATCTGAGTTCTAGAATGTGAATTATTTCTTTGGAATGTTAAATACAAGATTTCGGAGCCACAGCTGAAACAGGCTCATCGTGTATTATATTTTTAATTTTCACTAGAGAACACTCACCAGTGACTGGAGCTCAGAGTCTCTTTTCTTTCTCTTTCGGACCAGTTTTAAGGCATTCGTTCTTGCATAAATCAGTTAGTTAAAAAATGGGCTGAGCCTAAGCACTTAAACACTTCTCATATTTGTCAGCCTTAGGAAATCTCCTGCTACAAGAAATACAGGTTACTCACCTGTAACAGGAGTTCTAGGAATGGTATATGTTGTTCATCCACACTGTCTGGCAGGTATCCTTGCCGCTTTAAATCTTGCCGGAAGGTCTTCAAGCTGGCTCCTCCCACCCACCCGGGTGGTAAAACTCTCGGCTCCGCCCCATGACGCCAGATCTGGCCGCTGGAAGCTCAGGTTGTGCGTCAGAGCCGGGAGGTCAGGAGTCGTAGGATGAACAACATATACCATTCCTAGAACCTGTTACAGGTGAGTAACCTGTATTTAGGACATGGATATGTTGTTCATCCACACTGTCTGGCAGACTCCTAGCAGTTCTCCGGGAGGAGGAGACCCCGATACTTACTTGGGAAAGAGAGACTGGAGAACCGAGGCCCCAAAACCAGCATCCCGGCGTGACTCAAGGTCAATGTGGTAATGGGTGATGAAGGTGTGTGCTGACTTCCAGGTAGCAGCCCTACAGATTTCCTGGATAGGGACATCCCTGGAAGCAGCCACCGATGCAGCGGTATGGCGGGTAGAATGAGCTCTTATCCCTCTGGGGGGCTCCATGCCCGCCAACTTATAGCAGAGATCTATGCAGGAGGTGACCCACCTGCCTATCGTCCACTTGGCTGCACATCTGCCAGATGCGGCTTCAGCGTAGGTGACAAACAGCTGGCAAACCTCTCCCCGAATTTCAGCCATGCACTCCTTATAGTAAGCGAGCGCCCTTCTAGGGTCCAAAGTATGGAGCCTATATTCGGTCTCCGAGGTGTGATTGGGGTAGAACACCGGCAGAGTCAACACCTGGTTAAGGTGAAACTCTGACACCACCTTCGGAAGGAATTTCGGGTTGGGGCGTAGGACAACCTTGTCCCTGTGGAAGACCAGGCAAGGAGACTCGATGCAGAGCGCCTGGAGCTCTCCCATCCTTCTAGCTGACGTGATAGCCACCAAGAAGGCGGTCTTCCACGACAGGTGAGAGAGTTCACACCTGTGCATTGGTTCGAATGGCTTGCCCATGTGCTTTGCCAGTACCAGCAGTAGATCCCATGGAGGTGGAGGTTCTCGACTGGAGGGAAATGTGATCAAGGCCTTTGAAAAGTACCAGACCACCTTCTCCTGCGCTCAATCGACTGCTTCCCTGCCCAGCGCCTGGTAAGCAGAGATGGCTGCCAGGTGCACCTTAAGGTCATCGACCTAAGCCCTTGCTGAGAAAGGGACCACAGGTAGTCCAATATGCTCACCAAGGAACAGGAGGAAGGGTCCAGGCCCCTTGTTCTGACACCAAATGGAAAACCTTTTCCATTTGAAGGCGAAGTATTTCTGGTCGACCCTTGATGGGATGCCTCAACTACGTTGAGGACCTCGTCGAAAGACCCAAGGCCTGGAACCTAGCCAGCCAGGAACCAGGGCCGTCAGGTGCAGGGAATGAAGGTCCGGATGGAATACCTTCCCCTGATTGACTGAGAGCAGGTCTGGGAGAGCTGGAAGCTGCCTCGGAAGCCTGGAGCTGAGGCTGAGGAGTTCTGGGTACCAGTACTGGCGGGGCCAGTCTGGGGCTATCAGAATCACCTGTGCCTTGTCCCTCCTTGCTTTGAGCAGCACCTTGTGCATCAAGGGGAACGGGGGAAAGGCGTAGAAGAGGCCCGGGGTCCATGGCCTCGAGAAGGCATCCCCCTGCAGAGAGCCCTGCTGAGGGGGGCGGGCATGGAACATCCTCAACTTCGCATTCTCCCTGGAGGCAAACAGGTCCACCTGAGGTGTGTCCCAATGGGAGAATAGATCTCGTACTACCTCTGGCAGGAGAGACCACTCGTGGAGGCAGCCCCTATCCGGCTTAGGGCATCGGCCAGGGTGTTGGAGGCTCCTGCCACATGAATGGCTAGGAGATCCGCCTCCAGGCTGGCAGATGAGTGACCAGATGCGGAGAGCTTCCTTGCATAGGAGCATGGAGCGGCCCCGCCCCTGGCGATTTAGATAGTACATGGTCGTGGTATTGTCCGTCTGGACCCGGACCATTGACCCAAAGAAATGGAGCAAAGGCGGTGAGAGCTAGGTGGACCGCTCGGAGCTCCAGCAGGTTGATGTGGCATCGGGACTCCCTCAGGGACCAGAGGCCGTGCGCTCGGTGTTCCCCCAGATGGGCACCCCAACCCATCAGAGAGGCATCGGTCGATAGACAGACCGTTGGCTCAGGTGGACAAACGGGATGCCCTCCTGCAGATGAACTGGAACGGTCCACCACTGGAGAGCGTCCCACATCCCCTGGGTCACCGTCACTAGCTGGTCCAATGGATCGCGGCATTGGGACCACTGGCTGGCCAGCCCCCACTGAAGGGGGCGCATGTTCCAGTGGGCCCAACGGACCACGCTGGTATAGGCTGCCATGAGACCCAGGAGGCGCAGGAAGTCCCGGGCAGGGCGCAATTGCCCAACCAGAAATGATTGGGCAAAGGAGGAAAGAACCTCGGCCCTGTCCGCCGCGAGCCGTGCTCTGGCTCAAAGAGAGTCGAGCTCTGCCCCGATGAAAAGAATCACCTGCTTCGGCTCGAGTTCCGACTTGGCCTCATTGATGAGGAGGCTGACCTGAGAGCAAACCTGAGGGCCAGGTCTCTGACCGCTCCACTTCCTGTCTGGAGGGGGCTGCTATCAGCCAGTCATCCAGGTAAGGGTAAACCCGACCCTCGGCACCACAGAGGAATGCTGTCACCACTGCCATGCATTTGGTGAAGACCCTGGGAGCTGGAGATAAGCCAAGGGCATGGCTTGAACTCGAAAGGGAACCTTCCGCTCAAAAGCGGAAGGAACCTTTGATGGACGGACGGATAGGATTGAAAGAACACGCCCTGTAGGTCTAGAGAGCAGAACCACATGCCGGTTCCAAGGATGGGATTATCTGAGCCAGAGTGACCATCCTGAAGGTTCGAGACCTTAGGAACTTGTTCAGGTCGTGTAGGTCGAGAATGGGGCGCCAGCCCCCCATCCGTTTCGGAACCAGGAAGTACCTGGACATGAACCCCAGGTTTGAGGGAGGGTCTGCCACCTCTCTTATCACCTCCTTCTCGAGGAGGAGAGCGATGTCGGCTCGGCGAGCTGACAGCGAGGCTTCGGACCCCGAGGCCCCCCGAGGTGCGACGGCTCTGAAGGGTGGGGCCTGCTCGAACTCCAGAGGCAGGCCCTTTCCTACCACCTCCAACACCCACCTGTCTGTGGTAATAGCAGACCAGGCAGAAAGGAAGTACTGGAGCTGCCTTCTCAATGGGGAATCTGGGTGAGGTGACGAGGTTGGGGGCGACACCCCTCAACCCGTCACTGTGCAGGCTTGGAGGAGGGACCGGCCGAGGGACCACCTGGGCCTTTACCTCCCTACTTCCTGAAGGAGGAAGCCGCAGGCTTGGGTTTGGGATGCCAAGCGAGCCTGCTGGCCCTGGTGTTGCTGGGCCGGGCGTGCCGGGGGCGCAGACGGACGAAAGGGCTTGGGTTGAGGTCTGCGGCCCTTGTCCCTCTGAGCGGATGATACCGAGTCCAAGGTGGCATTGGACTTTTCGATCCTCTGGAGGTGGCCTTCCACTCCAGGGCCGAAGAGGTCGGTCCCCAAGAAGGGGACATCCGCCAATTTGTGCTGGGTATCCGCTGTGAAGGTGGATATCCTCAGCCATGCCTGACGGCACATAGCCACTGCAGCCGCTACTGACCTGGCGCATGAATCACCGATGTCCAAAGCAGTCTGAAGTTGCTGCTTGGCCACTGCCCTGCCCTGGTCCCGCACCTGCTTAACCGTGGTCTGCAGGTCAGCCGGGAGATGAGGGACCACCTCGTCCAGGGAGCCCAACAGGGCGTGAGAAAAATGTGCCATCAGTACAGCCGAGCTGGCCTGACGAAGGCCAAGGGAGGACGCAGCGTAGACTTTTCGACCAGCATAGTCCAATTTCTTGGACTCCTTGTTGGGAGGTTTGTCCACGTCCCTAGCGTTTCCGGCACGCCGGAAAACGCTGTCGGTAACTAACCCCTCGGCCGAGGGATGTTCCGAGAAACCGCACAGGGAACCGGAAGGGACCGCATACTTCCTGGCCATCCTGGCCGAAGGCGCAGGGCAGGAAGCAGGACGCTGCCAGAGCTCCAAGGCCAGGTCCACAATGGCCTCAGCCACAGGAAGGCCTGGGAATCCCTCGGTCCAATATCTCCGTGAGGGATACTTGGCCGCTGGATACAGGCTCGAGCTGCATCCCGTGGATTCTGAGATGAGTCTGAGCAACCCCAGGAAGGACGGCGGCTGTCGCCCAGCGACTGACCTCCAGAGGACTCCAAGTCCACTCGCTTGGAGAAAAAGGAGGAATACTGCCGGACTCCGGAAGAGTCCGCAAAGAGCTGCTCGCCTGAGCCACCCTCCACCTGCCGAGGGCGATCGGGAGTGAGGGTGACCGACAGCCTATGGGGCAGACCCTGAGCCGACCGAGAATTCTTGGTCACAGCCCCAAACCGCGGCTGTGGAGGCGGAGGTTCCACTGGAATCGGTGGAGCAGCTGGTTTTGGCCGAACAACCGGCCTGACAACAGGCTCCTCGGGTAAAACGGGGGGTTGTTTCGGCCGCTCCGGTGACAGCCACTTAATGGCCGGGGAAGGCGATGGCGTCTGCTTATTCCCGGTCAGAAGGAGCTGTTGCCACATGAGGTCCTCATATCGTCGATGCAACTTGCGTCGAAGCCTCCCCTCATCCGAGGAGGAGGAAGAGGATGAGCGGTGGCGCCGCTTACCACAGTGCCGAGACCAAGACCGCCTATGATGGCGGGATCGGCTGGACCGCGAAGAAGTCCGAGACCGAGACCGAGAACCTCGGCTTTTCCGAGGATGGTGCGGAGAGGGGATCGGTGGAACCGCCCTCCCTCGGCCTGGAGGATCACCCAAGGGCTCCAGAACTGAGGCACTGGCAAGCCTACCGGATCCTCAACCCCACCGGGGAACCAGGAGAGGGGATTTCGGTCATTAGTCGACAACCCGTCCAACGGGTCGAGAAAGATCTCGATCAGCGCCGACGGAGTCTCGGTCAACTGACCTGACAGGGACACCGTGAGACCAGTGGTCAAGTCGAACGATCGACCGCAATCAAGTCAATGGCCGACAACTTGGGGAGAGGGACCTTTCCGCCTCCCAAGAGCGCCGACAAGAGACTTACTCTTGTCTTCTTCTTGGACCGAGAAGAAGAAGGTCCAGCAGACGTTGGTCCCTCTCCCCTAGTGGAGAGGGACAGACAAAGCTCCTTAAAGGAAGCTGTGTAGGAGGAACCCAGGGAAAGCGGAATAAAAGCCGCGGTCGAGGAAGATGCGGCCCGTGCCGCCTCCTCTTCAAGGGCGATCATCTGCTCTAGCTGATCCGCCGAGCCCGCTGCCGCAGAAACCGCCGACCGGGCCTCTTTGACTTAACCGGAGGAAAACGCTTCGGGCGTCTAGTGTAAATGGGCGGCACGGGTCTTCGAGGACGAGGGCTGAGAAGGAAGAGCACAGGTCGCAAGCCTGCGGGTCGTGCTCGAGGCCTAAACAGTACACACACGTGGAGTGTGGATCCGTCCGAGACATCTTCTGCCCACAAGGGCACCACCGAAAACTGGGAGTCGATTTGTCCATCGCAGCCGCGAGGGATAGAAGACCGAAGTCTTTTAAGCAAAAAACTTTTAAATTCGGAAAACCGAAGAATTAGGAACCAGTCTTATACACAGAGCGTTAAGGAGGGAACCTGAGCTTTCAAGCGGTAAGGAAGATCTGGCGTCATGGGGCGGAGCCGAGAGTTTTACCACCCGGGTGGGTGGGAGGAGCCAGCTTGAAGACCTTCCGGCAAGATTTTAAGTGGCAAGGATACCTGCCAGACAGTGTGGATGAACAACATATCCATGTCCCTAGAAATATACTTTTTTTAACTCTTTTTCCCTCCAGTCGATGGCCCCTGAGATCGCCCTCCGATGTAGCCTCTTACAAGCGGCTTTCTCCCGCCCAGCCTGAGACCCTCCACCTCAGGTCAGGCCCTCTTCCGGAACTCCATCCTGCACCCACATCTGCAATCAACCCCCTCCGCTTGTACCGCCTGAGGCGAGGCCACCACCACCTAGCTTGGCACTCCATGAATCCAGTTGGCAGGTGGGGTGAGGTAGAGGATATTGGAGACCTGACTGGGCCAGATCTGGTGGTGGGCATGAGGGCCACTGTAGGGCTTGTTGTTGTCCTCCCAGGTACCGGGTTTTTCCTTTGTTCGTGACGTATCTAGAATCCAGTGGGCAGCAAGACTCAAAACAGCATGGGTTCATGGCAGGTAGGTCCTGCCAAACTAACCTGGTCGACTTCTTCGACTGGGTTACAAGGATAGTAGATCAGGGAGTGGCAGTAGATGTCATCTATCTGGACTTTAGCAAAGCCTTTAACTCTGTTCCACACAGAAGGCTGGTAAGGAAGCTGGACCACATGGGGTTGGGCAGGGAGGTGGTTGAGTGGGTGAGTAGGTGGTAGACAGGAAGAATACAGAGGATTCAGGTAAATGGGGCATTTTCAGTTAAGAGGAAGGTGACCAGCAGGGTACCACAGGGTTCAGTACTGGGTCCCCTACTCTTCAGTGCGTTCATAGCAGCCATTGCAAATGGGCTGGAAGGTAAAGTGTGTCTATTTGCTGATGACTCCAAGATCTGCAACAGAGTGGACTCTCCTGAGGGTGTGAGGAGCATGACTTCAGACTTGAAGAAATTGGAGGAATGATTGGAAACATGGCAGCTGAAATTCAATGCCAAACAGTGCAAAGTCATGCACTTAGGCAGAAACAATCCCAAAGAGGATTACTACCTGGGAGGAGAGAAGCTAGCCTCCACCTGCCAGGAGAGGGACCTAGGGGTCATTATATCAGAAGACTTGAAAGTGGGTAACCAGTGTGACAAGGCGGCACTAAAGTCAAATGGCATGCTGGGCTGCACTGAGAGGGGAATCACAAGCCGCAGGAGGGAGGTGGGGTTACCACTCTACAGGGTGCTGGTGTGCTCCCACTTGGAGTACTGCGTACAGTACTGGAGACCACACCTCAAAAGGGACATAGACAGAATTGAGATGGTGCAGAGGAGGGCCACGATAATGATCTAGGGACTGCACCATATGGCATACCAGGACAGGCTGAGGGAACCCAACATGTACTCCCTGGAACAGAGGAGGGTGAGGGGCGACATGACTGAGACTTTTAAATACATGAGGGTATAGATAAGGTTAATGTTCAGGAGCTTTTCCAATTGAAAGAGAGCAGGAGAATGAGAGGGCATGACATGCGGCTGAAGGGAGGGAGGTTCAGAAGGAAGAAAAAATTACTCACCTTAGTAATTGCTTTTCTTCTCATGGAGTCTTGCTATATTATGACTATATGCAGTCAGCCACTGCAGCTGAACTGCCCCGGAGAGGAAAGAGTTAACTCCAGAGAGTCTGGAGTTCCACACAAAGGCGCTTATACTAAAGCTCTATCTGGCCAGTTTCAAATGAAACTGTCAGATCTTTAGAAGCTAACACTAAGCAACAAGTCTGTGTGGAAAGCTCTACACTAGCCAAGTGGCTACCTACTAGTAGGAATAACAACAATATAAACAACAATATAAACAGCAATAATAATAATAACAATGAATAATAGTATTATTAGTTTCTCCCTAACAAGCACTATTAGACCCCCCTTTCCCCAAGACTCAAGTCCAGGAAGGGGGCCAACATATTACTTAAAACAGAAATACCTAATTCCCTAACCCTAAATAAAGGGGGTGAAGGGAAGAACTAAAATGGCATGACACAGTGCTTGCACTAATTTGCCACCCCTACCCAAGTAGAAGTTCTGAGAGGGGCAGGAGGGAGGGGTGGTCATAACATAGCAAGACTCCATTAGAAGAAAAGCAATTACTAGGTGAGTAATTTTTCTTCAAACACCATGAAGTCTTGCTATATTATGACTATATGCAGATTACACAGCAGTACCTCCATGGAGGAGGGTCAGAACCTACTTAGGAAATAGGCTCTGAAGCATAGCTGTGCCAAAACGAGCATCTCTCCTGGACTGAATATCCAGGGAATAATGCTTGGTAAAAGTGTGAACTGTTTTCCAAGTAGCAGCTTGACAGATTTCCAGAATGGGAATATCTCTAGCAGCCGCTAGAGATGCAGCTGTACCCCTGGTGGAGTGAGCCCTCAGTCCTGAGGGGGGTTCTCTACCTAGTTTTTGATAAAATTGATACAAGAGACAATCCACCTTGCAATTGTCCTCTTAGTGGCAGGTTTCCCTTTGCCAACCTCGCCATAGGTAAGGAAGAGTTGGAGGGATTCGAACCTGTGACCCTTGGTGCGTTCCAAATAGTAGCTTAAGGCTCTTTTGACGTCCAAGCTGTGCAGACTCCTCTCACCTGAGGAAGAATGCTCAGTGAAAATACTGGAAGAGAGATGGATTGTTCTAGGTGGAAATCTGAAACCACTTTAGGCAAAACTTTCTGTTAGTCCTGAGGACTACTCTTATCTCTGTGGAAAGAGATAAAATCTTCTTCCACTGACAGGGCCTGTAGTTCACTTATGCGTCTGGCAGAAGTGATAGCCACTAGGAAAACAGTTTTCCAAGTCAGAAACTTGAGCTCTGCTGAGGACAGAGGCTCAAAGGGGGGTTGCATTAACTGAGCAATGCAAACATTCAGGTCCCAAGCGGGAGCTGGTTCTCGAAAAGGAGGGTTGGTGTGAAGTAACCCTTTAAAAAACTTGGAAAGCACAGGGTGAGAAGAAAAGGAAGCAGGCTTCCCTGCTGACAGAAAAGCAGAGACAGCTGCCAGATGAACCTTTAAGGTAGCTGGCCTAAGGCCTAAGGAATTTAAATGGACCAAATAGTCCAGTAAATGGGCAGATCAGCAGATTCTGGATAATCTGCTTCTCAGAGCACCAGATGGAAAACCTTTTCCACTTAGAATTGTAAGTGGTTCTAGTGGAAGGCTTCCTTGAAGCCTTTAAAATATCCAAAACACCTTGAGAAAGGTGTAAGTCAGCAAATTCTAACTCCTCAAGAGCCATGCCTTGAGATGGAGGGATTTGAGGTCCGGATACCACATTCTCCCCTGTGCACAGGCCAGTAAGTCGTGGACTCTGGGCAAGCTCAAGGCAGGGTGGACTGTCAAGGACAGAAGCAGTGGGTACCAGGGCTGTCTGGCTCCAATCTGGAGCAATCAGAATCACCTTGCAGGGCTGAGATCTGATTTTGCTAGTACCCTGAAAAGAGGAAAGGGGGGAGGTACAGGAACTCTCTTTCCAATCCAACTGAAAGGCGCCCAGGGGACTGATCCCAGCACTGGAGGCCTGCAACAAAACAGAGGAAGTTGGTGGTTGTCTGGGGCTGCGAAAAGATCTATCTGAGGGGTGCCCCATCTGGCAAAGACTGACCCCAGCACCTGAGGATTCAGAGCCCATTCTGTGATGGCCCTGAGAAATCCTGCTGAGGCATCCGCCAGGACATTGTCCTTCCCTGGAAGGTGAACTGCTATCAGGGAGGTGTTCTAGAGTAAGCCAGAGACCACAACTTCATTGCTTCGTGCACAAGGCTGATGACCGAGTGCCCCTTGCTTGTTGATGTACCACATTGTTGTGGTGTTGTCTGTCCTGACTTGAACTACTTTGTTCTGGACAGAAGCTGAAACGCCTGAAGAGCTAAAAGGACAGCTCTGAGTTCCAAAAGATTGAAGTGGAGCAGAGATTCCTGGGAGACCACACTCCCTGAGTGGACAGGTCGCCCAAGTGAGCTCCCACCCTAACAGGGAAGCATCCGTGGTGAGGGAGGGAAGCGGAATGAAAGGAACCCCTGTTTTAGATTGCTTTGATCCTGCCACCAGTGTAAGGCCAGGATCAGGGTTTGGGTCACTGGAACCAATTTGAAGGGGGTCCCTCCTTTGAGACCAATAGGCCCTCAAATGGAACTGAATGTCCCTCATCTGGAATCTTGCTCCTTGCACTACAGCTGTGGAAGCAGCCATGTGCCCTAGGAGTTGCAGAAAATGCCTTGCTGGTCGAGAGACCCGCAGGGTAAAGGAGGATGCCAGGGCAATGAGTCTGTCTACCCTTTCCGAGGGGAGAAATGCACTGGCTAACTTTGTGTTCAATTCTGCACCTATGAAAGTTAGTACCTGAACTGGTTCGAGAACTGAATTTGGTAAATTCAGCAGGAATCCTAGGGAAGTGAGAAGCTGCTGGGTGACTTGCAAGTGGGATTTTACCTGATCTGGGGACTGACCCACTATGAGCCAGTCGTCCAGGTAGGGAAACACAGCAATCCCTTGCCTTCTTAAATGAGCCACTACCACAGCTAGACATTTCGTGAATACCCTTGGCGCAGAGGTAAGGCCGAAGGGCATTGCCCTGAACTGGTAGTGGCCTGAGGGTAGTTCGAACCTGAGGTACTTTCGGTGAGAAGGCCTGATCAGAACATGAAAATAGGCATCCTTGAGGTCCAGGGAAGCTAACCAGTCCCCTGCCTCAGGGAGGCAAAATCATTGTCAGAGTTAACATTTTGAACTTTGGTTTCAAAAGATGCTTGTTCAGGTACCTTAAATCTAAAATGGGCTGCCATTCTCCTGTCTTTTTTGGGGTAAGAAAGTATCTTGAGTACAGCCCCTTGCCCTGATGGCAAGGAGGGACCCTTTCTACTGCTTTGCAGTCCAAAAGAGAAGAAATCTCTGCTTCCAAAGCAAGGGCTTCTGAAGGATTTGCAGGTGGAAAATGTCTGGCTCTCATCTTCGGAAACTGTTTGAAGCTGAGAACCAGACCCTGGCCTATTACCTCCAGAACCCACCTGTCCGAAGTTAGGGACACCCAGTTCTGGCTGAAATAAACCAACCTGCCCCCCACTGGTACAGGAGAATCGGCCCTGGGCACCCCATCAGGGTGCCTGCTTGGCAGTAGCCTTAGGCTGAGGGGAGGGGTTTGGTTTACTTGTGCCCCGTCTACCTCTGCCTCTAAAGAAACCCCTCTGTGCAAATGCAGAGGAGGCCTGAAATTGGTAAAAAGGCCTGTGGAAAGGCCTGCCCCTACCTCTGGGAGTGTGCTCTGTGGAGTGGCATGCCTCCTTAGCCTGGGCACTTTTGTAGGTAGTTCTGTATTCATCCATCTTTTCATATAGTTTTCTGTTTGTTCCCAAACAGAGAATTACCCACAACAGGAAAATCCATAGCTTTGACTGAGTATCTTGGGACAGATTAGTGCATCTGAGCCATGCCAACCTCTGGAAAAGCTACAGAAGTGGCCATGACCCTAGAGGAAACATCATTAACATCAACAGCAGTATGAAACTGAACTTTAGAGGCTTCAATGCCATCAGCAGCCACCTGTTCCAACTCACTAGCCAGCTGGCCATGGGCCTGCTTGGCTAACATCATTACTTGTCCCACCTAGATTTCTGATATCTAGCCACATAAGCCATATAATTTGCCTGCCTGAGTCCCAAAGAAGCTGCCATATACTGTTTTTTCGCCATGGCATCAATCTTCCTGGAATCCTTATCAGGAGGATGTGAGGCCAGAGGAATATTAGCTTGTCACAGGCTGCAGCTTGTACCACACCTACATGACTACACTGCTCAGTGAGGAAGTCTGTATCAGAGCCTGACAAGGTATATCTTCTGTCCATTTTTTTATCTACAGGAGGGACAGAATGAGGATTTTTTAAAATCTTTGTTGTTTGCTTCCTAAATGACTTATGCAAAGGAATAGACAACCTTCTAGACTCTGGTATAGCCATCATTTCTACATAATCAGGCTCCTCTTGCTCATCCACAGCTTCCTCTAAAGGAAGCTGGAGGGTTTCTGCAACCTTTTTGTAAAACATAAAATGAGAAGGGGACTCAGACAGAATAGGAGGAGATTCTAAAGGTCTGTCTGGAGAAATGTCCAGTTCAATGGGCATGTCCAGACCCTCCCAGCCACACATGTAATGATCAAATTCGTCCTCCCTCTCCTGTGGTTCATAAAATTCCTCAACATCATACTCTGAACCACTGGCACTGAACGAACAACCTTTTACCAACTGTAGGTGGTTCGGCAGGACCCTGAGACAGTGACTGGACAATCTGTATGGCTTTAGCTATTTCTGCAGCAGTTGGAGAGACAATTTTGGACTCCAAACCTACTGATTTCTTTGTCTTTTCACTGAGACTGGTTCCCTGAACCAGCCTTCCTCTTTGCCCGAGAAGTCTCCCCTGGTCAGAGGGCACTCCTCTGGTCCAGTGGGTACTGGACTGGGCTGGCCATCTGGGTCAGCGGACTTCTTGGCCTCTCTGCCCTGAGCCGGCCCAATCTCTTTCCAGGGTGGCTGCAGGAAATTTTTACACCTGGCAGTCTGACAGGAGGTGGTCAGCCCTCAGACAATAAACACAGTAGTGTGTGGGTCAGCCCTTGGCAAAGGCTTCCTACAGACATCACAGTGTTGAAACCCAGTGGGCCCGGTTTTTCTTTGGGTTTCTCAGACATAATGCCAGCCTAACCAAAAACTTGCCCTTTTTGGTAGTACTGGGCAAAACATATCGGTTCTAACCGTATCACGGTATTTGAAAAAACTATTTTAAAGCAAGGTTTTTAGAACCGATAAGAACTGGGAACCGCACTCTAAAACCCAACCACACTTTTAAAACGTTAAATTAAGCAAACCGATCAGTTCAAAACCGAACCGATAATTGAATTTCCACACAGACTTTAAATTTTCTACTTACGGTTTACCAGATAGAGCTTTTAACTGAAATGCGGTAAAATAAATACTTTTTGCCGGTTCAAATGAACTGAAAATACTCGCTTGAACCGAGAAATGAACCAATGTGAAGGAGCTGATCTCCGGAGCGACTGTTCAGTGAAGCGGAGTAAAGAATCTGACAGTTTCATTTGAAACTGGCCAGATAGAGCTTTGGTATAGCGCCCTCGCGCTGTGGAACTCCAGACTCTCTGGAGTTAACTCTTTCCTCTCCGGGGCAGTTCAGCTGCAGTGGCTGACTGCATATAGTCATAATATAGCAAGACTTCATGGTGTTTGAATACAAGGAAGTTCTTCTTTACAGAGAGGGTGGTGGACCCATGGAATAGCCTACCCAAGGAGGTAGTGGGGGCCAAAACAGAAAGTGAGTTCAAGAATGCATGGGATAAACATAAAGGTAGCATACGGAAAGACAAAGGAGGGAAGGGGGAATAGCACCAGGTAGGTTCTTTGGCAGACTAAATGGACCTTGCTGCCCCCTTCTGCCATCACTTTCTATGTTTCTATGTGAGACGTGACCCCCGGAGGTGCAGATGTGCAATGAAATCCAGCGCGAGATGGGCATGCTCCCGCACCCGCCTGCAGGACCTATGCATTGCTTCCACCCCTTCCATGGTGTCCCCCTGGCTGTAGCACGCCCAGTCTCCACTGGGAGTCACTTGATGGTGGGGATCTACAACCCACCCCTTCCCAGGAGAGGAGAGGAAAGCAGTCCTCCAGATGCTCAATCATCTCCTGCCTGGCTGACCCTCAATGACCCAAGCTGGCTCACGAACTCAGGTCGTCAGGTCGCTGGCCTGGCACGAGGTAAGGCATCCAAGTGCCTCAGCCCTCAGTGCCATCGGGCCAGCAAGAAATACACTTTTTAAAGTCAGCAGTGGGGGCACTGCTGAGCAGCTCAACAGGAGGCAGCACACTTTCAGAGCTCCAACAAATTTTTAACTATAATTGATTAAAAGTTACTTCTTTTGGTGTTTTCCTCTACCTTCGACATTCCCACTGGACTGAGCAGCCTACTAGGTGGACATATGGAGAAAACCAAAGGCAATGTGGCTGTCTCTGATGAGTTCTTTACCCCGAGGAGCAAACCGGATGCGGGGCCTACCAGAAACACTTTAGCAGCGGCCTCTGATGTGGTGGACCCGGGGGAAATTATACTTGCTACGGTAAATGACACTCTGCTGAAATTGGTAAACTCTGTGCAGGAACTGGATAGGAAGTTTGATGCCCTAACCCCTCGGGTAGCTGAACTTGAGACTAAAATGGATATAACGGATCAAAGACTTACCAAACTGGATGCCAGCCTAAACAAAACCATTGACGTTGCTACAAAGTTGATCAAGGATAACACGTGGCTAAGGCAAAGATTAGACAGCATGGAGAATCAGATCCGCAAAAGAAATCTACGGATCTTAGGCTTACCCGAGGCCGCTGAAGGAGATGACCCGCTGGGGTTTGTGCGTACCTTTTTGCCAGGAATGTTGGAGCTGGGCGAGGAGGTCCACCATTATTGCTGGAGAGGGCCTACAGAATTACCCCATGCAGAAGAGCGGCAACGCAGGCCACGCTGCGTACCACAGTGGTGGTATGCTCTGGCACTGGGGACCGGGTGTTACAGGAGGCCAGGAGAAAGTGGCAGATGAGATACGGCGATGCTGAGATAATGGTGTTCCCAGACTTCTCCTATGGCAAACAGCAGAGATGCAAGGCTTATGATGGGGTGAGGTGCCAACTCCGTAGCCTAAAAGTTCTGCACCAGTTGATATTCCCCACTCACCTCTGGATCGTTTGGCAAGGCAAAACCTACATATCTGGGTCCCGGGAGAAGGCTAAGAAGATCTTACCAATTCTGGAACAGGAGGCTGCTGAAATTCAAGTCAAAGGGGACTGACTGCCTGGACTTTTAATCCTGTAATGTACTGATTTTCTTTTGCCTGCAATTGAGATTAAACCCTCGTTCTGTATTCCTTACCATCTTTGCTTGGCTGAGGTTGTTACATAGTTGCGGTCTAATAACGCTGAGAGGGGTTAACCCTTGTATTTGGATGTGATTAAGGGCCACGAGGTGGGTTTGATCGGGGACTAAGCCTTTAGGGAGTGGGACCTTGATTCCCGACTGGGACTACTCACTGATTTTTATGGGACATTTCCTTGAGGTTGCCCTACTGACTTTTTTTTCCTAGTTTCAGGCAACAGCCTGCACTTTATTTTGGGAACTTGTGGGCCTCATGGACATTCTTATCAGTCTTGGGATACCTGGATGCACAAGAAGAGAGGGAGGATGTTGTGCATTTAAATGTTTATGTTTGTATTTCTCCTTTACCATTTGGGAGCACTGTTTTATCAAGAGATTTATGACATAAGGCAGCTGACCTTACATGTTAGAATTCTGAGCTTAAAAGTTGTAACAGGTTATATTATGCTGTGGTTTTGGGGCTGTTAATAAACATCAGGGATATGTATCCTCAGGGGATGGTGGGTCACTTGACCCGCCCCCGGCTAGCTTGGATTGCTAGATGGTCCGGGTATTCCTCTGAGACACTCCTAGAGCTGCATGCTGATGCTACGATTTAGGAAATGCTACACTATATTCCCCCAATGTGGAGAGCGTATTAGGGGGTGTTCTTTATCCCATGCTTTGTTATATGTTATCCTGCACATGAAACTACTATTGTGATGGAACCTCCTGTGTATCTACGTTTGTGTGAGCTGGTTTCTTACATACAAGCCTAATACAAATAAAATACAAAAAAACATATATAAAGTCAGCAGCTACTGTCTTCCTTTTCAGTCTAAGGACAAAGAATGGCAATAGTAGTGAAAAGATAAATTGTGAACAATTTAGCTTCCACAATTCCTAGAAAAGTAAAAAAAAATTACTAACACAAGTCTGTAATAGTGAAAAACCTTCTGAATACACAGTTCCAAGAAAAAATGGAACACAGAGGAAACTCATCAGTATTTTTGTTTTCTCTTCTATAGAGCTGTGTCTCCAGCTCTGGGTGAAGGTAGTGCTCGTCTGCCCCATGCTCTGCCTCCCCTGGCTAGCAACCACCCCCCTTCCCCCAGGATTTGCCTGCCTGCAAGATTCCCCCATGGACTGCTCCTTGTGGCAGAGCCAGGAGGGGGAAGGCTGTCCTCCCCCTGCTCAGAGACCACATCCAGAGTTCCCGCTAGGAATCCCAGGAGGTGGTGTGGGCCAGAGGATAGCAGACAGAGGATGTCATGGATGCCTGTCCCAGCTTTTCCCTGTTCTCCCATCCTGGCTAGCAGCGTGCAATGATGCTGGGCACATGTGCGCATGGAGGCATACATGCACTATGGTGCCTACCACCAGCCGTGCCCCTACGGAGCACCTCCACTGCCCTACCACCATGCCTCCAGGTGGTGGCAATATAGGAGTGGTGTGGCCGATTCCCCTTCTCTGGGAGAGGAGAGGAGAGCAGCTGGTAGACGTTTGATCCTCTCCCTCCTCTGCCAACCCCCAGTAACCTGAGTCTGTTCCCAAACCAGGTCCCAGCAGGGTGGGAGATGTGTTGTTCAGTGCCTCGACCCTCCACGCCTTTGGGCTAGCAGTTATCAGTATTTATGGATAGCAGTTCTGAGGAACTGATAAAAAACACTAATCTAGGAAAATAAACAACACAGTGCACAGACTAGGATAATTTTCTCAAATATTAGAGATTTTATTGACTTAGTGAAGTTCTTTCCTGCAGCTGAAAAGATGGCAGTTAGGGTGTAAGCAGCATTAGGTCAGGATACGGTGCAGGGTTTAGGTTCAAATCTACCTAAAGGGTCTGAGGCAGCATGTATGTGCAGGCTATCTGCATCTGTGTGAAGCAGATGTAAACAGTGATGTGAGAAAGGCCAATACTTTTAAAGCAATTTTAGCTATTGTCACAAATTTGAGTATTATCTGGCTCTGACGATATCATTTTGAGTAAATGAAGGAGGAAAGTAAAAACATTGATTAAAAAAACTAAAATAATAGAGTAAGTGCACGCTGCAAAGTGAAAAAACAAGTATTTTAAAGTTACAACATCCCTGACAAGCTGCAAGTCCACCTGAGTTCTTCACCTTCATACCAGCAGGATACACTTGTGTTTGATGCACGAAAAGAAAAAAATACAATGTAGTGGTCTGTTTTCATCTCTTCCTGTAACCCTAGTCTCTCTCTCTCAAGTCTTCCTCTTTTTAGCTAGTCTTGAATTATGGCATCATTTTGCGGGTAAAGAAATCTGCTACTCCGATCAATCCATTGTTCCTACGTTCCCTATGTGAGCAAAAACACAAGAAGCCTCATGGTACTGTGCAGAGAACAATTACATAAGCATGCAGACAAATATGGTGTGATATTATTTTTGTTGCCCCTAGATTTATTTGATTGCTATAACTTTACTGTTCCTGCCCCATGACACATTTTTAAAGGGACATTAGTCTCACAGATCCAGGTTAACTACTTATCCCCTCCTCTTGTAGTTTTAGTGTTTTTGTGTTGGCACAGAAAATGGCATACATGTACTGGCAGCAATCCGGCACAATTCGTCACTAAGACTACCCTGTAGTGATAATACATTCCCAACATTTTTATAACCACATGATGCCATACAAGGCAAAGCAGTGCTTGTGCATAATGTGGCTAGGCACAGCTTCACCCTGTGTGGCATCACAAAGTTTAAAATGGTGGCAATGTGGTAACAATACAGGGCTCACTTAGTCAGTGATAGTTCAGGACTGCTGCCAGCTGCAGTTAAACTGAATACCTTATTTAAAAGAACTTCCCATGGGCTTTAAAAATGATGGTAACTGTTCATAAATGTATCCATTTAAAGCCTTATAGTCTGCTGTTCCTTTAGTATGGCCAGAATAAACTGAGTAACCAAACCACCCAACCCCCCCACCACCACTGTAGATATAAAGCAAACAGAGGTTTTTGAAGGAAACTTGATCTAGCAGTATGCAGAGTCTTGATGCAGTGGAAGCACCAATAATCTCCAAAATAAACAGAACCCAGAGCACACCAAAGGTCTAATAGTTGCGTAGAAAAACAGAACTGATGGGTTGGTGTGGACCGTGTGTTATGCATAAGAAGAGTGACTGGAACAAATGTGAAAATGAGAACATTCTGGGGGCGTCCATGTACGCATGAGACATACTGCTAGAGTGTGGAGCTATGGACAAATCCACATACTTGTAGACCTGCCGTCCCAAATGTGGACTGCCATTTTCTGTTATACAACATAAGGTATACCAATATTTATTGATGTTTTTCTGATGCTTGCTATGATGTACTGACAAACTACTATACAGCAGAGATATATTTGTGATCTTAGCGTGCCACCTACAGTTATTAGCCATATTGCTACGATTTGTATAATTAGTTATGTTTGCAGTATATTTGTGGTCTTACAGTGCAACCTATAGCCATTAATAATGATGCTATGATCAGCACAATAAAATGAATCATACTATTGCAATACGAAGTGTCTGTAGTCAGCGTAATACTTATCAATGTGCAAGTGCAACATGTAATGGCCTTGGGTGCAAGTCACCCACCATGTACACCAACAGAAATGTTTTGCCTTGCATCTTTACCATGCAAATGAGCCCATTACCAGGCAATGGGACTCTCTTATCCCTAGTATATAACTTTATGTAAGAGTATTGCTCTTTGAGTATCTCTATGATGACATCCGGTGTTTGGAGGTTCTGGACTCCCAGCAGGTATATTTGCTGTCCTCTTTACATGTTATGGAGAATAAACCTTTATTCTGTACACCTGTCTCCTGCACTGTGTTTTGCCATCAGGTTTAGATCCTGCCAAATCCAACATGCTGTATATCGAATTGTTTTGTTTAGATCTTTCTGGAGGCACCTAGTTTGTTGGGTTTCCCCATTCATATGTGCTATGCACTGGTTTTCTCTTCAAATCCCTTATTTTGTTCCCCCGTAGCAGTCACTGCAGCCATATCTTTTTTTTTTTTTAATCCAACAACATACCTCTCAACTGTCCCTGATTTTCAGGGACGTCCCTGATTTTGCCTTAAAATTTTACTCTGTCCCTCTTAAAAATTGTGTTTCTGTGACCAAACAGCGAGGGTTATAAGCACAAAATAATGTCAAACATTAAAGCTATAAACTTGTTCTTCCTTAGAAAATGCATTTTACACTAAACCCTTTATTCTACCAGCTTCCTGAGTGAATATCTCCAATTTTGAGGAAGTGTCCCTGATTTTGTTCCTTTGTCCCTGATTTATGAGGCAGGAGGTTGAGAGGTATGTAACAATGCTTGTGTTTTCCTCCACAAGAGGCATCCTTGGTGTCCCATAAATCATGAAGTGGTATGTACCGACCTATCCTTGGGACTTCACTTCTCACAATGTTTATCCTTCGCTTACATATTACATACCCCTCCTGGTACCCCATCTGCCATTAGTTGGTGGTTCTCCAAGCCATTTTCATGGCTATTACTAGTGACTGCCCCTGGCAAATGAACTAACTGGTACTTCTATACAGAGAACATGGTTTATATACAGTTGCATGGTGCAATGGTGGACCTGCCCCCTTGTATTTGAATCCTCCTCTGTTATGGCTTGCCTTGTCTTCCTTTTATCATTTGACTCCCATATTACTGCACCACTGTGTTTGTGTTTATATACTTATTTACATGTATTTATATGTTTTTATGATGGATGTTACCCGACCCTGTTCTAACCAGGTCCATCTTGTAAAAGAGCTCTGCTCAATGATGTTCACCTGGATAAATAAAGATTTTGATTGATTGATGTATTTGTGCACTGGATGGGAGCAACACTCATTCCCATGGGTGCAAGCATGTCAACCTGCAGCAAGACTCCATCCCATGTTCAGACATTAAGCAGTCAGGTACAAACCCAGGTCTGCTGCATGACAGTGTAGAGGACTGCTGGTGCACAATTTACAGGTTATGAATTTTGCATCTAGTCTTTTATGATTTAATTAAGCAACTAAACATGACAAAGTGTGCATTGTGGTGGAATACCAACACACCTCAAGTGTGCTGTGAGGCACTATGCATCACCAAGTACCGTCAACCACCCAAGAAGTGCTGTTATCTCACCACAAAGCACACCCTGGAGTGTCACTATCCAACATTGTTCCTGCAAAATCATCAAAGTCCTGCAGACTGAATGGAGAGCAGACTGTTCAAAACCTCCTTGGATCAGTGTGTCATCCAGATAAGGATAAACATGGAGTCCCTCCCTCTGAAGGAAAGTCCCAAATATAAGAGCCTTTGCGAACACTCTCAGGGTAGAGGCAAACCCCAAGATGAGGCCCTGATACTGGAAGTGTTGATCTCGGATGGCAAGCCTGAGAAATTTCCAGTGCAACTGCCAACTCAGACTGTATAAATAGTCATCTGATAGGTCTACTGAGACTAGAATACTGCCCTGCTGGTTCAAGACTGTCTTGAACCAGATGGGTGTCACAAACTGGTTCTGACTGGAAAGATACAGGATCACATGGCATCATCCAACTTCTCGGGACTATAAAGTAAATGGAGTAAAACCCTGTTCTTTCTCATTGAGAGGAAGTATAATCACTACCCCTATGCTGAACAGATGATCTAATGTTTGGTCCACTGCTTGCTGTTACTTGGGATTCCTGGAGTAGACCAGAGACTGGGAAAAAGTGTGCTCTGGAGGGTACAGGAGCACTGTTGCATAGCCCTGCAAAATTACTTCCTGTACCGAGGCCATCTGACATGGTCTGGGGTCATCTGGCATAAAGCCTGGTAACCATCTGTCCACAGCTTGTGCATAAAGATGGACATGCGCATTCTCATGTAGATGTGAAGTAACCACCTCTGTGGTTGACTCCACAAAACATCAAGGCGTAAAATAAGCAGGTTCGCATAGCAATTTGCCACCCAAAAAACGCTATTTGCTAATCAAGTGCAGCCTTGATTAGCAGAAGTTACTAATCATATGATTGGGTGCATTGTGTAAAAACTTCCAAACTGCAGTAATATTGTCCTGTGATTGTGGTAAAAAGTACAGAATTGCAGAAATTGTTCTTGCAATTTGACACTTTTCCACACAGCTGCACTCCTCTGGGCTGTATCTTTATAGATGAAAATAACCATTTAGTGAAATTGCTTCTCAAACCTGGCTGGTTGCTAATTAAAATAATGTTGATTAGCAAAAACTGCTTATCAGGTTTGGAAAATTAATTTATGCCTTGAACATTTACAAGGAAAACTGCCTGGCAATATACCTCTACCTTGATGGTATCCATAACCTTGAAAGGAATGAAAATTTCCATGGTGATTGCAGCCACATCAAAAACCTTGACCTTTGAATCCACTACTGGAAGCTTGCTATGTCTTGGAATATGGCATGGAGCCATTCTTCCCCTTAAGATCCCTAAAAGTCTACTTTAACTGTGGGCCAAAAAACAGAACACCTGTAAACGGTCAACTTAAAGGAGATGGGAAATGGTTTTGTGATGGTTTTATCTGTTAAATAAATCAAAAATATCAAACAATGGTCTCTGTATGTCTTTATTATGGCATAAAAGTTGAAAGTTCATATTTGTATGCTCTGTTAAATTTTTGAACTGGCAATCATAGAAACATAGAAGTTGATGGCAGATAAGGACCGCAAGGCCCATCCAGTCTGCCCATTTCTTTTTCTACCTTATATATGTGCCATCGGCCTTTGCTCTGTCAATGGCCTATCTATTCATACTCATCTGTATTGCTCCCTTATGCCTATCCCATGCCTGTTTGAAGCCCTGCATTATATTCAGATCCGCCATGTCCTGAGGTTGGCCGTCCCACACATCCACCACCCTTTCTGTGAAAAAGAACTTCCTCACATTACCCCTTAATCGGCCTCCCTCTAATCTCATGCTGTGTCCTCTTGTCCTGCTACTTTTCTTATATTGAAACATGTTAGACTCTTTCACCTTGTTAATGCCCTTAAGGTGTTTGAATGTTTCGATCACATCACCTTTCTCCCTCCTTTGCTCTAGGGTATACATACTGAGCTCCGTTAATCTGTCCTCATATGTTTTCTGATGCAGTCCCTGCACTATTTTGGTTGCCCTTCTCTGGACTGCCTCAATTTGGTTAATGTCGTTGTGAAGGTGTGGCCTCCAGTACTGCACGCAGTACTCCAGATGGGGCCTAACCAGTGTCTTGTAAAGAGGGATTATTACTTCCTCTTACTGACTTGTGATACCCCTACTAATAGATACACCCTAACATCCCCCTAGCCTTACCTACTGCTTTAGTGGTCTGCTTGGATGATTTCAGGTCATCGGTGATGATGCCCAAGTCTCTTTCTTCCCTTGTGACTGCCAGCAACACCCCTCCTAGCCTATAGGTGGCTTCAGGGTTTCTCTTCCCTATGTGCATGATCTTTCACTTCTTTGCATTAAACCCCAGTTGCCACTCTTCAGACCATTTTGCTAGTTTATGCAGATCTCTTCTCATACTGCCCACTCCATCTGGATCATCTACTCTGTTGCAGATTTTGGTGTCATCTGCAAACAGACAAAGCTTACCCTCCAGTCCATCTGCAATGTCACTGATGAAGATATTGAAGAGGACTGGCCCCAGGACTGATCCCTGAGGTACTCCACATGTGACCTGCATCTCTTCTGACTGTATACCGTTTATCACCACTCTCTGTTTTCTGCCCGTCAACCAGTTTGCCACCCAGTTGACCAACTTCTGACCCACCCCGAGCCTACCCAGCTTATTAATCAATCTTCTATGTGGAACAGTATCGAAAGCTTTGCTGTAGTCAAAGTAGGCGATGTCAATTGCTCCCCCTTGCTCCACCACTCTGGTGACCCAGTCAAAGAAGTCTATGAGATTAGTTTGACAGGACCTTCCTTTTGTAAACCCATGCTGTCTTGGATCCTGTGTTCCTATGGATTACAGGTGTTGCACTATCCTTTCCTTAAGGAGTGCCTCCATAATCTTACCCACTACTGAGGTAAGACTGACTGGTCTCCACTCATGTGGAGCGGGATCACATGAGCCCTTCTCCAGTCTTCTGGGATCTCTCCTGTGCTCAGAGACTCACTAAACAGTTCTGATAATGGTTCTGCTAGTTCCACCCTTAGCTCCTTTAGTACCCGGAGATGTATGCCATCAGGTCCCATTGCCTTGTCCACCCTGAGCTTAGCGAGCTCTTGTAGGACCCTTTCTTTTGTGAACAGACTAGTGCTCACCACCCTTACCCCTGTGTCCATGGTGAAGAGCTGTGGGCCCTGCCCTACCTTCTCTTCAGTAAATACTGAGCAGAAGTATCTATTTAGGATGGATGCTTTTACATGGTCCTCCTCCTCACAAGCCCCCTTATCTCTTTGATCTTAACAATACCCCCCCTCAGGATTTTCTCCTTTCACTAATGTATCTATAGAAAGTCTTGTCACCTTCTTTTACTGTCTGTGCTAGTGTTTCCTCAGTTTGGGCCTTTGCCTGCTTTACTGCCTTCCCTGCTTCCCTTAGAGATGTTTGGTATGCCTCTCTATCTTCAACCCGCTGTGTTCCCTTACATTTCCTGAAGGCCAGCCTTTTGGCTCTGACCTTTTCTGCTACTGTTTTTTGAGAACCAAAGTGGTTTCCTTCTTCTTTTGCACTTCCTTTTCTCTCCAACACAATGGGATGTTGCTTCAAGTATTGCATCCTTAATGCTTGCCCACTTTGCCTGCACCTCCTCACCTGTATTTCTTTTTGCCAGGGCTAGCTTAACTCTGTTGGCCATCTTATCAAAGTCAGCTCCTCTGAAGTCCCATATTTTTGCCTTGGAATGGGATAATTTAGTTCTAGTGGCCAAACTGAACCATACCACGTGATGGTCACTGGACCCCAGGTGACCTTCTATCTGGAGATCTGTTATCCTTTCCCTGTTAGTCAGTACTAGATCTAGGATAGCCCTGTCTCTTGTGGGTTGTTGTACCAGTTGTTTGAGGCCTCTCCCCCTGCAGGGGAATCCACCATGTGTCTAGTTCTGGCAGATGTTCCTGCTGGTATTGACCAATCTGTATCTGGCATGTTGAAGTCTCCCATTATCAGGACCTCCCCTCTAGCTGTTATGTTTTATATATCCTCCCCCTGGTCTGGGGGCCTATAGATAACCCCAGTTCTTATGGCTGTCCCATTTCCTGTTTCCAGGGTGACCCACAGTTCTTCTGGCTCCTTATGCGTATTCTGAATTTCTGTAGCGTTTATATTTCCATTGACATACAGGGCCACTCCACCCCCTCCACCCCTTTTTGCACTTCGGACTCTTCTGAACAGTACATAGCCAGGTACTGAAGTCTCCCAAGTGTGGTTACTGGTAAACCATGTTCTGCTAATTGCTACTATGTCCATTTTCGCCTCTGCATTATTGCCTGCAGGTCTGGGATCTTGTTTCCCAGACGGCAAGCATTTGTGTACATGATTTTCCATTGGCCAGATTTTGGTGTGTTAGTTGTTGGGTGAGGTCTGGCGTTTCCCCTGTGCATCGTATGGGGAGCTGGACCTTTTTCCTTACCTGATGATGCAAATGAACTGCAAACATGCAGAACTCCTGTTTGACCACTAGCTGAGGGGGGAGGGTTGTTCTTCCCATTCGATGTATGGGGTGCTGCACCCCTCTCCCCATTTGCTAGTTTAAATATTCTGCAAAGACATCAAACTTCTGCCCCAATGCACTGACTCCCTCCTTAGTCAGATGCAGTCCATCAAATTTAAAGAACTTTCACTCCCAAAACTGTTGCCAGTTCCCTACAAATTTGTGTCCTTTTTCCTGGCACCAGCTCTTGAGCCACATGTTTAGCTCCCCTATCTCCCCTTCTCTGACTTTCCGTCCATCTGCCCCCCTCTCCCAGACTGGCAGGATCTCAGAGAAGGAGATGCCTGATAAAATGGATGATAGGTTGTCACCCAGCCTGGTCAGGTGTTCCTTGGTCTCCACAACTGACTGGCTGGCAAGATCATTAGTCCCTATGTGTACCAGGACGTCAATGTTTTCTCCTGCTTCCTGAACAATTTTAGCAATGCGGTCAGTGTCTCTCCACGCTGATGTACCTGGGAGACATCTGACCATTACCCCTGGCTGGAGATAGGTATCAACTCCCCGAATCATGGAGTCTCCTATGATCAGAAGTTTTTTGGATTGACACAGTTTCTGTTTTTGTTTTTTTGTACCAGGAATCGTCGCATGTCACTGACTCTTGATTCAGTATGCAGTCAACCATAACTGTTTCAGCAATGACAGTAAAAGCTGATGCCACACTCCATCTCTGTGAAAGACAAACTGGAAAATCATACCATCCTTTAGCAACCAGCACAGCCCCTTCTTTCCTCCTTGGCCAGCCGCCTTGCAGATCACTGAACCAGTACTGTATCTTGACTAACACAAACATGTGTCTGGTGGGTCCTCACACTCCCCATCCTATCCTCTTGCTGTATTGTAACCCCACTCCCAAGGTTGTGAGCTCAGCTTGCCTCTGGCCCCTACCTAAGGCTCAGAAGCACCATCAGACTCCTCATGAATTCCTTTCTTTTGCAGCTGGCAGCTGCCTGTGTCTTCACTCCCTCGGCCATCTCCTGACCTACATCAGGACTGGGGAGCACAGAAAAAGCCTCAACACCTCAAAGCACTCATTTCACTTGCTGCTGGTAGGCAATCCATGGAGTCCATTCTCCTGGCCCCCCACGAACTCTGCAAACTGGAGTATGGTAACACAGAAGCATATAGCCTCTCCTTGATGATCAGAAAAGCCACACATTTCCTTGCTCTTCTGCCCCCAGAGGTGCTCAGTATCTTTATTCCCCCCAACCCAGAGACTGCAAAGCACAGCGGGGAGCACAACAAA
The DNA here is from genome assembly GCA_016271365.2 of Neoceratodus forsteri. Taxonomy (NCBI): domain Eukaryota; kingdom Metazoa; phylum Chordata; order Ceratodontiformes; family Ceratodontidae; genus Neoceratodus; species Neoceratodus forsteri. Next base: position 613,441,150 of record CM057456.1, read on the forward strand.
CCAGCACAGTAAACTTTCCCATGAGGCTACTGGGCACCTACAGATCTGTGGGTGCATTAAGGCACCAGAAGAACTGGTGGTGCATGCTCCTCGCCCCGCTGCTAGAATGTCTCTAGGGGCGGGAGAGTGAGAAAACATGCAGCCAAGAATAGGTGGCATGCATGCTGCTGTGTTCCCCAGCCCAATTTTGCAAAGTTCATGGAGGGCTGGGAGAATGATCTCCATGAGAGGTGGAGTATTGCATTTTTTTTTTTAAATCTGTGAAGCTGCCATCTGAAATTCTGGTCTGTGAATGACCTCCACACCTCTCAACTGTCCCTGATTATGAGTGACGTCCCTCATTTTACCTCTTGAAACAGCCCTGTCCCTCATCTGTCCCTCATGGAAAAGGTGCTGCCCACACAGAGAATGTGCAGTACGTTCAGGATTTAAAGCAGACATTCATAATATTTTAGGATGCTAAATCAATAATAAACATTGTACAGGTCAACACAATGGTTTCCACAGTGTTCTGAGCTTGTATCTACATGCGTACGAATATGTCTCTCATTCTGTGGATCTGTGTCCCTCATTTTGAGTGTCCAAATATGTCCATGTCCCTCTTTTCAGTGACAAAAGGTTGAGGGGTATGATGACCTCTGAGCACTAGCAGATTGCTGGGGCTGGGAAACACAGCAGCATACCGCTTGCATGCTGATGGATGTGCAGGCACTCAGTAATTTTTTCCTGTGCTCCCTGGTCCTGATGCAGTTCAGGAGAAGGCCAGGGAGCAACGACACATGCTGTTGTCAGCCACAAAAAAAAGGGGTTAATTGGGAGTCTGATGGTGCTGCTGAGTTCAAGGCAGGGGCCAGAAATAAGCTGAGCTCACAACTTTCAGAAGGGAGTTACACTACAGTAAGAGAGGAGGGGAGGGTGGGGAGTCTAGGGACCAACTGGACACCTGTTTGTGTTAATCAAGAGAACGTTCAGTGATCTTTAAGGTGACTGACCAAGGAGGAAAGAGGGGTGCTGAGCCTGTCACCAAAGGATGATGTGATTTTTCCAGTCAGGCATTTACAATTATGGAGTGTGGCATCAGCACTTACTGTAGTTACTGAAAAATTACAGCTGACTACATGGTGAATCGAGAATCGGTGATGTGAACATTTCGAAGCTTGATGCGCTGACTCACAATACAAAAAAGACTGCAAGCCGATTGTTGGTTCAAAAATTGTACCAAGCATATAAATATGCACTTTGAACAGTTATACCATAAAGTCACATACAGGCCATTGTTTTGATATTTATGATGTAGTTAACAAGTAAAATTATAACAATCATTTCCTATCTTCTTTAAAGTAAATGTGACTTGGAGGCATGATCTGATGGCCACCATCTCAGCCAAACTGATCTAAGAGCCACCACAGCTGCAGCACAACCTCTTGCTGGGGCATGGAGGAGATCCATCATGGAGTCCCCTAAAAAAAGAAGCTGCCATATGCACCAAAGGAAGTAGATATCTGGCTGGATGGCTGCAGAATCCTCTGGAACCTCATCTGCTACAGCCATGACTATTTGCACATTGCTCATGTTACCAATGCTGAGGCCAATGCGACTCACAAACCCAAACCTGATGCAGAGTATGCCCGTTTATGGCTGCTTCTAGACACTTAACATTAGGGTAAAGGAGCACTGCCACTTCGTTTACTGGAATAACTCTAAGTATAATTCTCACCCCAGGAATTCTTTAGCATCGATTGACAGAAGCAGTATGCCAGCTGGGTTCAGCTGCCCCGGAGAGGAGTAGTCAATGTAAATGAGCAAGGCATTGGCCAAAACAGGATACAGTTAGAGTAGAGTGCTGCCTGCAGTCAGCCTGAAGGACCTCAGAACTTTTTTCTCCGCTGAACTGGCAACATTGCCCTGGAGCTCTTCTCTTCAGAGATCTTCCTGTGCCATTTTCTTTCTTTTTGAGTGCTGCTTTAAGGTATTTTGTATATTTTCTTCATTTTATCTATTTTTACCGCATCTGCACTGGGTTCCGCGCAGTTGCTGGATTTTTTCGTTTTTTCCCGCTTCGGCGTTTTTTTCTGAAGTAAAATTCACCCGCGTGCACGATAAATTGCATCATTTTTATTTCATTTGTTAGTTTTTAGTATTTATCAGTGGTTTTTAACGCTTTTGCGGTAAAACCATTGATCTGTTTTTTCGCATGTGCGCATTTCTTCCGTTGCGCACCAGCACAAATCCTTGGAACCCTTTTTTCTCTGTTTAAATTCAAAATGATTAAAATTTGAAGGGTAATCCCCTCTCTTTGGGGTGAAACTCTCTTGTTTACTGTGCAGTGGGCTTTGTTAACAAGAGGTGTGGAGGTGGTTCTGTTTTTTCCTCTTTGTGAATGAAAAAAAAAATCTCAAAGTTGATTTTGATTTGTTTAAGCTTTGGCCTAACTATTATTATATGAGCTTTTAGTCTACCTCCCCCTCCTCTAAAAGTGCTGAGAAGGGTACCTCAAATTAACACACAAGAAATGAGAAGTCCCCTTGGGACTTCTATTATCAAGTCTGGTTCTGTAGTAGTTGTTTCTTGTCCAAGCCTTTAATTTGAAAATAGGCAGGTGTCCTCTTCCCTGCACAAAGATAGAGATTAATCTCCTCTGACCCTCCCTCCTGAAGGACTTAGGGAGACATTAGGGGTTGATAAAATTATGCCCTCTGCAACTGAATTTCTGAGAGCTTGGCAATTATTCCAGACTTTCATTTTCTGGGCATTTCTCGGCTCCTTCGGGTCTGAGTATTCCTTTCTTTGTTAATCCTTATGCCCAAGGATATTATTGTTATGATTATTATTAATTTAGGAGAGGATTTTCCTTCATGATCTCCTCTCGGGGCCCACTAATTCCAGTCGGTCACCCTGAGGTTGATTTAGGTTATGGTATAATGAGGCATATATATATATATATATATATATATATATATATATATATATATTCATCCGGTGGACTCCCTGGACTTTCCCCTCCAGGATGACACCGATAAAGAGGTGGAGGACGACAACTTCATAGATGTGGTGGTTGCTCTCCTCCAAAGAAGTTGACAACTCCCTGAAGACTCCTACAGGTAGGTTCTGGAAACCCCTCCTTCTCTTTCCGGGTTGACAGAAGCATTCAGATGAATTACCAGCTCGGTAAGTGTTCTGCTGTTTTTATCTGTACACTTTTAGATTAAAGAGAGTTAGTGCAAACAGCGGCCGGCTTCTCAGCCTCGTGTCACTGTCTGCTTTCCCTCCAGAGATAGACTCTAGATAATCATATACCATGTGTACAAAAAAAAAATTTTTATATAATGCTTTTAACCTTTTTAGCATATGCTATTATATATTAAGAGTGTTTAATGTATACTATCCTTGCCACAGTGCGACATCTCTTGAGCACTACTCACAAGAAGGTTTCCTAGAATACCCAAGTGGCATTTAGTAGCACTATGCTCTCATAGTAAGTCATAATGTTACAGCTTCTAGAGTCTTGGCGTAGGTCATTTTCCTCAGACTTGCCTGTCTGAAAAGTTCCAGCCTTTTGGGTTATGTTTTGGTACAAATTTTGGTTGGTCTTCATGTCAAACTGAAGCCGACAGGCACGTATGGATGAGTTTAACTTTCCTAGTACTCAGTTAAATATAAGTGTTCCTTCCCCAGAAGCCTCAATGGGGGGCTTCGGGTAGGAACTATTCTCCCTTCAACCCTTTTTTCCTGTGCCAACACATTAGGAAATTTCCAAATGTGAAGTTTTCCACGGGTTTAGGCAGGAATGCTCTTTCATTCCTGATAACCCCTTTTTTCTTCAGTTACTTTTCTTCCTAGTTCAAGTTTTTACCCCTTCTTTAGTTGGTAAAAAAAAAAAATTGAAGGGAAATAGATATATGCAGATATTAACATTTAAATATATATACAGTATATCCATGTGCATGATAAGTAAATAAATATCTAAAGTTTACCTCCAAATGCTGCATTCTCTGTTGTTCTTCAATAGCATGTCAGCAGTGGTAACTAGGTCACCAGAACCTCGTGAAGGTCAAGGTCGTGAAAGGGTTTCCTCCTGCTTGGGAGATGGACCTTTTTTCCCAGGCTATTACCTGAATCTTAAAGGAAAATAGGGAACAGCAAACCATTATCAATTTTTACAACCTGGGGTCAGGATGCTTCCTTGACTCAGGTCTTTCTTTTGCAAATGTTGGGGATTTTTCTTGTCTCCTTCGATACATTCTATGTTCACAGTTCCTTAGTACGGGGTTTTATCTCAGGCAGTTTTATTCCATGCCATTTAGACTGCCTCCTGGATGTTCTCAGATATGGAGTAAAAATCAGGCTGTTCTCCAGGTATCTGGGTAGGTCGGTGGTTTCCACCTGAAGACAGGGAATCTCTGGTTTCTCTTATCAGAGGCTTGGCCGACCTTAGTCAATTCCCCTTGACTTCGGTTTTCAAGCCCTAAGTCTGACATTTTGTTTCCTACAGTCTCAAGGGTTCTTTGTACCTACTAGACAAAATCCCCTGTTTAAATCTCGGCAACCCTTATAGGGCAATCAATGCTCATCTCTTGTCAGACGAAGCTCTTTCCCTGCATGGGGTGCATAATGTTGTCATTAAAGTCCCAGCGGCTAGGCCTCTAGGTTAGATTCCAAATAGGAGAATTTTTCCTGAAGCTTGAACCTTGTTACAAGCTGGACTGGTGTAAGGAAACAGTGAACTTTGCACCTCTCCCCTTCAAATCTTCGGTACAGAGGCATCCTTCTGGTTGGCGCTTCCCTTCGGGGTGTTCCATCATTGGGTCTTGGTTTCTGAGAGACTCCTTCTCTCTTCAGTCCCTGGAATCTCAGAGCATCTCTATCAGGCCTGCATTTTTTCAGTCCAGAGACCATTTGGTTCGATATCCCTGCCCTGTATCACACTAACGAGCATTTGGGACACAGGGCTTCCAATCTCTCCGCAATAGCTATGAGTTGTGATCTCTAGCTGGCTTCTTTGGAGGTGTCTTAGTCACTCATCCATCTGTCAGGCATGGACAAAACTCTGGTAGGGCCACCACAAGTGGGCCCTTTGGCAGATCCTCTAAACCGCAATAGTCAGGGCCACTGCAAGTGAGCACTCAGCACATAAGTCCTAGCCACATCACTTAGGGGAAAGGTCAGGTCCAGATCTGAATTTTCACCTCCAGCCCGAACCTCCAGTTTTTTCCTTTTTTCCTGTTGCAGGCCCCAGCTTGGGGTTCCATCCAACGGATTTTCTTACCTCAAGACTGGCCTGAGAAGTTCTTTTCTCTCCTTATATCCCTCGTTTCCCAAGTACCTCTCTAGTTAAGGTATCAGCCACCATGATCCCGGTGGCTCTGGACAACCTTGGTATTTTCTGAAAAATCAGGAGTCGTGTTTTTCTCAGCTCACCAGTCTTTTCTTCTCAATGCCTGGTTCCTGGGAGGCTAGATCTCTTAGAGTCCCTGTATCCAAACAAGTCCTGGAACGTCTATATAAAAAAAAAAAGTTTTAGTTATCACGAAAACCTCAGTTTTTCTAGAAGTGGCTTTCCCCCTGGGTACAAGGACAAGAGCCTAGAGTTTTTCAATCCTCTCGTGACTGGATTATTTAGTTCATTTCCAGGCATTACAATCTTGGACTTTGAACTAGTTTCTTCTTTGTGACTTGTTTTCTGTAAAAGTATAAAGGTTTTTATTTTCCTTCCAACAGTGGGACAGTAGGCCTCTTTTCTTTGGGAGTACACCTAACAGTTACTCGGATTCTTTTTTCGACAGGCAAGAGAAATCTGTCTTTTCTCAGACCATTTCAAAGAATTCCACAAATGACCATCTTCAATTCCAGATCCTTCTAGGGACCGGAGTTTTTTCCCATGGTACACAAACTTCTGTAAGTTCAGTTTCATGGGGTGTCCCTTTGAATCTGTGGAAATTCTGTCCTGAAGCTAGTAACATCGAAGACAATTTTTTCTGCTTGTTTCCTCTGTCAGACATTTTTCAGAGTTTCAGGTTGTTCTCTTAGGCCTTATCCTCTCAGTGCCTTTATGAACAATTTAGTCTTCTGGACGGATAGAAAAATCTTTTTTCCAAGTGTTATACCATTTCCTTCATTAATCCTTTTTTCTCTGCCTGTACTGCTCTCAGGCAAGTCCTGTCTAGGCTATCCCAACCTGCTTGGATGGGGCATGAATTAGTCCTGCCGGTCTGTGTCAGCAGTCCTAGCAGTTCAGGTTCTGTCATTATCATATTTTCCTTTCCTGCGTTTTTGCAGAAAAGGAGGAACCAGTGACCAAGAGTATTTTCCAACAGGACTGTTTTCCCATATTTCAAGTCTGCTTCAGTAAAGCTGACATTCAGCCCTTCTCGTGCTTAGGGCATACTTACTGGAGACCAGCTGCCTCCTGGGCAGAGTTCAAGGCTATATCCTCACCAGAAGTGTGCAGACCACTTATTTGAAATTTGCTTTTCACATTCAATAAGATCTTTCTTGGATGTGTAGTCTGACAGGATGCCAATTTTGGCAGGATGGTACTTCAGAGCCTTTTCTTAAAATAGATTTCTGTGCCCTCCACCCAACTACACTGCTTTGAAGTCTGCTTCTGTCAATAGATGCTAAAGAATTCCTGGGGTGAGAAGAAACAATTACTCACCAAAGTAATATTACTTCTTCCATGGTATTCTTTAGCATTATTGACACTCCCACCGTTCCTCCCCTGAAAACCTTGTCTAAAGGCTCTGCTAGGGGATTTAGCCAAATTTGACGACTGTCATTCGTTCGTGTGATTTAAAAAAAAAAAAAATTTTTTTTCATAATGGTGGGTTAGAATATACAGTGGGTTGTTGCTAACAATTTTTTTGCCCTTAGTGGGCACAGTTTTTGCTCTTTTTCAGCTTCAAAATGCATTCTGAGGTCCTTCAGGCTGACTGCAGGCAGCACTCTACTCTAACTGTATCCTGATTGGCCAAAGCCTTGCTCATTTGCATTGACTCCTCCTCTCCGGGGCAGCTGAACCCAGCTGGCATACTGCTTCTGTCAATAATGCTAAAGAATACCCTGGAAGAAGTAATATTACTTCGGTGAGTAATTGTTTCCTATAGAAAAGATGGCTGCATCCATAACAGGAGCCTCCTATGTTTTTACCAACACATTAAGTAACGGATAGCATTTTGCCAATGACATGGAAAAAGTACAGTTACATAGGAACTTACCGTAACAGTAGATCTTTGAAAGAGGTTCCTTCAGTGGTCATTACGTATAGGACTGGCGCCATCTGGCTTCGGGCCACACATCAGACTTTTCTAGCAATCCCTGATGGCGGAACGCCCACCTGATGTCACATGACCGACGTCAGCATGGCCATATATAGTTGGCCGTCCCCACGCCCACCCTCCAGTTCTCCTGCCGGAACCAGGAAGAGGCCTGACAGCAGGAGTAAACAGGATCTGGAGTCCCTGTGTAAGAAATAAAATGAGGGCAAGGAGGGAGGGAAAAATATGACCTACTGAAGGAACCTCTCTCGAAGATCTACTGTTACGGTAAGTTCCTATGTAACTGTATTATCTTACTTCGAGAGGGTTCCCTCAGTAGGTCATTACATATAGAACAGAGTCCCAAGCCATCCCTCCAAAGACAGACTGAGAAAAACAAGGGAGGAGGAGAAAATAACTCCAACAAAATTGGGAACAAGAATGGACCCAGCCTAGGACAAAAGGCCCTGCAAGACAGCTAGGCCGAAGCCTGCCCTCTGCCCAGAAGCAATGTCCAGACTGAAGTGTTTAGTAAAGGTGTGGACAGAACTCCAGTTGGCTGCGGTGCAGATATCAGATGCAGAGACGTTCCGCAAAAAAGCAGCGGAAGTGGCCATGCCCCTAGTAGAATGACCTCTGATGGGACCCGGCAGAGGTTTATCGTACTTATGGTAACAATACCGAATACAGTTGTCTAACCAGTTGGAAAGGCAATGCTTCCAAACCGTTTTGCCCTTCGACCTGGGAGCAAAGGAAACAAAAATCTGATCACAGCTACGGATATCCTTTGTTCGGTGTGTGTAGCACCAAAGGATCCAATGGACGTCCATGGTGTGCAGGAGTGCCTCACCTCTATTTATAGGGGACGGAAAGTAAACTGGAAGCTCTACTGATTGGTTCAGTGTGGCTTCTGTCACCACCTTGGGTAAAAACTTAGGATTTGTCCAGAGGACAGCCCAGTCCTCATGGAAAATAAGATACGCTCTTTACAAACCAGAGCATGAAGTTCCAAAATCCTTCGAGCTGACATAATGGCAACTAAAAATAATGTCTTCCAGGAAAGGAAGTGTATATCACAGCTCATCGCTGGTTCAAATGTGGGGAGAGTGAGTTTCTCCAAAACAAATTTCAAATCCCAAGGTGGGATTGGGCTGTGGATGGGGGGTTTCAGATGGAGGATCCGTTTCAGAAAGGTTTTTGAGACCTCCAGCTGAGCCACAGGTTTACCATCCACCAGCTCATGGTACACCGAAATTGCCGAAAGGTGGACCTTCAAGGAAAAATATGACAGACCTGAGTCTAACAGATGAAGGAGATATTCCATGACTTGTGGGGCAGAACAAGAAAAGGGGTTCCAATTCTTGGAAGGCACCCAGATGGAAAAACATTCCCACTTCATGGCATAAGTGGAATGAGTAGAGGGTTTTCTAGCCTCTAAAAGAACCTGAGCTACTCGAGAGGAGACTCCAAAGTGAGAAATCGCTATGTTTGCAGGAGCCACGCGTGAAGATGCAAAGTCTTGAGCCCCGGATGGACAAGGTAACCTTGATCTTGAGTCAAGAGGTCGTGGGTCACTGGAAGTGGAACCGGTGGTTCCCTCGTTATCTGTTGTAGCAAAGAGAACCAAATTTGTCTCAGCCAGAGAGTGGCAATGAGGAGCATCCTTGCCTTCTCTGCCTGAAGCTTGATAAGGACCCTCTGGAGAATGGGAAACTGAGGGAAGGTGTACAAAAATGTCCCTGTCCAGGAGAGAGATGGCGCGTCATGCCAGAAAGCACCATGCCCTGGAACGAGTGAGCAAAAACTGGGAAGTTTTGCGTCGTACTGGGAGGTAGATTTCCGGACGTCCCCATCTTAGGAAGAGAGATTCTCCCACTTCTTGATTTAATTCCCATTCGTGAATTGGGGTCCAAGACCTGCTGAGACTGTCCACCAGGACATTTTGAATGCCTGGAACATGCGCAACGCCACCCTGCACAGGGGGTACGAGTGAGTTCCTCCTTGTTTGTTGAGGTACCAAACTACCGACATATTGTCCATTTGGACCAGCAGTGATCCCTTGGGAAGGAGGGTCTGGAAGGCCTGTAAGGTGTACAAGACCACCCTCATCTCCAGAATGTTAATATGTAATGATGCTTCCAAGCTGGACCACAGTCCTTGAGCTTGGTGCTCCCCTAGATGTGCTCCCCATCCCATGTTCGATGCATCTGTAGTTAGGGATGTGCAGGGAGCTGGGCTCTTGAAAGGGAGACCTAAGGAAAGGTTGCAGGGGTCTCTCCACCAAAGCAATTCTTTCTGAACTGCTGAGGACACCAGTACTGGATGGTCCAGGTCATCCAGGAGTTGATCCCACTGCACCCGCAAGGACCACTGAGTGACTCTCATGTGGAGCCTAGCCAGGGGAACAGCAGTGATGGAAGCTGCCATCAGGCCAAGAAGGCGGAGGATCTCCCAGGCCAGGATGGTCCTGGACAAAGCCACCAATGAAGCCTGATGGACCAGTGTCTCCGCCCTGTCTGGAGGAAGGAAGGAAGGAAGGCTCTGCATTGGACCATATCCAAAACTGCCCCAATGAATTGCAGTCTCTGGGACGGGGTCATGGATGGCTTGGGAATATTGACAGTAATCCCCAGTCTGCCAAAGAGGTCCAGAAGGAGACAGCCTCCAGTAAAGAGTCCCTGGATGAGGCTGAAATCAGTCATCCATTCAGGTAAGGGAAAACTGCAATACCCTGGCAGCATAAAGAGGCCGCCACCACCACCAGGCACTTGGTAAACACCCAAGGTGCCGAGGACAGACCAAAAGGGAGTGCCCAAAACTGGAAGTGCTCCCCTTGGAATTGGAACCGCAGGAAACTGCAGTGGCTGGCGAAGATTGGGATGTGCAGGTAAGTATCCTGCATGTCCAGAGCACACAACCAATGATTCTCCAGAAGGAGTGGAAGAAGACTCTGGAGCGTCAGCATCTGGAACTTTTTGTACTCTACAAACCGACTGAGGCTGCTCAAGTCGAGAATGGGTCTGAAGTCTCCCATCTTTTTTGGAACCAGGAAAAATGGGAGTAAAACCCCCTGCCCCTTTGCCGGAGGGGAACGCGCTCTATTGCTGCCTTGAGCAAGAGGTTTTGAACTTCTTCTCGAACGAGAAGAGCCTGATCCCTGGAGTAGGAAGACCTTTTTGGTGGAGATTCTGGAGAAATTTCCAGAAACTCTATAGTGTGTCCAACAGATACCAGTTGCAGGACCCATGTGTCAGAAGTTATTGCAGCTATTGCCTGCCATTCCTGTGCATGGCGGGCGAACCTCCCCCCCACCTGCTCCTCGTCATGAGACTGAGTAGTGGGGATAGGGAGTCAGGAAGTGGCAGGACATTTAGGGGGAGGACCTCCTGAACATCTCTGATTTTTAGAGATAGGAAGAGTGGCGGAACCCGTGGCCTTGTGTTTGCACTGGCATCGAGCTGGGGCCTACTTCCTCTGCCTCCAGGTCCTTTTCTGAAAGGGCTGCTGCTGTTGATTGCCTGGTTGGAGAAGCGAGAGAGGTGAAGATCCTTGGCAAGCTCCTCCTTGAGGCTCGAAGGGTCCACAGCCTGGACTCGGGCCTCTAGCCTGGCCAGGGTAGCTTTCTGATGTGACACCATGTGGGCCACATAGTTAAGGGACCAGAGCGCACATGTGGCCGAAGTGTAATCCTTCCTGCCAAACTGGTCCATCTATCTCAACTCTTTGTCAGGAGAAGAGGTGCTCATGTGCTTGGGTGCGGACGAGTGATCATGAGCAGCTGAAATAACGACAGTCTGCCTTGGGATGCGTCTTAAGAAAAGGAGCTTCTTTCGGCATCCGGTACACCCTGTCTGTCCTCTTAGGGGCAGCTGGGAGAGAATGAGGCATCTGCCAGACTGTAGAGGTAAGGTCCTGGTGAGGTCCGATCCATGGAGGAATCAGGACCGGAGACAGAGACTAAGTCCAGGTGTTCGGCTAGTCTCTGTCTCATGGGGTCCTGATCCCCCGACTCACAGTCGAAAAAATCCTTCATGGACCTTAACAGATCCGAGAAAGCAGGGTCCTAAGTGGGGGGTTGGGGAAACCTTGCCTTCGGACCGTCGGGTTCCTCCAAAACATCCTCTGCCGACTCGTCTGCATCCTCATCACCATCACTATCATCATCATCTGCTCCCTCATCCGGAAGACCACAAATGTCCAGAAGGACAATGGTTTGATGTGCCGACCCCGAGACATGAACCGTGGAAGGCGAGGAACTCCTCTGGGACGGAGATCTGGGAGAGCGTGGATGCGCAAGTCTACTCTCCAGATCTGACACCAACTCTGAACGCACCCCCTGCCACCAAGACTGGATTAAAGTCTTGAAATCCGGCGTAGCCGGAGATGGTGGAGGGGGAGGTGGAGGAGGTTGAGGCTGATGGGGTGGAGGAGGAGGAGGTGGAATTACCGGTGGAAAAGGGTAATGATACCCCTGGTAACCCTGGAAGTGGTAACCTGGGTAGGAATTGTAGCCAGGGTAATACTGTCCCAGGGAACTCCAATCAGGAGGAGGACCAGCTGGGTAGTGGTCCCCAGGAAACCCTGGTGGGTAATGTGGAACAGTACGGGGTCTGGAATAAATCCCCATCGTCAGGGGGTCTGATGGAGGTGGGGACCCACGTCGGACCCGCCGTTGTGTAAATCGGTGGGGGGTCCGGCATCAGGATAGTCAACATCAGGAGTACTGATGTCGGGACCGGTACCATCCGATCTGGCCCCGGAAGGGGATTCGGGGTCGGAGGGGCTGGCGTCGGGGCCGGACAAAGGGGACCCGATGGAGGAACCATGTCTGGTGCCAGAGCCAACGGCTGAGGCACACCACAGGGCCCAGGCTGAGGACGAGTCGTTGGAGGTTCCGGCATCAGGTTGAGAGTCACCGGATCCAACGGTGGGATCAAGACTGAAATAGTTGCCGGATCTGAAGGGATCCCACCCGATGGAGGAGGAGGGGCCTTCACTGTAAGGCCAGACAGCTGAGGAGGAGCATTCTGGCCCATGACCCTGTCAGGGGAGCACGGGACTGACCCCGAGGAAGGTCTCTGACATCGAGGGGTCCTGTGCTATCCTCGCCAGAGGTACCCACCTGAGAAGGGGAGGGTACTGGTGGGGGAGGAGAGGGGCAGTCTCCCCCTGGTTCTGCCAGATGGGTGTGGCGCCATTAGGCCCCGATGGGAGAACCATGCCTGAGTGGCCATCAGAGACAGGCGTCTTACCAGATGGAGTCGGGCAGGCGGGGGAGAAGGCCCCGGCCGACTTCATGGCTGTAACCGGGCGGGTCCCCGAAGGCTGGGGAGCCAACTTACCGGTGGCCAGGCGTGCCGCAGAGGACCCGGGGGCCGACTTAGCGGCCATGGTGGTGCGGCCGTCGAAGGAGCCAACAGACGACTGACCCACAGAAAAATGATCAGACTTACCATCCGAAGGCTTCTTAGGCAGCGGCTGTAAAGTGGTCTTGCTAGTCGAGGGCTGCGAGGCCTCAGGCTGGGCCTCCATGAAGTGGTCCCGCTCCCTGGATTTCTCCTTGTGGTGTTTCTTGGAGGGAGAAGATTTTTCTGAGGAGGACTTGTGGATCTTGTCCATTTGCTTCTCTAGTGAAGCCAGGCAGACTTTTCAAAGATGGGCCTCCAAAGCCTGCTGTCTCCACTTTTTGGTGGCCTGGTTGAAAGTTTGGCACTCTGAGCAGGATGAGACAGGTTGGTTTGGGCCCAAACAGATCACACACTTCAGATGTCTGTCCTTATGAGCAATTTGCATAACGCAGGATGAGCACTTCTTCTTAGGAGAAGAGATAAGCGAAGGAATTCGAAAAGGACTAGCGAAGGAAAAAAATCCAACGCAAGGAACTAACACGATGATTAGCCGCTACTGCAAGTCTGCTATACGACTGACACGAGGCAACGGTGGGAAAAAACTGGTGGGCAGGAGTGGGGACCGCCCACTATATACAGCCACATTGACGTCAGTCATGTGACGTCGGGTGGGCAGTCCCCTGTCAGGGATTGCTAGAAAAGTCTGCCATGCGGCCCGACGCCAGGTGGCACCAGTCCTATATGTAATGACCTACTGAAGGAACCCTCTCGAAATAAGATCTGCATTTTCTTGTCAACATTATCTCATTTGTCTAAGTATTTGCAAGAAATGTAAACATTTAGTGAAATATTTGGGAGTGCTCTCTGCAGAGGACAAGATGGGATTAACATTCAACATAGTGGTTGACTGAGTCCTGGGAACCAGCAGAATCCTATAGGTCTCCTCGACCAGGAAGGAAATATGCTTTGGATCAAACACAGGCAGGATCAAGGAGGACTAATTGTCTTCTACCCAGTCACCTTCCTCTTTCTCCTCTCCAGAATCCTCAGGGATCTCTGCAGTGGTTAAACTGGAAATGTCTGAGTGGGAGAACATTCATGTCTAGAACTTTAGGTGGGGGAACAGTCATCCCTAGGCAACAGAATGCTCTTATAGTATTCAAATGAAAAAGATGAAAGAGGTGCAGAAACTCTTAGACAATTTTTTAAGATGTTGTAGAACTGAGTCCCTGTGGGTTCCTGCCCAGCTTAACCCATTACCTCCAACAGCTCCATATGAAGTCTGAATCATCCATTGCTTAAGCAATAAGGCACGACGGGGCATTGGTGGTACTAGGTGTACCCCACGGTCAGGGGCATAGGGAAGCATGATGCAAAGTCAAGTGCCTTCAGCCCCCTGACCATGGGGTACACCTAGTACCACCAATGTTCCCGGAGTGCCTTATTGCTTATATAAAATGTGCATACATATTTTAGAAACACTGATAAATAAATCACCTAAATGTATTTAACTGAGGTAAAATAGTTCCTCTGCCAGCAGGGGATGCGGATTGATTTTCTGTTGTCTGCAAGTGTAAGTGTCTGTGTTGCTTTTCAGATTGATAAAACTTAAGAGAACCTGAAAGAAAGAGAGAAACTTAACATGGGATTTTTTTGTATTTCATTAATTGTGAATTGTGTATGTGGAATCTGGGAAACAATTTATTTATTTATTTAGATTTTGGTAACCGGGTAAGCCCACTGAGACCAGAGGTCCCTTTTTCAGGGGCGACCCGAGATTAATACATACACACAGCGATTACATACAGTAGACGATAATACAGTGGTTAAACTGGAGACATAACATTAGAGAGACAGCTTGAATTACAGGTTGACAGTCAAGAAATCACAGTTGTACAATGCATAGAAATAACAGGATTCAGTCACGGTAGACACAATCGCCAGATAGAGCAAATAGTAGTACAGTGGTCACAGTTGATTAGGAGGGGAAAGGGGCTAGCGATTACAGCCACAAAGGCTAAGTTCCAGGAGGTACACTTTGAGGTCCGACTTGAATCCTAGGAGAGAAGGCCTATCGACCAGGTTTGCTGGGAGCGAGTTCCATAACTGCGGGGAAGTGTATTTAAAGGAGCGCTTGCCAGGGTTGGTGCGTACACGAGGGATGTCAAGGGGATTCCCAGTTCAGGATCTCATGTATTGGCATTGTACTCTGGGGTTGAGCAGTCCATGCAGATGAGAAGGAAGACCAGAGGTGGTGAATTTGTAGGTCAGGCAGATGGAGGAGTATGCCAGCTTATGACGTATGGTGGGCCAATGGAGGTCAGCAAGGACCTCACAGTGGTGCCTCCTAGGGGGGAGTTGGTGGCAAAGCATGCCACTCTGTGGTACAGCACCATGAGTTTTCTAAGTTCCCCTTCTCGCAGAAACTGTAACAGGGGAGCCCCATAGAGGAGGTTGGGGAGAAGTGTGCAGTTAGCGATTACACGCCGTGCCTCATCAGAAAGGGAGCTTCCCAGATGGTAGAGGAGTCCATGGCTCAGGTGGATGGACTTAGTTAATGAGTCGATGTGAGGTCTGTAGGACAGTTCCTGGTCAAGGAGGATCCCAAGGTATTTGACCCTATCTAGAACCTCGACTCGCTTCCCCTGGGCAGTTCTGAGCAGGAGAAGGTCACACCTGTCCGAGCCAAGGCGTCTGGTTCCAAACAGGACAGCCTTCATTTTCTCCTTGTTTAATACTAGGGAGTTAGCAGAGAACCAGGCTTCAAGTGCTGAAAGGCTGGTCTGTAGTTTGGCAGCGATAACGCAAGGCAGTGGGTCACTGCAGTAGACGACAGTGTCGTCTGCATAGAGAATGAGTTTGCTCGGCCTGCGAACCTTCTCTATGTCATTGACAAAGAGGGTGAAGATCAGGGGGCCCAGGATAGAGCCCTGAAGTACCCCAGAGACTACCAGTCGGGTGCTGGACTGAGTTCCTCTCCAGAGGACTTTTTGGCTTCAATTGAGTAAGTAGCTCTTGAACCAGGAGTGAGAGAGCCCATCCAGCGCAAGGAGATGGAGTTTGAGAGAAGAAGACTATGGCTGACCAAGTCAAAAGCCTTCAACAGGTCGACAATGCACCCGCCTGACAGCCCTGGTCCATGGCGGCCATGGACATCAGACGGTTTCGGATAAGGGCCGTGGTTCGAAGCATTCTGGAAGCCGTGGTTGTACGTCGGCTAGGAGAGAGTGCTGCTCAAGGTAGTCGCACAGTTGGTTGTGAACCAATCTCTCCTGCACCTTCCCCAGAGGGCAGAGAATGGAGATAGGCCTGTAGTTCCCCACTTCATCCCTGGGCCCTTTTTCATGGACTGGGACTATGGCTGCTACTTTCCATTTACTTGGGACAGTTCCATCAAGGAGGGACCTACTGATTAGCCAGGTGACAGGGAGGGTGATGGCAGAAGCAGCGACCCTCAGCAGCCTTGGTTCAAGCAGGTCATGTTCCGGGGAGGAACCAGGGTTAATTTTGAGCAGGAGAGATAGTTCTTCAGATGGTTTGACAATTTTCAGATGAAACTCAGGCCGAGCATGCTCCCATTTGGTACTGTGAATGAGGGAAGCGCCAGGAGCAATGGGGGGAGAGAGTCCATCTGGGTTTGAAAAAGAGGCATTGAATGCCTCTGCTACTGTGGAGGAGTCATTGGTCAGGGTATTCCCAACAAGTAGTGCTCCATCCTGGGCATTGGGGGCACCATTAAGTAGAAGATTTGGCTCCAGAATTTTTTGGGGTCACGGGTGACTGATCTGGAGATCACGCAGGTACTTAGACTTGGCTTGTTTGGAGGCTTTCTTACAGTGATTCCTCAGTTCCCTGTATTTCTCCCAGTCAGCAGTGCGGCCGGAGGATTTATATAGTCCCCAGGCCCTGTCACGGAGCAGCATACTGCATTTGAGGCCAGGGCCTAGCCATTTGTGGCACCTTCCCTGTACTCTAAGTTTTTTTCGTGGAGCATGGATATTAGCCACAGACAGAAAGGAGCAGGTGAAGTAGTCCAAGGCTTCATCCAGGGTGGGGAGGGTGACAATGGGATCCCAGTCGACAGCACAAAGGTCTGAGCAGAAGTCAGCTATCACAAGTCTGGAGTAGTTCCTGGCTTCAATCACCCTGGCTGCCAGTTTGGGGGGCTTGTTAGACCAGGTGCAAAAGATTGGTGAGTGGTCACTCAGAGAGTCAGACATGGTCCCGGCCGTCAGTATACGATCAGGGCAGGAGACAAGGGCCCAGTTGAGTAAGGAGTGATTGCCAAACTTGACATTATGCCTTGTAGGCAGTTCAATGATTTGAGTCAGGTTGGAGTCTAAAACTGGACTGTTGTTAGTTGAGGACCTCGGTGCAAGACAGTTCTGATTAAAGTCCCCAAGGAGAATCATTTCCCCCGGTGGGGGTGTTCTGTCAGGGAAAGGGTTAGGGATTCTAGGGAAGAGGCAGTTGACTGTGGTGGGAGGTAGGCACACCCGACATACAGGGGCTTGGTATCTCCAAAGAGCAATTTAATGAAAATGATCTCACTTACTGATTCACAGAGGGGAAGGTAGTCTAGCTGCGTAGTGTTGAGATTCGACTTGGTGTAGATGAGAACCCCGGTATCTTTCCTTCCTACACGATCCCATCTGAAGGCATTATAGCCAAGCAGGTCTACTTCATGTGGAAGGATTTGCTGCTTCAGCCAGGTCTCAGTCACCGCTAGTACATCTGGTTTGTACAATGCGGTCCAAGCTTCAAGGTCACGGACTTTATGCCGTAGGCTGCCAACATTCATATGGACTAGCCGGAGGCCCCTGGCTGCAGCCTAGAGTGGGTTAGTGGGGTCACTGAGAGCAAGATTAGGGGAGTGAGGGTCAAGGTTGGGCTCAACAAATCCTCCCGGAGCTAGCTTTAGCCTGGCAAGGTACCCAATGATTCTGGATGGAGAAAAGGAGTACCTCCGTTTGTCTCTTGTGTGGATGTAGGGGAGGAGGTTATAGCAATTTCCATTACGGGTTACCCCATACATTGAAAGGAGCAGTGGGTTAGTCCATTCCATGAGAGGTTCAAAGGAGCAGGGGGATAGGCCAGTGGACCCACTCTGGTTCAGGGGACAGTGACCCCAGGAATAGAGCTCGTCAGCCCCTAAGATAAGGGCTATGTAGGCAAAGACTGCCATTGGTCCAAGGCCCTGCACAGTTACTCAGGGTAAGACAGGGAATGTGTCAACAGCTCCCTGAGGAGGTGGAGGTCTGCTATAGGACTAGTGGATGCCTGCAACTCCTTGGAGAGACAAGGACAGCTGTAGGGGACGAGGACACCGGTGCAGGATCAGGCCCGAGAGGGACTTGGGCAGCAGGGGTTAGGGGCTGGCTGGAGGGAGCATCGGTTTTTGGTGACAAATAAGAGTACAGCAAGATCTAGCTGAGGAGGGATAAATCCTTCTGGAGAGAGGGATTGATAACGCTGGGCAGATAATCTGGCAGGGAGCTGGCAATCTAACAGGTGGATATAAGCAGTTCAGCTAGCTTAATTTAGGATCACTAACTTGGGGTGCTGAATAAGTAAGATTATATTGTAACAGGCAGTCAAAGCAAGGGCAACCAATCAGACAGACCAGCAATAGATGACAAGGCAGGCATATAAGTCAGTGGTACAAATAGGAGGAAGAGAATAAGTTATACTGTAACAGGCAATCAGGCTAAAGCAATCATTCTAACAGAACTGCAATTAAAAGACGAAGGCAGACATATGTGGCAGAACAAAGGGAGAATGGTGGGCAACAGTTCTGACGTTAAGGGTCCAATGAGCAACAATGGCAAGATACAGTGGGGAATTGTCACAATATGATAGGTCCACTTAAATAGTGGGAGGCACGAAGGTCCATTTAAGGGAGGAGGGAGGAGGATGGGGGCGGTGGGTGGGACAATAACGAGGAGAAGTCTTGATAATGTCTTCAGGTCGTTGCAGGGGGAAGGGACCCACAGCAAAGGGCCACCCTCTCAAACCCCTGAAGTACGTAGGAAAATAGTGAGTGTCGCCAGTGGGTCTCGGGGCCAGCTGTTAATACCAGCTGCCTGAGCATCACTGGCAGTAGGACCAATAGGCGCACGGTGTATTTTTCAAAGTTCGCGCACTCAAAGACTTGGTGAGCGGCGCTCTGGTGGAAAATGCAGAGGGGATCCAGGCCAGTCGATAAGGGCACGCAGGTCCAGGAGATGTATCCCCCTTGTCCGGTGAGTCGCTGCAGTCGGGGATGCAGGGTTTTGTTCGGTGTTCCGGCGGGAGGCGTCTAGCTGGTGCGGCAAGCTTTGGGGGAGGTCCGCCAGTGCAGGCACTTCACCCTGAGGAGAAGTCTTGAAAATGTCTTCAGGTCATTGCAGGGGAAGGGGACCCGCGGCAAAGGGCCACCCTCTCAAACCCCTGAAGTACGTAGGAAAATAACAAGCAACAGCATGAGTTGCACTATACTGGGAGGAAGGGCGTCTGATTGTGGGACAGCTTCATTTACTCAATCTCCTGACTGGTTGCCACAGATTCAGTAAGGTAAGAAGATACAAGATACAGATGCTTTTATTTATTCATTTGTTCTATATTTTGCCTCAGCAGTGGGTTTTTTTTTGTTTGTTTTTCTGTTTTGGTGCGAGTTGCAGGTGACTGATGACTAAGTGGAAAATGTGGATCAGGGAAGAATTTCAAACTGGAGAAGTGCGCACTAGGACTGGTGGTGCTCACGAAAAAAATAATGTGTACTCAGTATTCGGGCACTCACCACCTCCAAAAGATGGATGCCAAACAGCTCAAATTAATAACATTAAAAAGTTGGACCGGTGGCGCTGAGGGTTGAGGCGCTGGACGCCACACCTCACGCCATGCCGGCGATCCAAGTTTGGGAACAAGCTCTGGCACCGGGGGTCAGCAGGGGAGGGAGAGGATTGAGCATCTGATGGACTGATCTCCTCTCCCAGGGAGGGATCCAGGGGGTGTCTCCGGCACAGTAGAGACCGGAGGTATCACTGGCACAGGAGCTGCTAAGAGGGAGGAGCACGGTGGACGTCTATGGGTCACCGTGCTGACCTCACTGCATGGCTGCGCGCCTGGGGAAAAAACTTAAGTGAAAAATCCCCATCCTCAGGGTAGGCAAAAGCTCCTTTGTCCTGCCTGGCCACACTCCCAACACCGGGCACTCTCCTCTCTTCCCCGATCGCTCAGTCAGGCATACTCAATTATAGATGGAGCGCCCTAGGCAGATAGGGCAGTCAAACCTCGGGGGCTCAGAGCTGAGGGGTCCTCCGGGCTGAAGCAATGAGAGGTAGGGTGTCTCTAGTGAGAGGTAGAGCTGGGGGTGATGTGAGGTAGCCGGAGAGAGTTCCCCGTGGATGGAGCAGAAAAATAGTTGACAAAAAAAAAAATAACATTAAAAAGTCATTTATTGACAAAGATCAGGAGTGAGACAACAGCCCTACACACGTCCTGCCTGACACGTTTTGGATAGGTACTGTCCTTTATCAATGGCAGGAGAGCAAACACATTTCAAACACATAAATACGTTAAGAACATTAACGTTATAAATGGACATCACAATTTCAGTTGATCAGACATAATTGATTACACATTAACTGGTAAAAAAGTCACTTGAATTTAGAATACATGGAGCACAGCAGATCTCTGATGAGCAGCTACATATTAATCAATGGGGACAAACTACTGAAATGATAGGAAAACAAAGGGGGGGCACTAAACTTTATAAATACACATAAACTCTATATTACATAATAAGTACTGCATTCAAACATGAACTAACAGTTATGAAGATGTATAGCACACCAGAACAGGTTCTTAGTATAAATAATAACATCAAGATATTAACTTCATAATGCAATCCATAAAATGACATAAAACACAAAAATGTATAAAAACTTCATTAGTAATCACAAAAGTCACTGTTCATCTAAATATGGACATACAGCAAATCCTGTATTCAAACCTGGCTTCTTATTAGCTCTGAGTCTTAAAATCCAGAAATGTTTTCTTTTTAACACTGAGTTGTTAAAATTCCCTTCCCTGGGGTTCTGACTGACTTTCTATCACCATAAAGTTAAAAACACGGTTAATGTCATCCTTTGCCTCCATCATATGTACAGCTGTAGTGTATGTCATTTTTTTCCTGTCGATTGCACTTATGTTTCCCCATGTGAGTTTTGAAGCATCTAGTTGTTTTACCCACATAAAAGCCATTACAAGAACATGTAGCCAGATAAACGATGCCTGCCATACTGCAAGTGGTACACTGGCGAATTACAAAACGTTTTTCACTGTTGACGGTACTGAATTCTTTGCCTACTTTGACAAACTTGCAATATATGCAGTTTCTACACTGGTAGCAGCCTTGGTTAGTACGCAGCCGTGTAGTTGGTTGTTCGTCAACATAGTGGCTATGCACCAATAAATCTTTTAAAATTGGGCTTCTTCTCCAGGACATTCTGGGTGGCTCTAAAGTAATATTTCTAAGCCCTGGATCAGCTGACAGTACACGCCAGTGTTGCTTTATGATTCTTTCCAAATGTCCAGCTTGCATGGAATAAGATGTGACAAAATAGAGGATAATGTATGGGGAACAGTTAACAACCGCACTGTATTCGCATCGCGAAGTTACCATGGTCTGTAAATCTCGAGAGCACAGCTCGAGAGGTTTGCAGTAACCAGGGTAACTTTGAGATGCGAATGCAACATGGTTAACTGTTTCCCATACATTGTCTTATATAGTGTATGGGGAACCAGTTTAAAAAAAAAAAAAAGACACCTTTGATAACATAGAGAAATGCACTAAATGTACAGGGCAAATTAAAAGCTTACCTCGCAGTGAAGACGTGAACACGGAGGTGTCAAAGTGGCTGAAAAAAAGATTTATTAAAAACAAACAGATCTTGTTCTCTTACACTTTTTACAGATTCCTGTACTAATCGCATTTATAATAGGAAAAACAATAAAAGATAAAAACAGCACTGTCCCACGTGATTTGGAAGTTAAGGCTGAATCTAAGGGTCAAATGGGTCAGCGTAATCAGTGCGCCATCCGGAAGTGCTACTGGAAAAGGTCATTCGCGGAGGAGACGCTTTTGGAGCACTCTTCTCGAACAACAGGTAACTGATGAGAAAAGGAAATAAGAAAAGAAGTAAGCAAGTGAGGAACCGCCGTTTTAGTTTGAATGCTGCAGAGTACTGTGAAAGGCTGCAATACGCTGGTGTGGTGGAATGTTTATCTCGGCAGCATTCTTTTTTGTTATGCCATCGATGTGACATACCATCGATGGATTACGTCACATCGATAGCATAACAACATGAGGAAAAAATGAAATTCACCACATAACGTTCTACCATACACTATATTACTATTACTTGTTATTATTGTTGTTATTATTCAGTCTATTACTTGTGTCCTCTCTCCTTGATTTGTCTTTTAAAAGTTCTGCTCTGTCTTGATTCTCTGCAAAATTTCTAGCTTCTGCTAATTTTCTAGTATTATAATTTCTAGTATTATAGCCCCTTTCCTTTAATTTAATTGACAGGTCATAGCCACTATACTGACAACCAACCAACTACACGGCTGCATAACAACCGAGTCTGCTGCCAGTGTAGAAACTGCATATATTGCAAGTCTGTCAAAGGAGGCAAAGAATTCAGTGCCATCAATAGTGAAAAAACATTTGAAATTCGCCAGTGTACCACTTGCAGTACGGCTGGCATCATTTATCTGGCTACGTCTTCTTGTAATGGCTTTTATGTGGGTAAAACAACTAGATGCTTCAAAACTCGCATGGAGAAACATAAGGGCGATCGACACAAAAGACCCAACATACACTACAGCTGTACATGTGATGGAGGTGAAGGATGACATTAACCATGCTTTTAACTTTATGGCACTAGACAGAGTCAACCAGAACCCCAGGGGAAGGAATCTTAACAACTTAATGTTAAAATGAGAAAATTCTTGGATTTTAAGACTCAAAGCTAATAAGAAGCCAGGTTTGAATACAGGCTTTGATCTACATTCATATTTAGATAAATGGTCAATTTTGTGGTTACAAAAGGAGTTTTTATACATTTTTTATGCTTTATGTCATTTTATAGATTACATTAGGAAGTTAATATCTCAATATTATTATTTATACTAAGAACCTATCCTGGTGTGGATACATCTTCGTAACTGTTATTTAAGCAATATTCCAAGATGTTGGTTATGCTAGGGTTACCCAAACTAATGTGTTGTTTGGTCACGGGCCATAGGCCGAGTGAGCAAACCACCAGGCACAGGTAAATCCTAGCATAACCCACACCCTGGAATGGGATAGTGTGATTATATAATGTTCCCTTTCCTTTTGTGTGTGGGAAGAAGAAAAAAAAAATACAGAAATGGAGTTTTTATTTTTATTTTATTAATGTAGAGGATAATGTATGGTCCTCTATCAGTAACTGGTCTGTTAACCGTCAAGAGGTTGCCACGGCGACCGCGTAAACCTCAAGAGCGACGCTTGAGAGGTTTACGTTGCCAAGGCAACCTCGAGACGGTTAACATTAACCGGTTGCCAATAGAAGGACCATACATTGTTTTTTATAGAGTATGGTCCCAAGAAAAAGGGAAAACGTCTCCTTACTTTACGAAATAGAGTCACCGCCACGGCCGTTCAGTCCTTCCCTTACCGCTGCCTGCATCCGTCGGTTCCCGAGGGTAAAAAAAGGCATGCACATGCGCAGACCGATCCCCACTGATAACCTATCGATGTGACGTAGCATCAATAGGTTAACAACATTACTACGTCACATCGATGGTATAACCTTAGGAAATGATGATTTCCTAAGGTTAACAGCGTTCTATCATACATTATATTTTTATTGAGTTTATTGCCCCACTAGGTAAAATTGCTCCTTGCTGTTAGGCAGAATATCCACTCCTGTATGTTTGCAGAGAGAGAGAGAGAGAGAGAGAGAGCGCCTAGCAGTCTTTCCTTTTTTTTTTTTTTTTAATTCCCCATCTCGTTCTCCTGAGTGTGTCTTAAGTTTTGTTTTGAGGTTGTTTTATTTATTTTTAAAACCGAGAGCCTCAGAGTTCCTTCGTAATACATGTTTAGAGACAGCGCTGCGAGAGGTGAGGTTGCTATTTTGTGCTTCCGGGTTTGTGGTGGCATTAGCAGTTCCTCTTTTTGTTTTGTGCCAAATAAGATTTAAAAAGTAGATTTTTTTTCTACATATTTGTAGTTATTTTATTTAATTTCGTGTTTAGTGGCCACATTTGAAGTACGGAGCCTGGCTCCCTTTTCTTGCGCATGCATGGCACTGCTGTTGTGCTTCATAGAACTATTTCCTTGGTTGCTTTTGATTCTTGAGAGAGGGTGGGCAGTGGCCAATGATTTAAAATGTGGAATTCTGGTGACTGCCCTGCCGGGCCCTGTCTTGGTACTCCTGGGACCAGAAGGTGAAAAGATTCTAATATAAGGAAGACAGCACGAATTGAGCTGAATGGAGATTGAGCATGAGGTGAGGTGAGTGCACTGTGTCTATTTACAGGGAAGGAGTTTTAAATGCGTTTCCCCATAGGTTCATTTGCCCATGGTTTTGGGAAGCACACTGTAGGTTAATGCGGTTGAGTATTGATATTTGGATTTTTTTTCAGCGGCAGTTTAGAGTCCGTGGATTACCGGAGAGAACATTTTCTTTTTTAGCCAGCTGTCTCTCCTCTTTGGTAGGCCTCTCAATAGTTATCTGAGCAAGCTGGATCGGAATGGGAGCTGAGCTGGAACAGCAGATCTTACTTCAAGAGGGCTCCTGCAGTAGGTAATTACATGTAGGACTGACGTCGGCAGGCAGCAGGACCCCACAGAAAAATTTCTAGCTAGCAGTCCCTGGCGAGGGACCGCCCCCACGTAAGGTGACCAGCATCAGGAGACGTCAGTATAAAGGGGCAGTCCCTGATGACCGCTTTCCAGTTCTTTCCCGCCGTTAGCTCATGCAGCGCCTCACGGGAAAGTTTGTTGCTTCGTCAGCTACCCTTCGTTTTTTATTGAATTATTCTGATTTTTTCGACAACGTCAGGTCTCCATCGGTGTATGTCGTCCCCTACACCCTCCGAGCACAAAAATAAGTGCGACTCGTGCAGCGCCCAACTCCCGCACAAGGACAGCCATTCCCTGTGCCTGTTCTGTCTAGGCCCCGATCACCCGGTCGAGAAGTGCCAGCACTGCCTCAGCTTCAACACGGCTACCCAGAAAAGGCGGCAGTAATCCCTGGAAGCCCACATTTTGAAGAAAAAGATGAGTTTGATGGAGAAGGAGCTCAAAAAACTGAAGCAGGCATCCACTTCCCTAAGGCCATCGGAAGAATAAAGACAAGGAGACGACTGACAAGGGCTCCTCTACCGGCCTCTTTGGAGTCGCTGGTCTCAGGTAACGATCTCCGGGGACCGCTCTCAACGGCCGCCTCAGGTTTCCAAGGGGCATTGGCCTGCCCGCCTGGCTCACGCCGGGCCTTTCAGGCGCCTCCGGCAACTGAGGCCTCCGCCTGGTTCGGCCGTAGCTTCGCGGCCTACTGGCATGGGCGACTCCGGTAAGCCGGGCGTCGGCTCCTCTGACGTCCACTCGGAGAAAGCCGGTAAGAGGCATGACCCTTCGGGGCGGCATGCAGCTCCTTTCCCGCCAGACCAGGCTGATCCTCCTCCTCGGTCTGCCTCCGGTGAAGGCTCCCATAAGTCAGACAGCGGCTCCTCCAGTGCCTGCCAGGAGCTCGCTGTAAAACCGCACGTCATTTCGTCCGACGTCCAGTCAGTGAAAGAACAGATGACGGACCTACCCACGTCCATCGTACCCGGTTCTCCGCAGCCTTTGTTGCCATCCCGGGACCCTGAGTCCCCCCAGCCCGACACCAGGGATTTTTCCCCTCCATCCCCGGGCAACACTGGGGAACTTCCTCCATCGGACCATCCTCCTATAGGTGCACTGGATCCGACGTTGGCTCCCCGGACGCCGGCTCCGACGCCGGTACCTCTGACACCAGTACCTCTGACACCGGGGCCCCCGACGCTGGTTTTACCGACTCCAGCCGACATCCCACTTCCGGATGTCGCCCCACCGCCAGGCCCTCTGCCCTCCGGGCCCTCCAATCTGGAGCCACCCGTAAGGCCGCCGGTCGGGTCGTCTGCTCCGGCAGCTCCTCCGGCTCCTGGGTACCCTCCATTCTATCCAACACCGACATACCCAGGACCACAGTATCCGGCGCCACAGTACCCAATGCTGGCCTTTCCGACGCTGCAGTACCTGACGCCGGGTTTTGGATACTCTCCATGTGGGTTCAACCCATATCCTTATCCCCTCCTCTCCTCCTCCTCCTCTCCTCCACCGCCCCACAGCCGCGGTGGACTTGCAGGAGACTCTGGCCTCCTGGTAGGCTGAGGCCAAGGCTCAGCTCACCAGGGAGGTGGAGAGCCACCCACCACGATGGTGCCATCTCAGGTTCCCGTGACGTCCGAGGCGGGCGACTTCACCACCCTCCGACTCCAGGGCTCTCCCATCTGGGTCCAGAGAGGCAGGATATGCTTCCTCGGTGCTTCCCTAGGGGTCCGCTCCTCCCCGGTCGGGAAAGGGAGTCTTTTTCCTCTTCCTCTTCACCCTCGGACTCCTCAGATTCCTCTGACAGTTGCTCTGAAAGGGACGACGAGTCACGTTCTCTGTCGAAGCCCAGGCCAAGGACTCCTCCGAAGCCTCCTCCAGAAGATCCTTCTTTTACGGAGTTGCTCAGGACAATCCAGGAAATCCATCAGTGGCACTTTTTGGAACCAGACCCTCAGTGTTTGAAACTCGCCGAGCATCTGGACCTGCCCGTGACAGCTCGTACTTTGGTGCCACCCTGGATAGAGCCTCATGCCGTCCTTGCCACCACTATCTGGAAACAGCCGTCGGCTCTAGCCCCACTTCCACAGAAGTTAAATAGGCTATACCAGGCTCCTGAGGGTGTTGATTTTTTAGATTCTCACCCTCGTGCTGACTCAGTCGTGATTAGCGCCGCTCACGGCCGGTCGGCTAACCCAAAACATCTTAGCTCATCGCCACCTAACAAAGAATCCCACCTACTGGACCAGTATGGAAAGAAGATCTTTGCTTCCTCCACGCTGGGGATTAGGGCCCTGAACTATGTCGGCCATATGGAGGACTACCAGAAGGCCATTCTTACTCAGGTGGAAACCAAACTGGACTCCCTGCCAGACTCCCAAGTCAAGCAGGAGTTGGCTGATCTTGTCCACTCTGCATGTTCGGCCAGTCAACACATGCTTTGAGCGACCTACGATGCAATGGACACTGCTGGACGGAGCTCAGCTTTCGCTGTAGGCCTACATCGTCATGCTTGGCTCCGTGTGTCAGGGTTGGTCCTGGAAGTGCAATCCGCTATCCAGGAAGTGCCCTTCTGGGGGTCGGTGCTTTTCGGTGGTGATGTCAAGGACATCATCACCGATTTGCAGGAGAAGGGGATGGCACTGAAGTCTGTTGACTCCATGTGCCGCCCCCACCAGCTGCAGCGCCATCCCTTTCGCAGATGGAATCAGCCCAAGGTGAAACCCCAGGGAAGGCGGGCCACAAAACATCGGGCCCCCACAGCTGCTAAGCCCCCCCCGCCCCAAAAAGCAGCGGGTGCTTCAGCTGTGATGACGCCCCACACCACCTGACTCCTTCCCTCTCCCACTGCCTCTGGACTCCCTGGAGGAACCGGTAGGAGGGAGGTTTTCCCTCCACCTTCCGGGATGGGAGAGGATAACATCAGACTCTTGGGTGCTCCAGCTGATTGCATAAGAACACTCGATAGAGTTTCTACAGAAACCACCTCGCCAACCCCCCCAAAGTCATCATATTCACAGGAACACCTTCTCCTGGTCCAGGAGGAGATCTCAGCTCTACTTCTGAAACAAGCAATAGAACCCGTCCCCCTTCATCTTCAGGGGACGGGTTACTATTCCCATTTCTTCCTGGTCCCAAAGAAGGCAGGAGATCTCAGACCTATTCTGGATCTCAGTTCCCTGAATCTTTTTGTGGAATACAAAAGGTTCAGAATGCTCTCGTTGCAGAGCCTTCTGCCCCTTCTCCGGTCGGGTCAATGGCTATGTGCCCTGGATATGCAGGTTGCTTACCTGTACATTTCCATTCGCCCGTCTCATCGCAGATATCTTCGTTTTGCGTTCCAGGGGGACCACTACCAATTCAAGGCACTTATGTTTGGCCTATCCTCGATGCCCTGAGTGTTTACCAAATGCCTGGCAGTGGTGGCGACCTACCTGCGTACCAGGGGGGTGCAGGTTTTCCCATGCCTGGACGATTGGCTCCTGGCGGCCTCGTCCAGGGAGGAACTCCTCCGCTGCCTCACCTTTACCCAGCAGGTTTTAGCCTGCCTGAGTATTACTATCAACCATTCCAAGTCTCACTTGATCCCATCCCAGAGACTACAGTTCATCGGGGCGATTCTAGATACGACCATTGGCAGGTCCTTCCTGCCACTGGACTGGGCGTCCACCCTCCAGACTCAGATAAGTCTGTTGTCCAGCCACAGCAGGGTCAGTGCAAGGTCAGTCCTTTGCCTTCTCGAGCTCATGGCGGCTGCTATCCCGACAGTTCCTCACGCTTGACTCCACATGAGAATTTCTCAGTGGACTCTCCGCTCCCAATGGGATCAGTTAGTGGATGACTTAGATCACCCAGTTCTAGTCTCCTCGCTGATTCTCCAAGACTTGCAATGGTAGATGGTTCGACAGAACCTGTTTCAGGGAGTTCCTTTCTTTCGCCCTCCCAGACTCTAACCACAGATGCATCGGGCGAAGGTTGGGGAGCCCATCTAGGTCCCCATCGGACCTAGGGCTCTTGGTCAAAGCTCGAACAGACTTTCCACATCTGAAGGAATGGCTGGAGCAGCATTTGGGTCAACCACTGCAAAATTGGGGAATCATCCTCCAAAAAAGCTTACAGGGTGACATATCGGGGAAGACAAGACAACCCTGAGGCCCCTAGGGCTATTGTTGCAGTTCTTGATGGTTTGGGAACCAGAGATTATGTGCTCGCCCTTGCAAGACAAAAATGTTCGTTATTCCATGAGGGTCAACAGGTCCTCTTATTTCCAGACTGGAGTTACGCTACGTGTCAGTGGAGAAAACATTTTGATGGAGTCAGGGCAATTTTAAAGGAGGTGGACATCTCACACAGAATGATCTTCCCAGCTAGGCTAAGAATTCTGCACCAGAGTTGAGTACACCTTTTCACTGACCCAGAAGATGCTCTCAAGTGGGCCCAATGACATCCTCCGGCCCCTCGTAGGAGAGCCGACTCCCACCAGTCGGACTCGGAAGAAGAAAAGTTGGACACTTGAAGGGCTAAACTGGGACTTAAGGTTTGCTCTTGAAATTCAAGCTTTCTGGACTGAATTCCTCCCTTTGGTGAACTCTTTATAATTTTTCTTGAAAATGATGCCAATAAATAAATAAACGGAACACTTTATTAACCTGTGAAAAACTTGGGGATGAAGGGGGAAGGAAGAGACCCAGTGAATCGGTACAGTATTTAGCTAATGTTTAAAAGAGCATCTGTTGCCATGCTGAGTCTCTTGGTGGTGGAGCTCTGCATTTCAGTTAACCCACCTGTTTAAAATAGAGTTCTTTTCTTGCTCAAAAAGTTTATGGAGAGTAAGTTGGAGCTACAGTTTTGTTTTTGGAATGATAACCTTTTTAGGTTAATTAACCAATGGTAATGCATGGACTGATTTAGTTTCCTACTTCAGGAAACAGAGCTTTGGCAATTTAAGTCTTCTGATGTTTCGTTTTTATTTCCATGCTGCTCATGGGCTCATATTTTCAGCAATTACTGCTTTTATATTTTGTAACTGTTATTAAATTTTAATGGGTACCTGTGACAGGGTGGAATAGGACCCTGTCCCAGTTGTTATAGAAAGTGTTTAAATACAAGGATCTGTCCTTTCCTGTCTATTTGTCTGTCTGGTTGCGTAACAAAATGCCCCAAATTTTCCTGTGAGACCTCGGACTTGATCACCCTGACAGTCT
The DNA here is from genome assembly GCA_016271365.2 of Neoceratodus forsteri. NCBI lineage: Eukaryota > Metazoa > Chordata > Ceratodontiformes > Ceratodontidae > Neoceratodus > Neoceratodus forsteri. The sequence continues at coordinate 613,470,839 of CM057456.1, forward strand.
CGCAATTCTTTGCCTCCCATTGTCTCTCAGCCTTCCCTTGCTGTCTTTTTCTCCCTTGCATATCTGCTGATATAAAAATATATGCAAATCATTGTATGGAAATGTAACTGATATTGGGATCCCTTTGTTTAGAAAATATATAGCATTACTGTTGAAATGTATATAATTATATTTTGAGAGGATTGCAAAAAGCTGTTGGGAACGCAAGAGGTTATCTGAGTGCAAATGTTTAAGCCTTTTGTAGAAGAGCTGTGGAAAAGGGGCCTCAGCTCTGGGACACTGTGTTCTTGCTGCACATGCCTGATACTTGCAAGAACAGGATGCTTGTTAAGAATGGGGGCTGCAAGGACATATAAGAGAGCTGAGCTGCAATTGCTTGAAAGAAAAAAGGGAAACAGAGATTGAAGGAAAACTCTGATGGATGTTCACTACTTTATTTTGCCTTTGCAAATAGTTATACTGAACAAGTTTCTTTTTTATGTTACTGCTAGTGTAAATAAATATTTCTGGTGAATTCTACAACTGCTCCTGGTTTTCCTATGCTTCCTGACCTGTGCCCCGATGACAGTACCCCTCAATGATGTGTCTTTAGATGTGGCACGGTGTTTTATCATATGTATTAAGAGGAGTGGTGTCCTCATTTGTATTCTATAATTTTTAAGTATGTACTGCATCAGGAATCCGACTGTATGTTTGTTGAAATGTCAATAGATATGAAGTTAAAAAAAAAATTCAGAATCACACGGTGGTACCTATCACTACAGCCATTTAAATTTAAAGTGTTGCACAAATTTGGGAAAGAGAATGCCAGTGCTGATTTTCTGCCAAGATATGGCTCAGGAGTTGAGAATTCTGAAGGTTGAAAAAACAAAATGTGCAAGTTTAAACTTCTCTGTTTGCTATACAGCATATGCACTGAACTGTAAAGATTATAAGCTACTGTTAGAAAAGAAGTAATAGAAAGTTTTGGAAACCTGTTTTTTTAAACAGGTTCCCTCTTAGGGGGGGGGGGGGGGGGTATGTAATAGGGTTGAATAAGGCCCTGTCCCATTTGTTATGCAGAAAGAGTTAGATGCAAGGATCTGTTCTGTCCTCTCCTTTTCTGTCTCTTGTCTGCCTGGGTGCACAACCAGGTGTTCTTGTGAGACCTGGGAACTGATCACTCTGACGGTCTTGCGATTCTCCACCTTCTGCTGTCTCTCTGCCTTCACTTGCTGTTTCTATCTTTTCTCCCTCTTGTGTATCTGCAGTTATAAAAATATATGTGAATCTTTGTGTGAAACTGTGATACTGGGATCCCTTTGTTTGAAACTGTGTATAGTTGTGCTGTTGAAATGATTGCAAAAAGCTATATGGAACTCAAGGGGTTAACCTTGAAATGCAGCACAAACTTTTGCAGAACTGTCAGCAGGAGTACAGCTTGGGACATTGTTCTCTTTGCAAGCCTGCTCTGCAAAGAAACTGACAAAAACTCTGATATATTTTGTGAGAAACACAATATCTCCTTAATGAGCTCAGAATGAAGAGGTTGATTGCCAGGCAAAGACTTCTTATAAAAAGAGCAGCAATATTTTTGCTATTGAGATTTCTTGGAAACTGGAAAGAAAACTCCAGATGAAGGACTTCTGCTTTCTGTTTGTACACTGTCTTGAACATTTTTTTGTACACTTTTATTCTGTAGTTATTGATCATAATAAAACGCTACTTTCAAATTGTATAACTGTTCCTAGTTTTGCTATGCTTCCTGACCTATGCCTCAAGGAAAAATGGTACAGGGGACATAGGAAAAATGTATTTCCCTTACAATTATTTATTTTTATATAATCCAAAACATAATGATATGTGCATACTTGCCTACCTGAAAAAATCAAAAGTTTTATTTTAAATTTGTTCTTTTGAAACATTTTGCACCACAAAAGCTGGAACAGTGCCCCTAGGTGCAGATTTAGCTAACTTCTTCCTGCAATGTCAAGAAGGGGAGCTGCACTGCAATACCATAGCCAACAAAGGATACAACTTAGTCTAATAGTCTCTTATTAGCTGTGTGTTTTACTTTAATTTTACTATGTATTAATTTATTTTATAATGAATTATGTGAAATACATATTCATATTATTTTTCTAATGGAATTGCAATGCATTTGGCATCACAGTATTTGTATGTATGTCACAAATTCCTAATCTGGCTATGTTTTGAGAACTAATTTTTCAAAACTTACATAGAAACGTAGACACTAACAGCAGAAAAAGGCCCAAAGGCCTATCCAGTCTGCCCAGCCTTACTTGCAGTTGGATGTGATGGCCTTAGCAGCCTCTCATTCCTTCATCCCCCTTACCCTCCCCTTCTACATCTCATATACTGTATTTGTCCAACCCATGTTTGAACCTTTCTACTGAATTAGCAGATATAACCTCCCCTGGCAGTTTCTTTCACCCATCTACCACTCCATGGAAAAGTATTTCCTGGTGTCCCTCCTGATTTCCCATCTGCTGGTGAAAGGAGGAGACTTCATCTGTCCCAAGTCAACCCTTTATTTCCTTGCCCCAAAGCTCCAGCCCACATCCCACCCACAGAGTGTGCCTCTATGGAGCAACACGGCCCGGTGAACATCAGGTCCATCAGTGGGACAAGTCACCCCTCTCGTCCTTTGTAACTCCAATGCTAGCCTGTTTTCAGCCATGTAATGCCTTTACACCACACATTACGTGACCAACTGCATGCGGTTCCTTCCCCTGTGACACCCCTTCCGGAGGTCAGCAGAAGGTAGCTGTGAAAAAGGAGGCACCACCCCTCCTTGAGCACAACTAAAAGACAAAGCACTCCACAATCCACACAAATCACTTAGACAATAAGTTTTGAAATGTAGTGGGTAGTTTATCAACCCACATATATAGCTGCTCTAGTAAGAAGCTGCTAAAGTGCTAAAGAACAAAGCAAACAGTATAAAAAACTGTAACACCTAGGTGAAGAGAGGCATAGTCTCCCTAACGCTTTGTTCCTTACTAAGACTTCATTGGGGGCCTTTTTACTCAAGACTGGGAATGGCCAAAACCAATGTCGGAATCCTGCCTCGCCAGCCAGAAGAAGAAATTACTCACTATAATAATCTTGTTTCTTCCAAAGGAGTCTTACTGTATTCTGACTTATCCAGAAGCAAATGATTTGATACCTTTTACTGGACCAACATAGATGTTCTTTTTGTTACATCTATGCTGGTCCAATAAAAGGTATCAATCATTTGGTTCTGGATCGCTTTCTTACAAGGACCAATACGGCAAATACTAAATCTGTATTCTGACTTATACAGTTAGCCCTTCAAGTTGAACTGTGCCAGAGATGAGAGAGTTAAAGCCTATATGCTAATAGTGCAACGTTCAATAGGCTCAAGCTCGGTTTTCAAACCACTGTCTCTGGTACATTCTATGTAACTGCCAGGTTCTTACAATCAACTAAATAACAATAATAGCTAACCTATGCTAATCAACCATATATATATATATATATATATGTATGAGGCAAAAAACTCCGTTTAATGCATTAGTTAGGGTTGTTCCAGCGACAAAAAGTGAGAAATTAGCTGTTAGGGTTGAAAAACCCCCATGGACCCCCGCCCACCCCCAACCGGCATTGGGGTGCATTGAGATAGTCAGCCCTAACTCTCACCCCATGACATGTGGAAAGCAGCAGAAGTATAGAGAATGGGTGAGAGTTAGGACCCACGATCCCAATGCACACCCCAATGCCGGTTGGGGTGGGCGGGCGCCCAAGGTGGGTTTTCAACCCTAACAGTTAATTCTCACTTTTGTCGCTGTGAACAACCTCAACTAATGCATTAAACGGAGTTTTTTGCCTCTAATTTCTTCTTTGAGAATGATAACGTAGAAATAGTGAATGTATGCAGCCGTATGGCCTGCGCTTCCCGCCTACATGATGTGTTGTGGCATACTAACAGGGACAGCAACGCAAACAGAAATGCTAACAGTGGCGCACATGGTAACACAAGCACGAATGAGAACAGAAAGGGTAACGCACATGGTGGCGTAGATGGGAATGGTCTGCCACGTGATGTGTTGTCACATAGTAACAGGGTGCCTGCAAACAGAAATGTCAATGGGCATGGTGATGTAAGTGAAACAGTAAGATAAACAGTACTGTAGACAGAAATGGCAAAAATAACAGAAGCATAGCGCAAATGAAAGCGCAAGGATAGCATATGTAGTAGGCGCAGGCGTCAATGGTAAGTGAAGCGAGTGCGGATCCATAGCGGAAAGGGCAACAGTAACAGTAATGTAGCGCTACAGGCTGGTTTTCCCCAAAACCTGCATTGAGAAAGACAGTGAGTACAAATAATGTATGCAAAATAATGAGTATCGGCGCAGAAAATGAGATCTTGGAATACTAAATACATTATATCTCAGGAACCGTACGACGTAGAAAAAAAATTTAAAAGTCATATTATTTACAACTGTCCTGGCTAATTTGAAGCTTAGCCCCATTATGGGGCTAAGAGATTTTCCGACGAAAAGTCCGTATCTCGCACCGTTTCCGAGATACGGGCCCTGAAAGGCACGGCAAACGCCGTAATGTTATCCTATGGGAAAAAAAGAAAGTTCGAGCACCATAACTTTGCTCTCCTGTAATGTTTTCACCAAACTACTGAAAAGGCACATCTGTGGGCTGTTGGCTGTCTTCCTTCCAAATTTCAGGAAAAAGACCAAGCGGTTATTTTGCAGCAGGGCTCCAAATGATTTCTGTTAAGTGTCGGGCGCCGTAATGTTATCCTATGGGAAAAAACGTCAATTTGGAGTGCCGTAACTTTGCCGCCATGTGATATTTTTTCACCAAACTACTGAAAGGCACATCTGTGTACTGTTGGCTGTCTTCCCTCCAAATTTCAGGAAAAAAGACCAAACCGTTATTTTGCAGCAGGGTGCCAAAGGATTCCTGTAATGCTTCGGGCGCCGTAATGTTATCCTATGGGAAAAACTGTCAACTTTGGAGTGCCATAACTTTGCCGCCGTGTAATATTTTTTCGATACAACACTGAAAGGCACATCTGTGAGATGTCGGCTGCGTTCCCTTCAAATTTCAGCCCAAAACTCCCAACGTTTATTTTGCAGTGCAGTGCCAAAGAATTGCTGTCATTTTCCACAGACTAGAAAATTACTGTGGCAATTTCTGACTTTACATAAAAGTTAAACACTTTGAGCAGAGTAATTTGAATCCTTTTTCCAGAAATTTGAAAACATATTTTGGGCTGTTTTACCACAAAATAAAGACATGGCAAGCATCCTCAGGGCCAAAAGCTAAATACAAAAGAATTACGTTGCTAGAGGGTCTCAAATTTAAATGCCAACCATTTTTCTGATCACCAACTGAAAACAAAATGGTGGATTTGCGAAAAGTAACAGGCCCATTTGCGAAAGTAAAATGCATTTGCGACACTGTCGAACTTTTAACTTTTCCCATTGACTTATAATGGAAACTGTTTTTGAATAACATAACTTTTGAACCGTTTAATATTTTTTCACCAAATCTTCAAAGGCACATCAGGGACCCATACCATGTTCCCTGAAGATTTTGGGCCCGATCACATAAACCCGTCACATTATAATACAGCGACCATAGAATTCAAAACGTAAGCGCGTAGCACAGATCACGCTTAATAACTCCGCAACGTGTATCCGATCAGTACAAAACTTGGCAGATCCCAAGGCCTATGGGTCTTGATCATACATTCCAAATTTCAGGCAAATCCATCAAACGGTTGCAAAGTTATTAAGCTGCAAAATTTGGTTTAACATGGAAATGGCTCCTCAACCTAACTATGGTAGCACTACCGTGCTACCATAATATAGTATATATATATATATATATATATATATATATATATATATACATACATACATACACACACACACACACACACACACACACACACACACGCAACTAAAACAGTCCATTGACTATAGAACCCAAATGTGGGGCATATAAAAGAATGCCCAAGAATGACCACCCCAGTGGCCCATAATGTCTATAAATAACAGCTGGAGTGCAGTGCCCCCCAGGTTCTAGTAGGGGAGGCAGAGTGGGAGGACAGAATACAGTAAGACTCCCTTGGAAGAAACACGATTACTATGGTAAGTATTTTTTTCTTCAAACCCCAGGAAGTCTTACTGTATTCTGACTTATGCAAACTACCAAGCAGTGCCTCTTGGAGGTGGGCACAGAACCGACTTGGGGAAATAGGCTCTGCAATACTGCTGTGTCAAACCTGGCATCACATCTGGCCTGAGTATCCAGGCAGTAGTGCTTGGTGAATGTGTGAACAGTTTTCCAGGTAGCTGCTTTACAGATTTCCAGTAGAGGACATCTCTAGCAACTGCTATGGAAGCAGCTGCCCCCCCCTTCCCAGTGGAGTGAGCCCTCAAGCCCACTGGTGGCTCCTTGCCCAGTTTGCCATAGCAGAACTGAATGCAGTCCACAATCCATCTAGCAATGGTCCTTTCTGTGGCTGGCTTGCCCTTTCCCACTTCTCCATAGGTGAGGAACAGCTGAGTACACTCATTCCTATGGCCCTTTGTCTGATCTAGATAATAGCTGATAGCACTCTTCACATCTAGGCTCTGCAGCCTGTGTTCTCCAGAACTAGAATGGTCAGTAAAGAAAATAGGCATTGTAATGGACTAGCTCAAGTGGAAATCTGAGACCACTTTAGGGAGGAATTTCCTGACTGTTCTGAGAACAACCTTATCCCTGTGGAGTGCAATGTAGTTAGTTTTTTTTTTTTTTTGTTGACCGGGTAAGTGCACTAGACAAATCCTGCCTATTTTCAGGCATGACCTGGGGGAGGGGGATACAGATGAATGCCAACTGACCTTGAACCAGATTAAGCTGTTGGTGGTATTTTTAGTGAATGAGGGAAATTTGGCCAGGACACCAGGGAAATTCCCTTACTCTGTTTCCTGGAAGCAGAGGGGGTCCCATTTTCATGTGGGACCAAGATGGCTGCCACTGGACATGCTGTGGAGGACATGGAGGTGTTGGAGGCAGTGGAGCTGGTCTCTTCCCCTGTCTCTGTTCTGAGAGAGACCCCATCTTCTATGCCTATTGTGCTGCAATCTACTGAATATGGTTCTTCTGTGCCTTTGGATACTTCCCCTGCTACTGTTGTGGATTCTTGTGTGCAGTGTTTGCCTGTGGATCCTTCATTTATTCCTCAAACTGTGCTTACAACGTCTTCTAGCCCTGCTACTATGGATATATGTGAGTCTTCTCCTCCTGTTTCTATGGATGTAGATATGTTACTTAAAATCGAGGAACAGCGTTATTTCACTGCTAGACAGCGTTTGTTAGCCCTTACACCTCAGTCTGGTTTTGTACCTGCTGCTACTGACTCACAGTCTGGGAAAGATTGTTTTACTGTCTCTTCACCGATTCTGACACCTCCGCATTCTTTGCCTGTTGCTACGGACCCTCCTCACTCCCTACTGCCTGTACTGACTGCACCTCTTGCTCAGCTTTCTCCAGAAATTTCTTCTGTACAGGTGCCTGCTTCTGCTCTCCCTGATGCCTTGCACACGACGGACTGGTCTGTTGAGTCGGCCCTAGAAGCGGCTGGGTGGGAGAAGGATCCTACCGTTGGGACTTGCGTTCTGGTTCTTCCCGATCTGTACTAGGCCACCTGACAAACTGCTGGCCTCTTCTGTTTTGAAAGACTCTGCTGCTTCTCTTGATCTTTCTTTGCCAACTGAACTTCTTCTGACTCAGAACCCGACTTTGCAATTTGTCCTGCTTCTCGACGCCTCCAGAACAACGGACTCTTCGGGACCCTGTGTCTCGTCCAGTTCCTGCTACTTCTACTGCTTCATCCCTAAAACTTATGCTGCATGCTTTCAACCCCTGTACATCAAGCTAAAAGACACAACGCTGTTCGGCTGCATTATTTGGGGGCTTACCTGACTTTCCTGACCGATTTTTATAGGTCACACTCTTTTGAAGGATTCTATGCAATTTGTTGCTTTTGAGATTCATGCCTTAATTCATGTTTCTTCAGAGTCTCAGTTTGATAGTTTTAAAACTATCACTGGTCTAGAAAAGTTTTGGAGAAAATATCAGGAGCTTAAAACTTCTGCTTTATGGTCACTGTTTAATGCCATTCCCTTAACTAAACCTACTCAGAAAACTGTTACTATATTGTTTCGTAATGAAGGTGTCAGTCTTAATGATATTACTGTCTGGTTAAAGCAAAAATGTACTGCCCTTTCTGACCCAGAGGCTATCTTTGATTCTGAGAATATCTGGATGGGTGGGTGGAGAGCGAGGGTTATGCTTTGCACTTCGGAGGTTGGAATACAGCATCTCCCGAACAGCTTTATGCTTGGGAAAGACAGGGGAGTTCTTTTTTAACCCGGCCAGCCTAAAGCTTGCTACAGATGTGGCTCTCAGAATCATATCAGTAGTGTCTGTGACAAGATTAAATGCTCTGTTTGTGGGAACATTGGCCATGCAGGTTCCCAATGTGTGGATGAACCTCTTTGCGTCCTTTGTGACGAATTGGGGCACACTTTCCAGACTTGTACTTGGGCAGCTCACAACTCCCTGACTCTTGCTGATGGGGAAGAACAATGTTTGATTATTACTGTCGCACAGCGTTCTTGTTTATCTGACACTCTTTCTAGACCTCAACGCGTACCCCTCCCTCACCCTGTTGTATCTGCTGTTGACCCCTCTTCTACTTTACATGAACTGTCTGCTCCTGTTTTGGAACCACAGACCTCTACTACAGCTCTCCCTCCCCCTTCCTCTGATCTTGCTATTTCTACCTCGGAAGAGGTCCCTATTCCTGTCTTGCCTAGTATTTCTGGGTCTTACATGGACCCCCCCCCGAACCTTTTGTTAGAGTTACACGAGGATCTAAGAAGGGGACTTCTCCTCTTCTAAGGCCCTGAAATCCTCTACTGTGACTCATATGAATAAATTTGAGGTTTTACGCCACCCTCAGGACAACACGGACTCTGATACTTCCTCTGTTCTTTCCTCCCACCCTGATGTGACTACGGACACTGAAGTACCCATTGATAATATTGGTTCTCAAAAAAGGAAAGCTAAGGCAAAACTGAAACATAGGGAAGGTACCCCTAGGAAGGGCAGGTTAAGGTGCTTTTGTGTTTTTGTTTTCACTTTCCCGTTTCATGTCTTCTGCTTTCTCAGTGCATACTGTTAATGTTAACAGTATAAAGAAGCATGCTAAGAGAGATGCAGTTTTTTCCTTTTTATCTGGCTTGACAGCTGGTCTCATCTTTTTGCAAGATGTACGTTTCCATGCTCTTCCAGAAATTTCCAGGGCAACTCGTGTCTGGACCTCTGGACTCTCTTTTTGGTCCTTTGGACAGGACTCTTGTTCTGGTTTGGGTATTTTATTTAGTATACCTGATGTTACTGTTGTTAAACTGTTGGATGTCTACCCGGGTCGGCTTCTGTTGTTGAATATTTTGATTTCTTCTGTCCCTTTCCGGATTATTAATATTCACGCCCCTCAATTGAAATCCCACAGAACTTGAACTACTGAAACTGATTCAACCCTATTATACACATCAATGCATGTGATTTTTGGGGGTGATTTTAATTGTGGGTTATCCACTAAAGATAAGTCTTCTACTTCAAAGACTACTAAGTTGTTTTGTGACACGAATTTTCTGAAACAATTGCTCCATTCCACAGGTTTACAGGATGCATATTTATCTTTTACGGGTTGACATACTCCTACTTTTCACAAAGGCCCCCTTGCAACCCGTATTGATTTTTTTTTTATTTCTTCCCACCTTCAACTTTCTGATGCTGTAATTCAAGTTGCGGAATTTTCGGATCATAATTTATTATCTATTTCTTTATGCCCTTCCTTGACATCTCGTTTTGGCCCTGGCATTTGGAAACTGAATGCTTCCCTGTTATCTGATTCACGTTTATTAAGTCACTTAACTGAGTATATTCATAATCGAAAGACTGTATTTTTTTTTATATGATGCCCCCTGGGATTGGTGACGGGATACGAAATCTGGACTCCAAACTTTATTTAAAAATTTTAGCAAATATCATCATGATTCATTGTATTTCCTTTATCACACTAACAGACGACGACTTCAAAAATTACTTACTTTATCTCATGAAACTGGCCACGATTTTTCCACCCAAATAAGTACTCTTAAGGAGCGCATGATGGAGTATCACCTTCTGAAGGCTACTTCTGTTCAGCATCAACAGCGTTTTGGGACCTCTGGCACCCGTGACGCAGTATGTCCATATGCTTCTATTCGGCGAACAGTAGAGAGTAAAACCTTTACTATGTTGTTTGATGACAGTTTCACCGAGCTCACTGATATTTTGGATATCAGGCACCGTGTTACCTGTTATACACAAAAACTGTTTGGTCACCCCCCATCTGCATCCGTAATGGACTACTTTTCCTTTTACAACTTCCTGATGTACCTTCTTCTGTTGTAGATCTGTTAGATACTGAGATACAAGCAAATGAAATTGAAGCAGTAATCAAGTCTTTATGTCCAAGAGTGACACCGGGCCTGGATGGTTTCTCCAGTGAGCTGTATAAATTGTTTTCTGCTGACCTGAGTTCTGAATTGGCTACAGTTTATAATTCTATTCTACAGTGCGAACATCTTCCTTTAGACTTTAACATGGGTTGTTTATTTTACTTACATAAAAAAGGGGATAGAAGATTGCTCTCCAATTGGAGACCTTTATGCCTCTTAAATACTGATTTTAAAATATTGACCAAAATTTTGGCCCTCAGACTTTCTAAATTGGCCATATATGTGATTTCTACCGCACAATCTTGCAGTGTCCCTGGGAGATGTATTCAGGACCATCTAATTTTACTTAGAGAAATGACTGAACGTGGAAATTCTAATGTTTTACATGGTTTCATATTCTCACTGGACCAACAGCAGGCTTTTGATTCTGTACATCATGATTTTTTATGATCTACTCTTCGATATTATAAAGTACCTGATTATACCCTGACTAGATTCCGGTTGCTATATCGGTCTGCAACTGTTGTCCCACTGGTCGATGGATGGAAGGGCCCTATGCTTCCTCTACACAGAGGGGTTAGACAGGGTTGTCCCCTTAGTCCACTTTTGTATGTTTTTTTTTGGATCCCTTACTTTGTTCTATTAATTTGGCCCCAACAATTATGCCACTTCCCTCAGCCCCATATTCCATGTTGGCCTATGCAGACGATATGAGTCTCATGGTGGCTAATGTTGCCTCCGTGCGTTCTGCATTATAGCATTGTTCCAAGTTTGGGGCTGTTTCTGGCGCGAACCTTAATCTTGATAAATGTGTAGGCCGTAGATTAGGTTCCCCTTTTGTAGATGAGTCTTCTGTTAACATTAGACTTTGTGATGACCCTATTAGGATTTTGGGCATTTTATACAGTACTGGTCCTTTAGATGTCCTTAACTGGACTCCCAAATTAGATTATGCTCAGACTATGGTTGCACATTGGAATTAATGGCAGATGAGTAAGAAAAAAAGGATTTACATGATTAAAACCTTTCTGCTTCCCCTTTTTCTCTTTCTGGCTTATATTTTCCCCCCTCCCGGCAATTTGAAACCAGATTGCTTAGTCTCTTTTTCAAGCCCTATGGGTAGCCGCTGAACCCAATTAAATGCCAGATCACCTATCTCCCTATTCGGGATGGAGGCCTAGCTATGGTCCAACCTGTTTTTTTTTTTATACTAGATTTTTCTTGTTTCATAATATTAGACCCCTGCTGGTTAACCAAGATCGAGGTTGGGAACCTTGGTTTCTTGAATCCTGTGGTCCTTGGTTTCATAAATGGGAACTTAACAAATTGACGGTTTTAACACATTCCCCCCAGATTTCTGCTTATGTTAGGGATAGTTTTTTTCATTTGAAACACTGGCAGATTACTAGCCATATGCTAATAACTGTCTCAGAAAATCATTGTATAAGTATTTAGTGGACCGGTGTATGTTTGGAGATTGTTGTTTTCCCAAATGTCCTCATAACATCTCCCTGCTTTGCTCACTTTACTTCGTAATTCTAGGGTTCCCCAAAAGATGTGGGACTTGCATTGGCTTAGCTGCCATGAACGTATCAACGTCAAATGTAACCATAAACATAAATCACTACAGGACAGATTTTGTTCCAGACCTGAATGTCAGCAACAAGAAGAAACTATTTCACACCTTTTTTTTTTCATGTACATTTATGGTTTCTTTTTGGACTCTGTTAGCTGCCAGATGGCATGAACCTTGTTTGCTCTCATTACTTATGACAATTTGATGCATGTTTTTTTCCCCCTCACTTGGTCTCATTGGAATATTAATACGTTAAATTTGATTTCTGTAATAATCAAATGGCATGTGTGGAATGCTCGCTGTCTGTTTAATTTACAGAATCAGGATGTGCCTCTTCTTACCATTATTCGAAGGATCGAACATGATTTGAAGGCCATATATTTTTCAGAGGCAGAGCATTTGCCATCTGACTCTTTGTTGGAATTATGGACATTATTACCTTGGATAACTGATTCTGATTTTCCTGTTACTTAATTATTTTGTGTTTTATATTTTTCTCTGTATCATTTTCGTTTTTCCTTTTCTATTCAGTTGATGTTCAATAAAAACTTCCCCTACTCTTTTCGATAAGTGCCATGGGATCTTTAACATCCACCGGAACTACCACCAATCCAGGCAGATGGGACCTCGGTTTAACATCTCATCCAGAAGACAGCACCTCAGAAGTGCAGCACCCCTCTCATGCTGCACTACAGTGTCAGTACTGGGATATTAACCCAAGTGCCAGATGTGAGAACTGAACCCACAGCCCTCTGATCTCCCGGCCTCAGAGGTGAGTGTGCTACCTACTGAGCCACTGACACTGACAAATCCTCCACAGACAAGGCCTGTAGCTCACCAATTCTTCTTGCTGAGGTGATAGCTATCAAAAAGATAGTCTTCCATGTCAGATATTTGAGCTCTGCTGAAGACATGGGTTCAAAACGGGGCTGCATCAGCTGTGCTATACAGATGTTCAGGTCCCAAGAAGGAGTAGGTTCTCTATGAGAGGGGTGTAGGTAAAGCAACTCCTTAAAGAATTTATTGAAAATGGGATTAGAAGCCAGTGAAGCGCCCTTCCCTGATGAGAGGTAGGTAGAAACTGCTGCCAAATGTACCTTAAGAGTAGAAGGCCATAGGCCTAGAGAATGAAGGTGAGCCAAATAGTCCAACAGGATTGCTAAGCCGGCTTCCTGTGGATCTGTGCCCCTTTGGGAACACCAGATAGAGAACCTTTTCCACTTTGAAGTGCAAGTCTTCCTAGTGGAGGGCTTCCTGGAGACCCTTAGGATGTCCATCACCCCTTCAGAGAGAAACAAGCCTGCATATTCTAGGTCCTCAAGAGCCAGGCCTTGAACCGGAGGGACTTGAGGTTGGGGTACATGATCCTCCCCTGGGAGGAGGTCAAAAGATTGTGCCTCCTGGGACGGCATACTGGACTGGTTGTCGACAGGGTCAGCAACATTGAGTACCATGGCTGTCTGGCCCAGTCTGGAGCTATCAATATCACTGTAGCTGATTGACACCTGAGTTGGGTTAGAACTCTGAAGAGCAGAGGAAATGGAGGGAAGGCATACAGAAACTTGCCTGTCCAGTCCAACAGCAGTGAATCCAGAGGTACTGAGCCCAGAGCTGGTGGCCTGTAATAGAACTGGGTCAGCTGCTGATTGTCTGAGGCTGCAAAGAGGTTTGTCTCTAGAGTGTCCCATCTCCTGAATACTGCTAACAGGATTTGCCTGTTCAGAGTCCATTCATGATGGCTCTGACTGATTCTGCTGAGTGCATCTGCTATGATATTGTCCTTCCCTGGCAGGTGGACTGCTATAAGGGAGACCTTGAGAGAGCATGCCAGACTCCAGACCTTCATGACCTCTGTGCACAGAGCAGAGGACCTGGTCCCTCCCTGCTTGTTTATGTAGTACATGGTGGTGGTGGTGGCATCTGTTCTGACCTGAACCACCTTACCCTGCAACAATGTGGCAAATGACTGTAGTGCCAGCAAAACTGCCATGAGTTCCAGCAGGTTTATGTGCAGCAGAGACTCCAGCTTGGTCCAAGTGTGCTCCCCTAAGTAGGCTCCCCACCCTAGAAGGGAAGCTTCTGTGGTCAGTACCACAGTAGGAGACTGTTGCAGAAAAGAGACCCCCACGCTGAGGCTGTCCCTGTCCTGCCTCCACTGCAGGGCTTGCAGTAGGGTGGAAGTCACTGGCACCACTTTGGACAGGGAATCTCTTCTCTGAGACCAAAAGGACCTGAGGTGGAACTGTCTTTCATCTGAAACCTGGCCCCTGGGATCACTGCTGTGGCTGCAGCCATGTGACCCAGGAGCTGAAGTAAATGCCTTGCTGGCCAAGGGACATGCAGGTAGAAAGAGCCTGCCAACTGAACTAGGCTGTCCACCCTTGCCGGTGGAAGGATAGCCCTTGCCTGAACCATATCCAGTTCTGCTCCTATGAAATCCAGGAGCTGGACTGGTTTTAAAACTGACTTCTTGAGATTTACCAGGAACCCCAGGGAATGCAGGGTGTCCTGTGTAATGGTGAGAGATTCCTCTAACTGTAGAGGGGAGTGCCCCACAACTAGCCAGTTGCCCAGGTAAGGAAAACAGCGATTTCTTGACTTCTCAGATGTGCCACAACCACTGTGTTATACATGGTCCAGCGTTCCTGACTGTACCCACCACCTCACAGATAGCAACATATATGTGTGTATATATACTAACCTTAGGGCAGAGGCACTTATCGTACAAGCGTAAGTGTCAGGATCTGAGTTCTACTGTACTTTTCTAATGCATATTATGCTTCACCATATTCTTAGAATGTATTCTGCCACTGGGAGATGTTATCCATTATATTTTATTGTATAATCATAAGTTAGGCAACAGTGCCATCTTTAGTGCTTGTGCATAACTGTAACTGCAAGTGACCTTGGACGTTCATAACAGACCTTCTTGTTCAGTTATCTTCTGCAAGCTAAGCAACTTCTCATGTTAGTTAGGATGGCTACTCATGCCACATGTTACTGTCCAATTGCATACTTTTTATGTATCTTCTTTAGTAGTTGCTATGACAAATATCAGGGTATAAGACCCCCTTGCAGCACGTAGCTTCACTGAGACTAGAGACTGTGCCTACGTAGGTAAGGAAGCTGGATACTCTCCCAGTGATTACACTGTTGGTTGTAAGCCTGTATCATTATTATTTGCCAGTAATAAATTATATTTATTATCTGGACACCCCCTGTCTGTCGTCTCTTTCTTTTGTGCAGTTCCAATAAGAACCTGAGAAAAGTAATTTTATTACCCAGTTACAACTGCCAGGCACTTGGTGAAGGACCCTGGGGCTGAGGAGAGGCTGAAGGGCAGAGCCCTGAAATGATACTGGACTGATGGCAGCTCGAACCTGAGAAATTTTCTGTGAGACTGCCTGACGGATATGTGAAAGTAGGCATCTTTGAGGTCCAAGGATGCCAACCAGTCCCCTTGCCTTACAGTGGGAAGGATCATAGCCAGAGTGACGATTCTGAACTTTGGTTTTGTCAGATGCTTGTTGAGGTATCTTAGATCCAGAATGGGTCGCCACTCCCCATTTTACTTCAAGGTTATAAAGTACCTTGAATACAACCCTTTTCTCTTGTAAGGCAGTGTTTTAAATAATTTATTAGCAGTTTTTATCTTGGGACAATACTAACTGTACAGAAAGCATTTATATAGGTTTTCTAGAAGTGTTATGTTTGTTAAACACAGTGAGGCAAGTGCTATCCATTTTCACAATGTTTTAGAACTTTAATGAGCAAAACGCTAATCAAATTTTACAGTTAAATAAAACCCTGTAAGGGACTGGAACAGGTTCCACTCTCTGTCTTGCAGTAAAGTGGACACCTCTGCCTCTAGCAGGGCTGTTTCTGAGCTGATGACAGGTCTGAATGATCTTGCTCTTGTTTTTGGGAATGATTTGAAGCTGAGAGCAACACCATGGCTTACTACTTAACAGACCCACTTGTCTGTGGTAATGGTTTGCCATGCCTAGAAGTAATAAGCCAGCATGCCCCCTACTAGGATTGGGGAGGCAGCCTGGACAATCACCTCAGAGGGTCTGCTTGGCAGGGGTCTTGGGCTGAGGACTAGGTCCAGCATGACCTGAACCTCTTCTGCCCCATCCCTAAAGTAGCCTCTTTGCTGCTGATAGGAAGGGAAGGCCTGGGCCTGGTAAAAAGGCCTCTGATAAGGTCTGCCCCTACCTCCCCTACTCTGTTGCCTTTGTGGAGTGGCAGCCTTCTCTTTGGCTGCAACACGCTTGCATGCCACCCTGTACTCATCCGTTTCATATAGGCCTCTGTCTGTTCCCCAAAAAGCAAATTCTACACCAGGGGAAAGTCCAGGGCCTTTGTCTGTGTGTCCTGAGAGAGGTTTGTGCACCTTAGCCAGGCAAACCTTCTTTGAGAGACAGCAGTGGCCATCACCCTGGAGGCACGGTCACTGGCATCTGCAGCCATGTGGAACTGGTACTTAGATGCCTCTATACCATTTTTGGCAACCTCCCCCAAGTCTGCTGCCAGCCGGGGAGAAGCCTTACTAGCTAACTCTTGGATGGACTCCCAGAGTAACTTCTGGTACCTGGAGACATAGGCCATGTAGGAAGCTTGCCTAATGCTAAAGGAGGCACCAAGGTATCTTTTCTTTGCCATGTTGTCAGTCCTTCTGGAATCCTTCTCAGGAGGGTGAGAAGCTAGAGGGATGCTTGCTTTTTCACAGGCTGCAGCCTGAACCTCTCCCTCGTGATTGCGATGGCTGAACAGAAACTCAGCACCATTACCAGCCAAGAAATACCTCCTGTCCAACATTTTATCCACGGGGGTACAGAAGTGGGAGCCTGAAGAATTTTCATAGTGTGTCTCTTAAGAGACTTATGTACAGGGATCATATACCTCTTAGTAGCAGGCACATCCATCATCTCAACATAATCAGGCTCTTCCTCCTCCTCCTCCTCCTCCACAGAAGTATCCTGGGCTGTTAGCTCCAGAGCCTCTGCAACCTTTTTCATGAAAGCATAATGAGAGGAGGGATCCACAGAGGGATGGAGTGGAGAATCAGCTTCCAGGTGCTCAGGGAAGACTTCAGGCTGTACAGGCTCACCAAAGTCTTCCTCCTCTTCCTCATCATCATCCCATTCCTGCTCATAATATGCCTCAGGGTCATATGAACCAGAGGGAAGTGAAGTACCAGGCATTTGAACCACAGTGTGAGCCTTGGTACGCTGGCCCGGTTCACCTGAACTGGTCTGTAAAGACTGTACAATGTGAATGGCTTTCGCTATTTCCTCAGCGGTTGGAGCCGCAATTGTAAGCTACTGTGGTTCCGAACCGTCCATTTTTCTTTTCTTTCTAGCAGAAGGCATTTCAAGGCTTGTCAATGCAGCTCTCTTACTAGTGGAGGTCTCGCCCTTGTCAGACGGCACCCCCTCCAGTTCAACCGGTTTTCCCTTAGATGTGGAACCAGACCAACCTTCAGTGTCGGTTGATTTCTCAGCCATTTTCTCCTGCAGTCTATTAAGTCACCTGTCAAGCATAGACTGAGGGAAATTTTTGCAAATTTCACAGTCTGCCTTCAGGTGATCAAACCCTAAACAGAATACACAAACCAGATGTGGGTCAGCCTTAGTAAATGGCTCACTGCACTCTGTACAATGCTGAAAGGACCAGTTCTTTTCTTGGGTTTCTGTGACATACCCACAAACAGAAGAAATATAGCGCCTATCCACAGGTAGCGGTTAAGCCTGGATAAGAATACTAAAAGTTTTTGGGTTAGTGGACGGGTTAATGACCAAGGGAAAAAACAAGAAAAACTTGGTTTTGCAACCAAAAACCTTACCTGTCCCATAATACAGGAATTAAACAGGAAAAAACTTAAACTTTACCTCAAGAAAATAATAAATGTCTTGGTTTCCTCCCAGTTGCAAAAAATGATCAGTAACTGAAAAACTTAACCAAACTGAATGAAACCTAGACTAGTCTAACCTGGAACCGAAGGACAGTGGTTTGAAATAAAATAAAATATAAACGGTGGTTAGAAAAACCGACAAGCTAGTACTTCAACCAAAGGAGCTGAGGAGAAATCTCTGAGGTGACTTCACAAGTAGACAGAGTAAAGAATCTGGCAGTTACATAGACTGTACCAGGGACAGTGGTTTGAAAACTGAGCTCAAGCCTATTGAATATTCCACTATTAGCATATAGGCTTTAACTCTCTCATCTCCGGTGCAGTTCAACTGGAAGGGCTAACTGCATAAGTCAGAATATAGTAAGACTTCCTGGGGTTTGAACCAGGCATCCCAGGCTCAGGATGTGAACTTAGGTCATCCGAATTACAAGCAGCAGCTCTACCACTGCACCACCTGGATGGAAGAAGGGATCAATTCTAGCCTGAGTAAGTGTATAACTTGAAATGCAATTTACGAGTAATTCAGTGATTGCCTTATAGATGGCAGTAGTGAGCACAGGCTTTTATGGCACTGATAACATGCTTCACTGGCTGTTGCTTATGGTACAAGAGTTCTTGATAAGATTTTGGTGAAAGAACTGCAAAGCGAAGCTGAGTAGTTTTGGCTTTTCATACCATGCAAGGCTCTTGTTAGTTGAAACCGGGATCTGATTTCACCAAGTGTTCAGTTAAACAACCAGAAAATGAGTTTGTAAATCATGCTCCATAGACTTGAATGGAGCATGCCCCCATGCTCTCTCTATGCCAACATCCCAAGACGCTAGAGCGGAGGGGCAAAGTCGGCAATAAGGAAGTGGAAGGGATCGAGTGGCTAGCCCCTCGGGCTAATTACAATCCCTTCCCTTCCTTGGGGGGCAGTATCGAAAATTATGAAAGTGCCACAAAAGAGCTCCCATACAGGTAAGGGGACTTCTTCTTATTTGTTACAAGCACCAAGAAAGCTGCACTTTAACAACTCATCCTAACCTGGGCAGCCATGTTGGGTTGGGTTAAGCACTGGATGATTCAGACACCACATGGCACTACTGGAAGGAAGCTGTTTCCACTCACAGTATCACAGAGATGTTCTCATCCTATATACAAGGGGAACACTCTTTGGAGCTAGACAGAGAGGTTGGAACTAATAAAGACTGCCTTTTTACTTTTCTCGGTTTCTGTATCTTAAGACAAAACACTTTGCATATTGTAGATCATGCTTTAGCCAGTCATAAGCTGGGCCAAACATTTGTAGCACTCTGCAGGCCTGTCTGCTTTCTGCAAACAGTAAACACACTTCTGACACTTTTTGAAATCTGTGGGCCCAGCTTGTTTTCTAGACTTTTCTTTCAATTCTGACTCAAACATAAGACCAGAAATTGCCACCACAGTAGAATCACCGACCTCAGTGGTTGACAGCTGGCATTTGTATGTCGACCACAGCTGTTGGGAGTCGGCTAGTTTATTTGTCCACATTTGCAGTGAGCCAAGAAACAATGAGAAGTGCGGTAGGCAGAAACACTTTCTTATGTTTTTTTGATAAGTTGGAACCATTAAAATGGAACTGCTGGGCTAGAAATCTAAGCAGCCAAATCCACCAGTTATTGTTGAAAAGAAAAAAAAAAAAAAAGTATTTTGCTGTTTAGGCCATAGTTTCCAGAACTGTGAAAAGACTGAAAATTACTTTTTGCACTAAAACACAGTTTGGAAACAAGAGCAACTGTTATTAAACTAAAATAATGAAGCACTTCATAAAACAACACCTCTTTATAACTTAGCCATCTAATTAGCTGGATCACTCTCTTCAGTGGACACTAAAGATCTGCTGGACTGCTGGAGGCTAGAGACCAATACAATGAGAGGTCATCTTTGAAAATACATTCTAAGTTCTGGGGCACCATGCACCTTATTGAGATGATGCACAAGTTTGACCAGACTGTTCAAATTCATGTAGTTAGAATAACTGAAATATGTTAAAAAAATAATACAAAGTATGAGGGTCGATCAAAAAGTGCACGGCCTGACATAGAAAGAAATACACTATGTTCACTAGTATTATTTTCAATGTACAGATACACTAATATGAATAGAATATGACCTACTTGTATAATGATCAAATGTTTTCTTTTGTAGGTACATGCTGTGCAAAGTTTGATAGGTGATAATCATTTGAGAATGAAGAAAACTGAGATCAGAGCAATTATCAAGTACCTCCACATCAAAGGAATGACTCCTATGCAAATCCATGATAACATGGTCAACACACTTGGGACAGAAGCCCCTTTATATTCAACTATCAAGAAATGGGCTGCTGAATCTAAGCATGGCAGAAGAAGTGTTGAAGATGATCCCAGGTCAGGGTGCCCAAGGGAGGTGACCACTGAGGAGAACATTGACGGAGTCCATCACACTGTGATGGAAGACAGATGAGTAACTATACAGCATGTAGCCAGCACCTTGGGCATCAGTTTTGGGGCAGTACCATCAATCTTGACTGAAAACCTGTGGATGAGCAAAGTGTTAGCAAGATGGGTGCCAAGAATGTTGACACCCGATCAGAAACGGGCTAGAAGGGACATTTCAAGCCAACATCTTGCACAATACAAGCGGGATCTAGCAAACTTTATCAGTTGTATTGTAACACTGTATGAAACCTGGGTTCACCATTTTGAGCTGGAGTCTAAACAGCAAAGCAAACAATGGAAACATCATGTATCTCCAACACCAAAGAAGTTCAAGCAGGCCGCCTCAAGTGACAAAATCGTGGCCTTTGTCTTCTGGGATACTCAAGGTGTGATCATGATTATCTTGAAAAAGGACATACAATAACTGGTGAGTACTGTGCTGAACAATTGTGCAAGCTGAAAAAGCGTCAAAGTAAAATGCCGTGGAAAACAGGGTGACGTGTTTTGCTCCTGTAGGACAAAGCTTCACCCCTTCACAGCACAGGTTGCAGTAGCTGCTGCAACAGAATGTGGGTGTGAACTGCTTCCTCACTCATCCTACTCACCAGCTCTTGCTCTTTCAGACTTCTACCTGTTTCCAAAACTGAAGACTGAACTCCGTGGAAAGAGATTTGCTGATGACAAAGAGGTGATAACTACCATGGAGCGTTTTTTTTTGGGGCAAGACGTAGAATTCTACCATAGGGGGATAACAATGCTGGAATAACACTGGACTGTGTTGAACTGAAAGGAGACTATATTGATAAATAAAATAAATAGGCTTGTAGCGCATTTCTTCTTCTGTCAGGCCACAAACTTTTTGATCGACCCTCATATTTTGATAAGTATTAGATATTCAGACATTTTTTAGGGTGGGGGGTTTGAGCAGGGGGTCAGCAGCAACCGCAGAGATCGCTGGGAATTACCAGGTATCCTGGGGAGTCGAATGGTTAGGGAATCCCTAGAAATTGGTATGTGTTTACACAGCATATTTATTCATCCCTGCTTATGAAGTGGGGTGGGGGGGTGCCACACATGATGGACCTGGAGTCCCTTCCAACCTTAAATTACTATGTTTCTATTGTACCCATGGAACTGTAAATGCTACAGTAAGTCACAATGAACAGAGGTCAGATAACCCCTTGCAAATATAAAAGATTACAGCTGAAGTCATAAAGACATATAGAAGTGTGACAATATGTATGCACTGGGTAAAACACTTGCAGATTAACTGATAGGACCACACACCCTGAAAAAGTAGCAGTTGAAGTCTGCAAAACATTAGTGGCCTTTATGGTGTTGGTCTGTGACCTATTTGTATATAAATTAAAAAAAAACACAGAAGCATTGTAATTGATGTTTTGGCTACTAGATCTTCATTTGGAAATATCAATGAAAATGGTAAAGATAGTTTAGTCCTTTCTTTGCTGTCTCCATAGGCATTGCCAGATGAAGACCCAGTGGCTCAATCATCAGTGATGGCCAGTTTGTCAGGTTAATAGATTGTTAAAGCATTGACAGCTCAGACAGATCCCAGTTAAGTTCCACAGCAGACATTATTTTAATACTCACGCTTCTTCCTGGAGAGAACTGAGAACGCTGTCAACATGGGACTCAGGAATTTCTCCATCTATGTGGGCCAGATACGTAAAAAGAAATCTGAATGTTTCAAATGGAATGCGCGCTGCTCCACCCTCTGGATCTAAGGTCAGGATTTCACAGGCATTCTTCAGAGCACTGTTGATTGTCTTTTGAGACACAAACAACACTGAATTATAATCTTGCTGCTACAGAAGGAAAACTTTGCCACCCTTTGCATTTCATGCATTATGAGTTTGCAGTCTCATGTAAGGAGTGCAGTTAATTATGAAAGACAATGCAAGGTTGATGCTAAATATTTAATTCCTAATTCCATTTATACCTAAATGTGAGCTGAAACAGTTAAAATTACAGTATGTGCACCCTTATTAAAAATCCATTACAAAATGCATTGGAAATTTCCAACTTTCTGATGGGCTAAATAAATTCTGAAACCCGTATCATAATCCCTCAGAAATGCACAGGTTAGAACAAGTTCAAGCAGTGAGATTTAAAATTGGAGCAAATCAAATCCAACCTTAAATTACTATGTTTCTATTGTACCCAAGGAACTGTAAATGCTACAGTAAGTCACAATGAACAGAGGAACTAGAAGGGAACAGGATCAGTTGTGTTCCAGTACAGTAGCTGCTGCTTGTTGTTTTTACAGGGTTTCTTGTGGATTTTACTTGGTAGAAGGTTATTTCTTTTCTTTCTTGCTTCTAAGAGGCTAGCAGGGTATTGTTTTTGGGGTGGTTGGAAGTTTGAAAACTGGTTTGGTGGCTGTAAGTGGGCTCATTTGTTGGATGTTTCACTGTGTAACAAGCTGCGCTGGTGGAGGCCCATTTCTTCTGATTTAAAACCTATTTGGTGGGATTTGATTGGGGCTGGTTCTTTGGTTGCAGGGCTTGGAGGGCAGTCACAGGGCTGATACCCTCTCTTGAGAGTCGGGTGTAGGCCCTAATCCCTCCCTCCCTCCCCAGAGCTCTGCTTATTTATAGGGGAACACCTGCCCTGCAATTGGAAGAAAAAGCTGCAAGTGCAGCTCATGTAGTTCTAGCCACTGGGGTTGGATTTAAAGGCTGGAGAGAGGAACTTAGGGAGTTGTTCACTTCCCTTATAAGTTTACTGTGTTGTACTGCACCTAGTAACAGGGCTACTGGTTTCCTGTGGGACTGTATCTAGGATTAGTGGGTGACCTGATTAGTCAGTAGGGGTGTATCTTGGACTAGTGGGGAACCTGGTGGTTCACCCAAGGAAACCTACTTGGAGGGGGATGGGACCACACGTCATTAGGGCCGGCATGTTTGGGAGGGTGGTGGGGTGCACAGGATGTGGGGCAGCCATGATACTGGATTGGGCTTGGAAGTTCAGTGGTTGCCCAGTGTGCTACCAGCTGGCACAGCTTAGGGAGGAGGTTACGGGGATTAGGAGACAGCTGGGGGAAGGGGAGGTATGGTTAAAGAGGGCCGATCTCCATGGGGTTGCACCAAGCACTAGGGGCGGGGCATAGGGAAGGAGGCAGAAGAATACTCTGGGGTCACATAGGGACCCCTGGCAGAGAGGGCCCAAAAAAGGACACTACTAAGGAAGCAGGCAGGTAACTGGGGACCCTCACAAAGGGGGGCCAGAGGGACAACATTCTCAGGGAAGTAGGCAGATGGCTGGGGCTGGACAGAAGGAAGCAAGGCAGGGAGGTGGATCGGACCTTACGCTCAGTAACCGCTTCAATTCTCTTCTTCTGCTTGAGGATGAGAGGGTGATGTAGCCATGACAGGGGTTATTAGAGATGGAAAGGGAGTGGGGCAGGAGGCGGGGCCGATAGCAGGAGGAACAGGGGGAACCTGGAATGCAGGAAAATGGGGAAGCAGTGGATCAGAGCAGGGGAAGAGGGAGGAAAGACAAGGAGAAGGACCAGTTGGGAGGAAAGGGCAAGGAGAAGGACCAGAAGTACAAGGAGGATACAGTAAAGGGAGCTGAGGGTTTAGGCCAGGGGAGCACAACAAGCAAGGAGGGACTAAACGGAGACAGGAAGGAAGGGAGGGAGGGAGGACAGAGCCAGGCTAGTTTAGCGGATGGGGAGAAGGACCAGACGCGAGCAGTGAGGGAGTTAGCAGGTACAGAAGGATACTTGGGAGGAGGAGGGCATAGAATCGGAGGGGAGGTGGCTAGGCCAACAAGGAGGGTGCATGTGGCACCAGATAGGGGAGGAACAAGGAGCCGCTGGGTGGAGAGCCGTAGAAAGAATGAGGACATGGAAGGGGAATGGAGGAAAAGGAGCGGTCAGAGTGCTCCTGTTGGGGAATTCTATGATCAGGGGTATCAAATGGGATAGGAGGAGAAGCCTGGCCAGTTAAAACAAAATGCTTCCCTGGACTAACGGTGCACAGGGCTAAGCACGAGGTATATCAGCTGGCAAAGGATTGTGGGGGTTCCCCGGACATACTGGTCCACCTGGGTACAAATGACATTGAGGGAAATAGTGAGCTAGAGATACAGGCAAGGTTCAGGGAGCTTGCCAGGGTCTGTCATGACATAGGATGCATAATTTCCTTCTCGGAAATCCTGCCGGTGCCAAGGGCTAGTGGGGAACACAAAAGGAAGATTAGGGAGATAAACCAGTGGCTCAGGGAGTGGTGTGAGGCCAGAGGGTATGGGTTGATGGGGGATTGGGGGGAGACCTGGGAGGATAAGGAGCTGTATGCTAGAGATAGACTCCATCTCAATTTGGAGGAGGAATCCTTAAGTTGAAAATTGAGGGGTTCATTGGTGAAAAGTGAGGTTTAAACTCGTGAAGGGGGTAGGGATGGGAGAAAAGGCTGTCAAGGGGGGTCCGATAAAGGAGGGACTCTATCTCCACCCCCTTGAGGAGCTGGACGAATGCGGGAAAAGGCCGACTGGTAAAGTGTAGACCAGGGGAAAACAGAATCCCCATGGGAACACAAGCAGGGGAAATGGAAGTATAGGGAAAGGGTGGAAGGTAGTCCTGCTAAATGCCAGGAGCTTGGGCAATAAAATGCCTGAGCTCCAGGCGATGCTAACTGAGGGAGCGGTGGATGTGGCAGCAGTCACTGAGACCTGGGCCACCGTGAGGACGACTGGGACCTGAACCCAGAGGGTTACACTATGTTCAGGAAGGACAGTGGGAGGGGAAGGAGGAGGGGTAGCAATAATAGTCAAAAACTGCATTGGCATAGGGGAGTAGAGAGGCGGAGGGAACCGTGGAGGCGATTTGGGTCACCTTGATAACAAGGGGGGGGCAAGAGAGTAAAAATAGGAGTGGTGTATAAACCCCCTGCACTGGCGGAGGAGCTGGAGGAGAGTCTGGTGGCAGATGTTGGGAGACACTGCAGATAGGGCAGGGGAAGGGTGGTGGTGTTGGGGGACTTAAACATGCCAGGAACAGACTGGGAGACTATGACATCCTCGGTGGCCAGGGAACAGAGGTTATGGATGTCTTTCAAGACGCGTTCCTAACTCAGCAGGTGGGAGAACCAACCAGGGAGGCGTGGGTACTGGATGTGGTTCTGGCAGACAGTGATCAGATTGGGGGCCTGGAGGTAAGGGACCCGTTGGTGGGGAGTGACCATGCCAGGGTCTGGTTCTGCCTGGACCTAGGAGGGGTAGAAGGCTGCACAAAGACGGAGGTAACTGACTTCAGGGGGGCGGATTTTAAGTAAATGGGAAGAATCCTTAAGGAGCATTTGGTTGTGATTGGGTCAGACATGGACACTGACAGTAGGTGGGAAATCATCAGGAGAGGGGTGCAGGATGCTACCAGCACCTGTGCAAGAGTAAGACGAAAATGCAGTAGGGCCCCCGAAAACCCTGCTGGTGGACCAGTGAAGTCCAGAAGGTGGTGTGGGGAAAGAAGGCAGCCTATAGGCAATTCAAGTGCTCAAGGAGTGAAAGGGATTGAGGGAGTAGGGAGCTGATGGCTAGAAGGCCACCAGGGTGGTGAGAGCGGCTAAGGCAAGGAAGGAGCAGAACCTGGCCAGGGAAATTAGGAGAGGGAACAAGGGGTTCTTTAGATACATTGGGGAAAAACGAAGGGTGAAGGGGCAGATTAGCAGGATTAAAACAGGGGAGAGATGGGCACAAGACCCGGGGGAGCAGGCTGAGGTACTAAATGAGTACTTCACCTCAGTTTTCACCAAGGAAAATGGGGGTGCTGCATCATACATGGGAGGAGACAGTGATACTGAGGAGGGGGGGACCCTTACCGATCGGTGGGTCTGGGGAGAGGGGGAGGTATCACTGGCAGGAGGGGGGAAGGCTAAGCAGGAAGAAGAGGTAGTGGAGGTGGAAATCACAGCAGAGAGAATGAGGGAAGCCCTCAGGTCCCTTAAGACGGAGAAAGCACCAGAGCCGGATAAATTACATCCCAGAGTGCTAAAGGAACTTGCGGATGTCCTGGCGAAACCCCTGGCGGAGCTTTTCACCATCTCTCTGCGGACAGGGTGGGTGCCCCAGGACTGGAAGGTGGTGCATATAGTGCCTATCCACAAGGGGGGATCAAGGGAGGTGGCAGGGAACTACAGGCCTGTCAGCCTGACATCGGTGGTGGGCAAGGTGATGGAGGGCATTGTCAAGGAGAGGCTAGGGGAGACCTGGAAAAGTCAGGGTGCCTGGACGATAGACAGCATGGATTTGTCCCAGGGAAATCGTGTCAGACAAACCTTGTGGAGTTCTATGACTGGGTGATGAGTGCCTTGGACCTGGGTAGACCAGTGGACGTTCTCTTTCTAGACTTCAGCAAGGCATTTGACTCTGTTCCTTATGAGGGCCTGTTGGATAAGCTGGGAGAAATGGGGATGGAGAACCAGATGATCAGATGGATAGGCAATTGGCTCCAGGACCAGACCCAGAGGGTCGTAGTTGGCGGGATAGTCTCATCCCCAAGGAGGGTCATTAGTAGGGTCCCACAGGGATCAGTCCTTGGGCCCCTCCTGTTCAACGCCTATGTCTCTGACATAAGGACAGGTATCAGGAGTGAGAAGAGTCTCTTTGCGGATGACTCAAAACTAGGGGCAATGGTGGATGGGGAGGAGTAGAGGGTGGCCCTACAGGGGAACCTGGAGGCTCTGGAAAGATGATCTAGAAAGTGGAAGCTGAGGTTCAATGCAGGGAAATGCAAGGTACTACACCTGGGGGCCAGAAACCCAGGCCAAGTGTACACCCTGGGGGGGGGGATGCTACAAGTCTCGATGGCTGAGAGGGACCTGGGGGTGGTGGTGGATGTCAAGATGAACAACTCGGAGACTTGTAGGAGGGCAGCAGCCAAGGCCAACAGGATGCTGGGATGCATCGCTAGGGGGATCACCTCCAGAACGTGGGAAGTGATACTTCCTCTGCATAACTGCTTGGTGAGGCCGCACCTCGAGTACTGCGTGCAGTTTTGGAGGCCACACTTAAAGAGGGACATTAAACTCCTGGAGAGGGTCCAGAGGAGGGCAAGCAAAGTGATTTGGGGCCTGGGAGACAGGACCTATAGGGAGAGGCTTGAAGAGCTAAATATGTACACATTGGAAGAGAGAAGGGACCGGGGGGACATGATAGAGGTCTTCAGGTACATGAAGGGGGTAAATAGGGGAGGAACAGTCAGGGTGCTTCAAGGAAGGAGGAGGGGGCAACTAGAGGGCATGGGTGGAAGCTGGAGGGGGAAGATTCAGGGAGAAAAGAGGAGGTGCTACTCACTGAGAGGGTGGTGGAGCCATGGAATGCACTACCCAGGGGCTGGTGGAGGCAGAGATGGTGGAGGGGTTCAAGAGGGGGGTGGGACAGGTACAGGGGAAGGGTTCTGGAAGCAAAATCCAATGCAGCGAGAATATCCGGAACTGGGAAGGGAGAAGCCAGAGAAGGTGAGGGGGGGCAGCAAGGTCAGTTCCCAGGGTGGGGACTGACCAAACAAGCAGACACGAAAGACCGTTAGGCCTATTCTGCTGGCATTTTAGTATGTTAGTATGACCCACTTCACTCATCCCTGATTGCCATCACAAACATGGCTGCCACCTTTTTACCTACTAAAAACCTTCCAAAATGCATTTAGAATAAAATTCCCTTAAATTAACTAAATAAATAAACATTTTTTACTGTCATGGCCCCTTTTTGCACACACAAAATAAATAAAAATTAAGTACTACATACAGTTTCAACTCCTGGTGTTTCTTTGGTGACCATGAAAAATCTCCCTCCATCCTTACTAGATTGTCAAAGCAACCTCTTGCTTCTTTCCCTGCCACAGATAAAATTAAGACATTGGCTCCACATATGGCCTCCTGTTATGTGTAAGGGGGTGAAAATATTGCCAGAGAAATTCTGCATAAATCTGAATTCCTGCATTCCATCAAAAATAAACATTCCACCTACTGAAAGTGGAATGACAGGTGATTGGCAGGTGGAGAAGGACTACCTTTTACTGGTTACTTTTAATAAAAGTATCTTTTTTAAACAGTTGCCTATTTTATAAACTATTTCTCAGTTTACCCATTCTATGAGAACAATAAGACACTCCAGGATGTGGGTTAGGCCTTACTACACGCACTTGGGTGGGCTGTTATTTTATGTTATTTTAGTCTGACCTCCACCTTATCATGTCTTATTGCTTGCTTAATTTCTTCTTTTCAGTGTTATCCAATCGTTTGATTCCATTTGCACTGCATTGTTAAATGTTTGTTCCGATTGCATAAACCAGTAGTTGTGGCTCTGTGGAAAACCACACAAATGGGTGGCCGTAATATACCTAATTCATAGGCCTTTTGTTTATGATGGGTGAGCTGGTTTGGTAAAAAAATCAACCTTACTCCACTACCACCAGAAATGAGGTGGTTTGAAAAAGGAAAGCTACATAAGTAATAAGACATAATGGGGTGTGCATTGTGCTGACACAACACACTCCCAGGGGCATAGTGAGGCACAACACCGCAGGTGGAGTGCCTTCAGCCCTTGGAAGTGCAGTGTGCCAGCACAGCGCTCACCTTGAAGTTTCTTTCTTACTGCACTTGGGTAAACTGAGAATATTTAAAAGGCAACCCCCAAAAAGTAGACTTTTTTCCCATTAAAAATGGTAACTGATTGGAAGAGTGAATCAAGAATAGTGCTGTCAAAACAGAACTTCTAATACTGTGTCTGCCTTGACAGCGACTGGGATAATATAGCGAAAGTCAACTACCACTACTCCTAGACAGAGTCAAGTAGATGGAAGCGAGTTGCCTATTCAGGCTGCTCCCGTCATGGAGAGGCTAAGGCACTTGCATCCAGCACAGAGGGGACCCGGAGACTTGGGTTCAGTTCCTGGTCTCCTGAGTAGTGCACTTTTAATATTATTATAATTTTTAACGTCTTAATTTTTATCTTCCCCACCTGAGTTTTATTTTATATTACCCGACTGTTGTTTGAGCTGGATTCCTTCCCTCCCCATTGCTCTCCCCATCCCTGAGTTCCAGCCCCGGAGTTGATTATATAAAAATTAGGAGGGTTGGGGGCAAAGTCCCAAGACTGAAATTTTGTGTTTTTTACTTTGTCGTGGTAGCAGTCCTCCATGTGTTTTTTTTTTTTTTTTACTTTCTCTTTATGCCCCCTTCCTCGCTGCGCTGAGTTCCTTTCTTCAGGGTACTCCTAGGCTGTAGTTCCCGTAGTCCCGCCCCAGGTACCTCCCTCCGGGTGCTTGGCTAGCCTTCCCCATCATGCCGCGGTTTGCCCCCCGGGCCGGAAGGAGGGGACCCCCAGATAGTCCCCCTCTCACACCTAGAGACTATGTCGGAAGGCCTCATGAGCCCCGGCTGTGGAGCCTGGTTATGGGTTTTCTCGGGACAGCCGGGTCCCGTCTACAGGACCCCAGCGCAGGGCTTTTTCCTGTTTTTCTTCCCGACCCGCAGGACATCCGCACACTAGGGAAGCCAAGGGGCGGAGCACGTCACGACGTGCTTGACGCTCCAGCTTCCGGCAGGCGTCCTTCCCACCCTTCTGTGTGCAGTCTTGCTGCACCTCCACCTGTGGTCACCCAGGTGGCGGTATTGAAGCGGGACTTGCACCCCACCCCACCCGGAGGAGGAGAGCAGCCATTGGGCGCTCAATCCTCCTCCCCCCAGCCAGCCCTCCAGCTACCAGAGTCCGTTCATTCGGGTACGCTGGCAGCATCGGTAGCCCTACCGCTGCGCCAGCGGGCCGGCCCCTCCATGTGTTTTTTGACTGCTAACACAGGCGCTATGTTTTCCTACGGCATTTATCCTGGGTGCTGTTCTTGTTGGTGCTGTTTTCCTGTGCGGTTCTTGACTGCACTGTTATTGAATGTGGCATTGTGACCTGTGCCATTAAAAATAGGTTATTTGTTTGTTTATCTTGGAGTGCAGGAATTCAGACATCTGCAGAATTCTACTGGCTGAATGTTCACTTCTACCCACCCAAACACACACAACAGAAGGCCTCAATAAAGCCAGGGATTCAACTGTATCTGGGGCAGAGCAAGCAGCAAAAATTTTCTAGTAGGAAGGTAAAGATGGGGGGGGGGGCATGGTCAGAAAAAAGCTCCCCCCCCAAAAAAAATAAACTGTGAGTCGTACTTTATTTTAATTTATGTATGTGTGTAAGGAGGGGAAAATAAAGAAAAAGAGCATTTAATCAGTTTGATTGTTCTTTTTATTATGAGGGAGCTTAATTTTTAAGGCCCAGGTGAAAAGGTGGCAGCCAGGTTTGTAATGAAAATCAGGAATTAAAGGCACTGATGTGATGTGTCTTGATTGCCGGCACTTTATTTACCCGTTCATTGTGCTCTCTCAGCACACAAGTCCTATCCAATCAGGATGCAATATTTTTCTTACCCATCTGATAATTAAGCAATGAGCCGACGGTGCTGCTGAGGCCTATGCACTGCGTGGTGCATGCGGGTTGGCCATTAGTTGCTGCAGGCTCCTCCTCCACCCCAGTTCTGTTCTGCCGGAGGGGAAAGATAAAAGAGGGATAGAGAAAACCAAAGATGAGGCAAGAGAGCCAAAGGACAGGAAAAGGAAAGGATATAAACTGAAAAAGGAATAAGCCACCCAGAGGACAGAGGGTAGAGAGCTTTTTCCTAACTGGCCTTAAGGCCCCAGCCCCTGGGCAGCAGCACAGGAAAGAGAGCGTGTGAAGAAAGAGAATGAAAGAGAGGAGAAGACTAAATAGGGGAGGGAGGGGAAACCTCTGCTGTGCTCAGCTGGAAGACCATTGGCTCATTTAAGCCTCAAAACCCTGAGGGGAGAAGACATAGTAGTAAGGATCCTGTCAACTTTAGGGGACCACTGGACACAGACCTAGACAGATAACTGTTTGATGGTCCTGGAAATTATAAAGTACGGTGAAGAGGTGATCCCCCCCCCACTCCTAGACCCACATAAGGGATGAAAAGTCCTGGGGCATGACCCTCTAGCTCAATATCTGAGGGTTAGTTTAAGGGGGAAACACCTCTTAACAGGAGAGGACTCTGTCCATAAATTACCCCAATAAGAAAAGGGGGACAGTGTGAAGGGAAAAATGGAGGGAAGTGCTCACAGGTCCTCCCACGGAATGTGCTGAGAAAAGGCCCCACCTCTATAAAAGCCCATAATGGGGATCCATGCCATGACATGTGAGGACCCCAAGTATACCCCACTGAGAACCCTGGAGAGTTCCCTCCAAGTTCAGGGCGAGGATCCTACTCGCCACACTCTGAGGTTGGGCACTCTATGACTTTTCAGAGAAGGAGACAGAGGGCCCCGAGTTACCAGGGGAACTTCGCCCCCAAATGGCCTCAAAGAGGTAGGAGGGCAAGCAGGGTGGCGGTACCCAGGAGCTGAGGCCCAAGAGGGGAAAGTGGGCAGGAATCAGTAATGAATGGCGAAGATACAAGAGAAGATCAAAAATTATGGTAGATACGTAATTTTCATATCTTCTCTTGTCAATCTTCACCATTCATTACTGCTGGGTGAGTATCAAGCCCCCCAGAGGGAACCAGGCACTGCCCTGAGGGAACAGATTCCCTCAGCCTCCTGCGGGACAGGTGCAGGAGAGGGAGACCCCATAGCCCTACTAGTCCGTACATGGCGTAAGGCTGGGCAGGCTGAGGAGGTGTCCCCCTGGCCAAGGGGACAGAACACGGGCCTGCAAGTTCCTCCTCGCCTTGTGGGAGAAAAGACTGGTCCCCCGGAAAGCAGAGGAAATCAGCCTGTGCTGGGCAACAGGTGACTACCTGGCCAGACGAAGCCATGCCATCCACCTGATGCAGATTGCAGTCCCTGCCAGTCTGGAGGCCACCTCACTGGCATCATAAGATGCCCTTGCTTGGTGCCTTGCAAGCTCCAGACCCTGTGCAGAGAGGGCAATGGCTTGCCTAGATTCCCCTGAATCAGGCAAAGATGCTAACACCTGCGCTAACATCGACCACAGGTGCCTGTTGTAGGCAGTGTGGTGAGCCTGATGTGAACTGATACAAAGCAGCACATGAGCCAAAGAGAAAATTCTTCTTCCCCACCAGTTGAACTCAGTGGACTCCGGATCCAGTGGTTGGTCGTGCGCAGGTTCCTGAAGTCTGGAAGGAGTATCTAAGGCCATCAGCCCCGAAGGCAGGTCAGGCAGAGAACCAAGAGACTCCTGGGGAGCGCAGTACCTCCTCCTACAGTCCACTGGGGCTGGGGATGAGGTCACAGGTGACTGCCAGGTGTGGACTGATGCTTCCTGGAAGGGAACAGGCCAGGAAGATACCACTAGGTGGTGCGCACTAAACTAGCTAAGGAAGGCACACATCTCCTGCTTGGTATTGCATCTTAAAACATGGGATATATGGAATTCCAGTACCAACCGCAAGAGGAACCGCTGATATTTGGTGAAATCAACATCGGGGGAAAGGTGGACTGAATGGTCCTCTTCCTCAGAAAAGGAAGCCGAGGACGTCGAGGAATTCGAGTGCTCAGAGTCCTCCTGTGGCGGTGCAGACAGGAGGAAGACCTGCTCGTCCATGGCTCTAACATACCTAGGGAAGACTGCCGCATTGGCCCTGAATGTCTCCCAGGTTAAGGGCCCCATAGGGCCCACATGGCCAGGGAGCGGTGGAGGTGACTGAAGAGGAATTGGGGGAGAGCACCTAACTGAAAGTGCCTGGCCGCTGCCAGGAGTCTGAGCCCTCGCTGAAGATCCACTAGCTCGAGGGGATCTGGAGGTCGACCCAGTCAGCATATGCTGTAGATGTGAAAACACATCCTGGCTGGGCCCTGAGAGGGAATCTCCCCTGTGGAGCAACCGGGGTTGCATGGATCCAGAAGGCAACCCCCAGCGCTGCCCACCAAGGGCACCTCTGAGGACTCCCGAAGAGGAAAAGAGGGGCTCTGCACTGTGACTCCTCCCCACCCCCCCTGCAGGGAAGTGGAAGAGGGCCCCTTGCTTGACCCCAGTAGCTCAACACCCTCTTTCTCGACCTCAGTGCTAAAGGGTCGCCTGCTCTCGCAGCCCCCCCCCCCGAGGGAGGCTGCAGAAGCAGAAGTCCCCATCCCAAATGTAGAAGCCAAAGCAGCACCAGACAAGGCAGCTGCTCTGACTCCCGAGGTTGAGACAGCTACACCATGTCCTCCGGGACTGCTATCCACCAGGGGGCACCCATCACCAGAGTCAGCAAGGAGGCCCACAGACTCTGGGGAGCCCGGGAGGTGAACACTGGGCCAGCTGGTGCCAAGTCCAGGGGGGCTCCCCGACCCCAGGGAGTCGGGATGCCAGTACAGATTGGCCAGTGAGTCATCCTCCTCCAAAGAAGAGGAGACCATGCATACCACCCGCTCACCGCAGGACACGACGCCATCTACAGTGCTGCCCCGATCCCTGGCACCGCAAACGGCGCTGGGATCTAAAGCAATACCAGCAGTCGGCACAGAGGGTCCACTGGTGCTAGGCCCAGCAGCAGTGGGCCACATAACCAGGGAAATCTGCACCTCCGAGGAGGTGACTGCCGTTGAGGTGCTCCCGACCCGGCTCCACAGGGAACCGAGGCGTTCCTCCGGCACCATGGAAGAAACCTCCTCAATGGCAACACTGGAATCTGAACAGGTTTCCTCCTCACCGAGCCACAGAAACCTGGGAAGGACCCAGAGGCAGGGTCAAGAGATCTTGCCATGACATCCCTAGAACGACGGTGGCCTCCAAAAGTTGGCAGGGGCTCTGCCAACTTTAAACATGCAGATTTCCAGAATGCGGTGGTCCAAGGAGAAACAGGTGCCGCAGTTGTCCATATCGTGGTTAAGACCCAGGCATCGCAGACAAACGACATGTCGGTCTGTCATGGAAAAATGCCGGCCACAGGGGCACTGACACATGGGGGCACAGCCCACTTTGAAGTTTCTCTTAGCCCCCGAACCAGACATGATGCGAAAAGAATCCAACAAATTCACAGGAAAAAGACCATGCGCCGTTCGCAATAATAATAAAAGGAAAGGTCTTACGGCATCAGGTGAAATCAGAACCGGGGACGGAGAAGCAGCAAAACGACATTGAAATACAGAACAGGCCCGATGACGCAGTAAGTACTGAAACACATGCAGCAGGTGCAACCTCGATGGTGGGAGAAACAGAACTGGGGTGGAGGAGGAGCCTGCAGCACATAATAATCAACCCGCATACACCACGCAGTACATGGGCAGCTCTGCCAGTGCTGGCTCCTCTCCCCCACCCCCACAGAAAAAAACACTCCAGTGCAGGTGCGCACCTACGGCTTACACCCAGCAGTAATGAATGGTGAAGACTGACAAGGGAAAATCAGTCAACCCAGAAAGGAAAAAAAAAGTTGTGAGTGGTTCAACAGAGCCACTCAAGAAAAAAGAATAATATCTGACCCTGGTGTTATATCACAGGAAACTGTAGAGAAGATAACAGATTTTAACAAATATTCTAGTATTTGCTGTAAACGGAGAAGCCCTTGGCCTAGAACCAGACTTGCCGAATCCAAGGGGCTGAAAGACTAGCCGGCAAAAGACACAGG
Source organism: Neoceratodus forsteri (assembly GCA_016271365.2). Lineage (NCBI taxonomy): Eukaryota > Metazoa > Chordata > Ceratodontiformes > Ceratodontidae > Neoceratodus > Neoceratodus forsteri. The sequence goes on from CM057456.1 coordinate 613,505,913, forward strand.
AAAAACAGTGAAATCATCCATCAAAGAGGTCAAGGATTAAATAATTTGGTAAACATTTTTTAAATATATATACACTGGAAGGCTAATCATGAAAACAACAGTTTGCAAATACATGCCCTTAGCTTAATAAAATGTCTAAACTTCAGTGCCCTGGTCCCTCTGGCTGTATCAAAATAGGGAGCCAGAGTACCCTGCTCCAAAATACAGCAGTCTTATTTTCCAGCAATGTGAGGTGGGGAGCAATTAAAGAACAACTGTGCTGAACCTGTAAGTCATTAGAAGACATTTTTAAAGTAAAGGTGTGACATTCAGTATTGGGCTTCGTAGCCTGTTACCCTGCTATGGTGATAGTCTATCTGTGCCAAAATTATAAAATGTAATACTGTCCTGTAAAGGAGGGAAGAGATCGTAACTCTGGCTGAACTACTGGCCAGCTGATCCCTTTCCACTCCCCGTTCCACCTCGTCCATCCCCATGCTCCAATGTTTTCTGATGTCTAACCAGGGAGACCACGGAGGTGCACCCATTTAAGTCAATGGGGCTCGTTTTCAAAAATTTTTTACAGAAACACCTTGTGAGGATCGTGAACAGTGAAGTCAGCTGGCAAGCGGTGGACCGTGAAGCCAATCAGCTGACGGCTTCACTTTTGCTTGGTTATGGAGAGATTCTTTTAAGATGTAAAATGCGGTTGTTACTGTACCGGCACTAAATCCGTGATGTTATGCTAGGATAACATCACGGGTCCAGCTCCAGGCTTCCCAATCAGAGCCTAGCATTCTTTCCTGCCATTGTATAATAAGGATTTTTTTTTTTTTTTTTCTCAATGTGTGATGACCTCATAAACCTCTCGAGGTTTATGGGCCATCACACACCTCGGGTGTGTAAAAAAAAAATCCATAACACACAGTTGCATAGCTATTATTCTCTATATAATTCAAACAAAGCATACTTACACCGTTTGTGTCTTTAAGGGGTCATCAGTTGGTAAAAGTGGTAAAGAAGAAGCACTTTTTCCTGACTGGTACATACCGCACCATACTTCTGCCTCTATACATTTTTTTTAAATTTGTATGGAAAATGCACAATATATTTCGAAAAATATCGAAAGTATAATAATTGAAAACTTCATGACAATTTGTATGTGTCTACTTTCCTTAAAAAAACAATAATTTACCTATGTCCCTTCCTTCTCTTTCTCTTCACAATACATTCAACACCACAACATTTATATACTTACTAAATAATCTTTTTCAAGAACTTGTTCCACCTCTTTTTTTTTTTTTTTGGTTTAATCTGACTTACAGGGCATCTTTCCAAATATGTAACTATCAAGCTTGTTTAACATAGTTTTATTATTCACCTGTACACAATTGCATAAACTTTATTTTCTCACCTTCCTTTTACCATTCCCTGTATGTGCTATTGTCTGTATTGTACAACCATATCATTATACATATATTGTTGTGTTGTGGAAGATGTATCTTTTTCTGTTATATATACCAATAAAAAGATTAACTGCCAAAAAAAACAATAATTATCTAAAAAGGTGCAGCTAACTTCAAAGGAACATTCTCATTTGAATGCGTCATTGCTTATAGGCATATCATTTTTTTTTCGGGTTTCCCAGTTCAGGGTGACACATGTAAGACTGATTGGATCCATAACATATGAAACCCTTAGGAAGTCTTCAGACCTGCACTGTTCATGTACTTTTTACCATTTCTGTAAGAAATCCAGGTTTTGAGTAGGACATAAAACACTTTCATTAAATAGTGTTTTTTCTGCAAATAAAATATGAAAATTACGTACCTACCATAATTCTTTATCTTCCTGTGTATCTTCACCATTCATCACTGTTAGGTGTCTGCCGGAGACAGGCACCAAGTGAGAGACTTTTTTTTTTTTTTTTTTGAGGACTGGCCAGGGTCATTGGCGCCGTCCACGAGGCCAACGTATTACATGGCGCTCGCGGATTGGCCAGTAACGGCCGTTAGGTCCTCCTTCACCTCAGTTCTGCGTGTGAGAGAGACAGAGGAAATAAGTAAAAAGAAAGTAGGGTGGGGCAAGGGAGCCCAAGGGACAGTAAAAGGAAAGGAAGACTAAAAGGAAAGGAAGAAACTGAAAAGAGTACGCTGACAAGAAGAGGACAGGTAACGAGAAGGGGAGGGGCTGAGGGTTGTGGGCCGGGAGGCTCCAATCCCTGATCAACCAAGGGAAGACAAGGAAGAGAGGAAGGTAGAGAGAGAGCGAGAGAGAATCTAGGTATGGGATGGGAGGATCTAAGCACAGAAAATTTACCAAGGAATGCAGCAGTAATGCTGGAACGAAGTTCTGCAGTTGTGCCCCAATGACCAAGAGGCAGAGCCCACGCTGCCTAGAGGCTGAGTGAAAATGACAAGAAAACCAAGGATTGGTTGCAGCACCCACATTTGGAGGGAGGCCATCCGCAGCCTCGATCCCATCTACTTTTAGGAAGTATCACAGTTCTCGCCCCCCCGAAAACTCCAATAGGGTTGGGGGAGAAAGGCGGTACTCCGGAACATACCCTCCTCAAGGGAGGGAAGAAAGGGCAAGGGCATCCCAGGAAGCCCGAGACGCCACTCCCAGACTGGGAAAACCCTTCTGAGCAGGCCCTTCAAGGAGTCCAGAAGAGGAGGCCCCCCAAGGAGACCCTAAGAAATAAACCTCGAAGGGTACTACATTCGCCCAAACCTGACCTCGCTTCTTCCAACCCCCGAACAACCATCAGGGGTGAGAAAACTCTGGGGGTGGGGGAGGGCAAGAGGGAGGCAACACGCCTCAGAGACTGAGGCCTCGAGAGGGGAAGGTGGGAGGGATTCATTGATGAATGGTGAAGATACACTGGAAGACCAAGAATTACGGTAGGTACGTCATTTTTATATCTTACCTATGTCAATCTTCACCATTCATCACTGCTGAGTGAGTACTGAGCACCCTGAAGGGGGCCCAATAACCCTGAGGGAAAAACATCCCTCAGTCCCCCCGGGGAGAGAACGGGGGAGTGGGACCCTCCACTAGCCGGTTTAAGGCTGGGACTGGTCAGAGTGAGACGGGGTCCCTCCTGGACCTTAGGAGAAGGAAGGTGCCCCTGAAGTTCCCATCTCACCCTGTGGGAAAAGAGATGGGTCCCCTAGAAGGAGGAGGCCTGTAACCTGCGCCAGGCCAAAGCTGACAACCTCAACAGGCAAAGCCATGCTGTCCGCCTAATGCAGATCGTTGCCCCTGCAAGCCGTGAAATGACCTCATTGGTGTCATATGATGCCCTTGATTGGTACCTCACCAACTCCAGGCCTATAGCGGAGAGAGCTATGGTTTGCCGGGTAGCCTCCAAATCAGGCAGCAATGCTAAAGCTTGACCTAACATCACCCACAGGTGCCTGTTGTAGGCAGCGTGGTCTGCGTGATGTGAAATAATTGCCAACAGGCTCCGCACTGAAGAGAAAACTCTTCGCCCCAGCAGATCCAACTCTTGAGAGTCAGTCTCAGGGGGCTTGTCTCAGACTGGGCATTGAAGCCCAAAAGGGGTGTCCAGCCATGTCAGTCCAGAAGGTTGATGAGGCAGGGCACCTGGAGACCCGCGTGTTGCGCAATATGGGAGATCGCATAACGGGAGATGTGCGAGTCCCTGACCAACCTTGACAGGAATTGCTGATACTGGGTCTGATCAGTGTCTGAGGACAGGTGGACAGAAGGCTCCTCTTTCCCAGTGGAGAAAGACAAGAAGGTCGAGGAACTTGACAAGTCAGACTCTGGCTGCCTCAGGGGAACTGATCAGAAGACCTGCTCGTCCATGGCCCTAACGTATTGAGGGAAAGCCACAGCCTGAGATCTGAACTGATCCCAGCTCAAAGGCCCCAGAGGACCAACGTGGCCTGGGATATGGGAAGCTGGAAGCAGAGGCATGGGCGAGCCTGTCACCTGATGTGACGTGCCTCTGCCAGGGCTGGCAGAATCCACAGGAAAGCCTAGCATGAGAGGAAAACCACAGGTCTGTAGATTCACCGCCCCATCCTGAAAATCAAAATGGTGGGGGCTTAACCCCGCAGGGTGTTACACAAGGTTCCTGCACCCTGATTGGTACCCCCAGAGGTACACCGTAGACAGCTAGTGCTTAGGCATATGTTATACTAACATATAGGGCTAAGGGCATCTACCATATAAGAGCAGATGTCAGGATATGTACGCATATTATTGTTACACACTTTGCATGCTAATACACATATATTCTCTATGTATTTTCTGTGTATTTCTTACTTACAAATGTTAGGACATCTGTGTCCTTGGAATGATTATGATATATAAGTCAGCATTGCCACCTTTTGGTGATTTGTACTACTACACTGAGTTATGTAAGACTCTGTATAATGTACTCTCTTGTTTCACAAACTGGTGACTACTACACAATTGTATAATGTTATCTTGGACCATGGAGCCACCTCTAATTTAGCCAATAGGGCTCATCTCTGTAACTAGAAATGTTTCTATCTTACAGTAACCATAGTAATTATCATAGGTATATAATGTGAGACACTGAGTCTTATACCTCGGAGACCCCAAGAGACACAAAGAAACCTCGAGGTATAGGGAACACTTAGCATTGTCTCCCGGTTCGTATTAGTAAGAACTGCTTAGGGCAACTGTGATTTATCCTTTAGCAGTAATAAACAAGTTTATTATTCTTATGCAACGTGTTTGTGATTCCTTGCATTCCCAATATTGCCAAGAACCTGAGCGTGAGGTTTAGACCTCCTGACAATTGGAGACCACGTGCAGGCAATATTTGGTGTTTGTACGCTTTCACTTGCTGCTTAAAACTTTTCTCTTCCCAACGGGGACAGTAGGTGTGCATTTCTGCGACACCTCTCCCATTTACAGAACACTTTGTAGTCACTTGCAAGGTCTGGCTTCTTTTCTTGGGTGTGGTCGATGCCGACTCGACCCACTCCACAGCGGCTTTGAAATGCAAACCTACAAAGTCTACAGTAGCCCGACTGTGTGTAAAGTATGCCTGCTGTGGATCGATACATAGCACGGCGCCTTTTTCACAGTTTGATTTTTCGCTCCCTCCCATATAATGGCCACCCTATCAAATATCTGCGCAGAACTGAGACTCGATGTCTCTAACTTCCTTGCCTCCCATGGAGGATGGGCTGACTTCACATGGGACGCAAGTCAATCTGAAAACCCTATACTGGGGATTTCAACCCAGTATTGTGAAATGAGACAAACAGCCAATAAGCATCATGCCAAGGGGCTGTTGGTCGCGGCTCTCTATGCTGCTCTGGAAGCCTCCGAAGCGAGGTTTCAAACCCTTGATCTGCAGATCGCGTCTCTTAAGAAAGAGATGGGTTTGCAGGAAATGGAATGTGTTAGACTGCAGCAGAATTTGGAGTCCGAACTCCAGACTCTGCGCAATGAAAAGGATTCACTTTTGCATCATTCAGCACAGGTTGGTGAGCAAGAAATCTGTATGTTGAAGCAGGAATGTGAAAGTTTGAGACAGGATAAGGCGCAGGCTTTGCATATGAATGACTTGTTAAGTACAGTGAATGCACAGTTGAGTGAGGAGATGGGAGAGCTACAGGACAAGATAAACCAGGTACGTAATGACTTAGAAGTAGCTACTAGGGACAATCGCGAATTGAACGCCGCGTATAGATTGTTGCAGAAACAAATGCAAGATGAGGTTGACATGGATGTTGCAACTATGAGTCATGCTTGGCGAAACTGTGCCATCAGCAGGAGGTTCTGGCTGGACATGTTAAGGCGATGGGAGGCGTAGCCCCTGCCTTACATAAGTCATCTGAAGGGGAGATCCCAGATGACAACATTTCTCAGTACAACACCCAGTCACACACCTACTATGGCCCAGAAACCCCACCCAGCCATCCACAACATGGCGGGTCCCCACTCCACCCACATCATGTCATACGTCGTCGACGTTGAGACGCACATCATGGGAAATGCCAACATGGCAGCCCCCATGATAGGGGGGAGCAGGCCCAAGCCTGGTCCCGACGGCACCACTGATAGCCGTAATTAATGTGGAAGACAGGCAGGAGATAGAAACGATGATTGAAAATGCAATGGGTAATGTACCTATTCCTGAGAGAAGTAAACAGGCCATTAAAAAACAAATTAGGCAGCTTCTACAAGAGGCTGGCACTCTGGAAGGCATAGTTCGTACGGCAGCCGAGGCTGCAGCCCGGGTCACCCTGGACAGCGCCCGAGGCAACCTACCTTCGCCTGATCGGCCCAATAATCCCCTACAAATGGCCTACTCTGCTCAGCAAATAGCTGACAGTATCAGTCAAATGAGCCCATCTGACAACCTCAGCTGCCACTTAGAAAAGGTGCACTCCAAATGCAAGATGCTTAGCCTCACTGCAGAATATCAAGTCCAAATACTACGCCAAACTATCAAGCCTGGCTTGTGGGCCAAACTCCCCGATACCATCCGCCAGGGTGGTAATGCCACCTTTGATGAGGTTGCAGCTGAACTCATTTCTGCACACAGCCCAGGTGTAGTAGGAGTGATGCTTGCATATCCTGTAAAACAGAATGCAAAAGAAAGTCCAGTGACTTACCATCAGAGACTTTCGATGGCCTACTGAGCAGGAAAACACCTTGCCCAAGAACCTGTCCTTATTTGCTGATTATCTATTGTAATAGTAATGATATTGTAGTTTGTCCTACCTGCCTTCTTTGCAGCATGGAGAGTTCCGTTTATCACCACCATCTTGGTCCTGGACTGCCAGAAGGGGCCAATCAGTACCTTTGGGGACCCTAAAATGGAGTCTGTCCCCAGGGGTCCTGTGAGAGTGAGTTTCTGTAGGAATTGTAGTTTTAAGACTTTGGCACCGAAATGCAGCTGGAAGGGGAGCCCTTGCTTTGACAGACAGATGAATCAATGAATCGAACCTTTTGGACTGAAGGTAAACTTCCCAAGCTGCCTGCTGCAGTGAGTCAGTCTGGAGTTAGAGTTTGGAGAGTAAACAGCTCGAGTGATTCGAGCAGCAGCTCCAGCGTAGTTCGCGTGGGAGATTGGTGGAAAGGCTAAGTTTGGCCTGCCTGTCTGCCTGCTGTCCCTCGAGAGGGAATCCTTTGAAAGGATTAGTAATTGGACTGTATCCGAATCGGAGTGTGACAAAGCCACTGAAGTGTGACCAGATTTAAACCTGAAGAAGACCGAATATTTGCTGTACGTGATCAACCTGTCAGGAGATCCATTCACCACAGAACTCCCGGTTTTGCTTAGAGACACTGATATTGTGACTGTACTGCTCCATTTCATCTATCCTGTGTCCTGTACTGGGTAGCATGAGTAAACACCAGGGTAGCTCCCTGCAACAACAGCTCAATCAAAGTGTGTCATCTGATTTAATTGTTTTGCCTTATCTTCACGAACTGAGCCTCCTGGTGCCGGATTACAAATTATGTGTGGTTGTGCATGCCTTTTCTTTTTATCACAGGGCCCCAACCAGCTGTGACGCTGGCCTACCCTGGGCAACGTTCCAGGCTAGCCCACCTTACTTCCAACTGGGTACCCAGAGTGTGTGACTGTGCAGGGACTAAAAGTGCATGCATAACTGCCTGACTAGATCAGTTTTAGAATCAATCAACCTGATTACGCCCCTCCCTTGTTCAATTCCCCTGAATAAATCAGATCCATCTCTTTTTGCATTTAATCTGACTGTGGTTCCAGTCTGTACTAAAAGCACTGTACTGTTATTTGCTGTGCCTAACCTTGTTTTACAAGGGGTCGCCAGGGTCGAACTGGTGGAACCAGCCCTGGTGGTAATTGCAAACAGTGTGGGAATTTGTATGCTGAATATTGACTACTGTGAAAGTGTTTGTTGCATATTGTCTCAGCCACTAGAGGGCAAAGAGGGGGGTTACAGTGTCCCAGAGGGCTGTACCCAGGTCAGCCTTGTTGCTAACAACCCTATCCTCCGGGTGGAGGCCCCCATTTCAGTACCCAGGCCCCTTCACCTGCAACTAGCCAAGCAGGCAGGGGTAGTAGCCCTTGGGATAGCGCCACCTAGGGGTTACATCTTGAAGGCACCAACACTGGGATTTGCACCTTCTAGTGGTCAGAAGTGGGTACTACAACCCCACGCTAAGGATTATGGTAAACAGAGGCCTAACTACGCCTAAGTTTAAACTTGTTCTAAGCTACAAGGCTGCACCATATGATGGGATGGAGTGAGGCTGAGGGGATGGACCCCCAGCAAGCTCTGCTATTAATGAACATCCCCTTGGGGACAGAAAATTGCACTATTGTGAAGTGGTCAAACTAAGTATTTGGGGAAGGTTGGGGAAGACTGAAGTAAAGGGAAGGGATTCTGACCTGTTTGATCAAACTATGGTGGCCCTACCTTAAGTGTCCCAAAAGGGGTGGAGGGTCATTCATTTGCATAGTGACCCGGCTGCTCCTGGAGGGTCCCCATGCATAGTGGTGTTCAAAGACAAGCTGTTTAAACTGTTAGCCTCTGAAGGGCGCTCTGCTACAGAGCTAGTGAAAATGTTAGAGCTTTCTGAGGACGTCACTCCTGTGCAGTCCCCCATAGCCTCTCCCAGCACCCCTACAGTTGCTTCTCCCATAGTGATACCTACTGTGCATTTGGACTCCTACCGCAGACTTAGGCTCTTTTCCGGCATGGTCCCGGTGCCCGTGGGGGAGGACAATCTGGAAACGTGGATGGACTATGCCACCCCATTGGTTCAGAAGTGGTAGTGTGCTGAAGGAGAAAAGAGGAAGAGGCTCATGGAAAGCCTGAGGGGCCCTGCACTAGAGGCCATTCACTTCCTGCAATCCACCAGCCTGGCGGCCACGGCCGTTGAATACCTCTCTACCTTGGAGGGAGTATTTGGTAGCACCGAATAGGGGGATGATCTGATGTAGAAGTTTAAATCTGCAAAACACTGGAAAAATGAAACATTATCAATGTTTGTCACCCGAACTGAGCGAGCTTTGCAGAGAGCTCACCGGAAAGGAGGGGTGCCCGCCAGTGAATTGAACAGGGTCAGGCTAGATCACATCTTAAAGTCAACAAGGTACTCTAGCGTGATGTTGTTGAAGCTTAAACCGCAAGACAGAAGGGGCAACCCCCCCCAATACTGTGACCTAATGAAACAGATCCGTGAGATTGAGAATAACGAAGAGGGATGGGAGCCCTATGCTGGGGCTGCCCGAGCCTGCCAGGCCTTCGAAAGGGATGAGGAGGCCGAATTGCAACAGTTGAGAGAACTGATCAAGGAGCTGACTGAGTTGAGGGTCAGCCAGCAAGCACTGAGGCTGCTAGGGATGCTAATTCCTGTACAGCCACCCCCAAGGCTAAAAGCAAGGCCCTGCCAAGAGGGGTGGGGGTACACGTCATTTCCTCTGAGCCTGGGCCTGAAAACAGCCCGCAGGAAGAGGTACAAGAACTGAGAGCTGTGTTGGAAGACCTACTCCGACTCTGAGCTACCCGAGATGCTAACCCCTGGAAGGGCTCCAAAAGCCAGGAGAACAAAACCCCGACCAGAGAGAGACCCCGAGACTCCCCCACTATGTTCAAGCAGGGGAACAGCTCCTCTTCCCACAGAGACTCTAAAGAACCTGTTTTCTGTTACCACTGTGGAGAGGATGGGCATGCCCGATTCACCTGCCATTCACCTGAGAATCTGAGAAAAGTTACTACTAGGCTGCTGGCACTAATTTGATGGAGCAACATACGGCTGCAAGGTGGGTCTGCCCGTAAAAGCTATTCATTCAAGGTAGCTGTAAAGCTAACGTCCAAGTCCAAGTTACCTGAGTTGTCCAAGGTAGTGGGCCCTTCCATAGAAACTACAGTGACGGTGAACGGTATGTCTGCCCAGGCCGTGCTTGACAGTGGATTTCAAGTAACCACAGTATTTCAAGATTGGTACCGGAAGTATCTGCCTGACGTGCCCCTAGAACCCTTGGAAGGTCTGCACGTGAGGGGGTTAAGTGAGCAGTCCTATCAGTACTCAGGGTATATCCGGATCTGGCTGTCATTCCCCACCACCGTGGCTGGGGTAGATGAACAAGTTGAGACACTTCCCCTAGTGTGTTCCCCCACCGGACTGTATGATGGAGTTCCCCTGTTAATTGGAACAAACGCCCATGTTTGGGAGACTAGCACATCTCTGCCATTAGAAACAAGGGCAATGGACTGGATGGGCCCTAAGAAGTCCAACATTAATCAAAAGGGCTTATGACTTGCAAAAGAAACCCGATGAAGTGGACCAAGATGAGCCAGTGGGAATAGTGTGGAAAAAGGATCATGACTCTTTGATGTCGGCCCCCAACGCCCAGTGTACAATCCAGGGAGAAGTCCACCTAAGGGGAGATGTAAAGAATAAAATATTGATGATAGACACCCCTGGTAAAGGGAAGCTGCGAGAGGGGTTGATGGTTAAGCCCAGTATACTACCTGCACGTGCCCATGCCTATGTTCGCCGAGTGATGGTGCAAGTGAGAAACATGTCGGACCGGGAAGTTCGTGTGAACCAGGGATGTATGCTGGCTACATTACACTGCGCAGACATTGCAGTATTACCCAGTAACAAGTACTCTGGTGAAAGGGAGAAAGTGACCCCAGACTTATTTGACTTCGGTGATTCCCCCTTGTCCGCTGAATGGAAGACCCGAATTAGCAGGAAACTTGCTCAGAGAGACCAAGTGTTCTCACTAAAAGAGTGGGATGTGGGGTGTGTCCATGGTGCTTAGCATAACATATGCCTGCATGATGACCGACCATTTCGAGAGAGGTCCCGACGCCTTGCCCCAGTGGACATAGACGATGTTAGGAGGCACCTACAGGAAATGCTCACTGCTGGCATTATTCAAGAATCAAGAAGCCCATATGCATCCCCCATCATTGTAGTGCATAAAAAGAATGGATCCATGAGGATGCGTGAGGACTACTGGACCCTAAACCGACAGACTATCCCAGATCAATACACCATGCCACGCATACAAGATGCCCTGGATTGCTGAACGGGGGTCAGTGGTTCTCAGTACTGGACCTTTGCAGCTGATATTATCAGATTCCGATGGCCCTGGAGGACCATGAGAAAACAGCCTTCATCTGTCCTTTGGGGTTCTACAAATTCTTGAGGATGCTTCAGGGGATTTCGGGTGCCCTGCCACTTTCCAGAGATTGATGGAACATATGGTGGGAGACATGAACTTGCTGGAATGTTTAGTGTACTTGGATGATGTCATTGTTTTCGGACGCATGCTGGAGGAACATGAGACCAGACTGTTCAAAGTCCTTGATTGTTTGGAAGAATTTGGCCTCAAGTTCTCCATAGACAAGTGCCAGTTTTTTCAAAGATCTGTGAAATATGTGGGACACATAGTGTCTGCGGAAGGGATATACAGGTTACTCACCTGTAACAGGAGTTCTAGGAATGGTATATGTTGTTCATCCACACTGTCTGGCAGGTTCCTTGCCACTTTAAATCTTGCCAGAAGGTCTTCAAGCTGGCTCCTCCCACCCAGCCGGGTGGTAAAACCCTCGGCTCCACCCCATGATGCCAGATCTAGACCGCTGGAAGTCAGGTTGCGCGTCGAAGCCGGGGAGGTCGGGTGGATGAACAACATATACCATTCCTAGAACTCCTGTTACAGGTGAGTAACCTGTATTTCTAGGGGCGTGGATATGTTTTCAATCCACACTATCTGGCAGACTCCTAGCAGTTCTCCGGGAGAAGGGAGGCAAGGCGCGCACCTTCTACTTAGGAAATAAGGACTGGAGAACCGAGGTCCCATAACCAGCATCCTGGCATGGCTCAAGGTCAATGTGGTAATGGGAAATTAAGGTGTGTGCTGACTTCCAGGTAGCAGCCCTGCAGATTTCCTGGATAGGGACATCCCTAGAAGCAGCCACCGAGGCAGCGGTATGGCGGGTAGAATGAGTTCTTATCCCTCTGGGAGGCTCCATGCCCACCAATCTATAGCAGAGATCTATGCAAGAGGTGACCCACCTGCTTATCATCCGCTTGGCTGCAGGTCTGCCAGGTGTGGCTTCAGCGTAGGTGACAAACAGCTGGCGACCCTCTCCCCGAACTTCAGCCGTTCGCTCCTTATAATAAGCGAGCGCTCTTCTAGGGTTCAGAGTATGGAGTCTATATTCGGCCTGGGGTAGAACACCAGCAGTCAACACCTGGTTAAGGTGAAACTCTGACACCACCTTCAGAAGGAATTTCGGATGGGGAGCAGGACAACCTTGTCCCTGTGGAAGACCAGATAGGGAGACTCTGTGAGCGCCTGGAGCTCTCCCATCCTCCTGGCTGACATGATAGCCACCAAGAAGGCGGTCTTCCACCACAGGTGAGAGATGTCACACCTGTGCATCTGTTCAAATGGCTTGCCCATGAGCTTAGCCAATACCAGCAGTAGATCCCATGGAGGTGGAGGTTCTCGCACTCAGAGGGATATGTGATCAAGGCCTTGAAAAGCGCCTGACCACCTTATCCTGCGCCTACCGACTGCTTGCTGGGCCCATGCCCAGTAAGCAGAGATGGCTGCCAGGTGCACCTTAAGGGTCATCAACTGAAGCCCTAGCTGAGAAAGGTACCACAGGTAGTCCAGAATGCTAGCCAAGGAACAGGAAGAAGGGTCCAACCCCTTGTCCTGACACCAAATGGAGAATCTCTTCCATTTGAAGGCATAGCATTTTCTGGTCGACTCCTTACGGGACACCTCAACGACATTGAGGACCTCATTGGAAAGACCCAAGGCCTGGAACTCTAGCCACTCAGGAATCAGGCTGTCAGGTGCAGGGATTGAAGGTCCAGAAGGAATACCTTCCCCTTGTTGACTGAGATCAGGTCCGGGCGGGCTGGAAGCCACCTTGGGAGCCTGGAGCTGAGGCTGAGGAGATCTGGATACCAGAACTGGCGGGGCCAGTCTGGGGCTACCAGAATCATCTGCACCTTGTCCCTCTTCACCTTGAGAAGCACCTTGTGGATCAAGGGAAATGGAGGAAAGGCGCAGAAGAGGCCCGGGGTCCTCGGCCTCGAGAAGGCATCCCCCTGCAGCGAGCCCTGCTGAGGGGGGCGGGCGTGAAACAGCCTCAGCTTCGCATTCTCCCTGGAAGGGAACAGGTCCACCTGAGGGGTACCCCAATGGGAGAACAGATCTTGTACTACCTCCGGCAGAAGAGACCACTTGTAAGATGCAGCGCCTATCCGGCTGAGGGCATCAGCTAGACTGTTGGAGGCTCCTGCCACATGGATGGCTAGGAGATCCGCCTCCAGGCTGATCACGAGAGACCAGATGCAGACAGCCTCCTTGCACAGAGGGCAGGAGTGCGTCCCACCCTGCCCACCCTGACGGCTGAGACAGTACATGGTCGTGGTGTTGTCCATCTGGACCTGGACCACTTGACCCCATATAAACGAAGCGAAGGCGGTGAGGGCTAGTCGGACCGCTCGAAGCTCCAGCAGGTTGATGTGGCATCGAGACTCCTGAGGGGACCAGAGGCCGTGGGCCCTGAACTTCCCCAGATGGGCACCCCACCCCATCAGAGAGGCGTCGGTCGTTAACATGACCGTCAGCTCAGGCTGGACAAATGGGATACCCTCCTGCAAATGAGCTGGGACGAGCCACCACTGCAGGCTGTCCCACATCTCCTGGGTCACCGGCACCGGCTGGTCCAGAGGACCCGAGCACTGTGACCACTGGCTGGCCAGTCCCCATTGCAGAGGATGCATATGCCAGCGGGCCCAATGGACCACACTGATGCAGGCCGCCATGAGTCCCAGAAGGCACAGGAAGTCCCTGGCAGGGCGCAATTTCCCAATCAGAAATGATTGGGCAAAGGAGGAAAGGACCTCAGCCCTGTCCACCGGGCTCTGGCTCAAAGAGAGTCGAGCTCTACCCCCAATGAACTGAATCACCTGCGAAGGCAAGAGTTACGATTTGGCCTCGTTGATGAGGAGGCCAATCTGAGAGCAGACCTGGAGGGCCAGATCCCTTGACCACTCCACCTCCAACCTGGAAGGGGCTGCAATCAGCCAATCATCCAGGTAAGGGTACACCCAGACCCCTCAGCACTGCAGGAATGCTGTCACCACTGCCATGCATTTGGTGAAGACCCTGGGAGCTGGAGAGAGGCCAAAGGGCATGGCCCAGAACTCGTAAAGGGATCCCTCTGCTCTGAGGTGGAGGAATCGCTGGTGAGACGGATGGATTGAGACATGAAAGAACGCGTCCTGACAGTCCAGAGAACAGAACCATGCGCCTAGTTCCAAGGATGGAATAATCTGAGCCAGAGTGACCATCCTGAAGGTGCGCGGCCTTAGGAACTTGTTCAGGTCATGCAGGTCGAGAATGGGGCTCCAGTCCCCCGTCCGTTTTGGGACCAGGAAGTACCTGGACACAAACCCTGGGTCTGGAGGAGGGTCCGCCACCTCTTCAATCACCTCCTTCTGGAGGAGAAAGGCAATGTCAGCTCAAAGAGCCGACAGAGAGACTGCAGAAACCATTGCCTCCTGTGGGGCGACGGCTCGATAGGGAGGGAACTGCTCGAATTCCAGAGGCAGACCCCCGCCTACTACTTCTAGCACCCAGCGGTCCGTGGTGATAGCAGACCAGGCGAAAAAGAAGTGGTGGAGCCGTCCCCCCATGGGGGGAATCCGGGAAGGAGTGACGAGGTTGGGGGCGACACCCCTCAACCCGTCACTGGGCAGGCTTGGAGGAAGGGCCCGCTGAGGGACCTTCTGGACCTTTGCCTCCAGGCATCCTACTGGAGGAAGCAGCAGACTTAGGGCACCAAGTGTGTGCCTGCTGGCCCTGGTGCTGGTGCTGCTGGGCTGGACGTGCACAGGAGCGGAAGGGCGAAAGGGCTTACGCTGCTGCTGGTGGCCTTTGTCCTTCTGGGCAGACGTGACCGAGTCCAAGGTGGCACTGGACTTGTCGATCCTCTGGAGATGGCCTTCCATCCCCGGCCCGAACAAGTCGGTGCCCAGGAAGGGAAAGTCTGCCAGCTTGTGCTGGGTGTCCGCCGTGAAGGTGCAGATCTGCAGCCAAGCTCTGCGGCGCATGGCCACTGCAGCCGCTACTGATCGGGCACAAGAATCACCAATGTCCAACGAAGTTTGGAGCTGTTGTCTTGCCACCGCCCCTCCCTAAACCCGGACCTGCTTGATCGTCATCTGAAAGTCAGCCGGGAGACGAGGAATCACCTCACCCAGGGAGCCCATAAGGGCGTGTGAGAAATGTGCCATCAGAAGTGCCGAGCTAGCCTAAAGACCTAGGGAGAAAGCAGGGTAAACCTTCCGCCTAGAGTAATCCAACTTTTTGGATTCCTTATCGGGCAGTTTGTCCACGTCCCGAGCGTTCCTGGAATGCCAGAAAACGCTATCGGTCACTAACCCCCTCCACAGAGGGGCGCTCTGAGAAACTGGAGAGTGAACCGGTGGGAGCCGCGTACTTGCGAACCATCCTGGCCGAAGGCGCGGGACAAGATGCTGGCCGCTCCCACAACCCCAGGGCCTGGCCAACAATGGCTTCGGCCACTGTAAAGGCCTCCATAGGAGAATCCCCTCGGTCCAGTATCTCCATAAGGGGATACTTGGCCCATTTTGAAACAGGTTCGAGCTGCATCCCAGTGGATTCTGAGATGAGTCGAAGCAAACCCAAAAACGAGGATGGGCTCTCATCCACCGACTGGCCCCCTGCAGACTCCAGGTCAAGCAGCCTGGAGAACAGGGAGGAGTTGTCATCAGACTCCGAGGAGTCTGCGAACAGCTGCCAAGCACCTGAGCAACCCTCTACCTGCCGAGGTCGATCAAGAGTGAGGGTGACCGACAAACTATGGAGCAAGCCCTGACCCGACCGAGAATCCTAGGTTGAGGCCGCAGTCTTCGGTTGTGGAGGCGGGGGTTCCACCACAATAGGCGGAGCAGCCAGTTTCAGATGAACAACCGGCGCCGGGGTCGGCTCCTCAATCACCACGAGGGGTTGTTTCGGTCACTCCAGTGACAGCCACTTAATGACCGGAGAAGATGACGGAGTCGGCTTGTTACCGGTCAATAAAAGTTGCTGCCACATCAAATCCTCGTAGCGCCGATGCAACTTGCGCCGGAGCCTATCCTCTGAAGAGGATGACGAGGATGAGCGTCGAAGCCACTTTCCATGGTGCCGAGACCGAGACCGCCGACGTCAGCAGGATCGGCTGGACCTAGAAGAGGACTGAGACCAAGACCTTCGGGGATTCCGAGGGTGGGTCAGAGAGGGGATGAGGGAAACCCGCCCCTCCTTCGGTTCAGGGACCTTGACCGGGGACTTCAACACAGGAGGCACAGGCAAGTCCTCGGTAACCACTGGGGGAACCAGTGAAGAAGGGTTGTTGGCTTCTCCAGTCGACAAACCGTCCGACGGGTCAAGAAACATCTCAACTGCATCGACAGATGTCTCAGCCGGCTGACCTGACGGGGACACCGTGAAGCCAGTGGCCGTAGCCGCAACCTCGACCAAAGTCAAGAGTTGACGGTCCGGTGAAGGGGATCTCTCCCACTCCCACAAACGTCAATGGTGGGACTTACCTTTAGAGTCCTTCTTTCTGGACCGACTGGAATGTCCCGAAGGCCCTTCTCCCTTAGTGGAGAGGGACTGACAAAGCTCCTTAAAAGAAGCCATGTAGGAGGAGCCCAAGGAGAGCGGGATAAATGCCATGGCCGAGAAGGAAGAAGAAGCGGCCTGGGCTGCCTCCTCCTCGAGGGTGATCACCTGCTCAAACTGCTCCGTGGAGACCGCCGCTGCTGACACCACCCAACGTGCCTCCTTAGACTTGACTGGCGGGTACCATTTTTCCGGGTGCCCAAGAAGTAGTCTGGCAGCGCGGTCCTCCAAGACCGAAGCCGAGAAGGACTTGCACAATTCACAGGCCTGCGAATCATGGCCAAGCCCTAGGCAGTAGACACACGTGGAGTGTGGATCGGTCCGGGACATCTTCTGCCCACAAGAGCACCGATGGAAGCGGGAGTCGATTTGTCCATCGCAGCCACGAGGGAAGACGAAGTCCGTGGGCTTGTAAATTTTAAAATTAGTTTCAAGAAATCTGAAGAGTGTGAATCCAGCCTAAAATGCAGAGTGCTAAGGAGGGAACCTGAGCTTCCAAGTGATAAGGAAGACCTGCTGTCATGGGGCGGAGCCAAGGGTTTTACCACCAGGGTGGGTGTGAGGAGCCAGCTTGAAGACCTTCCAGCAAGATTTAAAGTGGCAAAGAACCTGCCAGACAGTGTTGACTGAACAACATATCTACATCCCAAGAAACAGACAGACCCCAGTAAAGTTGAAGCTTTGACCACTTGACCGCAGCCCAATAACCTAAAAGAGCTATAGCATTTCCTGGGGTTCTGCGGCTACTACCGCAGGTTCATCAAAGACTATTCAAAGGTGATTCGACTGCTCCTTAACCTTACCCAAGGCTACCCCCCCACCCACCGCAAAAAAAAAAAGGGGCTATCAAAGACCAAAAAAAAATGTATTTTTGAACAGGTGAGCCTTTTGGGACTCAGTGGACACCCGAATGTGAAGCAGCTTTCTTTGAAGTCATATACCAGCTCACCCACGCCCCAGTCCTTGCCTATGCTGATCCAACCAAGCCCTATGTTCTGCATGCGGATGCTAGTTTGCAGGGCCTTGTGGCTGTGTTATATCAAGACTATGAAGATGGCTTGAAATCTGTAGCTTTGGCCAGTAAGACCTTGACCCCGTCAGAGCGGAACTATCCGGTCCACAAGTTGGAATTCCTCACCCTAAAATGGGCCATAGTTGACCAGATTCATAAGTACCTCTATGGGACAAAGATATTAGTGAAGACCGACAATGACCCACTGACCTATGTGCAGACTCCAGCTAAATTGGATGCCACTGGGCACCATTGGCTTTCTGCCTTATCAACTTATGATTATGCTGTTGAACACAAACCGGGACTAAACCATATTGATGCTGACGCCCTGTCACGAAGGCCAGCTTCCAAGGACAATTGGGTCAGACTGTCTGAACCTAACATCAAAGCATTATGCCAAAAGTTTGATAAAGATGAACAAATGTCTGTGGACACAGTGGACTGCCTACTAGATTGCTTGGGCCCTCCTGATACCTGCATACCGGCTGCCTATTGCCATGTCTCTGCTCTAGATATTAGTGCACTATCTCAGTTCGATAATGACAGTATTCAGTGGGCTCAATCCCAAGATCCCATGATTCAACCAGCACTTGATGCCCTGCATGCAGGGAAAGATGTGTCCAAGTTGCGTTCCCCTGACTTGCAAACTACTCTGTTGTTCAAGGAAGGACCCAGGTTAAAGTTGCATGATCAGTTGTTATACAGAGAGACAGTGGATCATCGTGGACAGGTAGACAAGCAACAGTTGGTCCTGCCCATGGCCTTTAAACAGCTGGTACTCAGGTCTCTCCACAATCACATAGGGCACTTCAGTATTGACAGAACTCTCGACTTGTCACAATCCCGATTCTACTGGCCAAAGATGGGGGCAGATGTCGAGCACCATGTAAAGACTTGCAGTCGGTGCCTCCAAAGAAAAGCCCTGCCTCAGAACGCTGCCCCTCTTGTCAATATCACTACCAGCTCCCCTCTAGAATTGGTCTGCATAAACTTCTTGTGCTTAGAACCCGACCAAAAGAACACTGGCAATGTGTTGGTAGTTATTGATCATTTTACACAGTATGCACAAGTCTTCCCAACTAAAGATCAAAAGGCCTCTACCGTGGCCAAGGTGCTGGTGGAAAAATTCTTTGTCCACTATGGTGCATCCCAGCAGATCCATTCTGACCAAGGCAGAAACTTTGAAAGTAGGTTAATCAAAGAAATGCTCTCTCTGCGGGGGGTATGGAAGTCAAGAACCACCCCTTATCACCCACAGGGGGAACCTCAATCAGAATGCTTTAACCGCACCCTTCTGGACATGCTTGGCATCCTCCATCCAAAAGACAAGCCTAAGTGGAGCCAGCTGATTAGCACCTTGGTACATGCTTACAATTGCACCAAAAGTGACGCTACTGGGTTCTCTCCCTACCGTCTCATGTTCGGGAGGGAGGCCCGACTGCCAGTTGATGTCTGCTTTGGGGTCTCTCCAGATGGGGTCCGAGCCGAAAATTACTTGAAGTACGTACAAAAACTGAAAGATCAGTTGAATCATGCCTATCAACTAGCTCAAACTATGGCTGCTAAGCGAAATCTTGCCAACAAAGAAAGACATGTTCAATGAGTAAAAGCCCAGGAGTTGTTGCCCGGAGATAGGGTACTACTACACAACTTGGGACTGCATGGAGAACACAAAATTGCTGATAGATGGCACCATCTTCCTCACGTAGTAGCTGGTAAATTGAATGATCTGCCAGTGTACAAGGTGCACCCAGAAAATAATTCCAAAACTGTTAAGACCATGCACCATAAGAAAAAATTACTCACCATAGTAATGTTGTTTCTTCTAATGGAGTCTTGCTGTATTCTGACTATATGCAGTTAGCCCCAGCACTTGAAGTGCTCTGGAGAGTAAAGTGTTAACTCTCTGCCAAGGCATAGAATGTTGAGCTCGGTTTTCAAACCTCTGCCCCGGTACTCCTCAGTGTAACCGTCAGATTCTTACGAGCACTATGCTAACTAACTAACAATGTAGAAATTGTTTCTTAAAATTTTGTGCCAAAGGGCAATAAAAATATTTTTAAGGTCAAAAAGACTCAAGTTGAGAACCCCAAAAAGAATCTAACTAGGTAGTGAAAACAACAAGTATATATTTAATAAAACCAGAAAAACCTCAGACAAGATGAGGTATGCCAAGTACACTTCTGGGGTGCATCACTGTGCTTGCCAGACCACATCCCAAAACGACTAGGTTCCAGGATGGGAGGCAGGGAGGGAGGTCAGAATACAGCAAGACTCCATTAGAAGAAACAACATTACTATGGTGAGTAATTTTTTCTTCAAACAACATGAAGTCTTGCTGTATTCTGACTATATGAAGACTACCAAGCAGTACCCCAATGGAGGAGGGAGTCACAGCTGTACCTCTGGTGGAGTGAGCCCTCAGGCCTGAGGGAGGCTCTTTCCCCAACTTTGAATAGCAGAACTGGATACAGGAGACAATCCACCTGGCAATGGTTCTCTTGGTAGCAGGTTTACCTTTTTCCACTTCTCCGTAAGTGAGAAACAGCTGTGAACAGTCATTTCTATGGGCCTTAGTGTGTTCTATATAGTAACTAAGGGCCCTTTTCACAACAATACTGTGTAATATTCTCTCCCCCAGAGGAAGAATGGTCAGTGAAAAATACAGGCAATGACACAGACTGATTCAAATGAAAGTCTGATACCACGTTGGGAATAAACTTTCTGTTGGTTCAAAGGACCACCTTATCCCTGTGAAATGAAACAAAGTCAGGTTCCACTGATAAAGCCTGTAATTCACTGATTCTCCTGGCAGAAGTAATGGCTACCAGGAATACAGTTTTCCAAGTCAAATACTTCAGTTCAGCTGAGGATAGAGGTTCAAAAGGGGGCTGCATTAGCTGTGCAATACAAATGTTCAGGTCCCAAGAAGGAGTAGGTTCCCGAAAAGGAGGGTTAACATGTACCAGACCTTTGAAACATTTCTTGAAGACTGGATGAGATGCTAGGGGAAGAGCCCTTCCCAGCAAATAAGAGGGCAGATATAGCTGCCAAATGCACCTTGAGAGTAGTAAGCCTGAGGCTCAAACTATTAAGATACACTAAATAACCCAAAGCAGTTGCAATATTAGCTAACTCTGGCTGGATATGCCTCTGAGAAAAACAAAACCCAAATCTCTTCCATTTGGAATTGTAAGTCTTTCTAGTAGGAGGTTTTTCTACTAACCTTTAAAATGTCCAAGACTGATTGGGAAAGATGCAGGCTTGCATATTCTAGCTCCTCAAGAGCCAAGCTTTGAGTCTGTGTCTGAAGATTGGGGTACAGAATCCTCCCCTGAGAGGAGGTGAGGAGATTGAACTGTCTGGAAGGACAGAGAGGTATTGTCACTGACATTGACAATAATAGAGGGTACCAAGGCTGTCTGGCCCAGTCTGGAGCCACCAGAATCACTTTGCAAGGCTGGGACCTGATCTTGATCAGGACTATCAGAGGAAAAGGAGGAAAAGCATACAGAAACCTGCTTGTCATGTTCAACAAGAGAGCATCCTGAGGGACAGATCCCAGAAGAGGTGATCTGCAGCAAAACAGAGGAAGTTGGTGACTGTCCGGGGCTGCAAAGAGATCTATCTCTGGAGTGCCCCACCTCTTGAAAATGACAAGAAGAATTAGAGGATTCAGGGTCCATTTGTGGTGACCCTAAGAAATCCTGCTGAGAGCATCTGCTAGAATGTTGTCTTTCCCTGGAAGATGCACAGCCATCAGAGAAGCCTGAAGGGAATAAGCTAGAGATCATATGTTCATGGCCTCTGTGCACAAGGCCGAGGACCAAGTGCCTCCCTGCTTGTTGATGTACCACGTGGTTGTGGTATTGTCTGTCCTGATCTGCACCACTTTCCCTTGAATAGTGGTTGAGAATGTCTGAAGTGCTAGAAAGGCAGCCCTGAGTTTGAGGAGGTTTATGTGCAGAAGAGACTCCTGATGAGACCAGGTTCCCTGAGCAGTAAGCTGGTCCAGGTGGGCCCCCCAACCCAGTAGAGAGGCATCTGTGGTGAGAATCACTGAAGGAGCCTGACTGAGGAAGGGAACACCTTGTCATAGATTGTCCTCCTCCAGCCACCACTAGAGGGCCTGAACCATAGTTTGAGACCCTGGGACCAATTTGGAGAGAGGGTCTTTTTTCTGAGACCAGTAAGATCTGAGATGAAACTGAATATCTCATCTGAAATCTTGCTCCTTGCACCACTGCAGTGGAGGCTGCCACAGCTTTCTGCTGCAAATGGTCAGTGAACCAACCAGGTTAGGGAATACCCTTGACCTTGTGCTGGCAAATGGGGACTTTGTGAGAGAACTTACAGTGGAGGAACCGCTGTCAGGGAGTGACCACCACTCAGTATGGCTCACATTGGATATGGGCAAGGAAGGAGTGGAATCTGGCACAATAGTGCTGGACTTCAGGAGGGCCGACTTTGGGAGGATGGGGGAAATGGTAAAAGGGTACCTTGCCAGAATTCAACCCAGTATGGACACTAACCAGAGGTGGGAGCTCATAAAGCTGGGGATAGTGGAGGCAACCAAAACCTGCTGCAAAGCCCAGAGCAAGAAGGCTAGGGCTAAGAAACCGATCTGGTTGAGCAAGGAGGTCATGGAAAAGGTAAGGAGGAAAAGAGCTGCCTTTAGGAAGTACACGAAAACAGGGAGGGGGGAAGACAGGGAGGAGTACTTGACAGAATCGAAGGAGGTGACAAGGGCAGTAAGGGAAGCCAAAGCATCTACAGAACTCAGGCTGGCACAAGGCATTAAGAACAGGGAGAAGGACTTCTTTAAATACATCAGGGAAAAAAGGAGCTGTAAGGACCACATAGTAAGGATTAGGAAGGAGGGGGGTTGGGTGAAAGCAGGGTGCGAAAAGGCGGAAGCACTAAATGAGTACTTCTGCTCAGTATTTACTAAAGAGAATAGGGGGGTGACACCCAAGGTGGGAGAAATGGCAGAAGCAGGGGGGGAAGTGGTGACAGATGGGGAAATCATGGAGAGCAGAGTTCGAGAGGGTTTGAAGGCACTGAGGGTGGACAAGGCGCCAGGCCCAGATGGCATCCACCCCAGGGTACTGAAAGAGCTGGCAGAGGTCCCTGCATGACCTTTGGCAGACCTATTTAATGCCTCACTACATTCGGGGTGTGTACCTCAGGACTGGAGGATGGCTCATGTGGTGCCCCTCCACAAGAGTGGCCCCAAGGATGAACCGGGAAACTACAGACCAGTGAGCCTCACATCCATCGTGGGTAAGCTAATGGAGACTATCCTGAAGGAGAGGCTGGTGGCCCTCCTAGAGGCCAAGGACTACAGAACAGCAGACAGCATGGCTTCATACGTGGCAGATCCTGCCAAACCAACCTGGTCAAGTTCTATGACTGGGTAACTAGGCAACTGGACAGGGGCCATGCAGTGGATGTCCTGTATCTGGACTTCAGTAAGGCATTGACTCAGTGCCACATGGAAGGCTGGGAAGGAAGTTAGTAGGCACAGGGGCGGGTGCAAAGCTGGTGAGATGGGTAGGAAACTGGCTGCAGGAAGGCAACAGAGGTGGTGGTGGGTGGGGAGCCTCACACCCAAGGGCAGTAACGAGCGGTGTTCCACAGGGCTCGTGTTGGGACCAGTGTTGTTTGGGATATTCATTGCAGACATATCATGGGACATCAAGAGCAAGATCAGTCTGTTTGCTGATGATACCAAGGTAGGCGCGGTGGTGGATGACCTAGGGGGATGGCAGGGGTTGCAGGATGATCTGGCAAAGCTTGAAACCTGGTCAGACACCTGGCAACTGGGCTTTAATGCCAAAAAGTGCAAGGTGCTGCATTTTGGGATGAAGAACCCAAGGAGGAGTTACCAGCTAGGGGAGTGCAGCTAGCCCAGACAGAGGAGGAGGAGAAGGATCTGGGTGTGCTCATTACAGGGTCAATGAACAACTCGGCACAATGTAGGAAGGCAGCTGCAAAGGCCAACAAAATGCTGGGTTGTATTGGAAGGGGATATCCTCGAGGAGGAGGAGGTGATTCTGCCACTGTATAGGTCGTTAGTCAGACCACACCTGAGTACTGCGCAGTACTGGCGTCCGTGATTCGAAGAGGGACATTAAGTTACTGGAGGGGGTGGTGCAGGTAACAAAGATGATCAAGGGACTGGGGGACTTATCATACCAGAGGAGGCTGAGGGAGTTGAACATGTACTCACTGGAGGAGAGGAGGGACGGGGGACATGATTGAAACCTTTAAGTACATGAAAGGAATAAACAAGATGGGTACAGAGGGGCTGTTCAAAGTAAGGGAGAGGAGGGGCACCAGGGGCCATGATATGAGACTGGAGCGAGGAAGGTAGGAAGGTTCAGGAGGGAGATGAGGAGACACTTTTTTACAGAGAGGGTGGTGGCTGGGTGGAATGCGTTACCTGCTGAAGTGGTATGCAGTAGAACAGTGGACTGCTTCAAACGAGGATGGGACAGGACAAGGGGGAGGGTTAATAAAGGGGAATGGTGGAAGGGAGGGGCAGCTGCAGAATAAGGGGTGCTAGCTGCACATTCAAGCAGACTTGATAAACCTCTAGGCCTTTATCTGCTGGCAAATTTCGTATGTTCGTATGTGACCGAGCAATTGTAGAAAGTGTCTGGCTCGACGAGATACTAGAGGATGAAAAGAGGAAGCCAGAATGATGAGGGATTGTACCCTTGAAAGAGGGAGAAATGCCCTTGCCTGGATAGTGTCTAGTTCCGCCCCTGTAAAAGTAAGAAGCTGGGCTGGCTCCAGAACAGGCTTTTCTAGGTTCAGAATGAATCCTAAGGAGTCCAGAAGCTTTTGAGTGACCTCTAGAGCTGACCTGACTTGGTCTGAGGACTGACCCATGATGAGCCAGTTGTCCAGGTATGGGAACAGGAGGATCACCTGTCTCCTGAGGAATGCCACCACTACTGCTAGACACTTGGTGAACACCCTTGGAGCAGATGTTAGGCCGAAAGGCATTGCTCTGAACTGGTAATGGCCTGAGATCAACTCGAACCTGAGGTACTTTCTGTGGGAATGTCTGATAGGTATGTGGAAGGAGGCATGTTTGAGATCCAGGGAGGCTAGCCAGTCTCCTGGTCTCAGAGAGGGAAGAATTATTCCCAGAGTCACCATCTTGAATTTTGGCTTTGTTGTATGTTTGTTCAGGTATCTTAGATCTAGGATGGGTCACCACTCCCCTGCCTTTTTTGGGGTAAGGAAGTATCTGGAATACATTCCTTTTCCCCTGTGACAAATAGGTACCTTCTCTACTGCCCGAAGAAGTAGGAGGAGACTTCTGCCTCTAGGGTCTTTGTCCCCAAGGGAGAGGAAGGACTGAAAGACTTTGCTCTCATTTTTGGGAACCTTTTGAAACTGAGAGCAAGTCCCTGGCTCACTACTCCAGGACCCATTTGTCTGAAGTAATAGACTTCCAGGCCTGGAAATAGTAAGCCAGCCTGCCCCCTACTGGAACTGGGGAGGCAACCCTGACCGACACCTCAGGGTGTCTGCTTGGCAGGGGGCTTAGACTGAGTGGATGATGGGGTCCTGGTCATCCCACGTCTGCCTCTTCCCCTAAAGAACCCCCTCTGCTGGAAAGAAGAGGAGGCCTGGGCTTGGTAAAAAGGCCTGTGAAAAGGCCTGCCCCTGCCAGCCCTAAATTGCTGCCTCTGAGGAGTGGCCTGCTTTTCTTTGGCTTCAGCACTCCTGTAGGTGGTTCTGTATTCGTCCATCTTTTTCATGTAAGCCTCTGTTTGCTCCCCAAACAGAGAATTACCAGTTACAGGAAAATCCATGGCCGTAGTCTGGGTATCCTGTGAAAGACTGGTACACCTAAGCCAAGCAAACCTCCTCATGGAGATAGATGTAGCCATGACCCTGGAATGAACATAATTCGAGTCTACAGCAGCATGGAATTGCACCTTGGATGCCTTAATACCATCTACAGCCACCTGCTCCAGCTCCCTGGCCAGCTGAGGAGGGGCATTCTTAGCCAGCTCCAGAACCATATCCCACATAGATTTCTGGTTATCTGGCTGTATATGTCATGTAATTTGATTGCCTGAGTCCCAAAGAGGATGCCAAGTACTGTTTGTTTGCCATGGCATCCACTTCCCTGGAATCCTTATCTGGGGGTGTTAGCCTTGTCACAGGCTGCAGCTTGCACTACCCCAATATGGCTGCAATGATTTGAAAGGAATTCCATCCAAGCACCTGACAAAGCATACCTGCTATCCATTCATTTGTCCACAAGAGGGATGGATGTGGGAAACTGCATAATTTTCTGTATCTGTTTCCCCAGGGATTTATGTAAAGGGATTGACACTCTCTTTGACTCTGGGACATCCTTCATTTCCACATAGTCAGGCTCCTCCTGATTCTGTTCAGCCTCTTCCATAGGAAGCTGAAGAGTCTCAGCCACTTTCTTGTAAAACAAGAAGTGGGTGGGTGGGGGACTCAGAAAGCCTGGCAGGAGAAACATTGGAAGGCCTGTCTGGGGAGATGTCAGGCTCAACTGGCTCATCTATGCCTTCAAACTCATCTTTATCATACTCTTCTTCCTCCCCCCAATCGCCCTCATAGAATTTTCAGGATCTATTTCAGAAGCAACTATTTCTGACCGAACCGATCGCCTTTGAACCGATGTCGGTTCGGTCAGAACCGGGCACAGCGACTGGACAATTATAATCGCTTTCGCAATCTCTTCAGCAGTCGAAACATGGGGAGTAGGATCTGAACCGGCTGACTTTGTGTTTCTTTACTGAAGGAACTGACTCCGCACAGTCAGCTCTCCTTTTGCCCGAAGAGGTATCGCCCAGGTCAGTGGGCACTTCCTCAGGTTCGGTCGCAACCGAACTGGGCTGGCCATCCAGGTCAACGGACTTCTCGGCCTCCCTTTCCTTTAGCCTACTTAAACGTTTTTCCAAAGTGACTTTGGGAAAGTTTTTAAAAATTTGGCAGTCTTCCTTGAGGTGGTCAAACCCCAGACAATACACGCAGACGAGGTGAGGATCAGCCTACCAAAGGCCTCCCCACACTCGGTACAGTGCTGAAACACAGTGGGAACAGTTTTCTTTTTTGGTTTCTCAGACATGCCGGATTCAAAAAGTTACCCTTCACAGCATTTAAGCCAGGCAACACACACTTATCGGTTCCAACCATGTCACAGGTCGGTTAAAAAAATCCCAGAAAATGTCGGATTTTTTTCAGGAACCGATAAGTACCGGAAACCACAAAAATGTCACACAAATATCACACAAAATTAACAGTTAAGGATTTGTTTCGGTTCCCAACCGGACCGACCGGGAGAGAACCGAAGAAAAAATATTTCTACTAAATAACTCACACTACCCACTAAGCTACACTTACTGTACCGTGACAGAAATTAGAATACCAAATAAAATAAGAAAGCGGTTGAATAAACCGACCGATTCAAACTTTTACCGAACTGAACTGAAGGAGAATTCTCCGGAGAGACTTCACAATTAGGCGGAGTAAAGAATCTGACGTTTACACTAAGGAGTACCAGGGACAGAGGTTTGAAAATTGAGCTCGAGCTCAATGTTCTATGCTTTGGCATAGAGTTAACCCTTTACTCTCCGGAGCAGTTCAAGTGCTGGGGCTAACTGCATATAGTCAGAATACAGCAAGACTTCATGTTGTTTGAATCACTTATTGCCTATCGGCCAAGTCATTAATGATGCTGAACCAACACCTGACACTTCTCCTGGGCCAGTGACTCATGCTGCTGCAAAGGGGAAACAAAGCCAAACTGTCCATGTTGTTCCAGAACTAAGGCCTTCCCCTCAGCAGGCCCAGAGTGACAGTGATGACTGTACGTCTGTCTCTGATGAGAGCGACTGTGATAATGCCTATTATCCCTCATATGAAATGAGTCAGTTGTTTCGAGGCAATCCTCTACAGAATCATGGGGATGAAGCTGGGCCTTCAGAACTGCCTAACCCCCCAGCTTCTTCCCTGGACCCAATGCCTCCTGAAAGTGAGGTGCAAAGTATCACATCTGAGGTTGCAAGCTCTCTGTGTCTTGTAGAACTGTTTGACTTGCCCAAAGAAGGGGTTGATGTTCTGAGTCTTCCTGGTGACACAGCAGAACTAACAGAGCCAAGAGAAAGAGAGGACAGTGCCCTTCCGTGAAACAAAGCTAAAGTGTGCTCAGGTGTCCTGAGGATGACCAGTCAGGGCATTCTGTAGAAAATCTTAATGAACAAAGTACTTTGGAAACAGAAGCTACTGAGCCCGAAGCTGCCGGTGCTGCCAACCTGAACTTCTCATCCAGTGCACAGACGCCCTTCCTGAAAGAAGAAAAGGAAGTGTCCAATGCCCATTACGACAAGCCAGTGCCAGGGTCTGTACCTTCCAGAAGGACTGGGCAACCTGTTAAGCCAGTGCTACATTTTAGTTATGATTCCCCTGGGAGGCCTGTGGACTTGCCTCTCAATGTGGTCCATAAAGGTGTTTACGTTTCCAAGAGCTCACTGCACAAACTGAGCTTGACTGCCATCTCCTGACTAATTGTCCTTCCCTCAGAACATGGTGTCCCTGTCCCATCTTGCCCAAGTTAGCTGATAGGGAAGGGCCCCCTTCTATATTGTTTACTGTACAAGAAGTTATAACGTGAAGTCATAGGTAACTGTTTATAGTATGTTTATCATAACAGAATCAGTATAGAGTGTATGAAACATGGATAAGTATTGTTAATGAAGATATGGTATAGTGAAATGTATAGTAATGTGATAAGTTTACGCTAACTGATGCATCAGATATTATTCCCATAGTATGCTAATGTCACGTATGTCTTGTATATATTTCTTCTTCAATATTTTGATGGTGTAGACTTGACGTGGACACCAAGTTTTTCCAGGCAGAAAAGGGTATAACCCCCTACAAGAAAAAATTACTCACCTTAGTAATGTTGTTTCTTCTAATGGAGTCTTGCTATATTATGACAATTGCAGTATGACCGCAGGTTAGAACTGCTCTGGAGGTGAAATAGTTAACTTTCCATGCAGGCATGGAATCTTGAGCACGAGCTCGGTTAAGGAAGCTCTGTCTGCTTTCTTTCAAACCCAAACCGTCAGATCTTTACGAGCTAAACTCACTAAGGCTCTGTGTGGGAGCTGTAAACCTACACTAGCCAACTGGCTACTAAATATAAGAACACATTTTTTGGTCCAAAACAAAGACTCAAGTCAGGAGACCCCAAAAATGAAAAACACAACACCCAGTCAACCCAAAAAAGGAGAGGTGAAAACAACAAGGTGGGCATCTACTAAGTGCCAACACTGGACTGCCCACCCACAGCCCAAAACAAGGTTCTGAGAGGGGCAGGCAGGGTGGGAGGTCATAATATAGCAAGACTCCATTAGAAGAAACAACATTACTAAGGTGAGTAATTTTTTCTTCAAACAACATGAAGTCTTGCTATATTATGACAATTGCAGACTATATAGTGAAACTTCCATGGAGGAGGGCAGAACCTACTTAGGGAATAGGCTCTGAAGGACAGCTGTGCCAAACCGAGCATCACTCCGAGCCTGGATGTCCAAGGAATAATGCTTGGTAAAAGTGTGAACTGTTTTCCAGGTAGCTGCTCGACATATCTCTAAAATAGGGATGTCTCTGGCAGCAGCCAGAGAAGCAGCTGTACCCCTGGTAGAGTGAGCCCTCAGGCCTGAGGGGGGATCCTTACCCAGCTTTTCATAACAGAATTGGATACAAGAGACAATCCACCTGGCAATGGGTCTTTTAGTGGCAGGTTTCCCCTTCCCAACCTCACCATAAGTGATGAACAGTTAGAGGGAGTCAAACCTGTGACCCTTGGTGCGTTCAATGTAGTAACTAAGGGCCCTTTTCACATCTAAGCTGTGCAGCCTCTTCTCACCAGAGGAGGAATGGTCAGTGAAGTAAACTGGGAGAGAAATAGATTGGTTAAGGTGGAAATCTGAAACCACCTTAGGCAGAAACTTTCTATTAGTCCGAAGGACTACCTTATCTCTGTGAAAGGAGATAAAGTCTGGCTCCACTGACAATGCTTGTAATTCACTTATGCGTCTGGCAGAGGTGATAGCTACCAGAAACACAGTTTTCCAAGTCAAGAACTTAAGCTCAGCTGAGGACAAGGACTCAAAGGGAGGTTGCAAGAGCTGAGCAATGCAAACATTGAGGTCCCAGGCAGGGGCAGGGTCCCTAAATGGAGGGTTGGTGTGAAGCAAACCTTTGAAAAACTTGGAAAACACAGGGTGAGATGAAAGAGGAGAGGGTTTACCTGCTAAAACAAAGGCAGAGACAGCTGCCAAATGTACCTTCAGGGTAGCTGGTCTCAGCCCCAAAGTGTTTAGATGGACCAAATAATCTAGAACTGTGGGTAGATCAGCAGTGTCTGGGGAAATATTCTTTCCAAGCACCATATGGAAAATCTTTTCCATTTGGAATTGTAAGTAGTTCCTGGTAGAAGGCTTCCAGAAGCCTGAGTATATCCATTACACCTGAGAGAGGTGTAGGCCAGCAAATCTAGCTCTTCAAGAACCAGGTCTTGAGATTGAGAGACTTGAGGTTCGGATACCAAACCCTTCCCTGGGCACAGGTTAACAGATTGTGATTCTTGGAAGGCACAGGGGAGGATGGACTGCTAAGGACAGGAGGAGAGGATACCAGGGTTGCTCTGGCCAATCGGGGCAATCAGAATGACCCTGCAGGATTGGGATCTGATTTTGACTAGTACTTTGAACAGAGAGGAAGGGGGGAAAGGCATAGAGAAACTTCCCTTCCCAACTGAGGGCTAAGGTGTCCAGAGGGACTGAGCCCAAGACTGGGGGCCTGCAGCAAAAGAGAGGAAGTTGATGATTGTCTGGAGCTGCAAAGAGATATATTTGCGGGGTGCCCCATTTGGCAAATACCATTCCCAGAACCAGGGGATCCAGGGACCACTCGTCATGGCCCTGAGAGATCCTGCTGAGAGCATCTGCCAGGACATTGTCTTTGCCTGGGAGGTGAACTGCCGTAAGGGAAGTGTTCAGGGAGTAGGCCAGAGACCACAACTTTGAGGCTTCGGTGCACAAGGCCGTAGACCGAGTGCCCCCGGTTGTTGATGTACCACATTGTAGTGATGTTGTCTGTTCTGACCTGTACAATTTTGTTTTGAACAGATTTGGAGAAAGCTTGAAGTTCTAGAAAAACTGCTCTGAGCTCCAACAGGTTGATGTGGAGCAGAGATTCCTGTGGGGACCACAGTCCCTGGGTAGTGAGGTCGCCCATGTGGGCCCCTCACCCCAAGAGGGATGCATCTGTAGTAAGAATTAATGAGTGAGGTTGAGTGACAAAGGGAACTCCTTGTTTCAGGTTGCTCTGATCCTGCCACCACTGTAGGGCTTGGATTAGGGTTCGAGTTACTGGGATCAACTTGGTAAGAGGATCCTTTCTTTGGGACCAAAAGGCCCTCAAATGGAACTGAATGTCCCACATCTGAAATCTTGCTCCTTGCACTACTGCTGTGGAAGCAGCCATGTGTCCCAGGAGCTGCAGAAATGCCTTGCTGGTCGAGAGACCTGCAGGGTGAATGAGGAGGCCAGGAGACTAGGGTGTTTGCCCTGTCTAAGGGGGGAGGCCCTGGCTTCCTGGGTGTTCAGTTCTGTGCCTATGAAGGTTAGGAGCTGGACAGGCTCCAGCACTGACTTTGGGAGATTCAGAAGGAAACCTAGGGAAGTAAGCAGTTGCTGAGTTATCTGGAGATGTAGGTTGACCTGGTCTGGGGATTGGCCTACTAAGAGCCAATCGTCCAGGTAAGGAAAGATGGCAATCTTTTGTCTTCTTAGGCAAGCTACTGCTACTGCCAGGCATTTGGTGAATACCCTTGGCGCCGAGGTGAGACCAAAGGGCATTGCTCTGAACTGGTAATGGCCTGAGGGCAGCTCGAACCTGAGGTACTTTCGGTGGGAGCTTCTGATGAGAATATGGAAATAGGCATCCTTGAGGTCCAGGGACGCTAGCCAGTCCCCTGGCCTTAGGGAGGGTAAAATGATCCCTAAAGTCACCATTTTGAACTTTGGTTTTAAAAGGTGCTTGTTCAGGTATCTGAGATCCAGGATGGGCCGCCATTCTCCTGTCTTTTTTGGGGTAAGGAAGTACCTGGAGTACAAACCTTTGCCCTGGTGTAGGGGTGGAACCCTTTCCATGGCTCTGAGAGTGAGGAGGGTAGAGACCTCCGACTCTAAAGCGAGTGCCTCTGATGGAGATGCAGGAGGAAAAGATCTGGCTCTCATCTTCGGAAATTTTTTGAAGCTGAGAACCAGTCCCTGGCTTACTACTTCCAGGACCCACTTGTCTGATGAGAGACTTCCAGTCCTGGACAAAGTAAGCAGCCTGCCCCCTACAGGTAGAGGAGAAGCGGCCTGGCTACCCCATCAGGGTGCCTGCTTGGCAGGGGCTTTGGGCTGAGGGGTAGAAGCAGGCCTGCTTGAACCCCGGCCTGCCCTCCTCTGAAGAATCCCTTTGAGCATAGGGAGGAAGAGGAGGCCTGAGCCTGGTAAAAAGGCCTATGAAAAGGCCTGCCCCTGCCCTTGGGAAGCTGCTTCTGAGGAGTGGCCTGCCTTTCCTTGGCCTGAGCACTCCTATAGGTGGTCCTGTATTCATCCATTTTCTTCATGTAATTCTCTGTCTGCTCCCCAAACAGAGAATTGCCAACCACAGGAAAATCCATAGCTTTAGACTGGGTATCCTGTGACAAGGTGGTGCATCTGAGCCAAGCCATTCTGTGAAGTGCCACAGACGTAGCCATGACTCTTGAAGATACATCATTAGAGTCCACCGCAGCATGAAATTGCACCTTTGATGCCTCAATACCATCCATAGCCACCTGTTCCAGCTCCCTGGCAAGCTGGTCAGGGACTTGTTTGGCTAGAGCCAGCACAGTATCCCATCTGGATTTCTGGTATCTGGCAGCATAAGCCATATAATTTGCTTGTCTGAGTCCCAAGGATGCTGCCATGTACTGTTTCTTTGCCATAGCATCAATCTTCCTGGAGTCCTTTTCAGGAGGTGTGAAGCTAGGGGAATGTTTGCCTGTCACAGGCTGTAGCCTGCACTACCCCCACATGGCTGTACTGCTGTGTAAGGAATTCCGTGTCAGAACCTGATAAAGTATACCTTCTGTCCATTCTTTTATCTATAGGAGGTATAGAATGAGGAGTTTTTAAAACTTTTACTGTCTGCTTCCTAAAAGATTTGTGAAGAGGAATAGACAGTCTCTTAGATTCTGGAATATCCATCATTTCTACATAATCAGGCTCTTCCTGGTCATCAACAGCTTCCTCAACAGGGAGCTGAAGAGTTTCAGCAACCTTTTTATAAAACATAAAATGAGAAGGGGACTCAGAAAGCCTTGGAGGAGAAACCCCTAAAGGTCTGTCTGGAGAGGTATCCGGTTCAATAGGAGCATCCAGATCCTCCAGACCATATTCACTCTCTCATACTCCTCTTCCCCCTCCCACGGTTCATAAAATTCCTCAAAATCATAATCCTGAACCGGTGGGACCGGTTGAACCGAACGTCTCCCAGATGGTGCCGGTTCAGGAACTGGGGAAAGAGACTGGACAATTTGGATTGCTTTAGCTATCTCTTGAGCTGTTGGGGAAAGAACTTTTTCCACAGCAGCAGCAGCAGACTTTCTAATCCTTTTTACAGGAACTGGCTCCTCGGAGCCAGCTCTACGTTTGCCCCAGGAAGTATCGCCCTGGTCAGAGGGCACTCCCTCCGGTTCGGTTGGCACCGAACCGGGCCGGCCATCCGGATCAGCGGACTTTTTGGCCTCCCTTTCCCTGAGCCTACCAACTCTCTTTTCCACAGTGGCAGCAGGGAAATTCTTACAAATCTGGCAGTCTGCATTGAGGTGGTCAAACCCCAGGCAATAAACACAGGTGGTGTGAGGGTCAGCCTTGGCAAAGGCTTCCCCACAGACACTACAGTGCTGAAACCCAGTGGGCCCGGTTTTTCTTTTGGGTTTCTCAGACATTATGCCAGCCTAACCAAACTTGCCCGTTTATGGCAATCCGCCAAGCAAGACTCTCCTATCGGTTCCCAACCGTGTCACGGGTCGTGAAAAAACTGTAATGAAATCCGTTTTTTTTAGAACCAATAAGAACCGGGAACCGCACACTAAAAAGGACTAGAGATTTTAAACACAACCTGATCGGTTCAAACCGAACCGATAAATATTTTACAAGTTCCACACAGAATTTTGTATGTAAAACTATCTATTACTTACATTACCACAGACAGAGCTTGAACCGAACGGTTGCGGTTAATTTCAGACGAAAACTGAGTTTTTTTACACTTTAAAACCACGAAAATGAACCGAGCAAAAGGAGAAATCTCCGGAGCGACTGTTCAGTGAGGCGGGGTAAAGAATCTGACGGTTTGGGTTTGAAAGAAAGCAGACAGAGCTTCCTTAACCGAGCTCGAGCTCAAGATTCCGTGCCTGCATGGAAAGTTAACTATTTTACCTCCGGAGCAGTTGTAACCTGCAGTCATACTGCAATTGTCATAATATAGCAAGACTTCATGTTGTTTGAAATAGGGGTTCCCGAAAGTCTTCCTTGGGCGTGCCTAAATGCCCACTGCCAGGCTGGTATCCTGTGTCTTAGCGTTTTAAAAGTGTTTGCATGCGAGCGCCCTGTTAGCCTCCATGCCTGTCTCTTTAAGAGCTGCCTATAACATGGTGCTTATTTAATGTGGGAAGGGGCTGAGTGTTTCTATGTTCGAGTCCCGCCCGCGCTACCAGATATTAGCTTAGTTCTGCCATCGCTATTTGCGCAGAGGGAGCTTTGTTAGAAGCCGTCCTTATTTACAAATTATCTACTGTAATAATAATGATATTGTAGTTTGTCTAACCTGCCTTCTTTACAGCATGGAAAGTTCTGTTTATCACCACCATCTTGGTCCTGGACTGCCAGAATGGGCCAATCAGTACCTTGGGGACCCTAAAATTGAGTCTGTCCCCAGGGGTCTTGTGGGAGTGAATTTCTGTAGGAATTGTAGTTTTGAGACTTTGGCACCTAAATGTACCTGGAGGGGGAGCTCTTGCTTTGACAGACAGATGAATCAATGAATCGAACCTTTTGGACCAAAGTGAAATTCCCAAGCTGCCTGCTGCAGTGAGTCAATCTGGAGTTAGAGTTTGGAGAGTAAACAGCTCGAGTGATTCGAGCAGCAGCTCCTGCGTAGTTCACACAGGAGATTGGTGGAAAGGCTGAGTTTGGCCTGCCTCTCTACCTGCTGTCCCTCGAGAGGGAATCCTTTGAAAGGCTTAGTAATCGGACTGTATCCGAATCGGAGTGTGACAGCCACTGAAGAGTGACCAGATTTAAACCTGAAGAAGACCGAAGATTTGCCGTAGGAGATCGGCCTGTCAGGAGATCCATTCACCACAGAACTCCCGGTTTTGCTCAGAGACACTGATATTGCAACTGGACTGCTATCCGCTTGGTAGTATGGTGATTGCTTTACTATAAATGTGCTGTAACTTGCTAGTGGGTAACGATTTGGTTTCCCACTGTTTAATTGTGCCTTGCTTGCTGGATGCTGCATCCAGCACCTACTGGACTGAATCCGCATTCATCTCCAATTGGTCTGGGCCTCCACACTTTGGCCCAGCCTGCTACTCACACCACAGAGACGACCATCGACGAGAGACCTGCCTAGGGATCAGCCCCCTGCTCAACATCACGAACACAGTGAATCGTGTCGGCCCTGCTTCTCCTGGCAAACCAGCAAGTCATCCTGCAGTCTCCATTTCATCCATCCTGTGTCCTGTACTGGGTAGCGTGAGTAAACACCAGGGTAGCTCCCTGCAACAACAGCTCAATCAAAGTGTGTCATCTGATTTAATTGTTTTGCCTAATCTTCACGAACTGAGCCTCCTGGCTTTGGATTACAAATTATGTGTGGTTGTACATGCCTTTTCTTTTCATCACAGTGCCCCCACCAGCTGCAACGCCAGACTACTCTGGGCAACGTTCCAGGCTAGCCCACCTTACTTCCAACTGGGTACCCAGAGCGTGTGACTGTACAGGGACTAAAAGTGCATGCATAATTGCCTGACTAGATCAGTTTTAGAATCAATCAACCTGATTACGCCCCTCCCTTGTTCAATTCCCCTGAATAAATCAGATCTAACTCTTTTTGCATTTAATCTGACTGTGGTTCCAGTTTGTACCAAAAGCACTGTACTGTTGTTATTTGCTGTGCCTAACCTTGTTTTACAGGGGGTCGCCAGGGTCAAACTGGTGGAACCAGCCCTGGTGGAAAGTGCAAACAGTGTGGGAATTTGTATGCTGAATAGGGGCTACTGTGAAAGTGTTTGTTGCATATTGTCTAGGCCACTAGAGCGGAAAGAGGAGGGTTACAGTGTCCCGGAGGGCTGTACCCAGGTTAGTCTTGTTACTAACAACCCTGTCCTCCGGTTGGAGGCCCCCGTTTCAGTACCCAGGCCCCTTAACCTGGAACTAGCCAAGCAAGCAGGGGTAGTAGCCCTTGGGATAGCACCACCTAGGGGTTACATTAGCACTTATACACAGTTGGTGGTTAAGCCTGGATAAGAATAGTAAAGTTTTGGGTTTTTTTTTTTGTTAACGATTAGACTAGCAACCGAGGAAAAAACTGAGAGAAAACTTTTTGTTTTTTTAAACCAAAAACCTACTGGTCCCAAAACACACAACAGAAAACTTCAACTTTACCTCAAGAAAAGTAAATAAATGTCATCGGTTTCCTCCCAGTTGCAAGAAACCGATCAGAAACGGAAAAACTTACCAAACTGAATGAAACCTAGTCTAGTCTAACCTGTAACCGAAGGACAGCGGTTTGAAAATAAAAATATTATAAATGGTGGTTAGAAAAACCGACAAACCTGCAATTAAATCGAAGGAGCTGAGGAGAAATCTCCAAGGCGCTTCACAGGCAGGTGGAGTAAAGAATCTAGCAGTTACATAGAATGTACCAGGGACAGTAGTGGTTTGAAAACTGATCTCGAGCCTATTGAACGTTCCACTATTAGCCTATAGACTTTTAACTCTCTCATCTCCGGGGCAGTTCAACTGGAAGGGCTAACTGCATAGGTCAGAATACAGTAAGACTTCCTGGGGTTTGAAAGAACAGTTACGTAAGAACTTACTGTAGCAGTAGATCTTTAAGAGGATCTCAGTCATCAGGTCATACCACAAGAACTTCACCACTGGTGAAGCAGGATCCACACAGAAGATTTTCAGCAGTACAACTGGGGCCGCCCACACCGCCGACATCCCTCTACATCACCAACCCCATAAAGGCGTAAGCAGACCCGCTCCCCCCTCAGTTCTTTCCCCCGCAGACAAAGGGAGCATAGCTCTAGCCTGGGGGACCAAGGAGGGAGAGAGAGAGGTGCCTAGACCTATATGAAAGGCTGGATACACCAGACACCCAGTTCCTAGACAAGAGCTCCAAGAAGGAGGATGGCGGGAGGGAAAGCAGACCTGATGACCGAGATCCCCTCAAAGATCTATTGTTACGGTAAGTTCTTACGTATCTGTTCTATCTTCTTCAGAGGTATCTCAATCATCAGGTCACACTACAGGAACAAGTCCCAAGCAGTTACAGGTGCA
The DNA here is from genome assembly GCA_016271365.2 of Neoceratodus forsteri. Lineage (NCBI taxonomy): Eukaryota > Metazoa > Chordata > Ceratodontiformes > Ceratodontidae > Neoceratodus > Neoceratodus forsteri. The sequence goes on from CM057456.1 coordinate 613,543,270, forward strand.
AACAGACAGTCTGGGAGGAGGGTTCACCATAAACTTAAGACAGGAGGCCCTGCAGCACAGCCCTGCCAAAACCTGCACGGGCTCTTGAGGCAATGTCCAGACTATAGTGCTTGGTGAAAGTATGGATGGTAATAATGTCAGAGGCTAAACTGAACATAGTAGCAATTAGTGAGACGTGGTTTACCAGTAACCACACTTGGGAGACTTCAGTACCTAGCTATGTATTGTTCAGAAGAGACCGAGGTGCAAAAAGGGGGGAGAGGAGTAGCCCTGTATGTCAATGAAAATATCAAAGCTACAGAAATTCAGAATACACATAAGGAGCCAGAAGAACTGTAGGTCACCTTGGAAACAGGAAATAGGACAGCCATAAGAACTGGGGTTGTCTACAGGCCCCCAGACCAGGGGGAGGACATAGACACATTACTGTTAGAAGATATACAAAACATGACAGCTAAAGGGGAGGTTCTGATAATGGGAGACTTCAACATGCCGGATACAGATTGATCAATACCAGCAGGAACATCTGCCAGAACTAGACACATAGTGGATTCCCTGCAGGGGGAGGGCCTCAAACAACTGGTACAGCAACCCACAAGAGACAGGGCTATCCTAGATCTAGTACTGACTAACAGGGAAGGGATCACAGATCTCCAGGTAGAAGGTCACCTGAGGGCCAGTGACCATCACATGGTATGGTTCAATTTAGCTACTACATCTAAATCATCCCATTCCAAGAGCAAAAATATGGGACTTCAGAGGGCTGACTTTGATAAGATGGCCAACAGAGGTAAGCTAGCCCTGGCAAAAAGAAACACAGGTGAGGGGTACAGGCAAAGTGGGCAAGCATTAAGGATGCAATACTTGGAAGCAACATCCCATTGTGTTAGACAGAAAAGGAAGTGCAAAGAAGAAGGAAACCACTTTGGTTCTCAAATACAGTAGCAGAAAAGGTCAGAGCCAAAAGACTGGCCTTCAGGAAATATAAGGAACACAGCGGGATGAAGATAGAGGCCACCAAACTGCCCTAAGGAAGTAGGGAAGGGTAAGGCAGGCAAAGTCCCAAACTGAGGAAACACTAGCACAAACAGTAAAAGAAGGTGACAAGACTTTCTATAGATACATTAGTGAAAGGAGAAAGTCCAGAGGGGGTATTGCTAAGCTTAATGGAGAAAAGGGAGCATGTGAGGAGGAGGACCCTGTAAAGGCATCTATCCTAAATAGATACTTTTGCTCAGTATTTACTGAAGAGAAGGTAGGGCAGGGCCCACATCTCAGCATCATGGACACAGGGGGGAAGGAGGTGAGCACTACTCCCTTCACAAAAGAAAGGGTCCTACAAGAGCTTGCTAAGCTCAGGGTGGATAAGGCAATGGGACCTGATGGCATACATCCCAGGGTACTTAAGGAGCTAAAGATGGAACTAGCAGAGATTATAACAGAACTGTTCAGTGAGTCTCTGAGCACAGGAGAGGTCCCAGAAGACTGGAGAAGGGCTCATGTGATCCCACTCCACAAGAGTGGTAGCAGGGAGGAGGCAGGGAACTACAGACCAGTCAGTCTTACCTCAGTAGTGGGGCAAGATTATGGAGGCACTCCTTAAGGAAAGGATAGTGCAACACCTGGAATCCATAGGGGCACAGGATCCAAGACAGCATGGGTTTACAAAAGGAAGGTCCTGTCAAACTAATCTCATAGATTTCTTTGACTGGGTAACCAGAGTGGTGGACCAAGGGAGAGCAGTTGATGTCGCCTACCTTGACTTCAGCAAAGCTTTGACACTGTTCCACATAGAAGATTGATAATAAGCTGGGTAGGCTCGGGGTGGGGCAGAAGTTGGTCAACTGGGTGGCAAACTGGTTGACTGGGCAGAAAACAGAGAGTGGTGGTAAATGGTATACAGTCAGAAGAGATGCAAGTCACAGTGGGTACCCTAGATCAGTCCTGGGGCCAGTCCTCTTCAACATCTTCATTAGTGACCTTGCAGATGGACTAGAGGGTAAGACTTATCTGTTTGCAGATGACACCAAGATCTGCAACAGAGTAGATGATCCAGATGGGGTGGGCAGAATGAGAAGAGATCTGGATAAACTAGCAAAATGGTCAGAAGGGTGGTAACTGGGATTTAATGCAAAGAAGTGCAAAATCATGCACATAGGGAAGAGAAACCCTGAATCCACCTATAGGCTGGGAGGGGAGTTGCTAGCAGTCACAAAGGAAGAAAGAGACTTGGGCATCATCATCACTGATGACCTGAAATCATCCAAGCAGACCCCAAAGCAGTAGGTAAGGCTAGGGGGTGTTAGTGTATTAGCAGGGTATCACAAGTCGTAAGAGGGAGGTAATAATCCCTCTTTACAAGACACTGGTTAGGCCCCATCTGGAGTACTGCGTGCAGTATTGGAGGCCACACCTTCACAAGGACATTAACCAAATTGAGGCAGTCCAGAGAAGGGCAACCAAAATGGTGCAGGGACTGCATCAGAAGACATATGAGGACAGATTAACAGAGCTCAATATGTATACCCTTGAGCTAAGGAGGGAGAGAGGCGATATGATCGAGGCATTCAAACAGCTTAAGGGCATTAACAAGGTGAAAGAGTCTAGCATGTTTAAATATAAGAAAAATAGCAGGACGAGAGCACACAGCATGAGATTTGAGGGGGGCCGATTAAGGGAGAATGTGAGGAAATTCTTTTTCACAGAAAGGGTGGTGGATACATGGAATGGCTTACCACAAGAAGTGGTGGCTATGAATACAGTGCAGGGCTTCAAACAGGCATGGGATAGGCATAAGGGAGCAATACAAATGAGTATGAATAGAAAGGCCACCGACAGAGCAAAGGCCGATGGCACATTTATAAGGTAGAAAAGGAAATGGGCAGACTGGATGGGCCTTGCGGTCCTTATCTGCCGTCAACTTCTATGTTTCTATGTTACTCCAGGTGGCAGCCACACAGACATCAGTGGTTGAGACCCCTCGGAAACAAGCCACAGAGGTAGCCATGCCTCTTGTAGACTGAGCCTTTACAGCTCCAGGCAATTATTTGCCATACTTGTTGTAGCAGAACACAATGCAATTTGCCAACAATTTGGATGAATATTGCTTAGAACCTGAAGTGTCCCCTCTACTGGGGGCTAAGGAAACAAACAACTGCTTTGACTTTCTATATTCATTGGTGCAAAGCAGGTGAGTACTTCAAAGTTCTGCATACATCTAATGTATGGAGCAGTGCGTCCCCTGGATTGGCATGCTCAGGAAAATAAACAGGAAGGTGGACAGATTGGTTCAGTGTAAACTCAGAAACCACCATAGAATTTGTGTGTCTTTGTGAAAAATCAAAGAAGGCTCTTCGCACAAGAGGGCCTGAATCTCTGACATTCTTTGAGCAGAAGTAATGGCAACTAAAAATAACACTTTCCAAGACAGAAAGGGTAACTTGCAAGTTGCAACTGGCTCAAAAGGAGACATGGTCAATTTCTCCAAAACAAAATTTAAATCCCAAGCCGGGATGTGAGAATGGACTGGGGGATTTAGATGCAGGATGCCCCTTAAAAATGTATGGGAGACATACACCTGAACAATCGTGCAGTCACCCATGGACTCATGAAAGGCAGAAATAGACGAAAGGTGCCCCTACAGGGACGAGTACTGGAGATCTGAGTCAGACAGAGAGATCAGGTAGTCCAGAATGTGGCTCACGGGACAGGTGAAAGGGTCCAGGTTATGTTTGGCAGCCCAGATGGCAAATCGCTTCCACTTCATGGCACATGTGGCTCGAGTGGAAGGCTTCCGGGTGGCCACCAGGACATCCACCACTCTGTTAGAGGCCCCGAATCTAGCGATGGCTATGTTCTCAGGAGCCAAGTATGCAGATGGAGGGACCTGAGGTTGGGATGGACCAGGGTACCCTGATCCTGGGTCAGCAGGTTCCTGCAGAGGGGGAGAGGGATCAGAGGTTCCTCCCCCAGCTACTGAAGAAGAGGAAATGACTTCTGACGAGACCAGAATGGAGCTACCAGAATCATGCTGGCCCCCTCCATCTGCAGTTTGATTAGTACCATCTGAATGAGAGGAAACGGAGGGAAGGCATAGAGGAACCTCCTGCTCCAGGAGAGGAACAATGCGTCTCACCAGAAAACTCCAGGCCTTGGACCTAGCGAGCAGATATTGAGCAGTTTTGCATTGAGTGGGGACGCAAAGAGGTCCAATTCTGGATGACCCCACCTCTCGAACAACTATTCTGCGATGGACGAAAGAAGTTCCCATTCGTGCATGCTTGACTGAGTCTAGCTGAGGCTGTCCACCAGAGTGTTTAACATGCCTGGAACATGGACCGCCAAGAGTGTCAGACCGTGGTCCAGTGCCCAGTACCACACTCTCATGGCGTCCCTGCATAGGGGGTACAAATGAGTTCCCCCCCAACTTGTTGATGTACTACACTGAGATTGTCCGATTGCACCAGCAGCTGACACGGAGCAAGGTGTTCCTGAAAAGCCTACATGGCATACAGAACTTCCCTCATCTCCAGGACATTGCTATGCAGGGAGGTTTCCATCTGGGACCAACAGCCCTGGGTTTGGAAGGGACCCAGGTGTACTCCCCAGCCCAGACTGGACGCATCCATGGTGAAGATCTGCTGCAGGGAGGAGATCTGGAATGGGACACTGTGAAGCAGGTTCCAGAGGTCCATCTACCACTGCAGTACCTTGTGACTGTAGAACAGAGCTGGACAGGATGATCCAACTCGTGCGTGTGCTGATCCCATTGAACCCAAAGGGTACACTGGAGAATGCACATATGAAGTCTGGCCAGTGGAACAGGGGGTATGGCAGCTGCCATCAGGCCCAGCAATCTCAGGTACACCCTGGCTGGAATGTAACAGCTTTGAGCAACTTCCTGAGCTTGGGATACAAGGTACTCTGCCTGTTTTGGGGCAGAAAGATGTTTCCCTGCGCCAAGTTCAGAACCACCCCTATATACTGCAACCTTTGGGACATTACCAGAACCAACTTGGGCAGATTTTGTTTTTGTAAAATTTTTTTATTGAGAATGTGGATATGCTTACAATACAGTCAGATTACGAACAATGTTAGGTATACAGTACTGACATAGCCAATAATTTGTTACAATTCTAGAGAGACTACAGATAATACATTAGGACTGCAGTATGCAGAGTAGAGAACCATCATTTATATAGATGGTCTTATACCCTTATAAAGGAGTTACTCAAGGTTCTTAGCAGCCCTGCTCCCTACCATTCTATTACACCATCAGTCTCATAATCCCACCCCCCCCCATACATACTAGACTTTAGACATACTAGACTGCCTGGGCTTCAGTTCGGGATAAGATCAACCTCCACTGCGGATAACCAGGGGCTCCAGACTTCCCAGAACTGAGATAACTTGCTCTGGGCATTTTGCACCTATCTAGTGACTGATGGTGGGGTTGGTGACATCCACAATTGCGCAATAGTTCTCCTGGCATTAATAAGTGCAATAGACCACAGGGGGTTAGACACCCTACAACCAGGGTGGGATGGGTCTGCCCCAAGTAACAATTCCATGGGGGATTTAGATGGACTATAACCCAGGACGGTAGTCATATACTATGTATTAGGTGCCAGAAGGGAGCCACTTTAGGGCAGGTAAGTGCCAGGTGAAGAAAGTCCACCTTGTCAATTGCACATTTAGGGCATAGGTGCGATTTGTTAGCATCCAACTCATGCAGCCACAAGGGGGTTGCATATGCCCTATGCAGAAGGTATAGCTGAATTTGCCACAGCTTGTTACTGCATGAGCACTGCAGGTAGTGGGTGCAAGCCAAAGACCATGCCTTCCAGTCTATAGGGAAGTGAAGGTCTTCACTCCATTTTTTCCGGCTGGGGTTTCGCTTGGGAGGGAGGGAGGGAAATGGAAATTACGTACTTACCGTAATTATTGTCTTCCTGGACAGTCTCCATCACTCATTCACACTAGTGGGACAGCACCGGAGGCGCTAGGACCAAGCGGGAGCCAAAAATTTTCTGAAGGGTCGGTGCCGAGGTAGGACTGCACATGTGCGGCACCGTTGAGACTGACTCGCGCCCGTGTAGGCTATCTCGGCGTCGACCCTCCAACCACCTCAGTACCTTTTCGACCGAGGAGGTGCAGCGTAACTAATGAGAATAATTAATTCTGAGTTTCTGGGCCTGGGAAGGCCCAGAAGGCCTTTGGAAGAAAGGTCAAAGAACAATGTCTTCACAGTCCGAACCATAGGGCCATGAAGACCAGGAAAGAAAAACGAGTGAACCCAGGGGATGGTGGGCGGGCATGTGAATGAGTGATGGAGACTGTCCAAGAAGATCAGTAATTATGGTAAGTACGTAATTTCCATATCTTCCTGGACTAAGTCTCCATCACTCATTCACACTAGTGGGAGAGTACCGAGCTAAAACCAACAACCCTGAGTAGGGTGGCAGGAGATAGGGTTCACCCAGAAAGGACGGCCAAGGACTGTCCTGTTAATAAAAAGAGCCGTCTTGTAAACAGCATCCAGAACATGATGCTTACAAGATAAGCGCTCGAGTTGTAACTCACCACTTTGCAGATGACTGCAATGGGCACAAAATTAAACTCTGCCAGGAAGCCGCAACCACTCAGAGAGCGGCGAGAACCTGGACTCACAATTTGGTATAGGACCAAAATTAACAGTGTCAAAAACATGTACTAAGCTAATGTAAAAGGACCTCAGGAACTGTAAGAGCCGGAGGTAAAGTCTACTGGTTCAGGGTAGACCGAAAAGCACAGACAAAACCCCCACTACCAAGTATGGTTGACCTGCAAACAACAAGTCCAGGAGCACTTGAACCCCTTACTTGGTGAGCAAAAGAAGGTCCAGGTGGGGTTAGCCCATCAAGGAGAATGGTTTTCACTTAGTCACTGAAACCTTCCTGATGGATGGCGAAGCACAACTTAGAAACCTCTTGTGATGGTCTAGTAGAATCAGATCCTAGTCACTGCATACTCCAAAAAGGAATCATCCTGCCCCTGTGTGTATAACTGTAGTAGCAGTCTCTGAACTCAGGGAAGAAAGGAAAAAGTGTACAGGAGGATGTGTCCACTGTGGAAAAAAACATTCCGATAGAAAAAAAAAAAAAACGGGCTGGATTTGTAAGGCAAATAGAGGCAGATGTGCGTCGAGGAGGGACACAGCAGGACCAAGCTAGGGCTAACCCATTCATTGAAGTGACCGAATAGCGGCAGAAGTGGCTCAATGCGGTGAGGCACTACTTACTCCGGCCTCCCTGAAAGGAGTAGGAGGACTATAGTTTGCTTTGTTGAAAAAATAAAATTACAGCTCCGTCACGCAGTCGGAGAGGATAGCTTCGTGTGCAACTGGCTCAGAACCAATGCGCAGGAATTGAAGGTTTGAATATTTGAGAAGCTATCTCAGAAAAAGATCTACTTGACCTATGATCAAGAAAGGAGCATGTCGTCTGTTAAGTTGAAGCAAGCATGGAATTAGGAATCTAAGTACCAAAACACTGAAGAGTCACTTCTGTTGCTGCAAAGCTCTGATCAAGAGAAGAAAGCCTGATAAAAAAAGAGGGACTAACAGACTGGATAGATGCCTAGGTTTTGGAAATATCTCAGAATAAGAGAAATCTCTCTAGAGAAAAGAGGTGAGCCATACCACCGCTGGATCGGACTGCCCCTAGAGGTAGAAGAAATCAGGTACTCTTTACCGAAGTTTAGAGATGACCGCCTCAGGGTTGAGGCGGAACCTGACCAGATTCAAAGTGTGGTATCGGAAAAATCCGACAAGACATGTGCTGTGAAAATTCTAACCTTTTTTTTTTTTTTTTTTATCATCATTAGTCCGAGCCTGACAAGGTTGCAGGCTGCTATTTGGCAAGGATTGCCAGATACAGAAATGACAAGGATGTCATCCCTCTGAGGAGCAGGAGGAGCCTGAGGATCCATAACTGAACTCTTGACTGGACTAATAATAATAGCTAGACAGATGTTAACCACCTGTGCGGAAGCAGCCACCAGAGGGGCAGCATCAGAAGGGGGCTGTATACCCCTATCAAAGGAGAGGAAGAGTCTGCGTCTCCCTACCACTGAATTAGAATGTTCCACAGAGTGTAATTGTCTTGATGACTGAAAGAGTCTAGACGCAGAGGTGTATGGTTCATGGATGCAGTCTGAACACTATGATGGACCCCATTACTGAGGAAATACTGAAAAGAGCTTCCATCATGGACTCTGATGATAGAGAGGGCGTGTCCTTCAGTATATAAAATGAGTCATCCACTGTATCACTGACCAGAAGGACAGGGAGAGAGTCATCTAGATGCCCTTCTACCATAGAAGGACCCCAAAGAGAGGTCTAGGTCAGAGCCACTAGAGACTCCGCCACCAGGAAGGGTGTCAAGGAGCTTGGCACCACGTAGGGAGCTGAGAAAGTGCTGAGCAGAATGAGAGATTCCGCTGGCAGAACAGAACAGAAGAGTCCCATCAGCGGAAAACCGCTGGATGACACAAGACCCAATGCAGACAGCAACCCACTAAGATGTGTGGAAAAAATAATCCGCAGAACAGGACTTCATTCTGCGGAAACATCATGCCACAAGTCCCACGGAAGAAGAGGTCTACAAACGGAGATCTGTCCCTAGTTCTATCGGATGGCACCAACTGGCACTCCTGCAGCACCAGCATCACTCGTGGCACAGAAGGGCACCAAGCACTACCTATGCCAACCTGGGAGACACCCGAGGGCACCCACAGCGGAACCCGCAGGTATCCTCAACACCCATGGCAGCAGTGGCACACAAGGGCGCCCCCGATGCCCATGGCACCCATGGTTCCATGGCACCCAAGAAACCCATGGCAGCATGGCACCCGAGGGCACCCATGGCAGCAATGTCACCCGAGGGCACCCATGGCATCCAAGGTACCATGGTACCCGTGACACCCATGGACTCATGGAACCCATGACACCCATGGACTCATGGCACCAAAGATACCCATGGCACCCATGCCACTCGTGGAGGCCAAGCACCACCCACGGGTACCAGGTGCCACCCACAGGTGCCCGGCGCCACCAACGGGTACCAGGTGCCACCCACAGGTGCCCGGCACCACCCATGGGTGCCCAGCACCACCTGCAGCACCCATGGGGGCCCGGCACTGCCTGTGGCACCCATGGGTGCACGGCACCACCCACGGGTGCCTGCACCACCTGCGGGCATCCACGGCACAGTGAGACACCCACAGCACCACTAGTGGCACTGGCAATGAAGGCAACAATGGCAGCACCCACGGTGCTGCACAGAGCCCACGGCACCGAGCGTGCTGCCGAGCCATGGTGCCGATCCACGGCGCCGACTCAAACACCAGCGGCACTGCCTATGGCACCGATGCCAAATCAGTGGCCATGGTGCCGAACCTGTGGTGCCACCAAGGCGCCGGGCACGGCGCCAGGAAAAACACCTTGGAAAAGCCAATGGAGAAGATGGGGAGAAGGAAAAAGGTGGTGCCCATGCCAGCCCCAGCATGGAAAAAGAAGAGGGGGTAGGCACGAGGGGTCGACATGATGGTGAAGGCACCAAGAGGGCACCACGCTCATCCTGATCCAATTGACCCAGCTCCGGTCCAACAGCTCCGAGGCCCAGAGGCCCCAAAAACAGGAACACAACCAGGAAAAAAGGAAAGTCAAACCCCCTGCTCCACAGGAGCGGCCCAGAGGTGAAACAGCTCACCGGAACTCCAATGAGGACAGAGATGGAGTCCGGAGTTGAGAATGCGGCCATTAGGAGCGGGGCCAAGGGGAACCCACAACAGTCAGTCCAGGCCTATCGACCCTTCCGATGAACAATCCTTGTGCAGACATACCAAAGGGCAACCTCAAGCAGCACCGATTCTTCTTCCCCAAGCGAGGAAGAAGAGCTTGAAGCTAAGTGGAGCCGGATCCCCGGAACTGCTAGATTTGTGCTTCAGTGGACTGCCCCCCCCTCCCCCCACCGAGCACAGAACTGTCCATAGTCAGACCCTCCCCCGTTACTTAAGGGTGGCGGACCGGGCACAGTCCCTCTGCTATAAGAACTTTCAAACGAAGTCTTCCTACCGTCACCGCTACCGTCTAAGGACGACTCCGTTGATGGCAGGAAAGAATTTCTTTTTCTTAATAATCTTCTTTTCTTGTCCGTAAAATAAGAAATCACTACTAAACAGTTAAATTAAACAGTTAAACACTAAAAGCTGCTGTTGTATAGACAAAGACTGACTCCAGCAGACAAGCGACGTCGACATCCAAGCACACTCGACAGCGGGAGAAAGGGAACTGAGGCGGTTGGAGGTCGACGCCGAGATAGCCTACACAGGCACAAGTCAGTCTCGCAGTGCTGCACATGCGTGGTCCTACCTCAGTGCCGAACCTTCAGAAAATCTTTGGCTCCCGCTTGGTCCTAGTGCCTCCAGTGCTATCCCACTAGTGTGAATAAGTGATGGAGACTTAATCCAGGAAGGTCTATGGAGCATATGATAATAAATAGACATGGGTTTACTTCCAGGTTGGGGGTGAAACAACTCTTCTTCTATAGGGGAAGGGTCAGCCCACCCGTTTGCATCCGTGAGTGTAGTTCCACACCACTGGCAGTTTGTCAGGTATAAGAAGAAGTCCTCCACAGGAATGTTCCACTCAGTAGAGAGTTGTGCAAAGCTCTTTATCAGGCCCCCATCATACAGCTGGTTAACCAGTAAGAGACCCTTCTGCCTCCATACCCATAACCGCTGGACCATTATTGTGGTGCAGCTTCCTCCAGACTTCATGAAGTGGAGTAAACTGAGATTTGGAGAGTTACCCTCCATATGTCCCACTCTTTTATGCGTCCACATCCAGGCGTGCGGAGTAATCGCAGCAAAAGGGTTGCTCAAAAGCACCTCCCCCAGGTCTTGCAAACACTCAACTAGTGTATCATTTCAAAGGTTACCCTGTAACATATCCTCCTCTAGGCCTATCCATGGGCAGTCAGACCCTGAATTTCCAGTGGGGAGAAAGGCCAATTGGGCAGTCCAATAATAAGTTTTGAAATTTGGTAACCCTGCTTCTCCCTCCCCTGGCACTTTCTGCAATATGGCTCTTGGAATTTTGGCTCGAACCCCTTGCCATAAAAATTTGTGTGTAAGTGCATCTAGTTGTTTAAAGTGAGTCTGGGGTACTCTGATAGGAAGGGCCTGATATAAGTATAGGACCTTTGGCAATGTTGTCATTTTTATGACCCCCACTCTCCCCAACAGGGAGCTGGGCAAAGTAGCCCATCTCTCACAGTCTTCTACAATCCCAGCCAATAAGGACTTCAAATTCAACTTACATAAGGCCCCTACTGATGCAGAGATCATTACCCCCAGGTACCATAACTTATGTACCAATTGGAGACCACCCAGCTGGGCAATCATCTGTGCACGATTTAAAGAGCCCACTGGCATCAACTCACTCTTGGACCAATTGACCTTGTGCCCCGATATGGCATCAAATGACTGCATTAGCTTATAGACTTCAGGTAAGTCCTCATCAGGGATTTGCAGATATAGTAATTGATCATCCGCATACAGTACATAGCAATTTTGTGTTCTCGCCCCCCCCCGAAACCTCTTATCCCCATATGTGCCCTTAGAGCTGCCCCCAGAGGTTCCAACAATAACATATACAACAGTGGGGACAGAAGACAACCCTGGCGTGTGCCCCTGCCTAATTTAAAGGGGGGTAGATAGCTCTCCATTGACCAATACTTGTGCCAAAGGGCCTTGGTATAGGGCTCGGACCCAAGATCGGAAGGACAGACCTACTCCCAATCTACCCAAGGTATTAAACAGATACCCCCATTCCACACGGTCAAAAGCTTTCTCAGCATTGAGAGCCACAACCACAGCCCCATGAGATCTTTAAGTGCGGGCCCACCTAAGTATGATATTGAGTGTATGGCTAATGTTATGCTTCCCCATATGACCTTTCACAAAGCCAGATTAGTCCAGGTGTATAATACCTGGGAGTACCGCCTCTGAATGAGATGCAAGGGCTTTTGCCACAATTTTATAGTCCGCCATGAGCAGTGAAATTGACCTGTAGGAGGCGCACTTATTAGCATCTTTACCCGGTTTTGGCAATACTGTGATTGCTGCAGACCGTGTGGATGGGAGTAACTCATCTTTTAACAGACCTTCCTCCACCGCATCAAACAAGGGGTCCAAAAGCTGGTTCTCAAAGGCCTTATAAAAGTGAATCGGGAGGCCGTCAGGCCCTGGGGTCTTTCCACTTTTTAGAGACCTCATGGCCACCCTGATCTCCTGTTTAGTCAAAGGCTCATCCAGCCTCTCAGCTTCCTCCCCATTGATCTTATTAAGGGGTATCCCTTCAAAGAAATTGTCATATTCTTCCTGGGAAGGGTCGCATTCAGAAGTATAAAGGGATCTCTAGAAGGCGCCAAAGGCGCTACCTATCTCCCCGGAACCCTGCACCAGATTACCCTGTGCATCCTGAACCTGACCAACTGTTTTCGCTGTTTCCTTTCATTTCAACTGCCATGCTAGGTACTTCCCTGCCCTGTCCCCATCAAAGTAGGCTCCCGAGATGGATAGGAGGATGGTTCTTTCCAATTGCATGCTAGACAAGGTATTGAACCTCCATTTCAACTTCTGAACAATTGCATAAAGGGCTGTCGTGGGGGTTTAGCATATGCGCCTTTTCACAGGCTGTGATTTTGCTTCTAAGGAAAGTACAGTTATGTAAGAACTTACCGCAACAGTAGATCTTCGAGAGAGGCTCTTGCAGTAGATAATTACATATAGGACTGACGCCGGCAGGCGGCACGACCCCATGGAAATATTTCTAGCTAGCAGTCCCTGGCGAGGGACCGCCCCCAAATCAGGTGACCGGCGTCAGGAGACGTCGGTATAAAGGGGCAGTCCCGGACGCCCGCCTTCCAGTTCTTTCCCGCCACAGGCCGAAAGAGGCCGGACGAGAGAGGAGCGGATATTTCTTTAAATGGAAAAGGAGCTGAAAAGCCTGGGGATGGGGGTGGATAGAGTTACTTCATTGTAAGAGCTCTCTCGAAGATCTACTGTTACGGTAAGTTCTACGTAACTGTACTATCTTACTTCGAGAGGGTTCTTGCAGTAGGTAATTACATATAGGACTGAATCCCAAGCAGTCTGGAACAAAGAAATGGCACCGGGAGGAGGAAACCTACTCCAAGAAGCAGTTCTAGCCGTGCAAGCCTCAAGATAGGAGGCCTTGCAAAACAGCTAGCCCGAAGCCTGCTCTACAGTGAGAGGCAATATCCAAACTGTAGTGTTTCGAAAAGGTATGGACGGAAGTCCAGGTGGCGGCAGCGCAGATGTCTGCCACAGACACATTCTTGAAACAAGCCGCAGAGGTAGCTACTCCTCTTGTGGAGTGGCCTCTGACTTGACCCGGGAGGGTCTTGTGGTATTTGTCATAACAGAAAGTGATGCAATGAGCCAACCACTTAGACAGGCATTGCTTGGAAACAGCACTGCGTTCCCTTTTGTAAGCAAAAGAGATGAACAACTGATCAGTCTTTCTAAGATCCTTCGTCCAGTTGGTATAGTATCTCAGAATCCGGTGAACATCCATAGTATGGAGTAAATACTGCCCTTGATTAGAGTACTTCGTAAAAAAGGCAGGTAGCTCTATGGACTGATTTAAGGTAGACTCTGCTACTACTTTAGGTAGAAACTTAGGATTCGTGTGAAGAACAACTCGTTCCTTGTGAAAAATCAAGTAGGGGATTTTACACATCTGGGCCTGGAGCTCGGAGATTCTTTGAGCCGAAGTAACGGCCACCAAGAAGAGCGTCTTCCATGAAAGAAACTTCAAATCTGCAGAAGCTGCAGGTTCGAAGGGAGGAAGGGTAAGTTTCTCGAGAACAAAATTTAAGTCCCAAGGAGGGGCAGGAGTACGGATGGGGGGCCTCAGATGGAGAACCCCTGTGAGAAAGGTCTTGGAGACCTCCAGTTGAGCAAAAGCCTTGTTTGCGAAGGGAACATGATAGGCCGAAATGGCCGCCATGTGTACCTTCAAAGAGGAATGACTGAGACCCAGGTCAAACAGACGACGTAGATACTCCAGCAGAAGCCCCGCTGAACAGGAGAAAGGTTCCACGTTCTTGGAAGCGGCCCAAATACAGAATCTTTTCCACTTCATGGCATAAGTGGATCTAGTGGAGGGTTTTCTGGCCTCCATTAAAATTTCAGCCACTTTGGGAGACACTCCAAAACAGGATTGGGCTAGGTCTGCAGGAGACATGCATGCAGTTGAAGGGATTTGAGGCCTGGATGGACCAGGGTCCCCTGATCCTGGGTCAACAAACCTCGAGATAGAGGAAGAGGACGAGGAGGATCCTCTGAATATTGTTGTAGAAGAGAGAACCAGATTTGCCTGGGCCAGAAAGGAGCGATCAGAATCATTCTCGCTCCTTCTGAAGCTATTTTCTGCAAGACTTATGGGATAAGAAGAATTGGGGGAAAGGCATAGACAAATCTGTCCTTCCAGTCTAGAGATAGAGCGTCGCTCCAGAAAGCGCGTCACTCCAGAAAGCGCCTCGCTCTAGAAACGAGCAGAAGGTGGGAAGTTTTGCGTTTAGGGGGGATGCAAACAGGTCAACCTGTGGTGTTCCCCAAAGTTGGAAGATATTGTCTAGGACCCCTTGGTCCAGTTCCCACTCGTGAGTCAGAGCAGAAGAGCAGCTTAGCTTGTCTGCCAGGGTGTTGTCGACTCCCGGAATGTGAATCTCCGTGAGGTGAAGGTCGCGTTGTGTTGCCCAATCCCAAACCCTCATTGCCTCCCTGCATAGAGGGTGGGACCGAGTCCCTTCCTGCTTGTTGATGTACCACACCACGCACATGCTGTCCGTCTGGACGGCAAGGTGATCGGGAAGGATGTATTGATGAAGGGCTTGGAGAGCATACAACACTGCCCGAAGCTCGAGCACATTGATGTGGAGAGCTTGTTCTAGCCTGGACCAGGAGCCCTGGGTCCGATGAGGGCCTAGATGGGCTCCCCAACCTTCGCATGAGGCATCTGTGGTTAGAATCTGGGAGGGGGGAGGATGAAAGAAAGGAACCCCCCGAAACAGGTTCTCTCAAACCATCCACCATTGTAAGTCTCGCATCATTGGCGAGGAGATCAGAACTGAGTGATCTAGGTCGTCCAATAGCTGATCCCACTGAGAGCGTAGAGTCCACTGAGAGATCCTCATGTGGAGTCGAGCGCGAGGGACCGTCGGGATAGCAGCCGCCATGAGCCCAAGAAGGCGAAGGACCGACCTCGCCGAGACCATCCTGCAGTCGGACAACAGACTTATCTGGGTCTGAAGGGAGGCCGCCCTGTCCGGAGGCAGGAAGGCCTTGCCCATGGTCGTATCGAGGATCGCCCCAATAAACTGTAGCCTCTGGGATGGGTCCAGATGAGACTTGGAATGGTTGATGGTAATACCCAGGCAGGCAAAGACCTGCTGGGTAAGGGAGAGGAATAGCAGGAGTTCCTCCCTGGATGAGGCCACCAGAAGCCAGTCGTCCAGGTAAGGGAAAACCTGTACTCCCTTGGTACGCAGGTGGGCCGCCACCACTGCCAGGCATTTGGTAAATACTCGGGGGGCCGAGGATAGACCAAACAGGAGCACCTTGAACTGGTAGTGGTCCCCCTGGAATGCAAAACGAAGGTATTTGCGATGAGATGGGCGAATGGGAATGTGCAGATAAGCATCCTGCATATCCAGAGCACAAAGCCATTGACCCGGCCAGAGGAGGGGCAGAAGGCTCTGGAAAGAGAGCATCCTGAACCTTTTGAACTCTACATAAAGATTCAGGGAACTGAGATCTAAAATTGGTCTGAGATCTCCCGTCTTCTTTGGGACCAGGAAGAAATGGGAATAGTAACCCGTCCCCTGAAGATGAAGGGGGACGGGCTCAATCGCTTGCTTCAGCAGAAGAGCCGAGATTTCCTCCTGGACCAAAGGAAGATGTTCCCGTGAATATGACAACTTCAGAGGGGGGTGGTGGGGTGGTTTCTGAAGAAACTCTATGGAGTGTCCTTCTGCTATGAGCTGGAGCACTCAAGAATCTATGGTTATCCTCTCCCATCCCGGAAGGTGGAGGGAAAACCTCCCTCCTACCGGTTCCTCCGGGGAGTCCGGAGGCAGTGGGAGAGGAAAGGAGTCAGGTGGTGTGGGGCAGTGCCGCAGCTGAAGCACCTGCTGCTTTTTTGGGTGGGGGGGGCTTAGCAGCCACGGGGGCCCGATGTTTTGTGGCCCGCCTTCCCTGGGGTTTTGCCTTTGGCCGATTCCGTCTGCGAAAGGTATGGCGCTGCTGCTGAGGGGGACGGTACATGGAATCAACTGACTTCAGAGCCATCCCCTTCTCTTGCAATCGGTAATGATGTCTTTGACATCACCCTGAAAAGCACCAACCCCGGAAGGTGCTTCCTGGATAACAGATGCACCTCCGGACCAGACCTGACACGGCAGGCCAGGCATGACACCGTAGGCCTACGGTGAAAGCTGAGCTCTGCCCAACAGTGTCCACTGCATCGTATGTCGCACGTAGCATATGTCGACTGGCCGAACGAGCAGAGCGGAGGAGATCAGCCAACTCCTGTTTGACTTAGGAGTCAGGCAAGGAGTCCAGCTTGGCTTCCGCCCGAGTAAGGATGGCCGTCTGGTAGTCCCCCATGTGGCCGACATAGTTCAGGGCCCTAATCCCCAGTGTGGAGGAAGCGTAAATCTTTCTCCCATACTGGTCCAGAAGGCGAGATTCCTTATCAGGGGGTGACAAGCTAAGATGTTTAGGGTTCGCCAACCGGCCATGAGCAGCGCTAATCACGACCGAGTCGGCACGAGAATCCAGGAAATCAACACCCTCTGGAGCCTGATATAGCCTGTTTGACTTCCTAGGAAGTGGAGCTAAGGCCGACGGTTGTTTCCATATCGTGGTAACAAGGTCGGCGTGAGACTCTATCCAGGGTGGCACTAATGTAGGAGCTGTCACGGGCAGATCCAGATGTTCAGCGAGCTTCAGATACTGAGGATCTGGTTCCAAGGAGCGTCACTGATGAACCTCCTGGATTTTTCTAAGCAACTCCATAAAAGAAGGATCCTCCGGAGGAGACTTCGGAGGAGTCCTTGGCTGGGGCTTCGACGGAGAGTGAGGCTTGTCTCTCTCGGAACAGCTGTCAGAAGAGTCCAAGGAGTCCGAGAGTGAAGAGGAGGATGAAGAAGAGTAAGAGTCCCTTTCCTGACCCGGGGGAGGAACGGGCCCCTTGGGGAGTCCCCGGGGACGCGTGTCCTGCCCCTCTCTGGATCCAGACGGAAGAACCCTGGAGTCCGGAGGTGGTGAGGGAGTGTGCCGCCTGGGGCGTCGAGGAACCTGGGACGGCACTGTCGCCGGAAGGCGGCTCTTGACCTCTTTGGTGAGCTGAACCTTGGCCTCAGCCCACCAGGAGGCCAGAGTCTCCTGCAGGTCCACCGACGGCCGCGAGGGCGGTGGAGGAGGAGGCGGGGGATAAGAATACGGGTTATACCCATATGGGGCGTATCCAAAACCCGGCTGCAGGTAACCCGGTGTTGGGTATTGAGGCGTCGAGAACTGCGGCATCGGGAAGCCCGGCGTCGGGTACTGTGGTGCTGGATACAGTGTTCCCGGGTACAACGGCGTCGAATAAGACGGAGGATACCTGGAAGCCGGGGGGGGGGCTGCCTGAGCAGACGGCCCGGCCGGGAACCTCACGGGCAGGTCCGAGGTAGAGAGCCCGGAGGGCCCGATGGGAGCAAAAGATCTCCCTGAGTCAGTAAGACTGACGTCAGGGCCGACGGTGGAGGCCCTGACGCCGGAGGTACCGACATCGGTGGGGCCGGCGTCGGAGCCGGTGTCCGGGAAGCCGACATCAGGACCGGCGCTCCAGAAGGAGGAAGGACTGATGGAGGCAAAAGATTCCCAGCTTCATCCGGGGACGGAGGGGAAAAGTCCCCGGGTTCAGGTTGGGGGGACTCTGGTTCCCCAGACGGCAGTGAAGGCTGAGGTGAACCGGGAATGATGGACATGGGGGGTCCGTCGTCAGTTCCGTCGCCGGCTGAACGTCGGACGAGCCGACGTGAGGTGTAGAGGTGAGCTCTCGGCGGGCGCCGGAGGAGCCAACGCCCGACTTACGAGAGCCGTCACCGGAGACAGGTCGAGAGGAGGGGTCAGCCTGATCTGGTGGGGAAGATGCCGCGCGTCACCCCGGAGGGTCGGACGTCTTACCAGCCCTCTCCGGGCGGACGTCAGAGGAGCCAATGCCCGGCTTACCGGAATCACCCACGATGGTAGGCCGCGAGCCTGCCCGAACCAGGGGCGGAGGCCTCCAACTGCCGGAGGCACCCATGAGGCCAGCCTTGAGCCAAGCGGGTGGGCGATGCCCGCCTCAGAAACCTCGAGGCGGCGTCAGGAGCGATCTCCGGAGGGGATGTTACCTGCGTCCCAGCGACTCCCGAGACACGGTGGAGAAGCCTTTGTCCCGGTGCCTCTCCTTGTCCTTCTTCTTTCAATGGCCTTCGTGGGAAGTGGACGCCTGCCTCAGTTTTTTAAGCTCCTTCTCCACAGAGCTTATTGTCTTCTTGAGAATATGGGCTTCCAGGGATTGCTGCCGCCTTTTTAGGGTAGCTGAGGCAATGCTGGCACTTCTCAACTGGATGATCAGGGCCTAGGCAGAACAGGCACAGGGAGTGGCCGTCCTTGTGCGGTAGTTAGGCGCCGCACGAATCGCACTTATTCTTGTGCTCGGAAGGTGTAGGGGACGACATACACTGACGTTAGTACTGACGTTAGTAGAAAAAATAAAGTTTTTGCGGTAAAAAAACGACGAAGGAAGGCTGAAGAAGCACAAACTTTTCCGTGAGGTGCTGCATGAGCTAACGGCGGGAAAGAACTGGAAGGCGGGCGTCCGGGACCACCCCTTTATACCGACATCTCCTGATGCCGGTCACCTGATGTGGGGGTGGTCCCTCGCCAGGGACTGCTAGCTAGAAATTTTTCCATGGGGTCCTACCACCTGCCGGCGTTAGTCCTATATGTAATTACCTACTGCAAGAGCCCACTCGAGGTAAGATCTCTAATTCTCTGGTTTCATTCCCTCTAACATGCAAGGCAAAGGAAATGGTTTGCCCTCTTACATAGGCCTTTAAGGCCTCCCAGCAGGCTGAGTGAGAGGTGTCTCCTTGATGGCTGAATGCAAAAAGTTCTTGCAAGCTTTCCCGGATGTGTGAGAGGTATTCCTGGTTCCTCAAGAGTAGGGGGTCAAGCTTCCAAGCTCTAGGACCAGCTGGGGTCCCCGTACCATGAACAGTAATGTGATGTAGCGCATGGTCTGAAACCAGAATGGGCAAGTACCCCACCTCCTGCAAATCTACTATTAAAGCACTGGAGATCAATAGCCTGTCTATGTGTGCATAAGAGTTGTGGGCATGCGAGTAGAAGCTATATTCCCTTCCTGTGGGGTAGAGGTGTCGCCATGCACCAGTTAAGTCAAGGTCAGTTTGTAATGCCTCCAGAGATTTTGCACTGTGGCATTTAGGCACAGGGGTTTTATTTGACCGGTCCAGCACCGCATCCAAGATGCAATTATAATCACCCCCCAGAACCCAAGGACCCTCCCAGCTGGCCACATCCAAAGCCAGTTTCTGAAAGAAACTGGGACTATCCACATTTGGGGCATATATTGAGCCAATCAGGAAGACTCCCTTACCAGTGACATTAACCTTCGCCAACACATAGCGGCCAAACTCGTCTACCAATCTATCCAAAATCTGGACTGGTTATCCCCTGGGAATCCAAATAGAGGCCCCTCGAGCTTTTGAGGAGAATGCTGAGGAGACCCATATGCCCCCCATAAAGTTAGCAGTATTCTATGATTCGGTATGGGAGAAATGCATTTCTTGCAACAATATAATAGACCCTTTGTGCCTGCGAATCTCTGCAGCAATCTTCTTACGTTTTATGATGGATTTGAGGCCATTAATGTTCCAGGATATACATATGAAGTCATTCCCCATCATGGCACAACCACCTCAAACCATTTTTCCATCTGACATAAAGTAAGTCAACATCCACATTATTTTCCCCATTTGCCCACTCCTTCCCCCGGCCATCCAAAAACTGAATTAGTATCCTCCATATAAAACCTTGACAATTACCCCAAACATGTCGAACAAGCAGTACAGCTCCTATTTGAGGCCTCAACTTAGAATGCACCAATGACAGCGATATTAGGTGCAGCCAGGCCGAGACCCTTCCACTCCCCTCGTGCTCATACAACAACGATTCCAGAGACCCCTTAGTCACCACCCATCCTACCCCATGATGTGAATCCCCCCTCTCCCCAGCCAGATAAACAGTACCTCCCAATCTCATTCCAAACGGACTGCCGCCCAGCGAGTTAAAACCTACCAGAATTCCCACTACACACAAGAGGCAGATATAGAACATCTTGCCTGTGTCAATTGCCATAAGTAAAGGGGCAACAGCCCATGCATAACAAACAGCATACGGAACAGCTGAAAACTGTGAAGTTACAACTTAACACAACATTTGATATGGCCATGTAACCAAATGGCTAGAAATAACAGTGCAAACTTAAAGAGTCAACATTAACATTGCAAATATGCAGCAGTACATAAGCGACCGCCTGCAGGTCATAGAGTGAATAATTATTCCACACAAAGTAGATAAGTTCCTCTCCTTGGCATCGAGTGAGGATAATGGTTAAATGCCCAAAAGAAGGAAAGGCGCCAGCCCGCTGTTATTCGTGCCCCTAGGTGCGGTCCAGCTCACGCATGGGGCTCACTAGCCTCCACGAGGAAGCCCAGAGTTCAAGTAGACTGTGTAAGTCCCCATACAAACAGATGACGTAGCAGGGCACACATACTAGTGTCCAAGGATGAAGGAATACCCCCTGAGCCCCATCAGTCAGCAGGCAGTGTAGGGCGCGAATGAATTCGCATATGCTCCCTACACGGACGTTCAAACCAGGTAGTTAAGGCAAGTGTAACAAATGGCATAATTCTCACCAGGCTTCCCCGGACACCAAATGCTAGTGTTACCATCTCCTCCCTATTCATCATACCATGCATGGTACATGGAGGGTATACAAATTCCATTCCCCTGGAAGCCCAATAATTCAAAACCAGAGTTGGCACTCCCCACTGGAACCCGGGTCCCTAGACATGGTCGGGGGCGCAGGAAGGAAAACCACTGCCATAAATAGGCCTCCAGTCATCACTGCAACCATCTACATCCTCCAAAAGCCTCTCGATAGTCAAAGAGGAAATGGAAGCACCAGGCATGGATTAATAAGTTGGAGAAATATCAGTGTCGACCTAATCCTGCAGATCAATCAGCAAAACACATTTATTATTTAATAGAGTACCTTACTCTGCATTAGGCTGCACTCTCTCCCTCCCTCCTGGCCCCCTCCTCTTCCGATCCATTTTTCCACTAGCCTGTGGCAAGTGAAATATCGAGGGCTTTGTCCTGGCCTGTCCACCCACAGCCAAGCTGGATAGGAGAAAGAGTACTTCCAACCAAGCTTGTAGAGCCTGTTCTTGGCCTAGTTGAACTTTTGGCACTTAGTTTGAAGCTCCCGGCTGATGTCTTGGTTAACGTGGACTTTAGCGTTCTCAAATTGTATGGGACCCAGTGATCTACCCTTCCGCAGCACAGCCTCTTTATCTCCGTACCGCACTTAAGTGTTGATTAGGCAGCATCGGGGCGGTCCCGGGTTTGGCAGCGGGCCCACCGATGGCGCACTCAATCTCAAAGTTCACCGCCTCCCGGGAGGCCCAGTTGTTTTATCAGCCAGTGATGGATCTCCACATTAGGATTCCTCCCTTCTATCCCTTCAGGCAGTCCAATGATGCGAATATTGGAGCGTCAGGAGCGATTCTCTTGATCATCGAGACGCTCCTGGAGCTCCGCAATAGTAGACAGCAGACCATTCCTCTCCGCAGTAACCCCGGCATAAGAGTCCTTCATATCGATCGCCCTTTTTTCCAACTCGCAAATTTGCGAAGTATGTGTTGTGGTAGTTTCAATAAGGCTTATGACTACTGACTGAAGCTGAGCAAACTGAGTATTCAAGTTGTTAGATCCAGATTTTATATCCTGTTGCATTTGCAGCAGCATATTGGGGACTCCTGCCAGCTTTTTAGTCAGCTCCATCAGGTTGGTGTCTGCTAGCACGCCTACAGAACTAGCGCCCAGGGAGGAAAGCCCAGAACCGTGTGGGTTGCCCTCACCTCTTTTCGACTGGGATTGAGCCTCGAATTGTACTTCAGCCTGTTTATTTTTAGACTTTCCAGACACCATCTGCCCAGGGAGTTAGAATATCACCAAAGATATAGCCCTTAAACTCTAGTTCAGCTGTTAAGACATTTTAAAGGCCGTTGCCCCGAGGAGCTATTCTAGCAAGCATCCGCCATGCTTGCCGGCTAGCCACGCCCCCCCCCCCCCCAACTTGGGCAGATTGACAGTGATGCCCAAGGAGTGGAAAACTGAATAATTCACTCCAGAGTCAACAAATGCTGTTCACTGGATGGGGCCTTTAGCAGTCAATCGTCCACATAAGGGAAAACACACAGTCCCTCCCTTCTGAGAGCTGCCGATACCACTGCTAAGCACTTGGTAAAGACCTGCGGCACAGAGGACAAGTCAAAGGGCAGCACCTTGGACTGATAATGCTCACCCTGGAAGGTAAAATGGAGAGACTTCCAGTGAGTAGAACAGACGGATATGTGCACATAAGCATCCTGCATGTCTAGAGAGCAGAGCCAATCCCTTGTTTTGAGGAGAGGCATCAGGCCTGGCAAAATTACCATCTGGAACTCTTTGTACTGGATGTACATATTGAGGTCCTTTAGGTCTAGAATGGCCCTCAGATCACCAGAATTTTTGGGGACCAGGAAAAACCTGGAATAAAAACCCCTGTTTCTCTTGTGCCTGGGTACTGGATCGATGTATATTTTAAGATGATAGCACTCACCCCCTAAGGAAGACCTATCTGGTTGAAGCGCTGGGGTTACTGTTGGAGATTGCAGATTTTGGCATTTTTGGCACAATAAACCTGTTTGTATTTGCAATATAGTTTTGCTTTGTGCCTTTGTCCAGTTTTGGTGAGTGCTACCTACTTGAAATATACATGGAGCTTGCTAGGTTGTCTACCTTGGTGCACCTCCTCCCCGCCGGTTCTGGTTAGCGCTTTATCCTTAAATCTTTCAGTAGTGGCTTGATGGCCTGCTTGTGCAGGAGGGATTGCATCTCCTCCCGGAGAACAGACAGGTGAGTTGGGGGAATAACTGTAGGGTGGGGGTTGGGTTTCTGGAGGCTGCGCGATAAACTTCAAGGTGTGTCCCCTTTCTTTTTTTTTTGTGCCCCTCCTTGATCACCCCCGACCAGCCACTCCTCCAGGTCTCCCTAGGTGCACCCACCACCACTCCATCCCTGTCTCCATCCACTGCTCCCATATTTTGGCAGCCCCCAGGAAACCCAATGTATCCCTTTATCGGATGGGTCCCCCCTTTTGAGGGAGAAGCACCGGTAGGTGCAAACCAGTTGACCTGGGTGCTGCGGGGGTTGGTCTGGGCGATCCGGGGCTTTGTGGTGATGGGGACCGTCATCCGTCATCCAGTTGATCGGGGGGGGCAATGTTCCATTTTCTGTCCCTTGCACTCCACCCAGATTGGGCCTACGTGGGGACAGCGACCTGAGGTGGGGGCGTGTCGAGGCTTCATGCTCCTAGCATGTCGCCCAAGCTACCTCCAGGTGCTGAGACCCTGCCCATCCCCCCCGGGAGGGAAGTACTAATGGACACTCTGGATTCCCTCCCTGCCGGTCTCCACTCCTGACACCCGGGCTCGAGGCGTGAACCTGGGTCGCCAGCATGCTGAGTGAACCCCTTTGCTCAGCACCACGGAGCCGGACAGGTCCCTTTCTATGATCTACAGAATCTATGCATCTGAAGTTATGATTCAGATGGAGGGAGAACCGACCCCCAACCACCGCCTCCTGGTCCGGGACCAGAAGGGGGGGGTCCGGAAAGGAATCAAGCAGAGGTGGAGCCAACCGCAGGGGCTGGTCCCACACTTCAGGGGCATTTGGCCGCAGCTCCAGCACTGGATGGGGTGGGCAAGGCAGCCAATGCTCTGCACTTTCCTTGTGGTCAGGAGATTGTACTGGGCCTAGTGGTCACTTTGCGAAAGGGAGGACATCCTCTACCTCTTTGTTGGGTATGGTAGAGGGAGTGGACAGACTTGCTGGCCCTGCCCGAGGCTTACAGATCATTAATAATGTCCTGGATATTAGGACCAAACAGCTTAGTTCCATTATAGGTGGCTGTGACAGAAATGGGAAGGAAAGAGTTAATGGTTTGGATTCTGTAGATGCCTTATTTTTTTAGCAGTGTGGAAAAAATACACTGAGGCTGAAATCCTCCAGCAGCAACCAGCTTGTGGAATTCCTAGCTGCTAGATAAGAGCTGGGTCATAAATCTCGAGTGGACATCTCCAGACACACACAGACCTTGCAGACACGGACACAGGGCAGTTTGAATGGATTGGATCATTCAAATATAAACTTAAGGTGAAAAGGGAATATAATTGGTCACCAATAGGTGTTCACTCTGATTGGGACAATTAAATACATACATGTTAGTTGGTTGGTGCATTTAAGGGGAGAATAGGAATGACCTAGTCTCCATAGACTATATAAGCTTCTGTAAGACAGAGAACTTTCTCTTGCCTTTGGAAGCTGTGAGGGGAAACATAAGCTTGGAGCCTACCTGGTATGTCCGTGGGAGCTGGCAGTTAGAACAGGGTCCAGTGTCTCTTGTAAGGACAGGGAAGGGTAAGTTTAGTGATAGTATATTTCAGTAATAGCCTTCTTCTTTTGCCATCTGTTGTTTAAAAACATTTGTTTACTTTTCCTGTATAAGTGTTATTCTCTTGTGTTGTAAATACATTTCCTGTAAATGCTCATTGCACTTTCTGTTAAGTAAAAGCTATTTATTTGCTCAACAGTTGTGTCTCTGATGTCATTTTCTAAGGTAAGATTTGGTTTCCACTGGCTAGGGTAAACTCTGTAGCATCCGCCACCTGAAAGAGACACACTACCAGACTTTAACTTGTGCAATTGCACGTGTGATTATTCAAGTTTGTACACTTGAAAGAGGTGCCGGAAGGAAAGTCCGGCTGGTGGCAGCGAATACCCGAGGACACACACCTCTCTAAAAGCTGTTTCAGCCCAGAGGGAGAGGTGGGTTGTCACAGTGGCATTAAACACTTTTTGCTGAATGTCGGCAGCAAAAACGGATACTCTTAGCCAGGAGTGCCTACGTAGGCATATGCCCTTGGCAACAGCCCTGGCAATGGTGTCAGCCATATCATAGAGGGCTTTGAGGAGGTGCTTTCTGACATCCTCAGCTGACTGGAGGCACTGAAGCAGCTCCTGTTTTTGAGTGCTATATAGGAGGGCCTGGGCAATGACCTTGCCCTTCTTCCAATTGGCATTTTGGTACTTTACCATGTGAGACAGGTAGTTTGCAATCCTTACCCCAGTGTAGAGGAGGCATACACCCCTTCTACCCCAGAGGTCGATTCTTTAAGACTCTTTATCCGCATACCGTAGAAACAGCAACATTTTTACATCGAAGACCATTACAGCAACAACTTTGAACAAATTCGAGATTGTTGCTGTAATGGTCCCACTGTACACTGGCACTACTTTTGTCGGTGTTTCGCCCCCTTCCAAGTCAACTCCGACTCGGAGTTGGTTATATAAAAATCGAGGGTGCGGGGGGTGGACTGCCTCCACAGATGAACAGTGATTGTCTGACAGACAAACTTTTTCCTGTTTGCATTGTGGATTTTGCTCTGCCAGATTTCGACAACTTCATTGTTGATGTGGCTTGGTGGAACCCCAGGGGGAGGGAACTATGGTGCTTGGGCACCTTATACCTGTCATGGGCTGCCTTAATGACCACTGAGTCTGTCTTGGGCAGGACAGCACAGCAGGAGAACCCCTGGAAGCCTTGACAGAGTTTATCCGTCCTGAAAGGCATAGCTGGCACCATGTCTGGTCTGTACCAGGCTGCCGTGGCTGCATTCCTCAAAGCAGACAAGATTGGAGGAATGATTTAGGGGGAGAGCCTGGGATCTCCAGGAAGTTCACCAGCTCTTTCCTGGTGTCATCCTCTTCCTTAGTGTGAAAGGCCATGGCTGAGGACAGCTGCTTCATCTAACTGAAAAATGTAGGTTCCTCAGGAGGAGACCCAGGAGTATGCTTTACTGAATTCTCACTGACAGAGGAAGCAGTAGACCTGTCGGAGACCAGGATTTCTTCTTCTTCCTCCTCATCCTCAGGAAGAAAGCGATCTGGATGGTACTCCTCGATGTCAACCTCTTCTAAATCTAGGTCTGGCGTTGGGTACGCCAATGATGGCTGACGGGGAGCTTTCTGCGGCAGATGAGTAGGCGTCAATGACAAAGCTGCAATCGATGGTGTCAGTGAGGAGGGCCTAAGCACACCTACCTGCTGCACAATCACATTAGTGAACTTTATCAGGACTTCATTCAAGTCAACAGTGTTCGATGACGGGGGTGGGGGTCGACAGCATGGGTGTTGACGACCCACCAGCTGAATCCTGAGAACCCGAAAAGCCTGTAGCCCTGGAGGGGCAGGCATCGATGGGAGAGTTGTCAATGACGAGCTTGCCATCATTGAATGAGGGGCCGACAACCCAGAGGTCGACGGCCAGTTGCCCTGAGAATCAGTCAGAGGTGCATTTGATTTAGATCTGGTGGGCACAGAGACCTGGACAGCAGTTTCTATGTCGGTGTAGCCGCAGCTGATGTGGATCCCCCGAAGAAGAAGAGGCAGTCAGGGAATGAGATGAACACCAGGGGGAGCGGTCGCAATCTCGGTCTTTTTTATGAATCTTCCCAGAGCATTTGTCTCAGGCCTTGGAGTCCTGGGAGCTCGATGATCCCATTGGTGACTGAGAGGCTGGGACTCCAGGGGACCCCTGCCTGGAGCTGGCTACCTGTTGATCCATCAGGAAATTTATAAGAGCCTTTCTGTGTTGCCTGAGGGTTGTTTGATTAAACTTCTGGCAGAGCTCACAGTCAGAAACTTCATGTTCAGGCCTATGACAGCAGACATAGAGAGAATGTTCATCTGAGAGGCAATTTTCTTTCCACAGCGGCAGCGACAGAAGACAGAAGTCAAAGGATTAACTCTTGACATAAACAAGTTGGAGGATTCTCTTTAATAAAAGAGATTCTGAAAAAAGACTGAAAAAAAGGCGTAGGCAAAAAAGGCGTGAATATTGTGGCAGAGCATCCGCGGTGGCTCACGCGAGTGAGTCGACGGTGGAAAAGAACTGAGAAAGGAGTGGGGCCAACTCATGCCATTATAGGGCTGGTGACATCGACAAATGTCGACGGCATAGGTGGCCCCAGTTGTACTGCGGATTCTGCTTCACTGACGGTTAAGTTCCTACAGTGTGACCTGATGACTGAGATACCCCCAAAGAAGATCTGGTTTGCTCCAAGCTTTCTCTGTAAGAGTCTCCAAGGCAGGCTGTATAGGTGGCACCAGAGATATGGGGAGTGAGGGTGTACACTCCATCTGTATCTACAAAGCTTCCTCTACAGTCACTGTCTTGAAATTCAGAGTCTCACCCATACTCTTCAGTAGTTACTAAAATGAGAGATCCTCTTGAGGAGCCTTCACTGTATGGGCCACTGGGGTTATCTCTGGATAAGAAGAATATCCTTTATAATATCTTATCTCGTTATCAAGAAGATTTGGATTACACTCCTGCTCCACATCTAGAAGGATGAAACTAGTGACCCTGCACCACGAATGATCCGTTGGACGCTCTCCATCTGGCACTGGGACCTGCCCCAGTGCCAATAGCAATAGCCAAAAAGGCAATTGCAACAGCAATTTCTGAAAAAGGAATCACAGTGACACAGAGGATGGAGCCAGCCCCAGAGAGCTGCACTCAGGGGTGCTCCCAGCCCTGGTAGGGCTTGGAGAAGCCACTGTTCCAAATCAGCTAACCATCAACCAAACTGCGCATCTGAAACATCCCCTATAAGCAGAAAGGGTGTCGGAAACAGCAGATTTGGTCCAAAGGATGCAAAGAAGTTCAGTGTTGTAACATCACTCACTGATGGCGATGAAGAAGAGTGCACTGGAGTTCTCACACTCATGGAAAACAGCTGCCTCAAGGCAGACTGACAAGAACTTGTGCTGCACCTGTGTTGTTGCTTCTCTTTTTTTTTCTTTCTATGCTAGGATGAGGTAAAGGTCGACCGGTCCCTAGAACCTGACGCTGAGCAAAAGTGGGGCTGGGACCATTTCCTTTTACAGCAATGTGGGGACCGCTTATCCTATCTGTTAAGAGACTGGCAAGTACCAGAACACTCAACCAGTGAGGAGTGGTGGTCGGTACTAGGCACGAGTGCTACTGACCAAAAGTTCTGGTTCCCACTGTATCATGTTACCTCTGGCTTTCAGACCTAAGAGTGGTACTCTTGGGAGAAGACTGATTTTTGGAAGATCAGATGAAATCTGAGAGATTAAGGTCTTGCTTTCATGCAAATGTCCTTGGTACAAGGAAAAAATGATAATATTACACAGACAAATAAGCTTCAGTGGAGAAAACAAATCTGATGTGAGAACACTAGAGGGAGCATCACCACACATCAACATTTGAGTGGAGTTATTCCAAAGCACCATTCTAAACTCTGAGTCAGCATCTCTATTTGACTTATGTTGTTAGACTAGGCACCAGTACCAACAGCCCCAAATGTTCTGGTTTCCATTGTATCATGTTGCCTCTAGCTCTCAGATCTAAGAGTAGTACTATATGGAGAAGACTGATTTTTGGAATATCTTGCTTTCATGCAAATGTTTCTAGTAATAAAGAAAAAAAAATACAAACTATAGAAATAAATGGAACATAAACTGAATTAAAAATAAATATAATTTTCAAAGTTTTCTATGAGATATGAGGTGTTACTTAGAAGGGAAGGGCATAACATTGTCTATAGGACTTAAATACCGTAGGAAGAAGGACTTCCTTCTTCTGCCAACAAAGATATTAAGGGTCTCTGAAGGACACTGGACTAATAACAGCAGATCATATGGACTGCTACACTTGGACCCTCCTGTATGTTGAGGTGATGCTTATATATTTACTACACAATGTCTCACCTTAAGGCTATTTCTGCTCAAGTACATCTACAAAAAGGTTGGCTGTAAGCTCATTTCAAGTACTGTAACTGTTAACTACAAAAAGGGGAAGGACATCTTGGGCTGCTTCTCTAATGGGAACTATGTTCTACTGCAAGCAGTCTGTATACATACCCCACCAAGAGCACTACATCCAAGAGCTAGGAATTTCATCCACTCCACCTCTGTAACAAAGCTGCCAAGTTCTAGAATGCTGTTAAGCTGCTGCTTCGGCAAACAAAGATCCTTCCACCTCTGCCTCAGCTCTTCCACTTCAACTTGACCTTTAGGAGAAAGCTAACAAATGAAATACATTTAAGGTCTGTATGTTTGTCACATGTCACCCAGTATGATAAAATTATAGTGGTTTGCTGCAGAACCAAGGCTCCATTATGCTCCCAAGGAGGAAAACCAACACCCCTGGCCAACCTTGTTTCTCTTTTCGATTCCCCAAACAGTGGAATGACCTGTCACCCTAAAAACTTGTCCCTCAGTCGATCTCTTTAAAACTAAACTACTCTCTATACTCTCCCCTGCCCAGTCCTGTAATTGCTTTAAATGATACGACTCCCCTTCACCTCAAGCCTGTCGCCTACTACAGCACTTTATCGTAAGTTGTGCAATTACAGTATATGATTATATGTACTGACGCTGCACCAGCCTAATTATTGAGCTAAGACGTGCACAGACTACTGTTTATCATCCTGAAATTTGTACTACTCTAATCTCTGTTACACCTGTTCTGTACTATGTCTGATAGTATTTGTTGTATCCTTGGCACTAAATCGTTTGAAAATAGGCTCTGCCTAAACGATTGTATGTGAAATAAAAATGAAAATGAAATGAAATCGATTATCCTTCAGAATCCTCAATGCTAGGCCATCCCAGTGGCACAGCGATAGTGCTACAGCCCACCACGCCTGCAATCCAGGATCAAGAGCAGTCTCAGGCTACCAGGGACCAACTGGGGAGGGAGAGGATGAGTGTCTGATGGACAGCTCTCCTCTCCTGGCGGGGGGAGGCGTGATGCTCCCACTAAATGACTGCCACTAGGTGGAGGCCTGGTGGTAGTGCAGGCCCGCAAGACAGCATAGGAGGGGAGGGAGCTGTGGGACTTCTGCAATGAGCGTGCATGACACCACACGACACACATTGTCATGTGTGCTCCAACAAAGAGAACAGGGAGAAAACAGGTAAAATGTAGGGGCTTTGTGAAGCCCTGCTTGTGTCTCGGTGGTCCACCTGGCCGCTTGGTCTCAGGTGCCTTTGGAGGTGTCTCAGGTGTGGGAAGGACTGCCCTCCCTCTCCCATCCCACAGCGAGGGGGGGGCACCAGTGGGAGGTTGGGGCCTCGTACCACAGGAGGCAAGAGACAACCGCTGAGCATAGGGACAGGGCTGATAGCTGCCCAAGCCCGCTACCAGAGGATAAAAACCTTTATGGTAAAAAAACAAACATTGTTTATACATTCTTCGTGGCCCTTGCCTAGGTCAGTCCAACCAATAGGTCTGCTTCTTCAGTGCAACCAGTTTAGCACAAAGAGGTATACTCTGGGTGAGGTCAACCTGACAGTAGGGTATTGTCTCCCCTTTAGACCTTTCTTCTCCCTGCTGCACCAACTGCTCACCTGCAGCCTACCTGTTGCAGCCTATGCTACAGGATTATGCTTGGGACCTCCTGCAGAGATGAGCTGTCAGTGCCTACTCATGTGCATCCTCTCTCCTTGCTGGTTGACCATGTGTGCACAGTTGATTGAGAGGGACATTCCAACAACACTACTGACACTGCCCCTCTGGTCAACGTCGAGACTCCACCCACACTTATGCTGCTCCTCCACCCCCACCTGCGACTCCAGATTGGCAGACAGACCCACTGCTGCAAACACACCAATACGCCAACTCTGCCTCACATTGAACCCCCTGACTGTCTGGACTGGGTTTAACTGCCACACTTCTCACTCCACTGGGGGGAAGGCATGCGGCTAAGAGTGCTGTTGTCCCTTCCTGAAGATCGAGTACATACTCTGAGACTGCACTTAAACCATCCGCCACATCCAACAGGTATCAGGGCTCAGGACATGAACCTCAGTCTCTTAAGTGGCCAGAGGGTGCCTTGCCACTGGACAGTCAAGTTAGTCCTTGTCTGTGGATTTTCATCTACAGTAACTTTAATATGGTTGTCTCCACATGGGTACAGCACTAGAACATATCAATATCAGTATACCAAAACAGCTAGGCAAGATTACTGTAAGAAAACACTCAACCATTACTGTCAAGCAAAAAGCCCCATGACAACAAACGAGTAGCGGCATTATTTCAAGGGTAATGTTCTTTAGTTCCTGTAAGGTGCATTATAGAAAGCTAATATGTAAAGATGCTGCAAGGTAAAACATCACCACTAAGATGTGGCAAACTGGGAAACTGCCCCTTGTGAAGGTCAGACAAGGGTCTGACAAACTAGTAACTTCACCAAAGACCTTCCTCAAGCACGATGAAGTTTTACTTCAATTTGCCTGCATGGCTCCTTCCCAAATGCAGCAAACCCTGTGGTCAAACAACTGTTGTAAAAAAACATGTAAAAGAAGTTCAAACCCAAGGAATCTCCCAGTAGTTTTAGACATATGCAGTCAGCTCAGAATCTCTGATTGCCCCCGGAGCACTGATGTAATGTGGAATGCATGCAAATCATGGAACTTATCATGCTACACTCAAACTGCCCCCTCTAGGTGGACTGTGTTCCATGTAACTGCCAGATTCATTTTCTCCGTTGAGACAACTAGACGCCCTCAGAGCTGCTCACAGCAATTTCACTGCAAGATTGTTTACATCTGTCAAAAAAGTGTTATTTTACACTGTTTTGTTTATTACTATGCCTCTAGTAGCATTTTATAAAAGCATAGTTAATTTGGGATATTTTACTCATTCGTAGCAGTTCCCTTACAGTTCCCAGGAACTGAGTTTTCGGTTTTGAACTACTGTTTATTGTGGTTCTTACTGCTTGCTTTTCTGATTAAATTTTGCAGTTTGAGCATATTTTCAGAAGGTTTTTTGTTTATTTGCGATCAGTTCCTGTTTTTAGTCAGGAACTGACCGTGTTTTGTATTTAACTTAAGAAATCTCTGTTAAATCATGGTTCCCTTTTTAATCAAGGAACCAACAGCAATTTGTGTTTTTTACCCATTCTGGGGAAGTTTTGTTTAGTCTACTGACATTTGGCATGTAGAAAGACCTGAAAAGAGGACGGGACCCACAGGTTTTAAAAACTGTATTACGTGTTTTCAGATATTTGCTAAGGCTGATCGCCACAATTTGTGTTTAGAGTGCCTGGGTCCCAGTCATATTTTCTCTAACTGTGAAGTGTGCACTACTTTTGGTTCTAAAATTATAAAGAAAGGAGCCAAAAGATTAGAGGAAACTGCTTCCGCTCCCACCTCAGTGTCACCAAAGCAACTTGAAGAGGGCTCTTCCTCCCACACTAAAACAAAGGAGCGGCCCTCTAAAGACTCTTCAGAGCCCAAAATTACTGAGAAGGGGTCTGAACATACTAAACACAAAAGAATCACTGAGTAGGCTTCTGAGTCTGTGCCTGCCAAAAATAAATATGAAAAAAAGCATGTTGCTGTGCCTCCCGCTGAAAAAGCAAGAGAGCTCCCAGCAGACAAAGATAAAATACCCTCTGCGGAGGAAATTGCAAAAGCCCTGCAAGTCATTCAGGTTTTACAGATTGCAGGTTCCATACTGGGTACACCAGTTCAAGTCCCACCACCAGTTCCCATGGACCAGGGCCAAGCTGTGTACATTGAGGAGGAAGAAGAGGATCCGGATCTAGGGGAACCCAGTGAGCCAGAGGTATCCCCAGATCAAGAGTTTGGTACCCTTCCTTGTGGGCATGATGATTTTTCATCCCACTTTTCATTAATCAGGGAGATGGCTGACACCTTGGGCCTCCGCTCTCAGGAATCTATAGATGATGATGAGGAGCAGGCAGAGTTTTTGGATCTAATGGGGTTAGTTCCCACAAAACAGGTGGTCCTTCCTGGTCACAATTCCCTTAAAAAGGCCACTTTGAAAATTCTGCAGACACCTTACTCTGTTCCTGGAGTAGACAAGAAGGCAGAGAAAAAGTATCAGCTGGACAGGGCTTCTGCTGATTATTTGTATACCCATCCAGATCATGATGGTGTGATACGGGCTGCTGCCTGTGATAAGGCTAAGTAGCCCTGGCATCTCATCCTCCAGATAAAGATTCCAGAAAAAATGACACTATGGGGAAGAACGGTTACTTAGCCTCTTCCTTTCTCCTCAGGCAAGCAGCTTTCATGGCATATGCTGCACAATACTAGAAGGCCCTGAGGAATTCTATGCTAGCTTTAACTGATAGAATTCCAGGTGATGTGGCACACGACATGGCAGATACTGCCAGGTTGGCTTTAGATACCACAAAGTACCAGTTCACATCGCAGTGGATGCAAATGATACTGCATCAAGATTACTGGCCTTATCAGTGTCACTAAGAAGGTTTGCCTGGCTCAGAGCAACTGATTTTACCCCTGACACTCAGTTAAAGGCTGTAGATTTTCCATGTGAAAATAATTCCCTTTTTGGTGACAAAACTGAGGCATACATTAAACAAGCATTTGTCAATGCCGAATGTTGCTTGCTTGTATGTGCTGTTTAGGTATTTGGAAGTGATAGTTCCATGCCTTCCTCCCAAGACATGCACTTGAAAATCTGGAGTGCAAATATTAAAAATTCGCAAAATTACGAGCATGCGTAGGAACTGCGCAACGAACACTCGTAAAACAGTCATTTTTAGGAATTTTTTCACCAAATTTTCAACATAGCCATTTTAAGACCTCTGCTCATGAGCAGTGTCACTGTGATTTTCTTAATGTGTCCCATACATTGAGTTCCACACACACCGACTGTGCCATTGTATGCGCTACATGATAGGAGAAGCTTACATTTTGGGCAAAGATGTGAGAAATGACAGCTGTACTGCTTATAAGGAGGTGTGGTAAAATGGCAATGTTGAAAATCTGGAGTGAAAATATTGAAAATTTGCGAACTTACGAGAGTGCGTAGGAACAGCGCAACGCACTGTCATTTCGTAAATCGGTCCCGAAAGGTGGTCCCACACAGTGACTGCAAAATCACCTTTCAGGGCCGATTAACGCCATAACAGTGACATAATTCATGAGGTGGGGTCCAAAAAACCCCATGTTGAAAATTTGGTGAAAAAATTCCCCAAAATGCCCGAGATATGCACTAAAGTTGAAAAAACCCTATTTATTACATTATACAGCTTACCGGCATTTCCTCAGTTCGTGGTCAGCTTTGAAGAGTGCAGACATGTTCCCGGTCCACCAAAGATCATCGTGCCGAGCTCCGGAGGTAAGTATGGGGTGAGGTGGGGGTGTGGGGAGGCAGGGTGCGCAGCGGGCGCAGGTGAGAGAGGGGGGGTCAAGACAGCAACGTGGGAAGGTTTTTTTCTTTCAGGTTCTTTTTTTTTATTACTTGGACTACGCAGGACATTTGCCACGCTGGGGTGGAGTCCCAGCATGGCAGCTGGAAGGCTGTTGGGGGGGCTGTGGAGCCGACGGGATTGGGCACCCCGCCGGCCTTGAGAACTGCTGCCACGCTGGGTGGGCTCCCCAGCGTGGCACCCTGTAGTCTCTTCGCTGGGGGTAGTGGAGCCGATGGGGATTGGGCACCCCCATTGGCCATATCGATCTGTTGCCATGCTGGGGTGGGCTCCCAGCATGGCATCTGGAACTCTGTTTGGGGAGCGAGCACAGCCGGAGGACTGGGCACCTCGTCGGCTATACAGTGTGTGCGCAGGAAGCACAAGCACGCAGTATGTAAGGCATATGTGTGTGTGTGTGGGGAGCGACATGAGCACGCAATCTTATCGCTGCTCACTGAAGCGCCGCTTCCCTTTCAACTGTACGGCCACTGCGTATTTTCAACTGCTGTCATAGACAGCTGCAGCATTGATTGGAGAACTGCGGCCGCGCCTGCAAACACACTGCCTGAATTGCAAGAGGGCTGCCACACCTCCGAAAACTCGGATGATGGCATTATGTTTCTTGCACGTGCAAGAATAGTGAAGAGTACAATTTATTTATTTATTTATTTATTGAATTGTTTCACCAGGAAAGGCACACTGAGCAACAAGCTGCTGGTCTCCCAGTGCGACCGGGGGGGAGGGGGTACAGAGGAAGGGATAACACGCAGGTTATCCAGTAGGAACAAAATAACATCTAACATCACAAATAGGAACAATATAACATTTAACAACATGTACAGTAGCACCACATTTTGTAGTTGCAAGCAAGTTCATGGTAACAACTTGGTTAACAGATAAGAGCGTAATAACATATACTTGACACAGTAGCTAGCAATACAGGGACTAAATATTACAACAATTAATACAAGGGCTAACATTGAATCCTAGACACACGAAACACATGACAATAAGTACTTTGGTTGGGCCAAATAAACCGGCTTCTGTATCAATAGCAATGTGCCGCTGGTCATGCGGGGTGGGGGGGTCAGGTAGTCACGCTAGACGGAGTTAGGTGCAGGAGCAGTTTACAGTGAGGTAATTTGACAGGGCGGTGGAAAGGGAGTGGGCAGAGGATGAGTGGCGAATTTGTGGGGGGAGATCATTCGAGAGCTTGGGGAAACGGTGTGAGAAGGCCGCTTGTCCAACTATGGTCCTCTGCCTGGGGTTTAATAATTTGCGAGAGTCTAGAAATCTAAGGGTGTGAGTGGGGGTGGGGGCAGCTAAGAGTATGGTAGAGAGGTAAGCCAGAAGGGTGCCTAGCCAGTACTTGTAGACAAATTTAGTAAAGTGCATCATGCGGTGGTTTGCTGGGACGGTAGGCCCAGGGATCAGCAGAGGTCACAATGATGGGTAAGAGATGGGGCACTGAGGGCAAAGTGGCAGAAGGCATTGAACATGGTGTCAAGTCTTGCTAAGGTGGACTTTGTCGCAGTACTGTAGACAATAGAAACATAGAAACATAGAATTTGACGGCAGATAAGGACCGCTTGGCCCACCCAGTCTGCCCATTTCCCTACCTACTGGATAAGCTGCAGATCCTAGTTAACCAGCAGCCTACTTCTTCTTACCCCCACCCCCCAGAATTGCCTTATGACTGTCCCATGCATGCTTGAATTCCACCACTGATTTTGACTCCACAACCTCCTCCGGAAGGCTGTTCCATGCATCCACAACCCTCTCTGTGAAAAAATACTTCCTTAAATTACCTCTGAACCGCCCCCATCTTCAAATTTTCAGCTCTTGTTCTTGCACACTTTTTTGAAAGATGCTACCCTCTTGGACTTTATTGATTCCCTTGAGGTACTTGAAAACTTCTATCATGTCCCCCCTTTCCTCGAGGCTATACATATTAAGCTCCTTAAGTCTCTCTTCATAAGTCTTCCGGTGCAGACCCTGCACCATTTTAGTTGCCCTCCTCTGGACAGCTTCCATCCTGTCTATGTCTTTGCGGAGATTGGGTCTCCAGAACTGCACACAGTACTCCAGATGGGGTCTCACCAGCTGTCTGTACAGAGGGATAATAACTTCCTGTTTTCTACTGGTGATGCCTCTCCCTATGCATCCCAGTATCCCCCCAGCCCTCCTTGCTGCCCTCTCACATTGCTTGCCCACCTTTAGGTCATCTGATATGACTACCCCCAGGTCCCTTTCCATTTTTGTTGTTGTTAGTATCTCACCCCCCATTGTGTACTCTTCCCCTGGGTTTTTGTTTCCCAGGTGCATTACCTTGCACTTCTTAGCATTGAATCTAAGCTGCCATACATTTGACCATTCCTCTAACCTTGCCAAGTCCCTTCTCATCCTTTACACCCCACCCTGTGCATCAACTCTGTTGCAGATCTTTGTGTCATCTGCAAAGAGACATACTTTTCCTTCCAGTCCTTCTGCAATGTCGCTTATAAAGACATTGAAGAGGACCGGTCCTAATAATGAACCCTGCAGTACCCCACTAGTAACCCTCCTTTCTTCTGAGTGGACTCCATTTACTATTACTCTCTGTGTCCTATTCTCCAGCCAATTCTTTACCCAAGCTGTCATCTTGGGACCCACTCCCAGGCTGGCTAACTTGTATATTAATCTTTTGTGTGGGACTGTGTCAAATGCCTTGCTAAAGTCTAGGTAGGCCATGTCCACAGCCCCTCCCTGATCTACTACTTTGGTCACCCAGTCAAAGAACTCTATCAGATTTGTCTGGCATGACCTTCCGCTGTGAATCCATGCTGCCTAGGGTCCTGTGCCCCTTGGCCTCTAGATACTTGACAATTCTTTCCTTCAGAAGTGATTCCATCATTTTCCTATCACTGAGGTTAAACTAACAGGTCTGTAGTTTCTGCTTCTGCCTTGCTCCCACTTTTGTGAAGGGAATCATATCTGCCCTTCTCCAGTCCTCGGTACCACCCCATCCGCCCATGATTTGTTAAAAGGGTAGTCAGTGGTGTCACTAGTTCTACCTTAGCTCTTTTAGAATTCTGGGATGAATCCATCAGGCCCCATTGCTTTGTCCACCTTCAGTTTTAAGAGTTCTTTCAGAACCCTTCTTCTGTAAATGGACTGGTATCAACTTCTGTATCCAGAGTGTTACTACTGTTTGTTTTATGTACCTCCCCTCTTCATTTGTAAATACTGAGCAAAATATTTGTTTAGTATCTCTGCCTTTTACAGTCTCCCTCTGCCCACCCTCCCTCCCCTTTATTAAGCCTCACTATCCCTCCCTTGGTCTTCCTTTGCTCCCTGATGTACCTATAAAAGGTTTTATCCCCTTCTTAACTGAGTTGGCTATCTTTTCCTCGGTTTGGGCCTTTGCTGTTCTGACTGCCTTCCCAGCCTCCTTTTGCTTTAACTGATACAGTTCTCTGTCCTGCTCCTTCTGCGATTCCTTGTACTTCCTGAATGCTTTCTTTTTCTCTTGAACCTTCACTGCCACTTCCTTTGAGAACCATAGTGGTTTCTTACATCGTCTTGTTTTGTTTATTTGCTTCACACAAAGGCTCGTTACCTCTGTGATGGCAGTTTTTATTATTCCCCAATGTTCTTCCACCCCTCCTTCCTGCCTATTTGCTAGTGCATTCCTTAGGCACTCACCCATTTTGGCAAAGTCAGCCCTCCTAAAGTCCAGTACTTTTGTCTTTGTATGGCTTGACTCTATTGCTGTGTTTATTGTGAACCATACTGTTCAATGGTCGCTAGTTCCCAGATGGCTACCCACTTCTACATCTGTGATCCTCTCTCCATCTCCATTTGAGAGAATCAAGTCTAATATTGCTCCCTCTCGAGTGGGCTCCAGTACTAGTTGTCTAAGGCATGCCCCCTGTAGGGCATCTAGAATAACTGCACTCTTTGAAGCAGGGGTGTAGACAGGCATACTCACTGTACACATTTGTGTACAGTTTTGTTGAGTGCCTGCCACAAACCATAAGCCACTCGGTTAATATTATCATTCTAATCTGTAGTATTTGGGTTAGTGTAGGCCACTGAGGAGTGTCCAATAAATGAATAACCTCTTTAGAGAGTAGAGGAGTCATCTGACAACAATCTGACTTGTTTGGAAGGGGGTGCCATTTGGAAAGGATGTGTACATTTTTTAATTGGGGGGGTGTAACTGTTGGAGATTGTGTACAAAATGGAAATTTCTGGCTACACTCCTGCTTCGAAGTGGCAGCTGCAACTGCACTCCAGTTAACATCTGGCATATTCAGATCACCCATCAGCAATATCTCCCTTTTCTGCCATTCTAAGTATACTTTCTATCATTTCCTGTCCATTTCCTCCCCTGGAAGTGGATCTGATACAACCCTGTGCGTATTGTGGTGCCATTGCCTGTCTCCAAATTTACTCACAGTGCTTCTTCTCCTCCTCCTGTTTACCCTTTGTTCTGTTGCTTTTATTCCTTCCCTTATGTAAAGAACTACTCCTCCTCCTTTACTCTCCCTGTCCCTCCTGTAGACAGTGTATCCTGGTATGTTTATGTCCCAGTCATGGTTTGTGTGTACCATGTTTCTGTGACTGCCACTATATCCAGATGTTCCTCCTCCATCAAGGCCACTAATTCAGGAAGCTTGTTACCCAGACTACGGGCATTGGTACTCATTGCTATCCA
This sequence comes from Neoceratodus forsteri, assembly GCA_016271365.2. Taxonomy (NCBI): domain Eukaryota; kingdom Metazoa; phylum Chordata; order Ceratodontiformes; family Ceratodontidae; genus Neoceratodus; species Neoceratodus forsteri. The sequence goes on from CM057456.1 coordinate 613,582,762, forward strand.
TTTTTTGATGGCTTTACCTTCTGTTGCAGCATCCCCCACTGACCATTCTACCTCGGTCTTTTTCTCATTTAGTACCCTGTTTTGTAGGGAGAGGCTGGGATTTTCCTGCTGCTTGTCAGTGCCTCCCCCTTTGACTAGTTTAAAAGCTTGCCAATGAAGCATTTAAACCAATTGCTCAAAAGACTTGTTCCCTTCCTGGACAGATGCAGACCATCCTGCCAGTATAGGCTGGTGTCCCTCCAGGTGGAACCCCAGTCCCCAATGAAGCCAAACCCCTGTGCTCCGCACCATTTTTTTCAACCATTCATTAAACTGCATGGTGCCAATTACCCTCGCCTCCCCCATGCCTTTGACAGGCAGCACCTCTGAGAAGGATACTGTGTGTGCTACTTGTCTTAGGTCCCTCCCCAACTCTGCAATGTCCTCCTGCACTGCTCTAATCTCATGATGAGCCAAGTCATTTGTCCCTAGGTGGACAATTACGTCCAGCTCAGAATCCCTTGCAGCTGTTCTCATGATCCTGAGGATGCGCTTCCTGTCCCTCCAAGCCATGGTACCAGGCAGGCACCTTACTTCAGTTTTTCCAGGTCCCCCCAGTTCTATACCCCTAATAATTGAGTCCCCCACCAGGAGCTGCTTCCTTTCCCTGTGGTGTGCTCTGTCTCCTTCCTGTGGGCCTCCCTTGTGACAGTTGTCATCAGTCTTCTCTGCGGGTGCATCCATAGGGGAGCTATGCTCCCCTAGAATGGTGTATGGATTGTGGAGTGGAACAATTGACTGGGTGTGCCTCTGTTCCACCCTCCTCACCCTCCCTGAGCCCACTGTGGTCCAACTGCTGTGCTTTCTTCGCAACCTCTGAGGTAGGTAGTGGGGCATATCGCAGTAGTCGAGGGAGGGGAGTATCATCTTCTGGTCTAGCTCACGGCGCACAGTTAGAGGGAGGCTACTATAGTTCCTGTACAGGGCACAGAGCTTGGGTCGCAGTTTTTTTAGAGATAGCATCGAAAGATAGGTGTCTGTTGAGCCATACCCCTAAGTATCGTTATGAGGTGACATCCTCAAGTTTTAGCCCATCCAGGGAGCGGAAATTGGGAAGGAAAGGGAGCCTGGCCAGTCGTTGTGATGTGCCGAAGGTCATAGTGACTGTTTTTTTTTGCATTTAGGGAGAGCTGGTGAGAGCTGAACCAGTGCTGAACTTTGTTGAAATCAGCATGGAGGTTAGATACTACCAATTCCAGGGAGGTGCCAAAAGAACGGCATCATCTGCATACATGTGGATTGATGAAGTAGAGCAAACGAGTGGTAGGTCATTCAGAAAAATAGAGAATAGAATGGGTCTGAGCACCGACCCCTGTGGGACAACGGTAGTTATTGGAAGGGGGTGGATATGACATCAGAAACTCTTAACAGATTGTTTTCTTTCAGAGAGGTATGCGCTGAACCAGTTGGTGGCAGCAACACAGAGCCCTGCTTCAGAGAGGCATGACAGTAGTAGGGGGCACGAGACGATATTGAAAGCTTTCGCAAGGTCGACAAAGATGGCTGAGGTGATCTAGCCACTATCCATACCTGATAGGATGGAGTCAGTGAGCCTTATCAGGGAGGAGGCAGAGAGACCCTTCCTGAACCCAGACTTGTACGCCATGAAGAAATTTAAGTCGGCGAGGAAGGAGGTAAGTTGGGAGAGCACAAGATACTCCTGTAGTTTTGCGAGAGCTGGGAGGAGAGAGATAGGGTGGTAGTTTGAAGTGGAGGTGGGGGCTCCCCCTTTGGGGAGGGGAATGACGATGGCGTGCTTCCATGCCTGGGGGACAGCTGCAGCAGCAAAAGATTTGTTTAGGAGGTTAGCAAGTGGGGTTGCTATAGTGGGGGCGGAGAGGTAGAGGAGTTTGGGGTCCAGCCCATCAGGGGAATTACCTTTTCATGGGTTGAGAGATAGCAGGGCAGCCACTGGCAAGATGTCGTTGAAGGAGAAGGTGCTTGGCCCAGTAGGTTTATTTATACCAGCTGTGGGTACAAGAGGTGCAGGGGTAGGCAGTGAAGAGAGAACAGTAGCCGCACAAGTGGAGAAGTATGTGTTAAACTCAGTCACGACTGTTCTTGGTTCCGAGAGAAGGGAGATGCCTACTTTTGGAAGTGGAGTAGGATTTGCAGCTAGTGGCGTGAAGAGGGAGTGAATGACCTTCCAGAATTTGGAAGGGTTATTTAAGTTTGACTGAAGGGAGTTGTTGAAATACTCTGCTTTAGCTAGTCATGTAGCTCTGGTACACTTGTTGCGGAGCATACAGTATGTGGAGAGGTTATGTGGGAGCCGTGAAGATTTATGCGCTCTCCATGCTTTGTCCCGGGCAATCTGACATGCTGTGTGTTCTTGGGTGATCCATGGCAGGTGGTTGCCACTTACCCTTGAGCGACGTAGTGGGGCATGTGTGTCTCAGATGTTGAGGAATGTATTTTTGAAGTGCAGAAAGCCATCATCAATGAAGCTCATAGAAGGGGTGGGGGCTCAGCTTGCTAGGTCAAGGTCGTCTAACAAGGGGGTGAGATTGAGGGATTTGTATGAGCGTTGGACTAGAAATTTGGGGGGATTTGGGGCAGTGAATTTTGCGGACTAGATATGTAATGTGATGGTCACTCAGCGAGTTTGGAAGTAGTCCTGCATGGATGACCCGGTGGGGGTGGGTGGTCAGAACCCAGTCTAGGAGTGAGTGATTGCCAGATCTGGGGTTTAGGCAGGTGGGCTCAGTTATGATTTATGATACTAGGGCAGAAATTTCAGTCTGTGCTTTACTGAGGGCTGGACCTAGCCAGTTGTGGTTAAAGTCACCCACAATATATAGTTCCCCTGTTGGGGTTTGGGCAGAGATTTGTGTGAGGTGGTCAGTGACAGCTTAGGCAGGCGTGCCTGGTCGGCAGTATATTCCAGCAATGTAGATGGGGAGCGAGAAGGGGAGTGCCAGCTGTAGCAGTAAAAGTTTGTAGATTTTTGGATCAGACTTAACTAAGACAAACGAGTAGTGTAAGTCTGAGTTTACATAGATGGCTACTCCTCCACCTCTTGTAGTTCTGTCCTGACGGGCCAAACCGTAGCCTGGGATAGCGACCGAGGGGTCGGAGATGCTTTCATTGAGCCATGTTTCGGAAAGGGTGATGATGTCTGGGGCATAGGGGCAGCGTGCACCTGGAGAGAATCAAGTTTGTGGGCAAGGCTTCTTATATTTAGGAGCAGGAGATGCAGGCCATGTGGGAGAGGGTTTCCAAGCAGAACTGAGGTGGTGGATGAGTTGGGGGGGGCTTGTTGAGAAAGAAAGGGGAGGTGTTGATTGGGGGCCAGGGTTCAGGTGTATGTCACCTGCTGCAAGGAGCAGGAGAGCGAGTGTTAGGTAGTGCAGCAAACAGCTGTATGCACCAAGAAGTGAATGGTGAGCATCTCCTAGGTTTCAGGCGTACATTCTCAAGGGCTGGGCAGGGGAGATTAGATGAAGAATTAACCAGGAGAGCGAGGGGTTGAAGAGGAAAGGACTGAGACATGAAGCCGAGTGTGCACAGTCTTGGGCAGATGAGAAAATGGTCGCTGCTAAGTAGGAGTAGGGGGCTTTATGAGGTCTGGGAGGGGTTTGGGGAGGTTGGTGGCATGTTTGAGAGGAAGGGAGGAGGGAGGGAGGCAGATGAATATAGTAACAAGAAGGGCACGAGTAGCACAGCAGTAGGGACATGGCAGGTCCTAGAGTGCAGCAGCACAAGCTGCTGTGGCAATTTAGTGGAGGAAGGGAGGAGCGCAAGGTTTAAGGAGTGTAACGATTGGCTCCTGAGAGACTGGGAGCCCAATAGAAGTGGGTGTTATTTAGCCAATGGGAGGGCAAGTGAGTAAGTGGGCAGGAAAAGAGTGTATTTAATCAGTTGGGGGGGGGGGCACCTTGTGGAGAGTTCTGTCCGGGGGTCCTGATCTCGGTGGGCGGCTGCTTAGGTGCTGTCCGACTGTGCAGAGCTGAGAGCAGCCCCTGTTCAAGGGCAAGCAGCTGAGGGGATAGAGAAAGAAAATTTGTTTAAATAGGAGTTCGGGAGGGGGTAGCCAGAGTTTAGCAGTGGAGGTGGAAGAAAAAATTACTTACCATAGTAACGTTGTTTCTTCTAATGGAGTCTTGCTGTATTCTGACAATATGCAGTTAGACCGACTGGTTCAACTGCCCCGGAGAATAAAGAGTTAAGCTCTATGCAAATGCACAGAACATTGAGCTTGAGCTTGGTTTTCAAACCACTGTCCTTGGTATGTTCTAGTAACTGATCAGATTCTATGAAGCAAAACTATATATATATATATAGGCAAAAACTAAGCCTAAACAGGGGTCCCCAACAGGGGCAACATAAGCAAAAGACAAAAAGGCATGTAGAAGACTCAAGTCACAGATGCCCAAAGAAAATCAGTACCCACCATTGGGTTAAGTCCGATAGGTGCTGGAGAAGAGCCACCCTTCCCCAGGTTTTGAAGGGGAGGAAGGGGGGGAGGTCAGAATACAGAAAGACTCAATTAGAACAAAACAACATTACTATGGTAAGTAATTTTTTCTTCAAACAACATGAAGTCTTGCTGTATTCTGACAATATGCAGACTACAAAACAGTGCCCTATGGAGGTGGGCACAGAACTTATTTGGGGAATAGGCTCTGCAGTACTGCTGTGCCAAACCTGGCATCACTCCTAGCCTGAATATCCAGGCTGTAGTGCTTAGTGTATGTATGGACAGATTTCCAGGTGACAGCCTTACATATCTCAAGCAAAGGGACTTCCCTGGCAGCCGCCAAGGAGGTAGCAGTCCCTCTAGTAGAATGGGCTCTAAGGCCTGCTGGTGGGTCCTTACCCAGCTTACTGTAGCAAAACTGTATACAGGCCACAATCCATCTGGCTATAGTCCTCTTTGCAGCTGGTCTGCCCTGACCAACCTCACCATAGGTAAGAAAAAGTTGGGAACAATCCTTCCTTAGCTCCCTTGTCCTGTCCATGTAATAGCTAATAGCTCTTTTTACATTCAGACTGTGAAGCCTGCGTTCACCTGAACTGGAGTGCTCTGAGAAAAATACAGGCAAGGCAATCGATTGAGTAAGATGGAAATCAGAAACCACCTTAGGGAGGAACTTCCTATTAGTTTGGAGCACAATCTTAGCCCTGTGGAGTGTAATATAGTTGGGCACAACTGACAAGGCCTGAAGTTCACTGATTCTTCTAGCAGAAGTGATGGCCACTAGAAAAAACCTTTTCCAAGTGAGAAACTTCAGCTCTGAAGAAAACATAGGTTCGAAAGAAGGTTGCATAAGCTGGCCTATGCATATGTTCAAGTCCCATGCAGGGGAAGGTTCCCTATGTGGAGGATGAAGATGCATCAACCTTTTGAAAAACCTTTTGAAAATTGGGTGTGCAGCCAGAAAAGAGCCCTTCCCTGCTGAACGATAAACAGAGACAGCAGAGAGGTGTACCTTCAGGGTAGGTGGCTGTAAATGCAGAGACAGAAAGTGGACCAGATAGTCCAGAAGTTCTGGTAACCCGGCCTGCTGTGGGTCCAGGTCTTTCCGGGAGCACAAAAGAGAGAATCTCTTCCACTTTAAGGAATAGGTTTTTCTAGTAGCAGGTTTTCTGGAACCCTTCAGAATGTCCAAGACACACTGAGACAATTGTAAATCTACATATTCTAAGTCTTCAAGAGGCAAGCCCTGAGGCGAAGAGACTGAAGACTGGGGTACATTATCCTGACCTGAGAGGATGTCAGCCGGTTGTACCTCCTGGGGAAAGAAATTGGCTTGGTCATTGACAGTGACAGTAGCATCAAGTACCACGGCTGTCTGGACCAGTCTGGGGCTATGAGAATCATGGTGGCAGACTGAGACCTCAGTTTGACCAAGGCTCTGGCTATCAGAGGAAAAGGGGGACAGGCATAAAGGAACCTGTTTGACCAATCCAGAAGGAGAGCATCCAGTGGCACTGGGCCCTAGAGTGGAGGTCTGCAACAATACAGTGGTAACTGGTGATTGTATGGGGCTGCAAAGAGATCTATCTCTGGCACCCCCCACCTCCTGAATACTGAGAGAAGGACCTGTCTGTTCAAGGTCCATTCATGATGGTCCTGGCTGATCCTGCTGAGAGAATCTGCCAGTACATTGTCCTTGCCTGGCAAATGAACTGCTAACAGTTACATGTTCAGAGAATATGCCAGGTTCCAAATCTTCATGGATTCTGTGCACAGCAGTGAGGATCTTGTTCCCCCCCGCTTGTTGATGTAGTACATGGTGGTGGTATTGTCTGTTCTGACTTGAACCACCTTGTCCTGTAAGAGACTGGCAAACTTCTGAATAGCGAGGAACACTGCCCTGAGTTCCAGAAGATTGATGTGCAGGAGAGACTCCTCCGGGAGCCAAGTACCGTGTGCTGTGTGATCCCCTAGGTGGGCACCCCAGCCCAGAAGAGAAGCATCTGTTGTCAGCACCAGAGAGGGTACCAGAGTGAGAAAGGGAACCCCCGCTCTGAGGTCATCCATCTCCTGCCACCACTGAAGAGCTAACAGAAGGATGGGAGATACCGGAATCAGTTTGGACAGAGGATCCCTTTTTTGAGACCAAAAGGATCTCAGATAGAACTGAATATCCATCATCTGAAACCGGGCCTCCAGGACCACAGCTGTGGTGGAGGCTATGTGTCCTAGGAGCTATAGAAAGTACCTTGCTGGTCAAGGAACTCGAAGGTGGAAAGATTTTACCAAATCTACAAGAGCCTGTGCCCTTGCAGAAGGCAAGAAGGCCCTTGCCTGAATGGTATTCAGCTCTGCCCCTATGAAGTCTAGTACTTGCACTGGGGTCAAGACAGACTTTTGTTTGATTTACCAGGAATCCTAGAGACTGAAGAGTATCCTAAGTGAGTTTTAGGGCTTCTATGACCTGCTGAGGGGACTGACCCACCAGCAGCCAGTCGTCCAGATAGGGGTAAACTGAAACCCCTTGTCTTCTGAGGAATGCCACTATCATTGCCAGACATTTTCTGAACACTCTCGGTGTAGATGTCAGCCCGAAGGGCAAGGCCTTGAATTGGTAATGGCCTGAAGGCAGTCGAAATCTGAGATGTTTTCTGTAAGATTGTCTGATGGGGATGTGGAAATAAGCATTCTTTAGGTCCAGGGATGCCAGCCAGTCCCCTTGCATAAGAGTAGGTAGGATGGTAGCCAGGTTTATCATTTTGAACTTTGGCTTTGTAAGATGCCTGTTTAGGTATCTGAGATCCAGGATGGGCCACCACTCCCCATTTTTCTTTGGTGCCAGGAAGTACCTTGAATACAGCCCTTTGCCCCTGTGCTGATAAGGCACAGGCTCTACTGCTTTTGAGTGTAGAAGAGTGGACACCTCTGCCTCCAACAGAGCTATTGCTGTAGGGCTGGAAGGTCTGAAAGGAAAAAATTACTCACCTTAGTAATTGTGTTTGTTCTAATGGAGTGTTGCTGTATTCTGACATTATGCAGTTAGCCCCAGCACTTGAACCGCTCCGGAGAGGAAAGAGTTAACTCTATGCCAGAGCATAGAACGTTGAGCTTGAGCTCGGTTCAGACCTCTGTCTGCTGCACTCTGAAGTGTAACCGTCAGATTCTTACGAGCAAATACTAACTACCCCCACTGTGAGCAAATTGTAAAATTCATTAGCCAAAAAGGCAACCTAATATTTTGGATCCCCAAAAGACTCAAGTCGAGAAATCCAAAACGAAAACTGGGTAGTGAACAAAAATAATTATCAAAACATCTAAATAACCCACTCCACCTGTCTAAAGAGGGGAGAATGCCAAGTACACCCCTAAGGTGCAACATTGTGCCTACCAGCCCACTTCCCAAAAAACAGGTTCTGAGAGGGGAGGCAGGGAAGGAGGTCAGAATACAGCAAGACTCCATCAGAAGAAACACAATTACTAAGGTAAGTATTTTTTTCTTCAAACAACATGAAGTCTTGCTGTATTCTGACATTATGCAGACTACCAAGCAGTACCTCCATGGAGGAGGGTATCGAACCTATTTTGGGAATAGGTTCTGCAGTACTGCTGTACCAAACCTAGCATCACTCCTAGCCTGGTTATCCAGAAAGTAATGCTTGGTGAATGTATGGACTGTTTTCCAGGTGGCTGCTTTGAGTATCTCTAATAAGGGTATATCTCTGCATCAGAAGACATATGAAAAAAGACTAAAGGAACTCAAGATGTATAGCCTCGAGCAAAGGAGGGAGAGGGGGGACATGACAGAAACTTTTGAATACCTCAAGGGAATCAACAAAGTGCAAGAGGGAAGCATCTTTCAGAAAAAGAGATGTGCAAAAACAAGGGGGCACAATTTGAAGATAGAGAGGGGACGGCTCAGAGGTAATGCTACCCTCTTGGACTTTATTGATTCCCTTGAGGTACTTGAAAGTTTCTATCATGTCCCCTCTCTCCCTTCTTTCCTCAAGGGTATACATATTAAGCTCCTTTAGTCTTTCTTTGTATGTCTTCTGGTGCAGACACTGCACCATTTTGGTTGCCATCCTCTGGACAGCCTCCACTCTGTCTATGTCTTTGCAGAGATGGGGTCTCCAGAACTGCACACAGTACTCCAGATGGGGTCTCACCAACTGTCTGTACAGAGGGATAACAACTTCCTGTTTTCTACTACTGATGCCTCTCCCTATGCATCCCAGTATCCTCCCAGACTTTCTTACTGCCTTCTCACATTGCTTTCCCACCTTTAGGTCATCTGATATAATTACCCCCAGGTCCCTTTCCATTTTTACTGTTGTCAGTATCTCACCCCCATTGTGTACTCTTCCCCTGGGTTTTTGTTTCCCAGGTGCATTACCTTGCACTTCTTTGCACTGAATCTGAGCTGCCATACATTTGACCATTCCTCCAACCTTGCCAAGACCCTTCTCATCCTTTCCACTCCATCTTGTGTATCAACCCGGTTGCAGATCTTTGTGTCGTCTGCAAAGAGACATACTTTTCCATACAGTTCCTCTGCAATGTCACTTATAAAGACATTAAAAAGGACTGGTCCCAGTACTGAACCCTGCGGTACCCTGCTAGTAACCCTCCTTTCTTCACTGTGGACTCCGTTTACTACTACCCTTTGCGTCCTGCTGTCTAGCCAATTTTTTTATCCAGGCTACCACCTTGGGACCCATTCTAAGGCTGGCTAACATGTATTAATCTTTTGTGTGGGACTGTATCAAATGCCTTGTTAAAATCTAGGTAGGCCATGTCCACAGCCCCTCCCTGGTCTACTACTTTGGTCACCCACTCAAAGAAATCTATTAGATTCGTCTGACATGACCTTCCCATCGTGAATCCATGCTGCCTTGGGTCCTGTGCCCCACTGGCCTCTAGGTACTCAACAATTCTTTGCTTTAGAAGTAATTCCATCATTTTCCCTACCACTGAGGTCAAACTAACTGGTCTGTAGTTTCCTGCCTCTGTCCTGCTCCCACTTTTGTGAAGAGGAATTACATCCGCCCTCCTCCAGTCCTCAGGTACCACCCCATCCTCCCATGATTTGTGAAAGACAGTAGTCAGTGGTGTCACTAGTTCTACCCTTAGTTCTTTTAGAATTCTTGGGTGAATCCCATCAGGCCACATTGCTTTGTCCACCTTCAATTTTATTAGTTCTTTCAGAACCCTTTCTTCTGTAAATGGACTGGTATCAACACCTGTCTTCAGAGTGTTTCTCTTGCTTGGTTTAGGTACCTCCACCTCCTCTTCCTTTGTGAATACTGAGCAGAAATATTCGTTCGGTATCCCTGCTTTTTCACTGTCACCCTCTGCCCACATTCCCTTCCCTTTATTAAGCCTCGGTATCCCTCCTTTGGTCTTTCTTCGCTCCCTAGTGTACCTATAAAAGGTCTTATCCCCCTTCTTAACAGAGTTGGCTATCCTTTCCTCAGTTTGGGCTTTTGTATTCTGACTGCCTTCCCTGCTCTTTCTGCTTTAACTGATAAAGTTCTCTGTCCTGCTCCTTCTGTGTTTCCTTATATTTCCTGAATGCTATCCTTTTCTCCTCAACCTTCCCTGCCACCTCTTTTGAGAACCATAGTGGTTTTTTCCTTCATTGTGTTTTGTTGATTTGCTTTACACAAAGGCATGTTGCCTCTGTGATGGCTGTTTTGATTACTCCCCATTGTTCCTCCACCCCTCCTTCTTGCCTGTTTGATAGTGCTTTTCTGAGGCACTCTCTCATTTTCCCAAAGTCAGCCCTCCTAAAGTCAAATACTCTTGCTTTTGTATGGCTTGATTGCATGGCTGTGTTTATGGGAAGATTAAGGAGGAATCCTAGAGAAGTGAGCACTTGTTGGGTCACTTGCAAATTCGACTTGACTTGGTCTGGAGACTGACCCACAATGAGCCAGTTGCCCAGGTATGGGAATATGGAAATGTTTTGTCTCCTTAGAAAGGCCACTGCTACTGCTAGGCATTTTGTAAACACCCTTGGTGCTGAAGTTAGGCTGAAAGGCATTACTTTGAACTGATAATGGCCTGAAGGCAGTTCGAGCATGAGGTACTTTCTGTGGGAGCACCTGATGGGAATGGGAAAGTAGGCATCCTTTAGGTCCAGGGAGGCTAGCCAATCCCCTGGCCTTAGAAAGGGAAGAATTATTCCCAGAGTCACCATTTTGAATTTTGGCTTTACTAGGTGCTTGTTTAAGTATCTTAAATCTAGGATGGGCCACCACTCCCTTGTTTTTTTCAAGGTAAGAAAGTATCTGGAGTACAGACCTGTGCCCCTGTGAAGTGTAGGAACTTTCTCTATGGCTCTGAGAGCCAGCAGAGATGAAACCTCTGCCTCTAGGGCAATGGTTTCAGAGATGTTTGCAGGTGAAAATGACCTGACCCTCAGCTTGGGAAATTTTTTGAAGCTGAGGGCCAGTCCCTAGCTTACTACCTCCAGGACCCACTTGTCTGAGGTAACAGACTTCCAGGCTTGGAAGTAGTAAGCCAGTCTGCCTCTTACTGGTATTGTGGAGTCGACCTGGGCTGACACATCAGGGTGTCTGCATGGCAGGAGCCTTAGGCTGAGAGGAGAATGCAGCCCTGTTCATCCCCCTTCTGCCTCTTCCTCTGAAGAACCCCCTCTGAGAAAAATGAGAGGAGGCCTGTGCCTGGTAAAAAGGCCTGTGAAAAGGCCTGCCCCTGCCCCTAGCGCGCTGCTTTTGAGAAGTTGTCTGCCTTTCCTTGGCCTGTGCACTCCTGTAGGTGGTCCTATACTCATCCATCTTTTTCATATAATTCTCTGTCTGCTCCCCAAACAGAGAATTCTCAATGACAGGGAAATCCATGGCCTTAGCCTGGGTGTCCTGTGATAGGCTAGTACATCTGAGACAAGCCAGTCTCCGAAGAGCCACAGATGTAGCCATGACTCATGATGACACATCATTGGCGACCACAGCAGCATGAAACTGGATTTTTGATGCCTCAATCTCATCAGCAGCCACCTCCTCCAGCTCCTTGTCAAGCTGGGGGGGAAGCCTGTTTAGCCAGTTCCAGAACAGTATCCCATCTGGACTTCTGGTATCTGGCTGTGTAGGCCATATAGTTAGCCTGCCTGAGTCCCAAGGAAGATGCCATGTACTGTTTTTTAGCCATGGCATCCGGCTTCCTGGAGTCTTTATCGGGGTGTGTGAAGCCAAGGGTATATTAGCCTTACCACAGGCTGCAGCCTGCACAACCCCAACATGGCTGCACTGCTGGTACAAGTACTCCGTACCTGTGCCTGACAACATATACATCTTGTCCATTCGCCTGTCCACAGGAGGTAAAGAATTTGGAGTCTTAAGTAACTTATGTGTCTCTTTCCCAAAGGATTTGTGAAGGGGGGTATAGACAATCTCTTGGACTCTGGCATGTCCATCATCTCTACATAGTCAGGCTCCTCTTGCTCCTAGACAACTTCATCCTGAGGGAGCTGGAGGGTTTCTGCCACTGTTTTGTAGACCATAAAGTGGGAAGGGGACTCAGAAAGCCTTGGAGGGGAAATACCAGAAGGTCTGTCTGGGGAGACGTCCCGTTCTATGGGCTCATCCAGACCTTCCACACCATCATCATCATTATCATCATCATCTTCATCCCCCTCCAAATCCGGTTCATAATAGTCTTCTGGGGAATAATCCTGAACCGGTGGAACTGACCAAACTGAACACCTAACGGTAGGCACCGGATCAGCCGGAACAGAATGGAGCGCTTCAACTTTACTAATCGCTCTGGCAATTTCCTCGGCTGGTGGATGATGCGGTTCTGGATCCGAACCGACCAATTTATCTTTTTTCTTTCTTTTTGCTGGAACTGACCCCTCAGGATCGGATCTCCATTTGCCCAAGGGAGCCTCGTCCAGGTCAGTGGGCACTTCTTCAGGTTCGGTCAGAACTGAACCAGGCCGGCCAACTGGGTCAGCGGACTTCTCGGCCTCCTTTTCCCTAAGCCTGCCCAATCTTTTATCCAGGATGGCCTTAGAACATTTTTTACATGTTTGGCAGTCTGACTCCAGGTGGTCAAAACCCAGACAATAAACACAGGTGGTGTGGGGATCAGCCTTAGCAAAGGCCTCATCACACTCACTGCAGTATTGAAACCCAGTGGACCCGGTTTTTCTCTTGGGTTTCTCAGATGAAACCATCCTACAACGTACCCTTTTTTCAGCAACAGTCAGGCAAGACCCCCTTATCGGTTCCTAACCGTGTCACGGGTGTTGGAAAAAAAACGATAAAACATGTTTTTTTCAAAACTAAATTCAGACTAAAAGAAAAAACACAAGACAAAATACAGACAATCGGTTCAGCCGAACTGACCGAAATATAAGTTTTACAATTTCCACAAAATTCAGCACTAGTCCACTACCTAAAGTACTTACTGTACCACAGAAAGGGATCTGAACCAAAATTAAGTAAAAATAGCGGTTTAAACCGTTTTTTTACCGGACTGGACCGATAGCAAAGGAGAGATCTCCCGAGCGACTGTTCAGTTAGGCGGAGTAAAGAATCTGACGGTTACACTTCAAAGTGCAGCAGAAAGAGGTCTGAACCGAGCTCGAGCTCAACGTTCTATGCTCTGGCATAGAGTTAAGTCTTTCCTCTCCGGAGCAGTTCAAGTGCTGGGGCTAACTGCATAATGTCAGAATACAGCAAGACTTCATGTTGTTTGAAGCTCTTGCTGACATATTTGGGAGCAGCTTGAAGCTGAGAGCAAGACCCTGACCTACTATCTCCAGGATCCATTTGTCTGCAGTGATGGATTGCCAATCCTGGAGATAGTAGGTCAGCCTGCTTCCTACAGGGGAAGAGGAGGTGGCCTGGACAGACCTCTCAGGGTGTCTATTTAGCTGGGGTAGCAAACTGGGGATGGAAGCAGCCCTGCAGCACCCCTCCTGCCCCTCCCTCTGAAGAACCCCCTGGGTTGCTGGTAAGAGGGAAAAGCTTGGGTCTGGTGGAAAGGCCTGGGGTAGGGTCTACCCTGCCCCTGGCCTGCTGCTTTTGAGGAGTGGCAGCTTTCTCTTTTGCTGAAGCACTCCTGTATGCCACTCTGTATTCATTCATCTTCCTCATGTATGCCTCAGTCTGTTCCCCAAACAGAGAATTCTGGACAAGGGGAAAGTCCATAGCATTATTTTGCGTGTCCTAGGACAGGGTAGAGCACCTGAGCTATGAGAAACGTCTGAGGGATATAGCAGAAACCATAGCCCTGGAAGCTGCATCATTAGATTTCACAGCCATGTGGAACTGGGACTTTGATTCTTGTACCCCCTTGTTGACCAACTCTTGGAGATCAGCAGAAAGCTCAGGAGGAGCCTTTTTGGCAAGTTGTTCCACAACTTCTCAAAGGGACTTTTGGTACCTGGAGGCATAAGCCATATAGGAGGCTTGCCTAATACCTAAAAAAGATGCCAGGTACACTTTCTTGGCAAGAGAATCCACTTTTCTGGAATCCTTGTTGTGGGGGTAAGAAGCCAGGGGGATGCCAGCCTTCTCAGAGGCTGCAGTTTGTACCACTCCCTACATGGCTACAATGGCTGGATAAAAAGTCAGTGCCACTGCCAGCCAGAATATATTTTCTGTCCATTTTCTTATCTACAGGAGGGACAGAACTAGGGGTTTGGAGGATCTTTAAAGTCTGCTTTTAATGGACTTATGAATGGGAATCGAAAGTCCCTGGGATACAGGAAGATCCATCATCTCCCTGTAATCCTCTTCCTCATCATCCTCCTGCCTTGCTTCCTGTACAGAGAGCTGCAATGTCTCAGCCACATGCCTCATGAAAGCAAAATGGGAGGTGGCCTCAGTCAGGGGAGACATCTGGGTCAATGGGTTCCCCCTCATCCTCCTCCTCATCATCATCATACTCAGAAAAATAATACTTCTCAGGATCAATGGGTCCTGAAGAAGCTGAACCGGTATCTGGAACCGTTGGCTTCCCAGACGGTACCTGCGACGGTTCGCCAACCCAGATTGCAAAGAGTGCACTATCCGAATGGCTTTTGCAATTTCGTCTGCAGTTGGAACTGAGAACGATTGTTTGCACGGTTCCAAACCTGAGCGTTTGGTTTTTTTTGACGGTGCAGGTTCAGAAACTGACTCCGAACGTCTTTTACTCGTCGACGGTTCACCCTGGCTTGATTGGTCGGTTGTCGGATCCGAAGGTTCGGTTAAACCAGAACCGCCCTTTAGCAGTCTTTTCCATCCTTTCCTTCAGTTTACTGAGGTGCCCGTCTAAAGTAGGCTAAGGGAAATTCTTACGAATATCACAGTCTGCTTGTAAGTGGTCGAAACCCAAACAGTACAGACTGACCAAGTGCGGATCAGCTTTTGCAAATTGCTCCCCGCACTCGGCACAACGCTGAAACCCAGTGGGACCAGTTTTTCTCTTGGGTTTCTGTGACATAACCCTAAAATTTTGCGCTTAATCCAGTGGCTTAGTTAGGCCGGTTAAGCAAAAGTCAAATATCTACTTTATCTGAATTGGCTTAGTTAGGCCCAGATAAAGAAATTTAATGAATTAAGAAAATTACCCCTTAAGGTTTAGTTAGGCCGGGTAATAGAGAACTAAGTCCCAAACCAGCCAACAGTTTAGGGTCAGCCAAAAGGAACCAAGAGAAAACCCCCGGTTCAGGTCAGGACTTTGCACCAGATCCCAAGTACAAATTTACACAGAAAGGGGGAAAAAGAAGTTTGGTCTCCTCACGGTCACAGAATCGATCCGAAACCGAACACTTACCTAACCTAGGAATGTACACGATACCGAAGACAGCGGTTTGAGAACATTTAAAACAAAAAATAATAAAGCGGTTGTGAAATGAACAGATGAAACTCAGCTAGACCGAAGGCAGAGAGGAGAAATCTCTGAGGTGTCTTCACTGGTGAGCGGAGTAGAGTTTAACTCTTTGTTTTCTGTCACAGTTGAACCGGTCGGTCTAATTGCATATTGTCAGAATACAGCAAGACTTCATCTTGTATGAATTAGCAAAACAAAAGCAATACAGGTTTAGGTGCCAAAGTTAATGAGCTAGTCTGGGGGGGGGTGGGTTGCAGAGAGAGAGAGAGAGAGACATAAAGGAGATGAAATCACTTGTATCTAGCTTAAACAGAACTTTTGTTACACAGCAGTACAGTTCTTAACTTGTTTAAAGATTAAGCAACTTAGACAATCTTTTAAAATTAGAATTTGAAGCATCAGGCAGCAAAAGACAGGGAGAAGGTCCTGGCCAATCGGAGCGGGTTCGCGAGAAGCGCTAGTGATCCGATTGGCTGCGCTGCCGCTGTACCTTGTGCAGAGTTCTGTCAAGGGGTCCTGGTCTCGGTCGGCAGCTGCTTGGGTGCTGTCCGACCGTGGGGAGCTGAGAACAGCCCTGTTCAAGGGCAAACAGCTGAGGGGATAGAGAAAGAAAATTAGTTTAAATAGGAGTTTGGGAGGGGGTAGCCACAGTTTAGCAGCGAAGTGGAATTAGCAAGACAAAAGAAATAGAGGTTTAGGCACCAAAGTTAATGAGCTAGTCTGGGGAGGGGTGGGTTGCAGGATAGAGAGAGACACAAAAGAGCTGTAATCACTTGTATCTAGCTTAAATACTATTTTTGTTACACAGCAGTACAGTTCTTAACTTGTATAAAGATTCAGCAACTTAGACAATCTTTTAAAATTAGAATTTGAAGTGCCAGGTGGCAAAAGACAGGGAGAAGGTCCTGGCTAATAAGAGCAGGTCAGCGAGAAGCGCCAATGATCCGATTGGCTGCGCTGCCGCCGTACCTTGTGGAGAGTTCTGTCCGGGGGTCCTGGTCTCGGTTGGTGGCTGCTTAGGTGTCATCCGACCATAGGGAGCTGAGAGCAGCCCTTTTCAAGGGCAAGCAACTTGTGGAGAGTTCTGTCCGGGGGTCCTGGTCTCAGTTGGCGGCTGCTTAGGTGCCATCTGACCATGGGGAGCTGAGAGCAGCACTGATCAAAGGCAAGCAGCTTGTGAAGAGTTCTGTCTGGGGGTCCTGGTCTCGGTCAGCAGCTGCTTAGGTGCCATCTGACCGTGGGAAGCTGAAAGCAGCCCTGTTCAAGGGCAAGCAGCTTGAGGAGAGCTCTGTCCGGGGGTCCTGGTCTCGGTCGGCAGCTGCTTAGGTGCCGTCTGACCGTGGGAATCTGAAAGCAGCCCTGTTCAACGGCAAGCAAAACAACCTACAGGAGTAACTCCACTAGAGAGAGTCTCCACACTTCTTTTAAACCAACAGGGAGGGAAGGTAGGGGTAGGGGGTACTACCCCAGGTCTTACGCCCCATACTCTATGCCTACAGAGTATACACATGTAACCCCCCTGCAAATGGGGGTTCCCAAAAGACTTCCAGGAGCTTGCTTGAATGCTCCAAGCCTGAATGGTGTTTGGCGTTTAAGCTATTTATCAGTGAGTGTTTTTAGAGCCTCTGGTACTGTCTCTTTAAGAGCTGTCTGCTTGCAGACATAATTAGTTTGTATGGGGGGACTGTGTGCTTCTCTGTTTGAGTACCACTCAAACTGCTGCCAATTTACTCCATTTTGCAGTCACTAGGAGTGCAAAGGAACCTATCTGAAAGATGTAACTGTTTGCCAGAAATCATTTACAGTAATAATGAAATTACAGTTTGTCTAACCTGCTTTCTTTGCAGTCAGAACTGTGTCTGTCTAGTTCCCCATTCTGGTTTTGAACTGCTGAACTGGACCAATCAGTGTGGGGTAAGCTAGCTCTAAAATGGTGCCTTGACGAATCAGAACTTGACTCATCATCTGAGCCAGCCACAAGAGGATTGTATGGGCAGTGACTCTGGGAGATGTAGTTTAGACTTCAGTGCCTCTTTGGACCAACAGCAGCAGTCTATTGTGAGTGACAGCCAATCCAGTCAAGAACTGGGAGGAACTCAAAGGAGGTGCCTGGTTTTGTCGGTTGGAGTTTCAGTTGAGCTTTGGCAGTGAAGAAGGAAGGAGCCCTGTGCTTTTTCAGTGTGCAGTTTTAGTCAAAAAACGTGTGTAAGGCCCAGAGTTCCGGTCTGCAGCTTGTTAGGACTGAATCCGTCCTGTGAAAATAATCAAAGGATCTCTGAAGAGTAGAAACCAGGCTCACCCTGTAGAAGACTGGAGGAATTGCTGAAAATTACACTCGGTCTGTCAGGAACTGAATCTGCTGTGTGTTCTCCCGGGTATTGTGCAGTAATTGCGATCGGGATACAGATGCAGCCTGCCTGGTATAGTGCTTTCTTTTATATGGATGTGTGAAGAGGTTTGTGCACCTCAAGTGAGCCCTGCTGACATTGAAGGACCCTATCTTATTTGGAGGTCGTGAGTACTAATTCAGGGTCGCCCTCGTTGAATTGCCACATTAAATCCAAATGGAATTACTGTACTGCTGACTGTTTAATTCTCTTTTCTCTGTGTGAAAGGGCCCCTACCAGCTGCCACGGTTTGGACTAGCCACTAGGGCTTGGGCACCCAGGACAGTAACTGATAGGATAGGCCTGTGCACAGAGCCATAGGTAGATTATTAAAGTGATAAGCTAATTAACCTGATTTCCCCTGTCCTTGTTATATCCCCTAAATAAATCAGAGCTGCTTGTTTCAACAAAGTTATACTGCCTGAGGTATTTGTCTATGTTAAAGTACTGTACTGTGATTGTTGCACTGTATCTCATTTCACAGGAGGTCCCAGTGCCGGAACCAGACCTGGGGGTAAGTGTATACTGTGAAGGTAATTCTGATATATTGTGTGGGCCACTAGTGGGAAGAAAGGGGTTGCAGTGTCCCAGAGGGCTGTGACCAAGTTAGTTTAACTATTGCAAACCCTGACCTCTGGGTGGAGGCACCGCCATTGGATCCAGGCCCCTCAACCTGTTAGTGGCAAATCAGGCAGGGTAGTAGCCCCTGGGATAGCGCCATCTGGGGTTACATCTTGGAGGCTCACCGCTGGGTGTGTGTCCTCGTGGCCATATTCTGAACCACTGTTAAGAAAAAATGGGTACCCGACAGAAGTGGCTGTGCACCGGCTGGTGGAGTGGTGTACTGGGAGGAGATCGACCTCCAAAATGCTATGCTTATCCTGGACATCCCCTGGGTATCAATACGGACACTGTGCAGGAGTACTTTCCAAGGTGGAAGGTTTACAAAACCCTGGTGGTGGAGTCGGCATGCTAATCTGCTCACCCACACTTTCCTGGCCCTAGTAGAGTTTAAGGATCCCATAGATAGCTCAAAGTGCCACAGACCATTACCCCAGAGGAGCCCTCACTGCTTGGAGAGTGATAACTAAGGACAGTAAAGACCGGGGAATCAGCCCCCACTATCTGAAACTTTTGAGGAGAAATTTGCTGAATGGTTGCTGGGAGGGAAAACTGTGGAGGACTTGAAGAAACTATTCTTGCCACCTGGGTTGTTCCTCCCCAACACCCTCTCCTGCTCCAGTGCCCGTAATGGTGGCTGAACCAATGCAGACTCCTATTTCTGCACCTGCCATTAGTCACGACTCTTACGAAGGTTGAGGATCTCTCTGGCACCCTCCCCACCCCAAGGGGAGGATGACTGGGAGACCTGGATAGACTATGTTGCCCCCAAGTGCTAGAATGGCAATGCTCGGAGGCGGCGAGGGTTGGTGAGCCTCCGAGGTCTTGCCCTGGCTACCATCCGTGCTAACGGGCCAGTAACCCTGAAGCGACTGCACAGGCCTCATCTTGAGGCCTTGAGAGTATGTGGGAGCCCAGATTCTGATGAGGACCTATGGTGGAGAGTAAGAAATGCACAACAAGTACCAAGGGAGTTGTTGTCTGTGTATGTCTCGGCTGGAAAAATTGTTGCAAGAATGCCTCAGAAAGGGTAGTTTGCCAGCGATTGAACTGGACGAACCAGACTGGACAGAATCATAAGTCTGCCCCCTTCTCAGAACTGCTGTTGCTTCAGTTTCGCCTGGCAAATGAGCTGGAATCCCCACCCTCCTATGATGAGTTAATGAGAGAAATTCGAGGAGTTGAGAAGAAGGCACCTCGGAGGTACCTGCACCAACAGCTGTGGCTTCGACCCGAGGTGACTGAGGTGACCATCAAGTGAAGTTCAGGGGCAGAGGTTGACAGTCAATGGAGTGCTCTGACAAGAGAAAAGATATGCACACAATGGGGAACTGTTGAGAGATCCGAATTCAAAACAGTCCCTTTATGAAGGCCACGCCTGCAAGTACGGCCCTGACCTATATCCGACTGCATCTGCTATGGGGGTGGGGGTACCCACCAATGTATCTCCTGCTGATAACAGCTCCAAACTCAATTCCTTGACCATGGAAGTGAGAAACTGACGAGATGTCTCCAAATGCTATCACGCCCAGACAGAGATGGCACCCAGGTTTCCAGTTAGTAATACCCCGCCCTGGCTCCCAGTGTGGCGCCTCGGCCAGCTCAAACTCCAGAAAGTATGTTTTGCTATAATGTGGGAAAATGGGCACATGAAAGGAATGCCAGTCCCCAAAAGACACTGACAAAGTTGCATATATAGGCTACAAGGAGAGCTTGGGAGAAGAAATTAGTGGTTAAGAGGTGCACGACATGATCCCAGTGAGGGCACCAAAATGCTAATTCACGTCCTTTGTGGCAAGGTCAGTTGCCCAGGCCCCCTACTACCGCCTCTTAGACTGGTCCAGAATAGTGGGTCCCTCCATGGAGACCACTGTAAAGTGAATGGAGTGTCTACAAGAGCTGTATTGGACAGTGGCTCCCAAGTGACAATTATGTTCCAGGATTGGTATCAAAGCATTTGTCAGACGTACCCTTACAACCATTAGAAGGACTGCATGTATGGGGGTTAGAGTGAAGGCCTATTCCGTATATCCGAATTTGGCTGTCTTTCCCCACCTCCGTGGCTGGAGTGGCCGAACAAGTAGAGACCCTAGCCTTAGTGTGTCCCCCACTGGACTGTATGATGGTGTCCCTTTGTTGATTGGAACAAATGCTCATATGTTCGGAAGGCTGGCACAGTTGTGTTATGAAACAGGGTCAAAGACTAGTAGAGCTTTAAGAGTTCCGCCTTTAATTAAGAAGGCCTATGAGGCACAGAGAGATGCTGAAAAACAGAACCAGAGGAACCGGTCGAATTGTATGGAAGAAGGATCCTGAGTCTCTGATCCTGGCGTAAATGCCCAGTGTACTCTACAGGAGAGGTCCAGTATCAGAAAGGATGTTAAGAATAAAATATTAATGTTGGATGCACCAGGCGATGGAAAATTGCCAGAGGGACTGCTGGTCAAGCTTCAGTATTTTGCCCGCTAGAGCCCATGCTTATGCCAGAAGGTAATGGTCCAAGTTCATAATGTGTCTGAAGAGACATTCGAGTAAACAGAGGTTGCATCCTGGCTGCAATGTGCATTGTGCAGACACTGCAGTGCTACCCAGCAGCAAGAGTTCAAGGAAGAATGACAGAGTAACGCCTGACTTGTTTGATTCTGACTCCGCTGCCAGCTGAATGGAAAGTGAGGATCAGTGAGAAGCTTTGCCCAGAGAGACCAGGTGTTTTCTTTAAAGGAATGGGATGTAGGATGCGTGCAAGGGCTGAGCACAATATCGGCTGCATGACGAAAGACCATTTGTGAGAGGTCTCGTCGCCTGGCACCTGCTGACATAGATGATGTGAGCGGCATCTGCAAGAGATGTTAGCTGCTGGTGTAATACAAGAATCCAGAAGCCCTTATGCTTCGCCATTGTAGTAGTGAGGAAAAAGAATGGAACAGTAAGGATGTGTGTGGATTATTGCACCTTAAACGGGCGGACTATCCTGATCAGTACACAATGCCCGCATTCAGGATGCTTTGGACTGCCTAAGCGAGGAGCAAGTGGTTCTCTGTGCTGGATCTCCGCAGTGGGTACTACCAGATCCCGGCGGCCCCTAGAGGACCGTGGAGAAGACGGCCTTTATCTCGTCCACATTGGCTCTTTCAAGTGAATTCATGAGGATGCCTGGCGATTTCAGGTGCCCCAGCCACTTTTCAACGGTTGATGGAGCGCAGTGTGGGCATGAACTTATTTAGAGTGCTTGGTATATCTAGATGATGTTATTGTGTTTATGCAGCTCACTGGAGGAACATGAAAGCAGATTATTTAAGGTATTGGACCGACTGGAGGACTTTGGCCTTAAACTGTCCATTGATAAGGTCAATTCTTTCAAACATCAGTAAAGTATGTGGGACATATGGTATCCACCGAGGGAATAGAGAGCCGACCAGTAAAGTTGAGGCCTTGACCACCTGGCCACAGCCCAAAATCTAAAAGAACTGCAAAGATTCCTGGGATTCTGTGGTTATTATCGTGCTTCATCAAGGACTATTCAAGAGTGATCCGACCCTTTACTTAACCTTACTCAAGGTATCCCCAACCCACAAAAAATGCCAAAAGTCACGTCCCTCAAGACTGAAAGAGTGTATTTTCATCCGAGTGAAGTATTTGGGGCCCGCTGGACTCCCTGATTAGTGAGACTGCTTTTCATGAGATCATATATCAACTTACCCATGCTCCAGTGCTGGCCTATGCCGATCCAAGAAACCTCACCCTGCACACTGATGCTAGCCTGCAGGGTTGGGGCTGTGTTGTACCAAGAGACGAGAATGGCCTGAGACCAGTGGCCTTTGCCAGTAGAAGCCTGACCCCATCCGAAAAGAACTATCCTGTACATAAGTTAGAGTTCCTAGCTTTGAAGTGGGCTATTGTTGACCAATTCCATGAGTACTTGTATGGGGCTAAAATACTAGTAAAACTGACAATAATCCTTTGACCTATGTGCAGACCTCAGCTAAGTTGGATGCCACTGGCCATAGGTGGCTTTCTGCATTATCTACATATGATATGCTCCTCGATACGTGCAGGTCTGAACCACATAGATGTTGATGCTCTTCCCGGAGGCCTGTTCCCAGAATGATTGGGTCCGATTGGCAGAACCTGACATTCGGGCACTCTGCCGAAGTTTGACAGGGAGGAACAAATGTCCACGGACGATGGACTGCATGGTGGATTGCTGTTGGGAGCCTGAGAATTGCATACCTGTTGCTTATTGCCACTTTTCTGCATGACATTGGTGCACCGCCTCAGCTGGACAATGACATATCTCCGGGCGGCTCAACTCTCACGATCCCATGATCAAAGCAGCTTTAGAAGCCCTCTATGCAGGAAAGATGTGTCCAAATTACTCCACTGATTTGAGAACTGCACTGTTATACAAAGAAGGTCCTAAGTTGAAACTGATCAATAAACTGTTATACAGAGAAACAGTAGACAGAGGGGACAAGTAGACAAACAACAACTAGTGCTGCCCACTGCCTTTCGAGACTCAGTACTGAGGTCCTTGCACAACCACATGGGGACCTTGCATAGACAGAACACTTGACTTGGTGAGATCGCATTCTATTGGCCTAAGATGGGGCTGATGTGGAGCAAGACATTCGAACTTGTAGTCGCTGGTTACAGAGGAAAGCTTTATTCCAGAGGGCTGCCCCCTTGTTAACATCACCACCAGTGCACCCATGGAGCTGGTCTGTATTGATTTTCTGAGTTTGGAGTCGATCAAAGAAATATCAGTAATGTGCTGGTGGTCACTGACCATTTCATGAGATATGCCCAAGCTTTCCCACCAAAGACCAGAAAGCATCCACTGTGGCCAAAGTACTTTAGAAAATCTTTTTGTTCACTATGGGCTCACAAAGAATCCATTCTGATCAAGGGAGAGACTTTGAGAGTCGTCTGATCAAAGAGATGCTTTCTCTGTGGGAGTGCGAAAGTCCAGAACCACTCCTTCACCACCCCCAGGGGGACCCACAGCCTGAACGTTTCAACCGTGACTTTGCTAGATATACTGGGCACCCTGCACCCAAAGGACAAGCCTAGATGGAGCCAACAAATTAGCACCCTGGTACATGCTTATAACTGCACTAAAAGTGATGCCACTGGATTCTCTCCTACCGCCTGATGTTTGGAAGAAGCTGGACTACCAGTAGATGTGTGTTTTGGGGTCTCTCCTTGATGGGGTTCAAGCTGACAACTATTTACAGTATGTGCAAAAGTTAAAGGCCCAGCTAACTCCATGCGTACTAACTGGCTCAAACCATGGCTGCCAAAAGAAATCTAGCCAACAAAGAAAGGTATGATAAAAAGGTGAGCACAGGAACTCCAGGAGGAGATCGGTGTTGCTAAGAAATCTGGGACTGCATGGCAAGCTACAAGATTGCTGATAGATGGCACCATCTCCTCACATTGTAGTGGGCAAACTAGATGATCTGCCAGTGTCCAAAGCTCTCCCCTGCAGCCAAATGTTGTGGACTCAGAAACTGTAACTCCTGGAGCTGAAAGTGCCCCAAGTTCTAGCCTCTCTACCCCATGGAGCTCCCCTGACAAGTGAGGACAATGCTGAAAATGAGTCTCAGGAGTGCAGAGACTAACAGTTCCCCTAGAAAGACTGGTCGAGGCTGTAAAGCCTGTGGTGCACCTCAGTTATGATTCCTTGGGAGGCCTGTGGATTTGCCTCTCAATGTTGTCCATAAAGTGTGTATGTCCCCGAGCTCATTGCCCAAACTGGCGTCAGTGCTAACTCAAGTTACTTGTGTTGCCCTCTAAGTATGGTGCCCTTGCCCGTCCAGCCCTAGGTAACTGATAGGAAGGGCCCTCTTTTCAGGTTTCATGTACAAGAGGTAATAACGAGTTATGGTACAATATTATGTAATACTGTGTAAAGTGACGTACTGCAATGTTTCAGAAATGTGTTCTTGGTAAAATGATATATTGATTGATGATTACATGTGCGACCTAATGCAAATGTATATGGTTGCAGTTGAAACTTATGGGGATACTTGCTTGGCCGGACGTCAAGCTTTCCCAGGCAGGAGGTGTAACCCCACAAATGGGGTTCCCAAAAAGACTTCAGGAGCTTGCTTGAATGCTCCAAGCCTGAATGGTGTTTGCTGGTTTAGCCATTTATCAGTGAGTGTTTTAGAGCCTCTGGTACTGTCTCTTTAAGAGCTGTCTGCTTGCAGACATAATTAGTTTGTATGGGGGACTGTGTGCTTCTCTGTTTGAGTACCACTCAAACTGCTGCCAATTTACTCCATTTTGCAGTCACTAGGAGTCAAAGGAACCTATCTGAAAGATGTAACTGTTTGCCAGAAATCATTTACAGTAATAATGAAATTACAGTTTGTCTAACCTGCTTTCTTTGCAGTCAGAACTGTGTCTGTCTAGTTCCCCATTCTGGTTTTGAACTGCTGAACTGGACCAATCAGTGTGAGGTAAGCTAGCTCTAAAATGGTGCCTTGGACGAATCAGAACTTGGACTCATCATCTGAGCCAGCCACAAGAGGATTGTATGGGCAGTGACTCTGGGAGATGTAGTTTAGACTTCAGTGCCTCTTGGACCAACAGCAGCAGTCTATTGTGAGTGACAGCCAATCCAGTCAAGAACTGGGAGGAACTCAAAGGAGGTGCCTGGTTTGTCGGGTTGGAGTTTCAGTTGAGCTTTGGCAGTGAAGAAGGAAGGAGCCCTGTGCTTTTTCAGTGTGCAGTTTTAGTCAAAAACGTGTAAGGCCCAAGTTCCGTCTGCAGCTTGTTAGGGACTGAATCCGTCCTGTGAAAATAATCAAAGGATCTCTGAAGAGTAGAAACCAGGCTCACCCTGTAGAAGACTGGAGGAATTGCTGAAAATTACACTCGGTCTGTCAGAACTGAATCTGCTGTGTGTTCTCCGGTATTGTGCAGTAATTGGATCGGGATACAGATGCAGCCTGCCTGGTATAGTGCTTTCTTTTATATGGATGTGTGAAGAGGTTTGTGCACCTCAAGTGAGCCCTGCTGACATTGAAGGACCCTATCTTATTTGGAGGTCGTGAGTACTAATTCAGGGTCGCCCTGTTGAATTGCCACATTAAATCCAAATGGAATTACTGTACTGCTGACTGTTTAATTCTCTTTTCTCTGTGTGAAAGGGCCCTACCAGCTGCCACGGTTTTGGACTAGCCACTAGGGCTTGGGCACCTAGGACAGTAACTGATAGGATAGGCCTGTGCACAGAGCCATAGGGTAGATTATTAAAGTGATAAGCTAATTAACCTGATTTCCCCTGTCCTTGTTATATCCCCCTAAATAAATCAGAGCTGCTTGTTTCAACAAAGTTATACTGCCTGAGGTATTTGTCTATGTTAAAGTACTGTACTGTGATTGTTGCACTGTATCTCATTTCACAGGAGGTCCCAGTGCGGAACCAGACCTGGGGGTAAGTGTATACTGTGAAGGTAATTCTGATATATTGTGTGGGCCACTAGTGGGAAGAAAGGGGGGTTGCAGTGTCCCAGAGGGCTGTGACCAAGTTAGTTAAACTATTGCAAACCCTGACCTCTGGGTGGAGGCACCCGCCATTGGATCCAGGCCCCTCAACCTGTTAGTGGCAAATCAGGCAGGGGTAGTAGCCCCTGGGATAGCGCCATCTAGGGGTTACACACAGGTGAGAGATTACTACAGGGGCAGGGGTAGGAGGTCTTCTAGGCAAGACAGCCGAGCTCCAGCCCCTAGACCTCAGTCCAGACAGAAGCCCTGACTGCATAAAACAGGCTGCCACCCCTCTTCCAGTAGGGGGCAAGCTGGCTCACTATTTCCAGTACTGGGAAAACATTACCACATTCAGCAGGGTTCTGGAGGTGGTGAGTCAGGGTTTCTGTCTACACTTCGAACAGTTTCCAAAACTCCAGGGCTGCAGGGTTTTCCGGCCTTCAACACTTGCAGAAGCTATTCTACTGGAGTCAGAGATAAAAAAGCTCCTGCAAGCCAGTGCAACAGAGCCAGTCCCTTTTACCCAAATGGGAAAGGGCATGTACTCAAAATGCTTTTTAACCAAAAAGAAAAATGGAGATTGTCGGCCAATCCTGGATCTCAGATACCTAAACAAACACTTGGCAAAGCCCAGGTTCAAAATGGTAACACTGGCCATAGTTATTCCTTCACTAAAGAAAGGAAACTGGCTGGCATCTCTGGATCTGAAATATGCTTACTTTCACATTTCAATCAGACCCTGCCACAGAAAATATCTAAGGTTCTCTCTGCCCTCAGTTCATTACCAGTTCTCAGCACTCCCTTTTGGGCTCACTTCTGCCAAATGGGTATTCACAAAGTGTCTGTCAGTGGTGGCAGCTTACCTCAGAAGGCAGGAAATCATTATATTTCCTTACCTGGACAACTGGCTAGTCATAAGGGACTCATATCAGCAGGTAAAGAATTCCATCAGGGTGACTCAGAGTACCCTGAAGTCCCTGGGTTTCCTTACCAATCCTCAAAAGTCTCAGATGGAGCCAGTTCAGTCACTGGAATTCACTGGAGCAGAACTGGATACCATCCAAGGAAAAGCTTTTCTCCTACAGGAGAGGGTGACAAATCTACTGACCCTAGTAGATTCCTTCGCCTTGGGTCAGCCCAGAACTGCAACACAGTTCCTAGCATTACTAGGACACATGGCCTCAACTACTGCATTAGTGTCAGGCTCCAGGTTTCAGATGAGGGATATTCAATATCACCTCAGATCTCATTGGTCCCAAAGAAGGGATCTCATTTCAAAGCTGGTGCCAGTTATAAGAACCTTGTTACTGGCTCTGCAATGGTGAAAAGAAAGGGACAACCTCCGACAGGGCATCCCTTTTCAGCAACAGCACCACACTGTGGTCCTAACAACAGATGCCTTCCTACTAGGGTCGGGGACACACCCAGGTGATCTCAAAATCAGTGGAATTTTGTCACCTCAGGAGTCCAAACTGCACATCAACTTTTTAGAGTTGAGAGCAGTCTTCCTTGCCCTAAAGGCCTTTGCCCCTCAGTTGAGGGGTCAGTCAGTTCCGTTCAGGTCAGGACAGACAACACAACCACCATGGGGTATGTCAACAAACAAGGGGGTACACGATCCTCAAAGCTGCGTACAGAGGCCTTGAATATTTGGTCCCTTGCATATTTAGCCTTGTCCTTGCCTTTTTCTAGGCTCACACCCCCTCCTCTCTCTTAATTTCCTACTTCTCCCTCCTCTATAGCCATGCCTTTCTGGTTGACAGTATAGCACATATACCCTGGTCCCAATCATGGATCTTTTCTCAAAACTAGCACTCTTGTACTTCTTAGGACCTTTAGTCATGTGGTTGCTCACAACTTGACTCTCTTGTGTTCCTACTTAAGGCAATGCTTAAATGCACTTTTATTGTATTTTGTAAAATGTTGGTGTAACCCCCCTACAAATGGGGGTTCCTAAAAGCCTCCTAGGAGCTTGCCCAAATGTTCCCCCTTCTTGCTGGAATTCGGGGTTTAAGCCGTTTAAATGGCACTGTGAGTGCTTGTACAGCCTCCACATGCTGTCTCTTTAAGAGCTGTCTGCTTGCAGACATAATTAGTGCTGATGGAGGGGCACTGGTGTTTCCCTGCTCGAATCCCGCCTGAGCTGCAGTGTAATCGCTCCCTTTTGCAGTCGCTGAACGCGGAAAGGGAGCCCATCTGAAAGATGTAACTGTTTGTCTGTAATCCTTTAAAGCAATAGTGAAATTGCAGTTTGTCTAACCTGCCTTTATTGCAGCTGCGACTGTGTGTGTGTTGCCCCTCCATTTTGGACTTGAACTACTGTGCTGGGCCAGTTGGGTTAAGGGAGCCCTAAAATGGAGACTGCTTGGGCCAACCTGAATTGGGACTCTCACTGGAGCCGGATTACAAAGGGAATGTATGGCTAGTGCTTATGGGAATTGTAGTTTGGACCTTGGCGCCTTTTCGTACCAACAGAAGGAGCTCTGGAGTGATTGACAGCCGAATCCACCAACTGGACCTGTTGGAACCTAAGGGAAATGCCCTGAACTGAAGCTGGAGAGGCAGATCATTGTTGCCTGTGAAAGGAGTAGGAATTCTGTATTTTTCTGTGGTGTACAGTTCACACGGGAAGCACGTGAGAGGCCTTGAAGTCGGCCTGCAGCCGTTGTAAGCTATAGTCGGACTGAATCCGAGTTTCCTGAGGAGAAGGAAGGTTGAAGAGTGGATACCAGGCTCATCCTGTAGAAGACCGGAGATATTGCTGAATCGCGCTTGGTCTGTCAGGAACTGAAACTGTTGTGCGTGCTCCCGGGTATTTTGCAGTAATTGCAATCGGGATCGAGGAGCAGCCTGCCTGGTATAGTACTTTCCTTTTACATATGAATGTGCGTAGTGCTTGTGAGGAATCGCTGTTTCTTGTCCCCTATCCTGTGTGCTGTGTAGTGAAGCTGGAAGCGAACCCCAATGTGTTTCGGACTAAATCCGTTTGCTATCAACTGCCTAGGGGTCCAGCCACAAGGGCCTTGCATCCATGCCTTGTTGTTTCTGTCAATCCAGAAGAACATCCACCTTCAGGTTCTCAGCTTGGGCATTGTGAGTACAAATCAAGGTATTCCCCTGCAGCCTGTTTTCAATCACAAGTATGTCATCTAATTCTTGTTGTTTCACTTCTTCATGGACTGAGCCATCCGGCTCCGGATTACAAATGGGTGTTGTGCATATATTTTCTTCTACAGGGCCCCATCCATCTGCACCTGCCGGCCAACCCCGGGTAACGGACTTGGCTAGCCCCTCCCAACCTGGGTACCCAGAGCGTGACTTTTCAGACCCTGTATGTGTGCATAGTACTGTGATTTATTACTGCCAATTAACCTGATTTTCCCCCTCCCATGTTCCATTCCCCTAAAATAAACCAGATTTGATGTTATTGAACTTTATACTGTCTGAAGTGTCAGTACCTAGAGAACAAGTATTGTATTGTGCTGTGTATGTTGTTTAACCTTGTTTTACAGGGGATCCTCAGAGACGTGCTGCAGAATCAGTCTCGAGGGTAAGTGGTACCTTATGAGTGAACAGTGTGTATATGGGTATTGGGACTGTAACTCCTGTGTACTGGGTGAGCCACTAGAAGGAACCAAAGGGGGTCACGGTGTCCCAGAAGGCTGTGACCAAACTAGTCTAACCACTACAAACCCTGACTTCTGGGTGGAGGCACCCATCATAGAACCTAGGCCCCTCAACCTGTCCATAGTCAAGCAGGCAGGGGTAGTAGCCCTTGGGATAGCGCCACCTGGGGGTTACACTTGTAATGATATATCTTATATTTTGTATCCTGAATATTGCTGAACTCACACTTGCATCTCTCTTGCCTTTGTCCCAACTGTATTTCTATCTCACTGGTAATTGTATCTGTACCTGTACCCTCTGTATTACCAACTGCTGTACTGCTTCAAACTGTTGTTATTTGTACCCTCTCGGGTCGTACCTGAAAATAGGCATTTTTATGCCTAGTGCACTTTACCCGGTTACCAAAAGCAAAAAAAATATTCCGTGGAAGTGCATCTGTCTGCCATTCATCTCCCAGGGAAGGACAATACACTGGCAGATTCACTCAACAGAATCAGTCAGGATCATCACGAATGGGCTTTAAACAAGCAAGTGGTGGACACAGTTTTCAGACATTGGGGCATCCCAGAAATATACCTGTTTGCCTCAAAAGAAAACCACCAGCTTTCACTATATTGCTGCAGGCCCCCCTCCTTGGGCACAATGCCCATGGAGGTGTTAGCCCTGGATTGGACAGGAAAATTCTTGCATGCTTTTCCTCCATTTCCACTTGTAGTGAGAGTTCTTCTCAAACTGAGGAGTCAGTCTGCAGTCATGATACTGGTTGCCCCAGACTGGGCCAGGCAGCCATGGTACCCTCCCCTCTGTTGCTCACCCTGTCCACCAAGCAACCTATTCATCTGCCCCAGAGATACAATCTCCTAGCAAATGTTCAGAGTCAGATAGTTTTTCCGATCCTCATGAACCTTCACCTGAAGGCCTGGTTCTTGAGGAGTTTAAATTTTTTAAATTTGCCGGCCCACCAGCGCAGAGGTAGTCCATCTGTCTGCAACGCCATCGACCCAGATTTGGAACTGACTCGGGACATTGGAGGGCCAGCAGGGGGGAGAAGGACTGAGTGTCCTTGGGACTACTCTCCTTCTCCGGGGCGTTGGGGGGTAGTGTGTCTGTCATGTCACGGACCCCTGGAAGAGACTAGGGGGATCCATTGTGCCGGTACCGTTATCTGCAGGCGGTGGGACAGACACAGGCCATCATTACATGTCCCTGCCTCCATGTATAGATGCACACAAGAAATCCCGTCCCTGAGCATGAAGCCCCATTCCGCCGCCACCCCTGCTGCCAACAGTGTCCGCTGGGTAGGATCCCGCTCCCGTGGCCCCATCCTGGAGGGGGGTAAGCCAGGCATGTTACCAGTGAACCGTGGGGAGGGCCGCAAGGGGATAAGCCTGGGCATGGGGGCTGAGCTCCCTACAGGAGTGGGGGGAGCCTGAGAAAAAAAAAGAATTTTCTGAATTTAACTTGTCAGAAGAGGTAATTAAAGTACTGAAAGTTTCTAGGAAAATTTAAACAAGAAAGACTTATGCTTCAAAATGTAAATGATTTTCCATCTGGTGCAAGCCTAAGCAAATCAGTCCCCTTAAGACAAGCTTATCTACATTGCTTGATTATCTGCTGCACTTGCAGGCTCTAGGTCTCAGGCCTGCAACCCTTAGGGTTCACTTAACAGCAGTACCGGCTTACTTGTCTGTAGGTGTTCAGAGAACAATAGCTTGACACCCTATTTTTACAAAATGTTTTAAAGGATTGGCACATACAGTATGTTCCTTCCTGTTTGGAAACCAGTCCCTCCTTGGGACCTGAATTTGTGCATAGCCAAACTCATGGAACCTCCGTTTGAGCCAATGGCTATGGCTGATCTAAAGTATGTCACTTGGAAAACTGTTTCCCTGGTGGCAATCACTTCAGCAAGAAGAGTGTGCGAGCTCCAAGCTCTTTGCATGGATCCCAATTACAGTATCTTCCATAAGGACAAGGTGGGCCTTAGGACTAACAGGAAATGCCTTTCAAAGGTGGTATCTGAGTTTCACTTGAACCAGTCCATCACCTTCTTGTATTTTTCACAGCCAAGTCCAATTAAGGGAAACTGAAACTTCATAGCTCAGATGAAAAAAGGTCTCTCAACTATTACAGCACTTGTACGAAAGACCTCAGAGATTCCCACTCACAACTGTTCATTACTTATGCTGAAGTGGGAAAGGGCAGGCCTGCCTCAAAGAGGTCAACTGCACGTTGGATAGTATCTTGCATTCAATTATGCTACGGTAAGGCTGAGAAACATCCACCACAGGGCCTCAGGGCACATTCCACTCGTGGAACTGCTGCTTTTGTGGCAGGCTGGCAGCTGCAAGGGACATTCTCTTGCTGGAAATCTGTAAAGCAGCTACCTGGAGTGCAGTCTACACCGTCACAAAGCACTATTGCCTGGATGTCCAGTCCAGGAGTGATGCTAGGTCTGGCACTGCAGTATTGCAGAATCTTTTCCCTAAATAGGTTCTGTACCTACTTCCCAAGGCACTGCTTGATAGTCTGCATATGTCTGATACTACTGGGAGATTCCTGGGGTTTGAAGAAAAAATTATTTACCATAGTAATATTGTTTCTTCCAAGGGATCTCCCAGTATGATTAGAACTCCCATCTCTACCTCCCCTTACACAACCTGAATCAGATTCGGCAATACTTTTGTGGGGGTTCTTAATGTTGCCATTAATCATTGGCTTAACTTAATATTTTGATACGCACAAATATGACTAGGGCATCTAGCTCTCCTTTTGTTTATTTTTCCGGATGGGAACCAGTCATCTTTACCAAGGGGAGGGTATTATTGTTGAGGTTGTTAAGCTACAATTATTTAATTCAGAAAGTCTAGTGCTTTTTCATCTGCAGAAAGGAATCTGGCAGTTAGATGGAACATAGTCCACCTAGAGGCAGCAGTTTGAATGTAGCAGTCTAAGTTCCATGATTTGCATACATTCCACATTACATCAGAGCTCCGGAGCAGTCAGAGATTCTGAGCTGACTGCATATGTCTAATCCTACTGGGAGATCCCTTGGAAGAAACAATATTACTGTGGTAAGTAATTTTTTCTTAAAACCCTACCCCCACCCTTGTAGCACCCAATCTCCTACCTCCCCAAGGTGCTAGTATAAAAGAAGTTGAACACCCCTGGCCCACAACCCATTTTTTATCCTAACCTCCCCTCCTCTTCCCCATGGTCCTAATAATACTTAAATACTCACATTCTCCCCAACCCATTTGTCATGACCCCATGCCTGTGCACTATTTAAAAACAGATACTGGTCAGAGCCACAATGGTTACTAGTGGGACAGTACTGAAATAATGTGGCTGGCATTAAGTGCATTTAGACATAATCAATCAGCAAAAACACAAGACTGAAAATATTTGAATTGATGTGGACATGGACAAAGCAGCACTATGTATTAGTGAAATAATGAAATAAAATAGTACTGTTTAGTAATAAGGTATTTCTGGCACAAACATCAGTATATGCATTTTTTTCACTGTATTTCATTCCTGATCTGAGATATGAGGGTTTTAACTTTTTTAAACGTTTTTACTCACTAGTAATGCCCATTTTCAGAATTAACCATCTTAGTGAAGTGTTATGCTGCTGTTAGAAAGTTGCACCAGCACCATCCCAATAAAGCCACCTTATCAATCCAGTATGTTAAGTCAGAAAGTAACTTATTTCAAAATTGCTTGTGGTGGCCATCCTTAATTACTTACACCATTGAATAGAGGATAATGGATGGGAGACAGACAATAACCACACTATAATCGCATTGAGTGGTTTCTATGATAACCATGTAAACCTTGAGCATGCAGCTCAAGAGGTTTACTGTTGCCATGGAAACTGCAAGACGCTATTTCAGTGCAGTTACTGTCCGTCTCCCATCCATTAGCCTTTATAGTGTATGGGTAAAATTACACTATAAAGGCTACTAGTACTCAAAAATGAAACAAATAAACAGTGCTGGACTCCTCGTTAAGAGTTCTCGGAAAAGTGTCCTTTCTTTTGCCTTGCTCTCTTTGGATCCAGCTATCAATGCTGCGGCCATTCATATCCAAGAGACACGCATGCATGACATATCCTGCAAACCTCACTCCTCCTGAAGGGCTTCGGTGTTGACAACAGTTCTGCACAAGGAGATTGCTGCCTGTACTAGCGGTAATCACAAACTGCAGCCGCTACTAGCTGAAAGCTGCCGAAGGTCAAGGAGGTAAAAAAAAAAGATTTTCAGCCAACAACAAAATCAAGAATGGCCGGGGACATGCATGCACAAAGGAGCCAATGTTGTTATGGCATCGATGTGACATAGTCAAGAGGGGTTAACAACCTCTTGACGTCACATCGATACCATAACAAAGTGGCAAAATGCCTGAATTCAGACAGTAATAAGGGCTCCCCATACATTATTATATGCTTATATGTACAGTTACTGTGTCTCTCATGGTTGTAAGAGTGCATTCCTAAATTCTCTGTGTGACAGAACTGTGTAGAGAAGCTGAGCAGTTCTGGCACACAAAGATCTTGATGAAACTCTTACAACCGACACAGTAACTGTATGCATATAAGGAAAGCATACTCACCATAGTATCTGCCTTTCTTCTAAATAATTAGAACAACCCCTTGCATCATCTCCACCTGTGAAATGGTGCCCTGGACCTTAGAATGTTTTTTTTAAAATAAAAACTCTGACTGTGCTGGTCGCTAACAGCCTATTCCTAACAGATCTTTTGCTGAAGAGTCCAGCCGTAGCAGAGATCTAATTTAAAAAAGACAGTAACAACAGATAAAAAAAATCCTGTTAGAATTGAATAAAACAGCAATATTTTAACATTTTTAAATGACTTCTAAGTAAAAAATAAAATAAAATAAGTAGAAACAGGTAAAGACTCACTGTAGATAATAAATGGAAACAGGAAGGGTGGGTTCACCAGGAACACACTCAGATTCACTAGCTGGGGAAGTGGAGAAGGTCACGGACTTCAGGGACTCCATTATCAAGGGGGATACACTGGATCAGGAGGGGGATTACCTACAAGAGGAGGTCAGTCTTTTGTGAAGCAGGGATGGAGGCTGGGAGGGCTGCAAAAAAATCAGGGAGTGTGCAAGGGTGGTGATGGGGAACCGCATCTAATCATTCATTTGGGGACAAATGATCCATCGAGCAATGAGGCAGAGGAGGTCCAGAGAAGGTTTAGGGTCCTGGCAAGAGAATGCAAAGAAGAGGCAAGTTCCTTGGCATTCTTGGAAGTCTTGCCAGTCCCCTGTGCCAGCACTGCTAGATGACAAAGAATTACGGAGTTCAGTGACTGGCTCAGGAAACTGTGCGGGAAACAAGGGTTCACCTGTATAGAGGAGTGGAGGGGGAGACACATGGGAGGATGAGGACTTATACTGGAAGGACAGCCTACATCTAAGTGAAGGGGGGCAAGAGCTCTGAGGGGGCATCTATAAGGTTATATAGATAAGGTCTTAAGTCAGTGTTTAAACTGGTAAATGGGGAGTACAAGACTAGGAAGATGGAGAGATTTACAGGTGGAAAGAATAGACTTGCTAGCACTCCCCCGCATAAGGGAACAGGTAGGGTAGTGAGAGATGGAAGGGAGACACAAGAGGCTGACCTGTGAGCGGAGTGGGATGTCTCTGGACAAAGGAGACAAGTAGGGAGGGGGGTAAGGAGCAGACTTGATGGGCAAAAAGTGTCCTTTTCGGCCACCAGATTTCTATGATTCTGTGAAAGCTCAAGCTGGAGTGGCCATGTAACACTTACCCTAACATACCTATAATAATCATGAAAAGGGGAGGTAGGGAAGGGTGCGTTGTACTAGCTGTTCTAATTATTTAGAAGCAAGGCAGATACTATGGTGTATCTTTCCTTCTAAAACAGCTAGTCGAACTCCTGCAGACTCCAAGAAGATCCCTGGGTTTGTGGGTTTAGGATTACTTCGGAAACACGTTCTGCAACACATTGAGGTGCCAAACCTGGCATCCTCTCTGGCCTAGACATCTAGTTTGTAGTTAGTAATAGTCTGTGGGCAGAAGCCCAGGTTGCAGCCCCACAGATTTTATCTAGGGGTAGTGGTGTGCAGAATTTTCAAATTGTGGCAGAATGCAATTTCACAAAATTTTCGAAATTCCATTGAAATTCTGCTGAATTTCATCGGAAACGGAATGGTGGAATTCCACAGTGGAACAATGCATAAATGGGGTTTTCACTACATTTCCATGGAATTAAATTCTGTGGATCACAACATTTTCTGCAAAAATTGATGCAGAATGACTTTCCACTGAAAAATGCTGTGATCACAGCAGGCTGAATCCTGCAGAAGGACCAGTGAATTTCTGAAGGAAATTCTACCAGCAGAATGATCATTCCATGGTAATTCTACTGGTGGAATTCTGGCAGCAGCAGAGGCTGCTGTTCCTCTTGTGGAATGTGCCCTGATTCTCTCAGGTGGCACTTTACCCGCCATCACATAACAATATCTGCTAGTGGACACTATCCACTTAGATAATGTCTGCTTGCTGGCAGGGCGTCCCTGTGATACTTTTCCAAAAGTGACACAAAGTTGCTTACTGCCACACCTTATTGTCTCAGTCCTACTCTTATAGAACCTGATGGCCTGCTTAACATCCAGACAATTTAGAAACATATAAACATAGAATTTGACGGCAGATAAGGACCACTTGGCCCACCTAGTCTGCCCATTTCCCTACTTAACAGATAAGATGCAGATCCTAGTTAACCAACAGCCTACTTCCTCCTACCCCCCCACTAGAATTGCCTTATGTCTGTCCCATGCATTCTTGAATTCCCCCACTGTTTTTGACTCTACGACCTCCTCAGAAAGGCTGTTCCATGTATCCACAACCTTCTCTGTGAAGAAATACTTTCTCACCTTACCTCTGAGCCGTTCCCCCTCTATCTTCAAATTGTGCCCCCTTGTTTTTGCACATCTCTTTTTCTGAAAGATGATACCCTCTTGGACTTTGTTGATTCCCTTAAGGTATTTGAAAGTTTCTGTCATGTCCCCCTCTTCCTCCTTTCCTCGAGGCTATACATCTTTAGTTCCTTTAGTTTTTCTTCATATGTCTTCTGATGCAGACCCTACATCATTTTGGTTGCCCTTCTCTGGACAGCCTCCACCCTGTCTATGTCTTTGCGAAGATGGGGTCTCCAGAACTGTACACAGTACTCCAGATGTGGTCTTACCAACTGTCTGTACAGAGGGCCAACAACTTCCTGTTTTCTACTGGTGATGCCACTCCCTATGCATCCCAGTATCCCCTCAGCCCTCCTTACTGCCTTCTCACATTGCTGGCCCACCTTTAGGTCGTCTGATATGACTACCCCCAGGTCCCTTTCCATTTTTGTTGTTGTCATTATCTCACCCTCCATTGTATACTCTTCCCCTGGGTTTTTGTTTCTCAGGTGCATTACTTTGCACTTATTTGCATTGAATCGAAGCTGCCATACATTTGACCATTCCTCCAACTTTGCCAAGTCCCTTTTCATCGTTTCCACCCCACCTTGCGTATCAACCCTGTTGCAGATCTTTGTGTCATCTGCAAAAGACATACTTTCCCTTCCAGTCCCTCTGCAATGTCACTTATAAAGACATTAAAAAGGACCGGCCCCAGTACTGAACCTCTGCGGTGCCCACTAGTAACCCTCCTTTATTCACTGTGGACTCCATTTACTATTACCCTCTGGGTCCTGTTGTCCAACCAGTGTTTTACTCAGGCTACCACCCTGGGACCCACTCCCAGGCTGGCTAATTTGTTTATTAATCTTTTGTGCAGGACTGTGTCAAATGCCTTGCTAAAGTCTAGGTAGGCTATGTCCACAGCCCCTTCCTGGTCTACTGCTTTGGTCACT
The DNA here is from genome assembly GCA_016271365.2 of Neoceratodus forsteri. Classification (NCBI taxonomy): domain Eukaryota; kingdom Metazoa; phylum Chordata; order Ceratodontiformes; family Ceratodontidae; genus Neoceratodus; species Neoceratodus forsteri. Next base: position 613,620,108 of record CM057456.1, read on the forward strand.
CAGTCAAAGAAATCAATCAGATTTGTCTGACATGACCTTCCTGCTGTGAACCCATGCTGCCTTGGGTCCTGTGCCCCACTGGCCTCTAGGTACTCAACAATTCTTTCCTTCAGAAGGGATTCCATCATTTTCGCTACCACTGAGGTCAAACTGACAGGTCTGTAGTTTCTTGCCTCTGTCTTGGTCCTACTTTTGTGAAGGGAATCACATCCGCCCTCTTCCAGTCCTCAGGTACCACACCATCCTCCACGATTTATTAAAAGGGTAGTCAGTGGTGTTACTAGTTCTTCCCTTAGTTCTTTTAGAATTCTGGTGTGAATCCCATCAGGTCCCATTGCTTTATCCACCTTCAGTTTTAAGAGTTCTTTCAGAACCCTTTCTTCTGTGAAAGGACTAATATCAACCCCCCTATCCAGAGTGCTTCTATTGACTGGATTAGGTATTTCCCCCTGCTTTTCCATTGTGAATACTGAGCAGAAGTATTTGTTCAGTATCCCTGCTTTTTCACTGTCGCTCTCTGCCCAACCACCTTCCTCTTTGTTCAGCCTCAGTATCCCTGCCTTAGTCTTTCTTTGCTCCCTAATGTACCTATGAAAGGCTTTATCCCCCTTCTTAACTGAGTTGGCTATCTTTTCCTTGGTTTGGGCCTTTGCTATTCTGACTGCCTTACCCACTTCCTTCTGCTTTAACTGGTACAGTTCTCTGTCCTGCTCCTTCTGTGTTTCCTTATACTTTCTGAATGCTATCTTTTTCTCCCTTACCTTCTCCACCACTTCTAATGAGAACCCTAGTGTTTTTTTTCTTTCATTTTGATTTGTTTATTTGCTTCACACAAAGGCTTGTTGCCTCTGTGATAGCGGTTTTGATGTTTCCCCTATTGTTGTTCCACCTCACCTTCTTGCCTGTTTGCTAGTGCTTTTCTGAGGTACTCTCCCATTTTGACAAAATCAGCCCTCCTGAAGTCCAGTACCTTCACTTTTGTGTGGTTTGACTCTACAGCTAAGTTTATCATGAACCACACTGTTTGGTGGTCACTTGTTCCCAGATGGCTACCCACTTCAAGATCAGAGATCCTCTCTTCGGCCCCATTTGAGAGTATCAGGTCTAAGATTGCTCTCTCCCGAGTGGGTTCCAAAACTAGCTGTCAGAGGCATGCCCCTTGCAGGGCATGGAGAATGGCCCTGCTCTTGGATGTGGCTGCAGCAAAGGTGCTCCAATCAACATCTGGTATATTCAGGTCCCCCATCAGCAATATCTCCCCTTTCTCTGCCATCCCAAGGATGTCTTCTATCATTTCCTTGTCCATTTCCTCCCCCTGAGACGGGGGTCTGTATACAACCCCTGTGCGGATTGTGGAGCCATGTCCAGTCTCCAGGGTGACCCACAGTGCCTCCTCTCCTCCCTGTTTACCCTTTAGTTCTGTTGCTTTGATCCCTTCCCTTACATAGAGAGCTCCTCCTCCTCCTCCTCCTCTTCTTCCCTCCCTGTCCCTCCTGTAGATTGTGTACCCTGGTATGTTGACATCCCAGTCATGGTTCTCTGTGTACCATATTTCTGTGACTGCCACAATATCCAAGCATCCCTCTTCCATCAGGGCCACCATTTCAGGGAGCTTTTTACCTAGACTATAGGCATTGGTACTCATTAACCTCCATTTTTTATGGCTTTATTTCTTTTTGCCCTATCCCTGTCCCTACTGCCTTTGTCTTTTTCTCCATTTACCCCAGCCCTTCTCCCTATCGACTGCTCTATCTTGGTGTTTACCTCACTAATTACCCTGATTTTTTTTGGGGGTGGGGCTAGGATTTCCCTTCTCCTCTTCAGTGCCCCCCTTGGCTAGTTTAAATGCTTGCCATTGAAGCACTTAAACCTATCACCTAGGATTCTGTTTCTCCTCCAGGATAGATGCAGACCATTGCACCTGTATAGGCCTGCATCCCTCCAGGTGGAGCCCCAGTCCCCAATGAATCCAAATCCCTGAGCTCTGCACCAGCTTTTCAACCAGTCATTGAGTCCCATGGTGCCCTTTCACCTTCACATGTTTTTTTTTTTTTTTTTTTAAAACAGGTAATGTGATAAACTGGTTCAAATGAAACTCTGACATCACTTTTGAGAGGAAAGTTTTGATTGTTCTTAGTGTTACCCTCTCTTTGTGGAACACTAAAAATTCAAGCTCTGTACACAGTGCCTGAAGTTCACTGATCGTTCTCGCAGAGATAAAAGAATTACTCACTATAGTAATGCTGTTTTTTCTTCATGGATCCCTCACTATGTTCACACTTTATGCCATCGTCTTAGTTGAGAATGAAGCCCTGAAGGTAGGTCCTATGCAAATTTTAGAATTTGGAATATAGGTTCAGACTCTCCATCCATGCACTACTCTGGCCATTGCTGAGATCTGTTTCCAAGCCAGATCGGTGCAGCAGCTAGTAAAACTAGCTAAAAGGCTACCAAAATATTTTAGAAAAACTGTCACATAAGCCATAACATATAGAATAATATATGAGGGGAGTGCATAATGAGAATGTAATGCATACCCGAGGCATGGGATGCTACATAAACCCTGAGGGCAAAGCCCAAGGAATTTATTAAAGCATCCCACCCCAAAGAGTGTGCATTAAATTAGATTTTGCACTCCCCCAATATATTGTTCTATATAATTGCTGGGTAGCATTTTCTTGCTTTGAAAACACTACACAGCAATTATAGAAATCAGCATGGACAGTAAATGGTGCTGGTGTTCCAATCTGTTAAGCAGCATTGGTGGTGGTGGTGTTTAAAGCTCCTCACCCAAATGTAATTCACCAAAATTCAAATAAATAATTCACTGCTCATTCAAGAGCATTGCAGGTCTCTTTTTCTCACCTCTCTTGTTCTGTTTGTCATAGTTGAGGCGTGGTAGTGGGATGGGAAGTAGCGTTTTTTTCTTTATTTTTCTCTCGGAGCATCACAAGTGTGACGCACAAGAAGTGCTGTATGGAGCTTCTGGGCTGTCACATTTTTAAATTAGAAAAAAAATCCTTAAAAGTGTAATGGAGCTGTCCTGAGCCAAGTCCTGGTGGCAGTATAGAGATCGGGGGAGTGTGCGCTCGGTAAGCAGCAAGCACCTGCGCAGAGCAAGGGGAAACCTGGTGCATGTTCGCTGTTATAACCCATGGGTTATAACGGCAAATTATAATCCGGTTTCCCTATCGGAGAAAACACTCCCCAGTTATTATAACAAATTTACAATTGTAGGAACTGCAACAGTAATGCTCAAGCAACCTCAATTAAAAAAATAACCAATTCTTGTGTGAACCTATTTCAGGTTCTGGAAAGAGAGGCAGGGTTAGGGAATGTAGACAAAATGAGGAATCCCTTAAGAAGAAACAGCATTGCTACGGTGAGTAATATTTTCCTCCAACCCCAAGAATCCCTCATCTTCATCCTGGATCTCTTCGGCTGTTTGCAGATCCAGGGTCTCTACCATTTTCTTAACAAAAGAAACATGGGAAGATAAATCCTCTGAGGGTCTGGGAAGGGAGCCAAAGTCCTGTTCTGGTGACACTCAGGTTCAACTGCCTATTCCTCTTGGTCATCCTCCTCATATGCAACTGTAGCAGTAGGCAAAAGAGGGGTAACAACAGTTGCTTTTTCAGCAGTAGTAATCACAGGCTGCTGAGGGGGTAATAAACCCTGCAGCTCCTGGAGTAAAGCGAAAGCCTGTGTCCAATCAGCAGGAGAAGGAGCATTAATAGGCACCTGAGGAACCCCTTGAGGTGTTTCAGCCAGGGTGTCAGTGTGTCTGGTTTTCTTTAACTTTTTGGCAGGCACTGGGTCACCCGATTGATTGCCTCTCTTGCCAGAGTCCTCACCCGTATCAGGGGTGGATTTAGAGGCTCTGGAAGGAACTGCCACAATCTTAGAGGGGATGGACTGGTTAGAGCCCATGGACCCCTCCTCTAGTTTTCTTTTAAGCCTCTCCCTGTGTTTTTTCCACTGTCTTAACAGGGAAAGATTTACAAATATCGTGGTCTTCACTGAAGTGCAGTTGCCCAAGGCAGATCAAGCAAAGATCATGCTTGTCTGCCTTGGCAAACACCTCAGCACACTTCAAGCAATTCTTGAATCCAGGGGGTCCTGTTTTCTTTTTAGGCTTCTCTGACATTATAGAAAACAGGAACCAGTAATCAACCAAAAAATAGATTAAATTTAAATATGTGCGGTAGGTTTCAATAGAATAACGATCGGTTAAGGAACCGATAAAGTGTAAAAAACTATTGGTTCCAATCGGATCCGGAACCGAGAAACCGCTAAGGAAAACCAATAAACCTCAGTTCAAAAGCAGTTAAAATTAAAGAAAATTAAAGAATAAAGTAACTTGACCCCTCTAAAAATGTTCAGATTAAACAAAAAAAAGGTCCGCTGCCCCTCGGTTCAAAGGAACGAGGAACCTATAAACAAGTTTAAATTTAAAACTAATGAGGTATAAAACACTAAAGAATAATGACACTAGGCAGTAATGAAAATTAAAATAAAAATACTTGAGTTTTTTTTGCTCTATGTACTACAGAATCTGTCTTGATTGAGAGAGATCTCCAGGGCATCTGAACTTAGCAGCAGAGAGAAGAAATCTGAGGTAGAATGTAGGCAGTTGACACTGGGCAGTTTGAAAATAGATGCACAAGCTTAACATTCCACGATTAGCATAGCATTCTGTTCTCTCTCTGAGGCAGTGCTGGCTTAAGGGAGCACTGCAAGAGTAATAATATTAGTGGGCTCCTGGAGTTAGAACCCCTACTACACCCACAAGCCTCCTTACCTCATATTGCAGCCTTCACCGGGTGGGTCCCTCTCCTCCAAGGGGGAAGGCACCAGGGGGCATCCAGCACACTCTCTACTTGGCCCCAGGGTGCTGCTGAGGTGGACATGACTCCATTGGGAGTTTGAGGTGTCAGCAGACCGGCAGTCATCATACGGTCAATCCCGGAGCGGTTTCCGCTTGTCTGGTGTTTCCCCCATTGCAATCCTCATGCACTGCTCCCAGTCTCCACTGGGGGCCGCGGAAGACTGATGTAGCCCTATTACCCACCCCAGGAGAGGAGCGCAGTCCTACGGACGCTCAATTCTCTCTCCCCTGCCGACCCACAGTGCCCCAAGTCCATTCCTGAACCTGGGTACCCGACGTGGTGCGAGGTAAGGCACCAGTGCCTCAGCTCTCTGCGCCACCAGGACAGTAAAAATGTATTTTCGACATCCATAGAGTCATGCACAGTTTATTTTTAATTTTCTCAGATATTGTTAAAAGAGATTTTACAGCTAATTTCGTAATTAATGACTCGTCATTAAAGATGGCTGCCTAGGGAACAAAAGAAGATACTGTCCTCAGCATTATAAGATAAGGCTCCCTATGGAAGACCACCTGGAGTTCGCCAGTCCTCCTGGCTGAACAGATCCCAATCAGGAAACAAACCTTATAAGGGAGAATACTGAAGGGAAATTACGAAAGAGATTCAAATGGCAGTTTCCACAGAGGGTGCAAAACTAAATGCAAATACCATGGTGGAACCAGTGACCAAAACTATGGATAGGCTCAACTGACTGCTTTGAGAAAGCAAATTGCATGCTTATTGGTGTCCAAAGATGCACTGATGGCTGGGTCCAGCACTGCACTGAGAGTGGATACTTGACCCTGCTGGGTGCTCAAGGGTAGTCCTTTTTCCACTGTTGCTCACAAAAAATCTAAAATCTACAGGACCATACATTTGGTGAATCTAATGCCCTGAGTTTGGGCCCATATCAAAAGGATATTCCACACTCTGTCATAGGCCATTGTGGTGGAAACTTTTCTGGAGACCATCAGGGTGTCTACTACCTTTTCAGAAGACCCCAGTTTCAGGAGCCTTCTCTCAGGAGCCAGGCTGCCAATTGCATCCACTCTGGGTCTGGATGCAGAACTGGCCCCTGACAATGCAAGTTAGTGCAGTGCAGGAGCCAGAACAGTGCCTGATTTTCCTGGTTGGTCAGGCCTGAGTGCCACAGTCTACTTGGGCACTCCGAGGCTATCAGAAGAAAACTTCCTTTTGACTGCTGATCCTTTTGCAGCACTCTGGGCAGCAATAGGAGTGGTAGGAACAGATATGCTGTCTTGAAGCCCAGTGCTAGGACAAGGCATCCACCGCATCCACGAATGGGCATCAAAAGCAACTGAAGAACCTGAGTGTTCTCCTTGGATGCAACAGATCTATCTGAGGCCACTCGAACCTTCTGCACAGCAGGTCGAACACTTCTGGATTTGGAATCCACTCCCTCTGGGTGAACCCTCTCACAGTTTAGACAATCCACCTAGACATTTAGTTCACCCACTAGATGAAAAGTTATCAGCAACAGGATAATTTCCTCCACCCACTACAGAGCACTGGTTGTTTCAGTAAGCATGCTTGTGCTTCCTATGCCTCCTTGATTTTTTTTTTTTTAATCTCTTTCCCTCTGGTCATGGCTCGTGGGAACTCTTCCAGGCAACCTTATCCTTGTGCCTGCCCTGCCTGAGGATCGCTGAGGCCTATGCCTCCCCCCCTGCAGCCAGCACCCCCAGTTTGACCCACCCGGGGAGGGTAGCCGACATCTTCCTTGGGCTCTCTTCTCAAGGCAGACTCTGAAATGCAGGTGGGGCCCCGGGAGGAGAAGCAATGAGGCTGGCCAAGATGAACCTGGCGCTGGGCATGGAGGATAGGTGTCGTCACCAATCCCATCGAGCCGGGTTTTTCACTTGTTCTGCCCATCCCCTCCCCTTTCCTCCTGCGTGTGCACCCCCGACGCTTGGCACACGGCAACACTGCCAGCATCAGGCACACTATTACGTGCTGCCCATGCTTCTGCAGCACCCCCGATCTCCACCAGGGGCTGCTGGAGCACCGGGCACCCCAATGCCCTCCCCCTGGGATCGGAGAGCAGCCCATCGGGTGCTCAATCTAATCCCTCTCCTGCTGACCCCTGGTGCCCGAGCTCACTCCCAAACTCAGGTCGCCGACATGGTGCGAGGTGTGGCGTCCAGCGCCTCAACCCTCAGCGACACCAGGCCAATGCGCCTCCTTGATTGTTGAAGTATGCTGTGGTGATGACACTGTACAATCTCACCTTCACTGACTGGGGCCATCCTGGTCGTGGAAGTGCCTCAGTGCTAGATACGCTGCCCTCACTGCTATCACCAGACCAAAGAAGAGAGCTCAGCACTGGTAACTCTGCTCATGAATTGCAAATCTCAGGAATTTCTGATGAGGTCTGAGGATGGAGATATGGAGATAAGTGTCCTTCAAGTTGATGGACGCTAGGTAGTCCCCAAGTTGGACTGCTTGACTGATAAATTGCAGGGAATCCACTCTGAGTGTTTTGTGTTTAACAAACCTGTTCCAAGTGCTTCAGGTCCATAGTTAGCAGAACCCCCCGCCCAACACCTCTATTTTGTCAGGACTGTAAGGAAGACTGAAAAAAATCTCTGTTACCTCCTGTGAGGAGGGACTGGAGTGATTGGATCTGATGGTCTAGGAATTGGCTTACTGCTGGCTTTATCACCTGGTTCTGAGGAACTAGGGACTGCAAATGATCACTTGAGGGTATAGAGGAAAACTCTATGGCATAGCCCAAGGTCAGAATTTCCAGAACCTATGCATCTGTCTTTGTCTAGGCCCATCACTGGTAAAGATTCTGCAGCCTTTCACCAAGGGAATGGTGGTAGAGATGGGCCTAAATACCTTCATTGTGAAGATCCACCTCTTCGGCCTGCATCTCCATTGCATCTATGGGCAAAGGTCCCTCTGTTACTGTTAGCTTTGAACCCAGAGTAAGCTCCCTTATTTCTCTGGTTACCAAAGTTCCAAAAGGGCTAAAACCCACCACCTGTTTGTCTGGGGTGGCCAAAACCATTCCCTCTTGAAACTGGGCATGGGTTTTGTTGTTACCTAGATACTGGCAACTGCCCTTTCTTAACCTGGATGTCTTTCAAATTCCATCCAGCACTGTGTCGAATAGCATATCTCCAGAGAAGGTCATATTGTGCAGTTTTGTCTTATATGCCTGATCTGCAACCTAGTGATGCAGACAGACCCCTTGCATGACCGTCATTACACTGTATGCTGTGTAGGCTGGCATACACAAGCTGTCTACCTCCACGTCTCCCAAAAAGGAACAGGTCATTTAAATGAGTTGCAGAAAATTCATCCCCTCAGAGTCCTGTGGCACAAACCTTGCCAGGGTAGTCACCCAATAACATAAGTTCCCCCCAACAATAAGAGTCATGCATAGTTCTGAGACTGATGCCATTTGAAGCAAAAGCTCATCTAGACGATGAGTCAATTTTTTGTCATGAGACTCTAACAAGGCTGCTGAACCTTCCAAAGGAATGGTGGTATATTTTACAGCACTGCATATAGCTTTAACCATCACTGGAGGAATTTCAGACTTCTTGAAAATCTCCTTCTGAAAAGGGTAACATCATACATACCCTGGGCCTAGGTAGCTATTTTTGTTTGTCAGTTTTGGCCAATTACTGGCCTATAATTTGTTCACAGTGATGAAAGTTTAGAAAACACTCAGGAGTTGAAGGCAAAATAAATAAAATGGGGTTCACGTCTAGAGTCTCTATGTCCTGAACCTCCTTTAGTTGTAAGGTCCTACAGGCCTCAGTTATCAGAGAAGAAAAAATTACTCACCTTAGTAATTATATTTCTTCTAATGGAGTCTTGCTGTATTCTGACAATCTGCAATTAGCTCCAGCCTTTGAACTGCCCCGGAGTGTAGAGGGTTAATTTTCTATGCAGTGCATAGAACGTTGAGCTCGAGCTCGGTTGAGGTCTCTGTCTGCAGCACTTTGAAACCCAACCATCAGACTCTTACGAGCAACCACTCACTGACTGACTATGTGGAAATTGTAACATTTTTACTAGCCAACTGGCAACAGAAAGTTTTGGATTCCCAAAGGAAGACTCAAGTCAGGAAACCCAAAACTAAAACCTATCCAAAAATAAAAGCTTATAATACAAAGCACCCAGATTAGAGCGGAGGGTGTGCTTGAAGCACCCCTGGGGTGCAACACTGCACCTGCCCACCCACTTCCCAAAAACAGGTTCTGAGAGGGGAGGCAGGGAGGGAGGTCAGAATACAGCAAGACTCCATTAGAAGAAATATAATTACTAAGGTGAGTAATTTTTTCTTCAAACAACATGAAGTCTTGCTGTATTCTGACAATCTGCAGACTACCAAGCAGTGCCTCCATGGAGGAGGGACAGAACCTACTTTGGGAATAGGCTCTGAAGTACTGCTGTGCCAAACCGAGCATCACTCCTAGCCTGGATATCCAGAGAGTAATGCTTGGTAAAGGTATGGACTGTTTTCCAGGTGGCTGCTTGACAAATTTCTAACAGAGGAATATCCCTGGCAGCAGCCAGGGAAGCAGCTGTACCTCTTGTGAAATGAGCCCTCAGGTCTGAGGGTGGAATTTTTCCCAGTTTCTCATAGCAGAATTGTATACAAGAAACAATCCACCTGGCAATAGTTCTCAAGGTGGCCGGTTTGCCCTTTCCCACTTCCCCATAAGTGAGGAACAACTGGAGGGAATCAAACCCGTGACCTTTGGTACACTTTATGTAGTAGCTAAGGGCTCTTTTAATATCTAAACTGTGTAGCCTGCTCTCCCCTGAGGAAGAATGGTCAGTGAAGAAAACAGGGAGAGACACAGACCGATTCAAATGGAAGTCTGAAACCACTTTGGCCAAGAACCTCCTATTGGTTCTAAGGACCACTGTATCTCTACGAAAGGAGATAAAATCAGGTTCCACTGACAGGGCTTGCAATTCACTGATATGTCTGGCAGAGGTAATAGCTACCAAAAACACAGTTTTCCAAGTCAAGTCCTTAAGTTCTGCTGAGGACATAGGCTCAAAAGGGGATTGCATAAGTTGAACAATGCAAACATTTAAGTCCCAGGCAGGGGCAGGATTCCTAAAGGGAGGATTGGTAAGAAGCAATCCCTTGAAAAATTTACAGAATACAGGGTGAGATGACAGCGAGGAAGGTTTTCCCACTGACAGAAAAGCAGAAACAGCTGACAAATGTACCTTGACAGTAGCTGGTCTGAGGCCTAGGCCATTAAGATGGACCATATAATCCAGAACTGTAGGCAATTCAGCAGCGTCTGGAGATACATGCTTCTTGGAACACCAAATGCTGAATATTTTCCATTTGGAGTTATAAGTCTTTCTGGTGGCAGGCTTTTAAGAGGCTTTGAGAATATCCAGAACCCCTTGGGACAGATGCAAATCTGCATAATCGAACTCTTCAAGAGCCATGCCTTGAGATTGAGAGACTGAAGATTGGGGTACCAAATCCTCCACTGAGTGGAGGTTAGGTTGTAATTCCTGGAAAGAGACAGGGGAAGATGGACTGCTAGGGACAGTAAGAGGGGGTACCAGGGCTGCCTGGCCCAATCTGGAGCAATCAGAATCACATTGCAGGGTTGTGACCTTACCTTGACTAGAACCTTGAACAGTAGAGGAAAGGGAGGGAAGGCATAGAGAAACTTCCCTTCCCAGATCAACATTAGAGCATCCAGAGGGACTGAGCCCAAGACTGGGGGTCTGCAACAAAACAGAGGAAGTTGGTGATTGTCTGGGGCTGCAGGAGATCTATCTCTAGAGTGCCCCATCTTGAAAAAATCACTTTCAACACCAGAGGGTCCAGGGACCATTCATGATGGCCCTGGGAGATCCTGCTCAGTGCATCTGCTAGCACATTGTCCTTCCCTAGAAGGTGGACTGCTATCAGAGAGGTCTGCAGAGAAGAAGCCATGGACCACAATTTCATGGCTTCTGTGCACAAGGCCATGGACCGAGTGCCTCCTAGCTTGTTGATGTACCACATGATGGTGGTGGTGTTGTCTGTTCTGACCTGAACCACCTTGTTCTGCACTGACTGAGAGAAAGCTTGCAGGGCCAGAGAAACTGCCCTAAGTTCAAGGAGATTGATATGAAGAAGGGATTCCTGAGGGGACCACAGTTCCTGGGCTGTGAAAGCCCCCAAATGGGCTTCCCACCCCCAAAGGGAAGCATCCGTGTTAAGGACCACCAAATGAGACTAAGTGACAAATAGGACCCCTTGCCTTAAATTGTCCTGATCCTGCCACCATAGAAGAGCTTGGATCAGTGTCCGAGTCACTGGAATCAGTTTGGTAAGAGGATCCTTTCTTTGGGACCAAAAGGCCCTTAGATGGAACTGAATGTTTCTCATCTGGAATCTTGTCCCTTGGACCACCGCTATAGAAGCTGCTATGTGGCCTAGGAGCTGAAGGAAGTGCCTTGCTGGTTGGGACGCCTGAAGGCTGAAGGAAGAAGTCAGCTCTATAAGAACTCTTGCCCTTTCCAGGGGAAGAAAGGCTCTTGCTTTGACAGTATCTAGCTCTGCCCCTGTGAAGGTAAGAAGCTGCACCAGTTCGAGAACTGACTTGGGAAGGTTGAGAAGAAATTCCAGGGAAGTGAGCACTTGCTGAGTCACTTGCAGGTCTGACTTGACTTGGTCTGGAGACTGACCCACTATGAGCCAGTTATCCAGATATGGAAAAATGGAGATCTTTTGCCTTCTTAGAAAGGCAACTACTACTGCCAGGCACTTTGTGAAAACCCTTGGAGCTGATGTTAGACCGAAGGGCATTGCTTTGAACTGATAGTGGCCTGAGGGCAATTTGAACCTGAGGTACTTTCTGTGGGAGCACCTGATGGGAATGTGAAAGTAGGCATCTTTGAGGTCCAGGGAGGCTAGCCAGTCCCCTGGCCTTAAGTGAGGGATGGGTCGCCACTCCCCTGTCTTTTTTGGGGTAAGGAAGTACCTGGAGTACAGACCTTTGCCCCGGTGTAGGGTAGGAACTCTCTCTATGGCTCTTAAGGCCAGAAGAGATGAAACCTCTGCCTCTAGGGCAAGGGTTTCGGAGAGACTTGCAGGTGGAAAGGATCTGGCTCTCATCTTCGGAAATTTTTTTAAGCTGAGAACCAGTCCCTGGCTTACTACTTCCAGGACCCACTTGTCTGAAGTAACAGACATCCAGTCCTGGACAAAGTAAGCCAGCCTGCCCCTAGAGGGATAGGACAGTCGACCCGGGCAGACCCATCAGGGTGTCTGCTTGGCAGGAGCCTTAGGCTGAGGAGTGAATGCAGCCCTGCTCATCCCCCTTCTGCCTCTCCCTCTGAAGAAACCCCTCTGTGAAAAGGTAGAAGAGGCCTGTGCTTGGTAAAAAGGCCTATGAAAAGGCCTGCCCCTGCCCCTAGATTGCTGCCTTTGAGGTGTTGCCTACCTCTCCTTGGCCTGTGCACTCGTATAAGTGGCCCTATATTCCTCCATCTTTTTCATGTAATTCTCTGTCTGCTTCCCAAACAGAGAATTACCTTCCACAGGGAAATCCATGCCCTTAGCCTGGGTGTCCTGTGAGAGGCTAGTACATCTGAGCCAAGCCATTCTCCGAAGAGCCACAGATGTAGCCATGACTCTTGATGACACATCACTGGAGTCCACAGCAGCATGAAATTGTACCTTAGATGCCTCAATCCCATCAGCAGCCACCTCCTCCAGCTCCTTGGCCAGCTGGGGGGAGGCCTGTTTTGCCAGTGCCAGTACAGTGTCCCACCTGGACTTCTGGTACCTGGCTGCATAGGCCATATAATTAGCCTGCCTGAGTCCCGGTTCATAAAAATCTTCAGGGGCATAATCCTGAACCGGAGTAACCGACCAAACCAAACTCCTAGCTAACAGAGCCAGATCGGAAGGAACCCGACGAAGCGATTCAACAATCCGAATCACTCGGGCAATCTCATCAGCAATCGGCACATGAACCTCCGGATCCGAACCGGCTGATTTTTCTTTACGTTTCCTTTTTGTAGGAACCAATCCCTCAGGATCGGCTCTCCTCTTGCCTGAAGAAGTATCGCCCTGGTCAGAGGGCACTCCTTCTGGTTCAGTCGGAACCGAACCGGGCTGGCAATCCGGGTCAGCGGACTTCTCGGCCTCCTTTTCCCTAAGTCTACCTAATCTTTTGTCCAGGGTAGACTTAGAAAAGTTTTTACATATTTGGCAGCCTGTATCAAGGTGGTCAAACCCCAGACAATAAACACAGGTGGTGTGGGGATCGGCCTTAGCAAAGACCTCCCCACACTCACTGCAGTGTTGAAACCCAGTGGGCCCGTGTTTTTTCTTGGGTTTCTCAGACATGGCCAACCTAACCAAACTTACCCTTTTTTCAGCAACCGCCAGGCAAGACTCCCTTATTGGTTTCTAACTGTATTACGGGTATTGGAAAAAAACGTTAAAACACTTTTTTTTTTTTTTAAACCGATAAGGACCAGTAACCACACACTAAAGGACAATACACAGAGTTCAAATATGTTGGATCAGTTCAGCGGAACCAATCGAGAAAAGTTTTTACAATTTCCACAAATAACCCAGAACTACTAGCTAAAGTACTTACTGTACAGCAGACAGAGCCCTGAACCGTAATACTACAGAAGTTAAGTGGAAAACCCGACACTTAAACTGACTTTGAACCAAGCAGAAGGAGAAATCTCCGGAGCGACTGTTCAGTGAGGCCGAGTAAAGAATCTGATGGTTGGGTTTCAAAGTGCTGCAGACAGAGACCTCAACCGAGCTCGAGCTCAACGTTCTATGCACTGCATAGAAAATTAACCCTCTACACTCCGGGGCAGTTCAAAGGCTGGAGCTAACTGCAGATTGTTAGAATACAGCAAGGCTTCATGTTGTTTGAAGACAACATTATCAGACAAGACAACATCTTTCCTGAGTCAAATGGGGGGGGAGAATCAATCAGAATCTTCTTCATACGCTCTGTCCACTCCCCCTCCTCCTCAGAGGGACATTCTTACGCATCTGAAGAAGCTGGTTTCACCAGGTCAGGATTCTCTTCAACGCCTTATCTCCTCATCTTGACATTCCATACTGTCAAGATAGGGGGTTTCTGCCCTCCTGACTGCCCAGCGGCAGTACAATGCACTGCTGTGCAGATGGCCCAAGTTTGGGAGTGAACCCCGGTGGTCACAACAGGAGGCAGACCAGGCTGAGGTTGCTGCCATGTGGCAGGGTGCCTCAGCCAGAGAGGACGGATGGTGAGCACCAGCACTGCAGCAACCCTTATGGCTAGACCAGGTAGCTTGCTCCCAAAGCAGGGAATGTGCTGTGTGCACTCAAGACCAACAGAGGCTACTCTCATGAACAGAAGCGGAAGAAAAACCCATGGCCATCTGAATGATGGCCTGGGCTCCTGTCTCCCTTGGTTCCTAGTGCCTGCCAGCACTGGATCCTGGTCCACATGGTGGACTGTGACAAGGGGGAGGACAGCCCCCCCATAGCCCCTGCCACAGGGAGCAGACCCATGGAGGTAGCTGGTAGGCTGCTGGGGCTATGTGGGGAAGCCAGGAAACACAGGCCAGAACAAGGTACATCCCTGACTGATGTACGTGGCCGGGGCACAAAAATTTCTATGGACAAAAAAAAAAAAAAAAAAAAGAATAAGGGATCACCTCAGATCTGGGTGAGTAGGATTGCCATACTCTGGACGTGCCTGTGTGACCCCGAAAGGAGGGTCCACTTTTGGTTCAGGTGTCTTCGCAGGAACTAACTGCAGATCATCTCATTTAAGAGAAGGTATGGACTTGGGTAACTCAGCTTTATCACTGCCAGTGGGAACCACAGAGGCACCCCCAAATCCTGGGAATCAATTGAAGGGGACAAACATAGACATATTAGGATTGTGTTATACAACAAGGACAATAGGACCCCATCGGCAAAGGTTTCATAGTCCAGAAGAAAAAATAATACTCACCATAGTAATGATGTTTCTTCTAATGGGTCCAATACTGAGCCAATACAAAAACTGCCATCATCTTCCCTCTAAGATGTTGCCTCGGAGATTAGAATGGTACTGTAGAATCAGAACTCCAAATATTGCTATGTGGTGATGCTCCCTCTAGTGTTCTAATGTCAGATTTGTGCTGGAGAGAGCCGGCCTGGTGGTGCTGAGGGTTGAGGTGCTGGACGCCACACCTCACGCTTCGCTGGCGACCCAGGTTCGGGAATGGACTCGGGGTGCCGAGGCCTGGCAGAGAAGAGGAAGGATCGAGCGTCCCGACTGCTCTCCTTCCTCTGGGGTGGGTGAGGGCTCTGCGCCATACTGCAGCGGCACCTGGCGGAAGCTGGGTGCACTACAGATGCGGGCAGGACAGAGGGGTGGAGTGCAGCGGGCGTCTGCACATAAGGTGCATTGACGCCATTGCACGTCCAGCTCCTCGGGGAATCTAAGGAGGAAAACAAGGCTGGGCGACCACATCGGCTAATGGCCATGCCCTGCGCCCCCGGACCCGCGAAGGCATAGCCACTGGGTGTCTGTGCCACAGGACGTGGGGGGTACTGTCATTGGCCGCCCTGTGTGGATGGGCGATTATCCGCATGGCAGACCTGGTCTGGGGGTGCGGGTGCCTGTGGCCGAGGTCGTTGGGGGGGGGGCAGCTCTGCCTGAGACAAAGAAAAGGTGTTAAATGTTAAAAAAGATTTGTGCTGTAGGGCAGAAGGGAGCAATACTAACTAGCTAAACTGCAATGTTTATAGTACGTTAAATATGAAAAAATAAGCA
The DNA here is from genome assembly GCA_016271365.2 of Neoceratodus forsteri. Classification (NCBI taxonomy): domain Eukaryota; kingdom Metazoa; phylum Chordata; order Ceratodontiformes; family Ceratodontidae; genus Neoceratodus; species Neoceratodus forsteri. The sequence goes on from CM057456.1 coordinate 613,635,766, forward strand.
GACTTAAAATTTTAGATATATTTTAAGTAATTAAACCATAAATATTTTATAAGACATATTTAAATATAAAGTGTGGTAACATACTCAAATGCTCCAGCAGAAAAGCATATTTAAACCCAGAGACGTCCATTTGACAAATACCTGCAAAGCAACTACCTAGAAAACTGCACACACTTTCACTAAACACTACTGTCTGGAACTTCTCTCCAAAAGAGACGGTAGGTTTGAGGCAGCACTCTTACAGAACTTTTTTCCTAAATAGGTTCCAGACTTCCCAGCCTTCCGAGGTACTACTGTATAGTCTGCAGTTTTTGTATGGCATCACCGTTGGAATCATGTATTTAAAGAAACAAAATTACTCACTGTACTAATGAATCATGATGTTTCTTCTAATAGGTCCAATACTGAGCCAATACAATCCCATCCCTGCCTCTCCTTCTAGAACCTAATGAGAAAGAGGTTTCTAAACTGAGGCTGCCACTAAGGTTGCAGTTCCCTTGTGGAATGCACTCTAAGCCCTAAGGGGAGCTGCATACATGCTTTTTCACAGCAGAATTGTATGCAACAGATCAACAACATGGAAATGGTCTTTCTTGTAACAGGTTTGCCTTTGCCAACCTTTCCATCGGTGACAAATAGCTGGCTGCTGTCAGATTTTATATATTTTGTTCTGTCAAGACAGTAGCTGAGTGCTCTCTTGACATCCAAACAGTGCAATTCTTGTTCACCTGGACTTGAATGGGATAGAAAAAGCACACAATAAGTGACTGGTTAAGGTAAATTTCTGACACCACTTTGAGGAGAAACTTTCTGTTTGTCCTTTTTTTTTTTTTTTCGAACTTTCTTTATACCCCCTACTCACCGGGACCAGGCCTCTCTTCAGTATGGTCTCTCGGGTACTGCCTTCTCCCGCACTCCTGAAGCCCTCTGACCAACTCCTGGCTTGGGCCCATCTTTCTCCGACTCCTCTGGCCACCCAACCTCCCGGCTCTGAGCCCCCCGGGGCAAACCGCCGACTCCTACTGGCGCTCTATCTAGAATCTAGTAGCGCGACCAGGGAGCAGAGGGTGAGCCATTTGTCGGCCGGCAGGACCCAGAACTGTGCATGTGGGCCATCCCACTGGACCCACCTTTGACTACCAGGCGACCAGAGTTTTTCCACTTTTTCTGTCCCCCCATAGGCTCAGCAGTACACTGCACACCAGCGTGAGACGTGCACGCTTCCGCGCACGTTCACAGGAGCGCCACCACAGCCAATCCCCTTACTGGAGATCCCGACTGCTACTACATCCTCAGTCTCCACTGGGGGTCGCCAGATAGCAGTATCTTCTACCCCCCCGCCTCCCTCCCAAGAAAGGAGAGCTGTCCTCTGTACGCTTGATCCTTTCCTTCCTTGATGACCCCCAACGACCCGACTCCGCTTCCGAACCCAGGTCACCGGCATGGCTCGAGGTAAGGCATCCAGCACCTTAGCCCTCTGTGCCACCAGGTCGGCGTTTCTGTTTGCCTTAAGGACAACTATGTCCCTGTGCATGATAATGTAGTTAAGCTCTGTGCACAAGACTTGAGCTCACACTGACTCCAACAGCAGAGGTCATAGCTATGAGGAAGGGTGTCTTCCATGTCACAAACCCGAGGTCCACAGAGGCCATGGGCTTGAAGGGGGCATGCACTAGTTGTGCCAAGCATATATTTAGATCCCAAGGGAGAAGATTCCCTAACTGGGGGTTGCAGGTGAAGGAGGCCTTTGAAAAATCTGTTGAACACAGGATATAAGGCTAGATAATTTGACTTTCCTACAGATAGGAAGGCTAATATTGCTGCCAAGAGGACTTTCAATGATGAAGTCATTAACCCATTTGTGTGCAGATGTTACAAATAATCCAGAACAACTGTTTAATCAGCCTCCAGTGAAGAAACACCTTTACTTGAGCACTAAATTATACATTTTTCCATGTTGAGGAATAGGATTTTCTTGTGGACCGTTTCTTTGAAATTTTCAGAATATTTAGTAATGTGCTTGACAGGGTATCCAGTCATTATAGCGACTGTAAATGAGTGATTCTCAAAAGAGTGACTCATTTACAGCGCTACCCTGCTGGGCTACCCTGTAAGGGTAGAAACGGAATGAGAAAGCGAGGGGGCATTCAAGAATGCATGGGACAGACATAAGGCAGTCCTAGTGGGGGGGTAGGAGGAAGTAGGCTGTTGGTTAACTAGGATCTGCAGCTTATCTGTTAGGTAGGAAAATGGGCAGACTAGGTGGGCCAAGCGGTCCTTATCTGCTGTCAAATTCTATGTTTCTACAGATGAGCGAGGGAGGGCAACCGGAAGGGGAGGGATAGGGAAGAGAAGGGGAGGAATAGGGAAGAAGGTTTGTGTGGGGTGGTATGCTGTGCTACCACTGAGCTAGCTGGGTGGTGTGGTGGTGAGGGTGGCTAGCTTCGGTGCAGCAGGTACTGGGTTCGGGGCTGGGGACCGGAGAATATGTTATTGCTGCTGTAGTGTTTTTTTTTATTTTTCAGACTGTCTCCCCTTCCCCAACATGCACCCCCCCCGGAGTTGGTTATATTTAGTCAGGGTGGTGCAGGGGGCAAAGCCCCCCCAAATAAATACTGTTTTAACTTGCTGGCTGTGTTGTCGCCCCACAAGTGTACATCGCCATTGTGCTTTTTGGCAATGTACACTCACTCTAATGGCGCTCGCTCTTTTGCGATCGCCATTATGACATGGAACAACTTGACAGGTTCATGTTAGATTATTCTAAGTTTTCAAGAACCAAGCCTTCAAGGCTCAGTGTTCTGAGGTTTGGAATTTTACCCTGCCCTGGGGCACAGTCAGAAGGCCATGGCTCATGGGGAAACAGATGGGATTCTGTCTGGGACGGACAGTAAGAGAGAGAATCATGCCTGTCTCATCTAGTCTGGTGTCACCAGAATCACTGTTGCTCTTTCCTCAATTTCTAGAGCATTCTGTGAATTAGACAGAATGGGGGAATGCATAGAGGACGCTCCCTCCCAACTGAGAGTCACAGCATCCTGGGGTACAGTCCCTGTGGGGTTGCCTGCAGCAGAACAACGGTAACTTGTAATTGTCACATGAGGCAAACAAGCCCACCTCTGGTATGCCCCATCACATGAATAAAGTCTGAACCACATGGTGGTCTAGTGATCACTCCTGGTTTCCCTGACTAATCCTGCTCAGTGCAACTGCCAGAACATTGTCCTTCCTTGGTGGTTGTCTTCAATGGAGAAAACAAATCGGATGTTAGAACACTAGAGAGAGCATCACCACACAACAACATTTGACTAGAGTTCTGTTTCCACAGCACCATTCTGATCTCCAAGGCAACATCTCAGAGTGAAGCAGATGCAGTTTTTGTACTGGCTCACTACTGGACCCATATAGTTAGAAGCAGGTCTTACATCATTTAAAAGTCACTGTTCTACAGAAAACCATGATGCCAACTGGAAAACATTAATAGTCAAATTAGCCTATTAGGAAAGAACTGACATTGCCCCTTTAAGAGATTCCACCTGAGAGACAAAACTCTCTTTGCCTCTACTGATCAGGAAAACAACATGATGACCCAGCTGTATGGGTCACCAACTGAGTCATTTTCTCTCTGAGGTTTGCTAAAGCTGCCTGCTGGGAGCTGCAGCAACAACCAGCACCAATAGGACTGGAAGAAAAAATTACTCACCTTAGTAATGTTGTTTCTTCTAATGGAGTCTTGCTATATTATGACAAGTTGCAGTTTGTCCCACCACTAGAACTGATCCGGAGGTGAAATAGTTAAATCCATTCCATGAATGGAACTTTGAGCACAAGCTCTAAGATAGAAGCTCTGTCTGTGTAGTTTCAAACCTGAACTGTCAGATCTTTACGAGCAAAAACTCACTAAGGTCTGTGTGGAAGCTGTAACCTACACTAGCCAACTGGCTACCTAAATAATAACACCCATTGCTGGTCCCAACACCAAAGACTCAAGTCAGGGGACCAGAATTAATAATATAATTTAACAATATGAGAAATAACACAAGAGAATAATAAACACCACACCCCAAACCCCAAAAAGGGGTGAAACGCCTAAAAAGGGCATAAAATAGTGCCCACACTAGGTTGCCCACACCATACCCAAGTAGAAGTTCTGAGAGGGGCAGGCTGGGGGGGAGGTCATAATATAGCAAGACTCCATTAGAAGAAACAACATTACTAAGGTGAGTAATTTTTTCTTCAAACAACATGAAGTCTTGCTATATTATGACAAGTTGCAGACTACACAGCAGTACCTCCATGGAGGAGGGACAGAACCTACTTAGGAATAGGCTCTGAAGCACAGCTGTGCCAAACCGAGCATCTCTCCTAGCCTGACATCCAGGGAGTAATGCTTGGTGAAAGTGTGTACTGCTTTCCAAGTAGCAGCCTGGCATATCTCCAATATAGGATGTCTCTGGCAGCAGCTAGAGACGCGGCTGTACCTCTGGTAGAATGAGCCCTCAAGCCAGAGGGGGGATCTCTGCCCAGTTTCTGATAACAAAATTGGATACAAGAGACAATCCACCTGGCAATTGATCTCTTAGTGGCAGGTTTCCCTTTCCCAACCTCACCATAAGTGAGGAAAAGTTGGAGGGATTCGAACCTGTGACCCTTGGTACGTTCTAAATAGTAACTAAGGGCCCTCTTAACATCCAAACTGTGCAATCTCCTCTCACCAGAAAAGGAGTGTTCAGTGAAGAATACTGGAAGGGAGATATATTGGTTAAGATGGAAATCTGAAACCACCTTAGGCAAAAACTTCCTGTTAGTCCTGAGGACTACCTTATCCCTGTGGAAAGAAATAAAGTCAGTTTCTACTGACAAGGCTTGCGACTCACTTATGCGTCTAGCAGAAGTGATAGCCACTAGGAAAACAGTTTTCCAAGTTAGATACTTCAGCTGTGCAGAAAACAGAGGTTCAAAAGGGGGTTGCATTAACTGGGCAATGCAAACATTAAGGTCCCAGGCAGGGCTGGATCCCAAAAGGTGGATTAGTATGAGTAATCCCTTAAAAACTTGGAAAACACATGGTGAGCGGAAAGAGAGGATGACTTTCTGCTGAAACAAAAGCAGAGACAGCTGCCAAATGAACTCTCAGGGTAGCTGGTCGGAGGCCCAAGGAATTAAGATGGACCATGTAATCTAACACAATGGGCAAATCAGCAGATTCTGGGGAAATATGCTTCCCAGAACACCAAATGGAAAACCTTTTCCATTTAGAATTATAAGTAGCCCTAGTGGAAGGCTTCCTAGAAGCCTTTAGAATTTCAAGAACACCCTGAGAGGTGTAAGTCAGCAAATTCTAACTCCTCAAGAGCCAGGCCTTGAGGTTGAGGGATTTGAGGTTCGGATACCAAACTCTCCCCTGGGCACAGGATAATAGGTTGTGATTCCTGGGGAGACACAGGGGAAGATTGACTGTCAGGGACAGAAGGAGTGGGTACCAGGGCTGCCTGGCCCAATCCGGGGCAATCAGAATCACCCTGCAAGGCTGGGATCTGATTTTGACTAACACTTTGAATAGGAGAGGGAAGGGGGGAAAAGCATAAAGAAACTTCCCTTCCCAATCCAGAAGGAGGGCGTCCAGGGGGACTGAGCCCAACACTGGAGGCCTGCAGCAGAACAGTGGAAGTTGGTGATTGTCTGGGGCTGCAAAAAGATCTATCTGAGGGGTGCCCCATCTGGCAAAGACTATCCCCAGTACTTGAGGATCCAGGGACCATTGATGGCCCTGAGAAATCCTGCTGAGAGCATCTGCTAGAACATTGTCCTTTCCTGGAAGGTGAACTGCTATGAGGGAAGTGTTCAGGGAATAGGCCAGAGACCACAACTTCATTGCCTCGGTGCACAAGGCCGAAGACCGAGTGCCCCCCTGCTTGTTGATGTACCACATTGTTGTGGTGTTGTCTGTTCTGACTTGTACCACTTTGTTCTGAACAGATGCAGAAAACACTTGAAGTGCTAAAAAGACAGCTCTGAGTTCCAGCAAATTGATGTGGAACAGAGATTCCTGGGGAGACCACACTCCCTAAGTGGAGAGGTCGCCCATGTGGGCTCCCCACCCCAGGAGGGAAGCATCTGTAGTGAGAGTCAACGTGAGCAGGGGAATGAAGGGACCCCAATCTAAATTGCTCTGATCCTGCCACCACTGGAGGGCCTGGATCAAGGTTCGAGTCACTGGGACCAACTTGGAAAAGGGGGTCTCTTCTCTGAGACCAATAGGTTCTCAAGTGAAACTGAATGTCTCTCATCTGAAATCTTGCTCCCTGCACTACAGCTGTGGATGCAGCCATGTGACCCAGGAGCTGCAAAAAGTGTCTTGCTGGTCGAGAGACCCGCAGAGTGAAGGAGGAGGCCAGAGCCACCAAGTTCCTTACCCTTTCTAAGGGAAGAAAAGCTCTGGCCCAGTTTGTGTCCAATTCTGCACCTATAAAGGTGAGTACCTGGACTGGTTCCAGAACCGACTTTGGTAGATTTAGCAGGAAGCCCAGGGAGGTGAGAAGCTGCTGGGTGACTTGCAGGTGAGATTTTACCTGTGCTGGGGACTGGCCTACAATGAGCCAGTCGTCTAGATAGGGAAAAACAGCAATCCTTTGCCTCCTTAAGTGAGCCACTGCTACTGCCAGACATTTTGTGAATACCCTTGGGGCAGAGGTCAAGCCGAAGGGCATTGCTCTGAACTGGTAATGACCTGAGGGCAGTTCGAATCTGAGGTACTTTCGGTGGGAGCTTCTGATTAGGACGTGAAAATAGGCATCCTTGAGGTCCAGGGAAGCTAGCCAGTCCCTGGCCTTAGAAGAAGTAAAATCATTGCCAGAGTTACCATTCTGAACTTTGGTTTCAAAAGATGCTTGTTCAGATATCTGAGGTCTAAGATGGGCCGCCATTCTCCTGTCTTTTTGGGGGTAAGGAAGTATCTGGAATACAGACCCCTGCCCTGGTGTAGGGGAGGAACCCTTTCTACTGCTCTGAGAGCCAACAAGGTTGAGACCTCTGCTTCTAGAGCAAGGGTCTCTAAAGAACTTGCAGGTAGAAAAGGCCTGGCTCTTATCTTGGGGAACTTTTTGAAGCTGAGAACCAGACCCTGGCTTACTACTTCCAGAACCCACTTGTCTGAGGTTAAAGACACCCAGTTCTGACTGAAGTAAGCCAACCTGCCCCTACTGGTAAGGAGAATCAGCCCTGGGCACCCCATCAGGGTGCCTGCTTGGCAGGAGCTTTAGGCTGAGGGTGGGAGCAGGCCTGCCCACACCCGTGCCTGCCTCTGCCTCTCGAAGAACCCCTCTGAGCATATGCAGAGGAGGCCTGAGTTTGGTAGAAAGGCATGTGAAAGGCCTACCCTACCCCTGGGGTGTCCTCTGGGGAGTGGCTTGCCTCTCCTTAGCTTGGGCACTTTGTAAGTAGTCCTATATTCATCCATCTTTTCATATAATTCTCTGTCTGCTCCCAAACAGAGAATTTCCACCACAGGAAAATCCATAGCCTTAGTCTGGGTATCCTGTGAGAGGCTAGTACACCTGAGCCAGGCCAACCTACGAAAGCTACAGATGTGGCCATGACTCTAGAGGAGACATCATTAACATCCACAGCAGCATGAAACTGCACCTTAGAAGCCTCAATGCCATCGGCAGCCACCTGTTCAGCTCGCTAGCAAGCGCCTATGGGCTTGTTTGGCTAATTCCATAACAGTATCCCATCTAGATTTCTGATACCTTGCTACATAAGCCATATAATTTGCTTGCCTGAGTCCCAAGGGCGCTGCCATGTACTGTTTTTGCCATGGCATCAATCTTCCTGGAATCCTTGTCAGGAGGATGTGAGCAGGGAATATAGCTTTATCACAGGCAGCAGCCTGAACTACCCTAACATGACTGCATTGCTGAGAAAGGAATTCTGTATCAGAACCTGACAATGTGTACCTTCTGTCCATCTTTTTATCTACAGGAGGCACAGAATTAGGAGTTTTTAAGATTTTTATTGTTTGTTTCCTTAAAGACTTATGCAAAGGAATAGACAATCTCCTAGACTCTGGAATATCCATCATTTCTACAAAATCAGGCTCCTCTTGCTCATCCACAGCTTCTTCCAAAGGAAGCTGGAGGTTTCAGCAACTTTCTTGTAAAACATAAAATGAGAGGGGACTCAGAAGCATAGGGAGATTCTAAAGGTCTGTCTGGGGAAATGTCCGGTTCAATGGGCACACCCAGACCCTCCCAGCCACATTCATACTGTTCATAATCATCCTCCCCCTCCTCTGGTTCATAAAACTCCTCAACCTCATATTCTTGAACCGATGGAACCGGACGAACCGACCTTTTACCAGATAGTGGCGGTTTGGACGGGACCGGAGACAGTGACTGGACAATTTGAATAGCTCTTGCTATCTCTGCAGCAGTTGGAGAAGGGATTTTGGACTCCAAACCTGTTGACTTCCTTGTTCTCTTTACTGGAACTGGTTCCTCCGAACCAGCTTTTCTTTTGCCCGAGGAAGTCTCGCCCTGGTCAGAGGGCACTCCCTCCGATTCGGTTGGCACCGAACCGGGCTGGCCATCCGGGTCAGCGGACTTTGGTCTCTCGCTCCCTGAGCCTGCCCAATCTCTTTTCCAGGGTGGCTGCAGGGAAATTTACAAATCTGGCAGTCTGACTGGAGGTGGTCAAACCCCAGACAATAAACACATGTGGTGTGTGGGTCAGCCTTGGCAAGAACTTCCCCACAGACATCACAGTGTTGAAACCCAGTGGGCCGGTTTTTCTTTTGGGTTTCTCGCAGACGTAATGCCAGCCTAACCAGAAAACTTGCCCTTTGAGCGGCGGTGCCAGGCAAAGACACCCGCCTCGGTTCCTAACCGTGTCCGGGTATTGGAAAACAAATAAATCCGGTTTTTAGAACCGATAAGAACCGAACCGCACTCTAAAATGACAAGCTTTAAAATTTTAAGCTTTTAATTCCAGCTGATCGGTTCAAAACCGAACCGATAAACTTACAAGTTCCAACAGAAAATACAATTTTAAATTACTTACGATACCACAGACAGAGCTTGAAACGAACAGTTTTGCGGTTAAAATAAAACTATTCGGTTGAATCGAGACAGAAAACACTGTTTAAACCGAGAAATGAACCGAGCAGTAGGAGAAATCTCCGGAGCGACTGTTCAGTGAGGCGGAGTAAAGAATCTGACAGTTCAGGTTTGAAACTACACAGACAGAGCTTCTATCTTAGAGCTCGTGCTCAAAGTTCCATTCATGGAATGGATTTAACTATTTCACCTCCGGAGCAGTTCTAGTGGTGGGACAAACTGCAACTTGTCATAATATAGCAAGACTTCATGTTGTTTGAACAGGACTCAGGGTTGCCTTGTCTCTTCAGCAGAGAAATAAATCTGCTATTAGAAATTTTTTTATTTTTATTTCCCGGTCTCTGACTGGCTGGTACCCCTGCCAGGTGGGTACATTAACTTTCAATAGATGACCAGGAAATAAAACGTGCCAGCCACAGTGCCCCTTCACCAATGGAGGTATCTTTGTGCCCAGACTGCTTTTTCATTGGCCGAAAGCACCTAACTGAATTTCAAATCACCGCCATTTTTTTCTCTCACTTAGCAAAAGAAACTGGCTGAACCCCATGGCTCCATAGATCAGTGCCAGCTGCCTGATGAAACCTTACATAACCTCTCCTGAGATCATTTCTGGTTATAGGTGGTTTTTTTTTGTTTGTTCTTTACAATACAATCTTCTCCCATGACAGGTAACTGTCACAGAGCTGACCACGCTTTAGTTCCACCAGCCAGCCGCCCCCTCACTCCCGAAAATGAAGCTGCTTCAGTCACCCTCTCCACTACAGTCACACACCCCCACAACCATTTCCCAGTAGCTGTTTATCTTTTTCTTTTTTTTAGTGCTGTTTGTTCGTTCCCAATGGTCCATCAACTCTCCCTGTTTCTGTCTCTCACAGCGTGTTGTTTGTGTCTGTTCCCGGTCTCTCACAGTATACACACACACACACACACACACACCTCCCTCCCAACCACAGTCTGGTACTGCACTAAGAGTCCCCATTTGCTAACTATCCCAAATGCCACCTTTATATTGTTTTTGTAAGTTAAAAACTGATTTTACTGACTGTCAAAGCCGTCAGATCAGTTTTTCAAAATGACACCACTCTCCACAGACTTTGTGCTAATAAAGTAAAGCCCGTCAACTTCCACAAAAGTGTCTCACTGTTTCCCGTGTCCTAACACTCACCACTGGCACAGCGCTTCATTAGATCGACATTCTCTCCATTGAATCCCCAGCTGGAGCCTCTTCTTGCTAAAAGGAATACCCCCCCCCCACAAATAGCCACAATATTGAGAAGGAAAGGGGTGATCTTTAAGGTGCCCCCACGCCACTAGAATAACAGCGACTGTAGGAGTGATGGGGGGGCATCACACTTCACACAGGGACAGCATGTAGAGGAAGAGAAACGGACAATGAAAACCTTAACAGGGGAAAAAACAAATGGGGTATTAACAGTTGAGCGAGTGTGTGAGGGGAGGGGGCAGGTAACTATGAAAACCAGCAAAAAAAGTTAAATTATGAATGCTTGAGTGGGACAAAAGTCCCTAGGTTAAAAAAAAGCATTCAAATGCAGGTGGAGGAACTATTTTATTACCAAAAAAAAAAATAAATAAAGCAACTGTTTTAACATTTAAACAAAAATTTTTTTTTTTTTTACCAACATAAAATACAGTTGCTCATTTTCTAAGCGCAATAATACCCTCCAGGGTGAGCGGTATTGGGCAATACTGGACCTTCCAGGGGCTATAAGGCCCTCATTACGCCCCTGGGTGGTCCGGTACTGTCCAATACCGCCCACCCTGTCAGGTATTATTGCTTATTAGAACACAAGAGGGCGCGTGACCACAATGCAAAAACTGAACTTTAACATTCTAAAGTTCCATCTCCCCAGGGCAACAATTCAGGGATGAGACGATGCAATTTTGTATGACATAATAAACACCCTTTTGTTGCAGCCCCAAAAGCTAGAAGTCAATCTTGTCTTCAGAGAAGCTTTTTAGTTGTTCCCCTTCCATGGCACAGCAAAGACGGGAGAGTGGCTGCTGTCTGGAATGTTCAGCTGCCCAGGATTCTATCCCAATTACAGCCTTGGGTTGTGCTATTTCCTCTAGCAGGTGTGCACATAACCCATCAGTACTGAATCTCGTTGCCAATGTGGAGCGCTACAGATAGGAATTTATTTTGCTCAAAATGCATAGAGTAATCTAGCATCTTTTGCAGGTACTCTACACTGGTAGACTGCATAATATGATTTTTCTAGAGACTGGCAATCATGAGAACCACTTGTGGGAGGCCTGAACCAGTTCTGAACCCTCAGTAAATATTTCCCAGAAAAAAAAGGGATGGACTTTCTTTGCAGGATAGTGCTCCAGAGGACTCACACTTTGTAGCACTATGCTCCAGAGGTGCCCACCCACCCCCCGTATTAAGTGCCAAGGCATATGTTGCAGTAGGCTTCCTGCTGTGAACAATTCCAGATCCACAGCTACAAAGATTTTGCTGCCTCTGTTTGCAGTCAGCTAAAGAAAGCAGTGTGGAATACATTCCATTTACCATGGGAGATCCTCTCAGACAGAAGCAATGAGGCATTATCCTACAACTCAGAGAGTTTCTCCAGACTACCATATCCTTGATCCAGCTGATATACACCAACTCGAATGCAATGGTCTCCACAAACGGACTATGATCACCAGAGTTCAGCTGACACCACAGCACAAGACAGTGCTGCCCTCTGTCCCCCACCCTATTCAGCTTGGCACTGGAAATCCTCCTGAGGAAGATACAGGCTGATCCACAGATACAGGGCATGAAAACTGAAGACAATGCTCATAAACTATTGACACATGCGGATGACTAACTTATGCAATCCAGCCACATCTATTCTTAACATCCTGCAATGTTTCCACAAATGTGGTCTATTCTCAGGTTACAAACGGAACATCGAAAAAAGGCCGATATTCTCCCCCTCAATCAAATGTCTAAAACATATGGTCCAGAACAATGGGATAGAGTAGAAACTGGATCACATTTAATATCTAGGAGTTACCATCCACGTAAACCCGCAGGAATCAGTAACACAAAATATCAATAGAATTTAAACTGACATTAAGACTGGCCAAAACATATGGGATGCCTCCCTCTCTATATAGGATACCTGATCTCCACCATAAAAATGAATATTCTCCCACACATCCTATTCACCCTCGCTATGCTTCATACATAAATCACTGCCAAAAGCCTCAAAAGAATTTCAAAGGCTGATATCTGACTTCATATGGGTTCATAAGAGGCTGGGGAGCACTCAACAGTTTTATTTCATTTCATTTTATTGTTCATCCTGGAGAGCATATTGAGCAACACTGCCCTTTTTCAAGTGCGACCAGCATTTACAAACATTGTGAGATACACAGGATGAAATACATACAATATAACTGGAAGTGCAGCAAAAAAGGGTACAATGGGAGGTTTCAATAGGATGTAATCATGAGCATCTAAAACCAGACACATGTTTTGAAGGCAGCAATACTGAGGAGGCAGTCACCCTACAGTCACAGTGAGAACAGAGAAGGCTGAGGAGGGGAAGAACAATATCATAATTCAAGAGAGAAGAGACAGAAGATTTTCAGAGGGTCGGAAAAGATAATTAACTGTTGAGGTCAGGGGCAGATACAAACATATCTGCCAAGGAGGAATTGCCTAAGGTGGGTTTTGAATTGAGACGGGGAAGGACACTGGGCCAGAGGAGGGGGAAGGCAACTGAAAGGTTTGGTGCCCTCTTAGGAGAGGGAGTGCTGCCCTTGTGTTGTGTGGCAGCAGGGTATAGAGAAAGCGACGTGTGGTGTTTGTCTGGCAGCTCCTGCATTTAAGGGCCGCTGGAACAGGGAGGTGATGCTGACAGGTAGATTGCCCAAGTGGATTTTGTGGAAGAAAGTGAGGATTTTAAAGTTCAACTCATCTTCGAACAAGAGCCAGTTAGCTGCCTTGCAGAGGTTGCAGTGATGAGTTAATCTGAGGGAAGCACCACTGGAGGTCAACAGTAAATTTGTCAACCTCCCGCACATGGATGGCACAATACTGACACCGGTATTGCGCCATCCCAAAAGGAAGTGTTTTTTGCAGGGGGGTTCTGCCCCCTGCACCACCCAGATTTTTATGTAATCAACTCCAAGTCAGAGATTTTCCCGGGAGGGGGCAGAACACCGGGAGAAAAGCATCATCCATAAACGGACCATTACAGCATTTGTCGCTGTAATGGTCTGTTTTCGGGTTTCGCTGTTGGGGTGTCACACTGGAGGGGGTAACCACATCTGAGGAGGTTAGTGACAAACCAGATGAAGTTATGGTAAGCAGCCCTTAGCTTGCCGAGGTATTTCTGGGAGAAAGTGAAGGAGTAGGCCAAATAGCTGTATCTATTAGTGGTAGCAAGAAACTGTTGGCTAAGAGGGCCCTGGTTTCAGAAATAAGGAACCTTTTAACTCAGCAGAGCATGTCTAACCTCTGATAAACCTAGTTTGATAAGCTGGCTGATATGAAGTTTGTATGAGAGATGGCAATCAAGGAGGATGCCAAGGTATTTAAACTCTTACTGTAGACTCTCTTGATGAGGATACGTCATTGTCACTAAGAGGGAAATCGAAATTAGCTTTTTTTCTGGTAACTGAAAAGACCACAGACTTTTTTTTTAAATTGAGAACAAGACCATGTGTGGAGAACCAGGAGTGAAGCTTGCTTGTCGTGCCAACCCGGTGGAACTCCTTACCTCGACATTTGCGGAAGGCAGCCTCGGTGGAAGCCTTTTAAAGGGGCCTAAAAACACTGCTCTTTGAGCAGGCATTTAATCTGATTTGATTTATTGAATTACTGACTATTACCTTGTATCTGTAATTATGGTTCTTATCTTATTAATCTGTTTTATTGAAATACTGTTTAGTGTTCAATGTGGGATAAGTAGAACTGTACTATACTAGTATTAGTCTCTGCTTCATATGTTATTTTCGAACATGTATGTTTTTATCACTGTTAACCACTCCAAGCCTCCGGTGAGGAGCGTTATATAAATAAAGTTCCTATCGTATCCTAAATCCTGCTGCAGTTTGTCCCGGAGGGAAGTGGGACGCTTATCTTTGCAGAGAAGAGCAGTGTCGTCAGCATAAGGAATAAGTTCTGTGTGTTGGCATATCTCGGGAGGGAATTTATCACCAGTGAAAAGAGAAGAGACTAAAGAATGGAACTCTGCGGAACTCCCTATTTGATGGGACAGACAGAGAGGGAACCACCGATCATTGTTTTGTGTGTTCTGTCACACAAGTAGTTTCTAAACCATTTAAGGATGTCACCAGAGAAATTTAAGTAGAGAATGGAGTTGAGGAGGACTTTATGGTCCACAAGGTCGAAAGCCTTGGTGAGGTCAACAAACACCGTCCCAGTGTAGAGCCCTTCGTCACTAACCTTCTCAGTGTAGTTTGTGAGCCTCACCAGGGCAGTCTCCGTATCATGGCAGGCCCTGAAACCGTGTTGGGACTCCAGCAGTAAGTTGTATTTTTCCAGGAATTCCATGGTCTGATCCAGGACTACCTTTTCAAGGGTTCTGGAAAGGGAAGCGAGCAAGGAGATTGGCCTGAAGTTACTAATCTCATTTTTGGAACCAGATTTGTGGAGTGGTCTGATGGTGGCACTTGCATTTGCTGGGAAAAGCCCCTGTGCACAGGGAACGGTTGAGGATGTTGGTTAAGGGAACAGCCAATTGTTCACAACCAGTTTCAGTAAGCAGTAATCAATACCATCAGGGCCAAGACTGGGCCTGGGGTTATTATTTTTGCTATATTTGATCATTTCAGTCAGTGTAAGGAGACGAAAATGGAATTTGTGGTGAGGAGTGGGGGAGCCCCAGGGGTTTGGTGGGGATGAAGGAGAGCCAATGCAGCAAGGCTCAAGTGACTGAGAAACCTTAGGCTGGTGCCTGTCAAGGTTTGGAGGGGATATGGGAGAGCCAATCAGAGTAGGGTTTATTAGGCTGGGAAACCTTAGGCTTGTATCTGTTGAGGTCACCAAAAAAGCCATTGAAAAGGTTGGCAACCTCCAGTGGCTCACTACCGGGACTGCCTTCTATGGAAAGGGGGGTGCTGTCATCCTTTTTGCCCCTGCCCACTAACTCACTCAGGGTACACCCGGTATATCTGGAGTTTCCCCTAACATCAAGTTGTTGTGTTCTAAGGAAATTAAGAAGGGGGAGGGACACTCGAGAGCACGATCTGAGATTGGAAGGGGGAAGGTTCAGTAGGGAAATGAGGAGGCACTTTTTTATGGAGAAGGTGGTGTCTGGGTGGAACGCATTGCCAGAGGAAGTGGTATCCTGTAGAACAGTGGGTTGCTTCAAAAGGGGATGGGACAGGGTAAGGGGAAAGGTCACTGGGCGAGGGGAGGGGGGCAGCTGCAGTATAAGGGCTGCTAGCTGCACAATCGAGCAGACTTGGTAGATCATAAAGTCTTTATCTGCTGGCAATTTTGTATGTTCGTATGTATGTAAATTAATTTTCACGGCACGAGTGGAGGATTTACATTTGTTGCGAGGTACTTTGTACTGCTGCAGGAGGTCTGGAAGCTTAAGTTTTCTGAATTTAGCCCAAATGATGTCTCCCTGCCACAATAATTTTAAGAGGTCAGGAGTGATCCAGCTATTTTTTGGGCCTCTGACCCTGAATTTTTCAGAGGGATAAAAGAGTAGCAGATGCTCATGAGGGTCATGCTGAACTTGTTCAGGGCATCATCAGTGCTCTCAACACTGATAGTAAAGGACCAGTTGGTGGAGGAGATGGCTCTGGTGAACTCGCCAATATTAAGCTTCTTTAGTTATCTAGAGAATACGTATTTTGGGTCCCTTTTTAAACCCCTTGCAGACCAGAAACAGAAGACAGAGCTGTGATCACTGAGAGTGTTGGGGAGGACCCCGAAGGTTACTAAGTGATCGGTGATAGAGACAATGATCCAGTCCGGGGTAGATTCGTAACCGGTTTTATAGTTGATTCGGGTGGTGTCTGTAATGATCTGGTGCATGCCTAAACCAGCGATGCCCTATCTGGACTTACCAGCCTAAGAGGATTGCCAGTTTAAGCTGAACTCCCCCAGGATGATCCATTCCTGACTGTGGGAAACAGAGATTTTTTAGGTCAAGGAGAGCATCTAGCTCAGGGCTGGGAGTGGCTGGGGGAGGTAAGCCACACTCAAGGTGGTAGTTTTGTTGTTGCTGAGGTCCATATTAACCAAGAGTGATTTCAGGGTAGGCATTCCTAATTGGAGGTTAAGCTCAGAGAAGAAAAAATTACTCACCTTTGTAATTGTGTTTCTTCTAATGGAGTCTTGCTGTATTCTGACTATATGCAGTTGGCCTCAGCACTCGAACTGCCCCGGAGAGGAAAGAGTTAACTCTATGCAGGAAGCATAGAACGTTGAGTTTGAGCTCAGTTTCAAACCTCTGTCTGCAGTGCTTCAAAGTGTTACTGTCAGATCCTTTGCTCTGCCTAACTGTTCAGTCGCTCGAGATTGCTCATTTGCAAGACAGACTTCATGTTGTATAAAGGTGAGGTTTTTAGAGATAAGGGAAAGGCAGGCCCCCACCCCCTTCCCTACTCTGTCCTTTCTGATCATGGAGTAACCATCCATAAGGATTTCATTGGTGGGGATTTTATCTGTGACCTAGGTCTCTGTTAGCGCTATGATATCAAACTTGTACGTGGTGACCCATGAGTCAAAAGAAAAAATTACTTACCATAGTAATGTTGTTTCTTCTAGTGGAGTCTTGCTGTATTCTGACAATATGCAGTTAGACCAACCGGTTCAACTGCCCCGGAGAACAAAGGGTTAACTCTATGCAAATGCATATAACGTTGAGCTCAAGCTTGGTTTTCAAACCACTGTCCTCGGTGCGCTCTAGTAACTGATCAGATTCTATGAAGCAAACTAGTATATATATATATATATATATATATATATATATATATATATATATATATATATATATATATATATATATATATATATATATATATATATATTAGGTACCATTTCTATGTTAAACCCAAAACTTTGCACCTTAATAACTTTGCAACCGTTTGATGGATGTGCCTGAAATTTGGAATTTATGATCAAGAACTATAGGCATTGGGATCTGCTAAGTTTCGTACTGGTCGGATATACGGCTGTGGAGTTATTAAGTGTGATCTGTGCTGCCACGCTTTTTCTGGAATTCTATGGTCGCGTCCACAGGTCACGGTTTATGCTGGACGTCCGAATCTTCAGGAACGTGCAGCCGGGTCCCCGATGTGCCTTCGAAGATTTCGTGAAAAATATTAAACGGTCCAAAAGTTATTCAAAAACAGTTTCCCATTATAAGTCAATGGGAAAGTTAACAAAAGTTCAACACTTTCATAAATGCATTTTACTTTCGCAAATGGGCCTGTTACTTTCAAGAATTGGCCATTTTGTTTTCAGTTGGTGATCAGAAAATGGTTGGCATTTAAATTTGGGACCCTCTAGCAACCTAATTTTTTTGTATTCACCTAGTCGGGCCCTGAAGATGCTTGCCATGTCTTTATTTTGTGGTAAACACCCCAGAAATATGTTTTCAAATTTCTGAAAAGTACTTTCGCAAATTACTTTCGTGCTCATGAAAGTGTAGCAAATTTTTGGAAAGCTTTGCGAAATTGCGACAGTAGTTTTCTAGTCTGTGGAAAATGACAGCAATTTTGGCACTGCGCTGCAAAAGAACCGTTGGGAGTTTTGAGCTGAATTTGGAAGGAACGGAGCCGACATCTCACAGATGTGCCTTTCAGTGTTGTATTGAAAAAATATTACACGGCGGCAAAGTTACGGCACTCCAAAGTTGACGGGTTTTCCCATAGGATAACATTACGGCGCCCGACGCAATACAGAAATCCTTTGGATCCCTGCTGCAAAATAACGGTTTGGTCTTTTTTCCTGAAATTTGGAAGGAAGACAGCCAACAGCTCACAGATGTGCCTTTCAGTGGTTTGGTGAAAAAATATTACAGGGAGGCACAGTTATGGCACTCCGAACTTCTCTTTTTTTCCCATAGGATAACATTACGGCATTCGCCGCGCCTTTCAGGGCCCGTATCTCGAAAACGGTGCGAGATACGGAGTTTTCGTCGGAAAAATTCTTAGCCCCCTTAAGGGGGGCAAGTACAAAACTAGCCAGGACAGTCATAAATCATACGACTTTTAAATCTTTTTTCTATGTCATATGGTTCCTGAGATATAACTTATTTAGTATTCCAAGTCCTCATTTTCTGCTCCGATACACATTATTATGCATACATTCTTTGTACTCACTGTCTTTCTCTATTCAGCTTTTTGGGAAAACCAGCCTGTGCGCTTACATTACTGTTACCATTGCCCTTTCCGCTTACGGTTCCATGCCCGTTTCACTTACCGTTGACGTCTGCGCTACCATGCATGCTCATCCTTTGCGCTTTCATTTGCGCTATGCTTTCGTTACTTTTTGCCATTTGTGTTCCCATACCGCTTTCTCTTCTGTTTCACTTTGCGTCACCATGCCCATTGCCATTTCGATTTACAGGCACCATGTTACTATGTGACAAGACATCACGTGGCACACTGTTCCGCTCACGCCACCATGTTCGTTATCCTTTCTGTTCTCATTCGCGCTATGCTACCTTGTGCGCCACTGTTAGCGCTTCTGTTTGCATTGCTGTTCCTGTTACTATGCCACAAGACATCATGTGGTGGGAGGTGGGTTTTTGGGCCCCTCGCCCAGCTGCCGACACGTGCCAGGAGCCGCTGGCCTGTGCGTTATCCTTTATGCTTTCATTTCGCGCTGTTTTCTGTTATTTTTGCCATTTGTGTCTACAGTACTGTTTCTCTTTCTGTTTCACTTTGCATCACCATGCCCATTGACATTTCCATTTGCAGGCACCATGTTACTATGTGATAACACATCACGTGGCAGACCGTTCCCGTCTACGCCACCGTGTGCATTACCCTTTCTGTTCTCATTCGCGCTTGTGTTACCATGTGTGCCACTGTTAGCATTTCTGTTGGTGTTGCTGCTCCTGTTACTATGCCACAAGACATCATGTGGTGGGAGCGCGGGGCCCTCCCACCACTGCATTACATTCACTATTTCTCGTTACCATTCTCAAAAAGAAGGGAAATTAGAGGCAAAAAACTCCGTTTAATGCATTAGTTAGGGTTGTTCCACAGCGACAAAACTGAGGAAATTCGCTGTTAGGGTTGAAAACCCTAACTCCGACCCCCCCCCAGCACCACACACACACAGACACACACACACACAGACACATCAAGTATGGGGGAGGACCAAGTCAACACAACCAATGACAGACATCCAGCAGCAGGTGACAGAAATAACAAACAATTGTCTAAATGTACTACGAGACATCCCCGCCCACCTGACCAGGTACTGCATGCTCAGTGGAGATCAACAGCAAAACTGAGGCCATGTACACCAAACGTGACACATCCCTGATTGCAGCTGCCACAACGTACACACTTAGTAGTTGCATGGCCTTACCTACCATGCTCCACACCAGACCAGACCACATGTGGTGGCCACCTGAGCAACAGAGTTCAGCAAAACCAAGGAGTTGTACAGGTATAATATCTCTGATTATAACAAGGGTTTGAGAAATGCAGCTTTCTAATTGACTGTAAACATTGTAACAGCCTTATGTTTACTTTTTATTAACATATATGTAGAGCTAACCATATGATGAACATGGTTTAATGTTGTTTAAAAACAGTTTTATTATGATAGCAGTAAGCTACTCCCAGGTATTATGTTAATGGTCAGTTTATCACTGTCTAGCGACATGTGGCACTCGGCCATGCCTCATTCAACATTAAACTTCACAGGGTGATTAACAGACCATTTAACATAACTGTTGGTCATGCCTTATTGCTTAATTGTCTTTATGAGTAGATAGTCTCCTCTGCTAGGCACTGTAGCAGCTTTGTAACACAGTGTCCCACCCAGTTACACCATACACTGTCTAGTTACTGGAGAATGGCTGGAATATGAACTCATGAAGATGAACAGTGTAACTTGATCATTACAGTCATCGAAACGTTAGTGTGATTATAACTGACAGAGTCGTGATAGAGAATAACCCCTGCTGTCCTAGTACACTTACCCCATTGTGAGTTAAATCAATACTAAAGACATTCTGTTTATATCTACACCATACCTACTTGATTCCTGTTGTACCACATTAACATAGTTATCACTTTGATAACATCAGTGACAGAAGTGTGGCAAACCCAAACACTAGGCATACAGCCTGAGTATGAAACAACTGTTAAAAAAATTACACTGTGTCCTATAAGTGGCATAGATCACTCATTGCAACAATAGTAAATGTATTACTATTTGAATAAGTTAGTCATCGATGCAATGAGATTGTCTTTATCAGGTACAACATACCAGTAAGTGCCTACAGGAAAATCTATCCATTATACATCTCCGATACAGGTACGCCATTGTTGGCTCAGCAGTGCTAAGGATATTTGAAGTTGCTTGGCCTGATCCATGCAATTACAATGTTTCTTACAAAGAATACTTACTGCATCTTTAGTATTGAAACACACTGAAGGTCTATGTATGTACATGAGCAGTACACCTTCATCAGTAAGAATGCATCTGATACTGGCAGTATGAATTTCAGAGCATTGAACAGGCAATGCTTTTCCATACGCTACATCAGCCTCTCTATCTTGAGTAAACCATTGCAGTAAATGTACTACTATGTAAATCACCTACTAAATGTAACACTACTTTTATCTTGAGTATGCTACTGTCTTGTGGTTAGTTTATGTACTTCTCTAATTAATGTATACCACTAGTGTTAAAACCTTTCTACAACTGTCATCATGCACCTTCAGCATTTATATTCACTAATGGCACAGTACCAGTTGTGGTGTGTGTGGGCATCGGTAGGTAAGGCCATGCAACTACTAAGTGTGGTACATGCTGTGTGCAGCTGCAATCAGGGATGTGTACGCTTGGTGTACATGGCCTCAGTTTTGCTGTTGATCTCCACTGAGCATGCAGTACCTGGTCAGGTGGGTGGAGATGTCTGTAGTACATTTAGACAATTGTTTGTTATTTCTGTCACCTGCTGCTGGATGTCTGTCATTGGTTGTGTTGACTTGGTCCTCCCCATACTTGAATTGTGTGTGTGTGTGTGTCTGTGTGTGTGTGGTGCTGGGGTGACTCGAGTTAGGGTTTCAACCCTAACAGCTTAATTTCCTCACTTTTGTCGCTAGGAACAACCCTAACTAATGCATTAACGGAGTTTTTGCCTCTAATATATATAGATATATATATGTAACGGCAAAACTAAGCCTAAAGAGGTCCCCTACAGGGGCAACATAAGCCAAACACAAAAAAAGCATGTATAAGATTCAAGTCACAGATGCCCAGCGAAAACCAACACCTACTAATGGTTTAAGTCATTAAGTTACTGCAGGAGAGCCACCCTTCCCCAGGTTTTGAAGGGGAGGTAGGGTGGGAGGTCAGAATACAGCAAGACTCCATTAGAAGAAACAACATTACTATGGTAAGTAATTTTTTTCTTCAAACAAGATGAAGTCTTGCTGTATTCTGACAATATGCAGACTACCAAGCAGTGCCCCTTGGAGGTGGGCACAGAACCTATTTGGGGAATAGGCTCTGCAGTACTGCTGTGCCAAACCTGGCATCACTCCTAGCCTGAGTATCCAGGCTGTAGTGTTTAGTGAATGTATGGACAGACTTCCAGGTGGCAGCCTTACATATCTCAAGCAAGGGGACTTCCCTGGCAGCCGCCAGGGAGGCCGCAGTGCCTCTGGTAGAGTGGGCCCTAAGACTTGCTGGTGGGTCCTTATCCAACTTACTGTAGCAGAACTGGGTACAGGCCACAATCCATCTGGCTATAGTCCTCTTTGCTGCTGGCCTGCCCTGACCCACTTCACCATAGGTAAGAAAAAGTTGGGAACAATCCTTTCTTAGCTCCTTTGTCCTGTCCATGTAATAGCTAATAGTTCTCTTTACGTCCAGGCTATGCAGCCTGCATTCACCTGAACTAGAGTGATCTGAGAAGAATACAGGCAAGGTAATGGATTGTTTAAGATGAAAATCAGAAACCACCTTAGGGAGGAACTTCCTATTAGTTCGGAGCACAATCTTATCCCTGTGGGGTGTGATATAGTTAGGCTCCACAGACAAGGCCTGAAGCTCACTGATTCTTCTAGCAGAGGTGATAGCCACTAGAAAAAATGTTTTCCAAGTGAGAAACTTTAATTCTGAAGAAAACATAGGTTCGAAAGGAGGCTGCATAAGTTGTCCTATGCATATGTTCAGGTCCCATGCAGGGGTAGGTTCCCTGTGTAGGGGATGAAGATGCAACAACCCTTTGAAAAACCTTTTGAAAATTGGGTGTGCAGCCAGAGAAGCCTTCCCTACTTAAAGATAAGCAGAGACAGCAGAGAGGTGCACCTTCAGGGTAGATGACTGCAAATGCAGAGACTGAAGGTGGACCTGATAGTCCAGGAGTTCTGATGATCCAGATCCTTCTAGGTGCACCAAATAGAAAATCTTTTCCACTTAGAGGAATAGGTTTTTCTGGTAGCAGGTTTTCTGGAACCCCTCAGAATACCAAAAACAGATCGAGACTGTAGCAAATCTGCATATTCTAAGTCTTCAAGAGCCAAGCCCTGAGGTGAAAAGACTCAAGATTGGGGTACATTATCCTGCCCTGAGAGGATGTCAGCAGGTTGTACCTCCTGGGTAGAGAAATTGGCCTGGTCACTGATAGTGACAGCAGCATTGAGTACCACGGCTGTCTGGCCCAATGTGGGGCTATGAGAATCATTGTAGCAGATTGAGACCTCAATTTGACCAAGACTCTGGCTATCAGAAGAAAAGGGGGAAAGGCATAAAGAAACCTGTTCGACCAGTCCAGTAGGAGAGCATCCAGTGGCACTGGGCCCTGGAGTGGAGGCCTGCAACAATACAGTGGTAACTGGTGATTGTCTGGGGCTGCGAAGAGATCTCTGAACCCCCCTCCCATCTCCTGAATACTGAGAGAAGGAAATGCCCGTTCAGGGTCCATTCGTGATGGCCCTGGATGATCCTGCTGAGAGCATCTGCCAGTATATTATCCTTGCCTGGCAAGTGAACTGCTAACAGTGACATGTTGAGAGAATATGCCAGTTTCCAAATCTTCATGGACTCTGTGCACAGCAGAGAGGATCTTGTTCCCCCCTGCTTGTTGATGTAGTACATGGTGGTGGTATAGTCTGTCCTGACCTGCACCACCTTCCCCTGTAAGAGACTCGCAAACTCCTGAATAGCCAGGAAGAAAAAATTACTCACCTTAGTAATGTTGTTTCTTCTAATGGAGTCTTGCTATATTATGACAATTGCAGTATGACCGCAGGTTAGAACTGCTCCGGAGGTGAAATAGTTAACTTTCCATGAAGGCATGGAACTTAGAGCACGAGCTCGGTTGAAAACTCTGTCTGTTGTGCTTCAAACGCAAACTGTCAGATCTTTACGAGCTAAAACTCACTAAGGTTCTGTGTGGAAGCTGTAAACCTACACTAGCCAACTGGCTACTAACATAAACACTCATTTTTGGCCTAAAACAAAGACTCAAGTCAGGAGATGCAAAATGCAAAAACACAACACCAATTCACCCAAAAGGTAGGTGAAAAACAACAAGGTGGGCATCAAAAAGTGCCAACCTGTACTGCCCACCCACATCCCAAAACAGAGGTTCTGAGAGGGCAGGCAGGAGGAGGTCATAATATAGCAAGACTCCATTAGAAGAAGCAACATTACTAAGGTGAGTAACTTTTCTTCAAACAACATGAAGTCTTGCTATATTAAGACAATTGAGACTACACAGCAGTACCCCCATGGAGGAGGGACAGAACCTACCTAGGAAATAGGCTCTGAAACGGCTGGCTACCAGGCGAACATCACTCCTAGCCTGGATGTCCAGGGAGTAATGCTTGGTAAAAGTGTGAACTGTTTTCCAGGTAGCTGCTTGACATATTTCTAGAATAGGAATGTCTCTGGCAGCAGCCAGAGAAGCAGCTGTACCTCTGGTAGAGTGAGCCCTCAGGCCTGAGGGGGGAACTTTACCAAACTTCTCATAGCAGAATTGGATACAAGAGACAATCCACCTGGCAATGGATCTTTTAGTGGCTGGCTTCCCTTTACCAACCTCGCCATAGGTGAGGAACAGTTGAAGGGAGTCAAACCTATAACCCTTGGTACACTCTATGTAGTAACTAAGGGCTCTCTTCACATCTAGGCTGTGCAGCCTCCTCTCCCCAGAGGAGGAATGGTCAGTGAAGTACACTGGAAGTGAAACAAATTGATTAAGGTGGAAATCTGAAACTACCTTAGGCAAGAACTTTCTGTTAGTCCGAAGGACCACCTTATCTCTGTGAAAAGAGATAAACTCCTGCTCCACTGACAATGCTTGTAATTCACTTATGCGTCTGGCAGAGGTGATGGCTACAAAAACACAGTTTTCCAAGTCAAGTACTTGAGCTCAGCTGAAGACAAGGGCTCAAAGGGGTTGCATAAGCTGAGCAATGCAAACATTAAGATCCCAGGCAGGGGCAGGATCCCTGAATGGAGGGCTGGTGTGAAACAACCCCTTAAACAACTTGGAAAATACAGGATGAGCTGAAAGGGAATAGGATTTACCTGCTGAAATAAAAGCAGACACAGCTGCCAAGTGCACATTCAGGGTAACTGGTCTCAGCCCCAAAGAATTCAGGTGGACCATATAATCCAGGACTGTGGGTAGATCAGCAGAGACTGGGGAAATATGCTTTTCTGAGTACCATATGGAAAACCTTTTCCATTTGGAATTGTAAGAAGCCCTGGTGGAAGGCTTCCTTGCGGCCTTCAATATATCCATTACACCTTGGGAAAGGTGTAAATCAGCAAACTCTAACTCTTCAAGAACCAAGCCTTGAGATTGAGAGATTTGAGATTTGGGTACCAGACCCTTATCTGGGCACAAGTTAACAGATTGTGATTCCTGGGAAGGGATAGGGGAGGATGGACTGCTAAGGACAGCAGGAGTGGATACCAGGGCTGTCTGGCCCAATCCAGAGCTATCAGAATGACTTTGCATGATTGGGATCTGATTTTGACTAGCACTTTGAACAGGAGAGGAAAGGGAGGGAAGGCATAGATAAACTTCCCCTCCCAACTGAGGGCTAAGGCATCCAGGGGGAGTGAGCCCAACACTGGGGGCCTGCAGCAAAAAAGAGAAGTTGGTGATTGTCTGGGGCTGCAAAGAGATCTATCTGCGGGGTGCCCCATCTGGCAAATACTACTCCTAAGACCAGGGGATCCAGTGACCATTCGTGCTGGCCTGGGAAATCCTGCTGAGCATCTACCAGGACATTGTCCTTGCCTGGAGGTGAACTGCCGTAAGGGAGGTGTTCAAGGGTAAGCCAGAGACCACAACTACATCGTTTGATTGCACAGGCCGTAGACCAAGTGCCCCTGCTTGATGATGTACCACATTGAGTGGTGTTGTCTGTTCTGACCTGAATACTCTTGTTCTGAACAGATTTGGAAAAACTTGAAGTGCTAGAAAACTGCTCTGAGCTCCAACAGGTTGATGTGGAGCAGAGATTCCTGGGGAGACCACAGACCCTGGGTGGTGAGGTCGCCCATGTGAGCTCCCCAGCCCAAGAGGGACGCATCTGTAGTAAGGATTAGAGAATGAGACTGAGTGACAAAAGGAACCCCTTGTCTCAGGTTGCTCTGATCCTGCCACCACTGTAGGGCTTGGATCAGGGTTCGAGTTACTGGGATCAACTTGGTAAGAGGATCCTTTCTTTGAGACCAAAAAGCTCTCAAATGGAACTGGATGTCCCTCATCTGAAATCTTGCTCCTTGCACTACTGCTGTGGAAGCAGCCATGTGTCCTAGGAGCTGCAGAAAATGCCTTGCTGGTCAGGAGACCTGCAGGGTAAATGAGGAGGCCAGGGAGACTAGGGTCTTTGCCCTGTCCAGGGAGGAAGGCCTGGCTTCCTGTGTGTTCAGTTCTCGCCTATGAAGGTAAGAAGCTGGACAGGCTCTAGAACTGACTTTGAGAGATTTAGAAGGAGACCTAGAGAGGTAAGCAGTTGCTGCGTTATCTGAAGGTGTAAATTGAACTGGTCTGGGGACTGGCCTACTAAGAGCCAATCGTCCAGGTAAGGAAGATGGCAATCTTTGCCTTCTTAGGTAGACAACTGCTACAGCCAGGCATTGGTGAATCCCGTGGGGCAGAAGTGAGGCCGAAGGACATTGCTCTGAACTGGTAGTGGCCTGAGGGCAGCTCGAACCTGAGGTACTTTCGATGGGAGCTTCTGATGGGAATATGGAAGTAGGCATCCTTGAGGTCCAGGAAGCTAGCCAGTCCCTGGCTTTAGAGAGGGTGGATAATTCCCAAGTCACCATTTTGAACTTTGGCTTTAAAGGTGCTTGTTTAAATATCTGAGATCCAGGATGGGCCATTCTCCTGTCTTTTTGGGAGTGAGAAGTACCTGGAGTACAAACCTTTGCCCTGGTGTGGGGAGGAACCCTTTCCACAGCTCTGAGAGCCAGGAGGGTAGAGACCTCTGCCTCTAGGGCGAGTGCCTCTGATGGAGTTGCAGGTGGAAAGATCTGGTTCTCAGCTTTAGAAATTTTTGAAGCTGAGAACCAGTCCTAACCACTACTTCCAGGACCCACTTGTCTGATGTTAAAGACTTCCAGTCCTGGACAAAGTAAGCCAGCCTACCTACAGGTAGAGGAGAATCGGCCCTGGCAATCCCATCAGGGTGCCTGCTTGGCAGGGGCTTTGGGCTGAGGGGTGGAAGCAGACCTGCTTGTACCCTGTCTGCCTCTCCCTCTAAAGAACCCCCTCTGAGCATAGGCAGAGGAGGAAGCTTGGGCTTGGTAAAAAGGCCTATGAAAAGGCCTGCCCCTGCCTCCAGGAAGCTGCTTTTGAGGAGTGGCCTGCCTTTCCTTGGCCTGTGCACTCCTATAGGTGGTCCTATATTCATCCATTTTCTTCATGTAATTCTCTATTTGCTCCCCAAATAGAGAATTTCCCATAACAGGAAAATCCATGGCCTTAGACTGGGTATCCTGAGACAGGGTAGTACATCTGAGCCAAGCCATCCTGCAAAGTGCCACAGATGTAGCCATGACTCTTGATGAAATATCATTAGAGTCCACTGCAGCATGAAATTGCACCTTGGATGCCTCAATACTATCCATAGCCACCTGTTTCAGCTCCCTGGCAAGCTGGTCAGGGACTTGTTTCACTAGGGCCAGCACAGTATCCCATCTGGATTTCTGGTACCTAGCAGCATAAGCCATATAATTTGCTAGTCTGAGTCCCAAAGATGCTGCCATGTACTGTTTCTTTGCCATAGCATCAATCTTCCTGGAGTCCTTCTCAGGGGTGTGAAGCTAGGGGAATATTAGCCTTGTCACAGGCTGCAGCCTGCACTACTCCCACATGGCTGCATTGTTGAGTGAGGAAATCAGTGTCGGAGCCTGATAAGGTATACCTCTTGTCCATCCTTTTATCCACAGGAGGTATAGTGTGAGGAGTTTTTAAAACTTTTACTGTCTGTTTCCGAAAAGATTTATGCAAAGGAATAGACAGTCTCCTAGACTCTGGAATATCCAAGAGACTGGACAATTTGAATTGCTTTAGCAATTTCCTCAGCAGTTGGGGAGAGAACTTTTGGCTCTACACTAGCTGACTTTCTAGTCCTTTTTGCTGGAACCGGCTCCTCAGAACCGGCTCTTCGTTTGCCCGAGGAGGTATCACCCTGATCAGAGGGCACTCCCTGCGGTTCGGTTGGCACCAAACCGGGCTGGCCATCCGGGTCAGCGGACTTTTTTGCCTCCCTTTCCCTGAGCCTACCAACTCTCTTATCTATGGTGGCAGCAGGGAAATTGTGACAAATCTGGCAGTCTGAATTGAGGTGGTCAAACCCCAGACAATAGACACATGTGGTGTGTGGGTCAGCCTTAGCAAAAGCTTCCCCATAAACACTGCAGTATTGAAACCCAGTGGGTCCAGTTTTTCTTTTGGGTTTCTCAGACATAATGCCAGCCTAACCAACTTGCCTGTTTATGGCAATCCACCAAGCAAGACACCCTTATCGGTTCCCAACCGTGTCACAGATCGTGGAAAAAACCATAATGAAATCCGTTTTTTTTAGAACCGATAAGAACCGGGAACCGCACTCTAAAAAAGGACTAGTAGATTTTAAATACAACCTGATCGGTTCAAACCGAACCGATAAAGAATTACAAGTTCCACACAGAAAAAATAAATGTAAAACCTATCTATTACTTACATTACCACAGACAGAGCTTGAACTGACGGTTGCGGTTTAATTTGACTAAAACGAAAAATAATACTTAAACCGACAAAATGAACCGAGCAGAAGGAGAAATCTCCGGAGCGACTGTTCAGTGAGGCGGAGTAAAAAATCTGACAGTTTGCGTTTGAAGCACAACAGACAGAGTTTTCAACCGAGCTCGCGCTCTAAGTTCCATGCCTGCATGGAAAGTTAACTATTTCACCTCCGGAGCAGTTCTAACCTGCGGTCATCCTGCAATTGTCATAATACAGCAAGACTTCATATTGTTTGAATACTGTGCTGAGCTCCAGAAGATTGATGTGCAAGACAGATTCCTGAGGGAGCCACGCACTGTGTGCTGTGTGATCCCCTAGCTGGGCACCCCAGCCCAGGAGAGAAGCATCCGTTGTCAGCACCAGAGAGGGTACCTGAGGGAGAAAGGGGACCCCCATTCTTTTTTTTTTTTATTACTTTTTTTGTGCACCGCAGAACCGTCAATCTCCGACCTGGTCACGGACCCCCTTGCCTCCACCTCCGCCTAGTGCCTACACTCCCCAGTCACCCCTGGCTTGCCCTCCAGAGGGTGGGGGTCTCGGCACTGTGGCCCTTTCAGCACCGAGATGCTGGTAACTGTTCGGGGAGCCAGCGGCGGAGGCTAATCGAGCCCAGCGGGGCAGGTCCTCATGGAGCGGCGGGGACACAAGTTTTTTTCCCCTTGTAACAGGGGCGGGGACGTGTAATGACGCCAGCGTCCACCCCGCACCTGAGGATTCTACTTGGCATTGTTGCATAGTGGAACACCCGGCCTCCGCCAGGTGTCGCCACTGCACCGAACACTCGGTCCCCCCCCCCCAGAGAAGGAGAGCAGTCCAGAGATGCTCAGTCCTTCTCCCCCAGCCGGCCCTCTGATGAACTGGATCCATTCCCGAACCCGGATTGCCGGCATCGCAAGCAGAAATCCTATTGCTGCGCCAATGGGCCAGCTGGGAACCCCCATTCTGAGGTTGTCCATCTCCTGCCACCACTGAAGAGCTAACAGAAGGGTGGGAGACACTGGAATCAGTTTGAACAAAGGATCCTTTTTCTGAGACCAAAAGGATCTCAGGTGGAACTGAATGTCCCTCATCTGGAACCTGGCCCCCAGAACCACAGCTGTGGTGGAGGCCATGTGTTCTAGGAGCTGTAGGAAGTACCTTGCTGGACAAGGAACTCAAACATGGAAGGACTTTGCCAAATCTATGAGGGTCTGTGCCCTTGCAGAAAGCAAGAAGGCCTTTGCCTGAATGGTATTCAGCTCTGCCCCTATGAAGTCTAGTATTTGTACTGGGGTCAAGACAGACTTCTGATGATTTACCAAAAATCCCAGAGAGCGAAGGGTATCCTGAATGAGCTTTAAGCTTCTGTGACCTGTTGGGGGGATTGACCCACCAACAGCCAGTCGTCCAGATAAGGGTACACTGAAACCCCTTACCTTCTGAGGAATGCCACCACTACTGCAAGACATTTTGTAAACACTCTTGGTGCAGATGTCAGGCCGAAGGGCGTAGCCCTGAATTGGTAATGACCTGAAGGCAGTCGAAATCTGAGATATTTTCTGTGAGACTATCTGATAGGGGTGTGGGAAGTAAGCATCCTTTAGGTCTAAGGATGCCAACCAGTCCCCTTGCTTGAGAGTAGGTAGAATTGTAGCCAGGGTTGTCATTTTGAATTTTGACTTTGTAAGATGCCTGTTTAGGAATCTGAGATCCAGAATGGGCCGCCACTCCCCGTTTTTCTTTGGTGCCAGGAAGTACCTTGAGTACAGTCCTTTGCCTCTGTGTTGATAGGGCACAGGCTCCACTGCCCTTGAATGAAGAAGAGTGGAAACCTCTGCCTCCAGCAGGGCTGTTTCTGCAGTGTTATTAGGTCTGAAAACTCTTGCTGACAGTTTTGGGGGTACTCTGAAAGTGAGAGCAAGACCTTGACCTACTATCTCCAGGACCCATTTGTCTGAAGTGATGGAATGCCAGGCCTGGAGATAGTAGGTCAGCCTGACCCCAACAGGGTAAGGGGAAGCGGCCCGAACAGAGCTCTCAGGGTGTCTGATTTGCTGGGGCAGCAGACTGGGGGGTGGAGGCAGCCCTAGCAGCACCCCTTCAGCCCCACCCTCTAAAGACCCCCCTCGGTTGCTGGTAAGAGGGAAAAGCTTGGGCCTGGTGGAAAGGTCTGGAATAAGGTCTGCCCCTGCCCCTGGCCTGCTGCTTCTGAGGAGTGGCAGCTTTCTCTTTTTCTGAAGCATTTCTGTATGCCACTCTGTACTCATTCATTTTCTTCATGTATGCCTCAGTCTGTTCCCCAAACAGAGAGTTCTGGACAAGGGGAAACTCCATTGCATTATTCTGCATGTCCTGGGACAGGGTAGTACACCTGAGCCAGGAAAAATGCCTGAGGGATACAGCAGAAGCCATAGCCCCGGAAGCTGTATCATTGGAGTCCACAGCCATGTGGAACTGGGACTTTGATGCTTGTACCCCCTTGTTGACCAGCTCCTAAAGATCAGGAGAAAGCTCAGGAGGGGCCTTTTTAGCCAACTGTTCCACAGCTTCCCAAAGGGACTTTTGATACCTGGAGGCATGAGCCATATGAAAAAATTACTCACCTTAGTAATGTTGTTTCTTCTAATGGAGTCTTGCTATATTATGACAATTGCAGTTTGTCCCACCATTAGAACTGCTCCGGAGGTGAAAGAGTTAACTCCCATTCTAAGAATGGAACTTGGACCGCGAGCTCGGTTAGAGAAGCTCTGTCTGGGTTATTTCAAACCTAAACTGTCAGATCTTTACGAGCAAAACTCACTAAGGTCTGTGTGGAAGCTGTAACCTACACTAGCCAACTGGCTACCTGACTAAGACACTCCTGGTCCCAACACAAAGACTCAAGTCAGGGGACCAGAAGTAATACTATAATATAAGTAATAATATGACATAAAATAAAAACATCACACCCCAAAACCCCAAGAAGGGGTGGAAAACATATAATGGGCATAACTAAGCGCCCACATAGGCTGCCCACCCCATACCAAGTAGAAGTTCTGAGAGGGCAGGCTGGGGGAGGTCATAATATAGCAAGACTCCATTAGAAGAAACAACATTACTAAGGTGAGTAATTTTTCTTCAAACAACATGAAGTCTTGCTATATTATGACAATTGCAGAATACACAGCAGTACCTCCATGGAGAAGGGACAGAACCTACTTAGGGAATAGGCTCTGAAGCACGGTTGTGTTAAACCGAGCATCCCTCCTGGCCTGGACATCCAGGAGTAATGCTTGGTGAAAGTATGTACCGCTTTCCAGGTAGCTGCTTGACATATCTCTAAGATAGGGATGTCTCTGGCAGCAGCTAGAGACGCAGCTGTACCTCTGGTAGAATGAGCCCTCAGGCCTGAAGGGGGAACTTTCCCCAGTTTTTGATAACAAAATTGGATACAAGAGACAATCCACCTGGCAATGGATCTCTTAGTGGCAGGTTTCCCTTTTCCGACCTCACCATAAGTGAGAAAAAGTTGGAGGGATTCGAACCTGTGACCCTTGGTACGCTCTATATAGTAACTTAGGGCCCTCTTAACATCTAAACTGTGCAATCTCCTCTCACCAGAGGAAGAATGGTCAGTGAAAAACACTGGAAGGGAGATAGATTGATTAAGATGGAAATCTGAAACCACCTTAGGCAAAAACTTCCTGTTAGTCCTGAGGACTACCTTATCCCTGTGGAAAGAAATAAAGTCAGTTTCTACTGACAGGGCTTGCAACTCACTTATGCGCCTGGCAGAAGTGATAGCCACTAGGAAAACAGTTTTCCAAGTTAAGTACTTAAGCTCTGCAGAAGACAGAGGTTCAAAAGGAGGTTGCATTAACTGGGCAATGCAAACATTAAGGTCCCAGGCAGGGGCCGGATCCCTAAAAGGTGGATTAGAATGAAGTAATCCTTTAAAAAACTTGGAAAATACAGGGTGAGCAGAAAGAGAGGAGGGCTTTCCTGCTGAAACAAAAGCAGAGACAGCTGCCAAATGTACTTTCAGGGTAGCTGGTCTCAGTCCCAAGGAATTAAGGTGGACCATATAGTCCAAAACAATGGGCAAATCAGCAGATTCCGGAAATATGTTTCCCAGAACACCAAATGGAAAACCTTTCCACTTAGAATTGTAAGTAGCCTAGTGGAGGCTTCCTAGAAGCCTTTAGGATTTCAAGAACACCCTGAGAAAGGTGCAGGTCAGCAAATTCTAACTCCTCAAGAGCCAGGCCATGAGGTTGAGGGATTTGAGGTTCGGATACTAAACTCTCCCCTGTGCACAGGTTAACAGGTTGTGATTCCTGGGGAGACACAGGGGAAGATGGACTGCTAGTGACAGAAGTAGGGTACCAGGGCTGCCTGGCCCAATCTGGGGCAATCAGAATCATCCTGCAAGGCTGGGATCTGATTTTGACTAGCACCTGAATAGGAGAGGAAGGGAAAGCATAAGAAACTTCCCTTCCCAATCTAGGAGAAAGGCATCCAGGGGATTGAGCCCAACACTGGGGTCTGCAACAGAACAGTGGAAGTTGGTGATTGTCTGGGGCTGAAAAAGATCTATCTGAGGGTGCCCCATCTGGCAAAACTATCCCCAGTACTTGAGGATCCAGAGACCATTCGTGATGGCCCTGGGAAATCCTGCTGAGAGCATCTGCTAGGACATTGTCCTTTCCTGGAAGGTGAACTGCTATGAGGGAAGTGTTCAGGGAATAGGCCAGAGACCACAACTTCATTGCCTCGGTGCACAAGGCCGAAGACCGAGTGCCCCCTGCTTGTTGATGTACCACATTGTTGTGGTGTTGTCTGTTCTGACTTGCACCACTTTGTTCTGAACAGACACAGAAAACACTTGAAGTGCTAAAAAGACAGCTCTGAGTTCCAGCAAATTGATGTGGAGCAGAGATTCCTGAGGGGACCACACTCCCTGAGTGGAGAGGTCGCCCATGTGGGCTCCCCACCCCAGGAGGGAAGCATCTGTAGTGAGGGTCAAGGAGTGAGACAGAGGAATGAGGGACCTCCAGTCTTAAATTGCTCTGATCCTGCCACCACTGGAGGGCCTGGATCAGGGTTCGGGTCACTGGGACCAACTTGGAAAGGGGGTCTCTTCTTTGAGACCAAAAGGCTTTCAAGTGAAACTGAATGTCCCTCATCTGAAATCTTGCTCCTTGCACTACGGCTGTGGATGCAGCCATGTGCCCCAGGAGCTGCAAAAAGTGTCTTGCTGGTCGAGAGACCTGCAGAGTGAAGGAGGAGGCAAGAGCCACCAAGTTCCTTACCCTCTCTAAGGGTAGGAAGGCTCTGGCCTGTTTTGTGTCCAATTCTGCACCTATGAAGGTGAGCACCTGAACTGGTTCCAGAACTGATTTTGGAAGACTGAGCAAGAAGCCCAGGAGAGAGCAGCTGCTGGGTAACTTGCAGGTGAGATCTTACCTGTTCTGGGGACTGGCCTACAATGAGCCAGTCGTCCAGATAGGAAAGACAGCAATCCTTTGCCTTCTTAAATGAGCCACTGCTACTGCCAGACATTTTGTGAATACCCTTGGAGCAGAGGTGAGGCCGAAGGGCATTGCTCTGAACTGGTAGTGACCTGAGGGAAGTTCGAATCTGAGGTACTTTCGGTGGGAGCTTCTGATTAGGATGTGAAAATAGGCATCCTTGAGGTCCAGGGAGGCTAGCCAGTCCCCTGGCCTTAGAGAGGGTAAAATCATTGCCAGAGTTACCATTTTGAACTTTGGTTTCAAAAGGTGTTTGTTCAAATATCTCAGGTCTAAAATGGGCCGCCATTCTCGTGTCTTTTTTGGGGTAAGGAAATATCTGGAGTACAGACCCTTGCCCTGGTGTAGGGGAGAAACCCTTTCTACAGCTCTGACAGCCAGGAGGGTTGAGACCTCTGTTTCTAAAGTAAAGGTCTCTAAAGAGTTTGCAGGTGGGAAAGACCTGATTCTCATCTTTGGGAACTTTTTGAAGCTGAGAACCAGACCCTGGCTTACTACTTCCAGGACCCACTTGTCTGAGTTAGAGACACCCAGTTCTGAATGAAGTAAGCCAACCTGCCCCTACAGGTAAAGGAGAATCGCCCTGGGCACCCCATCAGGGTGTCTGTTTGGCAGGTGCTTAGGCTGAGGGGTGGGAGCAGGCCTGCCCACACCCCATCTGCCTCTCCCTCTGAAGAACCCCTCTGAGCATAAGCAGAGGAGGCCTGGGTTTGGTAAAAAGGCCTGTGAAAAGGCCTACCTCTACCCCTGGGGGCCTGCCTCTGAGGAGTGGCTTGCCGCTCCTTAGCCTGAGCACTCTTATAGGTAGTCCTATATTCATCCATTTTCTTCATATAATTCTCTGTCTGCTCCCCAAACAGAGAATTTCCAACCACAGGAAAATCCATAGCCTTAGTCTGGGTATCCTGTGACAAGCTAGTACACCTGAGCCAGGCCAACCTGCGAAAAGCTACAGACATAGCCATGACTCTAGAGGATACATCATTAAAATCCACAGCAGCATGAAACTGCACCTTAGATGCCTCAATGCCATCAGCAGCCACCTGTTCCAGCTCACTAGCAAGCTGGCCAGAGGCCTGTTTGGCCAAGGCCATGACAGTGTCCCATCTAGATTTCTGATACCTTGCTACATAAGCCATGTAATTTGCTTGCCTGAGTCCCAAGGACGCTGCCATGTATTGTTTTTTAGCCATGGCATCAATCTTCCTGGAATCCTGTCAGGAGGATGTGAAGCCAAAGGAATATTAGCTTTATCACAGGCTGCAGCCTGAACCACATCGATGGCTGCATTGCTGTGAAAGGAATTCTGTATCACGACCTGACAGAGTGTACCTCCTGTCCATCTTTTTGTCCACAGGAGGCACAGAATTAGGAGTTTTAAAATCTTTATTGTCTGTTCCTAAATGATTTATGCAAGGGAATAGACAATCTCCTAGACTCTGGAATATCCATCATTTCTACAAAATCAGGTTCCTCTTGTTCATCCACAGCTTCCTCAATGGAAGTTGGAGGGTTTCAACAACTTTTTGTAAAACATAAAGTGAGAGGGGACTCAGAAAGCAAAGGGGAGATTCTAAAGGTCTGTCTGGGAGATGTCGGTTCAATGGCACACCCAGACCCTCAAAGTCACATTCATACTGTTCATAATCATCCTCCCCCTCCTCTGGTTCATAAAATTCTTCAACAACATATTCCTGAACCGGTGGAACCGACCGAACCAACCTTTTACCAGACAGTGGCGGTTCGGACAGAACCGGAGAAAGTGACTGGACAATCTGAATAGCTCTTGCTATCTCTGCAGCAGTTGGAGAAGGAATTTTGGGCTCCACACCTGCTGATTTTCTTGTTTTCTTTACTGGAACTGGCTCCTCCGAGCCAGCTTTTACGTTTGCCCGAGGAAGTCTCGCCCTGGTCAGAGGGCACTCCCTCTGGTTTGGTTGGCACCAAACCGGGCTGGCCATCCGGGTCAGCGGACTTTTTGGCCTCTCATTCCCTGAGCCTGCTAACTCTCTTATCCAGGGTGGCTGCAGGGAAATTTTTACAAATCTGGCAGTCTGAATTGAGGTGGTCAAACCCCAGACAATATACACATGTGGTGTGTGGGTCAGCCTTGGCAAAGACTTCCCCACAGGCATCACAGTGTTGAAACCCAGTGGGCCCGGTTTTTCTTTTGGGTTTTTCAGACATAATGCCAGCCTAACCAAAAACTTGCCCTTTTAAACGGCAGTGCCAGGCAAGACACCCTTATCGGTTCCTAACCGTGTCACGGGTCTTGGAAAAAAACGTAATGAAATCCGTTTTTTTTAGAACCGATAAGAACCGGCGGGAACCGCACTCTAAAACCTTCAATTCAAGTTTTAAAACAAGCTGATCGGTTCAAAACCGAACCGATAACATTTACAAGTTCCACACAGAAAATAAACTTAAATTACTTACGATACCACAGACAGAGCTTGAACCGAACGGTTTTGCGGTTAAAATAATAATATTCTCGGTTGATTTGAACCGAGAAAACACTGTTTAAACCGAGAAATGAACCGAGCAGTAGGAGAAATCTCCGGGCGAGTGTTCAGTGGAGGAGTAAAGAATCTGACAGTTTAGGTTTGAAATAACCCAGACAGAGCTTCTCTAACCGAGCTCGCTCCAAGTTCCATTCTTAGAATGGGAGTTAACTCTTTCACCTCGGAGCAGTTCTAATGGTGGGACAAACTGCAATTGTCATAATATAGCAAGACTTCATGTTGTTTGAAAGGACGCTTGCCTGATACCCAAGGAAGATGCCAGGTACCCTTTCTTGGCAAGAGAATCCACCTTCCTAGAATCCTTGTTAGGGGGGTGAGAGGCCAAGGGAATGCCAGCCTTCTCACAGGCTGCAGTTTGAACCACCCCTACATGGCTAAAATGGCTGGTTAAAAAGTCAGTACCAATGCCAGCCAGAAAGTACTTCCTGTCCATCTTCTTATCTAAAGGAGGGACAGAACTAGGGATTTGGAGGATCTTTAAAGTCTGCTTCTTAAGGGACTTATGAATGGGAATCGAAAGTCCCTGGGATACGGGAAGCTCCATCATCTCCCTGTAATCCTCTTCCTCATCATCCTCCTGCCTGGCCTCTTATACAGAGAGCTGTAGGGTCTCAGCCACCTGCCTCATAAAAGCAAAATGGGAGGTGGCCCAGAGACAGGCCTGGGAAGGGATTCATACTGAGGATCAGTATCAGACCTCAGGGTCAATGAGTTCCCCTTCATCCTGTTCCCCTTCCTCCTCTTCATAGTCAGAAAAATAGTACTCCTCAGGATCAATGTGCCCTGAAGGAGTTGAACCGGTATCCAGAACTGTTGGCTGCCCAGATGGTACCTGCGACGGTTCGCCTAACCCAGATTGCAAAGACTGCACTATTCGGATGGCTTTTGCAATTTCAGCCAAGGTTGGAACCAAGACCGATTGTTTACACGGTTCTGAACCAGAGCGTTTGGCCTTCTTTGATGGTGCGGGTTCAGAAGCCGACTCCGAACGTCGTTTACCCGTAGACGGTGCACCCTGGCTTGAGAGGTCGGTTGTCGGATCCGAAGGTTCGGTTGAACCGGAACCGGCCTCAGCAGTCTTATCCATTTTTACCTTCAGTTTACTGAGGCGCCTGTCTAAAGTAGACTGAGGGAAATTCTTACAAATATCACAGTCTGTAAGTGGTTAAAACCCAAACAGTACAGACAAACCAAATGTGGATCAACTTTTGCAAATTGCTCCCCACACTCGGTACAATGCTGAAACCCAGTGGGACCAGTTTTTCTCTTGGGTTTCTGTGACATAACCCTTAAAATTTGGAGCTTAACCCAGTGGCTTAGTTAGGCCGGTTAAGCAAGAAACAAATATCTACTTTATTCAGAGTGGCTTAGCTAGGCCAGGATAAAGAAATTAATAAAATTACCCCTGAAGGCTTAGTTAGGCCAGGTAATAGAGAAACAAAGCCCAAACCGGCCAACGGTTTAGCACCAGACAAAAATGAACCGACAGCCCCCGGTTTTGGTCAGGACTTTGCACCGGATCCCAATACAATTAATTTACAGAAAAAGAAAAGGGGAAAATAGAAGTTTGGCCCTCTCATGGTCACGGAACCAATCGGAAGCCGAACACTTACCCAACCTAGGAGCGTACTCTATACCAAAGACAGTGGTTTGAGAACGTTTTTAAAATAAAACAACAAAGCGGTTGAAATTGAACCGACGAAGCTCAGCAAGATGAAGGCAGCGAGGAGAAATCTCCATGACGTCTTCACTGGTGAGCGGAGTAAAGAATCTGATCAGTTACTAGAATGTACCGAGGACAGTGGTTTGAAAACTGAGCTCGAGCTCAACGTTCTATGCATTTGCACAGAGTTAACTCTTTGTTTTCCAGGGTAGTTGAAACGGTCGGTCTAACTACATATTGTCAGAATACAGCAAGACTTCATGTTGTTTGAATAGGTTTTTTTTGCCATTTGGCTCTACATATTGAGGTGGGCAATTTTGAGTATGTTACTACCATTAGGGGGGAGATCCAGACTATCAAATTTACAGGAAAGAGGGCCAGGATTGGGGTGAACAGAACCTGAAAGTTGCAGGAGGTGCAAGATAAGCCTTCTGTGCCTGTAGGAGAAGGGGCACAAGATTCTAGAAAACCTGGGGGAGGATGGGAGATTACATAAGTATGATGGCCTCTGACGAGGGAGTGACAGTTGATATAGCCATCCAAGCAGAGGGAGAAACCGTCGACTGGATTACTGAAGTGTAAAGGATACCACTTGGGCTGGGGTGGGCAAATGGGGAGACTTGGGGAGCAAAGATCTGAGGTGACTGTTGATAGTATCCAGAACATTAAGGGTACGCTCGGGGGGTCTTGTGAAAACATACAGCGCAGGCCTGTTGGGGAAATAGCTAATAAAAGGATTCCAAGAAGTAGTATAAGCCTAGCCATGTTCAATTCAGAGTGAGACCAGATGGCGAAATGCTGTGGGGAGTAAAGAGGGAGAGAAATGAAGACCCACTGGACTGTTACCTGTGTTGCAAACACATGGGAGCAAGAGGGACACGGTGGGATAAGCTAGTGGGGCCAGCTCAGACAACCATGTGTGGGGAGTGAGGGTGACCCAGTAGAACGAGGCATGGCAGGAGCAGGGATCATGTAGCCAGAATCACAGAAAATGTGGGTCATAAGGTCCCAGATATAACCAAGTACTACTGGGCACTACAGCTATTAAATATCTCCTAATAACGAGGTGCTGGGGTAACTGACCCCCCTCTAGGATATGTTCCAGAGTGGGTAACAATCAAACAAAACCTATGTACTACAGTGGACACCAATTTAACAGCTCTCCTATTCAGTCCAGTCCCCAAATCCTTAAAGGGCACACTATTGACCTGCATTCAAGGACACACAAAAGCCCTGAACCATACAAGAGCCCCTTCAACAGAAGTACCGAACAACCTTTCTGGGGGAATGGCAGCCTACTGATAGCAAGGGTTACAGACCAGTGGCCACACTAGAAGAAAGAGGGATTCAAAAAGTCCAAGTTGTTCTTCATGTAGATGGCTTCATTCCTTTCAGAACCTTACAGTGAAGTTATAATTTTTTACCTACAGATGCATTTCAATGCACCTAACTCTAACATGTCATCTCCCAACACTGGAGTTCCCGATCCCTAAGAATGCAACACTCATAATGGGAAACATTACTTACCCAACTTCAAAATCCTACACCCATTTCAACATGGGATAACCTGTCAGTAGCCAAGCTATATTTATTTATTTATTTTTTATTTTAGTCTTTGGTAACCGGGTAAGGCCCACTAGGCACAAGTGCCTGTTTTCAGGGGCGACCTGGGAACACTGGGCTGTTAAATGACTTGCTCAGAGTCATACAGTATGCAAGTGGAGGTTGTGAGAATCAAACTCAGGTCTAGTCTGCTGGATGTACCAAGCTCGTTCACACTTCATTCCTCTAACCTCTAGGCTATACTGCCAGCCCATGAGGAGGCCACTGAAACAAAAGACTGGTGGAGCAAAGAACCAGGAATAAACACTATGAACTGGGACTTGAACAAGATATGGACATTTTCCAGACAAGCCACCCCTCTAGGAGATCTAAAAATTCAACAGTTCAAGATCCTTAGTAATATATATTATACTCCACAAAAAACTGCATAAAATGAAAATAATACATACAGCAAAATGCTACAAATGTGACCACCCTGAAGGATCCCTAATTCGCGTATTGTGGCAGTGTCCCCTGATTCAGATGTTCTGGCAAGAAATTAAATCCAAACTGAACCATGCTGGACTACAAAGAGCTGAAGGTTGCATAGTGGAAAACGTGGGCCACTCCAGGGCTGCAGCAAGCTGTCAACATGTAATATACCTAGTGGCTAA
Source organism: Neoceratodus forsteri (assembly GCA_016271365.2). NCBI lineage: Eukaryota > Metazoa > Chordata > Ceratodontiformes > Ceratodontidae > Neoceratodus > Neoceratodus forsteri. Next base: position 613,676,226 of record CM057456.1, read on the forward strand.
CATGGCTAAATGATTACTGCTACATCTGTGGCTACACAAACGCCCACCAACCTATAGGGAATGGTTCTCAGACATACTAGAACACCTTCTGCTGGAAAAGCTGGCCAATGCTCTGAGGAATGCCAAACAGGCCTAGCTAAGGAAATACGGTCAACTGGATCCACTGATCACCATTCCAGATGAACAGCAACTGAAAACCTACAAAAATAGTTATTCCACCCCCCCAAACATCTGAAATAACCAGCTGATATTTGCAAATTCTGATGAATTTTCTACCCAGAGTCAACTCACTACATCCACGGGCAATATGCATACCAAGATTTACTATTATAGGTACAAGGTTATCACTTTACTTTCCTATACCGAGGCCTGATTGGCCAAGAGGGGAAAAAGTATTAATTTTTCTCTTACAAACATACTAATATACAAATTTTTCTCTCGTTAAACTCAAAGGTAGAAGGGATGTCTCTTGCAGCTGTCCCTCTGGTGGAGTGGGCCCTAAGCCCCTGAGGGGGCTGTTTGCCCAGTTTATCATAACAGAACTGGATACCTGCCACAATCCACCTTGCTATGGATCTCTTGGTGGCAGGCTTACTTTTCCCCACCTCTCCATAAGTCAGAAAAAGTTGGGTTCTGTCCCCTCTGTGACTTTTTGTATGCTCTAGATAGTAGCTGATAGCTCTTTTAACATCCAAGCTATGCAGTCTACACTCACCTGATGAGGAATGATCAGTAAAGAAGACTGGTAGTGTGATGGACTGATTAATGTGAAAGTCAGAAACCACCTTAGGAAGAAATTTGCTGTTGGTCCTAAGGACCACCTTGTCCCTATGAAAAGCCACATAGTCAGTCTCCATGGACAAGGCCTGAATCTCACTGATTCTTCTGGCAGAGGTAATGGCAACTAGGAACACAGTCTTCCAAGTTCCATATTTAAGATCAGCTGATGACATGGACTCAAAAGGTGGTTGCATAAGTTGTGCTATGCAAATGTTCAAATCCAACACTGGAGTAGGAGTTCTATGAGGGGGGGTGCAAATGTAGCAGCCCTTTAAAGAATTTTCTAAACACAGAATTGGAGGCCAGAGATGATGCCTTACCTGCTGACAGGTAAGCAGAGACCACAGCTACAGTAGATGCACCTTCAATGTTGAGGGCCTTAGGCCCAGAGAATAAGAATGGACTAGGTTATCCAAGACCACAGGCAATCCTGAGAGACTGGAGGTTCGGGTACAGGATCCTGCCCTGGGATCAAGTTAGCAAATTGTGCCTCCTGGGGAGGCTGACTGGCTTGGCTACTGATAGCGCCAGAAGAAAAAATTACTCACCATAGTAATGTTGTTTCTTCTAATGGAGTCTTGCTGTATTCTGACTATATGCAGTTGGCCTCAGCACTCAAACTGCTCCAGAGAGTAAGAGGTTAATTCTATGCCAGGGCATAGAACGTTGAGCTCGAGGTCAGTTTTCAAATCTCTATCTGTGGTACATTTCAGTGTAACCATCAGATTCTTACGAGCAAAAACTAACTAACTAGAATCAAGGAAATTGTTTTAATTTTAGGTCCAAAAAGGCCACAAAGCTTGGGTCCAAAAGACTCAAGTCACGAACCCAAGAAGAAACAAAGTAGATAGTGAATTAAATATATAACAATAACAAAAGAACAACAACAACCCCACCCTAAGTAAAGGGAGGGGTGCAAGGTACACCCCTGAGGTGCAACACTGTACCTGCCAACGCACAACCCAAAAAACTAGGTTCTGAGAGGGGAGGCAGGGAGAGAGGTCAGAATACAGCAAGACTCCATTAGAAAAAACAACATTACTATGGTGAGTAATTTTTTCTTCAAACAACATGAAATCTTGCTGTATTCTGACTATATGCAGACTACCAAGCAGTTCCCCTTCAAGAAGGAGGGGACACAGAACCTTATGTTGGCAATAGGCTCAGCAACACTGCTGTACCAAACCAAGCATCGCTCCTAGTCTGGATGTCCAGAGAGTAATGCTTGGTGAATGTATGGACTGTTTTCCAGGTGGCTGCTTTACATATTTCTACCAAGGGGATATCCCTAGCAGCTGCAAGGAAGGCAGCTGTACTTCTAGTCGAGTGGGCCCTCAGACCTGAAGGAGGTTCTTTGCCCAATTTGGAATAGCAGAATTGGATACAAGAGACAATCCACCTGGCAAAAGTCATTTTAGTGGCAGGTTTACCTTTTCCCACTTCTCCGTAAGTCAGAAATAGCTGAAGACAATCCTTCCTATGTGCCTTAGTATGCTCTATGTAATAGCTAAGAGCCCTTTTCACATCCAGATTGTGCAATCTTCTCTCCCCTGAGGAACAATGGTCAGTGAAAAACACAGGTAAAGACATAGATTGGTTCAGATTAAATCTGATACCACTTTAGGTAGAAATTTTCTATTTGTCCTGAGGACCACCTTGTCCCTATGAAAGGAAATGAAGTCAGGTTCTACTGACATTGCCTATAATTCACTGATCCTCCTGGCAGGAGTAATAGCTACCAAGAACACAGTTTTCCAAGTCAAGTACTTAAGCTCGACAGGGCTCAAAAGGTGACTGCATATGCTGTGCAGTGCAGACATTCAGATCCCAAGCTGGGGTAGGCTCTCTAAAAGGTGGGTTAATGTGGACCAAGCCTTTGAAGAACTTACTGAAAACAGGATGGGATGCCAGGGAAGATCCCTTCCCTGCAGAAAGAAAAGCAGTAGCTAAATGAACTTTAAGGGTCGCAGGCCTAAGGTCTAAGCTATTAAGATAAACCAAATTATCCAAGGTCGTGGCAATACCTGCAGCCTCCGGCTGTATACCTCTGTGAGAATACCAAATAGTGAACCTTTTCCATATGGAGTTATAAGTTTTCCTGGTAGAAGGTTTCCAAGAAACCTTCAAAATATCCATAACCCCCTGAGAAAGATGCAGGCCTGCATATTCTAACTGTTCAAGAACCAGGCTTTGAGACTGGAGATTGGGATACCAAATCCTCCCTTGAGAAGAGGTTAACAAATTGTGTCTCCTGGGTAGAGACAGGGGGACTGACGCTGCTAGAGACAACAAGAGAGGCTACCAGGATTGTCTGGCTCAGTCTGAGACCACTAGAATCACTGTGCAGGGTTCAGACCTGATCTTGATCAGGACTCTGAATAGTAGAGGAAAGGCATAAAGAAACCTGCCTGTCCAATCTAATAGGAGAGCATCCAGAGGAACAGTCCCTAGGACTGGAGGTCAGCAGCAAAGCAGAGAGGAAGTTGATAACTGTCTGGGGCTGCAAAGAGATCTATCTCTGGAGTGCCCCATCTGGTGAAGATGACTTTCAGGATATGAGGGTTCAGGGTCCATTCGTGATGGCCCTGGGATATTCTGCTCAAAGCATCTGCCAGCACATTGTCCTTCCCTGGAAGATGAACTGCTGTCAGGGAAGCTTGGAGAGAGGAAGCTAGAGACCACAGTTTCATGGCTTCTGTGCACAAGGCTGTAGACCGAGTGCCTCCCTGCTTGCTTATGTACCACATTGTGGTGGTGGTGTCTGTCCTGACTTGCACCATTTTGCCTTTGACTGACTCCTAGAAAGCCTGGAGGGCTAGGAACACAGCTCTGAGTTCCAGGAGACTGATGTGAAGGAGAGACTCTTGCTGTGACCAAATTCCCTGTGCAATGAAGAGTCCCCAGATGGGCTCCCCAACCCAAGAGAGAGAGAGAGAGAGAGAGAGGTATCTCTGGTTAAAACCACTGAGGGGGCTTGACTGAGAAATGGGACACCCTGTCTGAGATTGTCCTGATCCAGCCACCACTGGAGAGCCTGGACCAGAGTCCAAGTAACTGGAATCAGTTTGGTGAGAGAATCTTTCTTCTGAGACCAAAACGAGCTTAAGTGGAACTGAATGTCCCTCATCTGAAACCTGGCCCCTTGTACCACAGCAGTCGAAGCTGTCATGTGGCATAGAAGCTGGAGAAAGTGCCTGGCTGGTCGAGAGACCAGAGGCCGAAAAGAGGAGGCCAGTTCTGTAAGGGCAGTTACCCTTGTCTGTGGGAGGAAGGCCCTTGCCTGGACTGTATCTATCTCTACTCCTATAAAAGTAAGGAGTTGTACAGGTTCGAGAATTGACTTGGGAAGACTGAGGATGAATCCTAGGGAACTGATCAGATTCTGAGAAACTTCCAGAGCTGACTTGACTTGGTCTGAGGACTGGCCTACAATGAGCTAGTCGTCCAGATAAGGGAAGATTGAGATACTCTGCCTTCTGAGGAAGGCCACTACTACTGCAAGGCACTTTGTAAATACCCTTGGAGCTGAAGTGAGGCCGAAGGGCATGGCTCTGAATTGGTAATAGCCTGAGGGCAACTTGAACCTGAGGTACTTTCTGTGGGAGCACCGGATAGGAATGTGGAAATAGGCATCCTTGAGGTCCAGGGATGCTAGCCAATCCCCTGGCCACAGAGAGGGGAGGATTACTCCATGAGTCACCATTTTGAACTTTGGTTTTGTGATATGTTTGCTCAGATATCTTAAGTCTAGGATGGGTTGCCACTCCCCTGTCTTTTTTGGGGTAAGGAATAGGGTTACCACCTTTTAAGAAGCCCAAAGTGGGACATTTCTTACTGAAATATGATTTTTCGCAGGACAATATGTAACCTCAACCAACACAACAGATTTTTTTTCTAAATAATCAGAATTAAGACTAAGTGTTGCAGTTTTTTAGATGTTCCCTAGTGTTTATAATCATTTTAAGATATTTTAGTTAAGGTGCTGTAGTTTTTGCAGCATTTAGAGGAAAGTCTGAAAATATTCTTTTGTACTATAATGTCAGGACATTTAGTATTTTTCATGTTTTTTCGCAGGACACAGCCGCCCAAATCAGGACTGTCCTGCGAAAGTAGGGACAGGTGGTAACCCTAGTAAGGAAGCATCTGGAGTACAGCCCTTTGCCCCTGTGTTGTGGAGGAACTTGTTCCACAGCTTTGAGAGCCAGCAGGGAAGAAACCTCTGCCTCTAAGGCAATGGTTTCTGACGCTGATGCAGAAGGAAAAAAACTGACTCTCATTTTTGGAAATCTCTTGAAACTAAGAGCCAGGTCCAGACTTACTACCTCCAGGACCCACATGTCTGAAGTAACAGACTTCCAGGCCTGGAAACAGTAAGCCAGCCTGCCCCCTACTGGTATAGGGGAGGTAACCCGAACTGACACATCAGGGTGTCTGTTTGGCAGGAGCCTTGGGCTGGGAAGAGGATGCAGCCCTGATCATCCCCCTCCTACCTCTCCCTCGGAAGAACCCCCTCTGTGGGAAGGAAAAGGAGGCTTGGGCTTGGTGAAAAGGCCTGCCCCTGCCCCAGACTGCTGCCTCTGAGGAGTGGCTTGCCTCTCTTTGGCCTGTGCACTCCTGTAGGTGGTCCTGTATTCATCCATTTTCTTCATGTAAGCCTCTGTCTGCTCCCCAAAATGAGAATTACCAACCACAGGGAAATCCATGGCCTTAGCCTGGGTATCCTGAGACAGGCTAGTACATCTGAGCCAAGCAAATCTCCTGAGAGACACAGATGTAGCCATGACTCTAGATGCCACATCATTAGAGTCGACAGCAGCATGAAATTGCACTTTTGATGCCTCTATTCCATCAGCAGCCACCTCCTCCAGCTCTTTGGCTAGCTGGGGGGAGGCCTTCTTTGCTAGTTCCATTACTGTGTCCCACCTGGACTTCTGGTACCTAGCTGTATAGGCCATGTAGATTGCCTGCCTGAGTCCCAAGGAAGATGCCAAGTACTGTTTTTTTGCCATGGCATCCACCTTCCTGGAATCTTTATCTGGGGGGTGAAGCCTAAGGTATATTAGCTCTGTCACAGGCTGCAGCCTGCACTACCCCAACATGGCTGCAATGGTTATACAAAAATTCCGTACCTGAGCCTGACAGTGTATCTCCTGTCCATTTTCTTATCCACAGGAGGTAAAGAGTTAAAAGAGTTAAGTATTTGCAAAATTTTCCTTGTCTGCTTCCCCAAGGACTTGTGAGGAGGGATAGACAGCTTTTTGGACTCTGGGACATCCATCATTTCTATATACTGTAGTCAGGCTCTTCTTCCTCATCAGCAGCTTCCACCACTGGAAGCTGGAGAGTTTCAGCCACTTTTCTGTAAAACAGAAAATGGGAAGGGGACTCAGAAAGCCTGGGAGGGGAGACATTGGAAGGCCTGTCAGGGAAGATGTCAGGCTTTTGCTCATCTAGGCCTCCAAATTCAGTATCTTCGAAATCCTCTCCTCCTCTTCATCTCCCTCCCACTCCACATCATAAAGCAATTCTGGATCATAATCCAATGGATTTGGGTCCAACCAAACCGACCGCTTAGTCGGTGGGATCAGTTCGTAAGGAACCGGACAAAGCGACTGCACAATGCTTATCACTTTGGCTATTTCTGCGGCGGTTGGAACTTGCGGTTCAGGATCCAAACCGGACGACTTCCTTTTTCTTTTTGAGGGAACCGACCCCTCAGAGTCGGCTCTCCTTTTGCCCGAGGGTGTATCGCCCGTGTCAGCAGGCACCCCCTCAGGTTCGGTCAGAACCAAACCGGGCTGACTATCCGGTTCAGTGGACTTCTTGGCCTCCCTTTCCTTCAGCCTAATTAATCTCTTATCTAAAGTGACTTTGGGAAAGTTTTTACATATTTGGCAGTCTGATTTGAAGTGGTCAAACCCCAGACAATAAACACAAATGAGGTGGGGATCAGCTTCTTTTTTTTTTTTTTTTTCGAATTCTGTTTTTTTCCTCCAGCCAGTGGAACTCTCTTAGGCATCCTGCAGTACCCCCTGACTCTACCTCTGTGCCTGAGAGGCCTCCTGAAACCTGGCACCAGCCCGACTATCCCCCCAGCTCTGAGCCCCCCGAGGTAGGGCCCCCCTATCCACCCAGGGTGCTCTATCTGTAAATTCGGGTCGGGCTGGGCTCGGCCCAGGTAAGGAGTGCCCCCGGCGGTGGAGTGTGGTCCTAGTGGATACAGGTGCCATCGCCTATCCACTTGGCTGGGTATTTGTTATTTTATTTTTGCTTTGTCCCCACCCCCTCCTCGTTACTCCCTCCCTCTCCCTGATGGAGTCCGCATGCAATGACGCTAGGAACGTTTCCACAGAATCTAACAACCCTGGCTTGGCCCTGAGTGTTGCGGGTACCTCAGGTCTCCACCAGAGGTTGCCACGGTGCCAGGCAGAGAATCCCTGGCCCCCCAAGGAAGGAGAGCTGTCCTCCGGATGCTCAATCCTTCCTCCCCCCTGCCGACCTAGGCTAGCTCCCAAACCCGGGTCACCAGCATGGCGCGAGGTGTGGCGTCCAGTGCCTCAACCCTCAGCACCACCAGGCCGGCGGGGATCAGCTTCAGCAAAAGCCTCCCAACACTCAGTACAGGGTTGAAACCCAGTGGGACCAGTTTTCTTCTTAGGTTACTCAGACATAGCCTTAACCTTCAAATTACCCTTAACAGCTTTTAAGCCAGGTAATACACCCTTATCGGTTACCAACCGTGTCACGGGCTGTGGAAAAAAACAAAGAAAATCTCGGTTTTTTGAAACCGATAAGAACCAGACACCACTACTAAAATCCCAGAAAAACAGAAATAAGAGATTATTTTGGTTCCCAACCGGACCGACTGATAGGAAACCGAAGAAAAACAATTTCCACAAGAAAATTCAGAAACAATTCACTATCTACTTACGCTACCCTGTACCGAAGACAGAGATCCAATACCAAAAAAAACAGGAAAATCGGTCGAACAATTCGACCTACTCAACCTTTACCGAACCGAAGCAAAGAAGAACTCTCCAGAGCGACTTCACAGTTAGGCGGAGCAAAGAATCTGACGGTTACACTGAGATGTACCAGAGACAGAGGTTTGAAAACCAAGCTCAAGCTCAATGTTCTTTGCCCTGGCATAGAATTAAGCCCTTACTCTCCGGAGCAGTTCAAGTGCTGAGGCTAACTGCATATAGTCAGAATACAGCAAGACTTCATGTTGTTTGAACCAGGGAGTACCATGGCTGCCTGGCCCAGTCTGGGGCAATGAGTATCATTGTGGCTGGCTGGGATCTGAGCTTGATCAGGACTCTGAGTAACAAGGGAAATGGGGTGAAGGCATACAAGAACTTCCCTGTCCAGTCCAGAATCAGAGCATCCAGAGGTACTGAACCTCTCAGTGGGGGTCTGCAGCAATACTCTGGGAGCTGGGTAGTTGTCTGGGGAAGCAAAGAGATCTGCCTCTGGGGTGCCCCACCTTTTAAACAATACCTCCAGTACCTGTTTGTTCAGGACCATTCGTGATGGTTCTGACTTATCCTGCTAAGTGCATCTGCCAGCACATTGTATTTCCCTGGCAAGTGAACTGCTGATATCAGAATGTCCAGAGAATAGGCCAAACTCCATATTTTCATGGCCTCTGTGCACAAGGGTGTGGACCTTGTGCCTCCTTGTTTGTTGATGTAGTACACTGTGGTTGTGTTGTCTGTTCTGACCTGGACCACCTTTCCCTGAAACATGTTGGCAAACGCCTGCAGTGCTAGGAAGACCGCTGTGAGCTCCAGCAGATTGATGTGAAGAAGAGACTCCTGTCCGGACCATGTACCATGAACAGTATGCTCTCCTAGGTGTGCCCCCCAGCCTAGAAGGGATGCATCTGTGGTGAGCACCATGGAGGGTTGCTCCTGGAGGAATGGAATTCCCTGCCTGAGATTTTCCATGTCCCGCCACCACTGAAGAGCTTGCAGAAAAGTTTGAGTAACTGGAACCAGCTTTGACAATGAATCTTTTTTTTTCTGGCGCCAGTATTACCTGAAGTGATATTGAATATCCCTCATCTGAAACCTTGCTAGTGACACTGTAACTGTTGAAGCTGCCATGTGGCCTAACAACTGAAGAAAGTGTCTGGCTGGCCTGAGACTATGAAGCTTGAAGAAGCCTGCCAGCTGTACCAAAGAGTTTGCCTTCTCTTGCAGAAGAAAAGCCTTTCCTCTCACTGAATTCAGTTCGGCCCCTATGAACTCCAGGAGCTGAACTGGCTGTAACACCGACTTTTTTAAGTTTATCAAGAACCCAAGGGGCTGCAAAAGTTCCTGTGAAAACCCAGGGGCTGCTTGACCTGCTGAGGAGACTGTCCCATGACTAGCCGTCATCCAGATAGGCAAAAACTGCTCTCCCTGTCTCCTTAGGTGTGCCACAACTACATCCAAGCATTTTGTGAACACCCTGGGAGCAGAAGTAAGTCCGAAAGGCATTGCCCTGAACTGATAGTGGTCTGATGGCAGTCTGAACCTGAGCAATTTTCTGTGAGACTGTCTTATTGGGATGTGGAAGTATGCAGCCTTTAAATCTAAGGATGCTAACCAGTCCCCTTGCTTTAATGTTGGCAGAATTGTAGTCAAGGTGACCATCTTGAATTTTGGTTTCAGCAAATGCCTGTTTAGGTGCCTGAGATCCAATATGGGTCGCCACTCCTGTTTTCTTGGTTGTGAGAAAGTATCTTGAATAAAGGCGCTTTTCTCTCTGTAGCAGAGGAACTGGCTCCACTGCTCCCAAAGATAGGAGACTTAATACTTCCTTTCCTAACAGCAGTGTTTCTGATGGGGAAGAGGGTCGAAAAACCTTTGACCTCAGCTTTGGTCTCAGTTTGAAGCTGAGAGCCAGGCCTTGGCCCACTACCTCCAGGACCCACCTGTCTGTGGTGATGGGTTGCCACTCCTGGAGGTAGTGGGCCAGCCTGCCCCCAACCTGGACTGGGGAGGCGACCTGAGCAGACCTCTCAGGGTGTCTGCTTGGGCTGGGATGCTGACTGAGTGCTGGGGCCTCTTTGGTTACCACCTCTCCTGCCCCTCCCTCTGAAGTAGCCCCTTTGCTGTTGATACTGTGGGTAAGTTTGGGGCTGGAAGAATGGCCTGTAAGGTCTGCCCCTATGACCCCTGGTTTGCTGTTTATGGGGTGTAGGAGAATTATCCTTTGCAGCAGCACTCTGGTATCCTGGCTTGTATTCATCCATTTTCTTCATGTAAGGCTCTTTCTGCTCACCAAATAGAGACATAGGCTCACATGGGAAGTCCATGGCCTTTGACTGAGTATCTTGGGTCAGGTCAGTAGTCCTGAACCAAGCAAATCTTCTTAATGACACTGAAGAAGCCATTTGTCTGGCTGCAGTGTCATTGCTGTCCACTGCCATTCAAAACTGGACCTTAGAAGCCTCTATGCCCCTTTCTGCGGCCTCCTCCATGTCTGCTGCCATAGGGGCTGGAACCGACTTAGTGATCTCCATCACAGTGTTCCATAGGGTTTTCTGGTATCTGGCCACATAAGCCATATAAGAGGCCTCCCTAATGGCCAGAGAGGACTACAAGTACTGTTTCCTGGCAAAGGAATCCAGTTTCCTGGAATCCTTGTCTGGAGGGTGTGATGCTAAAGGAACGCCTGCCTTATCACAGGCTGCAGCCTGCACCACCCCCTCATGGCTAAGGTGTCCAAAGAAAAAGTTACTTACCATAGTAACCTTATTTCTCCCAGGGGATACTCCAATATTCATAACTCTTCTGCAGTATACCTTTAAGGTCAGATCTGCCCGGAGATGGAATGCTATGCAAATGATGGAACCATTAGCATGAGCCACTTTTCAAATGCTGCGACCTATCAGCTGCCTGCATTCTAACCCTCAGATTTCATGGATGCCTGCAAGACAGGGCACAAAAATTTAAATATATCAAATTCTAATTTTAAAATTCCCTACCCAAAAAACCTCAAACTAGAGGAAAACATGAAGAGGAAACTTATCATTAAAAAGTCTCCACAAACTTCTTATGTCAAAATCACCTGAAAAAGGCAAAGCAAGTTTTAATAAAAGTAAAAGTGTGGCATGCAAACACTATGGTACAGCATGGAATACAGAGGCTACTAGTTCTTAAAACAGGGAAGCAGGGAAGGAGAGTTATGAATATTGGAGTATCCCCTGGGAGAAATAAGGTTACTATGGTAAGCAACTTTTTCTTCTCGCCCCAGCAATACTCCAATATTCCTAACTGTTCTGCAGACTAAACAGCAGTACCATAGAAGGCGAGAAGAACCTATTTTGGAAACAAGCGCTGCAGTGCACCTATACCAAACCTGGCATCAGCCCTTGCCTGCATATCCAAGCTGTAATGCTTGACAAATGTGTGTACTGTTCGCCAGGTTGCTGCTTTCCAAATACCCCCCAAGGGTACATCCCTTGCAACTGCCAGTGTTGCAGCTGTGCCCCTTGTGGAGTGGGCTCTAAGCCCTGCTGGAGCTTCCTTGCCCATCTCAGAATAGCAAAATTGGATGCACTGAACAATCCAATGAGAAACGGACCTTTTAGATGCTGGGTTACCCTTTCCCACATCCCCATAAGTGAGGAAAAGCTATGTTCTATTCTGCCTATGGGGCTTAATGGCTGTCATGTAGTAGCTCAAAGCTCTCTTGACATCCAGGCTGTGTAGCCTACGCTCACCAGAAGAAGAGTGGTCAGTTAAAAAAACACTAGCAAAGTAATGGACAAGTTCAAATGGAAGTCTGAAACCATCTTGGGAATTAATTTCCTATTTGTTTGAAGGACTACCTCATCCCTGTGGAAAGCAATGTAGTCCTTTTCAATACATAAGGCCTGAAGCTCACTAATTCTTCTAGCTGAAGTGATGGCCACTAGAAACACTGTTTTCCAAGTGACATACTTCAGGGGTGCTGAAAACATAGGCTCAAAGGGGGGGGAGCCATGAGCTGAGCAATGCAAATATTGAGGTCCCAAGCTGGCACCCGGTTCTCTTACCGGTGGATACATATGTGAGAGGCCTTTGAAAAACTTTTTAAAAATTGGGTTTGATGCTAAGGAAACAGGCTTGCCTGCCGAAGCATAGGCCGAGACTGAAGCTAAATGAACTTTTAGTGTAGAAGGCTGTAAACCTAAGAAATGTAAATAGACTAGATAGTCCAGCAACCCTGGTACACCTACCTGGGTTGGCACTATACTCCAGTTAGAGCACCAAATAGAAAACCTCTTCCATTTTGCAGCATAGATTTTCTTAGTAGAAAATTTCCTATATCCTCTTAAAACATCCATAACTGACTCCGAAAGAAGTAAACCAGCATACTCTAGGTCCTCAAGAGCCAAGCTTTGAGCCTGAGTGACCTGAGGTTTGGATACATGAGCCTCCCCTAATTGGAGGTCAGAAGATTGTGCCTCCTGGGAAGGTGTATTGGTTTTTCCACTGACATGAACAGCAACAGGGAATACCATGGCTGCCTGGCCCAGTCTGGGGCTATGAGGATCATTGTTGCTGGCTGAGACCTGAGTTTCAACAGCACCCTGTATACCAGGGGAAATGGGGGGAATGCATACAGGAATTTCCCTGACCAATCCAGGACAAGGACATCTAAAGGAATCGTGCCCACTACTGGAGGTCTGCAACAGAACTAAGGTAAATGGTGACTCTGATGAGAGGCAAACAGATCTATTTCTGGGATGCCCCATCTCCTGAATAAGGTCTGTACCACTTGCCTGTTCAAGGACCATTCGTGATGGCCCTGGCTGATTCAACTCAGGGCATCTGCCAGAACATTGTCTTTGCCTGGCCAATGAATGGCCTGTAGTTAGGAGCCCAGTGAGTAAGCTAGGGTCCAGATTCTCATAGCCTCTGAGCAAAGGAGGCTTGGCCTTGTACCCCCTTGCTTGTTTATGTAGTACATGGTGGTAGTGTTGTTTGTCCTGACTTGCACTACCTTTCCCTGTATCAGTGGTTTGAAAGCTTGCATTGCCAGAAACACTGTCCTGAGCTTCAACAAGTTTATGTGTAAAAGAGTCTCTGCACTTGACCAAGTGCCCTAGGTAGTGTGCTCTGCTAAATGAACCCCCTAACCCAGGAGGGATGCATCTGTTGTGAGAATCACTGAAGGAAGCTCTTTTTGGAAAGGAACCCCTTCTCTGAGGTTGGCTTCCTCTTTCCACCACTGGAGAGCTTGGATAAATGTTTTTGTTACAGGAACAAGCTTTAACAGGGAGTCCTTCCGTTGGCACCAATGAGTTCTTAAGTGAAACTGGATGTCCCTCATCTGAAACCTGGACCCCAGCACTGTACCTATTGCAGCTGCCATGTGGCCCAGAAGTTGAAGAAAATGCCTTGCCGGCCTTGGGGCATTGAGCCTGAAGGAGGCTGCCAACTGCAGGATGCTTTTTGCCCTGTCTCTGGGTAGAAATGCTCTGCCCACTTTGGCATTCAATTCTGCTCCTATAAACTGCAGGATTTGAGAAGGAATTAGAACTGATTTCTCCAAGTTTAAAATAAACCTCAGAGACTCCAGCAGCTGTTGAGTGAGTTGGAGATGCCCTGTTAGCTTTTGTGATGAGTCCCCCACCACCAACCAGTCATCTAGAAAAGGGAATACTGAGACACCTTGCCTTCACAAGTGTACCACTACCACAGCCAGACACTTTGTGAACACCCTTGATGCTGAAGTGAGACTGAAGGGAAGAGCTGAGAACTGATAGTGACCTGATAGGAGTCTGAACCTAAGAAACTTTCTGTGAGACTCCCTTATGGGGATGTGGAAATAGGCATCTTTTAGGTCCAATGATGCCAGCCAATCCCCTTTTCGGATTGCTGGCAGCATCAGAGACAAAGTTACCATTTTGAACTTTGGTTTTGTTAGGAACTTGTTGGGGATCCTGAGATCTAAGACAGGCAGCAGCTCTCCATTTTTCTTTGGTGTGAGAAAATACCTTGAATAAAGTCCTTTTCCCCTTTGATGCAGAGGCAACGGTTCCACTACCTTTGGTAAAAGAAGGTGTTTCACCTCTTTTTCCAGCCTTTTGGTTTCTAGGTGGGAAGTTGGTTTGAAGGCTCTGTTTCGCTGAACAGGAGTTCAGAGACAGGCCATGACCCACAATCTCCAAATCCCACTTGTCTATGATGATGGCTTTCCAGTTCTGGAGAAAATTAGTCAGCCTGCCCCCTACTGGTAAAGGAGAGGCAGCCTGAACAATGAAGTCAGGAATCCTGCTTAGATTGGGGCTGAGACTGGGTACCACGCCTGGCACCTCTTCTGCCCCTACCCTTAAAGTACCCCTGCTGTGGGTATTGGGGTGCTTGAGGGAGTACCATGGCCTGGTAAAAAGGCCTGGTATGAAACTGTCTGCCCCTGCCTCTGCTACTGAAAGGTCTAGAGGAGGTGGAGGGTCTTTCCTTTGTAGAATTACTACGGAAGGTGGCCTTATACTCATCCACCTTCTTCATGTAGGTCTCTGTATGGCTGCCAAATAGTGAAGTGCCCTCCATAGGAAAATCCAGAGACTTATTCTGGGTATCCTGTGTGAGGTTTGTGGCTCTCAACCAAGCAAACCTTCTCTGTGCAATGGTATTTGCCATCCACCTTGCAGCAGTCTCATTGCTGTCTGCTGCCATCTGGAACTGGTATTTGGCAGCTTCCAGGCCAAACCTAGCTGTTTCAGCTAGGTCTGCCGAAAGAGGAGGAGATGCTTTCTCAGCCATATCCAGAACAGACTGCCAGAGAGCCTTCTGGTACTGTGCTGCATAGGCCTGATAATTCGCTTGCCTAATGGCCAGAGAGGATGACAGGTAACCATTCTTGGCCATGCTTTCAATTTTTCTAGAGTCCTTCTCTGGAGGGTGAGAGACCAGAGGGCTTTAGCCTTATCACAAGCTGCAGCTTGCACCACCCCCTGGTGGTCAGGGTGTGAAATCAAGAATTCAGCCCCTGTTCTGTCAAGCTGATACTTTTTGTCCACTCTCTTATCTAAAGGAGGGATAGACCCAGGAGCCTGGAGGAGTTTTAAGGTATCCCTTTGGAAGAACTTATTGATGGGGAGTGAAAGCTTTTTAGTAGGAGTCAGCCCAATCATGTCCATATATTCAGCCTCCTCCTCATCCTCTACAGCTTCAGTGGTAGGGATGTCATAAGCATCAGCAATTTTCCTAATGAAGGAAAAATGGGAAGAATAGTCTTCTGTGGTCCTGGGAAGAGAGCCAATTCCTGTTCAGGGGAGACCTCAGGCTCTATAGGCTCACCTTCTTCTTCTTCCTCCTCCCCCTCACGCTGTTCAGAGAAACAGAATGGGTTGGAGGGTGCAGAAGTCTGAAATGGAGACTGTGATAACACAAGCAGCAGACCCTGCAAGGTTTGCATAATTTTTGTTGCTTGTGCAATCTCAGAAGGAGAAGGCACAGTGGCAGGCACCACAGAAGTCCCCTTTTCCACAGGGGATTCAGTGTGCTTTGTCTATTTCTGTTTTTTAACAGGAACTAGCCGGTTCAGAGGGTCTCTTTTTACCAGTATCGGGGTAGAAGTAGCAGAAATTGTGGTGTCACCCACAGACTCTGAGGGTTTCGGCTGGTCAGAGCCAGAGGGACCCTTAAATCTTTTATTCAGTCTGTCCAGATGTTTTTCTAAAGTTTTTTCTGGAAAAGACTTACAGATAGCACAATCAGACTTCAAATGGTCAAAACCCAGGCAGAAAACACAAGCAGAGTGTTTATCTGCCTTGGCAAAGATCTCACCACACTCAGAACAGTTCTTCAAACCAGGTTCACCGGTTCTCTTTTTAAGTTTTTCTGACATTATGGAGAAAAACCGCAACCGCGATTACTACAACTTTTTAAAATTCAAAAAACAACAATTTTTCTCGGTTGCGATTGGTTTAGGAACGGATCGGAGAAACTGAGCGGAACCGTGAACCGATAAGAATTTGAACCAGGATTAGAGGTTCAGAACCAGAGTTATCGGTTCTAAAAAAACAATATTAAAACACACAAAATATACACAAATGAGGGGGAAAAAAACCTGAAACTAAGTAGAAATATCTCGGTTCCTCAGCGGTTATTCCGAACCAAGAGGAACCGAGAAAACAATACAAAACTAACTAAATAAACTAATGGTTAATAAAAACACTGATAAGAGGCAGCAATTGAAAATAAACAACAGATACTTATGTATTTATGAATAATCAAGGCTTCTTTGACTAGATGTTGAGGAGGAAATCTCCAGGCATCTGGTCTTGACAGGCGGAGAGAGAAATCTGAGGTTTAGAATGTAGGCAGTTGATAGGTGGCAGCATTTGAAAAGAGGCTCATGCTAATGATTCCACCATTTGCACAGTATTCCCTCTCCGGGCAGATCTGACCTTAAAGGTATATTGCATAAGAGTTAGGAATATTGGAGTATTCCTGGGGTGAGAAGAAACAATTACTCACCTTAGTAATTGTGTTTCTTCTAATGGAGTCTTGCTGTATTCTGACAATTTGCAGTTAGCTCCAGCTCTTGAACTGTCCCAGAGAGTGAAGGGTTAAATTCTATGCCAGGCATAGAACGTTGGGCTCGAGCTCGCTTGAAAACTCTGTCTGTGTCCTTTTGAAACCAAACCGCCAGATTCTTACGAGCTAAAACTCACTGACTATAAAATGTGGAAATTGTAAAAACTCCTAGTAGCCAACTGGCAACAAAGACTTTGGATTCCCTAAAAGACTCAAGTCAGGAAACCCAAAGAACCAAAACCAGATAATAAGAACTAAAAACTCTTAATTAAATAAATCCAAAGCACCCAACACAACAGGAGTGGGCTAAAGACACCCCTGGGGTGCAACACTGCACCTGCCCACCCACTACCCAAAACAGGTTCTGAGAAGGGAGGCAGGGAGGGAGGTCAGAATACAGCCTGACTCCATTAGAAGAAACACAGTTACTAAGGTGAGTAATTTTTTTCTTCAAACAACATGAAGTCTTGCTGTATTCTGACAATTTGCAGACTACCAAGCAGTACCTCCAAGGAGGAGGGACAGAACCTACTTTGGGAATAGGCTCTGAAGTACTGCTGTGCCAAACCTAGCATCACTCCTGGCCTGGATATCCAGAGAGTAATGCTTGGTGAAGGTATGAACTGTTTTCCAAGTGGCTGCTTGACAGATTTCTAACAAGGGGATATCCCTAGCTGCACCCAGAGATGCAGCTATACCTCAGTGGAATGAGCCCCCAGGCCTGAGGGTGCAGTTTTTCATAGCAGAATTGAATACAGGACACAATCCACCTGGCAATGGTTCTCTTGGTGGCAGGTTTTCCCTTACCTACTTCCCCATAAGTGAGGAACAACTGGAGGGAGTCAAACCTGTGACCCTTTGTACGTTCTATGTAGTAACTAAGGGCCCTTTTAACATCTAAACTGTATAGCCTCCGTTCCCCTGAGGAGGTGTGATCAGTGAAGAACACAGAAAGAGACATAGATTGGTTTAAGTGGAAATCAGAAACCACTTTAGGTAGGAACCTTCTATTGGTTCTAAGGACCACCTTATCCCTATGGAAAGAAATGAAGTCAGGCTCCACTGACAGGGCTTGCAGTTCACTGATACATCTGGCAGAAGTAACAGCAACCAAAAACACAGTTTTCTAAGTCAAGTACTTGAGCTCTGCTGAGGACATAGGCTCAAAGGGGGGTTGCATCAGCTGAGCAATACAAATATTCAAATCTCAGGCAGGAGTAGGATACCTAAAAGGGGGGATTGGTATGAAGCAATCCTTTGAAAAATTTACAGAATACAGGGTGAGATGACAGAGAGGAAGATTTCCCCACTGACAGGAAAGCAGAAATAGCTGACAAATGAACTTTGAGAGTAGCTGGTTTGAGGCTTAGGCTATTAAGGTAAACCATGTAATCCCAGAACTGTAGACAACTCAGCAGTGTCTGGGGAAATGTGCTTCTTGGAACACCAAATACTGAACCTTTTCCATTTGGAGTTGTAGGTTTTTCTTGTGGCAGGCTTTCGAGAAGCCTTGAGGATATCCAGAACCCCTTGGGACAGATGTAAATCTGCATACTCTAAGTCTTCAAGAGCCATGCCTTGAGATTGAGTGACTGCAGATTGGGGTAACAAATCCTCCCCTGAAAGGATGTTAGCAGATTGTAATTCCTGGGAAGAGACAGGGGAAGATGGACTGCCAAGGACAGCAACAGGGGGTACCAAGGCTGCCTGGCCCAGTCTGGAGCAATCAGAATCACTTTGCATGGTTTTGACCTTACCTTGACTAGAACCTTGAACAACAGAGGAAAAGGAGGGAAGGCATAAAGAAACTTCCCTTCCCAGTTCAAAATCAGAGCATCCAGAGGGACTGAACCCAAGACTGGGGGTCTGCAACAAAACAGAGGAAGATGATGATTGTCTGGGGCTGCAAAGAGATCTATCTCTGGAGTGCCCCATCTTGAGAAGATCACCTTCAACACCAAAGGATCCAGAGATCATTTGTGATGGCCTGGGAAATCCTGCTCAATGCATCTGCTATCACACTGTCGTTTCCTGGGAGGTGGACCGCTACTATAGAGGTCTGCAGGGAATAAGCCAGGGACCATACTTTCATGGCCTCTGTGCACAAGGCCGTGGACCGAGTGCCTCCCTGCCTGCTTGATATACCACATGGTGGTAGTGTTGTCTGTCCTGACCTGAACCACCTTGTTCTGTATTGACTGAGAGAAAGCTTGTAGGGCAAGAAGTACTGCCCTGAGCTCCAGAAGGTTGATGTGAAGAAGGGATTCCTGAGGGGACCACAGTCCCTGGGCCGTGAGAGCCCCCAGATGGGCTCCCCACCCCAACAGGGAAGCATCTGTAGTAAGAACCACAGAGTGAGTCCGAGGGACAAATGGAACACCTTGCCTCAGATTGTCCAGGTCCTACCACCACGGAAGGGCCTGAATTAAGGTCTGAGTAACAGGAACTAGCTTGGTAAGAGGATCTTTCCTTTGGGACCAAAAGGTTCTCAGATGGAACTGAATGTCCCTCATCTGAAACTTGGCCCCTTGGACCACTGCTGTGGAAGCTGCCATGTGGCCCAGAAGCTGCAGAAAATGCCTTGCTGGTCAAGAAACCAGAGGGAGAAAGGAAGAGGCCAGCTGAGAGATGGCTTTTTCCCTTTCCAAAGGAAGGAAGGCTCTTGCCTTGAGGGTGTCCAGCTCTGCTCCTATAAAAATGAGGAGCTGTACTGGTTCGAGAACTGACTTGGGAAGATTGAGAAGGAACCCCAGGGAAGTGAGAACTTGCTGGGTGACCTGCAGATCTGACTTGACTTGGTCTGGAGACTGGCCCACCATAAGCCAATCATCCAGATATGGAAAAATAGAAATCCTTTTCCTTCTTAAAAATGCCACCACTACTGCTAGGCACTTTGTATACCCCCTTGGAGCTGAGGTTAGACCGAAGGGCATTCCTCTGAACTGATAATGGCCTGAGGGCAATTCGAACCTGAGGTACTTTCTGTGGGAGCACCTGATGGGAATGTGAAAATAGGCATCCTTGAGGTCCAGGGAGGCTAGCCAGTCTCCTGGCCTCAGAGAGGGAAGAATTGTTCCTAGAGTTACCATTTTGAATTTTGGCTTTATTAGGTACTTGTTTAGGTATCTTAGATCTAGGATGGGTCGCCACTCCCGTCTTTTTTGGGGTAAGTAAGTACCTGGAGTACAGACCTTTGCCCCTGTATAGAGTAGGAACTCTCTCTAAGGCGTTTAAAGCCAGTAGAGACAAAACCTCTTCCTCTAGAGCAAAGGTTTCTGAAGTATTTGCAAGTGGAAAGGATCTGGGTTTCAGTTTCGGAAAACTTTTGAAACTGAGAACCAGCCCCTGACTTACAACCTCCAGGACCCACTTGTCTGAGGTAACAGACATCCAGTCCTGGACAAAGTAAGCCAGCCTGCCTCCTTCTGGAATGGGGGAGTCGACCCAGGCTGACACATCAGGGTGTCTTGCTTGGCGGAAGCCTTAGGCTGAGGGGTAGATGCAGCCCTGCTCATCACCCTTCTGCCTCTCCTTCTGAAGAACCCCCTCTGAGAAAAGAAAGAGAGGGCCTGCACCTGGTAGAAAGGCCTGTGAAAAGGCCTGCCCCTAGCTTGCTGCCTCTGAGGAGTTGCCTGCCTCTCCTTGGCCTGGGCACTCCTATAAGTGGTCCTGTACTCATCCATGTTCTTCGTGTAATTCTCTGACTGCTTCCCAAACAGATAATTACCCACTACAGGGAAATCCATGGCCTTAGCCTGGGTGTCCTGTGAAAGGCTAGTACATCTGAGCCAAGCCATTCTCCGAAGAGCCACAGATGTAGCCATGACTCTTGATGACACATCATTGGAGTCCACAGCAGCATGAAATTGCACCTTTGATGCCTCAATCCCATCAGCAGCCACCCCCTTCAGCTCCTTGGCTAGCTGGGGGGAAGCCTGTTTAGCCAGTGCCAGTACAGTGTCCCACCTGGACTTCTGGTACCTGGCTGTATCGGCCATATAATTAGCCTGCCTGAGTCCCAAAGATGATGCCAGGTACTGTTTCTTTGCCATGGCATCTATCTTCCTGGAATCTTTGTCTGAAGGGTGTGAGGCCAAGGGGATGTTTGCCTTGTCACAGGCAGCAGCCTGCACTACCCCAACATGGCTACATTGTCGGTAAAGAAATTCCGTATCCGAGCTTGACAATGTGTACCTCTTTTCCATTCTCTTGTCACCAGGAGGTACAGAGTTGGGAGACCTAAGAATTTTTTGTGTCTGTTTCCCAAATGACCTATGAAGGGGAACAGACAGTCTCTTAGACTCTGGGATGTCCATCATCTCTATGTAGTCAGGCTCCTCTTGATCCTCTACAGCCTCCTCAATAGGAAGCTGGGGGGTTTGAGCCACTTTTCTGTAGAACAGAAAGTGGAGAGAGGACTCAGAAAGCCTAGGAGGGGAAACACCAGAAGGTCTGTCTGGGGACATGTCCGGTTCCACAGGCACATCCAGACTTTCACCGTCGTAATCATCCTCTTCAAAATCCCCCTCCTCATCAAACTCCGATTCGTAAAAATTTTCAGGGGAATTATCCTGAACCGAGGGAACCGACCGAACTGAACCCCTGCCAGAAGGCGCCGGATCGGTCGGAACCGGACGAAGCGATTCCACAATCCGAATCGCTTTAGCTGTTTCTTCGGCGGTCAGAACATGCAGTTCTGGATCCGAACCAGCTGATTTATCCTTTCATTTTCTTTTTGTAGGAACTGATCCCTCAGGATCAGCTCTCCTCTTGCCCGAAGAAGTATCGCCCTGGTCAGAGGGCACTCCTTCTGGTTCGGTCGGAACCGAACCGGGCTGGCCTTTCGGGTCAGCTGATTTCTTAGCCTCCTTATCCCTAAGTCTACCTAACCTTCTCTCCAGGGTAGACTTAGGGAAATTCTTACAAATTTGGCAGTCTGAATCGAGGTGGTCAAACCCCAGACAGTAAACACAGGTGGTGTGGGGATTGGCCTTAGCAAAGACCTCCCCACACACACTGTAGTGCTGAAACCCAGTGGGCCCGGTTTTATCTTGGGTTTCTCAGACATGGCCAACCTAACCAACTTACCCTTTATATGGTAACTGCCAGGCAAGACTCCCCTATCGGTTTCTCACCATGTCATGGGTGATGGAAAAAAAACGCTAACATTTTTTTTTTTTTTTTTAAAACCAATACGGACCGGTAACCACACACTAACTTTTTCTCTTTTAAGATCTTACTACAAGATCGGTTCAGCTGAACCAATCGGAAACATTTTACAATTTCCACACAACAGCTGCCAATCTTAGTACTTACGGTACCACAGACAGAGTCTCGAACCGAAAAACAGAACGAAAATCGGACTAAAACTGAAACTTTAACTGCGACAGAACCGAGCAAAAGGAGAAATCTCCGGAGTGACTGTTCAGTGAGGCGGAGTAAAGAATCTGATGGTTTGGTTTCAAAAGGACACAGACAGAGTTTTCAACCGAGCTCGAGCCCAACGTTCTATGCCTGGCATAGAATTTAACCTTCACTCTCCGGGACAGTTCAAGAGCTGGAGCTAACTGCAAATTGTCAGAATACAGCAAGACTTCATGTTGTCTGACTAAAAAATTCCGCTCCACCCTTAGCCACCCAATACTTTTTACCCACCTTCTTATCCACTGGTGGTATAGAAGTAGAGGTATGCAGGACTTTCATAACCTGCTTCTTTAAGGATTTATGGATGGGCAACAAAACTCTTTTAGAGGCTGGTACATCCATCATTTCCCTATAGTCCTGTTCCTCTTCTTCATCAGTTGATTCCTGGGTAGGGAGGTCCAGGGACTGGGCTACTTGCTTGATGAATTGGAAATGTGAGGTAAAGTCCTCAGTTCCCTTATCAGGGGAGTCAGGCCGATGAGGATCAGGGGAAATATCCGGTTCAATCGGTTCCCCATAGTCCTCATCCTCATCATTATCAGCATCCTCGTCAAATTCTTCCTCAAAGGACTTTATTTTGGGTTCCAAAGAACCGGGGAAATGAGGTAGAGCCTGAGGTATTCAAATGCGGTCGCTTTTCAACCAGATTCAGATTAACTGGCTGAAGCGACTGAATAATGCAAATCGCGTTCGCTATCTCTTCAACGGTAGGAACCGATGCCTTCGGTTGCGGTTCAACCCCTGAATGTTTTTCTTTCTTTTTTCATTTCCCTGAGGGTGCCAGGTTAGCGGCTGGTTCGGCAGGTCTTTTCTTTGAGAAGGAGCTATCACCCTTGTCAGAGGGTTGATCCTCCAGTTCTTTATGGCTCACAGCCGTTTTGTCGGTTCAGTGGCTTTTTCTCCTGCAGTCACTTAAATCACCTGTCAAGCGTCGACTGAGGGAAGTTTTTACAGATCTCGCAGTCCTCCTTGAGGTGGTCAAACCCCAGGCAAAATACACAAATAAGATGAGGATCTGCCTTTGCGAACGGTTCCCCACACTCTGTGCAATGTTGTAAACCAGTGGGTCCCGTTCGTTTCTTGGCCTGTGACATTTATCGGCTGGTTAGAACCGAAATAAACCGAGAATTACCCCAATAAACAAATCCAAAAATTTAGAAATTAAGCAAACCGCCTTACTGGATGGTCCAAAGTATATTTATTTAAACAGAGAAGAGTAAGAAATATTGGTTCCTTCCCAGTTGAAAGAACCGAGAAAGAACCAAAGAAACTTACCAAACTAACTCTAAATCTAGACTAATTCTACCTGTGATCAAGGACAGTGCTTCAAAAATTGAATACATCAAGCAGACTTTCGAATAAACCGAGAAAACAATATTCTGCAGTCAAAGTGAAGGAGAGCTTTCCGGAGACGTCTTACTGAGGCAAACGGAGTAAAGAATCTGACGTTTGCAGGAAGTGCAACCAGGGACAGTGATTTGAAAACCAAGCTTGAGCCTAACATTCTACTATTAGCATAGGTTCTATTAACCATTTCGGCTCCAGGGCTGTCCTATGGTGAGACCATACTGCACTTGTCAGAATACAGTAAGATTTCCTGAGGTTTGAAAGAGGGTTATCGTTTGTACCCACCAGCAGACTTAATGCCTTTCAAATGAAAACAAATTTATACAAACTGTACTGACAATTACACCAGGAAGTACATTTTGACAAGCATGGACCAGTTCAACATAAAATCCCAGACAAAGGTAAGAAAGCCTTCTCATGGTTAAGTGATGCTGAGTGCTGATGGACGTGACCTGTGGGACTCAATCTCTGCTATAGATTTCCTGCCATTTTTGTATCAAACCTGGGAAGCATGGATAAAGCAAAATGACCCACCGTGAGCCAGTGACACTGTTTCTGCATCATTATTTTCTACTTTTCTGATTTCCCCTTCTAACTCCCAGGGCTACTGGTTCTGCCTCCAGCATCCTTCCATCACCACAGCCCCAATCTGGCAAAGAATTCCATGGACGACTATCCATGGCAGGGCTCTCCTTATGGAATCCCTCGTAGCCAAAGTGCTTACTCACTAGTACGCATGTTGCTTTGGGGGTCCCCTACCCTGCTTAGCTCCAGGGTTCCAAACCCCAACGACTGGAGATGCCCTCATGTAATGTGCCTGATGTCCCCAGACCTGTCCACAAGTACAGGACTATGTGTTCCCCTCCCTCGAGATGAAGAGGGCTGTCTCAGGAAGCACCTCCATCCCTGGCTGCCAGCACGTTGCAATCCAGGTTCATAGAGTTTTTAAATAAATATCTTCATATTTCTAAATCAAGCAAACAAGAAAACATTTTATGTTTAATTAATGACCGTCATGATCTCTTATTTTATTTAACAAATGCAGTTTTATGGCTAAAAAAAAACCAATGGTGTTCTTTTAAAAATGTGCCCAAGTCTTAAATCGAACAGTAGAATGTGTTGCTTACATCACTGTCACATCACTGGAACAGCTGCTGTTCTCAGGACAGGTGTTCTCTAACCTGCAAAAGAAGAACTGGAGCCAACAACACTACAAAAAACAACCGTTGTGAGTGCAGTCTAATTTATTTACTTGCTTCATTATACCTGTTTGGCAGGCAGGTCTGACTCCAGTTCTCCATTATGAATTAGGGAGATTTCCTGTGGAGTGTAAGTGCTAGCCTGTTTCAGTGTCAGGAACATTAGCTTTGTATTACAGCATGCAAACCCTGTGCTGCGTAAAGTAAGTGATCTGCTTCCAGCAAAAAGAAAAGGGTTTGAGACTGGTTAGCTACAGAAGACATTTATATAGAGCAGCTAAGCTGCCCTACAAAATTGGCTTTTATACTTGTACTGATATGTACAGCCCTCCCAGCTGCAACAAGATCTAGCCAAAGCCAATACAGCTGTGGCAAGCTTGCAGAGCTCTGAAGAGTGAGTGCCGCGACCAGTGGCGATGCAACTGCGCACGTGCGGCATTCGCACATGCATAGTTATGGTGAATACCATTCTGTCATTCACAAGATGGCAGCGCCAGCGGAACTGCGCATGCACACGAGGTGCGCATGCGCAGTTCTTGCTCCAATATGCGGAAGTAACAGCCAAAATAGTGTGGCTGTTACTCCGTAGCGGCTGATAGTGGCAGAGTGCTACAAGCTCTGTTGGACTTTCAGAAGGATACGTCCAAAAGTCCAATGGAAGGTGCCACGATCGGCCATTTTAAGGAAATGGCTGGCAAAAAGGCAGTAGACTCTGCCCACTGCCATAAAAATGGGACTGAAACAGGGCCTACTGACATTGAGATGCTGTACTCAAGTTGAGCTATCGTGATAACATAAACTGTAAACTAAAAATACTCAAAAATGATTAAGCAAGTCTTTTAGAAGTCTCACGGCTGTTTTTTTGTGATGCATTTGCATTTCATGAGTGAAGAGCATGGGCAAACTGCGCTACAGAACACTGGTCAGGTAGATCAAGAATTAAAAAATGGTATTGTACATGGTACAGTGTTGTTGAGTATAGAAATCCATACACCTTCAGATGCGATTGTATCACAGTAGTGATGTAAGGATGCTGTTGTACCACAGTAGCTATTTCACTACTGTAGTAAACAGCACAGAATCCAGTGTGTATTCGGATTCTTCATGTTTACCCCCACTGTAGATGCCTATTAAGGAAAATATCAGCATGACTGAAAACCCCCTTTTTTTGAACTTTTTCTTAAAAGATGAACTACTAGAAATATTGCTAGCTCATGTAGCTAATACACCAGTCACATTAAATATTTTTAATCTTATCCAGTTCTGTGCTGTTTTCTGTTTGTTTGACCACAGTTTAAGACAGAGTTAGATAAAAGATAAATTAATTTAAACAAACATGTACTATACAAAATAATGCATGAGCAGCCATACACAAGTCTGATGTTTCCATTTCTGGGTAAGATGACATCAAAGAGACCTCTTGAGCATTGTTCTGGAGGTTTATGCTGTCATCTCACCACTCAACGGAAACACAGCCTTGTTGTGCATAGCTGCCCATGCATTACTCTCTGTGCGGTGTCTCTTAAGCAAAGTATATGAGTAATAGGATAAGGGACTCAGCAGATTAGTGTTTGTGGCAAGACATCATCTATATTAATCAGTGGGCATTTTAAACTTTATAAGGAGCTGCACTATTACATCAGCTGTGTGCAGGCATACAAGCAGGGAGACTTACACATCCCATAATACAATATTCCACCCACTTGTCAGGCTCCACCGGTACAACAAGATTGAAAATACTGTTTACTACCTATAATTTTTTCAATAAAACATTATTGATATAAAAAGACCACAAGAGAAGCCCCAATCAGGGATGTGCGAGTAAAGAAAAGTATTTCGCAAACACCATGAATAAGGCATTCGTTATTCAGATCCAAATAATGAATATTGGCAATATTGGTGCCTATTCAAACTCAGGAAATAGAAAACTAAGTGAAAAAAACAGCCCCCCACTCTCCTCCTTAGCCCAGTCATGGTAAAAATAACCCTCTGCAATGAGCCCACTTCCCCCTCTCCCACCAGCACCTACCATTTAACTAGTAATAGAAAACAGTCCCATGAAGGGTGACAGCACAACCCGCCACCTCCACAGCTGGTCGCCATCTTCTCTTGCTGTTTATTTAGTTAAACAAATCATCCCCCACTTTGGCAGCAGCATGCAAGTCCCACCTTCCTCCCCTCCAGCATCCATATTTCTTAAATTTAAGCAAGTCTGCAGGTGCGAGGAGGCCAACACTACCCACCCTCCCCCAGGGCCATCCACCTTCTTGTGAATGGTGCTTCAGTGCTTGCTTACATAACAAAACAGCTAAACAGCTGTTTACTAAGCAAGCAAGCATGGGAGCACCATTCACCAGAAGGCAGCCAACTGTGGAGGAGGGCAGGTTGTGTTGGTCGCCTTTTTGTGCCTGCAGACTTGCTTATATTTAAGAAATGTGGGTACTGCAGGGAGGAGGATGTGACATTGGTGCTGCTGCCAGTGTGGAGGGATGATTAAATAGATGGCAAGAGAAGATGGCAGTCATCCATGCAGGTGGGCAGATTATGCTGGTCACTTTCTTCCACCTGTGGACTTGCTTAAATTTAAGAAATATGGGTGCTGGGGAAGAGGAGGGTGGGACTTGGGTGCTGCTGCTGGGATGGAGGGATGATTTGTTTAACTAAATAAATGGCAAAAGGAGACAGCAACCAGACGTGGAGACGAGCAGGTTGTGCTGGTCACCCATTGTGGGAGTTTTTTCTATTACTACTGAAATTGTGGATGCTGGAGGGGAAGGTGGGAGTGGGTTCACTGCAGAGGGTGGGGTAGTTTTTACTGCAATTGGGATGGAGAGGAGGGTGGGGGCAGTTTTCTTTACTTTTTGTCTCCCCAGGTACACAAATAATGAAGCCGAATGCTGAACATTCGAATATTTGGGGCCTCAAAAACATATATTCTGCCAAATATTTGAAACAAAGTATTTGCCCAACCTAGCCTCAACATGCTAATAACATTTTGAGATGGACAATAATGCAATCAATAACAACTAGGTTACGTAAATGCCATGCTGAAACCAATTTAACCTTTTCCTTTCAGGTTTTACCATTCCCAAAATTCTGCTTTTAATATACAATGGAGGGCGCAAGCAAATGCACTTTGTTCTGGCTTAATTTATAAGTCATAGCTACTTAATGGTCTGAAGTCAATGTGACGCCATATCTTTCCCCGACAACAGAGACTTATCAGAACGAATGGTAACCCTGCTCATTAAAGGCCATGCCATGTGCACCAACAATCTAGACTGACTAGTACAGTACAGTTTTGTACACCTACCTGTTTGTGTAAGACTTTTAGCAGACCTATTGTTAGTCCAGTGTCAGTTTTCTGGGTTGCTACTGGCATCTCAAGCCGCTCCTTCACGGGAAGGGTTTCCCCTTTGGACAAAGCTAAGAAATACCTGTGTTAGAAATAAAATTGCACAAGACAAAACATATGACTGCTGCTGTGTTGTAAAACTATCAGATGTGTTATACAACATCAGTAACTGTGAAATGAACCAAAAACGGTCCCAAAATTACTTGTGTTTAACAGAGGCACAGCATTTGAAATGTACTTAAAACTGTGGAACCATTTATTATTAAGGAAAGAATGTAAAATGAAAGTGTTTATCATCCATTTGTTTATAATGTTGTGCCACTGCTTTAAGCCTTGCACTACTACTCACAGTTGCTTTAACAGGAGAGAATAAATATGAATATGCTGACTGAGTAAGCCATAACACACAATATGGTGTTATTTTGTAACTAAATAGACACATCTTAAGTGATTGCTATGCATGAGATGTAGCTGAGTGCCTACAAACCACTCAAGAAAGGTGTATATTCCCATGACTGAACACCCTGGAGTGCGTCCTTGTGCTTATTAAATGGTGTAATAATTTGCTTTTTTGTTTTTGCAAAACATTTTACTAAATTATGCTTTGAAACTATCAGTTGCTAATGACTTTTTCCTGTGAGGAGAAAATTGTTCCTGTCACATCAGACAGCAACTGGTGCTGCTGAACACCCCCCGCACTTTAGCACTAATAAATTAAACTGTTTCCCACATTCCATTGATGTTTAACTTGTTCTGATTCTTGAACAAAAAGGAGATGCTGAACCATTTTTTCTTTAAATCATTACTAATTTATTCCATAAATCAATAGCAGAAAGCACTTTTTTTCATCACTCAGTCGTGAGACAACAGTATTGTCTGAATTGTACTTTGTATTTGAGGATTTTATAGTTTCTGTGTGTCTTTAAATTTTAATCTATGTGTACATGTTTAGGTAACTTAGAGACAAACAGGACTGTTTTGTAAACTGGGTTATCCGACCCAAATGACATGTATCATCCTGTATAAAAATAAAAGTTTTAAAGAAAAAAGTATAAACTCTCAACCACAGTCACTGTGAGCTGAGTAAAGAGCCTCAAGTGCTCGAAATAAACAGGAGAAGCTGGCCGGCCCGGTGACGCTGAGGGTTGAGGTGCTGGACGCCACACCTCATGCCACGCCGGCGACCCGGGTTTGGGAACGGACTCGGGCCGCCAGGGGCTGGCAGGGGGAAGGAGGGATTGAGCGTCCTACGACAGCTCTCCTTCCTTCGGGGTGGGTGTGGGACATACGCTGCGCTACAGTGGCACCCAGCGGAGGCTGGGTGTCTGATGGTGTCTGATAGTAGCGGGTGTAGCTAATGGGGGGAGCCGGCGGATGTCTGCACGTAGGTGCACTGACGTCATTGCATGTCCGGCTCTCCAAGTGGGCGGAAAAACACAAGAAAACCAGGGGAACCTCCACCTCTATGAAGCCCTCCCCGGGCTTCGATTACCCTCTGTCACCAGATCCCCCAACCAGATAATGGTTCCGCGGGCTGGATAAGGGGAGCCAGTTCCACGGCCCCACCCTCTTGGGGGAAAGCCAGAGGTGACCGGGGGATCAGGGTTGACAGTGGGTGGAAGACCGGGGGCCGTGACCAGGGCGGAAACCTGGTGGTAGGAGCCCCGTAAAAAAAAAACAAAAACAAAAAAAACAGGAGAAGCACTTAAAAATCATCTTGTCTGAACAAAGCAGAACTGTTAACATGGAACTCCTAAACTGTAAACTAAACTGCATCTCCACCATGGTCATTGTGAGCAGAATGCTAATGTAGCCTAGCCTAGCCTATAGTTCCCAGAACAGTGTAAAAAATACATAAAATAACTGTAGTATTTTGATACACTTATTTGAAAATAAGGACAAACACCTTGGCTTCCATTCAGCGCTTTCATTAACTGCACATTCCTCAACTGCTAACATACAGAAGGCAACTGAGTACTGCCGTAAAGCAACAGGTGCACACAACGCTGTCAACATGCTGCAAACTACACTTAGTGCTGCAAACAAGCTAAGTGCTGCAATAATAAACAAAGTCCACTAGGTGGTTCTGCAGACCGATACTGATTACATTACATCCTTTACTTTTAGATAAAAAAGAAAAAATTACTCACCTTAGTAATGTTGTTTCTTCTAATGGAGTCTTGCTATATTATGACAATTGCAGTATGACCGCAGGTTAGAACTGCTCCGGAGGTGAAATAGTTAACTTTCCGTGCAGGCATGGAACTTAGAGCGTGAGCTCGGTTGAAAATTCTGTCTGCTGTGCTTCAAACGCAAACTGTCAGATCTTTACGAGCTAAAACTCACTAAGGTTCTGTGTGGAAGCTGTAAACCTACACTAGCCAACTGGCTACTAACATAAACACTCATTTTTTGGCCTAAAACAAAGACTCAAGTCAGGAGACCCAAAAATGCAAAAACACAACACCAATTCACCCAAAAAGGTAGGTGAAAAACAACAAGGTGGGCATCAAAAAAGTGCCAACACTGTACTGCCCACCCACATCCCAAAACAGAGGTTCTGAGAAGGACAGGCAGGGAAGGAGGTCATAATATAGCAAGACTCCATTAGAAGAAACAACATTACTAAGGTGAGTAATTTTTTCTTCAAACAACATGAAGTCTTGCTATATTATGACAATTGCAGACTACACAGCAGTACCCCCATGGAGGAGGGACAGAACC
This sequence comes from Neoceratodus forsteri, assembly GCA_016271365.2. Lineage (NCBI taxonomy): Eukaryota > Metazoa > Chordata > Ceratodontiformes > Ceratodontidae > Neoceratodus > Neoceratodus forsteri. The sequence goes on from CM057456.1 coordinate 613,706,579, forward strand.
TACTTAGGAAATAGACTCTGAAGCACGGCTGTGCCAAACCGAGCATCACTCCTAGCCTGGATGTCCAGGGAGTAATGCTTGGTAAAAGTGTGAACTGTTTTCCAGGTAGCTGCTTGACATATTTCTAGAATAGGAATGTCACTGGCAGCAGCCAGAGAAGCAGCTGTACCTCTGGTAGAGTGAGCCCTCAGGCCTGAGGGGGGAACTTTACCCAACTTCTCATAGCAGAATTGGATACAAGAGACAATCCACCTGGCAATGGATCTTTTAGTGGCTGGCTTCCCTTTACCAACTTCGCCATAGATGAGGAACAGTTGGAGGGAGTCAAACCTATGACCCTTGGTACGCTCTATGTAGTAACTAAGAGCTCTCTTTACAGCTAGGCTGTGCAGCCTCCTCTCTCCAGAGGAGGAGTGGTCAGTGAAGTACACTGGAAGAGAAATAGATTGATTAAGGTGGAAATGTGAAACCACCTTAGGCAGGAACTTTCTGTTAGTCCGAAGGATCACCTTATCTCTGTGAAAAGAGACAAACTCCTGCTCCATTGACAACGCTTGTAATTCACTTATGCATCTGGCAGAGGTGATGGCTACCAGAAACACAGTTTTCCAAGTCAAGTACTTGAGCTCAGCTGAAGACAAGGGCTCAAAGGGGGGTTGCATAAGCTGAGCAATGCAAACATTAAGATCCCAGGCAGGGGCAGGATCCCTGAATGGAGGGTTGGTGTGAAACAACCCCTTAAAGAACTTGGAAAATACAGGATGAGCTGAAAGAGAAGAGGATTTACCTGCTGAAATAAAAGCAGACACAGCTGCCAAGTGCACCTTCAGGGTAGCTGGTCTCAGCCCCAAAGAATTGAGATGGACCATATAATCCAGGACTGTAGGTAGATCAGCAGAGACTGGGGAAATATGCTTTTCCGAGCACCATATGAAAAACCTTTTTCATTTGGAATTGTAAGTAGCCCTGGTGGAAGGCTTCAATATATCCATTACACCTTGGGAAAGGTGTAAATCAGCAAACTCTAACTCTTCAAGAACCAAGCCTTGAGATTGAGAGATTTGAGATTCGGGTACCAGACCCTTCCCTGGGCACAGGTTAACAGACTGTGATTCCTGGGAAGGCACAGGGGAGGATGGACTGCTAAAGACAGCAGGAGTGGATACCAGGGCTGTCTGGCCCAATCCGGAGCTATCAGAATGACTTTGCAGGATTGGGATCTGATTTTGACTAGCACTTTGAACAGGAGAGGAAAGGGAGGGAAGGCACAGAGAAACTTCCCCTCCCAACTGAGGGCTAAGGCATCCAGGGGGAGTGAGCCCAACACTGGGGGCCTGCAGCAAAAAAGAGGAAGTTGGTGATTGTCTGGGGCTGCAAAAGATCTATCTGCGGGTGCCCCATCTGGCAAATACTACTCCCAAGACCAGGGGATCCAGTGACCATTCGTGGTGGCCTTGGAAATCCTGCTGAGAGCATCTGCCAGGACATTGTCCTTGCCTGGGAGGTGAACTGCCGTAAGGGAGGTGTTCAGGAGTAAGCCAGAGACCACAATTCATCGCTTGGTGCACAAGGTCAGGACCGAGTGCCCCTTGCTTGTTGATGTACCACATTGTAGTGGTGTTGTCTGTTCTGACCTGAATACTCTTGTTCTGAACAGATTTGGAAAAAGCTTGAAGTGCTAGAAAAACTGCTATGAGCTCCAACAGGTTGATGTGGAGCAGAGATTCCTGGGGAGACCACAGACCCTGGGTGATGAGGTCGCCCATGTGAGCTCCCCAGCCCAAGAGGGACGCATCTGTAGTAAGGACTAGAGAATGAGACTGAGTGACAAAAGGAATCCCTTGTCTCAGGTTGCTCTGATCCTGCCACCACTGTAGGGCTTGGATCAGGGTTCGAGTTACTGGGATCAACTTGGTAAGGGGATCCTTTCTTTGAGACCAAAAAGCTCTCAAATGGAACTGGATGTCCCTCATCCAAATCTTGCTCCCTGCACAACTGCTGTGGAAGCAGCCATGTGTCCTAGGAGCTGCAGAAAATGCCTTGCTGGCCGGGAGACCTGCAGGGTAAATGAGGAGGCCAGGAGACTAGGGTCTTGCCCTGTCCAGGGAAGGAAGGCCCTGGCTTCCTGTGTGTTCAGTTCTGCGCCTATGAAGGTAAGAAGCTGGACAGGCTCTAGAACTGACTTTGAGAGATTCAGAAGGAAACCTAGAGAGGTAAGCAGTTGCTGCGTTATCTGAAGGTGTAAAATGACCTGGTCTGGGGACTGGCCTACTATGAGCCAATCGTCCAGGTAAGGAAAGATGGCAATCTTTTGCCTTCTTAGGTAGACAACTGCTACTGCCAGGCATTTAGTGAATACCCTTGGGGCAGAAGTGAGGCCAAAGGGCATTGCTCTGAACTGGTAGTGGCCTGAGGGCAGCTCGAACCTGAGGTACTTTCGATGGGAGCTTCTGATGGGAATATGGAAGTAGGCATCCTTGAGGTCCAGGGAAGCTAGCCAATCCCCTGGCCTTAGAGAGGGTAAGATAATTCCCAGAGTCACCATTTTGAACCTTGGTTTTAAAAGGTGCTTGTTTAAGTATCTGAGATCCAGGATGGGCCGCCATTCTCCTGTCTTTTTTGGGGTAAGGAAGTACCTGGAGTACAAACCTTTGCCCTGGTGTAGGGGAGGAACCCTCTCCACGGCTCTGAGAGCCAGGAGGGTAGAGACCTCTGCCTCTAGGGCGAGTGCCTCTGATGGAGATGCAGGTGGAAAAGATCTGGTTCTTAGCTTTGGAAATTTTTTGAAGCTGAGAACCAGTCCCTGGATAACTACTTCCAGGACCCACTTGTCTGATGTTAGAGACTTCCAGTCCTGGACAAAGTAAGCCAGCCTGCCCCCTACAGGTAGAGAAGAATCGGCCCTGGCAACCCCATCAGGGTGCCTGCTTGGCAGGGGCTTTGGGCCGAGGGGTGGGAGCAGGCCTGCTTGTACCCCATCTGCCTCTCTCTCTAAAGAATCCCCTCTGGGCATAGGCGGAAGAGGAAGCTTGGGTTTGGTAAAAAGGCCTATGAAAAGGCCTGCCCCTGCCTTTAGGAAGCTGCTTTTGAGGAGTGGCCTGCCTTTCCTTGGCCTGTGCACTCCTATAGGTGGTCCTATATTCATCCACTTTCTTCATGTAATTCTCTGTTTGCTCCCCAAACAGAGAATTGCCCACAACAGGAAAATCCATGGCCTTAGACTGGGTATCCTGAGACAGGGCAGTACATCTGAGCCAGGCCATCCTGTGAAGAGCCACAGATGTAGCCATGACTCTTGATGAAACATCATTAGAGTCCACTGCAGCATGAAATTGCACCGTTGATGCCTCAATACCATCCACAGCCACCTGTTTCAGCTCCCTGGCAAACTGGTCAGGGACTTGTTTTGCTAGAGCCAGCACAGTATCCCATCTGGATTTCTGGTACCTAGCAGCAGAAGCCATATAATTTGCCTGTCTGAGTCCCAAAGATGCTGCCATGTACTGTTTCTTTGCCATAGCATCAATCTTCCTGGAGTCCTTCTCAGGGGGGTGTGAAGCTAGGGGAATATTAGCCTTGTCACAGGCTGCAGCCTGCACTACCCCCACATGGCTGCATTGCTGAGTGAGGAAATCAGTGTCGGAACCTGATAAAGTATACCTCTTGTCCATCCTTTTATCCACAGGAGGTATAGTGTGAGGAGTTTTTAAAACTTTTACTGTCTGTTTCCGAAAAGATTTGTGTAAAGGAATAGACAGTCTCCTAGACTCTGGAATATCCATCATTTCTACATAGTCAGGCTCCTCTTGGTCATCAACAGCTTCCTCAACAGGGAGCTGCAGAGTATCAGCAACTTTCTTATAAAAAATGAAATGAGAAGGGGACTCAGAAAGCCTGGGAGGAGAAACCCCCAAGGGTCTATCTGGAGAGATGTCCGGTTCAATGGGCACATCCAGATCTTCAAAACCATATTCACTCTCCTCATATTCCCCTTCCCCTTCCTCTGGTTCATAAAAATCCTCACAATCATAGACTTGAACCGGTGGAACCGGCCGAACCGAACGCCTACCTGATGGTGACGGTTCAGTCGGATGGGAAAGAGACTGGACAATTTGAATTGCTTTAGCAATTTCTTCAGCAGTTGGGGAGAGAACTTTTGGCTCTACGCTAGCTGACTTTCTAGTCCTTTTTGCTGGAACCAGCTCCTCAGAACCGGCTCTTCGTTTGCCCGAGGAAGTATCGCCCTGGTCAGAGGGCACTCCCTCCGGTTCGGTTGGCACCAAACCGGGCTGGCCATCCGGGTCAGCGGACTTTTTGGCCTCCCTTTCCCTGAGCCTACCAACTCTCTTTTCTATGGTGGCAGCAGGGAAATTCTTACAAATCTGGCAATCTGAATTGAGGTGGTCAAACCCCAGGCAATAGACACATGTGGTGTGTGGGTCAGCCTTAGCAAAAGCTTCCCCATAAACACTACAGTACTGAAACCCAGTGGGTCCGGTTTTTCTTTTGGGTTTCTCAGACATAATGCCAGCCTAACCAAACTTGCCCGTTTATGGCAATCCACCAAGCAAGACACCCTTATCGGTTCCCAACCGTGTCATGGGTCGTGGAAAAAACCGTAATGAAATCCGTTTTTTTAGAACCGATAAGAACCGGGAACCACACTCTAAAAAAGGACTAGCAATTTTTCACACAACCTGATCGGTTCAAACCGAACCGATAAATGTGTCCAAGTTCCACACAGAAATTTCAATGTAAAACCTATCTATTACTTACGTTACCACAGACAGAGCTTGAACCGACCGGTTGCAGTTTAATTTCGGTTAATTTTCACTGAAAACCGATAAAATAACACTTTTTAAACTGACAAATGAACCGAGCAGAAGGAGAAATCTCCGGAGCGACTGTTCAGTGAGGCGGAGTAAAGAATCTGACAGTTTATGTTTGAAATACAACAGACAGAGCTTTCTAACCGAGCTCGCGCTCAGAGTTCCATGCTTCATGGAAAAGTTAACTATTTCACCTCTGGGGCAGTTCGAAGATGGGGACTCACTGCAATTGTCATAATATAGCAAGACTTCATGTTGTTTGAAAGTACATGTTTTGGTGTCTGCTCAGACTTGGTCAGGTTGACTAGAAGTCTTAATTGTTGGAATGTCTGGATGGACAGGGCCTTGGCCCATTCTACATCCAGAACTGAGCTGCCCCATAAGAAGCCAGTTGTCAAGGATATGGAGCACTTTGATACCTTTACATATAAAGAATGCTGTCACTACAGACAGACACTTGGTGAACATCCTTGGGGCTGATAACAGGCCAAAAGGCACGGTTGGAATTGGTACAGGGTTCTAGCCACCTAAAAGTGGAGGAACCTATAAGATGGATGGATGGGGATGTGAAAGTAAGTGTCCCTAAGGTCCAGGGTGTAGAACTATGCACAGTCCAGAGAAGCGGCTACGAGCAAAACAACAGGTGGCTGGTGCAGCACCACAAAGGGAGCGACCCACCCCCCCTACAAACGTAATTTAGAGCAGGTAGTAGTGCACACAAGGAATTCTCAGAGGCAGTAACTATGCTGCAAATAGTCTTTATATAAAGCTTTACTGCTGTTGTGTCTGCTGTTATTCAAAGGCAGTGGAAACATTTTCCAACTTCTAGTGCGCTTATAAAAAGCCATACCTCAGTGCTGAGGGGGATAGATAGGGTGGTCAGTTAGATACTGACTGAGGAAGGTGGAAGACCTCCTGGTAGTGTGTGCTTTCACACTGTTTAATTCATATTAGGCTGAAAAAAAGCCGTAGAAACTGTTGAAGCTAAGCAGTTGTCTGACTTACCATTTTGCTTTCTGTATATTTTACTTAATAAAAATAAAATAATAAATGCAACCATGCGTTTTTTTATGCACCTGACTTGTGGTCTGCCTGAGACTGTGTTCTCCTATACCCACACCTGTGACATCCATGAATACTTGAAATCATTTATGGTGGGTGTCCGGATAAAGCTGAGTCCTTTTTTAAGTACGGACGCCTGATGTTGGTTTAACTCTGTTTTTGAAAGATTTAATATCTGTATGTTAGATCCTTGCGGCGTTCCCGGAGCAGTCTCTCTGTGCCCATTTGGTTTCCGTTTTCCCCGCTTCCCTCGTCAAGTCCTCCTTTTTCTTTCTACTTCGGTCCGTGACCCTTATGAAAAGAATGTTCCTTGTTGGAGTTCTGGGGTGTCTCTTTAGCTTTATTCATATTTTCTCTACTTTTTTGATTTATTCTGGTTCCTTCTGGTGAATCTGACTCTGGATCTCCCTCTTTTCTGGGTTCTTGGTTTGTTCTAGGTTAGAATGTGCCCTTTGTCATAATCTTCTTGGTCTCAGTTTAAGCTGGTGTTTTTTTTCTCAGTCACCTCTGCTTCATGCTTCCGTAATTTTGTCTTTAGTTGTTCATTATAGTCAGTCTGTATACTAAGGACTGGTTTTAAAGTTTAACACTGCTGGCTTAGCCTGTTTCACTTCTTTGACTAACTCATCATATTTACTGAGGTTGTCTCTTATGAGCAACTGCAAAAATATCTTGGAACAATCACTAGCCACTTTTAACCACTTGTCTTTAAATTGAAACTCTTCTATACCACTGGATGGCACTATTGAGATTCTAAGCCCTCTAAGGGCTTGATTATGATCCAGGTATTCTTCTAAAGTACTGATTTTGAAGGTAATTTCAGTTTCCTTCAGCAATAATTTCTCCAAATTGATAAAGGCAGCTTTTACATTATCATTACTACTGCTATTACCTTCTTTGTTGTGTAGTTTATCTCTCACTCTCAATCATCTTGCATCAAAACTCTCTGTGTCAGTTTCTTCCAAACCGAACCGGGTGTCATCCTGTGTGTTTGCAGATTGCTTACTTTGAGTCATGATCCACAAAGATCCAAAGTCTAAATGGAATGCCAGTTCTGGGTAACCAATATGGTTGCTTTGAAGTCCGTTCAGCCGCGAACGTCACCCCCATGACGGTTGTGTTTCAGAAGCTCAGTTTAGCACAACGAAACACAGTCCAGAGAAGTGTCTGCAAGCAAAACAACAGGCGGCTGGTGCAGCACTACAAAGGGAGCGGCCCACCCCCTACAAACATAATTCAGAGCGTGTAGTAGTGCACACAAGGAATCCTCAGAGGCAGTAACTATGCTGCAAATAGTCTTTATATAAAGATTTAATAGCACAATAGCTATAGCACAGCAAATATTGCAAAATGTTCAGCAGCAACCACGCAGGTACAAGAGTGACGTCTAGCGCCCCGACTCTCACGAGTCTTCAGTGGGGGTTGAAGCTGATAGGAAGAACTTCTAAATTTAAACAGCACTATCGTTAATTATACAATGGGGTCCAGAAATGGCAGTCTCTGATTGGTCAGCTAGCAACTCTTGCCCACTGTAAATCTTCAACAGTACCAACGGGAAGAGGTGCCAGCTGCCAGGCATCCGCATCAGGATCCCCCCATGAAATAACTCAGACCATGAAGGACTGCCAAAGACAAGGTGCTCACTCACACACAGTTCTGATGTTCCCGCTCTGAACGTTGCCACCTCAGTTCTCAGTCTCTCTCTCCAATCAACTCCCGCTTTCTTTCCTCTCCATTCGCAATCCGTGTCTTTGCTGCAGTACCACACACTCTCTCTCTCTGTTCCGCATAACTTGTATTTCATAAAAAAATGAAACAGCAATCAGAAAGGGAAATTCCCCTTAGCAGAGCGAAACAGTCACACGTCCTAACCAGAAAGTTAAACTGGAAAGCTATTCCCCATAAATTCTAATTCACAATACAAATCCAGTGAGAAATCCCTCATTAACTCGAAGAAAAAATCCTCCCAACCGCAAAAAGTCAACATAAAACCGAAACCGCGGCAACACCACAAAGCTGGAAGCGAAGCAGCAATGCTTGTAACGGCATGCTGTCTCTAAGATCTACAAAGAACTGCGAGACTGTAACACTCAGTAAAAGAAAAAAAATAAAAGTATTGCACCCTCTATCTTCCTCTAAACTTAAGATTGAGATGGAGGGATCGTTGTCTCACACGTTCTGTCATATAACCACTGGGGGGAAGGGGACTATTCTACCTAGCAACAGAGAGCTATTTTTTAGTAGCGAAACAATAAATTCAATAAAAATTATTTAAACAAACAAAAAAGACTATTTTACTTTCATTTTTTGTAACACACAGTAAAGGAGGGCATTGTATAATTGCAATATACCATTCCAGGATGTGGGTAATGCTAGGATTTACCCACGGCTGGTGTGTTTTGCTCACTCAACCTGCGGCCTCATGACCAAACAACACTCTAGACATGGTAAATCCTAGCATAACCCACACCCTATCATGGTATATTGCTTAATTATTCATGAGTGCACTGACATCAATTAATCAGACATACAGATTTAAAGTGCACCATCATTAAACTTTCATGAGGGCAAAACTTAAATCAGTATTTGATTACAGTTTTACATTTCAGTACATGTGATAATGCATATTAAAGTGAAGTGTAACAAGAGATTTGTTATGCTAGTAAGAAAAGATAAAGTGAAGTATTTTATAGAAAGAATTCTAATAAAAAACAGTCTCAAGCTGGCCTGCCGGCGCAGCAGTTGGATTTCCACTTGCGACACCAGCGACCCGGGTTCGGGAACAAGCCCAGGTCACTGGTGGGCGACGAGGAGAAAAGTTGGCGTCCATGGACAGCTCTCCTTCTCCGGGGGAGGGCAGGGGATTGGTCCGGCGCCTGCTGGCTCCTAGCGGAGGCTGGGAGTATCATAGGACGCATGGCCCCAGTGCTAATTGGGGGAGGAGCAGACGTCAGCGTATGCCGTGATGTCACTACGTTGCCCCCAACAGAAAAAGGGAAAATGGCTCGCTGGCCGCCGGATGACGGCTCTATGTTCCCTGAGTGCCTCCAGTGCCTTTCCAGGGCCTCCTGCTCCTCAGCAGCATCTCCGGGCCCTAGCAGTGAGTGTGCTGGGGTTATCCCCTCTCCCCACGGTGCCTTCCCCCTCGGAAGAGGGGGACCTGCCTGGTGAAGGGATACGCCGGGATATCCCGGGGATCGGCTGCGATCTGAGGACCAAAGGAGGGCTGGGTAAAGACAGTGGGGCTGGGGGGAACTTGTGGAGCCCGAAGAAGTGGGGGACCAGCGAGCACAGGGGCGGGAAAAAAAAAATAAACAGTCACAAAATTTATGATCAGAGTTTCTCACAAATTTCTGGTCTCTAGCAGTGGGTAGCCATTTTGGAACAAGTGACCACCAAACAGTGTGGTTCACAATAAACTCAGCTGCAGAGTCAAGCCATACAAAAGTGAGGGTACTGGACTTCAGGAGGGCTGATTTTGTCAAAATGGGAGAGTCCCTTAGAAAAGCACTAGCAACAGGCAAGAAGGAGGGGTAGAGTAACAATGGGGAAACATCAAAACTGCCATCACAGAGGCAACAAGGCTTTGTGCGAAGCAAATAAACAAATCAAAATGAAAGAAAAAGCCACTAAGGTTCTCAAAAGAAGTGGCGGGGAAGGTTAGGGAGAAAAAGATAGCATTTAGGAAGTATAAGAAAACATAAAAGGAGCAGGACAGAGAACTGTACCAGTTAAGGCAGAAGGAAGCAAGGAAGGCAGTCAGAATAGCAAAGGCCCAAACTGAGGAAAAGGTAGCCAACTCGGTTAAGAAGGGGGATAAAACCTTTTATAGGTACATTAGGGAGCGTAGAAAGACAAAGGGAAGGATAGTGAGGCTGAGTAGAATAGACAGTGGGTGAGCAAAGAGGGACAGTGAAAAAGCAGGGATATTGAACAAATATTTCCGCTCAGTATTCACAAAAGAGGAGCGGGAGGTACCTAATCCAATTAACAGAAGCCCTCTGGATAGGGAGGGTCGATCCCAGTCCTTTCACAGAAGAAAGGGTTCTGAAAGAACTCCTAAAACTGAAGGTGGACAAAGCAATGGGGCCTGACAGGATTCACCCCAGAATTCTAAAAGAATTAAGGGGAGAACTAGCGACACCACTGACTACCATTTTTAACAAATCATGGGAGGATGGTGTGGTACCTGAGGACTGGAGGAGGGTGGATGTGATTCCCCTTCACAAAAGTGGGAGCAAGACAGAGGCAGGAAACTACAGACTTGTCAGTTTGACCTCTGTGGTAGGGAAAATGATGGAATCACTTCTGAAGGAAAGAATTGTTGAGTACCTAGAGGCCAGTGGGGCACAGGACTCAAGGCAGCATGGATTCACAGTGGGAAGGTCATGTCAGACGAATCTAATTGATTTCTTTGACTGGGTGACCAAAGTAATAGACCAGGGAGGAGCTGTGGACATGGCCTACCTAGACTTTAGCAAGGCATTTGACACAGTCCCACACAAAAGATCAATAAACAAATTAGCCAGCCTGGGAGTGGGTCCCAGGGTGGTAGCCTAAATAAGCTGGCTGGACAACAGGACACAGAAGGTAACAGTAACAGGTCCACTCTTAAGGGGTTACTATGGGGTACTGCAGGGTTCAATACTGGGTCCAGTCTTTTTTAATGTCTTTATAAGTGACATTGCAGAGGGACTGGAAGGAAAAGTATGCCTCTTTGCAGATGACACAAAGATCTGCAACAGGGTTGATACACAAGGGGGCATGGAAAGGATGAGAAGGGACTTGGCAAGGTTGGAGGAATGGGGCTGGGTCAGAAGTATGGCAGCTTGGATTCAATGCAAAGAAGAGGTAGTAACAACTACAAAAATGGAAAGGGACCTGGGGGTAATCATATCAGATGACCCAAAGGTTGGCAAGCAATGTGAGAAGGCAGTAGGGAGGGCTGGGGGGATACTGGGATGTATCCGGAGAGGCATCACCAGCAGAAAACAGGAAGTTGTTATCCCTCTGTACAGACAGTTGGTGAGATCCCACCTAGAGTACTGCATCTAGTTCTGGAGACCCCATCTCCGCAAGGATGTAGACAGGATGGAGGCAGTCCAGACGAGGGCAACTAAAATTGTGCAGGGTCTGCAAGAAAAGCATATGAGGAGAGACTAAAGGAGCTTAATATGTATACCCTTGAGGAAAGGAGGGGGGGGGGACATGACAGAAACTTTTAAGCACCTCAGTGGAATCAACAAAGTCCAACAGGGTAGTATGTTTCAGAAAAAGAGATGTGCAAGAACAAGGGGACACAATTTGAAGATAGAGGGGTGATGGCTCAGGGGCAATGTGAGGAAGTATTTTTTCACAAAGAGGGTGGTGGACGCATGGAACAGCCTTCCTGAGGAGGTTGTGGGGTCTAAAACTGTGGGAGAATTCAAGAATGCATGGGACAGATATAAGGCAATTCTTGTGGGGGGTAGGAAGAAATAGGGTGTTGGTTAACTAGGATCTGCAGCTTATCCAGTACAGTAGGTGGGGAAATGGGCAGACTAGGTGGGCCAAGCGGTCCTTATTTGCTGTCAAAATCTATGTTTCTCCAGAACCAGCCCCATGCTTCAATCTCAAACAGATCCTTGCCTGTGAATGGGAGGTGTGCTCCCTTCTTCTATTCATTTGCAAGAAGGGGGAAATATGCAGTCATGACCAGCAAGAATAATTACTCACCATAGTAATGATGTTTCTGCTAAAGGATCCAGCAATAAGTCATATAACAATGCATTATCTCCATCCTGAGATGTTGCCCCAGAGATAGAACAAATGCTAAAGGAACTTAGAATTCTGTTCAAACTCTGCAGTGTGGTCATGCTCCCCTTGCTTTTTTAACATTAGACTGTTTTCTAGTAAGCAAGGGGAGCAGTCATCACAATAACTATTCTAATTATAAAATAGCACAAACAAATCCAATTAAAAACAGACTAAAGTGTGTTTTTAATTTAGAGAATAACAACCGATTTTAAAAAACTGTTGTGAAAGACCCAACAGATTTGAACAATAAATGTTCACACATGAAAGAAATAAACAGACTGACTCTTCTGAGGATCTGTTTTTCAGGTTATAGAGGGGGAGGCAGAGGCACAGTCAGGGATTGTAGGACACTGTTGGATCCTTTAGAAGAAATGTCATTACTATGGTGAGTAATTATTTCTTCTAACAACAGAAATCCAGTAATAATGTCATACAAAATACAGAATGCATAGCAGTGCCTTGGGAGGCTGGGCCTAGAACCTATTTATAAAAAAAGATTTTGCAAGACAGCACTCCCAAATCTAGCATCCTTCCTAGAATAGACACCCAAACAATGATACATTGTAAAGGTAAGGATGTTTTCCAGGTAGCTGCTTTAAAGATGTCTTCCAGAGGGATACCTCTTGTGACTGCCAGGACTTCACAGAAGCAGAGCTAAGCACCTTACAAGAGAAAGCGCTCCTCCCGCGGGTGAGAGTTACAGCTCAGATAGCACCAGCACAGTCTTTCACAACAGGACAGCCAAGACCTGCAAGGGTTTTTTTCTTCTTAAGGGATCCATCAGTAATATTCACAAACAACAGTCAATCTACTAGATTGAGTTTCTCTTTAGAATTTATACTAAGCATGGAATTTAGAATTAGAGTCAAGTTCAAACTCTGCACTGTGGTCACCATTCCCCTACAGATAACTGCCTTTCTTCAGATATGTTTCTAAAGCTAGGGGGAGCTGTGACCACTAAAATTAGCTAAATGGCTACCAAACATTTTTCAAAATTTTTATAAAAGTTTGAAAATAGTAAATAATTGAAAGCAGTACTTTTTGTTTGTTTTGTTATTTCTTTTACCTCCTCGGCTGGGGGGTGGTCCTATGGTTCCCCTCTTCAGGCGTCCTTTCTTGGCTGCTGTCCTGGATCCAGTCAGAGCTCGAACCCTTTTCACCCTGCCATCCCAGGTTGCTTCACAGCGGGGATTTATCCCACACACTGCGGAGACCTGGAAGCAATGGGCTGATGGCAGCTAACTTAAGTGGGTCCGCCGCAGCACTGATGAATTCTGCCGTCACTCGCACTGGAGAATTAGTTTTTTGTCCCTTAGCTCCCCCCATGGCACAAGCATGCAATGGCATCAAGGACACTTCTGTGCATGCGCTCACCCACAGTACATCCGATGCCTGCCGGCACCAGCCCACATATTGATCCCCGAGTCTGCACTAGCCCCAGCCACTGCCAAGTGCCAGTAGCTCAGCGATCCTCCCCACCCTCCCTCCCTCCCCGAGAAGAAGAGCAGTCCGTGGGACGCTTGATCCTCCTCCCCGGCCGACCCTCTGAGGCCACAGGTCACTCCTGACCCGGGTCGCCGACGTGAGAAGAGGTAAGGAGCCCTCTATGCCACTGGGCCAGCCAAAAGCAGTATTTTGATTAGATAACTTATTCAGAATTGGAACTCACCGTAATAAGTAAAGCTCAAGTCAACAAAACAGAAACCGATTCTTGTCTGAACCTATTTCAAGGTTCTGGAAGGAAGGCAAGGTAAGAGATTGTGAATATTACTGATGATCCCTTACAATCGATCCAGTCTGATTGCTTTTATTTAACCAGAGGAACTAGGCAAGGGTGCCCCTCTTCCCCCCGCTCTTTGAGATGTGCACAGAAACTCTGGCCATAGCAGTAAGGGGGAACCCCCACATAAAAGAAATTAGAGCTGGGGACAGAACCCATAAAATGTCATTATATGTGGTTGTAAAATGGCAAGAAAAAATCTAGAAATCTCATTGGTCAATAGACATCAGCTGACTGTACACTAAATCTCTTTATATGCACAGTCATCCTGGTCCTAAACTACATCACACAATGAGCAAATCAGTCCTCATACAACCAGAACTATCTTCCATTATAAACATGGCTGCTGCCTTTACACTGTAAAAAAAACCTTCAACTGGGCCCTAAAAATAAAACTACCTTAAATAAAAATAAAATAAATTAATTAAATGTTGTTTCCCCGATCATCATACTCTCCTGACACACGTAAACAAATTAGAAACATTAAGTATTGTTTATAGTTTTCACTACAACTGTTTGTTTACTAACAGTGAAAAATCCCCCTTCTGTCTACCTGCTGATCAGGGAAATCTCTTATGCTTGCCCTGACAGTGATATAATTGAGTCTCTGGCTCTAAAACAGGCCTTTGTTGTCTGTGTGTACAGAATGTCAGGAGAGTAACATTCTACAAGTGGAACTGAGCAGAATTTTGAATCCCTGTATTCCATGGTAAACATTCCATGATAAACATTCTATCTCTTGCATGTGGGGAAAAACAGAAAACAAAAAACAGGATGAAGAAAGTAGGCAATACAGTAATACTTTATAAAAAAAAATGAAAAGGTGGGAAAACACAGTTAAATAGGCAGAGGCAGACCCAAAGTGCCCAAATACATTGCTATTGTTAACAAAAGCACATACATTTGAATCTTATATAGATGTTTTCAGGTGAAATCTACCATCCTTGCCCGACACAAAAAGGCAACCTTGCAGGTTTAAAGTTTTTTTTTCTTACTAACCTTTCACCTCAATCCTATAGCAGTTTTCCTTTTTTTTTTTTGAAATTACTATTTTTTCTCCTTCCTGCCTGCCATCCCCGACCCTTCAGGAGCCTCAAGGTAGACATCCCTCTGCTACCACCCTGCCCGTATGACCCGCAGGAACCCCAGTAGGCTTCGGTTTACCCCGAGGCGGGGGATGAGCCCTACCCCAACAATCAACTTTCGTCAGTCCGGGGGCCATCGGGTGGGCGAAGGCACATCGAGGGCACGTCTCCGGAGGCTCAATCTTCCCGGAGATGGCAGGTGTTTTTCCGCTTTTTCTCCCACCCCCTACAGCGTAGGACCCCTGACGTCAAGGCGCAGAGCGCCGACGTCACGCTGTATAACAGCAGCCCTTCCCCATAACATTGGGGCTTGCAGTACCTCGAGCCTCGCTCGGAGTCAGACAAAGTGTTGGGAGCTTATAGCCTTAACCCTCCCAAAGTAGACGAGCTGTCGTGGGACGCTCAAGTGCAACTCCCCCCGGCTGGCCCACCAGCGACCCGAGTCCGCTCCCGAACCCGGGTCGCCGGCGTGGAGCGAGGTGTGGCGTCCAGCGCCTCAACCCTCAGCGCCACCGGGCCGGCGCAGTTTTCCTTTTATGTACTAGACTACAGCACATCAGTAAAAAAACCAAAATAAAGAGAAGGCTGCCTTCAATGAGAGTATATAACTACAGTGTAATGAAAATTAAGTTTTAAACACTGCTTATGTCTTACAAATTTACAAATGTTACAGTGCATTTATATGATAAAATTTACATGTGACAGATAAAGTCTTTATTTTCAACCAACTCTACTAATAAATACTGTTACTGCAAAGTACTGTACTAGTTGAAAAAATTACTCACCTTAGTAATGTTGTTTCTTCTAATGCAGTCTTGCTATATCATGACATATGCAGTATAACCCCAGGTTAGAACTGCTCCGGAGGTGAAAGAGTTAACTTTCCATGCAGGGCATGGAATCTGAGTGCGAGCTCGGTTGAACACTCTGTCTGTTGAAGCTCAAACTTAAACTGTCAGATCTTTACGAGCAAAAACTCACTAAGGTACTGTGTGGAAGCCGTAAACCTACACTAGCCACTGGCTACTAACTACAAAAACACCTTTTTGTTCTTGATCCCAAAACAAAGACTCAAGTCGGGGGATTCAAGAAAGAAAAATTAAGCATAACACCTAAGCACCCTAGAAGGGTGAAAACAAAGTGGGCATCAATGAAGTGCCAACATTGCACTGCCCACCCACATCCCAAAAATAGAGGTTCTGAGAGGGGCAGGCTGGGGGGGGGTCATAATATAGCAAGACTCCATTAGAAGAAACAACATTACTAAGGTGAGTAATTTTTCTTCAAACAACATAAGTCTTACTATATTATAACTTATGCGAACCCACAGCAGTACCTCCATGGAGGAGGGACAGAACCTACTTGGGAAATAGGCTCTGAAGCACAGCTGTGCAATCGAGCATCACTCCTAGCCTGGATATCCAAGGAGTAATGCTTAGTAAAGTGTGAACTGTTTTCCAGGTAGCTGCTTGACATATCTCTAGGATAGGAATGTCCCTGGCAGCAGCCAGAGGCAGCTGTACCTCTGGTAGAGTGAGCCCTCAGGCCTGAGGGAGGAACCTTACCCAGTTTTTCATAACAGAATTGGATACAAGAGACAATCCACCTGGCAATGGATCTTTTAGTGGCAGGTTTCCCTTTACCAACCTCACCATAAGTGAGGAACAATTGGAGGGATTTGAACCTGTGACCCTTGGTACGTTCTATATAGTAACTAAGGGCTCTTTTGACATCTAAACTGTGCAAGGAGGAATGGTCAGTGAAGTACACAGGAAGAGACACGGATTGATTAAGGTGAAAGTCTGAAACCACCTTAGGCAAAAACTTCCTGTTAGTCCTGAGGACCACCTTATCTCTATGAAAGAAGATAAAATCAGGCTCCACTGACAAGGCTTGTAGCTCACTTATGCACCTGGCAGAGGTGATGGCTACCAGAAACACAGTTTTCCAAGTCAAGTACTTAAGCTCTGCTGAAGACAATGGCTCAAAAGGGGGTTGCATAAGCTGAGCGATGCAAATATTAAGATCCCAAGCGGGGGCAGGGTCCCTGAATGGGGGGTTGGTGTGAAGCAACCCTTTAAAAACTTGGAGAACACAGGGTGAGCTGATAAAGAAGAGGGCTTACCTGCTGATAAGAAGACAGACACAGCTGCCAAGTGCACTTTTAGGTAGCTGGTCTCAGCCCCAAGGAATTCAAATGCACCAAATAATTCAGGATCGTGGCATGCCAGCTGATTCTGGGAAATATGTTTACCAGCACACCATATGGAAAATCTCTTCCATTTTGAATTATAGGTAGCCCTGGTGGAAGGCTTCCTAGAGGCCTTCAAAATATCCAATACACCTTGAGAAAGGTGTAGGTCAGCAAACTCTAACTCTTCAAGAGCCAAGCCTTGAGATTGAGAGATTTGAGGTTGGATACCAAACTCCCTGGGCACAGGTTAACAGGTTGTGATTCCTGGGAAGACACAGGGAGGGTGGACTGCTAGACATGAGGAGTGGGTACCAGGGCTGCCTGGCCCAATCTGGAGCAATCAGGATCATCTTGCAGGATTGAGATCTGATTCTGACTAGCACTTTGAAAAGAAGGGGAAGGGGAAAAGCATAGAGAACTTCCTTCCCAACTGAGGAGGAAGGCATCCAGAGGACTGAGCCCAACACTGGGGGCCTGCAGCAAAAAGGGAAGTTGGTGATTGTCTGGGGCTGCAAAGAGATCTACTTAGGGGTGTGCCCCATCTGGCAAATACTACCTCCAGTACTAGGGGATCCAGTGCCCATTCGTGATGGCCCTGGGAAATCCTGCTGAGAGCATCCGCTAGGACATTGTCCTTGCCTGGGAGGTGAACTGCCGTGGGTGGGAGGCGTTCGAGAATAACCCAGAGACCACAACTTGATTGCTTCGTGCACAAGGCTATAGACCGAGTGCCCCCTTGTTTGTTGATGTACCACATTGTTGTGGTATTGTCTGTTCTGACCTGAACCACCTTGTTCTGGACAGATGTGGGAAAAACCTGAAGTGCTAGAAAAACTGCTCTGAGTTCCAGCAAATTGATGTGGAGCAGAGATTCCTGAGGGGATCACAGCCCCTGGGTGGAGAGGTCGCCCATGTGAGCTCCCCACCCCAAGAGGGATGCATCTGTAGAAAGGGTCAAGGAATGAGACTGGGAAGAGAAGGGAACCCCCTGTCTCAGATTGTTCTGATCCTGCCACCACTGAAGGGCCTGGATCAGGGTTCGAGTCACTGGGATCAATTTGGTTAGAGGATCTGTCCTTGAGACCAAAAGGCTCTCAAATGGAACTGAATGTCCCTCATCTGAAATCTGCTCCCTGCACCACTGCTGTAGAAGCAGCCATGTGCCCCAGGAGCTGTAGAAAATGCCTTGCTGGTCGAGAGACCTGCAGGGTGAAAGAGGAGGCCAGAGACACCAGGGTCCTTGCTCTTTCCAGGGGAAGGAAGGAAGGCTCTGGCTTCTTTTGTGTTCAGTTCTGTGCCTATGAAGGTGAGAAGCTGGACAGGCTCCAGAACTGACTTTGGAAGATTGAGAAGGAAACCTAGAGACGTAAGCAGTTGCTGGGTTACTTGTAAGTGTAGTTTGACCTGTTCTGGAGACTGGCCTACAATGAGCCAGTCGTCCAGATAAGGAAAGAGGGCAATCTTTTGCCTTCTTAAATGAGCAACTGCTACTGCCAGGCATTTTGTGAACACCCTTGGGGACGAGGTGAGGCCGAAGGGCATTGCTCTGAACTGGTAATGGCCTGAGGGCAGTTCGAATCTGAGGTACTTTCGATGGGAGCTTCTGATGAGAACATGGAAGTAGGCATCCTTGAGGTCCAGGGAGGCTAGCCAGTCCCCTGGCCTTAGAGAGGGTAAAATAATCCCCAGGGTCACCATTTTGGACTTTGGTTTTAAAAGGTGCTTGTTTAGATACCTGAGATCCAGGATGGGCCGCCATTCTCCTGTCTTTTTTGGGGTAAGGAAGTACCTGGAGTACAGCCCTTTGCCCTGGTGTATGGGTGGAACCCTTTCCACGGCTCTGAGAGCCAGGAGGGAAGAAACTTCTGCTTCCAGGGCAAGTGCCTCTGATGGGTTTGCAGGTGGAAAGATCTGGCTCTCATCTTCGGAAATTTTTGAAGCTGAGAACCAGTCCCTGGCTTACTACTTCCAGGACCCACTTGTCTGATGTTAAAGACTTCCAGTCCTGGACAAAGTAAGCCAGCCTGCCCTACCGGTGAGTAGAGAATCGGCCTGGCCACCCCATCAGGAGCCTGTTTTGCAGGGGCTTGGTTGAGGGGTAGAAGCAAAGCTTACTAGAACCCCTTCTGCCCCTTCCTCTAAAGAACCCCCTCTGGGCATAAGCAGAAGAGGAGGCCTGCCCCAAACAGAGAATTTCCCACAACAGGAAAATCCATAGCCTTAGACTGGGTATCCTCTGACAGGGCAGTACATCTGAGCCAGGCCATTCTGCGAAGAGACACAGATGTAGCCATGACTCTTAATGAAACATCATTAGAGTCTACCGCAGCATGAAATTGCACCTTGGATGCCTCAATACCATCCGCAGCCACCTGCTCCAGCTCCCTGGCAAGCTGGTCAGGGGCCTGTTTTGCTAGGGCCAGGACAGTATCCCACCTGGATTTCTGGTACCTAGCTGAGTAGTCATATAATTTGCCTGTCTGAGTCCCAAAGATGCTGCCATGTACTGCTTTTTGCCATGGCATCCATCCTCCTGGAATCCTTTTCAGGAGGGTGAGAGGCTAGAGGAATATTAGCCTTGTCACAGGCTGCAGCCTGCACTACCCCCACATGGCTGCACTGCTGGGATAGGAACTCCGTATCAGAGCCTGATAAAGCATACCTCTTGTCCATCCTTTTATCCACAGGGAGGATAGAATGAGGAGTTTTCAGAATGTTTACTGTCTGTTTCCTAAAAGATTTATGCAAGGGAATAGACAGTCTCCTAGACTCTGGAATATCCATCATTTCCACAAAATCAGGCTCTTCTAGATCATCAACAGCTTCTTCAACAGGGAGCTGCAGAGCCTCAGAAACTTTCTTGTAAAACCAAAAATGAGAAGGGGACTCAGATAGCCTGGGAGGGGACACTCATGAGGGTCTGTCTGGAGAGATGTCCGGTTCAATGGGCACATCCAGACTTTCAAAATCACACTCACTCTCCTCGTACCCCTCCTCCCCTTCCCGGTTCATAAAAATCCTCAAAATCATAATCTTGAACTGGGGAACCGTCTCAACCGGCGCTCCCTAATGGTGCAGTTCAGACGGAACTGGGGAAAAGAGACTGGACAATTTGAATAGCTTTGGCTATTTCCTCAGCAGTTGGAGAAAGAACTTTTGGCCCCAAACTAGCTGACCTTCTAGTCCTTTTAGTTGGAACGGCTCCTCAGAGCTGGCTCTTCGTTGCCAGTATCGCCCTGGTCAGAGGGCACTCCCTCAGGTTCGGTTGGAACTGAACCGGGCTGGCCATCCGGGTCAGCTGACTTTTTGGCCTCCCTTTCCCTGAGCCTACCAACTCTTTTTTCCACGGTGGAAGCAGGAAAATTCTTACAAATCTGGCAGTCTGCATTGAGGTGGCCAAACCCCAGACAATATACACAAGTGGTGTGTGGGTCAGCCTTGGCAAAGGCTTCCCCACAGAGGCCACAGTGCTGAAACCCAGTGGGTCTGGTTTTTCCTTTGGGTTTCTCAGACATAGTGCCAGCCTAACCAAAACTTGCCCGTTAATGGCAATCCACCAAGCAAGACTCTCTTATCGGTTCCCAACCGTGTCACGGGTCGTGGAAAAAACCGTAACAAAATCCGTTTTTTTTAGAACCGATAAGAACCGGGAACTACACTCTAAATGACTAGAAGGTAATTTTAAAACCCATCTGATCGGTTCAAACCGAACCGAAAAAGACGTTTACAAGTTCCACACTGAAGAAAAAATAATAAATAAACCTATCTATTACTTACAATACCACAGACAGAGCTTGAACCGACGATTGCGGTTAAAGTTCGGTAAAATAAACCAAGAATTACACTTTAAAACCGACAAACGAACCGAGCAGCAGGAGGAATCTCCGGAGCGACTGTTCAGTGAGGCAGAGTAAAGAATCTGACAGTTTAAGTTTGAGCTTCAACAGACAGAGTGTTCAACCGAGCTCGTGCTCAAGATTCCATGCCCTGCATGGAAAGTTAACTCTTTCACCTCCGGAGCAGTTCTAACCTGGGGTTATACTGCATATGTCATAATACAGCAAGACTTCATGTTGTTTGAAAACCTATTGCTGACATATCCTATTTTATGCATTAATAGGGACTACTTCTTCAGTTTTTAGATGTTTTAGAGATAACGTATTGTACACTCTTTTGAAAATAGTAAATACGTTTTAATCCCTATCAAAGTACATTAAACTAATTCTTTCATGATGGTGGTCTGTTTTATAAGTGTGATAAGCCACTCCAAGGTGTGCATTAAAGGAGTTTAATGCACTTCCCAGGGGCGTAAGGACACTCTGCTTTCAGCCTCGTACCTTAGCACACCCCTGGGGCGTGCATTAAAATACTTTAATGCACACCTTGTTGTGGCTTATTACTTACATGACCCCTTCTTTTTCATGACTTCTCCAGAGATATCAGTCCCTGCCCTCCAAGAGGAACTCCGCAGCTACAGGGAGGTGTCAGGGTATTAAATCAATACAGATAAATCAGACGCTATTAAGTTGGGGGGAACCTGCCCCCAGCATTTTAGAGATACCTTCCCATTTTGAATGGGCCAGAAAGAATATAGTCTGCTACCTGCTAGGAGTACAAATTTCGCCTCACTTTTTCCCCCTAAACTATGACAAGTTACTCCTAGAAATAAAGGCAGATACTGCCAGATGGGAACTTCTTCCACTTACTCAGGCAGGACAGATATCAACTATGAAGATGAATATCCTCCCTTCATTGCTGTTCCTCTTCCAGACTCTCTGAATTAAAATCCCAGAATGCTTTTGGAAGCAAACTCAAAAATAAACCCCATCATTCATATGGACAAAAGGTAGGCACAGAACCAAGAAATAGAGGATAATGTATAGGACGCTATCTGTAACAAGTATGTAAACTCTTCGAGAGGTTGTCATGGTGACGTTTCGAACCACGAGAGCGAAGCTCGAGAGGTTCCGTCGCCATGATGACCTCAAGAAGAGTTTTCAAACTTGTTACAGATAGCGTCCTATACATTTTCTTTTATAGTGTATGGGCTGCTATTTACAGTCATAATTTACAAATATGTGGAGTCTGAAGCTGTACGCCTACCGGGAAACCACAGCGTGACCTGCAAACGGAACAAAAAAAATATTTTTGAGCCAAAGCTCACAGGAAGTTAGTACTATGGGGTTTACAAGAGTGATTTACTCACCGTTTTAGCTGGGAGTGACATTGCAGTTAGCCCGCTGCCCGCCTGTAAGGTAATTGATGATTTTAACATTAATAGTCCCTTGCTGGAAAAAATAGTTTCCCGGATAAACCTCTCACGATTGGATAGCTCCTGAGAGAAAACAGCCGTCGACATAGTTTTTTGCGGGATTCGCATTTTGAAATTACCACACGGTTAACTGTATGATGGTGCTGTCCGCTGCGGTTTGAGAATGCAGCTCGAGCTATCAGATCTCAGTTTAGGGTTCTAAGCTGTTATGCTGCAGTAGCTACCTATCTAGTGCAGCATAACAGCAAGCTACTGCAGCATAACAACTTTTTATCAGGGATAGATTTTTATGCATAACAACGTTCTACCATACATTATAAAACTGTTAACACTCCCGAGAGAGCAGGGAGGGCTAGTGATGCCAGACCTGAGGCTTTATTATGTAGCCACACAATTAACCCCAACGGTATCCTGGCTGAAGAACAGACACCGGATGGTTAGAAATTGAGGCCCTCCAGATGTTGCGGTCCATCTGTGCCCTCCCCCATGCTACCCTCTCCCAAAAAATCTGGGCAGAAATAACCAACCCCTGGACAAAGCATACTCTGCAAACACTGTCAAAGGCTGGAGCAATTACAAAACCCCTCAATGAAATAGGCCTGCTCACTACAATTGATGACCCAGAAGAAAAAATTACTCACCATAGTAATCTTGTTTCTTTTTTTTTGTACTATATTTTTATTAAGATTTTATACTGACAATACAAAATACATTTTCATCTTTTCACATCAGTTCATAAGCATTACATAGTCCTCCAGGGGAGAGCATTCCATTAGTATACGTGACTTAAAATGTACTTAATTTCCCTTGTACAACTCCCAATTTCCTCCATCACTGATGTGTACCCTGTTCTTCCCCTTCATACACCCATGCAACGCCAGTGCAACTCGAAGAGCAAGAACATAATAAAATGGAAAATACACAACATAAGGTTCTAACAAGCAACCAACCAAAAACAGCATTCTGTGGTCTAATTGTGCAAAAGGAAAAATCCTACTCCTTTTTTGGCATTTCATTGATTTAATTTCTCCCTCTTTTACAATCACAGGCATTTGGTATCTTTTCAGCTTCCCCCTTTTTTCGCTCCTTTATTCCAACAGGAGTATTCCCACCCTAATAGCTTCTGCTTCTGGGGCGGAAAAAGAGGCCAAGAATTTATCCCAATCTCTCAGAAACTTCTCCTCCCCACCTTTCCGGGCATCTGATAGTCCTTCTACGGCCATGTTTGCCATCATAAGATTTTTCCACATAGATATTATGGGCTTTATGCAAGACACCTAGGTATTTAAAATAATTTGTCTAGCCATCATCATAATTACCCGTACCCACCTCGGATAGAGGTTCCATTCTTCCTCTCCTCCCTGTTCTATTCTGAGCAATAGGGATACCGGGGTGGTCACTATATCTATCCTCCATGCGTTTTTGATTTCAGTTACCACTTCTGCCCAGTATTTCTTAATGACCTCACATCCCCAGAAGTAGTGGAAGTATGTTTCCCTCTCTGTTGAGCATCTGCCACACATTGGGAAACTATTTGGGTGGAATTGTGTACTACACTTGGTGGATAAAATAAGCGATGGACAAATTTATATTGAGCTTCCTTAAATCTATTACATAGCAGCAGCCCCATGTGGGACCGGATTCCTCCCAGTTAGCATCTGCTATATGGCTTCCTTAATCTTCTTCTTCCCATTAGTCCTCACCTTCCCTGTCCCATCCTGAAAAGTCTCCCTGTCCAATCTTACTGCCCTCCCTATTAGTCCTTGTTCATGATGTTTACCCCCCCATTATCTCCCGTTCTACTCTCAACAGCTAATGGGCTCCCCCATCTCTCTTTGCAAACTCTCCCCAAAGTGTTTGACTTGTAAAAATCTGAAAAAGTGTGTCCTTGACAAACTCAAACATCACTGAATCGTTTCAAATGGCAGCATTTCCTCCCCCTTGTATAGATCCCCTAAGCATCTCACCCCTCTGGTCTCCCATACTGCAAACCCTAGGTCCTCAAGTCCCGGCAGAAATTCTGGGTTTCTGGCTATTGGGACGAGGAAAGTATCCTCATTAATCACACTTCCACAAATACACTTCCACAGTGATCCCCGCGCCCTAAGGCCTCACACTAGTCAATTACAGCAACTTCTTAGAGGGGTTCTCCTTTCCTGCAACTTCTTAAAGGGGTGATCCTCTCTCATGCTCAAATTTAACTGCAAAAATGCTGCTTCATCCACTCAGCATAGGATTTCTACTTATTAGTGTAACCGTCACATACCATGGGTCTCTAAACACACAAAATTTTCAACACCCAGGCATATTCACAATCTACCTAAATCTTATACATAAATTTCTAAATGTTTCCCTCCCACTGCCACTTACCCAACCTGGCCTCTATACTACCTTACACTGCTGTACTCATGTCAGGTACCAACTGCCTCTCTCTCATGGGTTTGCTCTTTCAATTAAAGCTATTCTGTATGCTTACTATCGCCCCTCGCTTCGCTGTTTGGCCTTGCAGAAGAGTTTGAGAAACTGCCCACGCCTCAAGGGCAAAATTCGGCCATTCCGACTACTTCTTAGTGCTATAAAAAAGATGCTCCTGCTGCTACTCATCTATGCTGGTAATGTCGAATTAAACCCGCCCCCCCCTCCATTCCTGCCCCAGCTGACCTACCTTTACTAAAAGGGTTATCATTTTTGCATTTGAATGCCTGCAGCCTTCTGAAAAAGCTTGATGCTATCAGAACTTGGCCCCTTCAATGCTCTCCTGATGTTCCTGTAATCTCCGAAACTTGGCTAAGACCAACCACCCTGGACTATGAGGTTAACATTCCTTCGTACAACTTGTTTCGTACCGATAGGAAATCCCGGGGAAGGGGAGTAGCCATCTATGTCCGGGACAACATTACCACAACTATGGTGGACATGACTACAGTCCTTAAGGAGTTTGAGTGCCTCACGCTAAGAATTCAACCAGCCAAATCAACCTCTATCTGCATTAGTGGGTGCTATAGGCCCCCCTCAGCTGGTCTCTCTCTGATCAAACACCTAAGTGACATACTAGCTACCACCTCATCAGAAGTATCTATAATTGGTGACCTCAAACTTGACTGGCTCTCTCTAGTCTCCTTACCATTGAAAGAATTCTGTGATGCCCATGGACTTACCCAGATCATTAATGAAGCTACCCGCCCAAACACCAAAACCCAGAGCGTAGTTCCTTTCTTGACCTAATCCTTGTAAGCAAGCCTCACCTCTTCTCCCACTCAGATGTATTCTTTAACAACATCAGCGACCACTATGCCATTGCATGCATAAGGTCGGCGCAACTCCAAACCACCTCTTCCTCTAAATACATCCATAAGAGATGTAAACGGAACTTCTGCCCAGATGCTTTTCTCTACGCCCTCCAGTATGCTAACTGGCAGAAATGTTACCTCGCATCTTCTGTGGAAGAGGCACATGAGGTACTTCATGAAATACTCACCGGAACCCTAAACCTCCATGCCCCAGTTACCAAAAGCAGAAGCAAAAGAAAATCCTGTCCCTGGTTCACAGATAACCTAAAGGCTGCCTCATGACATAGGGATGCTCTATGGAAAAGAGCCAGAAAGTCTAAATTGGCCACAGACTGGTCTGCTTTCTGAATCACAAGGAATTCTGCACAAAAACTATCAGAGCTGCGAAGTCTAGTTATTTCCGCTCTGAGCTTAACACATCCACTAACTCTGCTACTTAGTTTTGGAAAACTTTAAGGGAGGTAGAAGGCCATGACAGTGCTGGCACGCTTCCCCACAACATTTAGACTGGTGGTACCCACACTACAGATAAAAATGAGATCCTTGACCTCCTTAACAATCACTTTGCCACAGCAGGGATGACTTTTGATACCTCCCCAGCAAATACCATTAGGGCACAGTTCCTTAGTCAGTCATCTGATTGCCATGATCCAGAATCAATTGACCCTTACCACTCTTTCTCCTTCTGTCCGGTCACTGTCAAAGAGGTTGAGGATCTCCTTCTTCAACTTGATACTAAGAAGAGTGCGGGCGCGGATATCACTGAGCCTTTCTTCCTAAAGTTGGCTTACTATATTTTGGCTCCCCTATTACCCACTTTTTCAATTTGTCTCTCAATCAGGGCTCCCTCCCCAAGGTCTGGAAGATGGCCCATGTCATCCCTCTATTCAAATCAGGGGACCCCTTCGACCTATATAATTACCACCCAATCTCCTTGCTCCTGGCATTGTCAAAACTATTGGAGAAGGTAGTAAATGAACAGCTCAGATCTCACCTGGAAAGTTTTAATCTACTAAACCCGATTCAATCCGGTTTCTGTCCCATGCATGGTACCTCCACTGCCCTTGCTAAGGTTATAAATGACTGGCAGTCCGCACTTGATAACAAACAATACATATGCGCCTTGTTTCTGGACCTTAGCAAGGCTTTCGACATGGTGGACCACAATGTACTCCTGGTGACCCTGAAGAAAGCTGGGGTGGACAACCTGGCCCTAAGTTGGTTTGCAAACTATCTTGTGGACAGAGAGCAGCAGATCAAGGCTGAAGGAGACCTATCGCCCCAAAAAAAACTTCTTAGAGGTGTCCCCCAAGGATCCATACTTGGTCCACTTCTCTTTGCCATTTATATTAATCAAATTGACACTGGCCTTAAGTCATCTAGTATCCATCTCTTCGCTGATGACACAGTGCTATACATTGACAAATCAACTCTGGATCAAGCCATTTTGGACCTCCAGAACAATTTCGACATCCTCCAAAAAAATCTACTCAACTTGAAACTCCTGCTCAATGCCAAAAAAACTAAGGCCATGATTTTCTATCCAATGGCCCCTCATTTAAAAAAAAAAACAAAAACCCAGATTAGGTTCCTCATATAAGCACCCTTTTGGGAGAAGCCCTGGAGTTCGTGGAAAATTTCAAATACCTGGGGGTCTGGATTAACTACAAATTGTCCTTCATTGATCACATTGATGAACACACTAAGAAACTGCGTCAAAGGCTCTGTATTTTCTTCAGGATCTAGCACTCACTAGCACAGCTCTCTCCAAGCCTGATACTCTATACCACAGAGCCCTTAGGTTAATTTCAGATGCCTCTTATGACACACACCACTGCATTCTCTATTCTTCCGTAGGCTGGAGCTCCCTTAGCTTCAGGATGCAAAAGAATGCTATTCTATGGACATATAAGGCAATCACTCATAAATTACCTCAGTACCTCACAAGCTGCCTGACTCCCTGTATCCATACTGCCTATTCTTTCAGAAGTCTTACCATCTTATCTCTGGCTATCCCCAAAGTTAAAACGCACTTTGGTAGAGCCTCAATAAGCTTCACTCTTCCTACGCTCTGGAATAAGATCCAGAAAACCTTAAGGCTCGCTACCCCTGTCACGTTCTCCCTCTTCAAATCCTTGTTCCTGAGGACTTTCTCCAAGGTCTGTCATTGTTTCAAGTCAAGGTCTTAACATCACAATTTGTTACTGCTTTAAATTCTGGACTTAAACCTCAACCACTGCCTGAGGCGTCATTTGAGTCCTCTCTTCTGTCATTGTCCAAATCACGGTCCCAACATCACAATCTTTCTTTGCTTCAAATATTGGACTTAAACCCCAGCCGTTGCCTGTGGCATCTGTCGTGTTCTCCCTTCGAATAGTCCTTCCTCCCTAGGCCATCATGTCCAACCCTCTTCTATCTTGGCTGATTTTCCCTCCCCACTTCCTATACCCCCCTCCCCTTCCCACCCCACTTGCCAGGCCATGCCTACAGTAGTTATCAAAGGACTCTTACATCTCAGTCTTCTTCGCACTTTGACACCAGAGGAACTGCCACTCCTGCTCACCACGACTCCTCCAATGATGTTTACTGTATAAACTTTAGCTCATTACCTTACGTCCATATATCTGTATCCATGCAATTGTATTTAAATGGAACTACCTCCTGTTGAACCTATTGCTATGTTGTGGTGCAAGTATCTTGTCATAAGCGATGGTTATATGTCATTATGTTGTTATTACTATGCAACTGTTATGTACGTTCACTCAACCTGTGATGTCTTAACCTGTTGGCAATTGTTTTGCCCCAGGTCCATCTCGTAAATGAGCTTGTCACAATGATGTTTCACCTGGCAAAATAAAGATTTTGATTGACTGATTAATTGCACCAGTCCTCTTTGTGATTTTCATCCATGCCTTTAATACTGCTACCACGAATGGGTTTGGCTGTGAGAGCTGCTTATATGCTCTCCCCCCCCTTGCAAGATATGAGGTTAGCCTCCCTGGGCTACTTTCCTGTTCTAGTTCTACCCAGGTGGCCACCTCCCCCCATTTACCCAGTTATGAATACAGCAGTACTGTACAGCTAGATAATACCTTTTTATGTCCATGAAGTCCAGCCCCCCCCTTTCCCTAGAAGTTTTAAGCCTATCCAACGACATCCTCAATTTCTTACCTCCCCATATAAAGAGACAAAACCCTTTCTCAAGCTGTTTAATGTCTTTAGCTGTTGGGCCCACCGGTATCATTTGCATTGGGTATAAAATCCTTGGGAGGATGTTCATCTTTAATTAATTAATCCTGCCGATCCAAGAAATGGGAAGCACCCTCCATCAGTTCTAATCTGCCAATATAGTTTTAAACAATGGGGTACAATTCGGTGCATAAAGCTTTTTCAGATCTCCATTAACCTTAATCCCTAGGTATGTAAAATGGTCAGTAACCCACTTTAAACCCCAAGTGTCTTCCATCTTTCCCCGGTCCCTATCATTGAGAAATAACATTTCCAATTTTTGCAAATTTAATTTGTATCCAGGGAGAAAAGCAAAATGCTTTATAGTCTCTAGCAATGCTTGTGCAGATTCTCTAGGCTTTGTCAAGTATATAAGTAGGTCATCCATGTATAAAGTAATCTTATGCTATTCTCCTCTCCCTCCCGTAATGCTCCTTATTAACTGGCTTTACTTTAACCGTATCGCCAAAGGTTCAATGGCCATAGCGAACAGTAGAGGGGAGAGGGGGCAGCCTTGTCTCATGCCCCTAAATAACCTCAAGTCTTCAGACAGGATCCCAGTCACAAGCACTCTTGTGCTGGGTTCTCTGTAAAACATTTTTACCAAATCCAAGAACCCATCTCCCACTCCAAATCGCCTCAGTGTCTCAAACATATACAGCCATTCTATCCTATCAAATGCTTTCTCTGTGTCCATGGACATTACACAAGCTTGCCCAGGGTAACAAGATCCCCACCATACCACATTCAATAGCCTTCTCATGTTATGATAGGATAGCCTTCCTTTTACAAATCCAGTCTGGTCTGGGTGTATCACCTGGGGCAGCACCTGCTCCAACTGTGTGGCCAGGACTTTAGCCATAATTTTACAATCATAATCAAGTAAGGAGATGGGTCTATATGATGACCATTCTACACTATCCTAACCTGGTTTCAGGAGAACACATATATTGGCCTCAGTGCATGTCTTGGACAGCCCTCTCTCTCCGCTTGCCTCCTCCATCAGAGCCCTTAAAGGACCCGCCACTTTCTTCTTCAGTTCCTTATAATATTCTACTATAAAGTCATCTGGACCTCCTGCCTTTCTTGATTGTAGGCTTGAGATAGCTTTTTGTACTTCCATAATAGTTATTGGCACCTCTAAGGTCTCTGTTTGTTCTTCAGCTAAGGTGGGGAGGCATATCCCATCTAAGAACTTCCCAGCCTCTCGCTCCATCCCAGAGCATTCATCCTTATACAATGTCTCATAATATTCCTTGAATACCTCTCCAGTTTCCCTCTCTTCATGGGTGAGCTGGCCATCCTTTTTCTTAATGGTGATTATCTTGGGTGTTATTCGTCCCCCCTTCATTAATCTGACCAGTAGGGGTCCAGGTTTATTGCCCCATTCATATATCTTCTGTCTTTCAAAAAACAGCTCATTATTTGCCTCTTCTGTGAGGCACTCATTTAGGGATTCCCTGAGGGCTGTCAATGTTTTCCTAGCCTCCTCTTTCCCTCCTAGCAGTACTAGTCTTTCTAGCATTTTAATTTTAGCTTCTAACTTATTCATTCTCTCGTTTTTCTTCTTGTATAGCTTCGCTGTATAGTTTACTACAACCCCCCTCATGAAAGCTTTTCCTGCCTCCCATAGTACCCCCTGCAAGCCTACAGACCCTTCATTAGTTTCCCCAATAAACATCCCATTGATCTTTTAAGTATGACCTAAATTCTTCTTTACATAGTAAATAAGTGGGGAATCACCATGGTCCATGCCCACTCTCCTCCCACCCCAATTTCATACTTAACTGCACCATGGAATGGTCTGAAATAACAATCAGGCTATGAGAGACCCCTTCGACTTTGTTATACATCCCTCTTAGAACATATATATATAGTCTAATCTGGACCAGGATTTGAGTAAAATGTGAACTGCTTGGCTCCCAAGTTTGATGTCCTCCAGCTATCCACCAACTCTAATTCAGCTAGCCTTTGGGCCCATCCCTCTGTGGCCTTATTTGTTCTCTGCCCCATCCCCGAGTAATCCTTTTGCCAGTCCATTGTGCAATTAAAGTCACCGCCCATAATCAGACCTGGGAATTGTAATTTATGTATTATTTCTAATTTAATTTGATAAAAGCTTGGATCATACGTTGCAGGAGCATATATGCTTGCCAGTGTGATTTCCTGCTCCCTCACCTTACCTACCACAAATACGTATCTGCCCTTTTGGGTGTCCTTTACCATCCTGTTAACTTTAAGTGGGAATTTTTTATTTACAAGTATAGCCACTCCTCTCTTATGTGAAGAGTAAGAAGCCGAATAGCATGCACCAACCCCTCTCCCCCACCACAAGCTTGTCATGTTCCTTTTTATTTAAATGAGTTTCCTGTAGCATTGCAACTTGGGCATTGCACCGCTTCAGAGCTGCGAATATTTTAGACCTATCGATCGGGGAGCCTATCCCCTACACATTCCATGAAATGAGATTCTCAGTGCTGTTGTTCCTCATCATATAGTACATTTTAAACACATCACAGCCCCCTCTGTGAGCACTACAGTGTTATCTATCCGTCTGATACCCCAGCCTTTGGTATGCCTTAAAGAATTACAGTACAGAATGCTAAAATAAAGAAAAAAACGTAACTCACAAAATCTCGTACAACTTGTAACACTCCGGATTTGGCTGAGGGGCCAGCCTGTCCGGCTGGGGTCTGCCCAGATGACTGCTGAGCTGGATAAAAAAGTCCCTGCAAGACTTGTACGACTTTGAAAGCCTGTGCTATCTCCTGAGAGGGGAGAGCCAGAGCACCTACAGTAGTCCCCTTTATTTGTTCAGTAGGGAGTTCTGTGTGCTTCCATTTTTTAGATTTTTTTTGAGGGAACCGGGGAGTCAGCCGGTTCAGCAATACTCTTAGAAGCCACTTTATCACCCACATCAGGGGTTGAATGTAAAACTGCAGTGGTTTCACCCACAACAGTGGAGGGTGTCGACTTGTCAGAGCCTGAGGGACCATTAGGTGGAAGACGTTTTTTCTTATGCCATTCCAGGTGTTTCTCCACAGTTGTTTCTGGGAAAGTTTTACAAATTTCACAATCTTCATTCAGGTGATCATAGCCAAAGCAGGCAACACACAAACTGTGCTTATGTGCCTTGGCAAATACTTACCCACATCAAGAACAGTTTTTAAAACCAGGTTCACCGGTTTTCTTTTCAGGCTTTTCAGACATTTTAGACGGAACCAATAAAAAATGAAACCGCTAAATAGTTTTGAAAATGTAAGTAATATTTTGCAGTTGAGGTCGGTTCCGGAACTGATGAGAACCGGGAACTGCAGAAAAAATGAACCAAGGTTATCGGTTCAGTAACCGATAAAAGCAGTTACTAAAATAAAAGTTTTTAGACAAAAATAAACTAAAGTAACAAGAGTTTTTTTAGTCAGAAAACTCCGATATAAGCTAAAATAACTCAGTTCCACACCGATAATACCGAACCAGAAGGAACCGATAAAAGTAAAATTTTAACACTAAAACTACGGTTTAACTAGAAATACAATAAGTATAAGGCAGCAAATGAAAGGAAAAATATACTTATATGTTTTTATAAGTTTCTTCACGTTAGAGACAGAAGTTGAGGAGAGGAACTCCGAGTGTCTAGACCTGACAGGTGGAGAGGGAAATCTGAGGGGTTTAGAACTAAGGCAGTTAGTTCAAGGCAGCATTCGAAAAGTTGTCATGTGCAAAAAGTTCCATCATTTGCATGTATGTTCCATTCTCTCTGGGCAGTTCTGTCTTAAAGGGTCACTGCAGAAGTTACGAATATCTGAGTATTACTGGGGTTAGAATTCCTCCCACCCAAAATGGACCCTAGGTACCGTGGGTGGAACAGACTGACTTTGACATGGTACCAGGCATTGGCGTGCGATGAAAAATGAAAATTACGTACCTACCGTAATTATGAGCTTTCTGTGCATCTTCACCATTCATCACCTTTGGGTATATGGCCGGAGTTCATGACCCCGCGGAAGCTGTTTTTTTTTTTGCGGTAGGCGGAGCTGCCGCACCATCAGCACCACCCTCGAGGCCGACGCACTGCATGGCGCTGGCAGGTTGGCCATTAGGCATTCTCAACTCCGCCTGCCTACCAGTTCTGAGTCGCCGGAGAGGCAAGAGGATGGGAGTGGAGAGTGGGACAAGGAAGTCCAAGAGACAGAAAAGGGAAAAGATGTATAAACTAAAAGGAGAAATAACGACTGAGAGAACAGAAGAAGAAGAAGAAAAGTCGGAAACTAGAGGGATTGGGAAGGGGCCCCAATCTCTGGAAATAGAAGAGGGAGGAAGGGTGGGATAAGGATTTTAGGGATTAGGATGAGGATGTGAGGGGAGAAAAGGTTAAACCACACCCTGGACCTTGGTCCATCTCCGGACAGTATAGGAACTGCAAGGAGTAGCCAAAAAGCTTCTTGCCAGAATTCAAGGCACAGAATCACTGACAAACTCCATTGGAGCAGAATCAGCTATTCTGGAAGAAGGACAGGACACAGGGAATTATCACCTTCTCAAGAAAAGATTTTGGTGAAAAACGAAAAAAATTTTATTTTTTTTTAATAATAAGGATATGCCCAAGGACAAGGAAAATAAGATGGACGGGAACAAGGAAGAGGAGAGAATGGAGGGCAACTGCCAACTCCCACCCTACAGGAGTGGAGCTAGCGCACTGGAAAAGGGAGTGCCCCCCATGCTGATCACTCTCCCCAGAACATTATCCCTCTATGTGCCCCTGGCTACCCCACTCCTGACAAAGAAAGGGAGGGGGGCTGGGCAAAGAGAGGGAGGGGGACCCAGAGACTGAGGCTCCAGGGGGATGGAGGGTGGGATTGTGGTGAATGGTGAAGATACACAGAAAGATCATAATTACAGTAGGTACATAATTTTCATATCTTATCTGTGTCGGTCTTCACCATTCTTCACCTTTGGGTGAGTGCTGAGCCCCCAAAGGATTTCTTTAACCCTAAGGACAGAGTGTCCTTAGCTCTCAGTGTGACACACTAAGAGGAGAACCTTCAGGGCCTGGAGAGGCCGAGTAGGGAAAGTGAGACAGGGACCCCTGGAGGGGCAGGAAGTTGCCCCTACAAACGCCGTCTTGCTCTACGGGAGAAGAGATAGGTTCTCTGGTGAGCGGAGTTAATCACCCTACATCAGGCCAAGGGTGACAACCGGGAAAGACGCAGCCATGCCATCCGCCTAGTGCAGATTGCTGTCCCTACGACCCTGGTAGCTACCTTGCTGGCATCATAGGATGCCCTCGCTTGGTGCCTTGATAGCTCCAGGCCACATGCAGAGAGTGCAATGACTTGTCTGGTTTGCTCCGTGTCAGGCAACAAGGTTAGAAGCCAACCTAGCCTGGACCACAAGAACCTGTCATAGGCTGCATAGTGGGCCTGATGTGCTAAAATAGAGAAAGCAGCAACCTTGCTGAGTAGAAAGTCCCCCCCCCAAAAAAAGAAATCAAAGTCCAAGGAATCTTCGTCTGGGGGCCGGTCACGGTGAAGGGCGTGAAGCCCATCAGGAGTATCCAGGTGTGTCAGTTCTGACTGAGGCTGAGGCATAGAACCTGGATGGGAGTGTGCAATACCTCTGGTAGAGATCCCTGGGGGCAGGAACTCCAGAAAAAGGTCTCTGCCAGGAATGCAACGACGCCTCCCTAAAGAGAGCAGGCCAGGGGGGCACCACAAGGGTGTCCTCAATGAAGTCACCCAAAAAGGCATGCGCTGAGTGCTCTGGATTGCTCAAAGTGGCAGGGGTGAGGTGCAAGTCCTCCAACATCCTCACGAGGAAACGCTGATACTCTGCGAGATCAGCGGCTGGAGAGATGTGGACAGAAGGCTCCTCTCCCCCAGAAGAGGGGGATGAAGAGTTGGAGGAAGCCAACTGTTCAGAGGGTGGCTGCTCAGGGGAGGTTGAAAAACCTGTCTGTCCAATGCCCTGACGTAAGCGGGGAACCAAGCAGCCACAGCCCTGAACTGCTTCCAGGAGAGAGGCCTGGAAAGACCAAGGTTGTCTGGGAGTGCAGGAGAATGTGGCAGAGGGATGGGGACAGAGTAGAGAAAAGAAGTCGGCTGACGTCCACCTGGGCTAGGGAGCGGACCAGGAGCACCCGAAGAAGAAGGTACTCCGGAAGACTCCACAGCCGACAGCTGAACAACCATTTTGGTACTGCCTTGGCTGTGCCCAGAAGAATCCCCCCCCAGTGAGGTGACAGGGCCGTATAGGTCCAGAAGGATGGTCCCCTACCTCAAAAGAATGAGGCTCTCTCAAAGAGAGTGAGAAGGAAGAGCGGAGCTCCACACTGCGGCTTCTCCCAGAGCCCAGATGGGCCCCAGAAAAAGGTCGCCACTCAGACCCCATGCCCCTCGACCCCTCAGAATCTGAGAGAGCCCTCCTCCTCAAGAGGGCCAGCCTAGGTAGCTGACAGCCCTGGTCAGCACCTGAAGGAGCCACCCAAGGCTCAGTACCCTTCCCTCCCGTAGGTGCTCTGATTGGCCCCAAAGTTGGGCGATCCAGGAATACCACACAAGGGGGTACCACTGCTGAGGGGTCAGTGAACCCACCAAGGCCAGGCTGCAGAGCAATGGTGGCCTGCACCACTGCCTACTGGTCAGCACCTCTGACCCCAGTCTCGGCAGCCACTGACCTCACCTCAGAAGGGGGTCTGACTCCGGTTTGTCGAGGACACTACAGGGCTGCCCACACCAGCAGCCAACTCCAAGGAGTCAGACTGCTCACCTGACTCAGAGGCCGCCTCCGCCTCCGAAGAAGTAGAGACCGAGGCCCTGTGCCAGACCGTAGGAGGGCACCCGCTGCCATCCTTGCCAAACGGGGTGCCAGAAATGGAGACCGCGCCAGAGCCAGTGCACCCTGCAGCACCTTGAATGGAATCCGAAGAGGATACGGCTCCAGCCCGA
Organism: Neoceratodus forsteri; assembly: GCA_016271365.2. NCBI lineage: Eukaryota > Metazoa > Chordata > Ceratodontiformes > Ceratodontidae > Neoceratodus > Neoceratodus forsteri. The sequence goes on from CM057456.1 coordinate 613,742,059, forward strand.
ACAGTAGCCTCTGAGTCGGAACTTGTCACAGCGCCGCGAACGGCACCGAGGGCAGAGGCGGCGCCTACGATGGCACTGACAACGGATTCTGAAGCTCCCACGGCGCCGAGCCCAGAGCTGGACACGGCGCATGCTCAACCTCAGCACCGCGAATGGTGCTGAGGTGAGAAGAAAAGGATGGCGCCGTAGAGCCTCCCACGGTGCCGCTAGCAGTATCGGCGCCGTGAACGGCGCTGACAGCAGCCGTGGCACCAAGTGACGAACCAGCGCTGCCAATGGCCTTGTCAGGGCTCATGGCGCCACAAACAGCACTGAGGCCCAAAATGGTGCCGAGCACAGCGCCAACCCGGGCCTTGCGAACCACGGGTCCAACACCGGGGGAGCCTTCACCCCCGAAGGGGCGATTGCCATGGCAGCACCTTCTGCCCCCCCAAAAGGAGCGGACTGGGCCTCCTGCACCGCGGAAGGAGCCTCGGCGAGAGCCTGGCTACTAAAAGCTGAGGCTCCCTCCTCCTCGGTCCATATTGAACCGGGAGGGGACCCGGAGGAAAGGCCGAGAGTACGTGGCTTGGCCTGACGAGTGCGCACCCGACCCCCCGAAAGTCGGCGGAGCTTGCCCCACTTTCCACACATGTTGTTCGATGACCTGGCGGTCCATGGAGAAACAGGCATCGCACAAATCCATGTCGTGAAGCGGGCCAAGACACATAAAGCAACGGTCATGCTGGTCGGTGATGGAAAATTTACGGCTGCAAGGGCACCGTCGCATGGGGGGGCCGTCCTGTCTTCGAAATCTTCTTGCCCCCAACCCAGACATGACCTACAAGGAAAAATACACCAAAAACAGACTCAATATGGCAAAGAATAAAATAATTGGAAAGGCCTTACCAAGCGACGTCGAGAAAGGCGACTAGAACCAGCAGGGAAAGAAGCCGACTGACTGCGGCACGGAAAGAATGGTCAATGGAGTAGAAAACTTTTTACTGCGTAGGTAGTAGGCCTGAAAGTTCTCTGGAGCTTCCCACGAGGCAACCTCGAAGAATTGGCAGACAGACAGAGTCAACAACGCCTAATGGCCAACCCGCGAGTGCCACGCAATGCGTCGGCCTCGGGGGCAGCGCTGATGTTGCGTCAGCTCCGCCTACAAAAAAAAAAAAAAAAGAGCTCCCGTGGAGTCATGACCTCCAGCCATATACCCAAAGGTGATGAATGGTGAAGATTGACACGGATAAGATCTGTGTATTATTTCCTAAGCTTAAAGATCAATACGGACTGTCTAAACAAGACTTCTTTTGGTTCCCCCAAATGAGACACTACCTCATTTCCTGTAACCAGATACCTAAAGTGAGCAGGGAGCTTACGGACCTGGAAAGCTTTTTGTACTGGGTGGCTATGTTGGTAGGAAGAAGGAGGACAGTGTCAAGGGTATATAAGACACTACAAGGCTCTGCCATCCAGAAACACAGAACATGTACCTCCAGTGAGAAGAGGAATTGGGCACTCCATCTCTAGGGAAAAATGGACATAGATGTGGGAAAGGGGCTGGCGAGTCACAATATCTCCCAGTTGGAGAGAGTTCTGATGGAAATGTGTTTCCTGTTTCTTCCACACCCCCATCATAATGCAACATTGTGGCTCAGAAGGTTCTAACTTGTGCTGGAGGGGCTGTGGCAAGGTGGGATTGCCTTATAATATATTTTGGGAATGCCCAGAAATTCGGTTATATTGCCAGCTGCTACATAAAGAGCTGTGTAAAATATAGTCAGACTCTGTCCCCTTCACTTTTAAAAACGTGGCATTGGGGATCAAAACAGGGGAGGTAGGGAACAAGCAGCAATAACACCTATTGAGAATACTGTACACAGCAGCCCTCAGGGGTATTACTTCCCACTGGCTACAGAGAGCAACCCCCACACCAGACTCCTGGAAATAGTAAGCGGCAGACATAATTCAGATGGAATGCCTAACAGCTACCTTATGGCTTACAACTAAAATGCACACAGGTCTCTAGTTGCAATGGGTGTCAATCCAGACCACTGCCTGTACCAGCCCCACACAGAGGTAAAAAGGCTGGCAGGACTGGGTGAGAGAACATGTTACCTGATGTGAAAGGACCATGGGTGAATCTCCCAGGCAAAGATAAACAAGTCAAAAAGAAACCTGTACGGGACTGTTCATAGAACTGCAGAAGAATTGTCCAGAATAACACTAGTCATATATGTTCAGCCACAGTGGGCTAGTTCATTAAGAAGTTAACCTATTCAGACTGAGTTGGTCAGCTTGTACAAAGTATCGTAGGAAAATAAAGGAAGTCATATTTTCTAGACAGAAGACACTTTGCTTTAGAAATGATGCATGTGAGTAGTACTGGAATTTAATTCTTCTCTGTTTTGTTTACTTTTTGATCTAAGTAAACCAGTAGAGGGAAGGGACTGTCTGAACTCTGCACCAGAATATTCACATGTATCATTGACATCTTTAACTCAATAAAGCAGAGTTTAAAAAAAAAAAAGAAAAGAAAAGGAAAATAGATTACTCACCTGTAACCATAGTTCTAGGAGTGGTATCTAGTTCACATCTACATAAGGGTTTCGTTCACCGGAGCTGCACCGCAGGTCGTGAGGGCTGGAAGAGCCTGCCCTCCCCTGGACTTGACTCAGGGGTTCGCCCCCCGGACTGCTGTAGTTACAGGGGTTTCGTTCACCGGAGCTGCACCGAGGGTCGTGAGGGCTGGAAGAGCCTGCCCTCCCCTGGACTTGACTCTGGGATCGCCCCCCCCCCGGACTGCTGTAGTTACAGGGGTTTCGTTCACCGAAGCTGCACCGTGGGTCATGAGGGCTGGAAGAGCCTGCCCTCCCCTGGACTTGACTGGGGGTTCGCCCCCACCCCCGGACTGCTGTAGTTACAGGGGTTGCTCACCAAAGCTGCACATGAGTCATGAGGGGCTGGAAGAGCCTGCCCTTCCCTGGACTTGACTCGGGGATCGCCCCCCAACCCCCAGACTGCTGTAGGTATGAATTTGAGCACACAGGAGCAGCACCAGGCTCTTGAACAAGGCGTGCTGTTTTGGCGCCAAACCCCATTTTAAATCTGGACTTGAACAAAGGACCTTGTGATTCCAAAACCTCACATGCGCCTTAAGAGTCGGTGCAGCACTGAAGATAGTTTTTCTCAAGTATTTTTCTGCTGCATTTATATATACAATTCCTTGTGTATAATCAAGTTTCCTTAAGAGTATTTTCACAGTTATTATAATCCTACAGCTGCCTTTATTTTAAATTAATCAAGTTTCCTTAAGAGTAATTTCACAGTTAGTGATATCCTACAGTTGCCTTTAGTCGAAAGCTTCATTAATTCACAGATAGTGTAATCCTACAGTTGCCTTTCTCTGAAATTAATCAAGCTTCCATAAGAGTAAATTCACAGTTAGTGAAATCCTACAGTTGCCTTTATTTGAAATTAATCTAGTTTCCTTAAGAGTAATTTCACAGCCAGTGAAATCCTACAGTCGCTTTTATTTAAAAAAAAAAGCACTTTAGCGCTTTGATTATTTTTCGTAGTTCTGCCTGCCTGAGCGCAATGTACCGCAGCCTACAACTGCCACAAACAGATTTGAACTGATAGGTCTCCCACTTTATAACTGTGCAAGCAGAATCGCTTTTTGACCTTACAGATAATTCAGTAACCCTAAAATTTCAGCAACCTTTGTCTTTTGTCCTTACCTTAGCCCCGCCTCTGAATCCAACATTTATAATCTCCCCTCTCTCCTCAGTTACAGGGGTTTCGTTCATCGAAGCTGCACCGTGGGTCGTGAGGGCTGAAAGAGCCTGCCCTCCCCGGACTTGACTCGGGGATCACCCCCCAACCCCTGGACTGCTGTAGGTACGAATTTGAGCACACAGGAGCAGTGCCAGGCTCTTGAACAAGGCGTGTTTGACCGCGCCAGCTCCCCGCCGCCCCCACCACCACCCTTGGTCGGCTCTCTGTTTCATACGCATAGTCATGACCGCGCCAGCTCCCCACCGCCCCCACCACCCTTGGTCGGCTCTCTGTTTTATACGCATAGTCACGTGTGGTGCAGAACCAATCAGCCCATTCTCTCATTAGCAGCTTATCTGCTGTCACCACTAGAGGCCACTACCACTTGCTTGCTGAGACATTTCAAGACAAGATGTTACTGCTTTTCCTGCCACTATTCCTTCTGTCTTTTCCCCTAGCCTCTCTCCCCACAGCAATCCACCCTCAACGGCACCCTGACCACCCCCCTATTACACACTCATTATCCCCTCCCAACCACGTTCTCACAGCACCACACACACACGGACCAGCAAAACAGTGGGTACTCGGTGCTACCATCCTTCCTCCCTCCTTTTTCCCTAGGCTTACTGTCCTATGGAACTCAGCATTCTCCGCCACTACACCCACCATAACACACCCCCTCACTCCGCTTGGCCAGACTTTCCTGGCACAAAACAAAAATTATTATCACGCGGCTTCTCCTGCTAGCAGGGGACATCGAGCCAAATCCGGGTCCCACCCCCTCCCACTCCCCACACTCAAATGACCCTCCCCAAGGGCCTCAGACTACTGTATTTCAACATCTGTAGCCTCCTTAAAAAATTACCAGAACTTCAACTCACCGCCCTGTCCCTGCGCCCCGACATCCTCATACTATCAAAGACCTGGCTAAAGTCGCACTACATGGACTCTGCTATTGCCATCCCTGGTTATGTAGTTATCAGGCAAGACCGTCTAGGCAAGAAAAGGAGGGGTGGTATTGCCATGTTTATCTCCTCTAGACTACGGTTCACCCAGTTCCAGATCCTCACCCCGTCACCCCAAATAGAGTCTGTAGTAATCAAACTTGCACTGCCTTACTCCGTCCCTATCTACGTTGCGGGCTCCTACTGCGCCCCTAGTACCCCCTTGCCCAGTGTCCTAGAACACCTGGCCTCACTAAAATCTACAGCCACAACTGGGGAGCGCCATATCCTTGATGATTTCAATTTCAATTGGCTAGCAATAGACGGGTCCAAACTACGCACCAAAATAAACACACTAAACCTCTCCCAGCAAATCTCACAACCCACCCGACTAAACCCTAAAACTCCAAACCACTCCCTCCTGGACTGGGCCCTCACCACCCACCCTCACAGAATCATTAGTGCTGGTCTCCTCCCTGACTCACTAAGTGACCACCACATGATATACGTGGTCAGGAAAGTACACAGACCCGCAAAACCACCCTCTAGGACGATTCTCAAATGGTCGTACAACTCCTTAGTTCTACCTGCGCTTCTATACGACCTGGCTCATATTGACTGGTCTTTCATACCTAATGCAACCTCGATTGACTATGCTTATGAAAATTTTAAGTCCAGGTTTCTCTCAGTCTGGGATAATCATGCCCCGCAAAGGTGTACGCGAGTTAGAGGCTCCCACCTTCCATGGATCTCAGTCGATCTCATTAGCAGCTGCCGCAACATAGATCAGGCATGGCTCAAACATAAGTTGTCATGCTCCCAAGAATCTCTGCAAAGATACCAGACCCTCCATAACTTCTGCACCAAACTGATTCGGCAGGCAAAAAAGACCTATTTCACGTCCGCTTTAAACTCAAACCTCAACCAACCCACAAATTTCTGGAAAACTCTCAAATCCCTCCTCCCCACCCATCAAACCTCCAACCCCAACCCTATCCTTCCAAGATTCGACCGTCACCGACCCTGGAGAAGTAGCGACTGCCTTTAATACTTTCTTCACTAGCTGTGCAGCGTCTCTCCTATCCAATCACTCGCACACCTTAACAACACCATGCACCCCACTGCAATCGCCGAACTCCACACATGCCCCCAGCTTCTCTTTCCATCCAGTCACCCCGGCCAAGTACTACAAGCACTGTCTTCACTCAATCCTAACAAAGGTAACTGCCCATCTGACCTGGACACCAGGTTGCTCCACTTATCTGCTCCAGCCATAGCCGCCAATCTTCTCAACCTCTCCTTCTCCATGGCCAAAATCCCAGCCGATTGGAAGCATGTGACTGTTATCCCCCTCCCAAAGGGCGGAGATCCCTCCACGCCTGGTAATTATCGACCCATCTCCCTTCTCCCAATTCTGGCTAAAATACAGGAACACCTCGCACTCACCCAACTGTCCCAATTCCTAGACACAACCTCTTTCTTCACCCCTTATCAGTCTGGTTTTCGAAAGTCCCACTCTACCGTCACCTCCCTACTAACACTCACTGATGACATCCTATCTGGAATGGACAAAGGGCATATCACCTCTGCCATTTTCATTGACCTGGCCAAGGCTTTTGACATGGTCTCCCAACCTAAGCTACTAGCTAAATTAAGTGGGGCTGGCCTCTCAGACCTTGCCACTAGCTGGTTTCATGCCTACCTGGTAGGCAGATATCAAATCGGTGAAAAATCGGCCCTCACATCTCTTCCGACCTTCCAATCACTATGGGTGTCCCCCAAGGCTCAGTCCTGGGACCCCTGCTTTTTTCAATATTCCTACAGGACCTCCCGCAGGCCTGACACTGTCATCCATCCAAATGTACGCGACGACACACTGTATTGTATGCCCGTATGACCACCGAAGCAGTATCAAATGTGCTTCAGCGGGATTTCAATGCCATACAGAATTGGTTAACGACAAACCAGCTATCCCTAAATACTAAAACAAAGTCTCACTCACTTTCGGGTCGTGCTCTCGACTCTCCCGCCTAGCATCATGCCCCTCCTTCCGTACCCTAGATGGGACCCCCCTCGAGTCCTGCACTTCTTTCAGATACCTGGGAGTCTGGCTTGACCAATACCTGGATTTCTCCACCCACATAGAATCCTTACACACTAAGTTGCACCCGAAACTTGGTGCTCTATATCATAATAAGGACTGTATGCCCAAACAGGTCCATAGGGAAATTGTTAAAAAAATGATGCTCCCTACACTTGACTATGGCGACGTAGTATATGGTGCCGCACCCCAATCTAACCTGGCCAGCCTAGACACTCTTTTCCACTCCTTCTGCCATTTCGTCCTTGACTCCCCCCCCCAATGACCCACCACTGTGATCTGTACAGGGACCTAGCCCAGCCTTCACTCACAACCCGCAGACTGATCCACTGCTCTAGAGCAATCGCCAAATTCTGGTCACAGTCCCTTCCCCCCATCTCTCATGCACCATATCGGCCCAGCCCTTCCCTATCTACTCACTCAGAAGCACCGACTCAAGGCTTCTACAAGTCTCTTTCATGCATACCTCCAAGGGACAAACGGCTTTCAAATACTGCATGCCAAAACTATGGAATGACTTGCCTGCTGATATCAGGAGTTCCACAAACCCCAGGAGCCTAAACCCACTCCTCTACGCTCACTTCCCCACCATATGCACATGCTCGCAGTAGCCATAAGATCAAGCTAGCAATTCTTTCCTAGTAACCAGCAGACATGACAAAGCTCAGCTGCTGCACTGCAGGTACTGCATACTACTTGCCTGTATTTAAATGCTAAACAAATAAGTAACTTGTCCGCACTGTCAGGTGCCCTGCCGCCACTAGCAATAAACACTGCTACACTAATGTGTTACCAATGTTGTATATTATATTTTGTATTGCATCTTACATCTCATCATTGTAATGCTGAAATGCACCATTTTTCATCTCATCCTTGTATTCTACCTACACTGTATAAAAATGTATAGTAAATTGCATGTACTATTCAATGCTTCCCTATCCCCCACATCCCCCAGGTAGCGTCTGGAAACGAGTGGTTCTCCGCTCAGTACGCCTGCCTGGTTAAACTCTTAAATAAATAATATAAATAAAATAAGCAGTGCCACTGGAAAGTGCAGATTCACCAGAACATCTTCTAGCTAAGCTCCTCCTACCACCCAGATGGTGCATCACTTGGCTCTGCCCTGTGATGTTTGATCTTGCATGCTGGAAGCAGGGATCTGTGTGCCACTTGCCATGGGAGGCTGGGTGGGTGGTGTGGATGTGAACTACTGTACATACAACTCCTAGAAACACAGTTACAGGTAAATAACCTACTTTTCTAGGGGCACAGATATAGTTCACTATCCACACATAGGCAGACTTCCAGCAGTTTTTGAGAAGGGGCAAGGCACGCCACCCTATTTGGCGAGCAAAGACTGGAGAACTGAAGTCCCAAAAGCAGCATCCTGGTGAGACTCAAGGTCAATCCGGTAATGGGAAAAGAAGGTGTGTGCTGACTTCCAGGTAGCAGCCCTACAGCTTTCCTGTGTGGGAATGTCTCTAAAAGCAGCCACCAAGGCAGCGGTATGTCTGGTGGAATGAGTTCTAAGCCCTATGGGAGGCTCCCTAACAGCCAACGTATAGCAGAGGTTGATGCAGGATGTAATCCACCTGGTAATCATTGTTTTGCTTCTGGTCTGCCAGGTGCAGCTTTAGCATATGTCACAAACAGCTGCTGAGCCTCATCGCGAACTCCAGCTGTGCACTCCTGATAATCAGTAAACGCCCACCACAGGTCCATGGTATGAAGCCTGCAGTCGGCCTCTGAAGATGGGTTCATAAAGTATACTGGTCACCTGAGTAAGGTTAAACTCCAATACAACCTTCGAGACGAACTTCATGTGGGAGCAAAGGACAACCATGTCCTTGTGGAAGACCAAGTAAGGAAACTCCACCAAGAGCGCTTGAGCTCGCCAACCCTTCTGGCAGATGTGATAGCCACCAAGAAGGTGGCCTTCCATGACAGGTGAGGCATAGTACACCTGTCCATATGCACAAATAGCTTGCCCATGAGCACAACCAACACCAGCAGTAGGTGGTAGTTCATATACCAGAGGGGACAAGTGGTCAAGGCCCTTGAAAAAGCACCTGGCCACCTTCTCCTGGGCCACCATCGGTATACAAGCCCACATCCAGTAGGCAGAGATAGCTGCCAAGAGCACCTTGAGCGTTGTTGCTTGCAGCACCCAGCTGGGAGAGGGACCAGAGGTACTCCAGGACACTAGCCACAGGGAAGGCACGGGGCTCAATCTCCTTGCCCTGACACCAAATGGAAAACCATTTCTATTTAAAGCTGTAGCACCAGCGAGTCTACTCCTTTCAGGAGGCCTCCACAACATGGAACACTTCCTCCGAAAGACCCAGGGCCTGGAACTTAAGCCACTCAAGAACTAGGTCATGAGGTGCAATGACTAAAGGTCCAGGTGCTTGACTGTCCCCTTTTGTCTGGTCAGCAGGTCCAGATGAAAAGGCACCGCCACAGAGGCCTGCTGCTGAGGCTGGGAACCCCTTTTGAATGAAACTGAAGATACTGCCAGTGAGATGGATGGACTGGGATGTGGAGGAACACATTCTGGAGGTTCAGGGAGCAGACCCACATGCCCTGCTCTAGGGGTGGTATGATCCATTTCAGGGTTACAATCTGAAACTTGCACTTCTTCGTGTACTGATTGAGATCTTGTAGATCCAGCATGGAGTGCCAGCCCCCACCTCACCCCCGTTTGTTTTGGGACCAGGAAGTACCTAGAACATACCCCTGACTTGCCAGGGCATCTGGGACATGGGCTATAGCCCCTTTCACAAGGAGCTAAATGATGTCCTTCCTTAGGGCAGACAACATGTCCTGCGACACTGAGGACTCCCTTGGAGTGTGGGATTGGTAAGGGGGAGAGTCTCGAAATCTAGAGGCAGCCCACTGCCTCACACCTTCAGAACCCTCTTTTCTGTGGTAACGATGGAACAACTTGGCCAAAAGTGGTGAAGCCACCCACCCACAGGCACCTGGGTCAGGGAATGGACAGGTAGGAGGCTGACACCACCAATCAATCTCTGGGCAGCTTTGGAGGGGCCCTGACTACTTGAAAGAACTCCTTGTGCCTTATCGCCCAGTGCGACAGTTGCATTTGGCTAACAAGGGGTTGCTAGAGATTCTGAGGGTGTCTTTGAAATCTTCAGGAGCCCGTGCATTTATGCACGCAGCCCCGACCCTCTGGAATTCTCTACCCCGTCAGCTTCGGGAGTGCACGACTGTGGGGGGGGGGTAAACAGGCGCTGAAAACCTATTTATGGTGCCTCTGCCTAGTTTACTGTCTGTTCATAGTTTTATCATGATCTTTTATCGTTTTGTAAAGCGCCTTGATGGTTGAAAGGTGCTTGTGAGAAATAAAAAGTATTATTATTATTATAATTATTATTATTATTACCAGCTGTTGGGGCCAGAGGGGCACCAATTTCCTTACCCCCGCCTCTTTTTGGCCCCTGGCTAGAGAACTTCAACTTGGGGCACCAGACTTGGTATTGCCTTAATGGGGCTGCTGCCGAAGCAGCTATGGCTGAAAGAACCAAAACTGCAAGGCCTTCTTTTTTGGTTTCTGGGTCTAAGGTTCCTTCTGGAACAAAACTACAGAGTCCAGGGTGGTGTTGGACTTCTCAATCTTGGTGAGATGACCTTCCACCCCGGGCCAAAGAGGTCAGTGCCCAAGAAAGGAAATGAAAATTACATACCTACCGTAATTGTTGATCTTTCTGTGTATCTTCACCAGTCATCGCTACTTGGGGTATAGCTCACCAGAGCTAGAACCCTGCGGGAGACTATAAAGGACAGCTGCAGGAAGAAAGTCGCAGTGTGGGTCTGAAGACCACCCACAAGGAGTGCAGGCTGAGGGTGCATCTCAATTCTCCCCCACCAAAATAAAGGAGGGGAAAAAAGTTTTAACAGCCAGAGGCTTCAAAGAAACAATGTGGCCTCAATTAAAGGTCACTAATAATCAAAATACAGAAGAGGGAGTAGAAAGGAGAATGCCCCTCCCCCCACTCCAAGACCCCTCTGGAAAGTAGGAAGAGGTGTGGGGGGAGAAGAGCTCTCCAAACTCAATAAAGGTAAACGGTTTACCCCTGTGTGTCTCCACAGACCCCTCCCACCTACACACAAGGGAGGGGAGAGCGAGGAAAAGAAAGACACACAAGGAGGGGAGGAGTCCAGAGACTCAGGCCCAGGGGGAAGGAGGGTGGGATTTAGTGATGAATAATGAAGATACACAGAAAGATCAACAATTACGGTAGGTATGTAATTTTCATATCTTATCTGTTTCAATCTTCACCATTCATCACTACTTGGGTGAGTACCGAGCCCCCACCCGAAAGAGGGTGGGGAACCAAGACCACCCTAAGGGACCAGTTCCCTTAGCCTCCAGTGGGTGAGACACTGAAGGAGAGAACCCTTACAGGCCTGGGGAGGCCTGAGACTGGTCTGGGTGAGATGGGGGTCCTCCCCCTGTGGGGGAAGGAAGGCACCCCAAAAGTCGCCATCTCACCCGTCGGGAGAAGAGATGGGTTTCCGGTAGGCAGAGTAAATCACCCTATGCCGGGCAAGGGGTGACAACCGGGATAGGCGAAGCCATGCTGTCTGCCAAAGGCAGATCACTGTCCCTACCACTCTGGAAGCTACCTTATTGGCATCATAAGATGCCCTTGCTTGGTGCCTTGCCAGCTCCAGGCCCCGCGCAGAGAGGGTGATGGCTTGCCTGGTTTCCTCTGAATCAGGCATCGAGGCTAGGAGTTGTCATAGCCTGGACCACAAGAACCTGTCATAGGCTGCAAAGTGGGCCTGATGTGCTGCAGTTGACAGGGAGATCCGTGCAGGGCAGAATACTCGTCTCCCCCAGAAGTCGAAGTCCACAGAGTCCAAATCTGGAGGGCAGTCACGGTAGGGGGTGCGAGGCCCTGAAGGGGTGTCCAGGGAGGTCAAACCTGAAGGGGGATGAGGCAGAGAGCCTGGAGACCCCGAAGGAGTGCAATTCCGCTGGTGTAAGTCCCTTGGGGCTGGAACAGTGGAGAAGGGACGAAGCCATAGCCGATGCGATGCTTCCTGAAAAGGAATCAGCCAGGTGGGAGCCACCAAGTGGACCACACTGAATTCACCCAAGAAGGCGCGCATCACATGCTTGGGATTGCTGCTAGGTACGGGGGTCAGGTGGAGCTCGTCCAACATCCTCACAAGGAAGCGCTAACAGGAGGACAGATCAGACGCTGGGGATATGTGGACTGAGGGTTCCTTTCCCTCAGTAGAGGGAGAAGAGGAGGAAGACGAGCTCCCCAGTTCAGGGACCAGCTGCATGGGGGCATGGTGAAACACTTGTTGGTCTAGGGCATGGAGGTAGGTGGGAAAAAATGCAGCCGATCCTCTGAATTGTTCCCAAGGAAGAGGCCCGCAAGGACCCGGAATACCTGGGACTACCAGGGATGGAGACAGAGGCTCGGAGGGCAGGCTCCTGGCAACAGGAGAACGGTCTCTGTCTGGGCAAGGAGGCCAACAGGAAACCCTTCGCAAGGAGGGAGAACCCAAAGCCACTGCAGCTAACAGCCGTTCAACCAGGTCGGAACGGTCAGAGCTGTGCCCCAAAGAAGAAAACCCCCCATGAGGTGACCGGGACAGTGTGAGTCCAGAAGGACAGCCCTGACTTCAAAAGTAGAAGTCCCCCTTGTGGACTCCATCAGGGAAAGGTGATGACCTGCGCTACAGTTCCTACCAGGACCCGACTGGGACCTAGGAAAGGCTCGCTCCGCCACACCTCTCCCTCTCAACCCTTCGGAGTCAGAGAGGGACCTCATCCTCTTAGCCACTAACCTAGGCAGCTGGCATCCCTGAGTAGACTCCGAGGAGTCCACCCAGGGAACCGCACCCTCCCCCTCCTGATGTGCCCTGGGCTGCACCAAACTTGGGCTGTCCAAACACATCAAGGAGGGGCGTACCTCAATTAAAGAAACAGCCTCACTAGTGACCTCAGACTGCTCAGCAGTAGCCACAGGGGCCACCGCTGGCTGGGCAAACCCCCTGACCCTGAGGTCTACCAGTGACAGCTGAACTCCAGAAGGCGGGACAGTGGGGGCTGAAGTGCTGGAGACAGAAGAATCCAAAAATCCCGAAGAATCCGGAAGCCAGTCTGGATCAGATCCAGAATCCGCCTCCGAAGAGGTAGACTCCGAGGTCCGATGCCAGACCACCACACGGGCTCTTCCAGTTCCTGGGCCCTGAGGTCGGGCACCCTGAGATTCAAAGCCCCCAGCAGCAGCAGAGGACAGCACAGCCCTATGCCCGGCACCAACACTCTCCTCGATGCCACGAACAGCGCTGGAGTCAGGCGCGACCCCGAGCACAGCTCCACACTCCTCCCCGGTGCCGCTGAGTGCCAAATCCAAAGTGGCGCTGCGCTCAGCACCGACATCCACTCCGGCCCTATGAGCGACACTGAAGGTAGACCCGGCGCTGAGCCCGACGCCTGCACACCACTCCTGAGCCGCGGGCGCCGCCAGGGACAAAGACAGTGCCAGCTCCCACCCCAGCATCGCCAAAGGTGCCGGGACCAGAACCAGGCCCAGAAAGCTCCAAACTACCAACCCCGACACCGCCAGAAGCCCTGACACTGCAAGCAGACTCAGGGGCGACAACTGTGCTGAGGACAGGCCCGACGCCAGCCACAGCATCACCCTCCGAGCCCACAGTGCCGTGAACGGCATCAGGACCGAAAGCGACACCGGGGGATGGCGACAGCCCGGTCCCGAGGGACCCGGAACGTGACACAGAGGGAGCCTCCGCTACCGAAGTAGCGACTGCCAGGACAGTACCTCAAGACTGACCCCCAAGAGGGTCAGCCTGGGCCTTCTGCACCGTGGAAGAAACCCCCACCGTGGCAAGGCTAGAAGAGGTGGAGGTTCCCTCCTCCGTGGGCCATATAGGACCGGGAGGGGATCCGGAGGAAGGACCGAGAGTCCTGACCTTTGCTTGACGACTGCGAATCCATCCTCCGAAAGTCAGCGGCACACATCTGACTTTCCATGCACGAATCTCAGTGACACGGCAGTCCATGGAGAAGCAGATATCACAGTTATCCATATCATGTCCGGGCCTGAGGTAGGAGAGGCAACGGTCATGCTGGTCCGTTACGGAGTAAAGGCGGCCACAGGGGCACTGACGCATGAGGGGGTGCCCCGCTTTCAACACCTTCTTGCCTCCTGGATGAGACATGACCAGACAAAAAATTAAATAAAATACAGTACTCGATGCCACTTTACAAAAAGGAAGGATCTTACCGCAGTCATAGAAGCGACGTCGAGCAGACGGTCAGAACCGAGGCAACACTAACAACGACGGACTAGGCTGTAGAAATTTCTTCAGTTTTGCATGCAGGATCCTCACTCGAAGGCGGGAGAGAAAGAACTGGGGCTGGGGCAGAGTCGACAATGGCTAACTGCCAACCCTCAAGCGCCACGTAGAATGTCGGTCTCGAGGGCGGTGCCAGCCCGACGTCAACTCCACTCATGGGAGAAAAAAAAAAGTCTCCCGCAGGGTCCTAGCTCTGGTGAGCTATACCCCAAGTAGTGATGAATGGTGAAGATTGACATAGATAAGATCATTGGCCAGCTTGTGCTGAACATCTGCTGTGAAGGTGGAAAGTTTCAGCCAGGCCCTACGATGTATCACAATGGCCGCTGCCATGGCATAGGTGCAGGAGTCACTCATGTCTAAGGCCATTTGGAGCCAGTGTTTAACCAGTGCTTGACCCTGGTCTCTGACCAGCTTCAGCAACAACTGCTTGTCAGCAAGTAGATGAGGGCAGACATCATCCAGCACTCCCAACAAGGAGTGACCAAAGTGGGCCATCATCATAGCATAGCTCACCTGAATGAGACATAGAGGAGGTGGCATAGACCTTCTTGATCAAGTGGTCAAGCTTCTTCAACTTTATCTGGGGACTTGTCCACATACCCTTAGTTTCTGGACTTCCAGAAAGCTGAGTCTGCGACCAGACTCTCAACTGAGAGATGGTCAGAGAACCCGGAAAGGGACCCAGTAGTATTAGCATGTACTTGCGGACCACATGGGTACAGGTTGCCGGGCAGAATACTGGATGCTGCCAAAGCTCCAGGGCTGGTCCTAATGTGACCTCAGCCATGGGAAAGCAACCACTGGGAGTTCATCCCTATCAAGAATGTCTGTGAAAAGGTTCTTTGCCCTTTTCTAAACAGGCTCCAGAGGAACAGATATGGACTCCAAAATGAGTCAGAGAAGAGCCCCGAATCGTACTGGCCTATGGTCGGTAGTCTGTTCCTCGAATGGCACACAGTTGAAAGTATGTGTCATCGACGACAGCATGGATGAGCTCCAAGTTGTCTGAGGACTCTTCAAAAATGTCCCTAAACCATTTGCCATCATGGACCACCCAAAAGACATCCAACTGGGTGATTTCTACCGACAGCCAGCCTGGGAAGCCAGCTGCAGCAAGGAAGTCCTTCATCAGAGCCCCATCAGGGACTGCAGTGGAAGTGGTTATACCAACCAACAAGGATGGTGAGACAGATGCTGGGGACATCAGTTGAGGATGCACTGGTGTGGGTATGACTGGCACCTGACAATCAACCACAGGTGTCAGGGGTAGAGCCTTACCCCGCCCTGCAATGGTACACTGCTGCCAGAGGAGTTCTTTGTAGTGTCTCCACATCCAACAGCAGAGCCTCTCCTCATCCAAGGAGGAGGAGCTCGAGGAACATCAATGGCAACACCTCCTGGTTGAGCAACAGCACATGCGGCGGTGCATCAACCAAGAGCTCAACCTCAACCGTCGACCCAAGGACAAGCCACAGGGGGTTCTCATTATAGACCACATGCCAAGGTGCATGGAGAAGCACTGGCTTTGGTGGGATGAACACCAGTGGAGCTTGTTCCCAAGTGGAGCTGGTCGGGAACACTAACCGGTCCATATCCTCCTGCATGAGAACAGGGGCAAATGGGGTCCTGGAGGTTGAATCTTCATCAATCCCATCTAACAACTGGTCAACGGGATTGAGAAAAATCTCAACTGCCTGATCGGCCACTGTTGAGGTTGACAAGCCTAATGGGGGCACCATGGTGTTTTTGACCTGGCCCTCGACCACAGAAAGCTCAACCAGAGGTCAAGCACTTGATGCAAGTCGAGAGTGGGGGAGTCGAGGGAGAGGGAGGATTGCAATCTCTCCTGGTCCCATGACTGGTGCCGGTGGCACTTGTGCTTCTTACCACACTGGGCAGAGCTCTCCCCAAAGGCCTGGAGGGCCTGACACATCTTCTGGAATTCTCTTGTGAAGGACTCTCCAACACTGACCCCAGCCAGTAGTAGTGCCGAGGCCGATGAGGAGTCTGCCACAGCAGTAGCTGCCACCTCTTCCATGGCTTCAAGCTTGGCAGCAGACTCCACCGCAGCGGAGGCCTACTTGTGGCCTTTTGACCAAAGCTTCAGGTCTCTATTAGCCAACTGGCCGAGAAGAAGCCAAGCCATGTAATCCTCCAAAGAAGAAGAGAGCACTACCAGGCACAGGCCACAGCCTGAAGCATTGTGTGCAGCCCCCATACAGTAGAGGCACGACACGTGTTGGTCTGTCCATGACATTTTCTGGTGGCATGTAATGCAGAATTTGAAGCTGGAAGCTGGTTTCACTTCCTCATGTTCCATCTTCCATCTATGAGGCTAGAGCCGAACTGATCACGAAGAGAAAGGGTCTAGAAACTTCCAAAATGTCAAAGAAATAAAGCAGAAATTGCAAATGGCGCACCTGGTAGCCTACAACACGCAGAGCTGCAAAGGAGAAGACCAAACTCTTCCAGCAGAAAGGATAATCTGACTTCATGGGGTGGAGCCAAGGGATATACCTCCTGGGAGGTGGGAGAAGGAAAGGTTGAAGATGTTCCAGCAAATCAGCAATTTCCAATGGGACTGCCTACATGTGAATAGTGAACTATATCCATGCCCCTAGAAACAAAAATTACTCACCTTAGTAATCTTGTTTCTTCCAATGTATTCTTCCATATTCATAACTCTCTGCAGTTAGCCTGCTCAGTAGAACTGCCAGGAGAATAGAACTATATGCTAATAATGGAATCATTGGCACGTGACAATTATTCAAACTGCTGCCCTCATCTGCTGCACATTCTATCAACGTCTCAGATTTCTAGGAAGCCCACAAGGCAACCTATTTAAATATATTCAAGCTTAAATGCTGCTTGATACAGCATAACTATACTCCATGGCTATATACTAAAGCTGATACTAACGATTATGGTATCAGTCCTACCTCAAAAATGACCTGAATCACCTGGGAAAAAGAAAGGTAAGATAAAACCCCACAGGATTAAAGGTAAGTGTGCTTGTGTTTGTCACTGCCAGGTAAGAAGACCATTCAGAGGCCCTGGTTTTGGAAGGGGAGGTAGGGAGGGAGCGTTATGAATATGGAAGAATACAGTGGAAGAAAGAAGATTACTAAGGTGAGTAATTTTTTCTTCTAACCCCATGTATTCTTCTCATATTCATAACTCTCTGCAGACTTCGAAGCAGTACCTTTGGAGGTGGGCAGAGAACCTACTTAGGAAAGAGGCTCTGCAGGACTGCTGTGCCAAACCTGGCATCACTTTTGGACTGCAAGTCAAAACTATAATGTTTAGTAAAGGTGTGTATTGGTCTCCAGGTAGCTGCTTTACAGATCTCCACTAAAGGGCTAGCTCTAAAAGCTGCTGGAGGCAGCTGTGCCCCTAGTAGAGTGGGCCCTGAGGCCTTCTGGGGCCTGTTTTCCATATTTTGTGTAACAAAACTGAATGCACTTAACTATCCAGTGAGAGACTGATCTCTTGGAAGCTGGGGTGCCCTTTCCCACATCCCCATAAGTGAGAAAAAGTTGTTGTTTATCACCTCTGTGATCCTTGGTGTGGGTCAAATAATAACTCAATGCCCTTTTTACATCTAGACTATGAAGTCTGCGCTCTCCTGAACTGGCATGTTCTGTGAAGAAGACTGGCAGTGTCATGGACTGATTTAAGTGGAAATCAGAAACCACCTTAAGAAGAAACCTCCTATTAGTCTGAAGTACTGCTTTATCAATATGAAAGGATAAATAACCATTTTCCACACATAATGCTTGCAATTCACTTATTCTCCTAGCAAAAGTGATTTCCACCAAAAAGTACAGTTACGAGGACTTCCGGTGACGTAGCTGGCGGGAATGGTGGCTTAGTTTCCCGCACCGGTAACCAACATTTGCTTTTTGAGAGAATCCGACATCTACTGATCGCATCCTATATCTAAAAGATCCAGATAAAGAGGCACGAAGGGATCGGGAATGGACCGAACAAAAAGAAAAGGTTCCCCAGTGCAAAAAATGGCTATGATAAGCGCAACAAGCAGACAATCAGCAGGCCTCAGCCCGGCACCCTCACGCTCATCCGTGCTCTCCGTGTCAGGAGCGGAAGACTGGGGCTCGGACTCCGGCTCAACAAATACGAGGGCAGAATCAAGGAAGATAATTAACTTACTGCATAAAATTAATGCCAAAGTAACAGACATCCAAAAGGACTTTAAAAAGTTAGAGTCCAGGACTACGGCAGTTGAACAGCAGGTAGAGGGGCTGCAGGCTGAACATATGGCGTTTGGCAGATCTCTGGCATTTTTGTATGGAAGAGAGAAAGCATTGTCTGCCAAAGCTGAAGATGCTGAGGCTCGCTCTAGACGCAATAATATCCGAGTTGTGGGAATCCCAGAAGGAGCGGAGCAGGCAGATATGATCTCCTTCATGGACTGCTGGCTGAAAACAGAGTTACAGATTGAGGAAGAAACTCAATTAGAGATTGAGAGGGCGTACAGAACCCTAGCCCCCAAGCCTAAGCAAGGAGCCCCCCCAAGAGCTATTCTAGTTAAATTTCTCAGGTACACTATGAAAGAAAAGGTCCTGCGTCTGGCTTGGGGTAAGAAGGACCTCAATTTTGACGGAATAAAAGTGAAGGGGATTGTGACTTCCCCTCGCCCAGCGCCGGAGAAAAGTGCTGGGGTCGAAACAACTTAGAGAGAAAGGCTTTAAGGCCCAACTGCGGTACCCAGCCAGATTGTGGGTAGACCTACCGGAGGGACAAAAAACATTTGATACACTCCTCCAGGCCAAGGACTTTCTACGCTCAAATGAGATCCAGATTCCAGACATGAAATAAGAAATAGCAGAAAAGGAGATTGAGAGATTGTTATGGTCCACAGTACCAGGATCAAAGAACAGTACCCGGGCTTACCGGAGAGCAGACACTGTATTGCCTTTGCACGCGGACCTCGCCAGATGGATTACCAGACAGAAATCATCAACATGAAGGGAGCAAACTGGAGCCGATTGACATTGTTCAATATTTCAACTTGGTGTAGCTTGGGGTTGTAATTCCTGAATACCCCCAATATGTTTCAGAAATTAGCTCCCAGATCGGATGTCGAATAGCTGAAGCTGCTCCACTTACTTGTTTATTGGGGTCGCTAGACGACGTAATATATGCACGCTCCACTTATTACAAATTTAAAACCCTTTGTGGGTGTGGGATAAGGATGCTAGCTGGGCTTTTGGGAGGGGTGGGTCCGTTAGGTCTACATTTGATTGCCCTTTTCCTTTTGAGTTTGGGATCTGATTTTTTACCCTGGCATTTTTTTGGAATCCTTCAGGTTCTCCCCTAGAAGGGTCAAGTTTGGCAAATAGATCAGTACTTTAATGGCGGACCGAAGGGGAATTTTTTCTCTTGTCCCGCTTGGGAAGACGGATCTGGTTTGTAGTCGGATCATTTCGTGTCCGAGGAGGATTGAGTTCCCCTGTGGGACATAGGCCCTCCATATTTCTCGGCTCAGTTCCCGTTTTCCCAGCAGGATCAGTACAGAATCGGGGCATGTTTTCCTCTGGATCTGAGGAGAAATCTCCGAATAGACAGGCGAACTTCCCCCGAGATGGGCGAGGTGGGGTTTGCTTAGGGAACTGCCAAAATACACTGACTCTCTTTATTTGAGTCATAAAATAAGACTGAGGGGTTATGGCCAGAGGATATAATCGTATTCTCCCCTTGGCTCCCATCGAAGACAAAGGGATGAGGGGAGTCAGGAAGGGAACATATGGGACTCTTGAGCCGCGGGGTTTGGCCCCCTTCTTTTTATTCTCCTCTCCTCTTCCCCACCTACCAAATTTTGGTCACAATGGGTTCTCCTCTCATGGAAATATTATTTGTCTCTTAAAAATGTTGGTACCTTGAGGGGTAAGCTAGATATCTCTACCCCTTCCGGAAAGATCTACACTTAGGATCCACTGAGGGCGCAGGCGGGTAATACCCCAAGACTCCGGGGCTATTTCCAGCCCTTTCACTCCTGACGGAGTGTTGTTCCCTCTAGGGGGGTTGGCTTACCAGCACCCCCTTAATTCTTGCTGGGCACCTGCTAAGCTGTCGAAGGACGGCTTGGATGGGAGCCATGACTAATAATACCAGTTCTGGCATAGACCTGTTGTCAATGCCACTCTGCACTGGAGACCTGTTGTTTACTCTCCATGGCGGGATACCCCAGAGTTTTGGACCAAGTATTGGTCTATAAAGTTTTGCCTATTACTTTGTTATTTTCCTTTCCTTCTTCTATTACTCTCTCTTTTTCTCTGTTTTGGGGAGGACGCCTTAGGACACTAATCAGTGTCATATACATACAAGTAGAAATAAGATGCTTATAAATTGTTACTGTTGTTGTAGATTAATAATATGTCTGGTATGATAATATGCTCTTTAAATGTTAAGGGCATTAATAATGTCATTAAGAGAGCTAAAGTATTAACTGAATTTAAAAGAGAAAAATGTGATATTGCTTGCTTGTAAGAGACCAGGTTAACTAAGGGAGAGCATATGAAACTGCGAAGGGACTGGGTGGGGTCAGTGTACTCGGATAAGCACCCTCACTCTAAAAAAGGAGGAGTGGCCATATTATTCCGCAGAGGTCTCCCATTCCAAGTTCACTCAGTAAACAACTCAGGTACGGGCCATCAGTTGATTGTCACTGGGAATTACAAGGGCCAAACCTTACATTTAGTTGGGGTCTACGCTCCTACTCCACCCTCTGGTGAGTTCTTACGATCCCTATTTAGTGCGATTGCAAAGTTACCACCGGGACAAATCATTTTGATGGGGGACTGGAACTGTGTAGAGGATGTCAACTTAGACAGGAGCTCTACCAAAGCTCCTAACTCTAAATCATGCTCCAAGTTGCTTCGTAACTTGCTTACAGAAACTGGGTTAACAGACCCCTGGAGACAATTTAATCCCTCAGTTAAGAACTTTACCTTTTACTCACAGGCCTCAAAAATGTATTCCAGGCTGGACAGATTTTACACACACAGACAGGACCTACATACTTTTAAGGATATATTCATCCTCCCGATTACGATTTCAGATCACGCCATGATTAAGGCCAAGCTCCACTGGGGAATGTCGAGGGGGAGGGGCATATGGAGGTTCGATCCGGGACTTCTTAATGATAAACAGTATGTAGATTCTACTAAAAAAGTAATTCAGTGTTATTTAGCTGAGAATACGGAGGCTCTTTCTAAACCTAAATATATTTGGGATGCTCTTAAAGCAGTGGTGAGAGGTCATACAATTTCCTATTCCTCTTATAAGTATAGGCAATATCAAGCCCGTGTTAGCGAGGTGCTCAAAGAAATTGCCACCCTCGAAACATTACATAAACGCATAGGTTCCAAATCTACTCTAAGAAATTATTAGAGTCCAGGAATACTTATAATGATTTGTTACAGAAACGGGTGGAAAATTCTCTTAGATATATAGGCAAAGATATTATGAGAGGGAGAGGCGTGGTAAATTACTTGCCTTAAGGCTTGAAACAGGCGCTGATAGACATGTAGCTAAGGTTAGTAGGGACCCTGAAATTCCCTATAAGAGTCTCCGGGAGAGATCACCCAAGAATTTGCAGAATTTTATAAACAACTTTATTCGAAGGATGAAGCATAGGAACATAAGGAGAAAATCAAAATTTTACTAGGGTTGGAAATGCCGATCTTGTCGGAAACCCAAAGAGAGGCACTCGAGGCCCCCTTTACGGTAGAGGAGATTAGGGCGGCCATTAAAACCTTGAGATCGGGTAAGACCCCTGGTCCTGATGGATTCACCTCGGAATTCTATAAAGGATTTGCTGACCTTTTATCCCCGCTCCTCGTCAGAATCTGCAATGTGGCGCAGGAACCAGAATCCCTACTGGATTTGTGGGGTGAAGCCTTGATTTCAGTTTTACCCAAACCTGACAAAGACCACTCGTCTTGTGCTGGATATAGGCCCATTTCACTGCTCAACCAAGATGCCAAAATATTTACTAAGATAATCGATGTAAGATTACAAAAAGCGATCCCATTTCTGGTTCACCCAGACCAGACTGGGTTTACACCCGACAGACACATACAAGATAATATTAGGTTATTACTAAATGTGATTGCCTCAGCTCAACACCCACTAAATTCCGCACTTTCAGCCGTATTAGCGTTGGATGCTGAAAAAGCGTTCGATCGCTTAAATTGGCAATATCTTGACTTGGTATTGGGAGGCTTTGGGTTTGGAGATAAATTTTGTAAATGGATATCCAATGTATATTCCAGGCCCAGAGCCAAGGTCGGAGTGAATGGGATGATCTCCAACCAATTTGACATACAGAGGGGTACCAGGCAGGGTTGCCCTCTCTCCCCTCTCCTATTTGCCCTGAGTTTAGAACCTTTGGCTCTGTTTATTAGACAATCTGATCTTTTGCAGGTCTCAGGTTAGAGATGTGAAGTCAAGATTTCATTATATGGATGATATTCTGTTATATGTTTCAGACCCAGTAATAGCAGTTCCCAGAATTCTTACCTTTCTCAAAGAGTTTGGATCTTTTTCAGGTTATAAATTAATCCAGATAAATCTGAGCTGTTCCTCTGGGGGCATTAGGGCCATCCTTACCTGAGATACAACAGGTCAAATGGTGCAGATCTGGATTTAGATACCTAGGGGTTTGGATTCCTAAGGATTTTCAAACCCTATATTCTACAAATCACTTGAAAATACTCCAAGAGATTAGAGAGGACTGTAACAGATGGCGAGAGCTCCCCCTTTCACTTTCCGGGAGAAGGGAAACAATACGTATGAATATTCTTCCACGTTTACTGTTTATTTTGAATGCCATCCCATATAAGCCCCCGAGAAACTTTTGGTATGACTTAAGATCCACTCTTTCCAAATTTCTGTGGCTAGGAAAGAAACCACGGGTGAGATGGAGGACCATGGTGGCTCCTAGGCTGAGCGGTGGCTTCGGGATACCCGATATCCAGAAATATTTCTGGGCCTCCCAGTTACAGACCTTGGTAGCTCTAGACCGTGTTCCTCCACCAAAATGGGCCCAGATTGAGGAAGTCGATCTTCCTTTGGGAAAAGCCAGGGACTTAATAAATCTAGACCACCCTAGACTGAGACTGCTAGAGTTTAGGAACCCCCTTACGAGGGTGCTTCCCCAAGTTTGGAGGGATATTCACCTTAAGTTAGGTATAAATTTAAAGCTTAACCTAAATATGACCATATTAAGTTGTTTAGATTTTGGACCACGTAAGTGGGACCTGGGTTTTCAACATTGGGCAAGGATGGGCCTTTCAATTTAGGTCAACTCTTTGAGCAAAACACAATTAAATCCTTTCAGCAATTAAGTAGAATTCAGGTTACAACAAAGATTTTTCGATATCTTCAGGTAAGGCACTACATTCAAATGAATTTATATACGATTGAACTGAATACAGGTTCTTTAAACTACCTGTGCGCAATCTTATCCTCCTAATTAAATCCCCACATCAAAAAAATATGATCTCTAAACTAGTAAAAGCAATGTACAATTCTGAGGCGGATCCAGTACAGGGTATCAAGGAGGTGTGGCACAGAGACTGCAATTATTGTTTCACTGAGACAGAGTGGTCTCAAATTTGGAGAGCAGTACAGACCACCACTTCATCCCTGTATTGGCAGGAATTTCGATGGAAATTCATTATAAGATTTTTTAGGGTCCCAGTGGTAACTAAGCATTTTGGACTGCATTATTCCGACCGTTGCTAGAGAAACTGTCAACAGGTTGGTACATATTTCCATGTTTACTGGGAATGTGATACGGTGCAGGAATTCTGGAGGGAAATAAAAGTTGCATTTGAATTGATTTTTGAAACCAGCCTGCCAGATCTCCCAAAATATTGGTTGCTGGGTTTGGGTCCTCCCCCTTTGTCATCAAGATCTTCCCGTTTATTATTTGGAATCCTGGTAACGGCAGCATATAAGTCTATTAACTTACGATGGCTGACTCCTGATAAACCCACTCTCTCCTCCTGGTTTAAAACTTGTACCAAGATTCTAGACATGGAGTATTTAACAGCCAAATTAAGATTCTCCATAGAGAAATTTAAGGATAAATGGTATCCCTTTATGCAATTCATGGCTCTCCGGGAGAAGATACCTGTACTAGAAATTATAGCAAGATATACATAATGCTATCTTTTTATCCTGGGTCAGAAAGGTGGACTGTGGGACAGTGTTGAGAGACCTCATTACACTAAAGAGGCATCATATATACAATATTGGTTTTGTACCATTGTCCCCTTTACAGAGAGTTTGTTATGAACAACTTGGATGATGTGTTTGAGTCGATTCCCCCTTCTTCTTCCCTTTTCTTTGTAAAGAGACCTTACTATCAATTGTCAATTAAATGCTTGAAGTTATGATAGTATACATTTATACTGGGTATGTAAAGGATCAAGTTCCTGGTTGTTCTTTTTGTCTTTTCGTTTTAGTCTCTCTCTTAATTTTCCTATCTCTCGTATTTAGTTCCTTATAGAATGAGAAGGCGTTCTCCCCCCTTTGGGACTTTCCCCTTTTCCTCTTTCTTTTTTCTGCTTTTCTTCCTGTCCACTTCCTTTTGTTCAGCTTGAACTCTCTATTCTTTTCTTGGTTTTTCTTCTTTGTTTTGTCTTTTTTTAAAAAAACATATTCCTGTGCATATGAGTAGGAATGGACTTGCGTCTGTTTGTTAATGTATGGATTTAATTGTAAGAGTAAAGGGAAATGAAAAGCTCTTCAATAAACTTCAATTTCCAAAAAAAAAAAGGTACAGTTACGTAAGAACTTACCGTAACAGTAGATCTTCGAGAGAGGCTCTTGCAGTAGGTAATTACATATAGGACTGGCGCTTGACCAGCGGCAGGACCCCAAAGAATTTAGCTAACGGTCCTGGTGGACCTTCCGATCAGGTGACCCGGCGTCATCGTGACGTCGGTATAAAGGCGGTCCCGGATGCCGCCTTCAGTTCTTTCCCGCACAGGCCGGAAGGCCCTGCGAGGAGAAAAGCAGATATTTCCCTCAATGGAAAAGGAGCTGAAAAAGCCTGGGAGGATGGAGGAAGAATTATTACCTACTGCAAGAGCCTCTCGATGATCTACTGTGCGGCAAGTTGCTACGTAACTGTACCCTATCTTAGAGAGGGCTCTTGCAGTAGGTAATTACATATAGGACAGAATCCCAAGCAGTCTGGAACAAATGAAAAGCACCGGGAGGAGGAACTACTCCAAAAAGTAGCAAATAATCTAGCAGGTCTCAAGAAAGGAGGCCTTGCAAGACAGCTAAACCGAAGCCTGCTCTGCGACGAGAGGCAATGTCCAAACTGTAATGGTTAGTAAAGGTATGGACAGAAGTCCAAGTGGCGGCAGCACAGATGTCTGCCGCTGACACGTTCTTGAAACAAGCCGCAGAGGCTGCAACTCCACAAGTGGAGTGACCTCTGACTTGACCCGGGAGGGTCTTGTTGTACTTGTCATAACAGAAAGTGATGCAATGGGCCAACCATTTTGATAGGCATTGCTTAGAGACAGCATTGCCTTCTCTTTTGTGAGTGAGCGTGAACAACTGATCAGTCTTTCTGAGATCCTTTGTCCTATCGGTGTAGTATCTCAGAATCCTGTGAACATCCATGGTATGGAGCAGGTATTCTCCTTGATTGAGTACTGCGTGAAGAAAGCAGGTAATTCAATAGACTGATTTAAGGTAGATTCCGCTACCACCTTCGGGAGAAACTTAGGATTCGTGTGAAGAGCTACTCGTTCTTTGTGAAAAATCAGATAAGGGATTTTGCACATCAGGGCCTGGAGCTCGGAAATTCTGCGAGCGGAAGTAATGGCCACCAAGAAGAGCGTCTTCCACGATAAAAACATCAAGTTTGCAGAAGCCGCAGGCTCAAAGGGAGGAAGGGTAAGTTTCTCAAGGACAAAGTTTAAGTCCCAAGGGGGAGCTGTAGTCCGGACAGGGGGCCTGAGATGAAGGACCCCTCTGAGGAAAGTTTTGGATACCTCCAGCTGGGCAAATGCCTTATCAGTGAAAGGGACATGGTAGGCTGACATAGCCGCCATATGGACTTTCAAAGAGGAGTGACTGAGACCCAGGTCGAAAAGATGATGCATGTACTCAAGTAGAATGGGTACAGGACAGGAAAAGGGCTCCACGTTCCTGGACACAGCCCAGATGTAAAATCTTTTCCACTTCATGGCGTAGGTGGACCTAGTGGAGGGTTTTCTGGTCTCCACTGGAATCTCGGCCACCTTAGGAGAAACGCCAAAACGAGATTGAGCTAGGTCTGCAGGAGCCATGCATAAAGTTGAAGGGACTTGAGTCCCGGATGGACCAGGGTCCCCCGATCCTGGTCAGCAATCCTGGAGATAAAGGAAGAGGAAGAGGAGGAGGAACCTCTGAGTATTGTTGTAGAAGAGAGAACCAGATTTGCCTGGGCCAGAAAGGAGCGATCAGAATCATTCTCGCTCCTTCCAAAGCAAGCTTCTGCAGCACACGAGGGACCAGAGGAATTGGGGGGGAAAAGCATAGACGAATCTGTCCTTCCAGCTTAGAAATAGAGCATCGCTCCAGAAAGTGCCTCGCTCTAGAGCGAGCGAGCAAAAGATTGGAAGCTTTGCGTTTTGGGAGGAGGCGAACAGGTCTATCTGAGGAGTCCCCCAAATCTGGAAGATGCTTTTTAGAACTTTTTCGTCCCATTCCCACTCGTGTGGTAGAGCCGACGAGTGGCTTAGTCTGTCTGCCAGGACACTGTCGACTCCTGGAGCGTGGATCGCCGTGAGGTGAAGGTTGTGAAGCATTGCCCATTCCCAAACCCTCATCGCTTCCCTGCACAGTGGGTAGGACCGAGTCCCTCCCTGCTTGTTGATGTACCACACCATGCACATATTGCCCGTTTGGACAGCTAGGTGACCGGGAAGGATGTATTGGTGAAGGGCCTGGAGGGCATACAGCACTGCTCGAAGCTCGAGCACGCTGATGTGGAGAACTATCTCCAAGTTTGACCATAGGCCCTGGGTTCGATGAGGACCCAGATGGGCTCCCCAACCTTCACCTGAAGCGTCCGTGGTCAGAGTCTGATCGGGGGGAGGATGAAAAAAGGGGACCCCCCCGGAATAGGTTCTCTCGAACCATCCACCATTGCAAGTCTCTTACCATCGGCGAGGAGATCAGAACCAGATGATCTAGGTCATCTACCCGTTGATCCCATTGAGATCGGAGAGTCCACTGAGAGATTCTCATGTGGAGGCACACGCGCGGAACTGTTGGGATGGCCGCCGCCATAAGCCCCAGTAGATGGAGCACGGACCTCACCGGAACCCTCCTGTGTTCCGACAGGAGGGAAATCTGGGACTGGAGGGAGGCCCCCCCCCCGTCCGGGGGCAGGAAGGCCTTGCACATTGTCGTGCTGAGGATTGCCCTGATGAACTGAAGCCTCTGTGAATGATCCAGATGAGACTTGGAATGGTTGATGGTAATACCCAGGCCAGTGAAAACCTGCTGGGTGAGGGAGAGAAAATGCAGGAGTTCCTCCCTGGACGGGGCCACCAGGAGCTAGTCGTCCAGGTAGGGAAAAACCTGAGCTCTCAAAGTACGCAGGTGGGCCGCTACCACCGCCAGGCATTTGGTAAAGACTCGGGGAGCCAAGGAAAGACCAAAAGGGAGCACCCAGAATTGGTAGTGGTCCCCCTGGAACACAAACCTGAGGTACTTTCGGTGAGAAGGGCGAATGGGGATGTGCAGGTACGCATCCTGCATATCCAGTGCACAGAGCCATTGGCCTGGCCGAAGCAAGGGCAAGAGGGTTTGAAGGGAGAGCATCCTGAACCTCTTGTATTCCACATATAGGTTCAGGGAGCTGAGATCGAGAATGGGTCTGAGATCTCCCGTCTTCTTTGATACGAGGAAGAAATGGGAATAGTAACCTGTCCCGTGGAGATGAGGTGGGACGGGCTCTATTGCCTGCTTCGCAAGGAGAGCAGAGATTTCCTTCCTGACCAAAGGAAGATGGTCCCTTGCGTAAGAGGAGTTCAGAGGGGGGTGACGAGGAGGTTTCTGCAGAAACTCTCTGGAGTGCCCCTCTGCTATGATCTGAAGCACCCATGAATCCAATGTTATCCTCTCCCAACCCGGAAGGTGGAGGGAGAACCTCCCTCCTACCGGTTCCTCCGAGGCATCCAGAGGCGGTGGGAGAGGGAAGGAGTCAGGTAGTGTGAGGCAGCGCCGCAGCTGGGGCACCCGTTGCTTTTTTGGGTGGCAGGGGCCTGGCAGCTGTGGGGCCCGACGTTGTAGCCAGCCTTCCCTGAGGTTTCGCTGAGGGCCGGCCAAGGCTCTGCAAAGGGCGGCACTGGGGGATGGGGTACACTGAATCAACAGATTTAAGGGCCGTCCTTCTCCTGCAAATCAGTGATGATGTCCTTGACATCACCAAAGCACAGAACCCTGAAAGGTGCTTCTTGAATTGCTGACTGCACCTCCAGGACCAGACCTGATGCACGGCATGCGTGACGGAAGACTTATACAGCAGAGCTCCATCCTGCGGTGTCCACTGCATCATAGGTTGTCCTCAGAATGTGACGACTGGCCGAACGAGCAGAACGGACCAGGTCGGCTAACTCCTGCTTGACTTGAGAGTCAGGCAAAGAGTCAATCTTAGATTCTGCCTGGGTAAGGACAGCCTTCTGGTAATCCCCCATATGTGCTACATAATTCAGGGCCCTAATCCCCAGTGTGGAAGAAGCGTAGATCTTCCTTCCATACTGATCCAGAAGGCGGGATTCCTTATCCGGAGGAGACGAGCTCAAGTGTTTCGGGTGTGCTGACCGGCCATGAGCGGCGCTAATCACAACTGAGTCTGTACAGGGGTGAGAGTCTAAGAAGTCTACACCCTCCGAAGCCTGGTATAGCCTGTTTGACTTCCTAGGAAGTGGGGCTAAAGCCGACGGTTGCTTCCAAATAGTGGAAACAAGGTGGGCGTGAGGCTCGATCCAGGGTGGCACTAGGGTAGGAGCCGTAAGGGGCAAGTCCAGATGTTCGGCGAGTTTAACCCGTTGAGGATCTGGCTCTAAGGAATGCCACTGATGGACTTCCTGGATCTTCCTGAGCAACTCCGTGAAGGAAGGATCCTCCGGAGGAGACTCCGGAGGAGTCCTCGGCGGGCAGACGGAGGCAGCGGCTGACCGTCTTTCTCAAGACACCATCGGAGGCCTCCGAGGAGTCCGAGAGAGAAGAAGAAGAAGAAGAAGAATCTGAAGCAGAGTAAGACTCCTAGCTCGTCTAGGGAGAGGAACGGGTTCCTTAGGGGGAATCCCAGAACGCGTGTCCTGCCCCTCTCTGGATCCCGAGGGCAAAGTCCGGGAATCCGGAGGTGGAGAGGAAGTGTGCCGTCTGGGGCGTACGGGAGCCGGGTGGCACTGTTGCCGTAAGATGGCTCTCGACTTCCTTGGTGAGCTGAGCCTTGGCCTCAGCCCACCAGGAGGCAAGAGTCTCCTGGAGATCCACCGGCGGCCTAGGGGGTGGTGGAGGAGGAGGAGGAGGATAGTTGTATGGATGAAATCTGTAGGGAGAGTATCTGTAACCCGGCTGCGGAAATACCGGAGCCGGGTACTGCGGCGTTGGGTACTGCGGCGTCGGAGGAGTTGGCGCCAGGTACGTAGCAGGATCACGCAGATACCCAGGCACTGGAGGAGCTGCCGGAGCAGATGGCCCAGCCGGGTACTCACGGAGATCAGCCAGGATAGGCCTGTGGGGTGGAGGGCCCGATGGAAGAGGAATATCCCCTGCCGATGTTGGAGGGGCCGGTGTCGGAACCAGCGTCGGAGGAGCCGGCTCTGGGGCTGGAGCCAGAGCCGGCGTCAGGGGAGCTGACGTCAGATCCGGCTCTGTAGGAAGAGGATCGGATGGTAGCCCAGGATCCCGAGCCTCGTCCGGGGATGGAGGGGAAAAATCCCCGGGGTCGGGCAGGGGTCTCGGGCTCCCTCGGCAGTGAAGCCGGGGAACCTGATACGACAGATGAAGCAGGGTCTGCTGTAGGCTCCGAGGCCGGGCGCACGCCGGAGGAGCCGACGGTAAGGCTTAGGGCGCGTACCCAGCGGACGCCAGAGGGGCCGGCGTCCGACGGCGATCCCTCGTCGGAGGCCGGCGAGAAGAGGAGGAGGCCCAGTCCGGGGGACACTACGTGCACGCCGCCCAAAGGGTCGGCGCCTTAGCGACCTTCTCCCGGCAGGCGTCGGAGGAGCCGGCGTCGGTTTAAAGGTGCCCACCAGTGAGCGCAAGCTCTGCGGTGGTACTGGGGACTGGAGCCTCCTTTTGGCCGGAGGCACCCGGGGGGCTCGAACGTGAACCCGACGGGTGGGCCGACACCTCCTCCAAAGCCTTGGAGGCTGCCGTCGGGCGATCCCCCGGAGGGGATGTTACCTTGCCCGCGACTCCGGCCAGAGTCGCAGAGGAGGAGGCCTTCTCCCAGTGCCTTTCCTTGTCCCGCTTCTTGTGCCCTTCAGGGGAGGTCGACACCTGCCAAAGTTTCTTCAACTCCTTCTCCATCGCAGACATCTTCTTCTTGAGGAGATGGGCTCCGAGAGAGTGCAGGCATCGTCTGCAGGTGGCCGCGTTGAAACATAGGCAGTGCGGACACTTGTCGACCGCGTGGTCGGGGCCTAAGCAGAAAAGGCAGAGGGAGTGACCGTCTTTGTGAGGCAGTTGGGCGCCGCACGAGTCACACTTTTTTTTTGAAGGGGACGACATATACCGACATTCACCCGATGATAGAAATATAAAATACAATACTGAAAACTTTTCGGAAAAAACGACGAAGTAACAGGACTGAACGATAGGAACTTAACCGCGAGGCGCTGCACAAGCTGACGGTTGGAAAGAACTGGAAGGCGGGCGTCCGGGACCGCCCCTTTATACCGACGTCGCATGATGCCGGTCACCTGACATGGGGGTGGTCCCCGCCAGGGACTGCTAGCTAGAAATTTTTCTGTGGGGTCCTGCTGCTGGCCGGCGTCAGTCCTATATGTAATTACCTACTGCAAGAGCCCTCTCGAAGTAAGATACAGTTTTCCAAGTGATATACTGCAAGTGTGCTGATGACATTGGCTCAAATGGAGGTTTCATGAGCTGAGCAATGCAAATGTTCAGATCCCACACAGGGACTGGCTCTTTAATAGCATGATGTAAGTGACATAGCCATTTAAAGAATTTTTTGAAAATGGGATTAGATGCAAGGAAAACATTTTTCCCTGCAGAAATAAAAGCTGAAATTGATGCCAAATGCTCCTTCAGAGATGTACGTTTCAGACCTTGTGAGTGTAACTCAGTAAGATATTCTAACAGCACTGAGATTTCTGCCAGGGAGGGAGAAATATGCTTGGTATCACACCAAATAGAAAACCTTTTCCATTTTGCATTATAGGTCTTCTTAGTAGATGGTTTTCTATGTACTTTTAGGATATCCAGAACAGCTTGAGAAAGCTGTAAGTTTGCAAACTGTAAGTCCTCAAAGAGCCAGGCCTCGAGCCTGAGAGACCTGAGGTTCGGGTACAGGATCTTCCCTTGGTGGGAAGTTAATAGATTGTGCCTCCTGGGTAGGAGGATTGGTCTGGACACTGACATTGACAGCAGAAGGGGGTACCATGGCTGCCTGGCCCAGTCTGGTGCTATCAGTATCACAGACGCAGGCTGTGACCCGAGTTTGAGTAGCACTCTGAAGATGAGAGGGAAGGGAGAAAAGGCATATAGATGCCTTCCTGACCAGTCCAGGGCTAGAGCATCCAGGGGAATTGTACCCCAGACTGGTGGCCTGCAACAAAATAGAGGCAACATGTGATTCTCGTGAGAGGCAATGAGATCTACCTCTGGAGTGACGGCATCGTCTGAACACTGAGTCCAGTACCTGTCTGTTCCGAGACCATTTGTGATGTGCCTGGTTGATCTTGCTTAAGGCATCTGCCAGGGTATTGTCCTTTGCTGGTACATGAATGGCTTGCAAGGAAGCTTTTAGTGAGTAAGCCAGTTCCCAGATTCTAATGGCCTCTGTGAACAGGGGATCCGACCTTGTTCCCCCTTGCTTGTTTATGTAGAACACTGTGGTGGTGTTGTCTGTTCTGACGTGCACCACCTTGCCCTGTATCAACTGGGAAAAACCTTTTAGAGCCAGAAACACTGCTCGGAGCTCTAGCAAATTTATGTGGAGGAGAGACTCCACACTTGACCAAGTGCCATGGGTAGTGTGCTCTCCTATATAAGCAACCCATCCTAACAGAGAAGCATCTGTTGTAAGAATGACTAAGGAATTTTCCCTCTGAAAGGAAACTCCTGCCCTTTGATTGTGGAAATCTGTCCACCACCGAAGGGACTGGATCACAAATTTTGTTACAGGGATCAATTTTGACATATTGCCTTTTCTTTGGCACCAGTGTGCCTGTAGATGAAACTGAATGTCCCTCATTTGAAGTCTTGCTCCCAAGACCATTCCTGTTGCTGTAGCCATGTGTCCCAGTATTTGCAAGTATCTTCTTGCTGGACATGGCTTTCCCAGCTCGAATGAGGCAATCAGTTGCAGAATAGACTAAACTCTGTCCTCTAGAAGAAAAGCTCTTCCTTTTAAAGTATTCAGTTCTGCTCCAATGAAATGCAGGACTTGAACTGGTGTGAGAATGGACTTTTCCAGGTTTAACAGGAAGCCCAGAGAATGTAACAGATTTTTTGTTATTTCCAGGTGTGCTTGCATCTGCTGAAATGACTTTCCCACAACTAGCCAGTTGTTGAGATAAGGAAAAACTGTAATTTCTAGCTTTCGTAAGAATGCCACTACCAATGCCTTAGGCTTCTGAAGAAGGACTGGTTGGTCCAAAAGCTACAGCACTTTGTTACTGTTGTTCCATTAAAATATATCAAACCATTTGCTTCTGGATCACTACCACTGCCAGGCATTTTGTGAATACCTTTGGTGCTGAGGTGAGACCGAAAGGCAGGACTGAGAACTGGTAGTGACATGAAGGGGAGTCTGAATCTGAGATATTTTTTGTGAGACTCCCTTATGGGGATGTGGAAATAGGCATCTTTTAAGTACAGAAATGCCAGCCAGTCTTTGCTTCCAAAAAAACATGCACTAGGTAAAAGTTGTTCTCTCAGCTCCAAAATCACTATTTTTCAAAAGCTGCAGCACACACTCATCCCATCAATAATATCAAACACGGAGCTACTAAAAAATGTTCCTTTATTACACCGATACTAAAACCACTTGAAGCATTTCGGATACCAAGTCCTTTATCATTTTTGATAAAGGACTTGGTGTCCGAAATGCGTCAAGTGGTTTTGGTATTGGTGTAATAAAGGAACATTTTTTAGTAGCTTGGTGTTTGATATTATTGATGGGATAGGTGTGTGCTGCAGATTTTGAAAAATAATGCCAGCCAGTCTCCCTGCTGGATGACAGGCAAAATTATAGATAGGGTCACCATCCTGAATTTTGGTTTTACCAGATATTTGTTCAGATGCCTTAGGTCAAGAATAGGCCGCCACTCCCCATTTTTCTTTTTGGTAAGAAAGTAAGGGGAATAAAACCCTCTGCCCCTCTGAAGGTTTGGCACATGCTCCACTGCTTTTATGCTGAGCAGGGTTTGAACCTCCTTTTCTAGGAGCTGTTCTTCCAGAAGAGAGGCTGGTTTGAACAGCCTTGACTTCTGAGGGGGGGAGAGATTTTAAACTCAGAGACAGTCCCTGGCTCACTAATTCCAATACCCACTTGTCTGTGGTTATGGCCTGCCAGGCCTGGAAGAAGTGAGCCAGGCTGCCTCCTACTGGTATTAGGGAGGTGGCCTTGGCAAAGGAGTCAGGGATTTTGTTTCAGAAGGACCTGAGCCGGGGCAGATTGGGAACCCCTCCTGCAGCCCCTCCTACCTCTGGCCCTGTAATACTCAGTCTGCTGTGGATATAGCTGCAGCTGTGGAACAGAGTGATAGAAGGGCCTACCATAGGACCTTCCTCTACCTCCCCTTCCATAAGGCCTATAAGAAGTAGAAGGCCTGTCTTTAGATGAATCACTCTTATAGGTGGTTTTGTATTCATCCACCTTCTTCATATACTCTTTCTTTTGTTTGCCAAAGAGAGAATGATCTTGTACAGGGAAGTCCATGGCCTTAGCCTGGTTGTCCTGTGTTAAGTTTAGCCCTTAGCCAAACAAACCTTCTCAGGGCTACAGTCAGAGCCATAATCCTAGCAGCATTATCATTGGCATCTGCTGCCATCTGGAACTGGTATTTAGATGCTTCCATTGCAAACCTGGCTGTTTCTGCTAGGTCGTCAGAGATAGGGGTGGGAACCATCTCTGACATGGCCAAAACAGACTGCCACAGTGTTTTTTGATACTGTGCAGTGTAGGCCTGGTAATTAGCTTGTCTGACCCCCAGGAAGGCAGCCAAGTACCCTTTTTTTGACATGCTGTCCATTTTCCTTGAATCCTTCTCAGGAGGGTGAGAGGATAAAGGAACCCTCGTCTTCTCACAGGCTGCCTGTTGGACTATACCTGACGATCAGGGTGAGAATAGAAGAATTCAGACCCTTTCCTATCCAATTGGTACTTCTTGTCAGGCTTCTTATCCAGAGGTGTGACTGAGTTAGGGCTCCGCAGGATTGTGAATACATACTTTTGAAGAATTTATTAATAGGCAGAAAAATCTTCTTAGGGGGTGTTAACCCCATCATCTCCATATATTCTGCCTCCTCCTCCTCATCTTCTATGACCTCGGTAGTAGCCAGGTCAAGGGCATCTACTATTTTCCTTACAAAGGAAAAGTGAGAGGAAAAATCCTCAGGCCTGGGCGGAGAGCCAAATTCCTGCTCTGGTGAGATTTCCAGTTCAATGGGCTTACCATTATCATCCTCTGGTATATCATACTCCCCAGTATCTATCTCCTGAGACTAGGGATCCGAGGAGGGAGTAATCGCCTGAATCCTTGGAGGAGGAGAGGTTGGATAAGTTATAAACCCCTGAACTGCTTTGATGACTTTAATAGCCCTGGCAATCTCCTCAGCAGTAGGCAGACTGTGAGGCACAGAAGAATCCCCTGTAGGTTTTGCCTGGGGTTCGACATGCTTGGTCTTCTTTGCTTTTTTTGGTGGGGGGCCAGAGAGTCGGCCGGCCCATTCAGCCTTTTTAAGGAGGTTGATTCACCCTTATCAGGGGTGATAAAAGAAGAAGCTGCGGTTTCACCCACTGATTTTGAAGGTGTTGGCTGGTTAGAGCCTGAAGCACCTCCCAACTTTTTGTTCAACCTCTCCATTCTTTTTTCCACAGTTTTCTGTGGAAATGATTTGCAAATTTCACAGTCAGTTTTTAAGTGCTCGGTTCCCAGGCAGAACACACAGCTGTCATGCTTGTCTGCTCTGGTGAACACTTCCCCACACTTGACACAGTTTTTAAAACCTGGGGGACCAGTCTTTTTCTTAGGTTTTTCAGTACGTTCCATTTCCAAGAGAAAAACCTTAACCGCAAAAAAGAATTTCTTTTTTTTTTTTGGTCAGTTCAGGAACCGATTAAGCCCCAAAAGAACCGATGAATTTTTAAACTCAGAACCGGGTCAGCGGTTCTCGGAACCAATTCAACAGTTCACAGTAACTGGGTTAGTGGTTAGAGAAGAAACCGGGTTAGCAGCTTAAACAATGTTAAAATAAACTTTACAAAATAAAATTTTAAAGAAAATAAAGTGGAAAAACTCTACAACTAATATAAAACTACTCTGTTCCCCAACGGTTATACCAAACCGTGAGGAACCGAGAAATAAATGCTAAATCTAACTAAACTTAAATAAACTAGATGTTAGACTAAAAAATAACAATAAATGAAGACAGCAGAAAGAAAATCATGTATAATTAAACAATTATACTTCACAGTAAGCCAAAAACGACCTAAGGGAATCTCCTGGGCATCTAGACTTGTGAGGTGGAGTAAGAAATCTGAGACGTCGATAGAACATGCAGCAGATGAGGGCAGCAGTTTGAATAATTGTCACATGCCAATGATTCCATCATTAGCATATAGTTCCATTCTCCAGGCAGTTCTACTGAGCAGGCTAACTATAGAGAATTATGAATATGAGAAGAATACATGGGTTAGAAACAACATTACTACCTTGAGTAACTTTTTTCTTCTAACACCAGGAATCCATTAGTATATATGAAAAAATTACTCACCTTAGTAATTGCTTTTCTTCTCATGGAGTCTTGCTATATTATAACAATAGCAGTCAGCCACTGCAGCTGAACTGCCCCGGAGAGGAAGGAGTTAACTCCAGAAGATCTGGAGTTCTACAGAGCGAGGGCGCTGTGCCCAAAGCTCTATCTGGCAGTTTCAAATGAAACTGTCAGATCTTTACGAAGCCAACATCAAAGGACGGAAAAGTCTGTGTGGAAAACTACACTCAGCCTATGGCTACCTACTAGTAGTAATAACAACAATATAAACAACAAAGAAACACCCAGAACCATAATAACAAAGATTGATGGTATTATGGTTCGTTTTACCACCCTGACAAGCACATATGAACCCCCTTCCCCCAAGACTCAAGTCCAAGAAGGGGCAACAAAAACAACCTAAAAGAACAATCTAGATCCCTAACCCAAAGGAAAACAGGGTTAGGGAAAACTAAAATGGCATGACACAGTGCTTGCACCAATTTGCCACCTCTACCCAAGTAGGAGTTCTGAGGGCAGGAGGGAGGGTGGTTATAATATAGCAAGACTCCATGAGAAGAAAAGCAATTACTAAGGTGAGTAATTTTTCTTCAAACACCATGAAGTCTTGCTATATTATAACAATAGCAGATTACACAGCAGTACCTCCATGGAGGAGGGTCAGAACCTACTTAGGAAATAGGCTCTGAAGCACAGCTGTGCCAAACCGAGCATCTCTCCTGGACTGGATATCCAGGGAATAATGCTTGGTAAAGGTGTGAACTGTCTTCCAGGTAGCAGCTTGACAAATCTCCAGAATAGGAATGTCTCTAGCAGCCGCTAGAGACGCAGCTGTACCCCTGGTGGAGTGGGCCCTCAATCCTGAGGGGTACTCACCCAGTTTCTGATAACAAAATTGGATACAAGAGACAATCCACCTTGCAATTGTTCTCTTAGTGGCAGGTTTCCTTGCCAACCTCGCCATAGGTAAGAAACAGTTGGAGGGATTCAACCTATGACCTCTGGTGCGCTCTAGATAGTAACTTAATGCCTTTTGACATCCAAGCTGTGCAGTCTCCTCTCACCTGAGGAAGAATGCTCAGTGAAAATACTGGAGGAGATAGATTGATTCAGGTGGAAATCAGAAACCACCTTAGGCAAAACTTTCTATTAGTCCTAAGGACTACCTTATCTCTGTGGAAAGAGATAAAATCTTCTTCCACTGACAGGGCCTGTAACTCACTTATGCGTCCTGGCAGAGGTGATAGCTACTAGAAAACGGTTTCAAGTTAAATACTTGAGTTCTGCTGAAGACAGAGGCTCAAAGGAGGTTGCATTAACTGAGCAATGCAAATATTCAGGTCCCAGGCGGGAGCTGGTTCCCGAAAGGAGGGTTAGTGTGTAACCCTTAAAAACTTGGAGAACACAGGGTGAGAAGAAAGGAGGCAGGCTTCCTGCTGACACAAAAGCAGAGACAGCTGCCAGATGAACCTTCAGGGTAGCTGGTCTAAGGCCTAAGGAATTCAGATGGACCAAATAGTCCAAAAGAATGGGAAGATCAGCAGATTCTGGGGTAATCTGCCTCTCAGAGCACCAGATGGAAAACCTCTTCCACTTAGAATTATAAGTGGCCCTAGTGGAAGGCTTCCTTGAAGCCTTTAAAATATCCATAACACCTTGAGAAAGGTGTAAATCAAGGGGACTCTAGCTCCTCAAGAGCCAAGCCTTGAGGTGGAGGGACTTGAGGTCCGGATACCACACCTCCCTGTGCACAGGCCAGTAAGTCGTGAACTCTGGGCAGGCTCAGGGCAGGGTGGACTGCCAGGGACAGGAGCAGAGGGTACCAGGGCTGTCTGGCCAATCTGGGGCAATCAGAATCACTCTGCAAGGTTGAGATCTGATTTTCACTAGTACCCTGAAAAGGAGAGGAAGAGGGAAAGATACAGGAACTTCCTTTCCAATCCAACAGAAAGGCATCCAGAGGACTGAGCCCAGTATTGGAGGCCTGCAGCAAAAGAAGGAAGTTGGTGGTTGTCTGGGGCACGAAAAGATCTATCTGAGGAGTGCCCCAACTGGCAAAAGACGGACCCCAGTACTTGTGGATTCAGAGCCCATCGTGATGGCCCTGAGAAATTCTGCTGAGGGCGTCCGCCAGCACATTGTCCTTCCCTGGGAGATGAACCGCTATCAGGGAGGTGTTCAGGGAATAAGCCAGAGACCACAACTTCATTGCTTGTGCACAAGGCTGAAGACCGAGTGCCCCTTGCTTGTTGATGTACCACATTGTGGTGGTATTGTCTGTCCTGACTTGAACCACTTTGTTCTGGACAGAATCTGAAAAGATCCGAAGAGCTAAAAAGACAGCTCTGAGTTCCAGAAGATTGATGTGGAGCAGAGATTCCTGAGGAGACCACACTCCCTGAGTGGTAAGGTCGCCCAGGTGAGCCCCCCACCCTAACAGGGAGGCATCCGTGGTGAGGGTGAGGGAGGGAGAAATGGGAATGAAGGGAACCCCTTGTTTCAGATTGCTTTGATCCTGCCACCAGTGTAGGGCCAGGATCAGGGATTGAGTAACTGGGACCAATTTGGTAAGGGGGTCCTTCCTCTGAGACCAATAGGCCCTCAAATGGAACTGAATGTCCCTCATCTGGAATCTTGCTCCCTGCACAACAGCTGTGGAAGCAGCCATGTGTCCGAGGAGTTGCAGGAAATGCCTTGCTGGTCGAGAGACCCGCAGGGTAAAGGAGGATGCCAGGCGATGAGTCTGTCCACCCTTTCCGAGGGAAGAAAGGCCCTGGCTAACCTTGTGTTCAATTCTGCGCCTATGAAAGTTAGGACCTGAACTGGTTCCAGAACTGACTTTGTAAGTTTAGCAGAAATCCCAGAGAAGTGAGAAGCTGCTGGGTGACTTGTAAGTGGATTTACCTGACCTGGAGACTGACCCACAATGAGCCAGTCGTCCAGGTAGGGAAACACAGCAACCCCTTGCCTTCTTAAATGAGCCACTACTACAGCGAGACATTTTGTGAATACCTTGGCGCAGAGGTAAGGCCGAAGGGCATTGCCCTGAACTGGTAGTGGCCTGAGGGCAGTTCGAACCTGAGGTACTTTCGGTGGGAAGGCCTGATCAGAACATGAAAATAGGCATCCTTGAGGTCCAGGGAAGCTAGCCAGTCCCCTGGCCTTAGGGAAGGCAATATCATTGCCAGGGTTAACATTTTGAACTTTGGTTTCAACAGATGCTTGTTCAAGTATCTTAAATCCAGAATGGGCCGCCATTCTCCTGTCTTTTTTGGGGTAAGAAAGTATCTTGAATAAAGCCCCTTGCCCTGATGGCAAGGAGGAACCCTTTCCACTGCTTTGCAGACCAGAAGAGAAGAAACCTCTGCTTCCAAAGCAAGGGCTTCTGAAGGACTTGCAGGTGGGAAATGCCTGGCTCTCATCTTTGGAAAATATTTGAAGCTGAGAACCAGACCCTGGCCTATTACCTCCAGAACCCATCTGTCCGAGTTAGGGACAGCCAGCTCTGGCTGAATAAGCCAACCTGCCCCCACTGGTACAGGAGAATCGGCCCTGGGCACCCCATCAGGGTGCCTGCTTAGCAGCAGCCTTAGGCTGAGGGGAGGGAGACGGTCTACTAGCGCCCACGTCTGCCCTGCCTCTGAAAAACCCTCTCGAGACAGCAGAGGAGGCTTGAAATTGGTAAAAGGCCTGGAAAAGGGTCTGCCCTACCTCTGGGAGCATGCCTTGTGGCATGGCATGCTTCTCCTTAGCCTGGGCACTTTTGTAGGTAG
The DNA here is from genome assembly GCA_016271365.2 of Neoceratodus forsteri. NCBI lineage: Eukaryota > Metazoa > Chordata > Ceratodontiformes > Ceratodontidae > Neoceratodus > Neoceratodus forsteri. Next base: position 613,782,240 of record CM057456.1, read on the forward strand.
TTCTGTATTCATCCATCTTTTCATATAATTTTCTGTTTGCTCCCCAAACAGAGAATTTCCCACTACAGGAAAATCCATAGCCTTTGACTGAGTATCTTGGGACAGATTAGTGCATCTGAGCCATGCCAACCCACGGGAAGCTACAGAAGTGGCCATGACCCTAGAGGAAACATCATTAACATCAACAGCAGTATGAAATTGAACTTAGAGGCTTCAATGCCATCAGCAGCCACCTGTTCCAACTCACTAGCCAGCTGGCCATGGGCCTGCTTGGCTAACTGCAATACTGTGTCCCACCTGGATTTCTGATATCTAGCCACATAAGCCATATAATTTGCCTGCCTGAGTCCCAAAGAAGCTGCCATATACTGTTTCTTCGCCATGGCATCAATCTTCCTAGAATCCTTATCAGGAGGATGTGAGGCCAGAGGAATATTAGCCTTGTCACAGGCTGCAGCTTGTACCACACCTACATGACTACACTGCTCAATAAGGAAGTCTGTATCCGAGCCTGACAAAGTATACCTTCTGTCCATTTTTTATCTACAGGAGGGACAGAATGAGGATTTTTAAAATCTTTGTTGTTTGCTTCCTAAATGACTTATGCAAAGGAATAGACAACCTCCTAGACTCTGGAATATCCATCATTTCCACATAATCAGGCTCCTCTTGCTCATCCACAGCCTCCTCTAAAGGAAGCTGGAGGGTTTCTGCAACCTTTTTGTAAAAAATAAAGAAAGAAGGGGACTCAGACAGAATAGGGGGAGATTCTAAAGGTCTGTCTGGAGAAATGCCCGGTTCGATGGGCACGTCCAGACCCTCCCAGCCACACATATATTGATCAAATTCCTCCTCCCCCTCCTGTGGTTCATAAAAATCCTCAACTTCAAAATCCTGAACCACTGGGACTGAACGAACCAACCTTTTACCAACTGTTGGTGGTTCTACAAATCCCTGAGACAGTGACTGGACAATCTGAATGGCTTTAGCTATCTCTGCAGCAGTTGGAGACACAATTCTGGACTCCAAACCTCCTGATTTCTTTGTCTTTTTACTTGGGACTGGTTCCTCTGAACCAGTCTTCCTTTGCCGAGAAGTCTGCCCTGGTCAGAGGCACTCCCTCTGGTCCAGTGGGTACTGAACCGGCTGGCCATCCGGTCAGCGGACTTCTTGGCCTCTCGTTCCCTGAGCCGCCCAATCTCTTCTCCAGGGTGGCTGCAGGAAATTTTACACACCTGGCAGTCTGACAGGAGGTGGTCAGCCCCAGACAATAGACACAAGTGGTGTGTGGGTCAGCCTTGGCAAAGGCGTCCCCACAGACATCACAGTGTTGAAACCCAATGATGGGCGGTTTTCTTTTGGGTTTCTCAGACATAATGCCAGCCTAACCAAAAACTTGCCCTTTTTGATGGCAGTGCCAGGCAAGACACCCTTATCGGTTCCTAACCGTGTCACAGGTATTTGAAAAAACGTAAAATTTGAGTTTTTAGAACCGATAAGAACAGAACCGCACTCTAAAACCCACAGTACAGTTTTAAAGACAGAAAAATCAAGCGATCGGTTCAAAACCGAACCGATAATTAATTCTCCACACAGACTTGAATTTTTTGTACTTACGGTTACCAGATAGAGCTTTAGAACCGAAATGCGGTAAAAATAATGACTTTTGCCGGTTCAAATGAACCGAAAACTACTTTAAACCGAGAATGAACTGAGCTGAAGGAGCTTGATCTCCGAGCGACTGTTCAGTGAAGCGGAGAAGAATCTGACAGTTTCATTTGAAACTGCCAGATAGAGCTTTGGGCACAGCGCCCTCGCGCTGTAGAACTCCAGATCTTCTGGAGTTAACTCCTTCCTCTCTGGGGCAGTTCAGCTGCAGTGGCTGACTGCTATTGTTATAATATAGCAAGACTTCATGGTGTTTGAAATTAACAAACAGCAGACTCCATAGCAGTACCTTGGAAGGCTGGGTCCAGAACCTATTTAGGGAAAAGGTTCTGCAAGACATGCAGTGCCAAAGCTGGCATCTTTCCGGGACTGCATGTCCAAGCAGTAATGTCTTGTGAAGGTGCGTACTGTTTTCCAGGTAGCTGCTTTACAAACCTCTTAAAAGGGGATGCCCCTTGCTGCTGCCATAGAGGCAGAGGTGCCCCTTGCAGACTGTGACCTCAGACCTCTTGGGAGCAATTTGCCAGCCTTCTCATAATGGAACTGAATGCAGGAAACTTTCCGATGTGAAACAGTTCTAGTTGCTGGTTAGCCTTCCCCCACTTCACCACAGGTGATAAAAAGCTGAGTACTGTTGGACCTGACATCTTTTGTGTGGTCCAGGCAGTGGCTCTGTGCCCTTTTTACATCCAGGCAGTGGAGTTTTTGTTCACCTGTACTGGACTGCTTAGTAAAAAAAAACACAGAAAGGGCAACTGACTGGTTCGAGTGGAATTCTGATACCACGTTAGGGAGGAATTTCCTATTGGTCCTGAGAACTACTTTATCCCTATGAAAGATTATGTAGTTTAGTTCTGTGCAGGGGGCTTGGAGCTCTCTCACCCTCATAGCAGATAGGGATGGGCCAAAGCCTTCCCTTGAAAACCGAGCCACTTTGAATGCAAGTGGCTTGGTTTTTGCGAGACCCAATCGAACACAGCCAGCTCAGCTCAGCTCTGGCACTCCCCGGCATAGGCACCCGATGATCCTGATAGTCCCTGACAGCCACTCTGTGTGCACCATCTTGGGTTGTCCAATCACAGCAGTTTTATTTTGGCGGTGACAAGCGGTCACACACCATTTCTGCAGGACTGGCAGCGGCAGTTCCAATTCCCATGACGCGGCTAAGCTTAACTGGGTTTTACTTTTTGGAAGTTCGAGGTCCAGCATTTCAAACCACCCTTCGCTGCAGACAGATCAGAGACCGCCACACCAGATCATGTGCCTGACATCCCAAGCCACTAGTGAGACCCCGACCCAACTCCCAGTCCCCTCCCTCCTGGCAAGAAGTTCTTTACTGACCCTCAAGGCCCTCACCGCTCCTTGAAACCCATGGCCGGGTGCCAACCACCAACCTGACCAGAGAGACCAGACCAGACAGACAGAGAGAGAGAGAGAGAGAGAGTCCTCCACCCGCAATCCTGCCACCACGGCGACCTGGCTGAGTCAGTAAGTCCCAAAAAAAAAAAAAAAGTCATTTTTTTCATAGATTTGTAGAAGTTACCAGTTCTGTTCAGTTGGACGGAGGTGCAGGAACATGGCAAGTGTGGTCCATTTATTATTTGACTTCTGGTTTTACTTCTAGTTAGATTTTACCATATCTTGAATATTAGCATAGAATTCCATAGACTTATTTTACTGATGATAGAGAGTACACAAAAAAATTTCTGTGCTCATATTTATTCATGTTTCTGTTTTGAGTACACCTCCTTGTGCTACCGAACCGGCCACCCCCCCCCCAATGACAATGGCCTCTGGCTGGCTTAAACCTCCCCTTTTTCATTTTCCTTTGGCTAAATGCCTACCTGTGTCTCCATATGACTGTTTTGGTACTGATTTTGAGCCTCATTGTTGTACCGTTTCCATGTATCAAACGTGTATGTTACCTTAATTCCTGTATTGTCCAATCTATGTGACGTGGAACCTTTGTAAATAAGTCTCTGACTCAAAGGTACTTTCCGAATCATGAATAAATAAATAAAATAAATAAAAATCCATTATTTATGAAACACTGCATACCCTTTTTAAGCTTCAGTAAAAAGGATTTGCTACATCAATATATGTTGCATACTCCGGCTTACCAAAGTTACAGAATTAAATCGGGGTTTAATTTCATATTGAGTGATTTTTTGTTGTTGTTTTACAAACAGGCATCCTTTACTTTCACTTTTGTTTTTCAGTACTTAGTACAGTGATTGGGGAACGTTTAGGTGCAGCAGTGTTTTACGACATTTTTTAAGTAGTCATTCTTTGTATTACAGGTCACTCAAATCCACAGCTCTAGACTAGATGCAACTTGACTTGAATAGAAAAGCCCACTGTGTTGGTTAACTGCATGCATTACTGTATTCTAATTCATTGGAAAAGAACTGTTTCATAACATTCCAATGAATTAAGATACAAAGACATAATATTAACAGTGGAATTTAATAACATTTGTGAGCAGACAGCAAAACTATCAGTGTGGCTGTGGCTGAGTGGAAGCACTTTTGCCTTTGAGTAAAAAAAAAATGCAGGTTCATGATATACATTACATCTGGGACTTAAGTTTATACCCCAAGCCCATAACAACATATATGACTTTTAAGTGATATCCTGCTTTTTGTTTTAGATTCTACCTTCTTCTGAGTGGTTTGTGGTTTTATTTAAAAGAGACCACCCTTACAAATTATAAAATGAGAGGACATCCTCAGAAAAAACACTATGCTGAGACTCTGTCAGGAAAGGTTTCAACTTTGAAGGGAATGTTGGTAAAATTCTTTTGTCTTTTGTTAGTTTTCAGTGCATCAGCTGTAGTCCTGGGATGAAACTGGCTTAGAGGACCCAGTTGTGCATCATATTACAATGTTGTAAGTTATGACGCTGGAACAACAGCCATAATTTGGTTTTACAGTGCTTGACCAGGTTAACTTATTTATTTAGTTTTGTCGACCAGGAAAGGAGGGCTAGACAATTCTGCCTATTTTCAGCCTTGTCCCAGGGAATGGGGGAGATACAGATGGAAAGCAACTGAAGCTGAACCAGATTAAGCTGTTGGTGGTATTTTTAGTTAATGGGGGAAATTTGGCCAGGACACCAGAGAAATTCCTCTACTCTTTTTGAGAAGTGCCATGGGATCTTTAACAGCCACCTGAACAACCACCAAAACAGGCAAGACAGGACCTCAGTTTAACATCTCATCCGACAGATGGCACCTCAGGAGTGCAGCATCCCCCTCTTGATGCACTACAGTGTTAGTATTAGGAGTTTACCCCAAGTGCCTGATGAGGGGCTTGAACCCACAACCTTCCAATTTTCCGGCCTCAGAGGCAAGTGTGCAACCTGCTGAGCTACTGACACTGTCAGTCACTGGTGTTATGTTATGTTATGTAACTTCATGTTTTTTTTTTTGTTGTTCTTTTTAAGATTTTGACCCAATGGCCAGCCCGCTGGTGCTGAGGTTTGAGGCACTGGATGCCACACCTCACGCCATGCCACGCCGGCGACCCAGGTTCAGGAACAACCTCAGGTCATCAGGATGCTGGCACGGGGGGGGGGAAGCAGGATTGAGTGCCTATTGAGTTCTCCTGTCCTGGGGTGGTTGTGGCCCTCCCCCCGTAGTTCTGCTGCCACCGGGTGGAGGTCCAATGGCAGCACAGGCGGGAAGGGGTAACAACTCAGGAGTGCATCTCAGAATGCAGCGTGCGCATGCCTTCACATGCGAGGATGTATGTCTGGGACTGGGGGCGGGCGAAAACAGAAAAAAAAAACCAAAAAACTACATAATGAAAAAAAAAGATCTTGACCCAAAATTTTCAAAATAGGCTCTTTTTTCTACCCCACCTCATGAACTAGACAGATCTTGTTTTTCAAATCCCACCACAAATGCCACTTCGCCATCGTTCTGTGAAATGACGTTTTCACTAAGATTTAAACACCACCAACAACAAAAAGCCCATGTTTTGAAAAGCTGGGGTCAAACCATGCAGGTTGATCAGAAATTAACACCTTAAACAGCAGGTTGCAATATATCTCAGGAAGTGTACCCCTTTTTATGGCTACAGGGCAAGCTCTGCATGCTGTCTTGCTATCACAGGGAGGGAGAAGACATGTCACACTCCAAACGAAGCAAACAAAATTTTGGAGTTGAAGCACAATCCCTCCACTAGTTGAAGCACTCCGCTGTCTCCATTTAGTAGACCACAGTACTGTTCTTTTGTCTCTGCCCTCCCCCTGCACTATTTTCTTTTGCCCTGCACTGACTTCTGGTTTAGCTAGCACAAAGGGGAAAGAGCTGTGAGTCGTGCCAGGGCACGGAGTTCAAGTACCAAAAAAAAAAATACAAACTCTGGTCAGAGTCACAGCGGCTGCTTTCAGTTACTATGGCACTATGAACTTTTTAAACCCTTTCTACAAACCAGCAGCTCTGTCCCCTGAGGTTTCCCTCCCTCTCAAAGAAGTAGCTGTCCTCTCAAATGTGGTTGTTTCTGTGATGGCAGGGCTAAAAGCCTGCTGTGCTTGGGCTATCAGTCCCGTTTGTGTACCTATTTCCGATTATGGTTCTCCATTCATTTTTGTCTAAAAAATGCCCTGTTGATCAAAACGGAGTTTGTAATGTGGAAAACGTAAAGCCCAACCTAGAAGCAAACCTGGAAGTCAGCAGTCGCCACACCGAGAAACCCAAGTCACTCTGCAATAAAGTATTAAAAGACTGAAACACAAAGCTTTACAGTACCCACAAATATAGGAAATTGCTAGGTACTGAGTATATAAAGGCACAGTAAAAAAAAGTAGACCATGTAAATATGATGCCATAGTATGTGGCACAGGAATTCGTCAGCTCTTACCTGACTCTTGTAAACAAATAGAAACACAAAAACTCCATGCTCACACAATTATGGCGTGGGTGCTTACGTTCACAGAAGTATAGAGCAGGTGCTTCCTAAACAAAAACCAAGCAGAAAGAACACAAACAGCGGCACTTCAAATCAAAAGGTAAAAAAATAGATAGTTTACATTATTGTGATATCACTGCCATCCAAACCATTTATTATGGATTGTGTATAATGGTAGGAGACTGCTTTTGGAGGGCTTCACAAGCCAGTAGGCTAGCTGTGGTGCAGATAGGCCCTTCCGAGCCTTGAAAAAATCTTTTATGCAGAGTGCCTGCTCATCTGTTTTCCCAAATGGGAAGCCAATAAACTGCTAATCTGTGTTTTTCGCAGTGAGAATGTATTTGTTTGCTGTTTTCAAGCCTGTAAAGGTATCTGAACTGTTAAACTGTTTCCCAGCCAGAAAGGAAAGTCACTTGGGCTGGTCTGAGATTGCAAAGAAGCCCAGCTGCGCTTAAGTTCCTGTGGAATCTGTGTGTCCAGTGGGACATCCAAGGTGACCCCCAAGCCTGCAGGTACCCTGATCCGATGAAAGGCCTGAGGGACAAAGACGACAAATGGCCCGAGGGACAACGACAACGAAAGGCCCGTCCGAGGTGAAGAATTCAGCACCTGCTTAGAATCATCAGCCTGCAGTGGTTGTTCTGTGAGAGACTGTTGGCTGTATTCAGAGTGGTACGCCAAGCCTCATCCCTTCACAGCACACCCCGAATCCTACAGAAACTGTGAGTTCCTCTGGGCTGTGACCCCAAGAATTTTTTTCCAAAAGTTAGTCAGTTTAACTAGATATTTAAAGGGGGTGAAGTCCTGGTCAGGACTTTTGTTAATCTGCAGGAAAAGCCCAGGCAGAAGATTAAAAAAAAAAAAGAATGTTTACCCTTGTTGGAACCCAGTTGGGGACCCCTTACCAAGTTCTTCCAGTTCAAGTTCAAAATACTGGTGTTCCCATTGTATCCTAAATTGCCTTCAATGTTACGTCATCTGGTTGGCCACCAGCAACCTGGTGAGGTACCCACTACAACAGACAGTAACAGTTCCTACGGCTGTGGGGGGAAACCAGGTACAACCACAGGGGTGCTACTGGGACTGTATGGTGGACAACTGTTACTCCAGGCAGTTCAACACTGAAGGCTGACTGCATTAGTTTAATCATACTGTTTGATTCCTGGAGTTAGAAATTATTTTTCCATGCTGTTTTATTCCCCTTTCTACCCCACCCCTATAATAAATAGGAGGTTAGTTAACTTATATTTTTTGCTCATGGTTATTGTTTGGTGTGACTTTATTCTGTGTGGGGAAAAGTTAATTGTGTGTGGAAGGAATGATGATGTTTGTTCCTGGGGGGGAGGTTAGGGCTACACTGTGTATCCTCTATATACCCTACCCCAGGTGGAGGCACCAGCACCTGTTCCTGGTATTCTATTTGTGTACTGCACCCAAAAGAACCCAGGCTGACCTCAAGATAGGTCTTTGCGTGAGGGGGCACTTGGTGCACACGACAGAGATGACAGAGAGATCCTCCCTTACACACAGCTGTTCAATTTTATGCAGGGCGTCTGCTAGCAAAATGCCAACTTTCTTCTAGTAAGCCTCTTTTTTCTTTTCTGCACATACAGGTACACTAAGCAGCACTGCGATCAATGTACAGTAGAAAATACAGTAGATACTATCTCAAATTCAGTTTGATTGTCAAGGTTACTAAGACTGTGCAATACAACTTAGCTGCTTGCTGTATTGTCAATGTTTGCTAGTTCCCTTCTTTCTTGGCAGCACAGAACTGTTATACTTTACACAGCATGCAGGGCTATGTTCTTGCTCTGTGACTGTTCTGCAATAAAGAGAGAGCTCTACTTACGCAGCAGACCACTGGAGTACATCATGTGGCTGGGTCCTGATAGCTGCCTTTGTGAACTGTTTCAAAACATCAGGAAGTTCAGGAGGAATATTAATCTGCTGAGCACAGAACATGGTGTCTTGAAGAGGCATGCTTTCTGCAACACAAAGCAGCAAAGGCATTAACGACCAGGACTTGAACATTTGTGGTAGGATAGATGGATAAATAGGGCATATTCTGTGAGCTAGCTTAAAATATGACTACAGCATATGGTTAAAGCAGCAGTGCAACAAAAAATGTTTTTTCCAAAATTCTAATTTCAGTTACAAGTAATAAAAATATGACCATACCTGTCAAATCTATTTTTCTAGGTACCTCTTTTGCAGTGCACCATGAGTTTTTCTTTACCTTCTCAATCCTAACCCTTGTCTGGTCTGCAGTGCTACTTCCAGGACAAATGTGTTGGCCATCTTTTTTCTTGAGCAAATAAATACTCAGACTTTTGTAGAACCAGACAATTTCATCAGTAAATAAAATGGACAATGCCTGGAATCTTTTATAATCGACAAAGAAGAAATTCTATCAGACCTGTATATGCACCCCACCCAGGGGCTACAGGTGCAGTTATAGTTTTTTTTTTTGTCATATTTGTATTGAATTTTCAAAAAATATTCAAACATAGAACACAAGAGTCACAGCACAAAACAACAGAAGGGTTCAGCAATATAAACATATATACAATAAAAATACCTGCATAATGTTAATTTACACAATACTATAAATATTTTCTATCATATGTAGTAGTCATTTTAAGAAGTTGTGCCTGCAACTTGGAACGCTGACTTCCTTGGTGCTCCAAATCTCCAAGTTCCTCAGTTAACACATATTGTGATGCAGTAAAGACCATCTACCAGGAAAACGTCAAACATCTATGAGTACCAACAACTCTTGTACATTCTTGCTATATATAAAATAAACAGAGATGTCTGTCTTACCTTGCAGGAGGTTTATCCACCATATAGTGTATGGTAGATTATGAAATGGGCATCAGAATGTAGGCATCCTGATTGGTCCCTACCTGTGTGATATTCCTTCTTACGCACAGGAAGAGGGTCCAGTAATGCCACTGTGCAGTGATTCTGGTAAATATGCCACTTAGAATGTTGGCAGAATGAAACTCAGCCATCTTGTTTTTGCCAACTGCGAGTAACATTTCAGCCAGCATTTTAATAATGGTAGATTTACCAGAAAATAATTTTAAAAGTAAAAACAGTCGACCTGTCTCTACGGCTGAACAGCCTACACAAGCTGTCTTTCAATCCACCCGACCACTCGTCAGCCTGCCCGTTTAATGTACGGCTGACAGTCTGTGTCCCATGCCGCCTGCCCATTTGCTTGCACTCTCGCTCTCCACAGCATGTTCTCCCTGCTGCTGCCTGACGCCATAACATACACAAATAAACAAAAAAAAAGAAAAAGAAAAGACCCACTTGCCAGCCCACCCATTTAATGTATGGCTGAACAGCCGACAATCTGAGTCCCAAGCTGCCCGACCACTCGCTCTCCACAGCGTGTTCTCCCTACAGCTGCCTGGTGCCATAACATACACAAATAAAAAAAAAAAAAAGAAAGCATAATTTCTTGTTGCACACAAGCTGTCTCTCAACTCACCAGCCCGCCCATTCACTGTACGGCTGAACAGCCAACAACCTGTCTCCCAACCCGCTGCCCACTCGCTGGCACTGTCGCTCTCAACAGCGTTCTCCCTACCGGTGCCTGGTGCCATAACGTAAACAAATTTAAAAAAAGAAAGAGAGCATAATTTCTTGTTACAAACTTTGTAAATTAAATTAAGTAGGAGTGCTGCTAGTTGGGGAGGGGGGTTGGTGACATGATAACTACATGACAGGAAAAAAACACAAGTAAGGATGCTTTAGTAGCTCAAAAGTCTTCAACTGAACAAAACAAACAAACATGCGGAGGAACTATTTTATTAAAACTTATACAAACATTTAACTTTTTTAGTATTAAATACTATTCATTTTAGATATTACATACAGCTGTATTTTAGATAACCATTTCATAAGCGCAATAAGACACTCCAGGATGTGCATTAGACACTTTAACACACGGCTAGGAGGTTGGACACACTCGGCCAGTGGCCTCGTACCTCACTACGCCTCCTAGCCGTGTGTTAAAGTGTAAACGCACACCCTGTCATGTCTTATTGCTTACATATTGTTATGGATAGAAATCCATAACTAGAATGGAGTTGTTATGCGGCAGTACCTATGTCATCACAGTTTTTATGCTGCACTAGCTATGTCACTACTGCAGCATAACAACTTGGAATACTGCCACATAGTTGCTTTCCTCAATCCAGTTAAGCTGGAAGTTGCATTTTTTTTTTAAACTTGAACTTGCAGAAACATCTGCAGCACACTGTGTCAGTTAGAAAAAAAAGTAAATGTTAAAATTTCTATTCTCTGTTGTCTTCTCCAGCTGGTTTTGTGTGCTTTTCTATGCTGTGACTGCCCATACACTATAAAAGATTGTGCATGAGCAGTCATACACAAACAAGGAAATCCTTGTATCTTGAGGTTCCCTTGGTAGTAGAGTACCTCTCGAGCTGCGTTCTCGAGGTCATCTGTTACTAAGGAAACCTTTCGATACAAGAATATCCTTGTTATGTATGACTGCTCGTACACAATCCTCTATATTCCCCTCAGGGTCTCTGTAAGAAGGTATAGTCTGATGTTATCAGCTTTGTCTTTCCATCGAGCATCTTGTTCTGCTCATGGATAAACACAGGGTATAGTAAGAGGTGTGAAGTAGGAGGGGCATAAGGGTGAAGAAGCCCACCCTCAGCACGACAAGTGTTTTGACTCATTTATTTATTTATTGGTTTCTTTTTCCTTAAAAAAAAAAAATTATCTGAGGATCAGTGACAGGATTTTTAGTATAGTAAATTAATAAAAAGAGAACTAGGAGAGCTTCAGTAGCAGACAAGTAGTGGAATTGCAGTATAATGTGGGGAGTGGTGCAATGCAGTGGCTGTGGGGCAGCCATATTCAGGCAGACCTTCTGGACACTGAGGTGCTGCCCTATCTGCATGCATCTCTCTGGACTGCGAGATGAGGTAGCCAGACTCAGAGAGGAAGTAAACTGGGTCAGGAGTATCATCACCCTATCCAGGGACCACCCAGTCCAATGCAGCTGCCTCAAAGGATGCCGAGAATGAGGAGCACTTGGATGACAGTGGGCTCAGGGAGGGTTAGAGCAGTCAGCAGAGGCACATCCCAGATCCTATTCCACTCAAGAACCCTATGCCACACGGCAAACGAGGACAACCAAACAGAGGTACCCAGAGAAGTGGAAGGAAAGGATGTGGAGGTTAGCCAAGGAGGTGACCTCAGTGGGGAAAGCAGTGGACCCAGAGGAGGAGGAAGCAGAATCCTGGTGGGGACTCCATCATAAGAGGGATCCAGCTAGGAACACAGGAGGGGAGGACAGGGAGGTGAGGTGCCTCACCAGGTGCCACGGCATGGAGGGATGGAAGGAAGATGGGGATCACTGGGAAGGCAAGACGGAGGGTGAGCTGGATGTCATTATCCACCTAGGTACTAATGACTTGGCAAATGGGGAGCCAAAGGAAGTTCAGGAAGAGTTTAGAAACTGGGAGGGGTTCAAGAAAGTAGCTACTTCTGTCACTTTCTCAGAAGTACTACCTGTGAGAGGCAAGGGAGAGCATAGGAGTGCATGCACCAGGAACTTTAACTCATGGTTGAAGAACTGGTGCTGTGAGGAAGGGTTTGGATTCATTGGTGACTGGGGACCCACCTGGAGGGATGGAGGTTTGTTCAAGCCTGACGGCCTGCATCCATCCTGGAGGGAATCCAAGCACTCAATGATAAGTTTAAATGCTACATTGACAAGCATTTAAACTAGCAAAGGGGGGTGGCAGGCCAGCAAGGAGGGTGCCTACTTGCTCACCCCCCACAGCTAGCAGTGGAACCAGTGAACCAGAGGAGTGGCTATCTCTGCAAAGCAGTGTGCAAAAGATGGAGATTAGTGCCCAAGAGGTGGATAAGCAGAAAAGGGGCAAAATTCAGCAGAACGGCAGACAGCAAGGAGAACCAGGGATAAATGACAACCAAGGAAGGGGCTGGAGTAGAACAGTGAAGCAGTCTAGGAGGTCAAACCTGAAAGCCATGTGTGCAAATGCCAGGAGCCTTAGCAACAAGATGGAAGATCTGGAGGCTGTCATGGTACAGTCAGACCTGGACATTGTGGCCATCACTGAAACCTGGTGTAATGATAACCATGACTGGGAGATGGCCATACCTGCTACAACATATTCAGAAAAGACAGAGCAGGCAGGAAGGGAGGAGTGGCACTGTATGTGAAAAATGACATAAGGGCCACAGAGATCCAGGAGGAACAAAATGGGGAGAGATACTGTGGGTTAAGCTGGAAAGGAAAATGGGACAGCCATCCGCACAGGTGTGGTCTATAGACCACCAGCCCAGGAGGAAGAAACAGATAGGGAGCTGATGCTAGCCATCCAAAGGATGGCAGACAAGGGTGAGGTAGTATTGGTTGGAGACTTCAATATTCCAGACGTGGACTGGAGCATCCCAGCAGCAGCATCAACTAGGAGCAGATTTATCCTGGACTCCCTTCAGGGTGCCTTCCTCAAGCAACTGGTCATGGAACCAACTCGGCAGAAGGCAATACAGGACGTTGTGCTCACAAACAGGGACAGTGTGATGGGGGTAACAGTGGGGGAGCACCTGGGTAACAGTGACCACCAGTCACTGTGGTCTTGAAATCACAGAAAGAGCAGAACCAAACCACACAAAAACACGTATCCTGGATTTTAGGGGGGCAGACATTGGGAAAATGGGGAGATACTTGAAAGAGGCATTAAGGGGAATGGGACAGGAATCAGGGGCTGAGGAACAGTGGGCAGTATTTAAAATGGGGATTATAAGAACAACAGAATTATGCATTAAGCAGGTTAGCAAGAGGAAAAGGAAGAGGAGACCATTATGGTTTTCCAAAGAGGTAGCAAAGAAAGTGAAAGCCAAAAAGATTGCATTCAGGCAATACAAAAAGACACAGGCAAAAGGGGATAGGGAGAAGTACCAGGAGAAGCAAGGGAGGCAGGGAAGTCAGTAAGGGAAGACAAAGCTCAGACAGAAGAACACATTGCAAAATCAGTGGGTAAAGGGGACAAAACCTTTTACAGGTACATAAGTGAAAAAAGAAAGACAAAGGGAGGGATAGGGAGACTGAAGGGGGAGGATGGGAGCCGCATGGAGGATGACAACAGTAAAGCTGACATATTGAACAGGTATTTCTGCTCAGTCTTTACTGAGGAAGAGGGGTAATGGGTCTGAAGGGAGTACAAGGGGTGAGAATGGTGCAGAAATGGACACAAGCCCTTTACGACGAAAGGGTCCTGAAGGAACTGGAAGTAATAAGAGTTGATAAAGCAATGGGGCCAGACGGGTGCACCCCAGGGTCCTTAAAGAACTAAGAGAGGTGGTGGCTGAACCTCTGGCTATCCTGTTTAGCCGATCACTGGAAACAGGGAGGTACCCAAAGACTGGAGGACAGCAGATGTAGTCCCTTATATAAAAGTGGGAACAAAGAGGAAGCAGGGAACTACAGACCAGTCAGCCTCACCTCGTAGTGGGAAGATCATGGAAGCACGACTGAAGGAGAGATTGGTGGAACATCTGGTTGTCAATGGACTACAGGACACAAGGCAGCATGGTTTCACCAGGGGAGGTCATGCCAGACCAACCTTGTTGAATTTTTGACTGGGTGACTAGGAGGTGGATCAGGAGGGCAGGGACATGGCCTATCTGTACTTCAGCAAGGCCTTTGACACTGTGCCACATAGAAGACTATTACACAAACTGGGGAATATGGGTGTGGGCAGGACAGTAGTGTGGTGGGTAGGTAACTGGCTGGGTGGCAGGACACAGAGGGTGGTGGTAAATGGCTGTCACTCCACAGAGGGAAGAGTGACCAGTGGGGTACCACAGGATCAGTGCTGGGACCGGTTCTATTCAACATCTTCATCAGTGACATTGCAGGATCTAGAAGGCAAAATTTCACTGTTCGCTGATGACACAAAGCTCTGTAATAGTAGACACACCAGAGGGTGGACAGAATGAGAAGTGACCTGCAGAAACCTGAAGAATGGTCAGGGGTTTGGCAGTTGAAATTCAATGCAAAGAAGTGCAAGATAATGCATATGGGGCACAAAACCCTGGCACAATATATCAGTTGGGGGTGAGGATATAGCATGCACAAGCAGGAAAGGATCTGGGGTTGTCATCTCTGATGACCTCAAGGTAGGAAACAGTGTGACAAGGCAGCAGGTAAAGCAAATAGGATGCTGGGATGTATAGGCAGGGACATCACCAGCAGGAAAAGGGAGGTCATAATTCGCCTATACAAGACACTATTGAGGCCCCACCTGGAGTACAGTGTACAGTTCTGGAGACCATACCCACGTAAGGACATAGACAGGGTACAGAAGGTTCAGAGGAGGGCAACAAAGATGGTGCATGGATTGCATCACAAGTCCTATGAAGACAGGCTGAAGGAACTGAACATGTACTCCCTGGAGGAGAGGAGGGAGAGAGGGGATATGATAGAGACATACAAGTATCTTACAGGGAGGAACAGGGTGCAGGAAAACACTATTTTTAAGCGAAAAAGATGTTCCAGGACTAGAGGGCATGGGATGAGGTTGGAGGAGGGGCGATTCAGAGGAAACATGAGAAGAATTTCTTCACAGAACGGTGCTGGACAAGTGGAACACCCTGCCAGAGGAAGTGGTGGGGGCTGAAACAATCACGGGATTTAAGAATGCATGGGATAGACATAAAGGAATTCTAGAGGTCAGGGGTAATGGGAAACAGACTTCTAGGAAAACAAACTGAACTTACAAGCTCAAATGGGCAGACTGGGTGGGCCATAGGCCCTTATCTGCCGACACTGTCTATGTATCTATGTATCTATGGATGTGGATACCCCCACCTTGCATTCTCTGCAGAGTTCTTTTACTATGATAAGAACTGAATATTTCCATTGGCAGATGGAAAATGATTGGACATGTTAGGGTTGTCACAAATACCAGATTATACCAAGGACATAAGTGAACAGCCAATCAAATCATCAGACTGGCAGTTTACCACCAGTGTAAATCCTCTGATAATCAACGGCTGTTGATGAGCAAATAAACATCCTAATCATCTGCAGCACAGGAATAAATACAATAAAAATAAAAAAAACAAAGCAACCTCTTTAAAATTTGCATTTTATCATAGTAAAAAAATTAACCTTGGTATAATTGCAATAAGCCACTCTGAGGATGTGGGTTATCAGGGGAATTACCACGGCTGGTGAGGATTTACCCACGAAATGCCACTCGAGCTGTGATAAATACCCTGATAACCCACAGCCCCTCATGGCTTACTGCATTATTAGAACTAAATTTTTGACATCACTAATGTTTAAATTCTGCAATCCCCCAGATATACATCTGTAAATATCAGACAATATACTCCAGGAGAGTATATGACTCTTGGGTGTAGCCCCATTGACAATACTGGAGCTAACAGAAAAATAAATTACAGTAAATCTGACAGAATTTCTTCTTTCTGTGTCACTCCATGTTGACAATGGGTAATCTTTACACATGCATTCTAAAAAGCAGTACCCATCCACAAATTGGGTGGAGGAGAATATTGATTTATATCTGACCCAGTCAGTACAATTATTTTTTGTGCCCACTTATGAGAACAGAATGCAACTCCTCCCACGCCCATACAGCATCAGCTGAATTCGAAATGTAAAACCTGTAGTGCTTAATGAAGATGTGCAAGGATAAACAAAGCAGCCACCCTGCAAACTCAGATGTGAAAGATTATGTGTTTTCCAGTCCTTGTGGATGTAATGGATAAGGAGGAAGAAGCTCCTATAAACCCTGAACCTCCAAAGGGGCCCACAGTTGCCTTTGCTATATGGGATTGGATCCACCTCACCACTGTGGCCTTGAGGAGTCTTCTGGCCTTTATCTGGCTCTGCTGCCCCTAAGGAGGACAACAAGGTTGTGCGAGCTACAGAATTCTGCTGAGTACTCACAACAAATCGGCACTGGATCAGAACAATGCTGACAATAATAGCACAGTCAAGAATTGCGTGGAAAAAATAGCACCGTTTTTGGTTTTGCGAGGGGCTCTTCACACACACACACACACTCCCCTGGACTGAAGGATTCTCACTCCGGGGAGTAGATCACAGGAAAGTTACAATTTAGGCCATGGAATTCCTGTTTCCACAGTCCCGACGACAAAAGTCTAAGTCCCAAGTGCAGAAAAAGTTAAGAGACCAGGATTAGAACCCTAGTCTCTACTGCTGCTGGCCATGCTGCTCTGTGCACCAGCCCTCCATGCCATGGGAGCAGCTCGGACAGCCTCCTGGATTCTGGTGCCCTTGTGTGTCTACAGCACCATGGACAGCGACCAGGGGAGCACTTACTGAAAGTGCTGTATATCCCCTCTCACTGTCCGTGCTAGTGCTACATGAACTAGCGCTTTGTAGACTGGCGCTATTGGTGTAGCGCTATTCTAACCAGATACCAAACAGATCTACTTCTCCATAAGATCTAATTTAAGGCCGCTCTATTCCCTGTAAATGGTCGAATTAGGCTGGAAATATGGGAGGCATATTTCTTGATTTGCATGGGCCGTTGAGTACAAATCACATGGAATACTGTGGACACAGGAACTGTTCTCTAGATCAAATGGTCCTTATGCATGACAAGACAGGGCTCCTACAGCTTATGGCCCATTAATTTTTCCTCACTTAATGTATAGTTATGGAAGAACCCCCCAAGCAGGTTGAGTTGCCCTTGAAAACTAGCAATGCTGTTTCAAAACAGTGACAAGGAGTAGACAGACCTCCATAAGTAAATGGAGAGAAACCAGAATGGGTTGGCTAACTGCTTGCAAGAGTCTAATAATTTCTGAAGCGGCTCCATCTGGAAGTCCTGCTTCATTTCCTGCATAAGGCTTACCTTAGTACTGTACACATTTTAGTCCTTCTGTACAACTGTGTTTTGTTGTAAATAATCCAGTTTGAATGTTCTCCTGCCTATTTGATATTGTTTATGTTTATCTTTCTGCCTGTGCGTGTACCTGTTGTTCTCCCTTGCAAACTTGTTTCCAACTGTATAGTTTCTACAATTTGTCATTACAATTTGTATATATCCTCCTCCTCTCCATTAGATTCTGTACAATTGGACGCTTGTGTAAATGGGTATTCTTGCCACATGCCTTTCCCGTTTAAAATAAAACTTAACTGAATTGAAAAAATTGACCTCGGACTGCCCTTACAGCCAGAATCCCATCCACAAGCAGTACAGGGATCAAGACCGTGTCTACTTCAGACTGTAAAAAACAAATTGTGACACCAAGGCCTGAGAAATGTGGGTGGCCTTCTCCTCCAGCTCAGAAGGAAAGACGCTAACTATGTCCTGTCATATCACGAAGTCTTCTGAAAGACCTTGAAATTCCTTTAACCTTAGAATAAAGAGACCCTTATTATAACCAGCATTCCCTAGCATCCCCTGTCAATAGCAGGCAGTCCGCTCAAGATATCCTGGACATTTTCCTGGAAGTTTTTTTATTTATTGTAAAATCGGAATTATAACCTTTGAGCTAAAAGCTCATTTACAGAGGATCCTCATCGAACAGAGGGTGGGGGAACATCAAGTACATGGACAGTGGAGAAAAACAGAAGCAGCTAGAAGGCATTGTCAGTTACACATCATTAAAAAGACTAAACAGCATTACAAACAGAAGGACGGGGAGACAGAATACATTGCAAAAGCCATCACTTAATTACATAATACAGAGGAAAATAGTCCCATAACTGATTAGGAGAATAAAGTGCAGATTCCAACTATGTACAAAGTATGAGAATTCTCAGAATGCAGCTATAGAGCTTAGATAAGTTCCCGGAGGGAACAATTAATGTGACCACGGACAAGTACAGCCATTAAGGGAGAGTAGGCTACAGGCTAGATGGGTGAGGAGGAGACCACAATGGTGGGTGATAGCTTAAGGGTCAGGGGGGCTAAGCAGGTGTGGATGTGGGGGGGGTATGGAAGGTCAGGAGGACTAAGTGGGTGAGGGGTTGGGGGAATGTGGGACCAAGGGATGGGTAAATGAGGATTAGTGGAAGATTCTTGAGAGCCACGGGTCGCCGCAGCCAAGCCATATTGTGTCGGGGGCACCCGGAGGGCTAGAAATGGCACAGAACCCTGGCACAGCAGGGACCTGCAGTAGGGAGCTACATGGCACCTCCGTTGTAGTATTTACCAGCTCCTAGAGTCACTGCCTTCTTGGATATTCTGGTGCTATTAAAATGCAGCTTCCTCTGATATTTGGTGGGAACTTTGGAGTCAGAGAAAATGGTGGGAGGCAGGTGGGCAATTCAAAGCCCACCATGAAAGGAGATGGTCCCTACTTCAGCTAGTAGTTAGTGTGGAGAACCTGAAAGTCTTAGAGCCAGATCAACTGTCCTCAAATTAAACAGCTTTATAGAAGCATACCGAACCAACAGTACTGCAGATCGCAACTTTCCAAATTTTGCGATTACTCCCTAGAATGGTCAATCTGCATCTGAGACAGCCCACCTGGACATCTGGACCCCTCCACAAGGAGGACGGCTGGCACAGCCAAGTGAACTCTGTCCCCTGAAAACCCTTTTGGGATTCCCATTAGCATTTTTACTACCCTAATTGGTAGGTGGCTGGCAAGGCCTTGTACTATTGCCCCTTCTGTGCTTGAAAACTGACTTGTTTTTTAAAAACTGTATAGTGTATGGTGGAACACGATTGTGGATGGAAATCCATCCCTAGAATACCCTTGTTGTGCTGCACTAGATATGTAGTTACTGCAGCACAAGTTCAAACATCCGTGTGTGCTCGCCTCACAGAACTTGCGGCTCCGATCGCCAACACTGATACAAACGAAACAGCATTGGCGGTCATGAAAGCCGCTTTTTTTTTTTAAATGTTCCACACCGAAGGGCCTAGACTCCTGCTAGACTGGGGAACCACACACTATAAAAACAATGTATGGTCTGGCTATACACAACAAGGGTGAGTAGCCATCTCGAGGTTGCCATGGTGACTGAACCTCTCTAGCTTTAAACGTTCACCAAGGCAACCTCTCGATGGCTACACACTGTTGTGTATAATGGACCATACATTATCCACTATATGCAGGACAGGAGACTGCATTAATTTCCAGCACAGAGAATTTAGAGTAACTGTTACTCCATGCTTCAGATGCCCCCACTGGGTTATGGTCCCTGCAGGTTGGTGTGGTTGCTAGAATTCTTTCTTGTTGGAAGAACAGAGAATAACGTAGGAGAAACAACAGAACAAAAAAATGAATCTATATCTTTTGAATGTTCCTACCAGACAATGGACCGTAGAACATAGCGGGGAAGCCAAGGAGGACAGATACTGCTCTGAGGCCCTAATCCAGAATGACAGAGAAGATGGACAGAACAGACATCTGTGGGGGTGAGATTACGGGCAAGATCTTACGAGGCTGTCATCGGCCATGAAGGCTATAAGTCACTTAAGCTTCTCAGTTGCCTATTATGCTGCTGAAAAATAACAGAAATGACAGCTCTCTATCACCATGTCTGGGAGGCCAAAAAGAAACATTCTAATGATCTAAACTCTAGTGTCTAGGTCTGTCAAGGTTACCTGTTCCAGAGCCTAGTGGGATTCTGACTATTACAACTCTCTGCACCTAATTAATAAGGCCCTGAATAAGAGGCCAACCATATAAAAAAGACATGGGGTCCTTCTTGACAGAGAAGCCACAGTCACTCTTGCTATCTTTGAGACTAACTTCATTGAAGCCATCAGGCAAAAACGGGGTAATCGGACCCAAAGGACTTAGTCCTGGATGTTAATATTGGAGCCTGAGAGATTGTTGCCAGATGAAATGGGGGAAGGAGCTCGCATCCAAGAATCATAGAAACATACCATATGATGGCAGATAAGGACCGCTTGACCCACAAAGTCTGCCCATTTTTCCTTGCCAATAGTGTCACCACAAACCCTCCATGATCTCAGTCCCTCACTCCCCCCCCTTGCTTTCCACTGAGAGATTCCCTTATGTCTGTCCTATGCATTCTTGAATCTGACCACATGTTTGCCCCCACTACCTCCACTGGAAGACTGTTCCAAGCATCCCCCACTAAGTACTTCCTCACATCTCTCTTCAGTTTACCCACTTCCAGTTTCATTGCATGTCCCCTTTTTCTCTGAATTCTCCTCTCCTGTACCTTATTTACCCATGTGAGGTATAGGTGTCTATCATATCCCCCCCCACACACACTCTTCCAGGATTAACATATTGAGGTCCTTTAGTCTCTCCTTGTAGAGCTTCTGATGAGTTCTTTTTTAACACTGGGGGTTGTAGTTCTGCTTATAATATATACAGTACTTGTATTCTAAATTATGATAAATCGGAATGTTTTACTCACAATGAGTATGGAGTAAAATGAATGCTTTCATGTTGGGAAGGAAGTAGGTGTGAGGTCTTTTTGTTAATACTTCTGATGAAGACCCAACACCATTTTATTTGCCCTCCTCTGGACAGCCTCTGTTCTGTCTATGTCCTTCCTGAGATGTGGTCTCCAAAACTGAATACAGAATCAATGAATGCCAGGCAGACCCCCAGCTGGACTGTTCTATGATGCAACAGAGAGAGAGAGTTTGCTGTGGATTGGAATTCGCAAATAAATGTACTCAGGCTTTAAAAAGGGACGAACCTTGTGAACCTCCACTGTACACCTTAAAGATATGTTATCACCTTTCTCCCCAGTGATTTCACCATTTTTTTTTGTTAATGGAAAGAAAATGGACCATTCTCAGACAGAGTAAAAGCTTCCATTGCATAGTCTACAGAAGTCAACTCCTGAATCCACAACTGATGTGGTAGTTGTCCGCCGGCCATAAAGTTTGACAGAGAAAGGCTGGCCCGGTGGCGCTGAGGGTTAAGGCGCTGGACACCACACCTCATGCTACATCAGCAACCCGGGTCTGGGAATGAGTCTGGGTCATCAGGGGTCAGCTGGGGGAGGAGGATTGAGCATCCCAATAGATGCTTTCCTCCTCCTCCTCCTCCAGGGGGGTGGGTTACCAGACAGCGAACATGCCCATAGCACTACCACCAGTGGAAGCATGGGCGATAGGGCACACAGCTCTTCAGAGTCGGGGAGGGTGCTGCTGGGTGCTTGACTACGGTGTGCATCTGCACGCCGTACGTCTGGATGTCAAGTCCTTCACGCCGGTGCCCTCAGGGGATAGGAAACAATAGGGGGAAAAATACAAACAGCCAAGGGACATCGAGCACTATGATGCCAGGATCCCGGTACGACGCGACCCAGCGGAGGAGTCAGAGGGGGTACAAAGCCCCCCCCACCCCAAAGGGGCCGAGAGCCCAGGCAAGAAATAAAAAAAGTTTGACAGAGAACTTATTATGCCTGAAAGGCAGCTGCTTGGCTATTAAACCATATCATGGTATCCTGACCCTTACAAAGGATAGAAAAATGTTTCTCTACCTGTACAGGCCCAATGCACTGACAAGAAAAGTGTAAGAGAGACTGAATAGGCCTTTAGATAGAGAACTGGGGACAGAAAAAAACAACCTACTCCCAGCATAGCTCGCTGGACAGACATCACACTTTATTATGTGCTACATGTTCCTAATTTATCTTTTCTTTTTTTTTTTTTTTTGTAATAGAGCATGTTTACTACAAACACCCACCAACAGTGTCTCCTGTATTAGTGTTATGGGAGAAGCAAACATCTCGCGGCTCAGGGGGTAGCTGAGACGGGGACTTTTTCCTTAGCGCAGATCATTTTCTTCGTTACTACACTTCATGCTTAAATTATAGTGTATGGTAACAGAAAACACACATATACTGTACCAGGAACACTGGGCTTACCAGGACCGTGCAAAACATTGCCCAGTACCTCTGGACGTGCCAGTTTGTGGATCCCCTTATTGCAAAGTCCCTTTTGTGTGACTTCTGGGTAACTGTAATATAAACCTTGATGTCCAATTACTATGCATATGTACCAAAAGAAAATATGGGCCTTTAACTCCAGCTTTGCCAAACCTGCCTGAATTGTCCCAGGTATACCATCCACGTAAATCCAGAAAACCTGGTAATGGGGGTGTTAAATTTGTTTTCTGTTACTCATAGCAGAATAGGACTGTAGGGCTGTGAAGAGCATGGCACAAAGGCTGAGGCAGTATGATATCTACATATATCTATATAAATTTCTCTTTTTCTTCTATTTAAACAAGTGCTGCAACAAAAAAACCAGGTGACCAAGCTGGACACATAGGAAAATGACCCCTTACCTGTGTACGCAAATCTCCCCTAGGCCGAATGCTCATAAGGAGCATCATAAACCAATAAAGGTACCAACTTATATGCCTCTATTGCAGCCATAAAATACAACGTGCACCTCCATCAAAGCAAAATACAGCACCCTACTATGTAAGTAACATCGCCGATCACTGATGCCCCTGGTATACTTGTTAATGAGCTAATACAGGGCAGAGGCCCTGTAAAAACAGTCATCCTATTCTGCTTAATACACTAAGCACACTCAATCACATTCATATTCTAAAGCATCAATGGCCCCACTATGAAGCCTGAAGGATAACGTGGTACCTAGAAGCAAAAGGGCAAGATTCCAGCAGATGCAAGGAGAAACATTAATCTATATAGCCACAGATTACCAAAATCAAACAAATTACCTCCAGTTCCATCTATTCAAGGAACAGTGCCGAGCTAAAAGGTGAAGGGACTAATGGACCTCCCATCCTGTAGGAGTGAAATGGACAGCGCTACAGCTGGGGCCCTAACTTAAAGGTAGGAGAACCACCCTACAGCTAGAGAAGGCAGAAGCTGCAGTGACCATTTGCTGCATGTGGAGAGGAGCCACAATTACTACTGGCACATTTACTTTCTGTACACAAGGAATGGGGAGTGGTTTGCTTGTGTGGTTTTGTGATGACATTACGTAACTGCCGTGCTGGCATACAAGGAGGACACATGCTTATAGAGGGATTGTTATGGGTAAGGGAAAAACGAGGTGGCACATGGACAATGCAGCCCAGAAGAACAAGGCAGAGTCATCCCTTGTCCTTCAGCCATTAACAAAAAGGGCACAAAGTAGTGCTCATGCCACAAACGGCTAGGGGAACCAATGATCGCGAAAAACTCTTGGTCCACAAGGACAGCAAGTCAGCCTGCCAAACAAAGGTAAGAACATACTGCAAACAGTCCTAAAAGACTAAAAAACTTCCATAGAAGCTGCGCTCATGCCACAAAAGGCAGGGGAATTCACTGACTGCGCAAAACACTTGGTCAACAAAGGCAGCCTGCCAAACCAAGGGAAAAACATAGTACAGTTATAAAAAACCGAACCTACCAAATCACAGTGAACCACAGGGACAAATCCAGTCACCTGTACAATTTACCCCCAGCTACACACTAACCTCCAACCTAAATGGAGAGAGACAACAATCTTCCCTTATTCCCCAAGTTCCTTCATCCTTCCACTCAATAATAAAATAACCTTAGGGAAAGAAGGGGAACCGGAGACAATCTTTTGGGGGTTAAATCAGACAATTAAATCACTTACCTGAAACACCAATCTGGCTAAAAAGGGAAAATTACCATGAAAAAACACCTTATCTTTTAAAATTTCAATGGGCAAAGACCTATCCATTCAGACCCTCAAATATGAGGCTGTAATGGAGGAATGCAGGCTACCAATTTTAGAAGGGGCTACCTGGAACCTAGATAGCCCCTGCCTGCTGGAGTGAAGTTTGATCTAACAAAAAATTAAAAAACGTCAAAGATAATATTTCCTGTGCCTGTGGAGAGCTCGCTCTTAAGCTGCCTACCCCTGTTACTGGTACAGAAAGACTGAGGAACTTGGTGATTCAGAACACAGAGGAAACCAACATTCCAAGCTGCAGGCACGGCTTCTTAAAGCTATACTTACAATATGTTTGTGTATTTTGCAAATTCAATAAAAATATTTAAACAAAAAAAAAGCTATACTAGTCCTAAAGAACTGGAAAAACACAAACATAATCACACATGCAGAATGGCTTGGTTTTATCCTTAACTCCATTCAGAGAGAAAAAAACATAAGCAAGTATTCATAATAAATTTGACTTATTTCTTCATAGATGGGGACCTTCATATAATATCCCGACTGGAAATGATATACCTGTACAATAATAATCTATGGTACTGTAACTACCTTTCCTGTAACAGTTCAATACATTCTGTCATAGACTGTTTTATATGGCAAGAATATTCATAATATTGTACAAGTTGACATTATGCAAGTACTCTTGGATTAGTACAATTGGCACTGAACCCTTGTATTGTTTTGCGCTGTATGTCTTGTGTTTTATGTTTGTGTAATTTGCAAAATGCATTAAAATATATTTAAAAAAAAAAAAACTATAGCTGTAGCAGTAACCCCTGGGCGGGGTGCATATACACCCAAGTGTAGAGATTACCCATTGACAATGTGGAGCGACACAAAGAGGTAGGGTTAGCCGGCCCGGTGGCGCTGAAGGTTGAGGCGCTGGATGCCACACCTCGCTCCACGCCAGTGACCTGGGTTCAGGAACGAGCCCGGGGCGTCGGGGGTCGGCAGGGGAGGGAAAGGATTGAGCGTCCGGAGGACAGCTATCCTTTCCCGGGAGGGAGGGGGACACACACTCGGCGCCTGACTGGCCTCTGGTGGAAGCCGGAGGCACAGCAAGCGCATGAGTGCACAGAGGGGGTTGGGAGTGGTTGACGTCGGCGGGGACGCTTGACGCTGGGGGCACGCACCACTCTCATGAGAAAAAGGGAAAAATCACCCAAGAAGCTGCCCCGTAGACGGAGCACCAGGCCCCGATCCCCAGTGCCCCTGCCTTTCCTGGTACCAGCGTCCCGACAACAAGAAGGACTTCGGGGGTGGCTCGGCCCCGTGCCCGCCTGGGGAATATAACCACGGCTACATGGGGGACGGACTGCACCGGGCTCCAGGTAAGAGGGCGGGGACTAGAAGGCCATAGGTGTCTCCCAAAGAGTGGGAGTGCTGCGGGCAGGGGGAGTATAAAGAATAAAAAAAAAAAAAAAGAGGTAGGGTTGAATTTTTCTCAGTTTCATTGCACTGCTGCTCTTTTAAGGAAAACTACAGCCTCATATCTTGTAGATTTTGTTTCTGTGTCAACAGACAACACTTTTTGTGTAGCTGTTAGGGAATATATGTGATTGCCTTACTTATATTCACTATTCATATCACTGTTCATACTAGTCCTTATAACTATCCTGGGGACGAGGGATGGGCGGACTCGAAAAGGTCCTGACCCTTATTATCGGGCCCAGGATCCATGTCAGAGCCCTGATAAGTTCTGATTGAGCCTGATTCAAATCAGAACCATAAGAAAATGAATAGTAATACTTGACAACAGCACTGAAAAATAGGAAATAAAGTAGTTTTTCCTACCGGAGTGTGTTGGCCTGTTTCTGACTCCATTCTGGGCCCCCATCAGCTGGCTATAGGTTATCCACTTGTGCTTCTCACCCACTGTGTGAGCCATTGGCATGGTATCATTCCCCCATTCTAACCCAGTAATTATGGATATCCCCAGCCTGTCCCATCTGATACCCCCCTCCATATGCAGCACCCCTAAATTCCCCCTCCTATCTGCTTGACACCTCACTTCTGCATTATGTACATCATGCCCTTCCATCTGCCACCAGCCACCCTGCCTCAGTATGCATACCCCTGCCCTTCTGTCTTCTGCTATCCACTCAGCCCCATGAATACCCCTATGTCTACTCCCATTTGGTTTATACCCACCATAACCTTGAATGAATACTTTACCACCCTGCTGCCCTACAATGGATACATCTGCTCCCTCCCCTGTCCCAGTATCAAATACCATACCCCTTCTATCTCCATCTGGTGATACCCACCATGTACCATTATTAATTTCACTGTCCCCTCTTCCTATCTGCAGCCCACCCTGTTGCAGAATGAATATGCCTACCCCAACCTTCCATCTGGTGATGCCCATCTTCTCCCACAATGAACACCCTTTTCCCTCCTCCTATCTACTGCTATACACCCACCCTATTGTAGCGTAATGTGAATACCCGCTCCCACCTGCTGGTTCCCACCCACCCTGTCCTAGAAGTAATGAGACCCAGGCATCCACTGACGCACAAGCCATTGTTCAAACAGCACAAACACAGAAATGCCTGAATTATAGGTACTGACAGACTATTTAACAGCTGATTCCCACCCACCCTGCTCTAGAAGTAGTGAGACACAGGCACTCACTGACACACAAGCCATTCATCAGACCACACAAACACAGAAATGCCTGAATTAGGTACTTACTGACACACTATTTGATAAACTTCATCTGATGAGCTAAAGCTCCTGAACTCATCCAGAGAAGATACAGAACAGGAGAACATGAGTATGCCAGTAAGGAAGGACAATCTAATGTAGGATGAATATATAATTTTCCATCAAAGTTAATTGCAGAAATTCTGTACTGTGAAGCTTACCAAATAAATCTACACAAACACTTATGGAAGAACCAAACAAGTTCCATATATTTTTTTAGGTGTTTACACATTTCAAATGTAACCCACCCACCCCTGGTAGAGGCTTATCTGTTTGCCTCCTCACTACCCTACATAAGAAGCCTGCCTGTGGAATGAGCCCCTTCCCTGCACTGGGACTACAGCCTGTGGTACAACCGGAGAAGCAAGGAACTCCGAGATGCTGCCATCACGCGCACTCTTTTTTGTACTCAGCGCACCTGCCCTGTTCCAGAACTGAATTTCACTGCCACAACTTCAGCCCACACCAAGAACACCTCGCCTTAAGTGTGCTCTGGCCCCAAGCAGTTTCTGTGTTTCCTCTCTCGCGTGCTACAACATGCACATGCACACTCGAATACCAGCCAGCGTGGGAACAATCTTCCGGGAGTGAGTGTGCAGCTGTAAGCAATATGCAGGAAGAATAAAAAATAAAGATAATTTTTTGTCACTGTGGGATCCAGGGTGGGTGTGTGTTTGTTGGGGGGGGGGGACTGTGTTTTTTTTATATAAATAGTAGATTTTTGTAGAGAAAGCACTGTCAAGTGGACCTGGAACACCTCCAGCCTAAGTTTGGATCTACAGACATTAAGAGATCCGGGGGGGTTCTGCTTTTGGTCGGACTGGTCCGCCCATCCCTACTGGAGACTCCATTTTCTGGCTGTTGAAATCACATTGTTTCTGACAGCTGTATTCACATATGAGAGCATGATGTGTCAGCACCCTTTAGAGGCCACAGTATGCCTGTCTACTTTATTAGAGTTCAACAAAGTTAAAGCAAGGTGTAAAATACCACATTTACCTTCAGTTAGCTTTGAAAACTAAGTTGTAATGCGCAGGTTTCCCTTTTAAACTGCATTTAGGCCTAGTCCTCTATTCCGCAGCAGCCAAATCTGAGCTCCACAGGGTCAAAACCTTGTATAACCGAATTGCTAGATTTGCCATGCAACTCCCTGCCCAGGTCCACCACTGTGACGTACTAAAAAAGGCAAACTTTCTTTCCCTGTCTACCAGAGTCAAGTTTTGCCTGAGTACCATGGCAAGGAAAACTGTCACGAATAAAGTTCCATTTATTTACAACTCCTTCTTTAAACTCAAAGTCCCCCAACTCAAACCAGATCTGCAGTTGCTGTCTGCTTCAAAAATCCCCATGCTTAGAAAATGTGCTGGCCAAAGGACCTTACTATATCAACTGCCCTGTCTCTATAACTCCCTACCTCTGCATTTGACTGATCTCACTCGGTCTTCAAAACTAAACTGCTGGACTGGATTTGTAACATGGGCACATATAAATGCCTGTAATCTGCTAAGTGTATGCATTGTAATGGCACTTTTACTGTCTGTTTAGTTCTTGATGTTGTACTGCATCCCATGACTCTTCATATGTCTGGTCGACTATGAAAACGGGCAGATTTTGATTACAGTCTCACCAGATGTTAAATGAGTAATAAAAAAAATTGTGTTTCCAGAGAGTTTTTTTCAGGATATTTGTACTGTCAGCATAGAGATATATGATATACATGGGTGCTGTAACATCATTTTCTCATATGTTAATACAGCTCTCATGGACAATAAGATTTCAGCAACCATGATATGGAGACCTCCAGGATTGTTACAGGGGACTAGCATGAATGGTGAAAACAAACTAAAGAAACAAACACATATATCCCCAACAGCTACTGGTCCAGAAGCAAAATGATTTGATACATCTGTGTTGGTCCAATAAAAGGTAACAAAAAGAACAAAGTGCTTTAGTTTTCGGACCAACCCGTTTATACATGATAATATAAATTGGCAGTATGGGGGAGGAGAGTGAGAGAATTTAATTCCTATGATTTCTTATTCAGATTCCTTAGACATTTTTAGCACATCAAGTTGAAATCTGTTCATATCAGATTGCATGGTCTTAGTTTCTTGGTGGTCCTTGACAAGCAGCTTTTTGTTTGGCTCTTATACTGCCAATTTATATTATCATGTATAAACTCCTGTTACAACACTAAGGGACTTAAAGGGTACCTAAACAAGCAGTTTTTTTAAAACTGCAAACTCCAAAATCTGGCTTAATTGCGAGGTAAAGTAAAGGCTACTGTTTACATGTATGCTAAAACTGCATTTATGTAAATAACATAAATGCAGTTTCATAGCTTTTGAAAAATATAAACATCAACCTTTCACTTTCAAAAAACAACCTTGTCTTCTCCCTAAGATGTCTGCCAACTGTGTTAAGTGATGAGTCATGATGACATCATCGGAGCCAGAGCCAGAGACCAATATAGATTCCTATAGGCTAACTAGTTCTTTCCCTTTTTGTTTTGAATCGTTTTACCAGAATGATCAACACAACATGTTAACATGTGGATTATTTTGATCAGTACACATGTTAGGCTATGATTTTGTTCATTTTATTTACTTTAACTTGCCGAAAAGGTTTTGCAATCTAGCTGACGTTCTCTTTGGCAAACTGCAGAGCAGTACAACACTTCAAATACCTGATGGTCTAGTGGTTATGTGATGCCTTGAATTTTTTATTTTGTTAACCAGGAGAAAGACACCATGCTGAAAATGAAAATTACGTACCTACCATAATTCTTGATCTTCTCTTGTATCTTCACCATTCATCACTGCTTGGGTTAGTGACAGAGGCGCGCACCCGCTACGAGAGGTTTTTTTTTTTTTTTTTTGGGAGTCGGGCACTGAAGGCGCTGCCTCGAGCGTGACGCATCGCGCCATGCCAGGGCCAGCTTAAGCGCCGAGACCTCCTCACATCTCAGTTCTGGTAGCGAGAGGCAAAATAAAGGGTAAGAAAAAAGGAAAGCGAGGCAAGAGAGCCAAGGGACAGAAAAAGGAAAGGATATAAACTGAAAAAGGTATAAACCGGCAGAGAATAGACAGAGGAGAGAGAGAATTCCTACCCTAAGGGACCGGAGGGCCTCCTTTCCGGGGCGGCTCTAGGGGAGGAACAGAGAGAGGGAAAGAGAAAGAAGAAGAAGGAGAAGGAGAAGAAGAGGCATGTTGAGAGGGAGAACAGTGCCCATCGAGCATTGGTTGAGAGGCTTATAGGCTCGAGACTAACAAGGGAGCAAGAATCCCAGTTGCTAGGACTGAGGGGAGGTTCGACCGAACCACCTGAACAGATTTGAATGAGGACAACATCTCTGAACTCTCAACATGCCAAGTCCCTACATCCTAGCTGAGGGCTCCTAGACTGCCCAGGCAGAACCTGTTTCGGGAAGAACGCCCACCCAGGAAGGGGACTAAGTCCCTTAGCACCTTGTTAAGTGCTAACACAGCAGTGTATGGGAAAGACTATGCCTTCTCGAAGGCAGCTTTGTATGAAAGACAGAGTGGAACTCAATCAGACTCCCTAAGGCAAGGCAAGCAGCCGCTCAGAGCTGACAAGTTCAATCAGCAGCTAGAAGAGCTCAAAATTAATACCTGCCAGGGGGATTCTAAATTTTGCCGAGACCGAGTCAGAGCATGGCCTCTTAAGCTGTGAAACTGCATAACCTGAAGAAGGTATTTAGGAATCGCACCCTAAGGGTGGTCAGAAAGAGTTCCCTCAGAATAAGAGAAAAGTACAACCGTGCTCGTTCCTCTTTACCTTGAGGAAAAAAGGAACCATTCATCAAGAATGGAAAACAGAAAGTTTTTTTTTTTTTGGCATAAAGGCCAAAGGAAGGAAGAGGAACGAGATGAGAGGGGGAGACGTCACAGAAGGAGGCCACAGAGGGGAAGGTGGGCCGGTATCAGTAATGAATGGTGAAGATACAAGAGAAGATCAAGAATTATGGTAGGTACGTAATTTTCATATCTTCCCTTGTCAATCTTCACCATTCATTACTGCTTGGGTGAGTACCAAGCCCCCCCCTTAGAAAAAAGGGGGGGGGGGAACCCTGAGGGAACAAAATCCCCAGCTTCCTGCTGGTGAGAAACAGAAAGGGAAGACCCTGGGCTAATCGAGAGAGAAGCCTATGGGGGAGAAGAGCTAGGAGGTGTCCCGAGGACGGGGAGACGGAGGAAGCCCCTGCAGTAATCTCCTAGTTCTGGAGGAAAAGAGACGGGTCCCCCGGAAAGTGGAGCGAATCATCCTACGCCGGGCCAGGGGTGACAACCTTGATAGACGAAGCCACGCCATCCGCCTAATGTAGATCGCTGTCCCCGCAAGCCTGGAAGCCACCTCATTGGCGTCATAAGATGCCCTTGCTTGGTGTCTTGCCAGCTCCAGGCCTATAGCAGACAGGGCAACAGCTTGTCTGGTTTGCTCCATATCAGGCATTGATGCTAAGATCTGAGAGAGCATCGACCACAAATGCCTACTGTAGGCAGCGTGATGAGCCTGATGAGATGCAATGCAAGCCATCGCACGAGAGGAAGAGAACACTCTTCACCCCCACCGGTCGAATTGTAGGGAATCCGAATCCGGTGGATGGTCATGAGCCAGGAGGCGGCGCCCGGAGGGAGTCTCCAGGTATACCAAACCCGAGGGTGGGTTGAGGAGAGTACCCAGGGATTCCGAGGGGGCACAATACCTTCATCGTCAGTCTGCCGGGGCTGGAGAAGGGGCGGCTGGCGACTGCCAGGAACGGATAGATGCCTCCTGGAAGGGGATAGGCCAGGAAGGTACCACCAGGTGCTGGGCACTGAATTCTCCAAGGAATTCACGCGTCTCCCGTTCGGTATTGTCTCACCTAACGTAGGAGATTCGAAGATCCCTCACCATCCTCGAAAGGAATCGCTGATATTCAGTGAACTCAGCATCAGAGGAGACACGGCCCACCTTCGATTTACGTTTTGCCCCCGAACCTGACATGATGCAAACTAAATAAGACAAAAAACAGCAACAAAGCACTCGGCGCCATCGATAGAAATAAAGGAACCGTCTTACCGGAAGACGGCTTCAAGCGAGAACCACTGGAGAAAACGAGGAGTCTTGTGATACAGAAAAGCTTCAACTACCGTGTAGCAGGTGCAGCCTCGTGACGGGGAGAAACAGAATTGAGATAGAGGAGGTCTGCAGCACCTAGCAGCCGCCCGATGACGCAGTGCGTGGCTGAGGCGGCCGCCTTGAGCCGATCAAAAACCCAAAAACTCCCGTGGCAGGTGCGCGCCTCCGGCACTAACCCCAAGCAGTAATGAATGGTGAAGATTGACAAGGGAAGATCCTTGTTTACAGATGTGGCCTGGCAGCACAAGGAAGTTAAGTGACTTGCTCAGGGTCTCACAGCACAGTACTGGTATGGTCCAATTCCAAAGCTCATGCATTCTTGTCAATCCACAAAAAAAGCTTCTCTTGTATTCTTTTTCCAAGTGAACCCCTTGCACCTAGCCTGCCTTCTGTTGAACACCCCACCATCCATACCGTGTCCTTAGTACTGCCTGGGGCTGCATAGGAGCTTGCAGTCTCATGAAGAGAATCATCACACCTCAGACTGTAATTTTGTACCTCAGAGAGTTGTGCACACCTATACTGATATGAATCATCAGCTGACACTGTTAATAAATACCTCCCAAATCACACTTAAGTCCACTTTTTCAATGTTTGACTTCTGCTCCCACAGTAAACATTGAGCGGATCACCTCCCTTCTGCACAGTGAAGGCATTATGTACAGTTTCCCAGTTGTGTTTTTGTCCCATCTCATTAACCAGCAATTGGGTCTTCGTGGAGGGCCAAGCAATAAGATTCAGGACTCACCAGAAAAACTGCTGTTCATGCCCTCATAAGGGCTGCACTTACTATGGATAACAATATTATTAGCAGGAGAGGCATGCTAATGCTTTAGCAAATCCACCAGACTTCCAGTGTCAGTCTACTCCTTTACCTGTGATCTGCAGAATCCCGCAGGACAGTTCACTGCAAATCTTCTCCAGTACTTTTTAATGCCCTACTCCACAATACAAGCTGGTTGGCTGCCACCTTTCTAAATCTTGAATGATCTATACACAGCTCCCTCAATACTGTCCTAACAAACGTCACCCCCCCCCCCGAGGATAATCTCCCTACACCGAATTCAAGTAACACTTTAAGTGCAGCCCTGCCTCTCTGAGTATTTGTCATCGCTGGCTGCTCTCATTCACAGTCAGGTAGTGATCATGGTGCTGGCAGCCCTAAATTTCAGATCTCACAATGATCTGCTAAACATCCCCCTTCCTGTGTTCCCCTAACCTGAATATAGCTGTACCCTGCTGGAATGGCCTCTTCAGTCCCTCTCTGGAATTCATTCTTCTCGTCAGCTTCCCACACCAAAAACTGGTGAGCTCACTACCCTTCTGCATTATGAATGTGGTTAGTACAGCCGCCCGTGTCATTTTTACATATTAATAATAAACATGATCGTCTGGTAAGCCAGGCTGATAGCAGCAGGGCACAAGGGGAAACATAGGCATTCCTACTCATATAAGATCTAAGCCACCTATGATTAGGCACTATTAAATGATGTGCATAATGATGTGCACACCCATCATTTAATAGTGCCTAATCAAAGGTAGCCTAGATCTTTTAAGGAAAGGAAGCCCATCGTTCCCCTTGTTCCCTGCTGCTATCAGCCTGACTTCCTGGAAAAATCTGTTTATTTTTGATATGTCAAAAAACCTGGGGACTGTACTACCTACATTCATGATGCAGAAAGGTGATGAGCTCACCATTTTTTGGTGTGAGGAGGAGTAGTGAAGTATGAATACCAAAGGGGGGCTGAGAAGGCCACTCCTACAAGGTACTGCTAGATTCAGGGAAGGGGGAAGACAGAATGGGAGAAAGTTGAGCAGATCACTGTGAGAAATAAGATGTGTGGCTGCCAGCTCCATGATCACTACCTGACCCTATTGTCTTGGCCAATAATCCCCTTCCCATAAAACCAGTTCATGCAATTGTCCAAGGCTGTGTGTGGATATTATTGTATGAAATGGCCGCCACTGCACAGTCAAATCACTTCACTACCAGTCTAGTACTGCTTGTAGAGCACTTTGGGATACAATGTGTATGAAAATCACTACATAAATAATCATTCTTCTTATTATAAGACAAGATAAGCGTATTTTTGATTTCCAAGAAAGTATGAACTCTGGCATTGGACTACAGAAGAACTTTGCTACAAGCAAGTGGTGGATATATGGGGTGGTGAAGGGTGCGGCTGTAACCTCCCATTGTAAAGTACTCACTTGCTGCTGCTGCATTTCACTTTGTTAGAGAAGTCTGCTATATTGATTGTACAAATGTTTACATTCAAAAATATGGATTACATTTGTAGTTTCAGTCAAAAACATACTAGAAAAGCATAATAGCAGAAAATATAAAAGGTTTCATAAAAATGTTAAGAAGTGCATATCAAGTATGCATGCACTCCCAGCACCCCCAACCCCATTGTAGCATCCTGGATCTGCCATAACCACCAGACCACCAGGATATTCAAGATTTGTGCTGCACTGTTTGCCAATAAGAAAGCCAGTTGGATTAAAACACATTTTCAGCATGTCAGAGTAAACAAAATGAACAGAACCATGGCCTCACATGCGTATTGATCTAAATAATGCACATGGTTTTGACCAGTTTGGTGAAACAATTCCATACAAAGGGAAAAAAGAACTAGTTAGCACTATAGAGAGCCACATAGCTCTCTGACTTTGGCTCCGATGATGTCATCACTCAACACATTTAGTGGCCATTTTAAGAAGCAGGTCAGGCAGTTTTTTTTGAAACTGGAAGGCTGATTTTACATTTTGCAAATGCTTTGGAACCACATTTAGGTAACATATATAAATGTAGTTTTAGCATTAACAAATTCAACAGCCTTTCCTTTAGACCCATTTGAGGTCAGATTTTTGAATAGTTTGTCAAAATGTTGTTATCCTTTAAGGTTTATGGAGCATAATAACCAGTTTGAGAGTACAGCTGGGTAACTATTGCTCATATTAGGTAAACTTTACTTTAAACCCTTTCTATGCCACGTATATTTATTTTTTGTAGTTCCATTTTGTGGGGCTTGTTTTTAACTTATGACAATCTGAGTGGGTTTTGCTTTTTATGAACTGCACTCACAACTGAGCTATACAGATCTATGCTTGAGATGTCCTTATCTTACTCTGAAGGTATCTCTAAGTCATTTTGATTTATGTGCCGTGCACTCCTTGCATGATGCTATGCTCTAAGCACATCTGACCTGTAGGCCTTTTCAGCTGAATCTGAACGGATACTTTTCAGCTTCTCTGACGTGTCGTGTTATTTTTTAAATGAGTATTTTAACCAGTGGGAATTTTTTCTGGGTGTTTTTTCAGCATGATCTGGGTGTTGAAAGTATGGAATTTTCTAAATAGCAGTCATTAAGCTTCCCGGGAAGGACTGGGTTGGTCCAAAAGCTAAAACACTTTGTTATTTTTGTTACATCTATGTTGGTCCAATAAAAGGTATTAAATCATTTGCTTCTGGATTTGTTCTTACAAGGACCAATATGGCAAAGACTAAATCTGTATGTCAACAGCTACTAGAAAAAAGAGTTGTCTGTTGTCATGAAAAAAAAAATGTACAAGATATGAGGGTGTAGTTTTTCTTTAAAGAGCTAGTGGAGCCAAAACAGGCAGATAGGAAAATAATACAATTTTTAAGCAGTAGTCAGTAGTAACGTTTTATTTCTGAAGTATTTTTCTTTTTCCTTTTCCTCAACAGAAAGTCTCCTATGTGATAACATTGTGCTGGATATGTGGAACAGCTCTTAACCTGGCAGCTGACATGTCTAGCTCTGCTGCCCCACACTGCATCATCAGCATTATGAACTCGCTGACAGTGACACCACAGGTGAATGACCTGGCAGTCACTCACTTGCTGTTCCGAAGTAGCAGTGACATCACAGTCAGTGAGGTCACAATGCTGATGATGTAGTGTTGGGCAGTAGAGCAAGATATGTCAGCTGCCAAGCTAAGACCTGTTCCACACATCACGCCTACTAATATCAGGTAAACAATCTTCTAATTAAACAAAGGGAAAATAAAAAATGCCTCCAATATAAAAGGTAATGGTTGGCTGCTTTTCAAATCTAACATTATTTTTAGGCAGTACACTAGCTCTTTAAGTGTTGTTGTATATGGAAATCCATACACTTCCAGATGGTACTGTACCACAGTAGTGATGGCAGAATGCTGATCTACCACAGTACTGTAACTATGTTACTACTGTGGTACAACAGGACAGAATTCCATGTCAATAGCATGCTTATCTACACTGCAGATTCCTCATAACTAAGACATCAGCAAGACTGAGAACACCTCAAGTGAACTGTTTGTTAAAAGATGAACTATGGAAATGTTGCCACCTCATGAAGCTAATACTTAAAAATCACATGGCATGTTTTAATCTTAGCCTGTTGTTTTCTGTTTTCTGTTTATTTGTCCACAGCTGAAGACAAAGAAAGAATGTAAATTAATTAAATACACTGTATGCTATACTGTATGTTAATACTGCCGGGGAGACAACTCTTATGCTTGTAAGAGTGGTTTCATGCTCAGCCTTAGGGTACGAGAACCGCAAACCAAAGATGAGTGATTCTGATACCCTAAGAACATAAGTGAGACCACTATTACAAGCGTAAGGGTGGTCTCCATGGTGGTATTACTGTATTATTGACTGAGCTTGATCAATAATGATATATTTTTTTAAACTGTCCCAGAACATGCCAGTTTCCAGGGCATCTGTGCTGGAGATACTCTTCAGAGAATAACAGCGTCTCACACATAGAGGAAAGGAGCACTCCGATTGGTCAGAAGCGCTCCCTCTCTATATACAAAATAATACATGGGTAACACTACACAACAAGGCTGTTTCCATCTTGGGGTGAGATGACATTATTGAAACTACTGGAGCTTCACTCTCAAAGTCTATGATGTTATCGCACCCCTCAGTGGAAATACAGATTGTTGTGTATGGGTGCCAGTACATTAGTTTATACGTTACTCAGTGTAGACACTGTTCCCTTGCAACAAGTGGCAAAGTCAAGCAAACCACAAGTGCAAAGGAGGAATGATATCAATAGTCTACAATATATAATAATCATGCGTGCCCTGGGAAAATTCTGCTGTACGCAGATGATATTGTCCTCTTTGCCACTGACCGTAACCCCACTTCCCTCCAGGTTTCCCTACAAAGGGCCTATGATGGCGCTGAAACTTGGCTTAAAGAGCATAGATTGGTCATAAATCTTAAAAAATCTAAAACCATGCTCTTCGCCCACCCTCAGAACAAATCATCCAACTCCCCTCTCCGTATCCTTTCCAGCTCTAAACTACAACTGGAGCAAGTCCAATCCTATAAGTATATAGGGATCTTGTTTGACTCAGCCCTCTCCTACCATACCCACATCGACGCACTTTCGCTTGTAACCAATATCCGACCTCGGTATCCTGCCCGCCACAAAACTGTCTCCCCACGCCCGGCTTGCAGTTGGCATCTCCATACTATCCCTGGTGGACTATGGGCTACCTGTCTTGGTGCTGCCAACATGACGCCCTCAACAAAATCCGCCTCCTCCTAAATAAGGCTTGCAGGCTAATCACTGGGGCCCCTAGGCTCCTCATACCTGCCAACTCTATGACCTTGCAACAATGCTTGACCTCGTGAACCCTGCTATACCAAAGTGTCTCATCTCAAAAAACCTTACTAAGACTTTCTCCTCCCGGGCTGACTTCCTCCCTCCTCCCAGCACAGCCTCTAGTCAGCACCCGGACCTCCTGCAAAGCCACCTTCCTGGTTCCTCGAACTAGGACCTCACTTGGACAGAGATCTTTCAGCCATAGAGCTCCTGCTTGGTACAACACTCTTCCTCGGGCCATCACTGAAATCCCCACCATCTCCACTTTCAAAAATGCCCTCAAAAGCGAGTTGTTCAGCAAGCGCTGCTGCCCCTGTGCCTAACAGATGCTCAAACCTCCCTCTTCACTGACAATCCTCTGGGCAGCTCCGTCCCCTCACTTCCCTATTTCTAACAACTTCACTACTGCCACGATTCCCGCTGCCTACTGTATCACTACTGGCTAGAACGAACCACGTTGCATTCCTTATGCTGCTTATGCTTAACTTATTTGCTACCCTGTTCCATATGGATCATACCTCCGTTCTGTACTACTCCTGTCTCAGGCCCTACGCTTCTTGTAATCTGATAGCATGTGACCGGTGAGACTGCTTTATCGATTTACCTGTACTGTTCCTGTCTCATGCCTTACGTTCCTTGTAATCTGACACAGTAGACCTGTTTGGCTGTTATCACACTTCCATGACATACCGTTATGCTGCTAAACCCTGTTATTCTCCTGTTGTCAATTATACCATATTTTGCTCTGTATTACACTACCAATGTTTGCTGTAACCATGTGCCATTTATGCGTGTCTGTTTATACTCATGCTCTTCTTTTGTATGTACCCTGCTTTCTGTATTATCTGTATTATCTACCATTGTTGACGAGGTACCTTTGGAAATGAGCCCCTGGCTCAAAGGTTGTAAACTGATTGCAATATATAAATAAAAATAAATAAATATTTTAAGCCACCCATAGGACCTGATGTACAGCATACCACATGATTCAAATAACATAGCTAATAGTAGAATAACACAGTGCAATACAAGTATTGAAAGACCTCCATCATATCCCCCCATCCCTCCTCTCCTCCAAGATCCTTGTTAGTCGAGCGGTAGCCTTCATTAATCTCCAATTGGCCATTCTTATGCACAAAAATAGCAATGAAATGGAGCCCCACTCGCTTCAATGGGGCGCGCCCCCGCACTCTTCCTGGTCACATGTCATTACGTGCCTGAGCGCGTGGGAATGTCACTGCTATCAGGAAGTGGAAGGGATCAGCTGGCCATCTCATAGGGTCAAACTACAATCCCTTCCACAAATTTAGGGACTACAAATAAAATTATGATAAGCAGCTGAGATGACAATCGATGACATCAGCTACCAGACCATGTGAGTGGTAGCTGATGTAAATAAAGTTGTAAAATCACTTTAAACACTGGAAATGAAGTAAAGTAAAGATCCTGCTGAGGCCTGAAACCTAAATGCAGAAATAGAAGACTTAAAGATGTTGGTATAAGCCCAAAGATTTTAAATGTAACATATTGCAAGACTAATGTAAAATCTGCATTTTCAGTTGACTACTTGTTTAATTACAGTCACCTCCACCCCCCGCTGATGGTCTGCCACCAGACTCCCGCCCCTTTGATACACAGCTTACTCCTGTATATTTTACTGTGTTCCTCTTGTTCATTCCCCAGGGCTCTCTCTGTGCTTGAGCGGCGCACAAGCATCTGAGAGGCGGACCGCAATGGCCGTTCCCTCCTCGGCTGCCGCCTGCCTAAATCAGCAACCTGTGGCCGTCCTCCTGGATATGAGTGCCGGATCCCCTACAAAGGTACAGCCGCTGTGTTTTTTTCCTCCCATCCTGTTCTTGGAGCCAGCATACCTCGGCGGCTCCCGATTGGTGCGGCGACCCAGCTCCTGGACTGTGATTGGCCCGCCAGCAGCCACGACCCAGCCAATTGATCTGCTCTACTGCTTCCCTTTATTTGATTTTTTACCTACTCGCTTTTACTTCTACATCACTCCCTGCCTTTTCTTCCCGCCCCCTCCCACTCCCTCCCAGGCCTCCATTAAATACACAGTAGCCCCTCCCTCTGTCGTGGATCTCCCATCTCATTGGCCTGAAGTGCCCTGATCTCATCACTTCTAGCTATATTTGCAGTAACCTACTATAGTACTTCCCCACTGCTCTATCGCTTACATTTTCCTGGTGTACACAGGGCAACCTAGCACCTGTCTCTGGATTTCAATTCCTACTGTCCTCTGTAATCACTAAACTGACCAGTTGCTCTGCACGGCACTATTAACCATGCCGTCACATGCTACCTGGCTTGCTATATCTGTGCTTGCCTCTCTACTTCTAAACAGTGCTCTGCCCTTCAATAACAACAGTGTAGTGTCTGTCCCTGACCCCAAACCAACCTATAAGGACGGGCCACCAAACTCCATATCGGTGCCAGGTCTCACACTGTCTGTTGTC
Source organism: Neoceratodus forsteri (assembly GCA_016271365.2). NCBI lineage: Eukaryota > Metazoa > Chordata > Ceratodontiformes > Ceratodontidae > Neoceratodus > Neoceratodus forsteri. The sequence goes on from CM057456.1 coordinate 613,822,454, forward strand.
TTACAGACCACTGGATCTCTACTCCTGCCTTTTTTGAGAAATCACTGTCTCATCCTACCACCCACCATAGCTACTATCCCTATAGTAGGCTGCCTGGCTCTACAATCCCATCCCGCCCCCCGCTGTCGTCACTCACCTTGCTCCATCAAGCAACTCAGGCTCCTAGCTATCAGGTTATCCTGCTTACTACTGATGCTCTCAGGCAATATCCATCCTAACCCAGGCCCTAGACATGGTGATGCTAGGCCACCTGGAAACAGCCGCCTGATTTCAATCGCCTCTATCAACATCTGCAGCCTTCTGCCAAAACTTGACCTACTCCAAGCCTGGGTTGCTCAGCACAACCCTGATGTCCTGTCCGTACCCAAATCATGGCTTATACCTAGGAACCCGGACAATCAAGTTCTGCTTTACAGGTACACCCCTTTCCGTCTCGATAGGCTAGGCAAAAAGGGTGATGGCTGCATAATCTACATAAAAAAAAAAAATCACCTTCAGGGCACAGTTCTTCCCCAAATAACTACAGGTAAAAAAGTGCAGATACTCTCGGTGAGGCTTACCCTAGGCTCCCTGGGTAAGGGCCTTACACTTGTCTCAGTTTATACCCCCCCCCCGCCCCCAGAGAGAAAGCTGTAGGATTTACAGCTCTCCAAGAACACCTTGCCTACCTTCGGTCCAATAGCAAAGTTATTTTTCTGGGGGGCTTCAACATCAATTGGTTAGCACCCGACTCTGCCACGTTCAAGGATGCAACCTCCTCTAACAAATTCCACCAGCTAGTCGACCTACCCACCCGAATGAACTACAGAACGGGAACCAGTACCCTTTTAGACTGGGTATTAACAAACCACCCAGAGTGGATCTCTGGTCTAAAAGTCCTCCCTGACTCCCTCAGTGACCACTCGCCCATTATCTTCCACTGGTCTAATAAGATCCCGAAACCACCAGCGAAGGTTATAATATCCCGCTTGCTTAAACAGAGCCAGCAAAGATCCTTCAAGCAATACCTCCAACAACTGAACTGGGCCCCCGTCCTAACTACTAATGACGCTGACATGGCACTGGATAAATTCATCAAAATTTTCAACGATGCCTGTGATACCTTTGCCCCCATTACAAAAGAAAAGTCAGGGGATCTCATAAATCATGGGTTACCCCTCACCTCCTTGACCTGATGCGGACCAGAGACCAGCTTTGGTATAAGAATCAAACGTCTCATACACCCCGCGACATGCAGAGTTATAACGCGGCACTAAATAACTGTACCCTCGCAATCCGCCAGGCTAAAGCCAACAGTTTCAAGTCCGAGTTTAACTCTTCCTGGGGTGATGGACGTAGGTTCTGGAATAACATCCATGAGATCGCCGGGAAACGTGATACCTCTGAACCCTCAATGCTGAATTTCGAAGGGTCCACTACACAAGAGCCTAAAACTATCACCGACTTCTTTGTCAAAGCTTTCACAGATCTTAGTGCTGTGCTCCTCCCAACCTCCATAGCACTACTAGTGTGTCTCAACAAAAAACACCACAATCACATCCTTCAAACCGAGCACACACCCCCTTCCATTCTACCTCAGAGTAATATCCAAAGTTGAGGCTAAAAAATACCTCTCCGAAGTACTGGGGAAGTCCAGGCATAGTGCCGAGGGCCTTGACCTAAAACTGCACTTGATGAATTGCGAACACCACTAATCAGTGTCATCAACCTGTCCCTCTCCTCAGGTACATTCCCAAAGCTTTGGAAAGCCGCAGTCATAACCCATGTCTTCAAAGCAGGTAGTAAGACATGTCATACCAACTACTTTCCAATTTCAATCCTCCCGCCTATCTCTAAAGCCCTCGAGCGGATAGTCTACGATCAGCTGGTAGAGTACCCAGATAAATATCAGCTACAATGCCAGCAGCAACATGGCATCCGAAAACTCCACAGTACCACTTGAGTTCACAGGGTCCATACGCGATGCCTTTGATCATGGGCACTTGGTGGAGGCAACCTTCATCGACCTCACCAAGGCCTTTGACACTGTCGACCATGACCTCCTCATGGCCCAACTTGAGGCAATGGGGCTGTCCCCCGACTCACTGTCCTGGTTCTGGAGCTACCTCACAGGGCGTGTGCAACATGTAAAACTATCTAATATCCTCTCAGACTTGCAGCATGTATCCACTGGTGTTCCCCAGGGATCCATACTGGACCCCCTACTATTTAGCCTTTTCCTCAATAGCATCCTACAAGCCTGTCAGCACAAAATCCTCCTGTACGCAGACGATGCGGTAATCTACTCCAGCCACACCGACCCTGTCACTCTAGAACAGCGTCTTCAGCAGGACTTCAACAATGTGGAGTATTGGTTTGGACAAGCTATGCTGCTTGTCGACCACAAAAAAAACAAAACCATGCTATTCGCCCCTGCCCATAACGACACAAGTCATACACCATTACTCTTAGTTAACAAAAATGTGGCCTTAGAAACTGTCCAAAATGTCAAATACCTGGGACTCACTCTTGATAGTTCCTCTCATTCTCTACCCATGTGGACAATGTCGCTACATCAGCTAACCGGAAGCTCGGTCTACTATACAAACATCGTAATTGCCTCACTGAAAAAGACCATCAGCTTGCCATCACCAGCTCAGTCTTCTCAACTATCGACTATGGTCTTGCCATATAAAGTGCGGCACCTAAATGCACCCTAAAATGACTTACCACTACTCTGAACAAAGCCTGTAGGCTAGCTCTAGGGGCTCCGCGCCCAACCCATACCTGTAATCTCTACCTGCAAATGGGATGGCTAAACCTGGTCAAGAGAACCTGCTACCAAGTCTGTCTCCTGGCCAAAAAAGCGATCCTTGGCCTGTTACCACCAGGAAGCAGTTCCCTCCTGCACCAGATTGAACCTACTAGGACTACCAGGGCATCTAATAATCTCTCCCTCAAGGTCCCCTTCCACCGTACCTCACAAGGACAGAGATCCTTTGACTACAGGGCCCCGCTCTGGCTTAGCTTGCTCCCACTCGAGCTTACTGCTATCAGCAAAATCGGCCCATTTAAATCAGCACTCAGATCCCACCTGGCTACCCAACAGAAATGCCCCTGCTTCCCCTGATCTACTCCCCCTGTAACCTGAAACTGTCTACCCCCAACACCTGCACTTATTTTACTGTCCCACCCGCAACTCACCCGTCCCTGTCCCATCTTTTTCCCTGTTCCCCCCTCCCACCCCATACCACCTCACCGAGTCTTCATCCCACCCCACTTACCATTCCTCACCTCTGCCTCACCCACCCACCCTCCACCAACCCCCATGACAAAGTGACCCCAAGCCTGAGGTTACTGCCATACTTTTACATCCCACCACTTCCTCTATCTATTCCCCCTATTCCTCTAATTAAGGTCTACTGTGCTGCTTAATAAACTTCTCCACCTATACATATTTTCTGTATTCTCCAAATATAAGTACAGTAACTGTAACAATTGTTCTACTTTTTGTGATTTGTTTCCCCTGTAGCTTTCTCTGTGTTTCCCATTCTAGTAGTGTACTGTGAATATTGATTTCCTTTCCGCCTGACATGGAACCTTTGTAAATGAGCTTATAGATCAAAGGTTTGAGGTGAACCATGTAATCCAGAACTGTAGACAACTCATGCTTCTCGGAACACCAAATACTAAATCTTCTCCATTTGGAGTTATAAGTTTTTCTGGTGGCAGGTTTTCGAGAGGTTTTGAGAATATCTAGAACCCCCTGAGACAGATGCAAATTTGAAGAGACAGGGGAAGATGGACTGCTAGGGACAGCAACAGAGGATACCAAGGCTGCCTGGCCCAGCCTGGGGCAATCAGGATCACTTTGCAAGATTGTGACCTTATCTTGACCAGGACCTTGAACAGTAGGGGAAAAGGCAGGAAGGCATATAGACATTTTCCTTCCCAGTTCAGAATCAGAGCATCCAGAGGGACTGAGCCCAAGACTGGGGGTCTGCAACAAAACAGAGGAAGTTGATGATTGCCTGGGTCTGCAAAAAGATCTATCTCTGGAGTGCCCCACCTTGAAAAAAATCACCCTTAACACTAGGGGATCCAGGGTCCATTTGTGATGGCCCTAGGAGATCCTGCTCAATGCGTCTGCTAGCACATTGTCCTTCCCTGGAAGGTGGACTGCTACCAGAGAGGTCTGTAGAGAGTAAGCCAGGGACCATAATGTCATGGCTTCTGTGCACAAGGCCGTAGACCGAGGGCCTCCCTGCTTGTTGATATACCACATGGTGGTGGTGTTGTCTGTCCTGACCTGAACCACCTTGGTCTGTACTGACTGAGAGAAGGCTTACAGGGCCAGATAAACCACCCTGAGCTCCAAGAGGTTGATGTGGAGAAGAGACTCCTGAGAGGACCACACTCCCTGGGCTGTGAGAGTCCCCAAGTGGGCTCCCCACCCCAGGAGAGAAGCATCTGTGGTAAGAACCACAGAATGAGACTGATTGATGAATGGGACTCCTTGCCTGAGGTTGTCCTGATCCTGCCACCACTGGAGAGCCTGGATCAGGGTCTGAGTCACTGGAATTAATTTGGTTAAAGGATCTATTTTTCTGAGACAAAAAAGGCCTCCGATGAAACTGAATGTCCCTCATCTGAGATCTGGCCCCTTGGACCACTGCAGTGGAGGCTGCAATGTGGCCCAGAAGCTGAAGGAGGTGCCTTGCTGGTCGAGAAACCAGAAGGTGGAAGGAGGAAGCCAGCCCTGTAATAGCCCTTACTCTTTCCAGGGGAAGAAAGGCTCTTGCTTTGACAGTATCCAGCTCTACCCCTATGAAAGTCAGAAACTGTACTGGCTCGAGAACTGACTTGGGAAGATTGAGAAGAAAACCTAGAGAAGTGAAGTGAGCACTTGCTGGGTCACTTGCAGATCTGACTTGACTTGGTCTGGAGACTGACCCACAATGAGCCAGTCGTCCAGGTATGGGAATATGGAGATATTTTTTCTCCTCAGAAAGGCCACTACTACTGCTAGGCATTTTGTAAAACACCATTGAAGCTGATGTTAGGCCAAAGGGCATTGCTTTGAACTGATAATGGCCTGAAGGCAATTTGAACCTGAGGTACTTTCTGTGGGAGCACCTCATGGGAATGTGAAAGTAGACATCTTTTAGGTCCAGGAAGGCTAGCCAGTCCCCTGGCCTTAGAGAGGGAAGGATTATTCCCAGAGTCACCATTTTGAATTTTGGTTTTAAAAGATGTTTGTTCAGGTATCTTAAGTCTAGGATGGGTCGGCACTCCCCTGTCTTTTTCAGGATAAGGAAGTACCTGGAGTACAGACCTTTGGCCCTGTGTATTGTAGGAACTCTCTCTATGGCCCTTAAGGCCAGCAGAGAAGAAAACTCTGCCTCTAGGGCAATGGTTTCGGAGATGCTTGCAGGTGGAAAGGATCTGTCTCTCAGCTTTGGAAACTTTTTTAAGCTGAGAACCAGCCACTGGCTTACTACCTCTAGGACCCACTTGTCTGAGGTAACAGACTTTCAGTCCTGGAAGTAGTAAGTCAGCCTGCCTCCTGCAGGGATGGGGGAGTCGACCCGGGGTGACACATCAGGGTGTCTGCTTGGCAGGAGCCTTAGGCTGAAGGGTGGATGAAGCCCTGCTCATCCCCCTTCTGCCTCTCCCTCTGAAGAACCCCCTCTGAGAAAAGGGAGAGGAGGCCTGTGCTTGGTAGAAAGGCCTGTGAAAAGGCCTACCCCTGCCCCTAGCCTGCTGCCTTTGAGGAGTTGCCTGCCTTTCCTTGGCCTGTGCACTCCAATAGGTGGTCCTATACTCATCCATCTTTTTCATGTAATTCTCTGTCTGCTCCCCAAACACATAATTACCCACCACAGGGAAATCCATGGCCTTAGCCTGGGTGTCCTGTGAAAGGCCAGTACATCGGAGCCAAGCCAGTCTCCGAAGAGCTACAGATGTAGCCATGACTCATGACGACACATCATTGAAGTCCACAGCAGCATAAAATTGTACCTTTGATGCCTCAATCCCATCAGCGTCCACCTCCTCCAGCTCCTTGGCAAGCTGGGGGGAAGCCTGCTTAGGCAGTGCCAGTACAGTGTCCCACTTGGACTTCTGGTACCTGGCTGTATAGGCCATGTAATTAGCCTGCCTGAGTCCCAAGGAGGATGCCATGTACTGTTTCTTTGCCATGGCATCCAGCTTCCTGGAGTCTTTATCTGGGGTGTGTGAAGCCAAGGGTATGTTAGCCTTATCACAGGCTGCAGCCTGCACAACCCCAACATGGCTGCATTGTTGGTACAAATACTCCGTACCAGAGCCTGATAAAGTGTACCTCTTGTCCATCCTTCTGTCAACAGGAGGTACAGAATTTGGAGTCTTTAACAGTTTTTGTGTCTGATTCCCAAAGGACTTATAAAGGGGAATAGACAGCCTCTTGGACTCTGGGATGTCCATCATCTCCACATAATCAGACTCCTCTTGTTCCTCCACAGCTTCTTCCAAGGGGAGCTGGAGGGTTTCTGCCACTTTTCTGTAAAACATATAGTGGGCAGGGGACTCAAAGCCTAGGAGGAGAAAACACCAGAAGGCCTGTCTGGGGAGATGTCCAGTTCAATGGGCTAATCTAGACTATTATTATTATTATTATTATTCCTTCTTCCTTCTTCTTCTTCTTCTTCTTCACCATTATCATCAATAATCACCTTCATAATCCTTGTCCTCCTCCAAATCCGGTTCATAAAAATTTTCAGGGGCATAATCCTGAACTGGAGGAACCGACCAAACTGAACGCCTGCCAGAAGGCGCCAGATCAGACAGAACCGGACAAAGCGATTCCACAATCCTAATCGCTCGGGCAATCTCCTCAGCGGTCAGAACATGGGTCTCTGGATCCGAACCGGACGATTTCTCTTTTCGTTTTCTTTTCGATGGAACCGATCCTTTAGAATCGGCTCTCCTCTTGCCCAAAGAAGTATTGCCCTGGTCAGTGGACACTCCTGATTCGGTCAGAACCGAACCGTGCTGGCCATCCAGGTCAGTGGACTTCTCAGCCTCCTTATCCCTAAGCCTGCCCAACCTCTTCTCCAGGGTAGACTTAGGGAAGTTCTTGCAAATTTGGCAGTCTGAATCGAGGTGGTCAAACCCCCAGACAATAAACACAGGTGGTGTGGGGATCAGCCTTAGCAAAGACTTCCCCACACATACTGCAGTGTTGAAACCCAGTGGGCCCAGTTTTTCTTTTGGGTTTCTCAGACGTAGCCATCCTAACCAACAAAACTTACCCTTTTTATGGCAAACAGCCAGGCAAGACTCCCTTATCGGTTTCTAACTGTGTCAGGGGTGTTGGGGGAAAAAAACACAAGAATTACGTTTTTTGTTTTTTTTTTAAACCGATAAGGACCGGTAACCACACACTAAAGTACAGGAAACAAACACACTAGACAACCGGTTCAGCCGAACCAGTCAAATATCACTTTTACAATTTCCACAAGTTTTTACTACGGCTAGTTCACTACCTAGTACTTACTGTACCACAGACAGAGATCTGAACTAAAATTAGACGAAAATAAATCAATAAAACTGACGGCTTTAACCGACTGGTGAACCGCAAGCAAAGGAGAAATCTCCGGAGCGACTGTTCAGTTAGGCGGAGTAAAGAATCTGACGGTTACACTTCAAAGTGCAGCAGACAGAGGTTTGAACCGAGCTCAAGCTCAACGTTCTATGCTCTGCATAGAATTTTACCCTTTACTCTCCGGGGAAGTTCAAGTGCTGAGGCTAACTGCAATAGTCAGAATACAGCAAGACTTCATGTTGTTTGAAGCAGCAGTTATAATTCCTAGGTCCATCCTAGACTTTTTGAGCCAGAAGGTCATAGAAGCTGACTGCCCAGAGCAAAAGGCCCTTGTGTGCTTTTGCTGTAATGCACAGGGAAAAGATGTATCCTGTGTGCCCCTTTGTGAGTCTTGCAAGTATGGAGGCATCTCAGCAGGGCTAGGAGCCAAGTGACTGGCACTAAATTTAAAACCTCATAAACCCAAGGAGTCAGAAACCCACCAGCGAGAGCGAGGAGGTAGAAGAGTCCAAGGAGTACCCCTTCAGGGACAGAAAACCCCACTCACACTGAGGTGTGGTACCTCTCTCCAATCGGCCCAAAAGCCCTCATTCAAGCGAAGCTCGCACAGTAACCACAGCTCACAACACCCCTCAGGAAAGGAAGACCCCTTCACCACTCATGCCAGCTCAGCCTCAACCAGTGGAGGAACCACCTCTCCTTTAAAGAAGCCTGCAGGGAAAGAAAGAGGAAGTCCTGTAGAAGCACAGTCTGCATTGCTCAATGGGGAGACCTCCCCACAACCCCCCAGTCGGAAAGAAGGCTTACTTTTGCCAACTGGCATAAATGTCTCCCTTCTGTCTGAGCAGCATTTTTTTTTTTTTTTTGCACAGGACTCAGCCACTGAGTAATCTGAGTAAGGCAGGAGCTGAACTATAACATGACTCTCACCTCTGTGATTAGGTGTTAAGTATGGCTGATAGCTTCAGGGGGAGCCCTGGCTAGGTTGACCTTTAAGCTATGAAGGCCCATTTCCTTTGCTTTGTCTCCCAACCCCACTTAGAACCCTCACTTAGAATCAAGTCTTACCCTTAAATATAAAAAAAAGATATCAGTGCAATTCAGTGTCTATGCTTTATATTTAATCTCACTTCTAAAATTAAGAAATCTACAATGCGTTTCAATGGTACAGTTAAAAATAGTACTTTTTTTTTATTCTCTCATCTCACTTATTGATATAGGTCTATTATCAGGGTGAACAAATGAAGGCATTTCCAGATTCTCCATCAGTAAATCTTGCTATCTATTGATCCTGGCTTACTTATCAGTAACAGAAACGTTGATCCTGGGAATGATTTCTTCCAACAATCACTCGCTTTGCAATATAATCTCTAAAGTTCATGAATCCTCTAGTAAACCACCAACTTAATTCCTGCATTACCCAGAACTTAGCCTCTTTTAGAGATGGGTCTCTACCCTACCCCCAAAAAACTCCCACATCCTGGTTCACACTACTTGACAGGACAAAATGATAACACAAAATCTGCAAGCGAAAACGTGTTTGCTTGGCAGGGGGGCTTTGTAGAAGTGCAAATAATGACATTTCATGCCAAAAAAAAAATATATTTTTACCAGGCCAATTAGTAATTCTTTTCTTTAAATGATCAAAGATCAGACTACTGTTATTTTTCCATACTGATATTAGTTTCATTAATTTTGAAGCATTTTAGCTAGATTATTCATGTTTCATGCCACTTTTTCGGGACAGTAAGAAACATTTTTTTTCAAGTTTCGGTAGCTGATATGCAATGGCTAAGGGGTGCAGTCACAGCAAAGGGGCGCAGACATGGAGAAGGGATGTGGTTACAGTGAGGGGGGTCCCAGAATTCTCATGGGCCTAGGGCCCCAGGTTGCTTTAATTTGTCCCTGCCCATATGTGGGTATGCACCCTGCCTAAATTAAGCCAGGCAGAGAGGACAGTCCAAAGGACGATGAAATCTGATTATCCGGACCATAATTATCCCTATGCGTCAAAGGCCACCTGGGATCAAATTGAGAGGAACATAGAAACACAGAATTTGATGGCAGATAAGGACCGCTTGGTCCAGCTAGTCTGCCCATTTCCCTACCTGATGGACAAGCTGCAGATTCTAGTTAATCAACAGCTTACTTCCTCCTACCCCCCACTAGAATTGCCTTATGTTTGTCCCTATGCATTCTTGAATTCTCCCACTGTTCCCACTCTACAACCTCCTCAGGAAGGCTGTTCCATGCATCCACAACCCTCTCTGTGAAAAATACTTTCTAACATTACCTCTGAGCCATCCCTCTACCTTCAAATTGTGCCCCCTTGTTCTTGCACATCTATTTTTCTGAAAGATGCTACCCTCTTGTACTTTGTTAATTCCCTTGAGATACTTGAAAGCTTCTATCATGTCCCCCCTTTCCCTCTTTTCCTCAAGGGTATACATATTAAACTGCTTTAGTCTCTCCTCGTATGACTTCTGGTGCAGACCCTGCACCATTTTGGTTGCCCTTCTCTGAACAGCCTCCATTCTGTCTATGTCTTTGCAGAGATGGCGTCTCCAGAATTGAACGCAGTACTCCAGATAGGGTCTCACCAACTGTCTGTACAGAGGGATAACAAACGGAAATTACGTACCTACTGTAATTCTTGATCTTCTTGGACAAAGTCTCCACCGCTCATTCACACTAATGCGACTTTGCTGGAGGTGCTAGGACCCAGCAGGAGCAAACTTTTTGCAGAAGGGCTGGCGCCAGAGATGGAGCCATGAGGAGCGGTGCCACAAGCCTCAGTTCGTGCAGCAATGACTATCTCAGTGTCGACCCTCCAACTGCCTCAGTACCTTTTTTCCCCCAAGGAGATGCAGCATAACTAACCTAGAAGGCTAGCCTAACAAAAACTGGACATAAAATAGTCCAGAAGACCCATATAAGAAGAGTCAAGAAAGAAGTCTTCACAGTCTAAGACTGAGGGAATGAAGACCAACAACAGAGGTGAGCTCGGGGGATGGTGGGTGGGCGTGTGAATGAGTGGTGGAGACTTCATCCAAGAAGATCAAGAATTACAGTAGGTACGTAATTTCCATATCTTCCTGGACATAAAGTCTCCACCGCTCATTCACACTAATGGGAGAGTACCGAGCTAATAATCCCCCAAGAGGGCGGCAAGAGAGACCAAGAGCTCACAAATTTAGGACAGAAGTCCATTAAGGATGGTTCTGCCAAACGAAATATGTCGTCTGGCATGGACATCCAGGGTACAGTGTTTGACAAAAGTATGCACTGAGCTCCAGGTAACCGCATTGCAAATATCTGAAATGGGCATATTGCGGATTTCCGCCAGGGATGCCGCGACAGCTCTGTTAGAGTGAGCGTACATTCTGCCTTTCAACTTGACCTGAGCCATGGAATAACAGTGGCGAAGGCATGCCACCAGCCATGCAGAAATGCATCTGATAGCGACAGGTTGACCCAGCCGGGTCTCGCTGAAGGAGACAAACAGTTATTGAGCTTTGCAAAATTCTTTTGTTCTATCTAAATAGAAATGTAAAGCCCTTTTGATTTCCAAGTAATGAAGAGAACGCTCTCCTTCATTTTGGAAGTTCGCAAAGTAAGTAGGAAGGACCAAAGGTTGGTTTAGATGGAATTCTGAAACAACCTTAGGGAGAAACTTAGGATGGATCCTATGAACTACTTTGTCTCTATGAAACACAGTATACGGACGGTCTGTGACCAATGCATGTATCTCAGAGACCCTGCGGGCCAAGGTAATGGCCACCAGGAAGGCCGTTTTCCAAGTGAGAAATTTCAACTCACAGCTAGCTAGAGGCTCGAAAGGTTTTCGAGTTAGCATGTCTAGCACAAGATTAATGTCCCAGGCTGCGACTGGACATCTGATAGGAGGTCTGGTATGCAGAATTCCTTTAAGAAACCTCTTAACTACTGGTAACTAAGCCAGTGACAAGGAAAACACTGGCTCATGATAAGCTGAAATGGCATAAAGGTGAACTTTGACTGTAGAGTATTGGAGACTGGAATTTGAGAGGTCTAAGAGATACTCTAGAACTTTATTTGGTGGGCAGGAAAAAGGATTCAAAGAGGATTTTGCGCACCAGAGCGAAAAACGCTTCCATTTGGCTATGTAAGTTTTCCTAGTGGCTGGCTTGCACGTAGCCAGAAGAATATCTGAAACTCTGTGAGAGACATTGAACCTGTTCACTTGTATCTCTTCAGGAGCCAAGCGTAAAGGTGAAGTGATCTCAGATTGGGATGGACCACAGGTCCCTGAGTCAGAAGGTTCATCTGAAGGGGAAGCGCTTTCGGAGGGGTTTTCGACATGCTGTTGAGTAACGGAAACCATATTTGTCGAGGCCAGAAGGGAGCAATGAGGATTATTTTGTCCACCTGGGACTCGAACTTGAGAAGCACCCTCTGAATTAGAGGAAGAGGAAGAGGCAGAAAGGCGTATAGAAAGTGTTTTGTCCACTGCAGTCTGAACGCATCCTGACAGAAAATGCCAAGCCCTGGATTTCTGGAGCAGAAGAGAGGCAGTTTTGTGTTGAGTGGTGATACAAAAAGGTCCAGGTCTGGAGTTCCCCACTCTGCAAATAGTGACTGAACTACGGTTGAGTCGAGAGACCATTCGTGAGGATCTGTCTCTGTTTTGCTGAGACGGTCTGCCAGTTCGTTCTGCACTCCCAGCAGGTAGACCGCTTAAATTAGAGCCTTGTGCTCCAAGCACCATTCTCACACTCTCATCGCTTCCCTGCATAAGAGGTAAGTGTGAGCACCGTCCTGCTTGTTGAAATAATACAGCACTGCTTTGTTGTCCATTTGAAGGAGAATGTTCTTGTGACAGAGAATGTCCTTCAAAGCCCGGATTGCATAAAGGACGGCCCTCATTTCTAGGACTTTTATGTGAGGCTGGGACTCCTCCTGAGTCCACGTACCTTGAGTGTGGAGAGTCTAACAGTGAGCTCCCCACCCGATCAGGGACGCGTCTGTAGTAATGGAAATCTGATGATCGAGAGGAGCGAAGGGATACCCTTCCAGAAGACTGTCCTCTTGCAACCACCAGGTGAGTGACTTCTTCAGAGGTTCTGTCACCTTGATGAGAAAGGACTGGACTGCGGGTGAGTGGTTGGGGACCACTGAGTACTGAGCATCCATTGAGAGGTTCGCATGTGCAGGCGTGCTAGGGGTACAGTGAACACCGAGGATGCCATGAGACCTAGCATCCGCTGTATCAAGATAGCTTGAACCGAGCTGTTCTCTCTGATGTATCAGGCCATCTACAGGATATTGCTCCTTCTGTCCTCTGGTAGAAAAGCTTTCACACAGGAGGTGTCCAGAAGAGTTCCTATGAAAATAAGCCTCTGGGAGGGCTGCAGCTGTGATTTCTTGAGATTTAGCAGGACTCCCATGGACGTGAGAAAGTCTGAGGCCGTAGCAACGGTGTTGAGGGTTCCTTGCCTGGAAGGGCTTGCTAGAAGCTAGTCGTCCAGATATGGGAACACTTGTATTCTGATTTTTCTCAGATGTTCTGCAAGTATTGCACAACACTTTGTAAAAACTTGCGGCGCCGAGGACAGCCCAAAGGGCAGGACTCTGAACTGATAATGCTAGCACAAAGTCATGAACCTTAGGTATTTGTGATGCCTTGGGTGAATAGGAATATGTTGGTAAGCATCCTGCATATCCAGGGAGGCTAACCAGTCGTGTTGATGAAGCAAAGGTAACAGGGTTCCTAGCGATATCATTTTGAATTTCTCTTTGGGAAGAAATTTGTTTAATTTTCTGAGGTCCACAATGGGGCACATGCCCCTGGTCTTCTTTGGAACCAGAAAGTAATGGGAGTAGAACCCTGTGTTCCGTTGATCCAGCGGCACTACTTCCACTGCCCTGTTGTTCAGAAGGCCTTGTATCTCGGAGGCGAGAAGTTCTGACTGCAGTACTGACAGCCTGGGCTGTCGTTTGGGGGGGAATGATCTGGAGGGGTCTCTGAAAGACTGAGGGAATACTCCTCGTGGATTATCCGGAGGACCCATTTGTCCGATGTTATGGACTTCCACCGGTTGTAGAACTGAGTCAGATGACCTCCCACTGCTGAGGAAGAGTCCCCCTCGGGCAGCTGAGGTGGGACTTGGGCCAGCAACTCAGAAGGCGGCACTGGGCGCTTTGGGTCTTTGCGCCTTCTGTGGCGTTTTCTTTTGAGGCTGAGGGGCTTAGCTTTTATTAAAACTTCCCCTGTATTTGCCTCGAAAGGACTGACGGTTATGAAACTGGCATTTGTTAACTCCCCCTCAAGAGGGGGCGGGAGGAGGTCGAGCCAATTTATTGGCTGACTTAGTCTTTTGTGTGGCCTCTAGAGCCTGTTCTACTTGAGGGCCGAAGAAGTACACACCATCGAAAGGCAACGCCATGACCTGTTGCTGGGCATCATTCGTAAAACCTGAAGTGCGCAGCCAGGAATGGCGGCGGGTACAAATGCCCGCCGCCGCTGCTCGGGAGGCAGTATCGAAGGCGTCCATAGCTGCTTTAACCTGCTGGTTGTTGGACTCGATACACCTGGTTATAGCTTGAAGAAGCTCTGAATTAGTGTCAGACTCCGGTAGAGCTTCAACCATTTGTTTGAGCGAATGCCAAAGAATATACTTATATTGAGAGAAATAGCGCTGGTAGCTGGTGATACGCATACCCAGGGTGGATGCAGCAAAGACTCTCTTACCTAAAGTATCTATCTTACGAGATTCTTTGTTTATAGGTCGAGCTGTAGTAGTCTGCAGAAGGACGACCTTATCATTCTCTGCCAAGACTACAATAGGATCCACAAAGCTTGTGAGGACAAAATAGATCGATCCTTGGAAGCAGCATACTTCCTATCTATGGACTTAGCCACAGAAGGAATGAGAGCAGGATTATTATATACCATTTGAGAAAGCGTCTCAAAGGAGGGTTGTACCGGGGGAGTTAAATCCATAGGGATGTCCGGAACATGAAGGTACTGGAGTCTTAAAAGCTTCCCAGGATTGATGTCTATAGTCTGGAGAGAAAGAGTGAAATTCAAATTTTTCAGCAGAGACTTAAATGGTAGGTCCTCGACCACAGGCTCTGTAACAGGATTAGGTCCTGCTCCTTCCATATCATCACCCAGTCTCAGATCTGAGTCAGGCTCAATAACATCTCCTGACAGTCCAGGAGGGACTGCATGGACAGGAAATGAATAAAAATCAGCAGGAAAAGAGGAAGGAAAAGAATTCAGAGAGGAGAAGCCCTGAAGATTGGCTGATGAAAAGCCCGGCCTCGGCACCGAAGAAGAACACAGCGCTGAAAGGCCGCACGGCACCAACAAAGCAGACGGCACTGAAGAACATTGTGCCGAAAAGCCACAAGGCGCCAAGAAACTCAACAGCACCAAAAAAATGCATGGCACTGAGAATGGCGCTGACAGGCGCATCGGCGATGAGGACAGCGCCAATAGGCGCATCGGCACCAAAATTGGCACCAAGCGACCCACCAATGCTGAAGGCGCCGACACCAACCCAGGGCCCCGAAAATTTGGAATTGAGAGGAAAGAAGGAAGAATACCAGGAGATAGAGGCATTGGTGTGGCCCCCTGTGCCACAGCCATGTGAGGGGGGAAAACACCTGAGCGCAGAGTCGACGGCACCAAAGAGGGCGCTGCATGACCAGGGAGGCCCAATCGCCCTGCCCGATCTCCTGAAGAGCCTAAGGGCCCCAGAGTGACTGGGCCAGGCAGCTGGACCAACCTCCAAGCCCACTGCTCCATAAGAGCAGCCCACTGATGAAACTGCTCATCAGAAGCCCTGCCAGAAGGCGGGGAAGGGCTCCGATGTTGAAGAGGTCGGTGACCAGAAACAGAAACCAGCGACTCCAAATGAGAAGATCGGCAACTGACCCCAATGACTGACCGTTGATGCGCAGACATATCAGAAGGCGATCTCGAATGACGCCTCCTCTTTTTTGACCTACAGGCCGAAGAAGAGCTCGAGGCCGAACGGTGCCGAGAATGCAACCATTTTCTTTTATGCTTCTGGGGGGACCACCCTTCCTCTCGGGCATTGAACCGGCCATTGTCAGACGCCCTCCTCCAGAGAAGGCGGCGGACCGGACTCAGCCCAGCTGACTTAACAGCTTTTATACGAAGTCTCCCTACCATCACCTGACCCGCTCATGGTCGACTCTGTCAATGTAGGCTGAGACTTCTTTCTCTGATAGGAATAAATTATCATAAGTGGTACTTTATTCGAAAAATACTACAAAATAATAAACTGAAAACTATGCTGCAAGTTTGACTCCCGGCGGGTGAGCAACGTCGTCATTGAAGCGCACTCGATGGCGGGAAAAAAGGAACTGAGGCAGTTGGAGGGTCAATGCCAAGATAGTCATTGCCGCACGAGCCGAGGCTCACGGCGCCACTCCTCGCGGTTCCATCTCTGGCACCGGCCCTCCTGCAAAAAGTTTGCTCCCGCTGGGTCCTAGCACCTCCAGCGATGTCCCATTAGTGTGAATGAGTGGTGGAGACTTTATGTCCAGGAAGATCTTACTGTTTTCTACTGTTGATGCCTCTCCCTATGCATCCCAGTATCCCCCCAGCCTTCCTTACTGCCATCTCACATTGCTTGCCCACCTTTAGGTCATCTGATATAATTACTCGTAGGTCTCTTTCGATTTTTGTTGTTGTTATTATCTCACCCCCCATTGTGTACTCTTCCCCTGGGTTTTTGTTTCCCAGGTGCATTACCTTGCACTTCTTTGCAATGAATCTGAGCTGCCATATATTTGACCATTCCTCCAACCTTGCCAAGTCCCTTTTCATCCTTTCCACCCCACCTTGTGCATCAACCCTGTTGCAGATCTTTGTGTCATCTGCGAAGAGACATACTTTTCCTTCCAGGTGCTCTCCAATGTCACTTATAAAGATGTCCCAGTACCAAACCCTGCAGTACCCCGCTAGTTACCCTCCTTTCTTCACTGTGGACTCTGTTTACTATTATCCTTTGCATCTTGTTGTCCAGTCAGTTTTCTATCCAGGCTACCACCTTGGGAACCACTCCAAGGCTGGCTAACTTGTATATTAATCTTTTGTGTGAGACTGTGTCAAATGCCTTGCTAAAATCTAAGTAGGCCATATCCACAGCCCCTCCCTGGTCTGCTACTTGGGACACCCAGTCAAAGAAATCTCTTAGGTTCGTCTGACATGACCTTCCTGCTGTGAAACCATGTTGCCTTGAGTTATGTGCCCCACTGGCCTCTGGTACTCAATTCTTTCCTTCAGAAGTGATTCCATAATTTTCCCTACCACTAAGGCCAAACTAACTGGTTTGTAGTTTCCTGTCTCTGCCCTGCTCCCACTTTTGTGAAGTGGAATCACATCTGCCCTCCTCCAGTCCTCAGGTACCACCCCATTCTTCCACGATTTGTTAAACAGAGTAGTCAGTGGTGTTACCAGTTCTACCCTTAGTTCTTTTAGAATTCTGGGGTGAATCCCATCAGGCCCCATTGCTTTCTCCACCCTCAGTTTCAAGCGTTTTTTAAAAACCCTTTCTTCTGTTAATGGACTGGTATCGACCCCCCTATCCAGAGTGATTCTTTCATTTGGTTTAGGTACCTCCCCCTCCTCTTCCGTTGTGCATACTGAGCAGAAAAATTCGTTCAGTAGCCCTGCTTTTTCACTGTCACCCTCTGCCCACATTCCCTCCCCTTTATTAAGTCTCTGTATCCCTCCCTTGGTCTTTCTTTGCTCCCTAATGTACCTATAAAAGGTTTTATCCCCCTTCTTAACAGAGTTGGCTATCTTTTCCTCAGTTTGTGCCTTTGCTATTCTGACTGCCTTCCCTGCCTCCTTCTGCTTCAACTAATAAAGTTCTCTGTCCTGCTCCTTCTGTGTTTCTTTATATTTCCTGAATGCTATCATTTTCTCCTTAACCTTCCCTTCCACCTCTTTTGAGAACAAGTGTTTTTTTTTTCTTCATTTTGTTTTGTTGATTTGCTTCACACAAAGGCTTGTTGCTTCTGTGATAGCTGTTTTGATTATTCCCCATTGTTCCCCCCACTCCTCCTTCTTGCCGTTTGCTAGTGCTTTTCTGAGGCACTCTCTCATTTTCCCAAAGTCAGCCCACAAGACATTGGTTTGAAGGGCTATTCTAGACAAGATTTTGAAAAAAAAAAAGTTATCACCTATGCAAGTGATGCAGCCAGCAGGCAGGAAGTGAGTAGAGTGACAGAGTCAGTGATCAATGGGGCCTACCTAGACCTCATGTTCTTCAAGACCTGTGCACTAGTGAAAACCATGGATGGTACTGTGGCCTGCAACCTAGTCGACTCTGTAGACTGTTGAGGTGCTCCCTGCACAAAGCCCAAACCAAGATACTATTTTTACAGATCCCCTGATGAAGACTGACTCCATGGAAGGAATGCCCCTCAGTGGGGTTGAAGAGAAACCACCCACCCTTGTTGCAGCCTGTTGCTGCCAGTTC
Source organism: Neoceratodus forsteri (assembly GCA_016271365.2). Taxonomy (NCBI): domain Eukaryota; kingdom Metazoa; phylum Chordata; order Ceratodontiformes; family Ceratodontidae; genus Neoceratodus; species Neoceratodus forsteri. Next base: position 613,840,520 of record CM057456.1, read on the forward strand.
AAGTTTGTTATACAACCTTTACAATGCACTCAAGCCTTGCACGGAAAGGGGGATCTCAGGCCCTGAAGTCTTTGCGAAGTTTTGACATACAGCCAAGCCCTTCTAGGAAGAAGAATCACCACCCAGATCACCCAGCGTAAGAGATACCTGGCATCTCAGTGGGGAATGAAGGTCTGAGATACCCTCTCGGCAGAAACGGTGATGTACAATATTCCTGTTTTATTTACAGGTGGGACACAGGGCTTGAAATCTTTTGGGACACAGTGAGTTACATTTTGGGGTTTGATTTTAACTCCCAGTGACATTTCCTAGTGAACTTATTGTCTGACTTTTGTCCTGTGGGGGTCTACCTCTTAGTGGGACAAGACACTACTAAAAGGGTGGAGATTTCAAAGTGGAGAAATGGATACTTTTATAATTTGAAGTTCTTAAGAAAATGTGAAAATTGACTTCTGGTTTCAACATGGCACTGTAAGTACACAGGGAACTACAGCTCCTACCCCACTGCATTTTCAAAAGGCATTTCCTTCCCGCCTTACCGATTATCTACTTTAAAAAAAAAAAAAAAAGGAAAAATCGACTATTCTGCAACCTACAGCTTGGGGAGGAACTTTTTGACAAAGAGATTCCCCTCTGGGCACGGCACGCCAAGACCGCAGTCACAATCACTTTCAACCCCTACGCAACCTACCAGATGATGAGGACTGCGGCCTGCTAAACCCCAACACTACATCCCACTCCACCCTACACCTAGAAACCAGAAGGGGTAAATGGGACAAGCAAAAAATAATGCCAAACGACTCATATTCAGAAGTGATCCTCTCGGCTATCGCCGAATTTTGGTCAGAGATAAGTGACACTCTTAAGGAGATATGTTCAGACCTGGGAGAGCTGCAGACATAGGCCGCAGAGGCGGATGCCCAAATTTCAGAAAATACAGAAAAAAATTGCTATCCTTGAGAGAACAGCACAAGCTTTAGCTGAAGAACAATTATATACCTCCATGTAATGGGAAGATATAGAGAACAGAGGAAGGACGAAGAGTATAAGGGTATATGGGGTTCCGGAGGGAGAGGAAGGGAATGATCCTGCAGCCTTTGCAGACCATTTGCTGTGTCTAGTGCTTGAACTGGGCCCTGATTTTCAAATTGTACATAGGGCGCTGGGCCCCCAACCCTCGAAACCTAGGGCTAGACCAAGATCTTTTGTGATGCGCTTTGCAAATTTCTAACACAACCGTATTATTTTTGATAATGATTATGCGCCTGCCACTCAACACATGAGGTGAGAGAATTCCCCCTTGTTTCCCCTCCTGCGGGCTCAAAACTTGAAACTTCATACCCCGTACCCTGCAAGATTGGTTGTGCTGTTTCCAACTGGGCCCATTACTTACAACATGATAGCGGAGGCCAAGACAGATTTTCTTCAGAGGGGGATCCTGCCACAGAATGACCCTAAATTTACACTGTGGGATTCCCAGGAGAAATCTTTCATCAAGATTGAAGATCCCTACCTTCAGAAACTAATGGACAAAGTTTGTCTGTTGAGGAATCCAATGCTGTAGACAGACTGACAGCTGAACAATTACTTTAAGGTACAGCTTCCTGGGGGGGGGGATATGAGGGGGGAGGGCACCGGGTGCTCTGAAGGGATGAGGTTAGAGGGTGAGTAACTGCTCCCTACTAGGTCTCGCGGCTACTAAAGTAATAAAAATATAGCCTCTATAATTGAAATGGCTATCTACTGATGCCAGTGGAGTGCCATGCTCTCCCCCCTCCCCTGCGTGGCCTGGATTAATGGGGCTTCCCCTTCTCTCCTCCCTGGTAATGGCAGGGAAGAAACAATTACTCACCTTAGTAATCTTGTTTCTTCCTAGTGATACTCAGGTATTTATCACTTTCTGCAGTAAGCCTGGAGGGTTTGACTGCCTGGAGAGAATGGAACATATGCAAATGATGGCATCATCTGCACGTGGCAACTTTTCAAATGCTGCCCTATACTAACTGCCAATGTTCTAAACATCCTCAGATTTCATAGGAGCCTGAATAGGCAAAGCCATGTAGTAAAAACTGTTAAGTATTTATGATTAGAGAGATAATTCAAAATAACACCAATTTAATAAGAAGAAACCTCCAACTGGAGAAAAACACATAAATTTTAAAGAATCAGCATGTCAGAAACACTTAAAGAGAGGTAAAGACCACAAGCCTTGTTTACCAACTTGTACCACTATGTGGCAACATATATACAGTCATAGTGATGTACCCTTTTGTGATAGTGCAGCATGCAGGAGTGCAGAGGCTTGAGTTCTGGAAGGGGAGGTAGGGTGGGACATTATGAATCCCAGAGCATCACTGGGAAGAAACAAGATTACTAAGGTGAGTAATTTTTTCTTCTAACCCCAGTAATACTCAGGTATTCATAACATTCTGCAGACTACAAAGCAGTACCACTGGAGGTGGACACAGAGCATTTACTTAGGAAATAGACTTTGCAGGACTGCTATGCCAAACCTAGCATCACTTCTTGACTGGATATCCAGATTGTAATGCTTTGTAAAGGTGTGTACTGTCTTCCAAGTAGCTGCTTTGTAGATATCAACCAGTGGAACATCTCTCACAGCTGCCAGAGTAGCAGCCGTTCCCCTGGTGGAATGCACCCTCAACCCTGCTGGGGGCTCCCTACCAGCTTTTGTGTAGCAGAATTGAATACACTGGACTACCCAGTGAGAAACAGATCTCTTAGAAGCTAGATTACATTTTCCCACATCCCCATAGGTCAGAAACAACCATTTCCTGTCCTGCCTATGGTCCTTAGTGGCTGTAATATAAGAACTGAGAGCTCTCTTTACATCCAAACTATGAAGCCTTCTTTCACCAGAAGTAGAATGCTCAGTGAAGAAGACGAATACGGTAATGGATTGGGTAAGGTGAAAATCAGAGACTACCTTTGGTAGGAATTTTCTATTTGTTCTCAAAACTACCTTATCTCTGTGAACAGAGATATAATTCTGCTCCACAGAGAAAGAGCCTGGAGCTCACTTATTTTTCTTGCAGAAGTCACTGCCACTAGAAAAACTATTTTCCAAGTGACATATTTCAGTTGAGCTGTAGCCATAGCCTCAAAGGGGTGCCCCGTGAGTTTGGCTATACAAACATTAAGGTCCCCTGCTGGCACAGGTGCCCTGTGATGAGGATGCAAATGGGACAAACCCTTGAAGAACCTTCTTAAAATGGGGTCTGAAGCTAGTGTGACCCTGGCACCAGCAGAAATGTAAGCGGACAATGCTGCAAGGTGTACCTTGAGTGAATTGGGTTGTAGACCCAGACAGTGTAAATGAGAGAGATAATCCAAAACAGCTGGGACCCCAGCCTGTAATGGAATCAAATCCTTCGTCAAACACCAGATTGAAAACCTTTTCCATTTTGAGGAATACGTTTTCTTAGTAGAGGATTTCCTATAGTCCCTCAGAATGTGAAGCACTAATTCAGAGAGTTGCAAGTCAGCACATTCTAGTTCCTCAAGAACCAAGCTTTGAGGTTGAGGGACTTGAGGTTCAGGTATAACAGGGTCCCCTGGTTGGAGATCAATAGATTGTGCCTCAGAGAGAGTTGTATCAGTTTGGCCACAGACATGGCGAACATTAGAGAGTACTATGGCTGCCTGGGCCAATCTGGGGCTATTAGGATTAGAGATGCTGAGTGGGACCTGAGCTTGAGTAACACTCTGAAAACCAGGGGAAAGGGAGGGAAAGCATACAGAAACCTCCCTGACCAAATTTAGAGTCAGGGCATCCAGGGGCAAAGTACCCTGATCTGGTGGCCTGCAGCAGTACTAAGGTACAAGGTGGTTCTGGTGGGATGTGAAAAAGTCCACCTCTGGAGTGCCCCACCTTTGTAAAATTATTTCCACCACCTGCTTTTCAGAGTCCATTTGTGTGGGCCTGGTTGATTCGACTTAAGGCATCTGCCAAGGTATTGTCCTTTCCTGGTAGATGGATTGCCTGCAGGGAAACTCCCAAAGAGTATGCCAGGGTCCAAATTGTCATGGCCTCTGTGCAACGGGGCCCTGACCTGGTGCCTCCCTGTTTGTTGATGTAGTACATTGTGGTGGTATTGTCTGTTCTGACCTGTACCACCTTTGACTGTACTAGTTGTGAAAAGGTTTTTAGAGCCAGAAAAACAGCCTTGAATTCCAGCAAGTTTATGTGCTGGAAGGACTCTGTGGTTGACCAAGTACCCTGGGTTGTATGGTCTCTCAAGTGGGCGCTCCAGCCCAGTAGGGATGTATCTGCTGTGAGAACAACTGAGGGGTATTCTTTCTGAAAGGAAACACCTTCCCTTAAATTGGGTACTTCCTTCCACCACTGCAAAGCTTGCAGCAAAGTTCTTGAGACTGGAATGGGTTTTGAAAGGGAATCTTTTCTTTGACTCCAGTGAGCCCTGAGGTGGAACTGGATGTCCCTCATTTGAAACCCTGAACACAGCACTGTGGCTGTGGATGCAGCCATATGACCCAGAAGTTGCAAGAACTGTCTTGCTGACTTGCTCCTGTTTAAAGTGAAGGAATTTTCCATGAGCTGAAGATTTCTGATCCTGTCCAGAGGGAGGTAAGCCCTGCCCTGCAAGGTGTCTATCTCTGCCACTATGAACTGCAACTTTTGTGCAGGAATGAGGACTGACGTTTTGAGATTGATAATGAACCCCAAGTATTCCAGTAGGCCTTGGGTAAGGCTTAGATACTGAGTGACCTGTTGTGGTGACTTGCCCACCACCAGCCAATCGTCCAGATACGGAAAAACTGTCACACCCTGTTTTCGAAGGTGTGCTACCACTAATGCTAGGCACTTTGTAAACACCCTTGGGGACGAAGAAAGGCCAAAAGGCAAGGTTGAAAATTTGCAATGACCTGAAGAGAGTTTGAACCCAAGGTATTTTCTGTGAGACTCCCTTATGGGAATTTGGAAATAGGCATCTTTTAAGTGCAGTGATGCCAACCAATCCCCTTTTTGGATTGTTGGCAGAATCAATGCCAATGTTACCATTTTGAACTTTGGCTTTTTCAGATTCCTGTTTAGGGCTCTGAGATCCAATATAGGCTGCCACTCCCTACTTTTCTTTCTGGTGAGGAAGTATCTGGAGTAAAATCCCCATCCTCTCAGTAAGCATGGGATAGGTTCCACTGCTTTTAAAAGTAAGTTTCTGGACCTCTGCCTCCAGCAGGTTCTTTTCTGCCAGGTAAGGTGCACTCAAACCCCTGGCTGCTAGAGGAGGAGGAAGGGATTTGAAAGTCAGAGACAGATCCTGACCTACTACCTCCAGGACCCACTTGTCTGTGGTGATGTTCAGCCAAGCCTGGAGGAAGTGGGGAAGTCTGCCTCCAAAAAGGGAGTGAGGAGGCGGCCTGTACTTCAGGGGGTCTGCTTGGCTTGGGGTTGCGGCTATACTTGAGATCCACGCCTAGAACCCCTTCGACCCCTGCCCCTAAAATACCCCTGCTGTGGGTACTGTTGATACTGGGGTGTGGACACTGGCTGGAGAAAGGGCCTGGTGTGACAGGACCTGCCCCGGCCTCCCCTTCCATACGGCCTGGTGGATGGATAAGCTCTTTCTCTACTAGAGTTGCTTCTGTAAGTGGTTTTATACTCATCCACCTTCTTCATGTATGCCACTGTAGATTCTCTGAAAATAGCATTTTCCTCTAAAGGAAAATCCAGGGCCTTAGATTGTATATCAGCAGTGAGATTTGTGGTTCTCAGCCAAGCAAATCTCCTCTGGGCTACCGTATTTGCCATCCATCTGGCTGCAGTGTCGTTGGTATCAGCAGTCATCTGGAATTGGTACTTAGCTGCCTCTAACCTAAACCTAGCTGTTTCCGTTAGGTCATCAGAAAGGGTTGAGGGAGCTTTCTGAGAGATGGCCAAAACTGACTGCCACAGGGACTTTTGGTACTGGGCAGCATAGGCCTGAAAGTTAGCCTGTCGTATGGCTAGGGAGGCTGACAGGTACCCTTTCCTAGCCATACTATCTATTTTCCTAGAGTCCTTATCTGGTGGATGGGATGCCAGAGGGACTCTAGCCTTATCACAGGCTGATTGTTGAATGATCCCTTGATGATCTGGATGGGGAAAAAAGGAACTCTGCCCCTTCCCTCTCCAAATGATACTTCTTGTCCATACTCTTATCTAGAGGGGGGACAGAATTTGGGGGTTTGCAACAATTTTAGAGCATCTTTTTTAAAGAATGTGTTCACTGGAAGGAGAAGGGCTTTGGTGGGAGTCAAACCCATCCTCTCCAGATACTCTATTTCCTCCTCATCATCCACTTCTTCTCTTGTGGAGATGTCTAGGGCATCTGGCATTTTTCTCACGAAAGTGAAGTGAGAAGAAAAATCTTCAGATGTTCTAGGAGGTGAACAAAATTCTTGTTCCAGGGATAACCCGGGTAAGATGGGTTCCCCTTCATCCTCCTCATACTCACTGTATTCCTCCTCTTCAATAAGGGGAATTCTGCCAGGCTGTCCTGCTGGAGCAGGTGGTTGCTGAGCAGGGGGCACTAAGCCCTGCAAAGCCTGAATGACTTTAAAAGTCTGTGTGATTTCCTGAGGAGTAGGCATGATATTAGCAGGTACAGAAGTCCCCAGATCAATATTTGGGGATTCTGTATGCTTTAGCTTGCATGCTTTTTTAGAGGGAACCGGGGAGCTAGCCGGTTCACAAATCCTCTTGGTAGCTTCATCACCTGTCTCAGGGGTGGAGGTAGCAACAGATGTGGGTTCAGCCACAATAACAGAGGGTATCAGCTGGTCAGAGCCAGAGGGACCATTGGGGAGCTTCTTTTCATCCATTCCAGCTGTTTTTCAATAGTTTTTTCAGGGAAAGCCAGGCAGATTTGACAATCCTCTTTAAGATGCTCATATCCCAGACAAGCCACACACATAGTGTGCTTATCTGCCTTTGCAAAAATGTCCCTACCTTGTGTACAATTTTTAAAACCGGGCTCACTGATCTTTTTCTTTGTTTTTTCTGCAATTGAACTGATATAAAAGAGAACCGTTAAGTAAAAAGATTTAAATAATAACACTTGCGGTCGGTTCCGGAACCGGAGGAACCAAACCGATACAAAAATTGGAACCGATACTAGTGGTTCAGTAACCGAAAACCACGGTTACAAAAAACACTTTTAAATTAAATTTAACCAAAAATAAAATGGGATTTGTGTCAGAAAAACCCCAAAATATGAAAAACGAAACCGGTTCCCTCCCAGTTATTCTGAACCGAGAGGAACCAGCAAAAACAACTAAATAACTATAAAACTAAGTTTAGCTAACGTAAAACAATTAATATAAGGCAGCAAATGAAACAGAAATGATACATATATATTTTTAATACGTTTCTTCACGTCAAACAGGTGATTGAAGAGCAACACTCCGAGCGTCCAGACTGTTCAGGTGGAGAGTAAAATCTGAGGAGGTTTAGAACATTGGCAGTTAGTACAGGGCAGCATTTTAAAAGTTGTCATGGGCGGATGATTCCATCATTTGCATATGTTCCATTCTCTCCGGGCAGTCCAACCCTCCAGGCTTACTGCAGAAAGTTATGAATACCAGAGTATTACTGGAGTTAGAAAATCCTTCTTTTCTGTTTTTTTTTTCAGATTAGTCTGCCTGTACCTACTTGGACAAACATTTTTCTCCTCCACCTTCTAACTTCGAGAGCTTAGACTTCAACAAGACAAGAAGCTTCAAATGCATGGTGGTTACGAACTTCGGAAGGGCTGGCTATAATGAACACTGTAAACACGAAAGTGGGACTTTGTACCCTCTGAGAGACGAACATTCAATTTCAGTTTAAATTTATATATTCCTATCTGGGGTGGGGGAGGTGAGGTTAACAACAGAGTGTGAAGACTTTGGGAATAAACTGTTTTATGAGGATGGGGGGGTGATATTCTACTTTCCAGTGACCAACCTCAGTAGTAGTTATTTTCCAGGGCCCATATAGGGGCCAGGGGATAGACCAAAATGGTAGCGATCCAGGGCATATCTCTTTATATAGGAAGAAGTTCTCCGCTAAGTCATTCATTTGGCTCCTGATCAGAGAACTTTGGTCATGATGGCCTCCCATGTTTTAACCTCCAAATTTTTTTTAACCCCCCCCCCCCGAGTTAGGGTTCTGTGGGGGGGGCTTTGGGGTGGCTAAGACAGAAATGGCAGAGATCATGTCAGTATACCCCCTTTTCGCCCTGTCAACATCAGGTTTCACAAAGGACAAGTGCTGGATGATTACATGGTTGCCTCTGAGGTCCATATGATTAAAACAGCAATATTTTATAATGAACGAATTAGCTGACACGAGGCCATAAACCCAATGCTCAGACAGGGGTTGGAGCCTCAACCCAGCCACATGTCTTCCAGCTTAACTCCACACAGGCGGGTCGACCCCGAAGAGAGTTGCTTTTTTTTTTTTTCTCCTCACTGGGCGGGTGGAGAGTTCGTTCTTTTCCCCATATTTTTGAGAACCAGACATCTTGCTATATCTTTCTTATGAACAGCAATCCCATGTCAAAACCACTGCGGGATCAGTTCTTCCTCCTTTATGTAAGGACTGTTCCTAGAGGGGATGTTACCCCTCAGGTGGGCCTTAATCCACTCTAGGTGGATAGATGCCCCACTTTCCTAGAGACAAGGAATTCTGTTCACCCTGGGACTCGGGTGTGAGACAGTTATGTCTCCACCACTTGTGTAAGACCATTTGTATATAGTTATCTCCAAAAGGAGACATTTTACGTACAAAGCTTCTGCTTGCAACATTTTGTTAAAATGTTATTGTTACTTTTAAAAATGGATGGTGACACAATCTTTTACAGGAATTATGATACCCCGGTGATGGCTGGAGGGACTGCTCTAGGCAGGGTTGTTACATATAAGGCTAACACTCGATCCAGCACTGCTGAACATGGTCTATTAGGACCACCGGATGTAGGGTGGGAAGTAGAAAATATAGCTTTTTGGGGTTTCTCTGTCTGTAAAAGATTCATCAGTCTTTTAAGCCCATATTCACATTGTCTCCTCCATGGGATTAAGGCTAATGTTCCTGTGAACATTTTTTCCCCAGAATGTGAATGGCTTGCATTCTCCTATACAATGATACAGGATTATGTAACATTTAGGGAAGCAGAAGGCTGATTTATATTTTCTACAGGAGTCCCACCTCTCAGCGTCTGAACACTCTAAATTACACTGGGGTTGACGGTATTCAGTGATAGCATCCTTTCACCTGAGGGGACGTAAGAGGGGAACAGTAATTCTAGTTCCATCTTCAACCCCACTGAAGATACAAGAAACTTACCTGGACCCCCAGGGCAGATATGTGATCTCACAGGATCGCTTTATTCTCAAACAGTGACTCTAGTTAATACCTTTCTCCCCCCATAGACGTCACTTCCAGTGGTCTGAACCTTTTTACAGAGGGTGATGGAGAGGCTCAGGGGGCTACTGATGATGGGCGGAGACTTCAACATCCCCTTCCATTCTCACCTAGATTCCTCCAATCCCAACCCAAACAGACTTTCAGGGACTGCTAAGTATTTAAAGGGGAACTTTGCCTATCTGGGTATTGAGGATGCCTGGCAGAGACTTTTTCCTTCAGTTCCAGGATACACATTTTTCAGGGAGGCACGGCAACTACTCTAGGCTGGATTATTTTTTTATAACACGAGAACATTTTACTTTAATACAAGATGTATTAATCGAGCCTAGGGTACTTTCAGACCACAGCCCCATAATTTGAAAAATAGACTTGGGTAAACAAAAGAAATTCAGGCTCTGGCGATTCGATACATCCCTTCTCAGGGATCAAGAATTCCAAGATTATTTAAAGAAGCGCATCCCCCAAGCAATCCAAGAAAACCTGACCTCTGAAATTTCCTATTCAATGCAATGGGATGCACTAAAAGCAGTTCTCCAAGGAGAAATACTGGAATATACTTCCCGTAAACAAACAAAAAAAAATTAACACCAGACTTAATTTTTTGACAGATCATCTGGCTTCATATCAACTCTTATACAGGGAGGATGACTTGGTTCTTCGGCGCCGAATTAGAAGCCTAAAACAAGAAATACAACAAATTCTAGATTATATAACTCTCCAGAGCCTAAATTATTTAAGACAATATAATTATAAGGGGGGAGCAAGGAGAGCGTGAGCTTTGACGAGGAAACTTAGAGCTAACAAACAAGCCTCGACTATACTAAAAATAAGATCTAATACTTCCAGCAAAACTACTTATAAAGAAGAACAAATTTGACAAGCTTTTACACAATTTTATGAAACACTATATAAAGCCCCCTACCAACGCCAGAGCCAATCGGAGGGGATATCTGCTTTTTTGGATCAGCTCCCTTTACCCAAGTTATCAGAACAACAAATCAGTATGCTAGAGCATCCAATCAAACCCGAAGAAATACTCCAGCAGGTCAAAGCTTTTAAACCACTAAAATGTCCTGGCCCAGATAGTTTTAGCCCAGAGTGGTACAAGCCCTTTACGCCACAGCTGCATCCTGGTTTCCTACCAGCCTGCTGTGCAGTGACAGAGGGTGAAACTCCTCCACCCTCCTGGAGTTATGCGGTCCTATTCCCCCTTATTAAACCCGAAAAAGATCCCACCCTTCCTTCGTCATACTGTCCCATTTCCACTTTAAATGTAGACTATAAAATATTTATGGCCATATGGGCCAAGCAGCTAGAACCCATACTTTTACAGCTCATACATAAGGATCAATTAGGTTTCATAAAATTGAGGAGTACATCTGATAATCTACATCGAACCATATTATTATTGGACTATATCCATACCAGAAAAATCCCCTCTACTATAATAAGTTTAGACGTTGACAAAGCGTTCAACAAGGTGAATTGGGAATACTTATGGGCCACCCTTTCTTAAATTTTCTTTCCCAGACTGCTTTCTCTCCTGCATGAAAAACATTTATTCCTGCCCCAAGGCCTATATACGGGTTAATGGCTCCTTATCTCAACCAATAATAATACAAAGAGGCATGAGACAGGGATGTCCACTATCCCCACTACTCTTTGCCCTTTATATCGAGCCTTTGGCCGAAACCATACGTCGAAATGTTTTGATCGAGGGAGTCCCAGTAGGTCAATGGGAACATAAAGTGCTTTTGTTTGCCGATGATACTCTGGTGACAACTATTTCAACAGAAACCTCTCTTCCGGCGCTGTGGGAAACTTTGGAGCACTTTACAGTCATATTGGGATTCCAACTAAATATTGCTAAAACAGATCTCCTTTCATTATTTTTTACTTCGTCTCCAACCCTTAAAAATAAGTATCCCATTAAGTGGCACCAAACAAAGTTTAAATACTTGAAAATTCATATACCAAGAAATTTGGATAACCTGGAGTTGTTAAATTATGAACCTATATTCAGATTAAATCTGATTTGGCCTGCTGGTCTAAATTACCACTAAACTTTTTTCAAAGAAATGACACCATCCACATGATTATATTGCCTAAACTCTTGTATTTATTTCAAAATATTCCCACCTTTCCATCTAAATTTTATTTCCAGTCATGGGATAAAAATTATATCGAACTTTATTTGGAATGGCCAATGACCAAGAATCAGGATGTCATTATTACAGCTCCCGCTTTCTCTTGGTGGTGCCAAACTACCAAATTTGAAATGTTATGCTCTGGCAGCCTTTTTCAAAATATTGTCCTTATGGTTGTCTCCTACATATGAGGCGCCCTGGAAAGATTTAGAATTTGCAATCAGTGATCTATATGATATTGCTAAAGTAATCCTTTCCACGGCCATGAGGGATTATACACCTTTTATGGCCCAAATTTTGAAATTATGGTATAAGCTAAAAACACATAAAGGTTTTAGATCACTTGCCTTTTTTTTTTTTTTTTTTCTTCTTACACACATATTTCAGGGGACAATAGATTTTTTCCACCCACCACGGATCATACCTTTTCAAGATGGAGGAGAGTGGGTCTCCAATTTTTCAGGCAATTCCTCTGTCAATCGGGTATTATTCCATTTGAAACCCTTAAGGTAACTTATGGCTTAGCAGATGCTGATATTTACAGATATACCCAGGTTAAAAATTATATTCTGCGACAGAGAGAGGTGACCGTAAAATTACCTGACCCCATTCCTATGGCATGGAAATACCTAGAGGACCACATAAATGGACATTTGTGGGGACACCAAGTGGGATTTATCTATAAAATTCTTAGAGAAGGGATGGGTGATACCTCACTTTCAATTTTAAATAGCTGGTGTAAGGATTTGGTTGCAGACACTTCTGAGCAGAACTGGCATGCAAGGTAACTCATTCCATTAAATGGCGTGAATTTGCCTGGAAGTGCCGCAGCCGCTTCTTTTGCTCACCGGCAGCTCTTACTAAATATTTACCAGCCCATTATGGCAAACGTTGGAGGAAATGTACATGTTTATATGCAGACCTGAGCCATGTCTTTTGGACATGTCCTTAGTTAACACCTTATTGGTGTGTACTACAGCAGGAAATTTCAGATTGCTTAGGGGAGCTGGTCGAATTCACAGCCGAATTGTTCCTTTCATCTATATTTCCTCCTCATAGACCCTCTTGGCACCAAACTTTATTACCTATTTACATTTTAGCTGCAAAGAAGCCTATCATCAGATGATGGAGATCTACAGTTATTCCTTCTTTGAGGGACTGGAGGGGGTGGTCTCAGAGATTTATTACATGGAATCCCTTACAGCTGAACTCCACAATAAATATCCGGAGTTTGAGATGCTGTGGAGACCTTGGGTAATTTATTTGTCCAGACATGACCCAGACTTTGTTCCCTGAGCCTCTCCACACCACAATACCTCCCCTAATTCTAAGTAAGATTTATAATCCTGTGACAGCCCTTGACTGCAGCCTTCACTTCTGATTTGTTATATATATTTAGCTTAGTTCATGGAGCAAGTTGATCTATTTTGAGTATACCAGGGGTTGAATACTTGCTAGCTCAATAATTCAGTCATTGTAAAAAGAAAAACACTGACATAGGTTAAAGTAAAAAATTACTTTATTGTTTAATAAGTTCATAATAATCAGAATAAGCACTGTATTAACTGTACATAAGATGACTGTAAACCATGTATTTGTCACATTCAACTAATAAAAAATAAATAAAAAAAGAAAATGTGAAAATTGACAAATGGGTGTGGTGACTTTAGTAAAGATAAAAGTGAATTGTTTATGTGTGTGGGGCGTTTGATATTTTTCTACAGGGTACCAGTGACCAGCTCCAGGGGGAGCTACAGTTAAATAGTTAAAAAGGGAAAAGTGGGGAATGTGTAATAACAGGGATGCCCACTAGAGAGGTAGATGCCATTTTAAGTATGCAGACAGGATATGTCTAGTCATAGTTTAGAGCTTAGCCTAGGTAGGTGGTAGTTCTAGAGTATTAGTGTGTAGGATGTATTACAAAATGCTTAGTGGTAGTCTATACTTTGGGGAGATATATAGGATGTTAGATTCCATATACAGCTGCACCACTGTGTATAGAGAGGGGATATTAGTCAGGTATGGGTACTGCAAGTTCAGAGTGTGCTTGCATGTAAAGTGTGGAATGTGCACTGCATGAAATGTTGTAGCATTCACTTCATGGATAATAACCGTTCGAGTATAGTAGTACTGCAGTAGTTCAAGGTTTCACTGCATGAATCTTTGTAACTCTCACTGCATGATTATTTGATATTGGAACACTGCATGTCTGGAAAAAATGCCATTGCATGTTATGGTGGGTTACATTTACATATCTGGTGGGGGTACAAGTTACTTGCAGACATAGCATTGAGTTAGTGACCCAAGTAGGGCATAAGGTTTTGATTGTGTTGCCCAATATGGTAGTAGGCCTGATGTGCCACTTTGGATCTCCTGGGCACAGCACCCCAGGGGGCTTGGGGGTTGGGCTATTAGAAGAGCAGAGAGAGTAAGTCAGGATCTTGAGGTTTAAGGAGCTCCCATTTTCTTTTTTGTTTTAGTCTGATGCACTGCCAATGTAGTGACCAGCCATATCCCCTTGAGAGCTGGTGGGTGGAGGGGTGGCCAACCCTCTGCCCGATAGGCCTCAGGGTGGAAGGTTGTATCTTGAAGTCTCGATGCTCGCTGAGGACATCGATCATTTAAAGATGGGTGAATGTAGCCCCAATTAGGAGCTATGCTAATATCCCTATAACAGTGTCTCTCAACATCCAGGGTGATGCCAGTTTCTATGCCCTTGAAGAACTGGGTCAGCTGGCCTGCCCTGGCATTCCAAAGGGCAGGAGTTAGTGTTCTCTGCTGAAGGGCAGAGATTCTACTGAGTCACAGTGGTGGGAGGTCAGCGCCTGGCACAAAGTGCCAGCTCCCACTGTGTGTACGTTCTCTTTAGGGACTGGTGTCATGAAAAAGTGCTCTTTTGTGGTGGTTGCCTTCGAACAAGGCCCTCATGGAGGGTGGACAGCTTCTCCAGAAGGAGAAAAACCCATCTGAAGAAAAGTTCAGAGGTCTGTCTGTGAGGCAAATTGTGTCAGAGGATGTTGTGGGCCAAGGATCTGAGGTGATGTTTAACCCTTATTCAATGCAAAGTGTGTGAGGTGGTTCTCAGCAGTGCCCTCCCTCCCTCCCCAAGAGAGGGGCAGTCCCTTACAGGATGCAAATTCCTGTCAGCAGCAGGAGTTATATCTCAGAAAATGTGCTGTGTGGGCCATTCTGCTTGAAATAGAAGATGTGTTGAGCCCAGTAGGCACCTCAGCTATGCCCAGGTGGGCACAGGTGTGGTCTCAGAAATAAAGAAAAGTGTGAAATGTAGAAAAAGGACATGCTCTGCAGGAGAACAGAGTGGATCCCTGAACTGTGTCACAGTATTAGGTTAGTGTTAGTTCTGTGACAGCCAGTGAGCCTGTGAATTAGCCACATGGCTACCAAATGTCGAAAATGGGCTAGAAGAAGCCCATGGATTTCCCACCCAAGCTGCAGGGGTGAGGGACTCTATGGGTTTAGATCCCCTGGGACCCATAAATATTAAAGTTAAGGTATCCCACCAGGGTTGACTCCAACCCAGAAGTAATGAGGAATGACGATCTTGTAGTGGTATAAAACAAACTGTGCCAGCTGGTGGAATTGCCATCATCAAGTGAGCTCAAGTGATAAATGAAGGATCCTGTTTTGCTTAAAATAACCCCGCTTGGACATTTGTCATTTGTGTGTTATGCCTCCAAGTTCTGCTAACCCCTTGATCCACAGCCTTGTTAGCCCTGCCATGCGTTAGTGGATGCTCAGAGGTCACCTCGGTGCTCAGGTGGTCAAGTAGGTGGACTTTGTGTTTCTTGGTATGGGCCACTCCCAGGTGACCGTAACATCCCTTGATACCCCTAGACAGCTGGGAGGGTCTATCCTATGCTTGTAAATAATGGTAGTGATCTACACTGGTTAATAAATATTTTTGAGTTGAGCAAACATACATGGGAGATTACCCTCATAAAACCGATAGACATTCACTAACCCTTGTCTTTCCCAAAGCCAGATCCTGATATCCAGATTTGCAGAATGAAAAGCCCTATCATGTGGCAAAGCGCGTAAAAGCTGAAAGGCCACTTTGAAATGCTTATCCAGGATGATCCTGGACCAGACCTCTAACACTGTTTGCGTGAAAGTGTTATCAGATAATTGTGTACTACTAGTGGGGGGGGGGTTAAAACAAAAAAAATATGTGCCTAGCATCACAAAAGGAGATCTCGGCCAACTGGTAGAGGGTCACCCCACCCTCCCGAGAGGCTTGGAGTAACAAGGTCCACAACACTGAGAGAATGGAACACTTAACAGCCAAACTCCAGTTAAGGAAGGATAAACACAACACTCTGTGGTCCAGATGGCTGACTAGAAGAGCCCTGGTGGAGGGGGAAGAGGGAGAGCGGGAATAAATAATCCGGGTTAGGGAACACTGAAGAAAGCCACCAGATTGAGAGTCAAGAAGAGTATTGACTTCCCTAGCCAACTCCAAGACTAATAAATATGGAATAAATATACAATGAAGTCTACAGTACCAGTATTCAGGTTTGGTTTTGTTACTTTCAGATACTGTTCTCTGCTTTGACTGTACAGATGAAATTCAGGGCCAAGGCTAGTTGCCGAGTTATGGCCACTTATGAGAAGGTGGAAGTATTGAAATGTATTGAAAAGTATTGAAGTATATGTAAATGATGAGTATAACAAATAGAATAATAGATAGGTTCTGGTGTATTACAAGGTAGTAATTCCATCGAGAGGTTCTGGGGACACAGAAAACCTTGAGAGCGAAGCTCGAGAGGTTTCATGTGTTCCCAGAACCTCGAGATGGAATTACTACCTTGTAATGCCAGACCCTATTTGTTATTTTTTTTAATATATGGATACGAGGTGAATTGACTCACCTCCGTTTCAGCACTGGAGTTAGCTGGTGGATGTGCGTGCTAGCAGGGTTCTCCAGTCCTGTGTGGACGAGTGGCTGATGTGGGCTTCATTTAGCCGTTTTTTTTTTTTTTTGGTCAGTGGCGGTATCAAGCGAGCAGAGGAGCCCCAGAGCAAGTGCGGTTGTCAAATGGTTTTCAACCAAAAAACCCCACAAAAAACGGTTGCTTGACCGAAGATTGTCTCCCTAAGCGAGCGAGCAAGCCGCCATGTTTTCAGACTCCTTCTGCCCGCCCACAGAGGAAAAAGCGCCAATCAGAGGGCACGCTTTGTAAAACGTCGGGGATACCCTTGCGCATGCGCTCTTTTTCTTGATAATACTATCGATCAGGTGCCGAACGATACTATTACGGCACCCGAACGATAGTATTATCACTTACCAACAGTAGTATTATCGCTCCAGGAGCGATGGTATTACAAGGATTTTTTTGTATGCTTTTTAAGCATATTATTTTCACAATCCATATATTAAAGTTGGTTAACCACTAGAAGTATTCTAACAGCATGAAAAAAAATAACTATATTACATTTAATATACTGAAAGGATGTACAATTATCAACTACTATTTTCGTGTCTAACACATTATGTAAGATGTAACACTACTGAAGTTGCTACTCGTTACCTATGTATATCTATTTCAGTAAAGCTGAGTTTAAAAAAAAATAAAAGAAAAAAATACTCAAAGTAATGTTGTTTCTCCTTAAAGCAGCAGTGCAACGAAAAGTTGTAATTTTTGAATCTGTGATTTTAACTTAGTAGCATGCTGCTTGATGTCTGTTTAAAGATATTCTAAGGGTTTCCTTCTGTTCCTTATTATTTTGTAATTAATCCACTTGACATGTTTGTTTTCTTCATGTGAATTGCCTGGCAGTACATTGCGCTAATAAATTACAGTTTTTATTGAAGTAATACAAAATAATACAGAACCGAATGAAACCCTTAGAATAACTTAAAATGGACATCAAGCGGCATGTTACTAAACTAAAATCACAGGTGACTGCAAAATTGTAACTTTTCGTTGCACTGCTGCTTTAAGGGATCCCTCACTGTGTTTACACTTTATGCAGTCATCTCCGACAAGATTGACTCCCCGTAGACAGAACCTATGCAAATGTTAGAATTTGGAATATAGGCTCTGCATCTGTGCTCCACTCTGGCCATTGTTCATATCTGTTTCCAAGCCAGACTGGCGCAGCAGCTAACAAAACTATTTAAAAGGTTACCAAAAATGTTTTTGAAACAATTTCTTATAGAATTAAAAAAACAGCAATCTGAAAGCAGACTTGAGGTAAAACCTGTCATATAAACCATAACAACAAACTTACAATTGTAGGAACTGCAACAGTAATGCTCAAGCAACCTCAATTAAAAATATAGCCGATTCTTGTGCGAACCTATTTCAGGTTCTGGAAAGGGAGGCAAGACAGTGAGTGTAAAAACAGTAAAGAATCCCTTAAGAAGAAAGAACATTACTGTGGTGAGTATTTTGTTCTTCTAACCACAGGAATCCCTCACTTGATGTTTACACTTTATACAGGCTCAGTAGCCGTACCTTGGGAGGCTGGGTTCAGAACCTAGTTAGGAAAATGGTTATGCTAGACAGCAGTTCCAAAACTGGCATTCCTTCCAGACTGGATGTCCAAACAGCAGCGCTCTGTGAAGGTGTGTCCTGTTTTCCAGGTAGCTGCTTTGCAAACGTTTAACAATGGGATGCACCTTGAGGATGCCACAGAGGCAGAGGAACCCCTTGTGGAATGTGCCCTTAAGCCTTATGGTGGCATTTTTCAGCTTCTCATAGCAGAACTGAATGAAAGAGACTATCCAGAGAGAAAGAGAGAGAGAGGAGAGGGAGGGGGAGAGAGAGAGAGAGAGAGAGAGAGAGAGAGAGAGAGAAAGAAAGAGAGAGATCTCTTTGTAGCTGGTTTGCCTTTGCTAACCTCACTATAGGTAACAAAAACTGGGTGCTGTGAGACCTCACTTCCTTTGTCCGGTCCATGTATATAGTCAGGACTCGCTTTAGGTCCAGGCTATGCAACTTTTCCCCACCTCTACTGGAATGCTCTGGATAAAGTACAGGGAGGGCCACTAATTGATTCAGGTGGAATTCAGATAACACCATAGGAAAGTATTTTCTGTTGATTCCAAAAACTATTTTATCCTTGTGTGGAATTATGTAATTTGACTCTATGCAGACATGACCAAACCACACCAGGCATGGTAAATCCACCAGTATACTCACACCCTGGAGGGGTATATTGCTATTATACAACGATATTATAAATTTTTTGTGGTAAAAAAATAAAGAAAGACAGTTTTTTTGTGGGGTTTGTATTATTTTTTAGTTAGTTTAGTGTTGCGGAGGAAAAAATAGTTCTGGTTCATGGGACTCCGTTGTACTGGTGTTACAACTACAGAGAATTAGTTACGTAGTTGATGCATTGTGCGCATGCGAGGGATCATGTTTTACTAGTGCAGTTTATTTAAATTGTTCATAGCGCTTCACTTGTTGTGGGCACGTGATCATGGGAAAAACGTTTATGGTGTTTTTCTTTAGCCATGTCTGTCGCCTGTGGAAGTTGCGAAGTGTGTAAAGGTCACACAGTGCGGAGCAGGAATGGCCAGACACTGGAAGTGTGGATTCTGTGAGAGCGTTAGCGACTCCTATGTTCAGCAGTTGTGGGACCAGAGAGTTAATATGCGGTTAGGTGAGTGTTGAAAGGTGTGTACAATGTTTTTATGTGGAACATGGCATCTGTGTTGAGTATTAGTTTTTTTACACAGTTATAGAGCGGGAGTTAGAAAAATGTGGTTTAGCGGTCTTGTGTTGTCGGTGAGAGTTTCATTTGGTGACTGGCAGCGGCTTTGCGAATGCTGAGTTTCACATGGTTGAAGTGATTTCAAATGTGGGTTCTGCTGCGGCTGACTGGTGGCTGGCACCTTTTCCAGTGGGTACACTGGAGGATTTATCACGGTGAAAAGGTGCCAGCCAACCAATCAGAATGCAGCATTTGGTATTTTGTTCTGTACTCATTGTATAATATGTAATTTCACTCTATGCATAGGGCTTGCAGTTCACTTACCGTCCTAGAAGAACAAACAAGCAATAATACCTTCTAGGCTGGGCGATATTGGGCTATACCTGCCCACCCATGGGGCATAATGAGGCCCACTGCCACAGGCAGATGGTCTTATAGTCCATGGAAGGCCAGGCATAGCCCATATCGCCCACCCTGGAGGGTGTTACTGCACTTAGAAAATGGATATTTTAAAAAAAAATGTCCATGAACTTAAGAAAAAAAAAAAAAATTACAAATAAATTTAAAACTGGTTTTCATGTAAAGTACTCCCTCCACCAGTATAGTTACCAGTAGAGGACGCTGATATTTCATACACCATTTCTCTGGTTTGTTGGCAACCCCTCTGCCCCCAAATGTTATGGCATTGCAGAACCTCTTGAACTGATCTGTTTGATCACTGTGGACATTGTTTTTGTAATGTTCTTTATCTGGCATCATGCAAAGTGCCCAAGGGCAGTACAGATTTCAGCAGAATCAGGACTGTACTGCATGCAGATGGCAGAGTGGCTGTTATGTGATAGAGGGACTCCCATAACGGTAAACAAGTAGCAGCATTAAATCTAAGGTTACTCTTTTTTCTGCTGATTTGAGCTAAAGGTTGGTTGTTGGCAAGCAGAGGGAGCCAGAGTTGTGCAGGGAAAGGGATGGGAAAGCCCTATGAATTTCACATCTAGCGAGGGTGTTCCATTAGTGGCTGTGATTTACATCTAGCCAGAATGTACTGTTGGCGGCTGCAGTTTATAAAAAAAAGTTAACAATTGCTTTGTGTTTGCCAGGGTGGGGTGGGGGTGGGAGGGCTTACAGTAGTTGTAGGACTTTAAACTTTCCTTGGTGAGGAGTTCAAAGTTTTTTACGTGTTGCTCAGTTTATTGTTGGTCAATTCGTGGGCACAAAAAAATGGTTGTTGTTAGGTTTGAATTTTGTACCTGGCTGAGCGATTCCAGTGGGTGATGGGGCACCGGGCAGAAGAGACTTGTTTTAGGTGGGTATTGTTGTTGTCTCACAAATGCCCACCTAAAGCTGTCTCTCAGCCAATCAGAATTCTTACATTTGAACATACGAAGAAGCCAGCAGAAGAAGGCCATTTGGTCTATCAAGTCTGCTCATATTGCAGGCTCCACAGCTTGAGCTAATGTCCCTTCCCTCCCTTCTCACGCCTCCAATCCTCCCTACCCATGATCCTTACCTTCCTCTATGCCTATCCCAGCCTCTCTTAAAGCTGCCCACTGTCTTCAGCAAGATGACCTCTTCCGGCACCGCATTCCAAGTGTCCACCACCCTGTCTGTGAAGAGGTGCTTCCTGACCTCTTAAACCTTCCATCCTCCAGTTTAAGACTGTCCCCCCTCGTGTTATGGTTACCACTCAGCTTAGAGAGACTCTCCTTATCAACCTTATTTATCCCTTTCAGGTACTTAAAGGTCCCAATCATGTTGTCTCTCTGGTACATGTTCAGTGCCCTCAACCTCTCCTCGTATGCCTTACCCTGTTGACCAGCTGTCATCTTTGTAACCCTCCTCTGGACCTTCTCCAGCAAATTAATGTACTTTTTGAGGTGTGGGCATTAGTACTGAACTCTATACTCTAGATGCTGCCTTACCAGTGACCTGTACAAGGGCAGTATAACCTCCTCTCTCCTACTATTGATCCCTCTAGATATGCATCCCAGCATCATGTTTGCCTTTGCTGCTGCTTTCTTGCACTGAGTAGAGTACTTCAAGCCACTAGTGATCATAACTCCCAGGTCCTTCTCCTCCTCCAATGCAGATACTCTGACTCCACCCAGGTAGTACTCTGTCCTGGGATTCTTGGCACCAATATGCATAACTTTGCATTTCTAGGCATTGAAGCCAAGCTGCCAGAACCTGGATCACCTCCCCAACTTTTCCAGATCTTCCTATAGGTCCTGGATCCCTTCAGCTGTGTCCACTCTGCCACAGAGCTTGGTGTCATCCATGAATAGGCACATTTTGCCTTTAGTGCCATCCCCGATGTCATTGATGAAGACATTGAACAACATGGGCCCCAGCACCGAGCCTGCGAGACCCCACTATTTATCTCTCTGGTGCCAGATAACTGTCTCCCCCAACAACCACCCTCTGGGTTCTGTCCCTTAGCCAGTTTTCCACCCATTTGGCCATCTTTTCCCCCAACCCTGAGATCCACCAACCTCCTGCTCAACCTTTTGTGGGGCACAGAGTCAAAGGCCTTGCTGATATCAAGATAGAGGATGTCTACCACTTGGCCCCCCATCTACTATCTTAGTGACACAGTCAAAGAAGTCAATCAGATTTGTGTGACACAATCTCTACCCCCCCCAATGAACCCATGCTGCCTCGCATCCTGGAGACAGTGCTTCTCTAGATATTTTACCAGCCTTTCCTTTAGCATGGTCTCCATGAGCTTGCCCATAATGGAGGTCAGACTGACTGGTCCGTAATTCCCTGAGTCATCCTTGGGACTGCTTTTGTGGAGGGACACTACATGTACTGTTCTCCATTCCTGAGGTACCACACTTGACTCTAGTGAACTATTAAACAGGTCTGCCAGTGGCCCTGCCAGCTCCTCAGCCAGTTCTTTTAGCACCCTTGGAAGTACTCTGTCTGGGCCTAGTGATTTGTCCACCTTCAATGTCAGCATCCCCTCCATCACTCTACCCTCCTCTATCACTACAAATGTGTTCCCCTCCCCCCTGCTCCTCTTTTCCCTCCTGAAGGCACTGGTCCATCCTTCTCCCTAGTGAAGACGGAACAGAAGTATTCATTTAGTATCTCTATTCCCCCCCATTATTCTCCACCCACTCCACCCCTTTCTTAAGCCTAACAATCCCTTCCTTCTTGTCCATTTTCTCACTTATAGAGCGAAAGAAAGCCTTCTCCCCTTACTTAATTCCTTCAGCTATCTGCAGCTCCTCCTGAGCCTTTGCTCACCAGACTTCCTTACATGCCTCACTAGCCAACCTTAGGTAATTTTCCCTACTCACCTCTCTCTCTCTTGGTCTTCCTGAATTTTCAATAGGCCAACCTTTTTTCCCTTACTGCCTGGGCAACCCCAGAACTGAACCAGCTGGGCACTGTGTCCCTTGTGTTCTTCCCCCGAGCCTAACGCACTCATCTGTGGCAACCAGTATTCCTTCCTTAATGATGAACCACCTTTGGTCCACCCCCATATCTGCTCTGATGCCCACCAGATGGCTCCTTAGCACTTCACCCATTTTCTTGAAGTCCACCCTCCTGAAATCCAAGATTTTGGTCTTAGTTGGGATGCTTTCCCTGCCCATCTCCAACTGGAACCACATTGTGCAATGGTCACTTCCACCCAGTGGCTCCCTAACCATTATTTCTTGTACATGTTCCCCATGTGTGAGCACCAGATCAAGAACTGCCTCAGCTCTTGTTGGTTCAGTGATGCCCTGAGTCGGGAACCCACTCTGCAGTCCTTCCAGGATCACCCAACTCCTAGCACATGTTATGGATGGTATGCTCCAGTCCACCTTGGGCAAGTTGAAGTCCCCCCACAATTACCACCTCTCCTTTCCCCGCAGCTTCCAATATTTGTGAGCTCAGTTCCCTGTCCCTCTCCTCATCCTGACTGGGTGGTCTGTAAACCACCCCCAACCTCACCTTTCTCCCTCTATTGGACCTTAACTGAACCCATAATGCCTCCACTTCCCCTTCATCTGACTCCTCCCTTGTGCAAGTTATTCCCTTCCTGATATAAACTGCCACCCCTCCTCCCTTTCCAACTACCCTGTCCCTCCTGTATAGTTTATATCTAGGGATCGCAAGGTCCCAGTCATGGTATAATGTTGCCCAAATCTCGGTTATTGCAACTATGTCCAACCTCCTGTCTGCTAATAGTGCCTGCAGGTCATCCATCTTGTTTCCAAGACTCCACCCACTCAGAGACACCACCCTCCATCTAGAATCTGACCTTTCTTCTCTTCCCCTTTGACTGGGTGACCAAAGTAGTAGACCGGGGTGGTCTGTGGATATGGCCTACCTAGACTTTAGCAAGGCATTTGACACAATCCCAAACAAAAGATTAATATCTAGGGATCGCAAGGTCCCTCCTCTGTGCCTTCGCTAGTTGACTACGGCCCTTCTGTTTATGGCGCAGCCACGACCAGAAAGCCAACCCAAAGGTTAGGTCTGCACACAGCAACAAAGCTTGTAGACTTATCATCAGTGCCCCTAGGCTCACCCATACTTGTCAATTGTACTCCTTGGCCTCCCTACTCAACCTCGATGAGCGCCTCCTGTTCTTAACTTGCCAAGTTACCTACAAAGCCCTCCATGGTCTATCCCCCCCTGGCCTTGCCAACTCTATTCGTCGTTCCAACCCCACTGTCCACACCCGTGCTTCCAGCAAAACTGCACTAGTCATCCCTAGGGTACGGACCTCCCAGGGCCAAAGGGCATTCTTCTATAGAGCCCCCACCCTGTACAACTCCCTACCTGCTGGTATCTCAAACGCCCCCTCACTCGCCAGCTTCAAAAACTATCTAAAAAAACACTTGCTCGTCTCACACTCCTGCCACTGCCCCTGACAAAAAAAAAAAAAAAAATGTTTAAACTGACAATGGTGTTTTGGTTACTCATTCGCCTGCAATTGTGACATTTGCCTATTGTTAATTTCTGTTGATGACTGTCTCACCTCTGCCTGCTACTTGCCTTGTCTTTTTTACTGTACATTATTTTGGATTACCTCATGTATGTATGTTGTGTCTGCCTCGACGAGGTACCTTTGTAAATGAGCCTCTGGCTCAAAGGTTTTTAAACTGATGTTATAATAAATAAATAAATAAACAAACAAGTTAGCCAGCGTGGGAGTGGGTCCCAGGGTGACAGCCTGGGTAACAAATTGGCTGCACAACAGAACGCAGAGGGTAATAGTAAATGGAATTCACTCAGAAGAAAGGGGGATTACTAGTAGGGTATGGGGTACCACAGGGTTCAGTACTGGGACCAGTCCCCTTTAAAGAGCACCTGATGCCTCAAAGAAAACATAATATTTAGTACTATTCAACTTGCATTCCACACATATTCTACAGAGTTCGTCTCTCTGTTATTTATTACTGAGGGAATTTGCATGAATACATGATCTGTATCCATTAGAGTTCATCTGCCTCTATAGTTTACTCCCTACTTTAGATCATAACCTCTGTTGTGACATCACAGTCTGTTGCCATGGGAGTAACTGTGATGTCACACAAGCAGTGCATTATGATATCCGGTAGGGAGAAAGCAACTGGAATAGATGAACTCTTTAGGAGCAAAGATCCTGTTTCATGAAAATGACCTCAGTAATAAATAATGGGGAGGCGACATACAGAACTAATGTGAAATACAAGTCGGACTGTGTCTAAATATCATGTTTTGTGAAAGTTCTCTTGAAGGCGTCAGCTGCTCTTTAACGTCTTTATATGAGACACTGCAGAGCATCTGGAAGGAAAAGTATGCCTCTTTCCAGACAACACAAAGATCTTCAACAGAGCTGATACACATGTTGGGGGCTGGAAAGGATGAGATAAGACTTGGCAAGATTGGAGGAATGGTCAAAAGTATGGCAGTTTAGATTCAATGCAAAGTAATGCATCTGGGAAACAAAAACACAGGTGAAGAGTACACAATTGGGGGGAGCTACTAACAACCACAAAAATGGAAAGGGGCCTGGGGGTACTCATATCAGACGACCTTAAGGTCGGCAAGCAATGTGAGAAGAAAGTAAGGAGAGTTGGGGGGGGATACTGGAATGCATAGGGAGAGGAATCACCAGCAGAAAACAGAAAGCTGTTACCGCTCTGTACAGACAGTTGGTGAGACCCCATCTGGAGTACTGCATACAGTTCTGGAGACCCCATCTCCAGAAGGACATAGACAGGATGGAGGTGGTCCAGAACAGAGCAACTAAAATGGTGCAGGGTCTGCAATAGAAGCCATATGAAGAGAGACTAAGAGAGCTTAATATGTATACCCTTGAGGAAAAGAGGGAGAGGGGTACATGATAGAAATTTTCAAGTACCGCAAGGAAATCAACAAAGTACAAGAGGGGAGCATCTTTCAGAAAAAGAGATGTGCAAGAACAAGGGGGCACAATTTAAAGATAGAGGGGGGACAGCTCAGGAGCAATGTGAGGAAATATTTTTTCACTGAGAGAGAGTGGTGGACGCATGGAACTGCCTTCATGAAGAGGTTGTGAGGTCAAAAACAGTGGGGGAATTCAAGAATGCATGGGACAGCCATAAGGCAATTATAGGTGGTGGTAGGAGGAAGTAGGCTGTTGGTTATCTAGAATCCGCAGCTTATCCAATAGGTAGGGAAACAGGCAGACTGGGTGGGCTAAGCGGTCCTTATCTGCCTGTCAAAGTCTATGTTCTATGTTCCTCTCTATTCTTCTATTAACATTTATCCCCTCTGTGTGCACCTCTCCACATACCCTTGTTATCTGTTCCTCACCCTCTCCACCTTTTGATAACTGTGTTCTTGCCCCTTCCACCTCATCCCTCCAGACCTTTTCCATCACTGTGGGGTGGAGGTTCACTGACCTCCTCCTGTCAGAGTCTGTGGGCCTGCATGCCCACTGCCCCCCCCTTCAGTAGTTTAAATTAAGTGTAGTGGTTGTGTATTCCCCCAGTTTGTCCCCGAGAACCCTCAAACCCTCCCTACTGAGGTGTAACCTGTCTGGTGAAGACAGTGCTTTGTTTGACCAGGTCTCCTCCCAGTCCCCAATACAGAAAAACATCTCCTCCCTGCACAATTTCCTCAGCCAGTCATTAAAATCCTCTAGTCTTCTTTTCCTGGCTGTGCTGGCCCTTGGTACTGGTATCACCTCTGAGAAAGCCAGCAAACTTTCTTCCTCCCTGCAGATCTTCCCTAACTCCCTGAACCTACTTTGCACTACCTCAACCTCCTCCCCAGTTAGGTCATTGGTCCCTAAATGTATAACTAAATTTGTTTTTCCTCCAACCTCCCTTACTATTTCCCTTATTCTTGGGACCACCTTTCCCACTGTCATCCCTGGCAAACTAACCACCCTCCTGCTTGCATTTGGGTCCCCTTTCCTTCCCCAATTAATACCCCTAATTATGGAGTCTGCTATGATTGCCACCCTTCCATCACCTGCATCCGTGCTCCCCGTCCTTCCTTTACCTTCGGTACTAGCTGCGTCTCCACCCAACTGCTCCCTCTCCACCCTGGTGAACTTATCTCCAAATCCACAATTTATCCCCTTAACTGTTTTTCCATCTTCTAATTTTCCCTTCCCCTTCTGACTATCTGTATCTGCTTTCAGTTTTCCCTTCCTGCTTCCTTTCCTCTTTCCCCCTTCCTCCACTCTGTTTTGCCTTCCTCCTCTTCTTCCCTGCCCACCCTGATTAGTTCCCTCCCCTGTTCTCCTACTCTCAACCCTGGCTGAACATGAACTCCTACCTCACCTCCTGCTGCCCCCTTCCACCTTCCAGACAGTGGTGCAAATCTATTTAATAAAGGCAACCCTTTAGAATTTCCCACCCCAATACTACTCTCACATTCCCACCCCTTCCCTTTACCACTTGCCATTCCTCCACTCGGCTCCTTATTCCTCTGAGGAAGAGATACTCCCATATACTGTGTGCTCTTCCCCACTCCCATCCCCTACCCGATGCAGTCACTACCCTGGACATCACCCCTCTGCCTTTCTCTTCACTGTTCTGCTCCTCTGACTTCCCACACAATTTTCCCCAGCTCCCATCTGAGCAGCCTTATTTCAGCCCTTAGCTGCTGCTCCAGGATCTTACACACAGGACAACCCCCTTTACTCCACATCACCCCCAGAAAGACTGCTGTCCCACAGCTATTGCAGTTTACCACTCTCCTGCTTCCCATACATGTACCCATTCCCCTACATCCTCCCAGACCAGCTTCTCCTAGCCTCCAGTTATACAGAACTATAAAAAATAAAATTCTAGATCTATTTGACCCATTTTCTAACCAGAAATATGGTTTTCTATGTGACATACTTCAGGTCTGCAGTTTCCATTGGCTCAAAAGGAGCCTCCATAAGCTGGGCAAGGCATATGTTGAGGTCCCAGGGTGGGACAGGGTCTCTCACTGGTGGGTACAAGTTGTTTAGGACTTTAAAAAAAAAAAAAACTTTTGAAAATGGGTTGTGAGCCCAAAGAGCTTTCCTTGCCAGCTGATATGTATGCTGATGTTGATCCAAGTGCCACTAGTGTCTGCTCAAACACTACTTTCTTGCATTCAATTCAGTAGTAGTATATAGGCTGCGTCACATGAATGCAATAACCATTCAGCCCAATCTACCATTAGCAGCTTATCGGGTCTCATCACTAGTGGCCGTAATAACTCATCACCACTGCCCAATCCTCAGGAAACAGCTTGCTGCCACTGTATCTCCCCATATTGTGCTTGCTTACTCCCTTAGCCTTCCTCACACCTTCCTCCTACCCTCTACCACAGACTTACAGCATAGTCCACATTTCTAGATGCTATAAGGTGTTAAGACAAGCATGAATTGGCTGTTAGCCTTTACAATATAGAGTGCTAGCTCATACCTAAAAGCTACCCCTGACAGGCTTTGCACCCCCTTTTAGCACAGGGCTCTACTGCTCTCCAAACATAGCTCCCGTGGGGCAGACCCCAGACCTCGGCCTACCCTAAGTTGCGCGGTGCAAAACAGCCCTCTGCCTCTCTCCCCAACAGGGGAATACTCCTGGCTACACTTTACATACTGTCCCTCCTCTGGGTGGACAGGATCATAAGCCAAGGTGACCCAAACATCAAGGGACTCTGGACTATGACACCCCTCCTATGGGCCACTACAACAGCACGTCCCACTCCAGCACACATGCCCTCTTGATAGCCCACGAGCTGGTAAGAAGGGGCATATACTATGCGACACTCCACTTTACAAGCAGGAGGCTCCGAAGTAATTTAATCCCATCTTCCAGCCCAAAGTAACTTTACCTGCTGGTAGTGCAACTGCTCATGACAGGAAACATACAGCCTAATCCTGGCCCTCCAAGTCCCAACCTCTTAATATCTTCTCCCCAGGACACACACTGGACATCATCCAAGGGGTTGAAGATAGCACACATGAATGTCTGCAGTCTCAGACCAAAAATGCAAGAGGTACAAGCCTGGCTTGACCTCTACAAGCTTGACACCCTCACCATCTCAGAGACCTGGCTTAAGGCCCATATCCTTGGTCATGAGATCATGGCCCAAGGATACATCACCTTCTGAAAGGACAGGGAGAGCAAGAGAGGGAGTGGTGTAATAATCTATGTGAAAAACACCCTAACTACGTTGCACCTAATCCTGAACCAGGATACCAGCCAAGACGGTGAATCAATATTCATCCGTGTTATCCTCGGTCACTCATAGCACCTCACAATAGGTTGTGTCTACAGCCCTCCCAAGACTGCTCTCCAATCCCTTAAGGCCAAAGATGTCTCAATGGAGGCTTCTTATCCTGGGAGACTTCAACCTTAACTGGGCCCATGACCCAAACAAAGCCCTTACGGCCGTGACTCAAGAGGCAAATCTGGTACTGGTTATCACAGAACCTACTAGACTAAACTATAAAATGGGAAACTACACCATCCTGAACTGGGCTCTGGTGTCTAACCCTCTCAACATCTAGAAAGCCGGCTTAATGGCGGACGCCGAGTGAGCACTCCCCAATATTCTGCATCTAGAAAAATAGAGCACCCAAGGTACAACCCAGATTACTCACCGCCCGTGACTACTCAAATTTCACGGCAGCACAATTTAATGACCACCTCAGCAACCTGGACTGGAGCCCCATTAGGCTCCTTCCTACCTTGGATGAGGCTTTGGAACTCTTCTACAACACACTAATCAAGGCAGCCAACCTCTTTGCCCCACTAATAAATGCTCAGATCAAAAGGCAGCTGCTATAAGTGGATCTCCCCAACTGTAAAACACCCGTGTGATCAGTCAAGACAAGGCCTGGAAGAAGTTTAGGTACTCCTTGTCACAACCCCACTCAGAAGGTCAGGCCCTCTGCTCCCACAGTGCCAACCTCTGAGCGCAGTATTGTGAAGAGTTAACAGAACAGGGTAACCCTCCTGTCTGTTTTGTGGGTTCGAATCAACCTTTGGTCTCAAGTTCTTGGAGGGATTCAAACTGTGAAACTCTTGCTAGCGTACCTAATGTACAGGCTCAGATAATTCTGCTCTTCGGGGGGGGGGGCAGATATAATTTGCCTACGGGCACCTAACCAGGTGTACAAAATGAACCCTTAAAAACATAATTAAAGACCTCAGAATAAACTCTTACCTTTTCCCAGTCTGGTATTACCATTAAGCTATCCACAGTGTCACTGTAACCATATGTGCTTCACTTGTCAAAGAAAGAATTTCAAAGGCACACCAAGTAGCCTCTAAAATGAGATGTTTACTTAAAAATAAATAAAAATGTAAAATATAAATACATAATCATATTTCACAAAACATACAAATCACTTAAAAAAAAAAAAACAGGTTTAAAAGTGCAAGGCACCTAGCTTCACCTGAGCTCTTTCCTTCTAAGACTGCTTGAAAGGCAGAGTAGAGAAACTTACCAGAGCAAGGGAGAAGGATTAAGACTTAGTTTGGCTAAGCAGATTTACTGTGTGGTGGTGTTTTTATTTTTTCTCACAGGGATTGCTACTGTTTGTTGCTAACATTTCATTGCTTTATTTTTTCTCTGATTCAAATTGTTGTTGCTGGTATACCTTCTTCTGCATTATTACAAGGTGTGCCTACAGGTGTGTGCTAACAGATTACTGCTGTAATCTTCTGATTCAAATTGTCTTTTGCAAGGTATATCTTCTGTTACTGCTTTATTTTTCTCTGGAGCAAAGTGTTTCTTACAGGGTATATATTCTCTGAAATTACTGTATTACAGGTGGAGCTTACATTTTTGTGACTTTTTTTATCATTAGGTTAACAAAATTACTGTTTGACACTGTGTTTTATTTTATTCTTGTTTGTTGAAAAGGTTTGTTGTCTCAGAGGTGTTTCAGTCTCCTTCTCACATTGAAGGAGCTAATTGCTTTTCCTCCCACAGCTCTTCCAAAGGATTAGGTGTGTATGTGGGGTGGAGCTGGCAAACTGTCAGTAATTTCCAACAGAAAGAAGGGTTAAAAGTCAGGTTAGTTTATATCTTGAGGTAGAAGACTTGGTTTGCTGGCCAAGGCACCTAGCTTCACCTGAGCTCTTTCCTTCTAAGACTGCTTGAAAGGCAGAGTAGAGAAACTTACCTGAGCAAGGGAGAAGGATTAAGACTTAGTTTGGCTAAGCAGATTTAATGTGTGGTGGTGTTTTTATTTTTTACTCACAGGGATTGCTACTGTTTGTTGCTAACATTTCATTGCTTTATTTTTTCTCTGATTCAAATTGTTGTTGCTGGTATACCTTTTTCTGCATTATTACAAGGTGTGCCTACAGGTATGCTAACAGATTACTGCTGTAATCTTCTGATTCAAATTGTCTTTTGCAAGGTATATCTTCTGTTACTGCTTTATTTGTCTCTGGAGCAAAGTGTTTCTTACAGGGTATATCTTCTCTGAAATTATTACAGGTGGTGCTTTACAGGTTTTACAGTTTTATCTAACATTAGGATAAGCTTTCAGGGTTACTGCATTTGTTGTTGACTGATTGTTTCTGCTCTTACCTCCGTGTTCTTTCGTCCGTGGTTCTTCTTTTTAGGCAGGGGAAGGGCCCATCCACCCACCCCCATCCCACACTCCTTTATAGGGTACCACAGTTGTGACATTTCCTGTGGCAGAGCAGGAAGGGGCGGATCAGTGGGCCTCACAAGGTGATCTCATTTATAGGGCACTAGTAATTTAACTTGTTATAACAAGTTAAACAAAGCACAATTAAACCATTGCTTGCACTTTTTCCTTTTTTTCCTTCTAATTACTCTGACTAGGTTACAAACCCAGCAACTTATTTGGAATGGATTTCATTAACTGCAGGTACTGTGGAACAATTTTCAGAAGGACAGTCTTACAGGATTTAGGACACTGTCCTACATGCTGGGCCTTTGGAGATCTTAGGTCTCAGCTCCGGGCAGCATGGGCAGAGATCGTGCCTCAAATTTCATATTAAGAGGAAATACATTATAAGAACCACCGCATTTCCCCAGCATCCAACAGAAAACCTCGACTGCAGAGGGTAGTTGGTCCAGGAGGTTGGCAGGTGGTTAGGAGGAGCAAATCAGGTGCCCCATCACTCTCTGCTCTCCAACACATTACCTCCAAAACCATATAAACACTACAAACAGGTATCTGCCTCTATCTCTGAAATCAAATAAAGAGGCAGAAGACACTGCAGAGCAGGACACTCATGCACAGGAGCTAGCACAACAATACTCACCCAAATCAGGAACCAAAACTAAACAAGCACAAAGGAAATCCAAAAAACTTCTGATCATAGGAGACTCCATGATCCGGGGAGTTGATACCCATCTCCAGCCAGGGGTGATGGTCAGATGTCTCCCAGGTACATCAGCATGGAGAGACACTGACCGCATTGCTAAAATTGTTCACAAAGCAGGAGAAAACATTGATGTCCTAGTACACATAGGGACTAATGATCTCGCCAGCCGGTCAGTTGTGGAGACCAAGGAACACCTGACTAAGCTGGGTGACAAACTATCATCTATTTCGTCCGGCATCTCCTTCCCTGAGATCCTGCCAGTCTGGGAGAGGGGAGCAGATGGACGGAAGGTCAGAGAAGGGGAGATAGGGGAGCTAAACATGTGGCTCAAAGGCTGGTGCCAGGAAATAGGACACAGATTTGTAGGGAACTGGCAACAGTTCTGGGAGCGAAAGTTCTTTAAATATGATGGACTGCATCTGACTAAAGAGGAGTCAGTGCATTGGGGCAGAAGTTTGACGCTCTTGCAGAATATTTAAACTAGCAAATGGGGAGAGGGTGCAGCACCCCATACGTCGAATGGGAAGAACACCCTCCCCTCAGCTAGTGGTCAAACAGGAATTCAGCGTGTTTGCCGTTCATTTGCATCACCAGGTAAGAAAAAGGTTTGTCTCCCCATACGATGCACAGGGTAATGCCAAACTTCACCCAACAACTAACACACCAAAATCTGGCCAATGGAAAATCATGTACACAAATGCTCACAGCCTGGGAAATAAGATCCCAGACCTGCAGGCAATAATGTCAGAGGCTAAACTGGACATAGTAGCAATTAGTGAGACGTGGTTTACCAGTAACCACACTGGGAGACTTCAGTACCTGGCTATGTATTGTTCAGAAGAGACCGAGGTGCAAAAGGGGGAGGAGTGGCCCTGTATGTTAATGAAAATATCAAAGCTACAGAAATTCAGAATACACATAAGGAGCCAGAAGAACTGTGGGTCACCCTGGAAACAGGAAATGGGACAGCCATAAGAACTGGGGTTGTCTACAGGCCCCCAGACCAGAGGGAGGACATAGACACATTACTGTTAGAAGATATACAAAACATGACAGCTAAAGGGAGGTTCTGATAATGGAGACTTCAACATGCCAGATACAGATTGGTCAATACCAGCAGGAACATCTGCCAGAACTAGACTCATAGTGGATTCCCTGCAGGGGGAGGGCCTCAAACAACTGGTACAGCAACCCACAAGAGACAGGGCTATCCTAGATCTAGTACTGACTAACATAGAAGGGATCACAGATCTCCAGGTAGAAGGTCACCTGGGGGCCAGTGACCATCACATGGTATGGTTCAATTTGGCTACTACATCTAAATCATCCCATTCCAAGGCAAAAATATGGGACTTCAGAGGAGCTGACTTTGATAAGATGGCCAACAGAGTTAAGCTAGCCCTGGCAAAAAGAAACACAGGTGAGGAGGTACAGGCAAAGTGGGCAAGCATTAAGGATACAATACTTGAAGCAACATCCTATTGTGTTAGACAGAAAAGGAAGTGCAAAGGAAGAAGGAAACCACTTTGGTTCTCAAATACAGTAGCAGAAAAGGTCAGAGCCAAAAGGCTGGCCTTCAGGAAATATAAGGGAACACAGCGGGATGAAGATAGGGAGGCATATCAAACTGCCCTAAGGGAAGCAGGGAAGGCAGTAAGGCAGGCAAAGTCCCAAACTGAGGAAACACTAGCACGAACAGTAAAAAGAAGGTGACAAGACTTTCTATAGATACATTAGTGAAAAGAGAAAGTCCAGAGGGGTATTCTAGCTTAATGGAGAAAAGGGAGCATGTGAGGAGGAGGACCTG
The DNA here is from genome assembly GCA_016271365.2 of Neoceratodus forsteri. Classification (NCBI taxonomy): domain Eukaryota; kingdom Metazoa; phylum Chordata; order Ceratodontiformes; family Ceratodontidae; genus Neoceratodus; species Neoceratodus forsteri. The sequence continues at coordinate 613,874,357 of CM057456.1, forward strand.
TAAAGGCATCTATCCTAAATAGATACTTTTGCTCAGTATTTACTGAAGAGAAGGTAGGGCAGGGCCCACAGCTCAGCATCATGGACACAGGGGGGAGGGAGGTGAGCACTACTCCCTTCACAAAAGAAAGGGTCCTACAAGAGCTTGCTAAGCTCAGGGTGGATAAGGCAATGGGACCTGATGGCATACATCCCAGGGTACTTAAGGAGCTAAAGGAGAAACTAGCAGAGCCATTAGCAGAAATGTTTAGTGAGTCTCTGAGCACAGGAGAGGTCCCAGAAGACTGGAGAAGGGCTCATGTGATCCCGCTCCACAAGAGTGGTAGCAGGGAGGAGGCGGGGAACTACAGACCAGTCAGTCTTACCTCAGTAGTGGGCAAGATTATGGAGGCACTCCTTAAGGAAAGGATAGTGCAACACCTGGAATCCATAAGGGCACAGGATCCAAGACAGCATGGGTTTACAAAAGGAAGGTCCTGTCAAACTAATCTCATAGATTTCTTTGACTGGGTAACCAGAGTGGTGGACCAAGGGGGAGCAGTTGATGTCGCCTACCTTGACTTCAGCAAAGCTTTTGACACTGTTCCACATAGAAGATTGATAAATAAGCTAGGTAGGGTCGGGTGGGTCAGAAGTTGGTCAACTGGGTGGCAAACTGGTTGACTCACAGAAAACAGAGAGTGGTGGTAAATGGTATACAGTCAGAAGAGATGCAAGTCACAAGTGGGTACCTTAGGATCAGTCCTGGGGCCAGTCCTATTCAACATCTTCATTAGTGACCTGCAGATGGACTAGAGGGCAAGGCTTGTCTGTTTGCAGATGACACCAAGATCTGCAACAGAGTAGATGATCCAGATGGGGTGGGCAGAATGAGAAGAGATCTGGATAAACTAGCAAAATGGTCAGAAGAGTGGCAACTGGATTTAATGCAAAGAAGTGCAAAATCATGCACATAGGAAGAGAAACCCTGAAGCCACTTATAGGCTGGGAGGAGTTGCTAGCAGTCACAAAGGAAGAAACAGACTTGGGCATCATCATCACTGATGACCTAAAATCATCCAAGCAGACCTCTAAAGCAGTAGGTAAGGCTAGGGGGTGTTAGGGTGTATTAGTAGGGTATCACAAGTCGTAAGAGGAGGTAATAATCCTCTGTACAAGACATTGGTTAGGCCCCATCTGGAGTACTGCGTGCAGTACTGGAGCCCACACCTTCACAAAGACATTAACCAAATTGAGGCAGTCCAGAGAAGGGCAACCAAAATGGTGCAGGGACTGCATCAGAAGACATATGAGGACAGATTAACAGAGCTCAATATGTATACCCTTGAGCAAAGGAGGAGAGAGGTGATATGATCGAGACATTTAAACACCTTAAGGGCATAAACAAGGTGAAAGAGTCTAACATGTTTAAATAGAAGAAAAATAGCAGGACAAGAGGACACAGCATGAGATTAGAGGAGGCCGATTAAGGGGAATGTGAGGAAATTCTTTTTCACAGAAAGGGTGGTAGATGCATGGAATGGCTTACAGAAGTGGTGGCTATGAATACAGTGCAGGGCTTCAAACAGGCATGGGATAGGCATAACGGAGCAATACAAATGACTATGAATAGATAGGTCACTGACAGAGCAAAGGCCGATGGCACATTTATAAGGTAGAAAAAGAAATGGGCAGACTGGATGGGCCTTGCGGTCCTTATCTGCCGTCAACTTCTATGTTTCTATGTTTCTAATTTCCTACCAGCCATACACTTAGCCTTGCCTAGCTAATGTATTCTTATATTCTTACAGTGCTGAAAAATGTTATAGCTTCAGAGTCCAAACATGTGTCTCTAAATGGAATACAGACTACAATTTGAAAATGCAATGTTTCAACCCTCTTCATGATGTCATCATCTAGCGCCTCCCTTTCAGGATACATAAAAAAAATATATATATACACACACAAAACAGGAAGTCCCATCAAGGTAATGAATTCTGTGACTCCAGCAAGACTCATTTTCCAAATTATGACACTCTTAATTAAGACTGTTATTTCTCAGTCTCCTTTGACCTATGAGCAGTCTCCGTTCTCAAACACATCAAATGACTTTTTATGACACCAGGTGCAATTAACTGACTTTCCTGAGGATGTCATAAAATGGATATATTAGCTCCTGGCTTCAAAGCAAACTGACAAGTTAATTGCATTCAGAGATCTGCTGTTTAACACATATCCTGTCTTTTGAACTGATACCTGGGGGGGGGAGGGGGGTTGTCATCCCAGGCACAGGATTTTTCAAGACAGACAAACACACTACATTTTTATATCACAAAATCATAAGAGTTATCAGAACCAGCTGTTTAAGTGTCACACTCTTCTCTCTCTGCTGATCTTGTGGCATACAAAACCCTAAGAAACAAATGTAAGAGGGCAACTAAACTTGCAAAAAGGGAGTACGTCACTCACTGCCAAAAAAACAATCTAGGCAACCCACAGCTTTTTTGGTCTCACATTAACGAGCTGATCAGGGGCAACACCAAGGCTGAATCGGGCCCCACTGAGGTCAATGGTCAGCTGGTGAGCGATGGCCCACAAACTGCTTCAGCCATCAGTCTTCACTTCATCAACCTCGATGGATACAAGGCCAGATCACCCCCCTCCCAACCTTAGCACCGAACATGACTGAGCCCACTGGCCCTAATCGACCCTCATTTTACCTGAGACTGGTCAAGACAAAAGAGGTCCTAACTCTCCTGAAGGCCCTGAAAATTAAAGGTTCCAGAGGACCCGATGGGATCAATCCCAGGCTCCTTAAGGACAGAGCCAAATCTCTCGTCAGACCCCTAACCTGGCTCATAAATAGATCACTGCTGAAAGGAACCATTCCGGACAAGTGCAAACATGCAAATGTGGTTCCCATCCACAAGGGTGGCTCTATGGAACACATAAGCAACTATAGGCCTATCTCCTTGCACTGTACCCTTGCAAAACTGCAAGAAAGACTTGTATATGGTCCACTCCGTGACTACCTGGAGTCTCACCAGCTCCTAGTCCCCTCCCAGCAAGGCTTTAGAACCAACCACGGCACAGACACTGCCCTCACCAACCTCACAGTTGACGTACTCACAGCAATGGACAAAGGGAACACTCTTTAAAAAATCATGGGAGGATGGGATGGTACCTGAGGACTGGAGGATGGCAGATGTGATTCTATTTCACAAAAGTGGAAGCAGGGCAGAGGCAGGAAACTACAGACCTGTTAGTTTGACCTCAGTGATAGGGAAAATGATGGAATCACTTCTGAAGGAAAGAATTGTTGAGTATCTACATAGATACAGTACATAGATACATAGACAGTGTTGGCAGATAAGGGCCTGCGGCCCACCCAGTCTGCCCATTTGAGCTTGTAAGTTTACTTTATGTTTTCCTAGAAGTCTGTTGCCCCTTAACCAGGACTTCCAGAATTCCTTCATGTCTATCCCATGCATTCTTAAATCCCATGATTGTTTCAGTCCCCACCACTTCCTCTGTCAGGGTGTTCCACTTGTCCACCACCCATTCTGTGAAGAAATTCTTCCTCACGTTTCTTCTGAATCGTCCTCCCTCCAACTTCATTCCATGCCCTCTAGTCCTGGAGCATCTTTTTCGCTTAAAAATAGTGTATTCTTGCACCCTGTTCCTCCCTATAAGATACTTGTATGTCTCTATCATATCCCCTCTCTCCCTCCTCTAGGGAGTACATATTCAATTCCTTCAACCAGTTCTAATAGGATTTGTGATGCAATCCGTGTACCATCTTTGTCGCCCTCCTCTGAACCTTCTCTACTCTGTTTATGTCCTTATGTAACCCCTAGATGGCACTATCCCAGGGGCTACTACCCCTGCCTGATTTGCCACTAACAGGTTGAGGGGCCTGGATCCAATGGCGGGTGCCTCCACCCAGAGGTCAGGGTTTGCAATAGTTAAACTAACTTGGTCACAGCCCTCTGGGACACTGCAACCCTCTTTCTTCCCACTAGTGGCCCACACAATATATCAGAATTACCTTCACAGTATACACTTACCCCCAGGTCTGGTTCCGGCACTGGGACCTCCTGTGAAATGAGATACAGTGCAACAATCACAGTACAGTACTTTAACATAGACAAATACCTCAGGCAGTATAACTTTGCTGAAACAAGCAGCTCTGATTTATTTGGGGATATAACAAGGACAGGGAAATCAGGTTAATTAGCTTATCACTCTAATAATCTACCTATGGCTCTGTGCACAGGCCTATCCCTATCAGTTACTGTCCCTGGGTACCCAAGCCCTAGTGGCTAGTCCAAACCGTGGCAGCTGGTAGGGGCCCTTTCACACAGAGAAAAGGAGAATTAAACAGTCAGCAGTACAGTAATTCCATTTGGATTTAATGTGGCAATTCAACAGGAGCGACCCTGAATTAGTACTCATGACCTCCAAATAAGATAGGGTCCTTCAATGTCAGCAGGGCTCACTTGAGGTACACAAAACTCTTCACACATCCATATAAAAGAAAGCACTATACCAGGCAGGCTGCATCTGTATCCCGATCGCAATTACTGCACATACCGGAGAACACACAGCAGATTCAGTTCCTGACAGACCGAAGTGCAATTTTCAGCAATTCTTCCAGTCTTCTACAGGGTGAGCCTGTTTTCTCTTCAGAGATCCTTTGATTCTTTCACAGGACGGATTCAGTCCTAACAAGCTGCAGACCGAACTCTGGGCCTTACATGCTTTTTGACTAAAACTGCACACTGAAAAGCACAGGGCTCCTTCCTTCTTCACTGCCAAAGCTCAACTGACACTCCAACTGACAAACCGGCACTTCCTTTGAGTTCCTCCCAGTTCTTGACTGGATTGGCTGTCACTCACAATAGACTGCTGCTGTTGGTCCAAAAGGCACTGAAGTCTAAACTACATCTCCCAGAGTCACTGCCCATACAATCCTCTTGTGGCTGGCTCAGATTATGAGTCCAAGTTCTGATTCGTCCAAGGCACCATTTTAGAGCTAGCTATCCCACACTGATTGGTCCAGTTCAGCAGTTCAAAACTAGAATGGGGAACTAGCAGACACAGTTCTGACTGCAAAGAAAGCAGGTTAGACAAACTGTAATTTCATTATTACTCTAAATAATTTCTGGCAAACAGTTACATCTTTCAGATAGGTTCCCTTGCACCCTAGTGACTGCAAAAATGAAGTGAATTGGCAGCAGCTCGAGTGGTACTCAGAGAAGCACACAGTCCCCCATACAAACTAATTATGTCTGCAAGCAGACAGCTCTTAAAGAGACAGTACCAGAGGCTCTAAAAACACTCACTGATAAATGGCTTAAATGCCAAACACCATTCAGGCTTGGAGCATTCAAGCAAGCTCCTGGAAGTCTTTTGGGAACCCCCATTTGCAGGGGGGTTACACTTACGTAAGTAAGGTCTCCAGAACTGTACACTGTACTCCAGATGGGGTCTCACTAGTGTCTGGTATAGTGGAATTATGACCTCCCTTTTCCTGCTGGTGATGCCCCTGCCTATGCATCCCAGCATCCTATTTGCTTTACCTGTTGCCTTGTTACATTGTTTCCCTACCGTGAGGTCATCAGAGATGATAATCCCTAGATCCCTTTCCTGCTTGGTGCATGCTATGTCCTCACCCCCCATCTGATATATTGTGCCAGGGTTTTTGTGCCCCATATGCATTATCTTGCACTTCTTTGCATTGAATTTCAACTGCCAAACCCCTGACCATTCTTCAAGTTTCTGCAGATCCCTTCTCATTCTGTCTACATCCTCTGGTGTGTCAACTCTGTTACAGAGCTTTGTGTCATCAGCGAACAGGTAAATTCTGCCTTCTAGGTCCTTCGCAATGTCACTGATGAAGATGTTGAATAGGACCGGTCCCAGCACTGATCCCTATGGTACCCCACTGGTCACTCTTCCCTCTGTGGAGTGACATCCATTTACCACCACCCTCTGTGTCCTGCCACCCAGCCAGTTACCTACCCACTGCACTAGTGTCCTGCCCACACCCATATTCTCCAGTTTGTGTAATAGTCTTCTACGTGGCACAGTGTCAAAGGCCTTGCTGAAGTCCAGATAGGCCATGTCCACTGTCCTCCCCTGATCCACCTCCCTAGTCACACAGTCGAAAAATTCAATGAGGTTGGTCTGACATGACCTCCCCTGGTGAAACCATGCTGCCTTGGGTCCTGTAGTCCACTGACAACTAGATGTTCCACCAATCTCTCCTTCAGTGGTGCTTCCATGATCTTCCCCACTACCGAGGTGAGGCTGACTGGTCTGTAGTTCCCCACTCCCTCTTTGTTACCACTTTTGTATAAGGGGACTACATCTGCTGTCCTCCCGTCTTTGGGTACCTCCCCTGTTTCCAGTGATCGGCTAAACAGGATTGCCAGAGATTCAGCCACCACCTCTCTTAGTTCTTTAAGGACCCTGGGGTGCACCCCATCTGGCCCCATTGCTTTGTCAACTCTTATTATGTCCAGTTCCTTCAGGACCCTTTCTCGTGTAAAGGGACTTGTGTCCATTTCTGCACCATTCCCACCTCTTGTACTCCCTTCTGACCCATTACCCTCCTCTTCCTCAGTAAATACTGAGCAGAGATACCTGTTCAATATGTCAACTTTACTGTTGTCATCCTCCATGTGAACCCCATCCTCCCCCTTCAGTCTCACTATCCTTCCCTTTGCCTTTCTTTTTTCACTTATGTACCTGTAAAAGGTTTTGTCCCCTCTACCCACTGATTTTGCTATGTGCTCTTCTGTCTGAGCTTTGGCTTCCCTTACTGACCTCTCTGCCTCCTTTGCTTCTCCTGGTACTTCTCCCTATCCCTTCTGCCTGTGTCTTTTGTATTGCCTGAATGCAATCTTTCTGGCTTTCACTTTCTCCGCTACCTCCTTGGAAAACCATAATGGCCCTCCTCCATCTCCCTTGCTAACCTGCTTAATGCATAATTATGTTGTTCTTGTAATCCCCATTTTAAATACTGCCCACTGTTCCTCAACCCCTGATTCCTGCCCCATTCCCCTTAATGCCTCTTTCTAGCATCTCCCCAAAGTCTGTCCCCCTAAAATCCAGGACACGTGTTTTTGTGTGGTTTGGTTCTGCTCCTTCTGTGATTTCAAACCACAATGACTGGTGGTCACTGTTCCCCAGGTGCTCCCCCACTGTTACCCCCATCACACTCTCCCTGTTTGTGAGCACAAGGTCCAGTATTGCCTTCTTCCAAGTTGGTTCTATGACCAGTTGCTTGAGGAAGGCACCCTGAAGGGAGTCCAGGATAAATCTGCTCCTAGTTGATGCTGCTGCTGGGATGCCCCAATCCACATCTGGAATATTGAGGTCTCCAACCAGCACTACCTCACCCTTGTCTGCCACCCTTGGGATGGCTAACATCAGCTCCCTATCTGTTTCTTCTTTTTCCTGGGCTGGTGGTCTATAGACCACACCTGTGTGGATGGCTGTCCCCATTTTCCTTTCCAGCTTAACCCACAGTATCTCTCCCCCATTTTGTTCCTCCTGGATCTCTGTGGCCCTTATGTCATTTTTCACATATAGTGCCACTCCTCCTCCCTTCCTACCTGCCCTGTCTCTTCTGAATATGTTGTAGCCAAGTATGGCCATCTCCCAGTCATGGTTATCATTACACCAGGTTTCTGTGATGGCCACAATGTCCAGGTCTGACTGCACCATGACAGCCTCCAGATCCTCCATCTTGTTGCTAAGGCTCCTGGCATTGGCACACATGGCTTTCCATGATTTGACCTCCCTAGACTGTTTAGCTGTTCTACTCCAGCCCCTACCATGGTGGTCCTTTATCCCTGGTTCTCCTTGCTGTCTACCCTTCTGTTGAATTTTGCCCCTTTTCTGCCTATGCATCTCTTGGGCACTTATCTCCCTCTTTTGCACACTGCTTTGTAGAGATATCCACTCCTCTGGTTCACTGGTTCCACTGCTAGCTGTGGGGGGTGGGCAATTAGGTATCCTCCTTGCTGGCCTGCCACCCCCCTTGGCTAGTTTAAATGCTTGGCAATGTAGCATTTAAACTTATCATTGAGTGCTTGGATTCCTCTCCAGGATGGATGCAGGCCATCAGACTTGAACAAGCCTCTGTCCCTCCAGGTGGGTCCCCAGTCACCAATGAATCCAAACCCTTCCTCACAGCACCAGTTTTTCAACCATGAGTTAAAGTTCCTGGTGCATGCACCCCTATGCTCTCCCATGTCTCTCACAGGTAGTACTTCCGAGAAGGTGACAGAAGTAGCTATTTGCTTGAGACCCCTCCATAATTTCCTAAACTCTTCCTGAACTTCCTTTGGCTCCCCATTTGCCAGGTCATTAGTACCTAGGTGGATAATGACATCCAGCTCACCCTCCCATCTTGCGTTCCCAGTGATCCCCAGGATCTTCCTTCTATCCCTCCATGCCATGGCACCTGGTAGGCACCTCACCTCCCTGTCCTCCCCCTCCTGTGTTCCTAGCTGGATCCCTCTTATGATGGAGTCCCCCAACAGAATTCACTTCCTCCTGCTCTGGGGTCCACTGCTCTCCCCACTGAGGTCACCCCCTTGGCTAACCTCTACATCCTTTCCTTCCACTTCTCTGGGTACCTGTATTTGGTTGTCCCCATTTGCCAGTGTGGCATATGAGTTCTTGAGTGGAATAGGATCTGGGATGTGCCTCTGCCGGACTGCCCTAACCCTCCCTGAGCCCACTGTCATCCAAGTGCTCCTCCTTCTCGGCATTCTTTGAGGCAGCGGCATTGGACTGGGTGGTCTCTGGATAGGGGTGATGGTACTCCTGACCCAGTTTACTTCCGCTCTGAGTCTGGCAACCTCATTCTGCAGTGCAGAGAGATGCCTGCAGATAGGGCAGTATCTCAGCGTCCAGAAGGTCTGCCTGAATATGACTGCCCTCCAGCCACTGCATTGCACCACTCCTCACATTATATTACACTTATACTGCTATTCCAGTAGTTGTCTGTTACTGAAGCTCTCCTGGTTCCCTTTTTATTAATTTACTGTCCTAAAATCCTGCCACTGATCCTCAGATACTTTTCTTTAAAAAAGAAAAAAAAGAAAAAATGAGTCAAAACACTTGTGCTTAAGGCGGGCTTCTTCCCCTTTATGCCCCTCCTACTCCACACACCCTACTATCTCCTGTCAATCAGATTTAACAGGGCATATAATTAAGAGTTGGGGGGGGGTGAAAATTTGCAGCAATTAAAGACAGCCAACAAATACAGCACCACTACAAGCACACAAAACTACATTTTAAATTTTCAACAGCCAAAAAACAATTCTAAGTAAAGACAGCAAAGAAATTACAGTGTCACTAAAAGCCCACAATCTAAGTTTAAAACAAAAACAGCAATGTACAATTACTGTAAAGCACTGAAATGAATCTGTTTCCTTTTCCTTCTGGCTTCCAACTTCTTGTGAGAAAAAAAAATCACTTGCTACCTCAACTCTGACTAAGCCCCACCTCCAGTTATCACATAGCTGAGATCAGAGGCCAGACAATTAGCACCCCTCACCCAAACTACAGGACAAGTCAGACAAGCCAAGACAAAAATGTGCAGCAATTAAAGACAGCCAACAAATACAGCACCACTACAAGCACACAAAACTACGTTTTAAATTTTCAACAGCCAAAAAACAATTCTAAGTAAAGATGGCAAAGAAATTACAGTGTCACTAAAACCTCACAATCTAAGGGGGTAATCATATCAGATGACCTTAAGGTTGGCAAGCAATGTGAGAAAGCCATAGGGAGGGCTGGGAGGATACTGGGATGTATAGGGAGAGGTATCACCAGCAGAAAACAGGAAATTGTTATCCCCATGTACAGACATTTGGTGAGACCCCATCTGGAGTACTGCGTCCAGTTCTGGAGACCCCATCTCCACAAGGACATAGACAGGATGGAGGCAGTTCAGAGGAGGGCAACTAAAATGGTGCAGGGTCTGCAAGAGAAACCATATGAGGAGAGACTAAAGGAGCTTAATATGTATACCCTTGAGGAAAGGAGGGGGGGGCGGACATGATAGGAATGTTTAAGTACTTCAGTGGAATCAACAAAGTCCAAGAGAGTAGCATCTTTCAGAAAAAGAGATGTGCAAGAACAAGTGGACACAATTTGAAGATAAAGGGGGGACGGCTCAGGGGCAATGTGAGGAAGTATTTTTCACAGAGAGGGTGGTGGACGGATGGAACAGCCTTTCTGAGGAGATCAGGGTCTAAAACTGTGGGAGAATTCAAGAATGCATGGGACAGACATAAGGCAATTTTTGTGGGGGGGTAGGAAGAAATAGGCTGTTGGTTAAATAGGATCTGCAGCTTATCCTCTAGGTAGGGAAATGGGCAGACTAGGTGGGCCAAGCGGTCCTCATCTGCTGTCAAAGTCTATGTTTCTATGTTTCTATGCAAGTTTAAAACAAAAATAGCAATGTACAATTATTGTAAAGCACTGAAATAAATATGTTTCCTTTTCCTTCTGGCTTCTACCTAGAGGCCAGAGGGACACAGGACCCAAGGCAGCATGGATTCACAGCAGGAAGGTTATGTCAGAAGAATCTAATAGATTTCTTTGACTGGGTGACCAAAGTAGTAGATCAGGGAGGGGCTGTGGACATGGCCTACCTAGACTTTAGCAAGGCATTTGATACAGTCCCACACAAAAGATTAATATACAAGTTAGCCAGCCTGAGCGTGGGGCCCAAGATGGTAGCCTGGGTAAAAAACTGGCTGGAGAACAGGACACAGAGGGTAATAGTAAATGGAGTCCACGCTGAAGAAAGGGGGTTACTAGTAAGGTACCACAGGGTTCAGTTCTAGGACTGGTCCTCTTCAATGTCTTTATAAGTGGCATTGCAGAGGGACTGGAAGGAAAAGTATGTCTCTTTGCAGATGATACAAAGATCTGCAACAGGGTTGATACACAAGGTGGGGTGGAAAGGACGAGAAGGGACGAGAAGGGACTTGGCAAGGTTGGAGGAATGGTCAAATGTATGGCAGCTTAGATTCAATGCAAAGAAGTGCAAAGTAATGCACCTGGAAAACAAAAACCCAGGGGAAGAGTACACTATGGGGGGTGAGATACTAACAACAACAAAAATGGAAAGGGACCTGGGGGTAGTCATATCAGATGACCTAAAGGTGGGCAAGCAATGTGAGAGGGCAGTAAGGAGGGCTGGGAGGATACTGGGATGTAGAGGCAGAGGCATTACCAGTAGAAAACATAAAGTTGTTATCCCTCTGTACAGACAGCTGATAAGACTCCATCTGGAGTACAGCATGCAGTTCTGGAGACCCAATCTCCGCAAGGACATAGACAGGATGAAGGCAGTCCAGAGGAGGGCAACTAGAATGGTGCAGGGTCTGCACCAGAAGACATATGAAGAGAGACTTATGGAGCTTAATATGTATACCCTCAAGGAAAGGAGAGACGGGGGACATGATAGAAACTTACAAGTACCTCAGGGAATCAACAAAGTCCAAGAGGGTAGAATCTTTCAGAAAAAGAGATGTGCAAGAACAAGGGGGCACAATTTGAAGATAGCAGGGGGATGACTCAGAGGTAAAGTAAAGAAGTATTTTTTCACGTAGAGGGTTGTGGATGCATGGAACAGCCTTCCTGTGGAGGTTGTGGAGTCAAAAACAGTGGGGGAATTCAAGAATGCATGGGACAGACATAAGACAATTCTAGAAGTTGGGGGTAGGAGGAAGTAGTCTGTTGGTTAACTAGGATCTGCAGCTTATCCATTAGGTAGGGAATGGGCAGACTGGGTGGGCCAAGCGGTCCTTATCTGCCGTCAAATTCTATGTTTCTATTTGTAACATGGTAAAAATACCAGCACTGCAGGTAAGAAAGAGGACTGGTGCAAGGGCGTCACCTGGTACAAGAGCAAGACTGCATTATGAGACAATAATGCCGTGTTGAGCTCGTGAACGCGCCAATAAACTAAAAAAGAAAGTTTTGTATCTAGCATCGCTACATTGACCAATAGGTGGCACCAGTAAGACAGACACAGGAAGAGAACCGGAGACACAGACAGTGCAGCGCTGTGGTCCATGGAGTGGCAACTGCGAAGTTGTGCAACAAGCAATGCAGGACAAAGTGTGCTGTTACCCACCCAACAGATACAGCAGCGGGCACACCACTATGAAAAACAGCAGTGGCAAGCAGAAGTCAGTAGCAGATAAGAAGAACATACAAGGAAAGGGTTGTCCTTGTTTCAAAGCGCCACCTATTGGTCAGAAGAATAAGCAAGACGTGTCGCAGAACGGGCTCTGTAGGGGACAGCTGTCATCGCCAATGGCCGGCCACAACAATGAGCAGCCGAGAGAATGAGTAGGTAAGTGAGAACCGAGCTTCTCTCTAGGGAGCGAGTGAACCTACTCACAGAATAGTAGCTGGAGAACAGGTACATGCTAAATGTACAAAGTCAAGAAAGACATGATTGCCAAACACACCAAAAGTGCTATGCTATTTTAACAGCGCCACCTATTGGTCAGACTAATGATCAATGCTGCAGCCAAAAGCTGGTGTGTTAGGCAGTCGTTGCAATGTCAAGCAGTGTGCAGAGGAATGTGCAGCACATCAGAGAAGCATGGAAGGGCAAGGTCTACCCTTTGTGGTGCACCGAGGCAGCCAAGTCACAGTGTGGTACTTGCACCACAATGGCAGGTTGAAATGCCGACCGTAGCAAACACATCAATAAGAAAGACATCAGAAGCGCTGTGGTCTTCGGAAAGCACCACCTATTGGTCGACAGAATCACCACCACGCTGCACAGCCACCTCACAGAACTTATCTAAGTCTTGGGACATAGTAAACTAAGCAGCCCCTAAACCTTGCCCACAATCCATCATGCTACCAATCTCAGAAAGAAACGACCACACAGCAATAGAACAGGCGAGTAGAAGCACCAACTTTTGACGTGTTATCGTCATGTAATATCTAGGTTCCTACGTGAAGCAGACTTGTAACGTCTGATACAGTGGTACACACTATGTTAGTAGATGTGGCCTCCACAATGTGCACGTGCACGCCTCCAGTTACAGACAGCTCTAGAAAGTAAGAGACCTGACGCATAATTCTGTAAGCCAAATAAGTGCAGCTGCTCATGTGTGTGTCATAGCAAGTGACACAGTATGTAAGTAAGTAATACTTCCATTGCACTTGCCATGTTACAAGCGCATTAAGCCACCCCAAAGGTGGCATCTAACGTGGAAATATTGCATGGTTGGGCCATTTTAAGCACTTAGCTGTCCCAGCCTTGCATTATTTCCCCATTAGATGCCACCTTCGTCGTGGCTTAATGCTTACATGTTTCTATGTTACTGGCGCAGTTTTCATAGATCCATCCAAGACATTCAACCTTGTTGACCACAACCTCCTGCTAATAAAGCTAGATAAAACTGGACTAGACCCTCTGGCCCTCAAGTGGTTCAAGAGCTATCTATCTGACCGCACACAGAGGGTCATCTGGAAGAGTGCGCTCTCAGACCCACTACCCCTAAAGGAGGGAGTACCTCAGGGCTCAATCCTCTGTCCCCTCCTGTTCACGAACGACCTAAACCTCCACTGTGGCGGTAGCACGGTTGTTCAATAAGTGGATGACACAGTCATCTACTGCTCCTTGGACAATCTGTCAGATCTTGGTCCACTCCTCCAAGCTCACCTAAAGACACTTGAGGCCTGGCTAATAACAAACAGAATGATCCTAAACCCAGGCAAATCAAAAGCCATGCTGTTTGGTCCCAGATCCCTTGGACAAGACAGGACCAAATCCCTGCAGCTTAACTCACTCTCAGGTAATAACACTGATGTAGTGACCTCATTAAAATACCTAGGGCTCACAATTGACCATGGTCTCACCTTCAAGAACCACATCGACCTAGTGACCAGGACCATCCACTGTAAACCTGGCACCCCGTATCGACTGAAGGACCAGCTTATCCCTGAAGCTAGGCTCTCAATCGCCTCTAGCGTCCTGCTCCCCACTCTGACCTATGCTGCCCCAGTTATACAAGGCATGGCCAAGCAAGAGGTCAACTGACTGGAGATACTATACGACAAGGTAGCGTGGTTCGTGACTCAGGGTCACTCTAGAAGCCACCACTGTGACACGCTTGCCCAACTACAGTGGCCTTCATTTGCTTCACGCCTCCAGTACCCCCTGCTTTGTCTGGCATTCAGGTTTTACTCAGCCTGTCTGCTCCAACCAGCGTAGAAGGAACTATTATGCTCAAGCATAACCATAGGAGGTTAAGGACCTGCTTGAAGTCCCAAGGGTCAGGACCAATGCGGCTGGCAAGTCCTTCTCCTACTCCGCCCCCAACCTGTGGAACAATCTTCCGTCCGCAGTACAGGAAGCCCCCTCACTCTTGAATTTTCATACTAGGTTCAAGGCCCACATGATTGAAGCCAGCAATTGCCATTGTCACGGCACCTGATAGCCCCCAATACCTATGCCAACCATCTCACTTGTTCATTCTTTGCTCAGCACTGTCATTAGTCACCCTAACTATTATACCAAGTTTTTGACACACAAGTGCAGACTATATACCGCAATGTTTTCTGGAAAATGCTATCTATGAATGTAACCTGCTATTTATTCTGTACTTTCTCTGTTTCTATTTGCTTCACTACTTCTTACCTTGTAATGTTATCCCGGGTCGCCCCTGAAAAAGGGACCTTCGGGGCTCTGTGGGCCTACCTGGTCATCAAAATTTAATAAATAAATAAAGTGTATCGAATGAGTAGCTAGAAAATCAACGTAAGTTTTTAACTTCGAAATGAGTTTACCAAACATTAACAAATTGTTCTGACGCGGAACCTTTGATAAAGAAGCCTTGGTTCAAAGGAATTTGTAATCCTAGTAATAAATACAAAAAATATATATTGTTAATAGCTTCACTAGTTGTTACTACTAGTAGTACACATAATCTGTTAAATATAAAATTAAAGAAACAGAAAGTTGACTTTGGGTAGGCTAGGCATGGAGCAAGAATTAAGGCAAGGAAACCAAATCTACATTAGCAACAGAAGATGTAAACAGCTAGCCTGACAGCGTCTTCGGAAAGGAAATAGTGTGTGCCTGCCTGTAGTAAGCTCAGAGGCTAACCAAGGGACAGTCGGGGGGAGAAGAGGACACCCTAAAACGCTCAAAATGCACCACAGAAAAGAACAACAGCTCTAGAGACCCTTGCCCATTCTGTTTTTCTTTTCGGTTCAAGCCACTGATATTTTCCGGTGTCATAAACACCTCTGCGTTTGAGTGTCAGTGTCCCACATTTCAGTGACGATGGTTAAGAAGCATGTTCTGAGATATTTTCTGTAATTACAGACAGCTGAAATGCATACCGTAATTCTGTATAACATTCAGCTATTATTCACTTCCTGAACATTGTGTCAGTATTATTCCTTCGAGAATAAAAAAAAAAATCAGCTATTCACTTCCTGAACATTATGTAAACAATATTTCTTTGATAGGCAAATACCTAAAAAAACTATACTGTAGGTAGTCTGTAGCTTGCCGATTTGAGATCGTCACACACACACACACACATTATTTGTAAAATGATCCGTACTCACTGCATACCTTAATTATATTCAGCTAACTCGGCTGCTCCGTCTGTAGAGACTAAGATACGGATTCCAGGTCTATTACCGCTGGACGATAACTTTAAGCTGTAGGTCGGAAGGGGGACAGCGATCTCCTAGCAACCACTTTGTCTTAGCAACGACGCTGAAGTGGTTCTCCGCGTGATCAGTGATGTCAGTCACCAGAAAGTTACTAGCCGATAAGGCATAGGTGTAGGTCGATCTGCACAGGCAGCTCAGCATTGTATGAGCTACGCTTGGGGTTGTACAGCTAAGTTAGCGTGAGGTGCAGCAAAGTACGGTGCTTGCGACTCGGTGCCAGCGTAAGAAACTTTTGCTGCCCGTCCGCCGGGATTCCATGCTTTTTGTTGTTATTTGAGAACTGTGGGCTCGAAAATAACTATTCGGGCGCACAATTTGTGAACCATGGAATTAGTTACGAACATATGGAAACGCCAGCAAAAACAGGCCTAAGGGTCTATCGAGTCTGCTCGATTGTGCAGCTAGCCCCTCAAAATTTGCAGGTGCCAGATCCTTCCCAAGGGTGCCGGAAGATGATAAAAGCTGAGGGGGCTGAGAATCAAAAAGGCACTGATGAGGGTACAAAGGGAAATGTTTCTATATTCGTTTTGCCATGAAGAAATAAAAGTGGAGGCTAGGCCCCCGGTTCAGGCACCTATGATCCTTCCAATCCTCTTAATTACCCCTCTCCTCACTCTGTCTCATCCCTTCTTAACCCCCCCACCCTACTACAGACTACCACCTCCTCAGGTAGGGCATTCCACTATCCACCACCCCTTCAGTGAAAAAGTGTCTCCTGATGTCCCTCAATCTTCCCCTCACCAATCTCAATTGATGCCTTCTGGTGTCCCTCCCACTTCTAATCTGGAGAATCCTCTCTGTCAGTTTTGTTAATCCCCTTTAAGTATTTAAAAGTTTCAACCATATTCCTCCTCTCATCCAGTGAATACATGTTGAGCTTGTCCAGTCTATCATCGTAGGACATACCCTCCAGACCCTGGATCATCGTTGCCACCCTGTGCTGTACCCCTTCTAATAATCTGATGTCTTTCTTCAGGAATGGGTGCCAATACTGCACACAGTATTCCAGGTGCTGTCTGGCCAGTGACCTGTACTGGGGAAAGATCACCTCCCTATTCCTGGAAGAGATACCTCTCGCTATACACCCCAGCATCTTGTTGGCTTTTGCTGCCGCCTTCCTGCACTGTGCAGAGTTATTCATAGTCCCCATTATAATTACCCCAAGATCTTTCTCTTCCCTGGTGCTTTCCAACTGAACCCCTCCAAGCTGATAGCTCCTCCCCTGATTCCTAGTTGCAAAGTGCAGTACTTTAAACTTCTTGGTGTTGAACCCCAGCTGCCATGTTTCCGACCATTCCTGTAGTTTGGTCAGGTCGTCCTTCAGCCCTTTCCACCCATCTATGTCATCTACCACAGCTCCCATTTTAGTATAGTATGCAAATAGACTGATCTTACTCTGGATTCCATGTGAGATATCAACTATAAATATATCCCAAACAGCTCCAGTTCCAGTACCAATCCCTGTGGCACTCTGCTAGTCACATCCTGTAATGATGAAAGCTCCCCCTTCCCCACTACTCCCCTCTGCTACCTTCCCTTCAGCCAATTGTTGATCCATTTGATCATTTTTGTTCCCACACCGGTATCCTCCAACTTCCCCCCAGCCTCCCATGTAGCACCGAATCAAAGGACTTGATGAAATCCAAATACAGGACATCCACTGCATAGCCCTTGTCCAGTTCCCTGGTCACCCAGTCGTAGTACTCAACTAGGTTTGGCTGGCATGATCTTCCTGAGACAAACCCATGTTGCCGAACATCCTGACGTCCATTGCCCTCCACAAATGCCACCAGCCTCTCCTTCAGAATTGTCTTCATGAGCTTTCCCACAATCGATGTGAGGCTCACTGGTCTGTAGTTCTCCGGCTCATCCATAGGGCCACTTTTATGAATGGGCACCACTTCGGCCATGCTCTCGTCTTCTGGTACACATCCTGCATCCAGGGAGGTACTGAACAGGTCAGCCAGTGTTCCTGCCAGGATCTCCGTCAGTTCTTTTAACACCCTAGGGTGAATGCTATCCAGACCTGGTGCCTTGTCCACCCTCAGTGCCCTTAACCGCTCCAGAACCTTGGCCTCCGTAATCTCTGTATCAGTCACCCTCTCCCCTCCTCTGCTCACCCCTTTCCTCCCCAAAGGTGTCTGCCCCTTTTCTTTTTCGTGAACACAGAACAGAAGTACTCATTTAGTGCCTCTGCCTGATCCCCCTCCTTCTCTACCCCCCTCGTCCTTCTTAATCCTCACAATCTGATCTTTGTTCTTCCATTTCTCTCTAATGTATCTAAAGAAGTCCTTTTCACCATCCTCGATACCTTGTGCCATCCTCAGCTCTCTTGAAGCCTTGGCCCCTCTAACCAGCCTGCTTACCTCCCTGGATCTCTTCGTATACTCCTCCTTGTCTCCTTCCTCTCCTGATTTCTTGAGTCTCTGAAATGCTTTTCTGTTGGTTCTCACCCCTTCCATCACATCTTGAGTTAACCAACTGGTCTTCTTTGCCCTGCCCTTCTTGCTACATGTCTTTGCACATGTTCCTGTGGCCTCCACCAGCTCTATTTTAATAATCTCCCACTTTTGACAAGCATCTATGTTAAGCCGAATACTCACCAGGTGCCTACCCACAATCTCCCCCAACATTTTAAAGTCTGACCCCTTGAAATCAATCATCCTGGTTCCCATACCAACTTTTTCCCTTCCTATACTGAGCGTGAACAACACCGTGTGATGGTCACTCCCAGCCAGAGGGTACTCCACCTCCAGATCCCTTACAGCCTCTCCATTTGATAGTACCAGGTCCAGAGTTCTTCCTTCCCTCCCTAGTTTTTTCGCGGACCAACTGCACCAGGAAGCTGTCCAGAACTGCATCTAATATGACTTGTTCCCTTGTACTCATGGTGGTTGGGGTGTTCCAGTCCACCACCGGTAGATTGAAGTCCCCCACCACCACCACTGTGTTCCCCTTGCTACAGACGCTTCTAATCTAATCAGCTAATTCTCTGTCCAGGCCCTCCACTTGTGCTGGTGATCTGTACACCACCCCCATCCTCAGTGTCCTTTTCTTTGAGTCCTGGAACTGCATCCTCAGGGCCTCTGTCCTGCCTTTCTCCCCTCTTCCCTAATGCACCATATCCCCTCTCGCACATAGATTGCCATGCTCCCCTGAACCCTCCTCCCTATCCTTCCTGAGTATCCTATACCTGGGATCATCATATCCCAGTCCCCGTACTCGGTGGCCCACGTTTCTGTGATGGCCACAATATCCACCCTCCCCACTGCCAAGAGCGCCTGTAGCTCAGCTGATTTGTTACCTAAGCTTCTTGCATTCAGTTAGACAACCCTCCATCCTGCCCCCTTCCTTTCCTCTCCTTTCTTCTCCTCCCTCTTTTCCCACCCCATGCAACTTCCCTGACTCCTCCCCTGCTAGCTTTGGGGGGGGGGGGTAAGCTTGTTTGGCTCCTCTCTTCAGGATCCCTGCCTACCAGCTGTCCACTCGCCACCTCCCCTACCTAGTTTAAATCCACCTTTGTCACTATATACATCTCTAACTTCTGCTTTAACACCACCTTCCCCTCCCCACTCAAGTGTAGCCTATTCCCTGCGTATAGATAGTTATTGTCCCAGGTCCTGCCCCATCCACCAACTACCCCGTACCCCTTGGATTGACACCACTCACCCAACCATGTGTTGAACTCTCCAATCCTCCCTTTCCTCGCTGTACTCGCACAGGGTACTGGGAGCACCTCTGAGAAGGCCACCGA
This sequence comes from Neoceratodus forsteri, assembly GCA_016271365.2. NCBI lineage: Eukaryota > Metazoa > Chordata > Ceratodontiformes > Ceratodontidae > Neoceratodus > Neoceratodus forsteri. Next base: position 613,893,842 of record CM057456.1, read on the forward strand.
CTCCCCTATCACCTTGCATTGCCTTCCCACACCCTCAAACCTCTCCCTCACTACCTCCACCATCTCCCCTGACAGGTCGTTCATCCCACATGCACCACTATATGTGGTTTCCTCCTACCCCTCCTTGCGTACTTTAGAATTGACTGCCCCACCCTGTCTGCCATTAACCCCGGTATGGACTTCACCCATATGCGACTATGCCATTTCCCCCTCGCTGCCCCATCTGATCCCCTTAAACATGGAGTCCCCCAGTACCAATACACCCCCTTCTTCATTTCTCGCTCTTGTTCCCACACTTCTACCCAGGTTCCCATTTCTAGAGTCCCCCATATTAGAAGCTCTACTGTTCCCTCCAGTGGTTCCCTCTTCTCCACCCCTGACCTATCCCCTCCCCCCTTCACTGCTCGCTTGCTATCCTCCACCTCCCTCCCCATCTGCCCTGGGCTCCCCCCCATCTCTGCAGTGACCCTCTTGCCCCTCCACCAGTATCACCCCTTCCTCCCCCAAGTACCGCCTCTTGTGCACTCCTCCTGTTTCCTCTCCTGCCCCTCCTGGAGCTCACCCTCCTTCTCCTCCTCCCCTACCAGTGTCATCAGTACAGAAAACCTATTTCCTACCCCCTCTGTTCTGCTATGCATTGGCTTCTCCCTCCTGACTGGAGTCCCCCCTCTGGTGCTAGGCCCTACTTGAGTCTACCCTTCATCGCTAGGCCTCCTGTCCAGTTTGCCCCCCTCCTGCCTCCTCCCCATCCCTTCCCTTGACCCATTGTTCCTTTCATGTGGTGTCCTCGAGTTACTCCCTTGCGAAGGCCCACCTGTCCTAGAAGCCGCCTCCCCTCATCCTCTCAAAGCTCTCTACCAAGCCAGCAAACTTCATCCTCGAGCCTCCTCAGCCTGTGGCAGATTGGACACCCTCCCAGCCTCCACAATATGTTTATCCATATCGCTGCCCCACAACCATTGCATCCCACAATCCTACCCATGGCTAGCACTGCCTATTAATGAAGTGTAACCCCCCAACAAATGGGGGTTCCCGAAAAGTCTTCCTTGAGCTTGCTTAAATGCTCACTGCCAGGCTGGTGTCCTGCGTTTTAGCAGTTTAAATGTATTGCCAGACAGTGCCTGTATAGCCTCTGTGTACTGTCTCTTTTGGAGCTGCCTGGATTGCAGTCATAATTAATCTGAGAGGGAGCTCTGTTAGAAGATGTGCTTGTGTGCTGATCATTTGTTAGAGTAGTAGTATTATTGCAGTTTGTCCTAATATACCTTCTTTGCAGCATGGACAGTTCTGTTTGTTTCCATCATCTTGGTCCTGGACTGCTGAAATGGGCCAATCAGTACATCTGGGACTCTCAAATGGAGCCTGCCTACAGGGGCTTGGTGGGGCCAAAACCTGTAGGAATTGTAGTTTTGGGCTTTTGGTGCCTAAAATAACCTGGAGGGGAGCCCTTGTTGTGACTGACAGACAGATCAGCCAACCAAACTTTTTAGATCTTAGGGAAAGTCCCACACTGCTTGCAGTTTCAGTTAGATCTGAGTTGGGAAGTGAAGAAGTAACAGCTCGAGATAGTTCGAGCAGCAATCCATAGTGGATTCGCGTGGGAGAACTGTGGAATGGCCTGAGTTTGGCCTGCATGCCTGCTGTTCCTAAGAGGGAACTTGTGTTTTTTTTTGGACTGAATCCGAATTTGGAGAGCGAATTAAGCCACTGAATTGTGACCAGACTTTAACCTGAAGAAGATCGAAGATTTGCCGAATGCGATCGGCCTGTCAGGACTTCCAGCTACCTCTGCACTCCCGGATTGTGCAGAGACTCAGTAATTGCGACCGGAGAGCCATTTGCCTGGTATAGTGGAATTTCCTTACATGTGAATGTGCTGTGTGCTTATAGTGGGTTGTGATTTGATTCCCCACTGTGTGTCTGAACTATATTTTGCTTGCTGGAGGCTGTATCCAGCTCCACAGACTGAATCCATATCCATTTCCGCTTGCCTGGGCCTTGCTACACTGGCCCAGCCAGAATACCTGCTACGTAGAGAAAGTCATTGACGAGAGACTGGCCTGGGGATCAGCCTCCTGCTCAACGCCTTGAACAGGAATGATGCCTCAGTGATTTGTGTGGGCCCTGCTTCTCCGGGCAGTCCAGCTCAACAGCCTGCAGTCTCGATTTCGTCCTGCCTGTGTCCAGTATTGGGTATCGTGAGTAAACAGAGTAGCTCCCTGCAACAACAGCTAAATCTAAAAGTGTTGTCATCTGATTGTCTTGTTGCCTTTTTCTTTCACAAACTGAGCCCTCCAGCTCTGGATTACAAATAGTGTGTGTTGTGCATGTTGCTTTCTTCCATCACAGGCCCCAACCAGCTGCAACGTTCCTGGCTAGCCCACCATTTTCCTACCTGGGACCCAGAGTGTGTGACTGTGTAAGGACTCTGAACTGCATGCATAACTGTCTGATTAATACAGCTTTTAAGCAAATCAACCTGATTATGCCCCTCCCTTGTTCAAGTCCCCTGAATAAATCAGATTTAACTTTGTTTGCATTTAACCTGACTATGGTTGTGGTGTTGCTATTTGCTGTGCTCAACCTTGTTTTACAGGGGGTCCCCAGGGTCAAGCTAGAAGAACCAGCCCTGGTGGTAAGTGCAAACAGTGTGGGTAATTGCCTGGTGAATAAGGGTCATTGTGAAAGTAATTATTGTATATTGTTCAGGCCACTAGAAGGGAAAGAGGGGGGTTACAGTGTCCCGGAGGGCTGTGTCCAGGTTAGCTTGACCACTAACAACCCTGACCTCCGGATGGAGGCACCCGTTTCATTACCCAGGCCCCTTAACCTGCTACAAGCCAAGCAGGCAGGGGTAGTAGCCCTTGGGATAGCGCCACCTAGGGGTTACAGAAACAAAAGATAATACAGTACTATCTGTACTAATTGCACCAGTCTAGCCCCGTAGCAACTATACCTGCACAAGGTGCAAGACAATATTCACCACAAATACCTAAAAATACCTATAAGTTATATTACCAACTATACCTACACAGTACTGACCAAAAACTACAGTTCTATCTAAACTTTAATATAGTACTAAAAATACCTATATGCTACATTACCCACTATACCTGTACAAAACATAAAATACTGACTAAAAGTACAGTTATATAAAACAACATATAGTTCGAAACTATCTATGCAATACTATACTGCTATACCTACCACACTATTATTCCTGAAACTATACTACTATACCTGAAACAACTGTCTAGAGAGAAGTTCCCTGCAGCACCCGTGAGAGTCAATCAGCCTCTTACACAACAGCTGTTGAAAGCAGAGCCCCGCTTACTTGGAAACAGTTAGAACCTTCCAGAAACAGAACAAACACAGAGAAACTTCCAGAGCTGTAGCTTGCTGCTGCTCCATCCCCAAACTGAAGCAAACTCTCCCAGCTCACATCAATTTAAACACAGAAAGCACAGAATCACCTGAAGGGAGCTGTTACATCACAAGGAAATTTCCAGCGCTGTAGCTTGCTGCTGCCCCACCCCCAAACTGAGGCAAAGGGCAGGATTCACATAGGAGATCGCTTGGCGCAAATGAGAGATGCGCCTTGGCGCAAATAGAATCTCACGCCCACAAGCAGAGAACGTATACAAAAGGATGCACCATGTGCAACCCCACTGTGAATCATGGCTAGTAAGGGTATGGCTAAGTGGAGATGCGACACACCACCCAGGGAGCAGAACAGTGAATACAGAGCAACCCAGCAAGGCATGTGGGAGCAACAGGGGACAATGCAGTGGGACAAAGGAGAGAGGGACACATGCCCAAAGGGATAAATCAGAGTGACCAAGGGCACAACAGTGGCCGAATCAGGCACAATACCGAGACTGGGCATACAGAACAACACCCAGAAGCACAAGGCACACCCCACACAGGCCCATGGCAGGCACACAGAACAGGTACACTGTCACTGGCAGGGTCCCACACAACAACAGGGGACAGCAAACAGCAAGGTGGTGGTCACTGGACCAGGCCTACACCACAGGACTGTGGCCGTATGGGAAGCCACGCAGGGTGACACTGTGGCATATGTTCCACACAGCCAGTCCAGACCCCCAACCACAGGACTCTGCACACAGGGCCACAGACCAATAGTGCAGCAGTGCGATGTATGCATGCCACAAGCAGCACATAAAGACCAGGGGCATAGACATGAGCAGCAGAACATGAGGCCTACCCACATGCCACAGGCAGCAGTGGGTCCACACGGAGGCAAGAGGAAGCTGATCATACAAACACGACAGCAGACAGGGGTAAGGCAGCAAGGGGACAGTGAAGAGCTGGAGACAACAACAATCCCAGGCCCAAGGAAAGGTGAAGGACCACAGACAATGTGTCGGATAAGAAAATATTTACTACAAAAATATGAACACCAACAATAAGAACAACAACAATATATACAAAGGTAAACAAAACTATATACAGGTCTATGCAGAACAAGGGATGGGGTGTGAGGGACTATGTACATCAACAACAGGTGTGAAATAGGGAGGAGCATACAGGATGTGGTGATGGGTATAGGGGACGGGTACAGCAACATATGTAGGGAGGGAGGTCAGAAATACACTAGTAGAAAACACACTATTTACAATATATATACAATTAAGGGCATGGCCGTGCAACACGTCCATGCACCCACTGGCAGCCACATGCCAACAGCAGTTGCACAACAGCTGCAGCTGTCCTTAATATCCACCCCTGTTGCTGCAGGATGGGCTGCAGTGCCTCCCTGATGGCCCTCTGCACACCAGGCCCCACATTGGTGCGACATCCCAGTGGCTGTCCACGTCCTGCCACACTGTGACCATCCTGGGGACCTACAGCAGGAACACAGAGAACAGATATTAAGTGCCATTGCAGACACACAACCCCACGGAGCAGAAAGAAGCCCCCCACCCGACAGACAGTGCATGTACAAGATAGCCACCTACCTGCACTCATATGGACACCCACTGTGCTCTGTCCATGGCCCCCCACCTGCATTCTTCAGTGGCCTCCGCTGCCCACGTCCTGGCCTCTGGCCCTGCAGGACACAAAAGACAGAGACCGCCATGCCGCAAACACATCCCCAATACCAGTGTGGGCATGCAGTGATGGTGTAAATGGCCAGTGCAACACCGGTGAAGGGCCTGCCAATGTGCAGCTGCACACAGCACCCTGGCCTGAGCCCCCAAAGTGCCCAGCCATGGTTATGCACTGCAACCGGTGGTCCCACCCATGTGTTACACAGTATACCTGTCCCACACACACACACACACCACCGCAGAGTGGCCCACCCCATGTGGCATGCATGACAGGGCACCACAGGGCAGGTGCAGCCACGCACGTGTGCATGTGCATGTTGTATACTGCCCATGTGAGTGTGCTGTTGTGTTATGCACCATCCCCACCCCACAAGCACCTGTGCCGCACACGTACACATGATACATACCTGGGTGTGGCAGTGCACCTCTGCGTGCACGCTCCCTCAGCCGCTCCAGCCACACACTGTTCCTCCACCCGAGGTCACCATACCAGTGCCTGCACAGTTCCCCTGTGCAGGGAACACCTGTGCGGTGCACCAGCTGCCGCGCAGTGTCAGCCCACACCCGTGCCATGGGCACCAGCAGGTCCTCCTGCCCAAATAGCTGGCCCTCCACCCGCATCACCAGGGCCACCAGGTGAAGCAGTTCAAGGTCTGACCAGTTCATGGCCCTTGGACCTGACCTCCTGTCTCTGGGCATGTCTACAGCACAGTGTCACAACAGTGCAGTAAGTGAGGCCTGTGCTACTAAACAGCCTAATCGCGCCACATGCGCCACTAGACCATGTGCAGTCCCCCACACACTGTGGTGTGAAGCGCGATTGGTCAGTCATGTGCCCACAGGCACATGCGCAATGTGCAATATTATGGTGGGAATTCGGGGTCATGGGTCATGACCGGGTTGTGCTTGCGCAATACATAGGTGTCTGCTATGATGTGTGTGTCACGCACCATCGCACATGGTGTCTGTGATGCACAGTAGCACAATGCTGCACTATGGCATCTAACATGCGGTCAGCGTACAACCATGGACAGGTGGCATAATGTGCATCGTGAATATGGACGTGCATGCACGTATAAACGGCACAGCGCAATGTGCACTGTATGCATGTCTGCAATGCGACTGATGGGCCAATCGGGCATATGCATTGCAGCAGCAGATGCACAACAGACACGGCGCAGGATGCACCCATGCACTTGCGCCCCATTCAGCAAGATGCCCCGAATGCACCGCACATGCGTGGGTAATGCGCCATTTGGAAATGCACTCAATGCAGCAGATGCACTATGCTGATTGGGATGAGCTCAGGGCAATTATACAATTCACGAATAATGCACCCAAATCAACCCATTAACATATTCAGAGGCATCTCAGCTGTTTAGCATCTCATTATCACTGCCCCAGTCCTCATTTGCATGCCCTGAGTCATAAATGCTTCCAACTCAGCCCACACCGAGATTAGGTGTCTGAGAGGATTCACAGCCTTGAAGGTGAGTACCGTTTTACTATACCATTATCAGTATAGCCAATCCACACAATGCAATGGTCAGTGGACAGCCTATTGCCATCCAGATATGTGCAGGGACACCTGTAGCACACCATTCCATGCCACACACTGTCCCACAGGCCACCCTATGACAGGAGGGGTGGATACCGTCAGCTGCTGTGTATGCACAAACAGTGAGGTGTGCATAGTGTCACTGATAGCCAGGCCAGCAGCATGTGTATCTGGACATCCAACACTTGTGGCATGTCCATGGATGTGCAGCTGTCCATGGCACTGCAGATTACCACAGTGGATGCAGCACAGACCGCCCCAACAGACCGTGCACCACAAAAGACATGAATTGACTGCAGGCATTTGTCAGGTGGTTACTGTGGTGGAACACTGTGGCCACTATATGGCGGTACTGGGCACATGGGAACTTGCATGTGCTGGTATAATGTCTGTCTGTTCTTTCCCACAGAAGCCAGAATGTCTGGAGCAGACAGTGCCACCAGTTGCAGGCAGCCAAACTTTACTAAGGAAGAGGACAGGGCCCTCATTGAGGTGTATAACCTGCGCTGGGATATCCTGACTGGCAGAGGTGGCAGTCATGCAGCACGGGATGAGGGTTGTGAGGCAGTGGCATACCACGTCAATGCTGTGGGCAAGTACAATCAGTCCCCCCTGGAGTGTCGGAAGCACCTAAACGATGGGAAGCGGAGGGCCAAGGAGAAGGTAGCCCACATTGAGGCCTCACTGCACAGGACGGGGTGTGGCCCACAGTTCGACATGCGCCTCAGCCCAAATGAGGAGCTGCTAGTGGCCACCATTGCCCTGTCTGCTGTGCAGGGTGTGCCTGGAGGGGGGTTCCAGACAGGTGGCAGCCCATCGCAGCACTGTGAGTAGCCTTACCCATGACACATGTCAGGCCTCGTGTGTGTATGTGTGTGTGTGTGCCATGGCCGCCATGCCAGACCCAATGAGTGCCATTGTGCAACTGTGCACCCGCAGACTGTGCCAGTGGCCCATGCTGTGGTCAGCTGTGTCTGCCAGTCTGTGCCCATGGTGGCACATGTGCTGTGCTGTGCCGATGCCAGTCAGGCTAGTGGGACACTCCCACTGTTGGATGGGCATGGAGTAGCACTAGCACACATGGTGCCATGTGGACATGTCCAGTCACCACGCAGCCACAGTTACAGCTGCTGCGTGGTGCAGCAGCATTACAGGCATTGCACAGCCATGCCAGGGACTGTCATGCGCAACCATGGCTCAACCCTGTGACACACTTTACATGTCTGTATGCCACTGTATTATCCATTGACACCGACCACATTCTCCCTTTTTTTTTTTCACGCCCCATGATGTCCTTGCAGGTAATGATGCCGACCCATCACACAGGGCTGTGAGCACGTCGGGGGATGATACCATGCCTGGACCATCCACTGCACCAGTGTCACCAGCTGCAGCACCAGTGGTGGTGGAACCATCAGACCCTTCAGCCATTGCTGCTACTGCTGGTTGGCATGTCACCACATGGCTGGAGGGTCTACTGGGTTTGTCTGATGATGAACCAGCAGATGCAGTGGACATCACTGATGCCCTACTTATGCTGGCATCAGGCACACCAGGGGTGTACAGCGATGTCCCTACAGATGATGACACCACATAGATACAGGGAGACACAGCCGACAGTGGGGCACGCAGCACACAGGTGCCTACACAGGTGGCACCTGACACCATTGGTGGCCCTGCTACACATGGCATGGCTACAGAGACTGCACAGCTGCCCACGGTGGTGGGTGCTGTGCACTCTGTATCCAGTCCTGGTGTGGCAGCGGGGTCATCCAGCGCGTCACATGCGGGTGCTGTGGGACACACGCAGGTGCCGTTGGACCGTGACTCCACCAGTTGTGGAAGTGATGGGGCCATGCCCCACCCATGCTGCAGCCTACTGTGGTGCAACCACTGCCCGTGGATGCCCCACAACAGGCTGGATCACCACCCACCCATCGGCGAAGTCACCGTGAGCCATCACCTGCCAACGAGATTGAGGGCTATGCCCACCTCCTGTGAGATACCGTGGAAGGGCAAGCATCCCTACTGCAGAATTCAGGGGCCTCCAGATGCTGATGGTCCTGGAGCATGAGTCCGTGGTCGCATGGCATGCCCAGATGTTGGCAGAGGTATGCCTACTGCAGTTGGGCATGACCGCGGCTCTGGAACAGATTGCAGCCACTGCTGAGGCAGCATGTGCATCCGGTGCACGCCGTGGCCATCAGACCTCCAGCCGGACACCCAGGAGCACCTCCCACACACCTAGGCAGTGGCATCAGGTGACCCCATTGCTGCTGATGCCATCACCACATGTCACAATGCCCAGCATCCGCAGCACATACATGGCTCGAGGGGCCACCACACCAGTGAGCACCTGTTCATGGTCTCATTGCAGTACCCTTACAGGGGTGTTGGCAACACTCCCTGTGGCTCTTGTTGCTGTGGTAGCATCCACCAGTCATGGCAGAGGCCACCCACATGTCCATGGTGCCGCCCTGTGACGTTCAGGTCTCCGATCCAACAGCCACTGCAGTTGCTACCTCTGTGTCCCACTCACCTGGATACTGATGCCTGGGGTGGCATGGGTGGCATGCACCTGCCCCAGTGCACCTCTGTCGTGGGCCCCTTGTGCAGTGCCACCTGCATGTCTGTGTGCACCACTGTTATGCCGTGTGGCATGTGCGTGACGAGTGCAGTCCAGTGTCTGCTGCGCATGTGTGCCAGCAGCAGTGCACACTGATCCATGCCATCCCTGGCACTGTCATTGTGGCACATGGCTGTGTTGCATGCTGTGTGTGTGTGTGTGTCTAGGCCTTGTGTTCCTTGGCATGTCTGCGGTCCACAGCTGCCCTGCCACCACTGTGTGGCATGTGTTGTATGTGTGCCTGTGTGGGGCTGTATGTGTGTTGTGCTTTGTCCGCCGTACACTGCACACCTATGTGACTACCTGCGGTCACCATTGTGCACCTCCACTATACAAACCTGTGTTACTCACCTATGGTTCCCAAAGTGCTCCTCCACCAGTGTGCTCCTGTACTGCCGTGCCCTCGAGGCCAGACATGGGTCACACCGTGCCATTGGTGGCCCCATATGCATGCCCCATGGTGGTACATCTTCCTCCTCCCCCTCCTCCACATCCTCCCCAGAACTGTCACCTCACTGGCGTCGACAGCTATTCTATGGTCAAAGACCATGTTGTGTAGTATACAACATCCCAGGAATATGTCACAGGCCTTCTCAGGGCTGTACTGTAGGGCCCCATCTGACCTATCCAGGCACCGGCAGTGCATCTTCAACATGCCAAAGATGCACTCTGTGATGGTGCACATAGCAGTGTGTGCCTCGTTGTACTGCTCCTTCACCTCTGTTCCAGGTCGTCAGATGGGAGTGAGGATCCAGGGTCTCAATTGGTGTGCGGTGTCACCTGTGGGGGGCCAAGGGTGGCTGTTAGTATACTGGTCACATGTGCACCATGCTGCGCAGCAGTGTGTGGTGTGCATCCACCACTGACTGTGTTTGTCCCTTCACTGCCATCATACCTCCCCTGTGCACCTGCTGTTGTCTGGCCCTGCTGCTGCTGCTGGCCCTAGGCCACACATGGCATTGCATTCACACATGCCCTGCACACTATTATCCAGCCCAGTGTGCATGGTGGCAGTGCCCTCTGTCTGCATGTGTAGCGCTAGGCCCTGCCACACATGCCCCCCATGGCACTACACTCCACATTCCATTACCTTGCACGTGTGTCATCCTGTACTGATTGGTGCCTGCCTGTGGCACTGTCCCCCCTCCACTGTCCCATGTCTGCTGTACCCTCTGTGCTTTGTTCACCGTGCTACCTGCACCCCTTCCTATCCTGTGCCATAGTGTCCTGTTATGCGGCAGGTTGCCATGTCCCAAGCACCTACTAGGTGGCCACTTGATATGTCACCTGCCTCGAATCTGCAACAGAGGGCAGACTGGTGCCATATGAAGGCATCATGTGTGCTCCCAGGGTGTGTAATGCAGACATTGCTGATGTGTCCTGTGGCATTGCACACCACCTGGCAGTTTACGGAGTGGTAGGCCTTGCGGTTGATGTATGTTACCCCTGTCGAAACCCCACTCAGCAGGTCAGGCCCTCTGCTCCCACAGTGCCAACCTCCAAGCGCAGTATTGTGAACAGTTAACAGAACAGGGTAACCCTCCTGTCTGTTTTGTGGGTTCGAATCAACCTTTGGTCTCAAGTTCTTGGAGGGATTCAAACTGTGAACCTCTTGCTAGTGTACCCAATGTACAGGCTCAGATAATTCTGCTCTTCGAGGGGCCAGATATCTTTTGCCTATGGGCACCTAACCAGGTGTACAAAATGAACCCTTAAAAACTCTATTAAAGACCTCAGAATAAACTCTTACCTTTTCCCAGTTTGGTAAAACCAGTAAGCTTCTCACAGTGTCCGCTTTAACCATATATGCTTCACTTGTCAAAGAAAGAATTTCAAAGGCACACCAAGTAGTCTCTAAAATTAGATGTTTACTTAAAAATAGATAAAAATGTAAAATGTAAATACAGAACAATATATCACAAAACATACAAATCACTTAAAAAACAGGTTTAAAAGTGCAGTTTCCTACCAAACATACACTTAGCCTTGCCTAGCTAATGTATTCTTATATTCTTACAGTGCTAAAAGATGTTGTAGCTTCAGAGTCCAAACATGTGTATTTCTAAATGGAATACAGACTACAGTTTAAAAATGCTGTGTTTCAGCCTTCTTCATGATGTCATCATCTAGCTCCTCCCTTTCAGAATACATAAAATATATATATATATATATGTATAAAACAGGAAGTCCCATCAAGATATTGAATTCTGTGTCTCCAGCAAGACTCATTTTCCAAATGATGACGCTCTTAATTAAGACTGTGATATCTCAGTTTCCTTTGATCTTTGAGCAGTCTCTGTTCTCAAACACATCGAAGGACTTTTTATGACACCAGGTGCAATTAACTGACTTTGCCGAGGATGTCATAAAATGGATATATTAGCTCCTGGCTTCAGAGCAAACTGACAAGTTAATTGCATTCAGAGATCTGCTGTTTAACACATATCCTGTCTTTTGAACTGATACCTGGGGGATCATCCAGGAGCACACATTTCTCATGACAGACAATCACACTATATTTTTATTTTACAAAAATCATAGAGTTATCAGAACCAGCTGTCTAAGTGTCACAACCCCGTTGTTGCCAGGTGGTGCGTGGATTGCCACATGGGTGCAGTCCACGGCCCCCATTGTCTCCTGGCATGCGTGTCACCCTGTGGAACTGCTGCATGGCTTCTGTCCACTCTGCCTGTGTGCTTAGGAAGTGGATGTATTCCGAAGCATGTAGTAGCAGTGCGGTGAGGAATTGTGTGAGGAAATGGGAGGTGGATGCCTGAGAGATGCCAGTGGTGTCCTCAGATGGCCTCTGGAAGGTTCCCGTGGTGAGCAGCCACATTACTGTTGTCACCTTGGTCTCCACTGATGTGGCATGACCTCATCTGGTGGATGCCTACATTTTCTTATGGCACAGCTCGCAGAGCTGCCTCAGAATGGCCCTGTTCAGGTGGGATCAGCCTACTATCTCCGGGTCCGTGAGCTGCTCAAATGACAGCCTAGCACGATACTGCCATGGGGCCGTCGCCTACGGTGCCTTCCTCCTCTCCATCTCTTCATTCCCACCATCATGAATGGTGCGCCATCTATGATTCTGATCAGCTCTCTCTCTCTGTCTGCTGGCTTCTGTAGTGCTGCCACTGGCCTGCTGGTGGCTTGCACTTAAGTCTGCTTCTTTTATACTTATCTTTCCATGGCGTATCTGGAACTTGCTCTATAGTTGCTCCTTCCTTTTGCTTTGCACTGTGAATGCATGTCTATGCCCCCTCTAGTTGCGCCGCATATTTACATGCATCTACGGCACATCCTGTTCGGCACAGCGCATCTGGGATGCACTGGAGCATACACCCTATCTGTGAATCATTCCATGGTGCATCTTTGGGATACGCCGGTGCATCTCATTTGCGCCCAGTGCATCTCTTTTGTAAATCCTGCCCAAACTCTCCCAGCTCACATCAATTTAAACACAGAAAGCACAGAATCACTGGAAGGAAGCTGTTACATCACAAAGAAACTTTCCAGATCTGTAGCTTGCTGCTGCCACGCCCCCAAACTGAGGCAAACTCTCCCAGCTCACATCAATTTAAACCCAGAAAGCACAGAATCACCTGAAGGTTGTGAGATGTCGTTGTTTTGTTTTAAAATTGGGTAATTTGACTAAGACACCCCGACACCATCAGGTAACTTGATTTTAGCCAACACTTCCTCACAGACATCAGGTGCTTTTATTTTTGAACAGCATAAACTGCATCCGCTCCAATTTGGTATGTACTGTTACACCATGCATTCCTCTCAACCATTTGTCAATGAAATGAAGGACATGAGCACTCAAAATGAGAGATGTTGACCCACGTACTGTGGGACACACCCTCGAAGGTGGAAATATAAGCTGAGGAAACTGTGGAAACCATTTTGCTTACTTGTACAAAGTTTATTTCTGTAGCACTCCACATTGTCAATGGGTAATCATTACAACTGGGTAGCATACCTCTCAACTGTCCCTGATTTTCAGGGATGTCCCTGATTTTGCCTCAAAATTTTACTCTGTCCCTCCTAAAAATGGTGTTTCCGTGACCAGTGAGGGTTGTAACTACAAAATAATGTTAAAAATTAAAGTTACAGACTTGTTCTTCCTTAGAAAATGTATTTTACACCAAGGCCCTTATTCTACCAACTTCCTGAGTGGATGTCACCAATTTTGAAGATATGTCCCTGATTTTAGTCCTTTGTCCCTGATTCTTTTAAGCCTCATCCCTGATTTATGAGGCAGGAGGTTAAGAGGTATGCTGGGTAGTATAGCGCACCCCTACCAGGGGAATGGCACAGCCCAAGCTTTAGAATGTTGGGCACATGAGAATTCCATGCAGTAGCAGCAACTCCTCAGTTAAGCTGTACCATTCAAAGGGGAGCAGAGCTACTTTTCTCTTCTCTGAAGAAGTTCAAGATTCAAGACTTCAGTTGGGGCTGCAGTTCTGCTCTGCAGGTTGGGGCTACCTGTTTCAGGGAGCACTCCTAAATTTAAATTGTGCCTGTTAAGCTGCAGTTTTAAAATTGAATAGCCTACCTTTTTTCTCACTCACTGCGTGGATTTGGGAGCCACTTCTGCCTTGCTAGGGTGATTTCTATGGTCTTCTGTTATGGTCTTTGTGACAGGGAACATCCCTGCCACTGGAATAGGACCTTTATTTTTCTGTCTCCTTTGTAGTTGCAACCATTCTATCTTTGCTGATAATCTATCCTTTTTATTTCTAGTCTAGAAGTCAGGCCACCTTCGGACGAACCCCCTTCCTTCTCTCTTTCTGTCACCCTCTGAGTTTCTTATTTCTATGGGTTCCAATTATGGGAGGTCAAGTGTAGTGTGTGACCTCCACGTCTAAAATTGTCTGAGACTGGATTTAGGGTACTAAGAGTGCATGAAGGCTTTCTGCTTTGAGGAATGAAAAGAAGGTTCATGGAATTATATAGCTGGCGACATGTAATGAGCACTCCCCTTTAATGGCATGCTAGCTGTGTGAGGCTTGCCTGGATTTATTTATTGGTATTTTCCCCTTATTGTTGTCTGTATATATGTCTGCATATACAGTATGCAGGAAAAGTAACAGCTGGGACAGGAGCAGCACCCCTCTTTCTTTCTGTTCCCTTCCCTGCTGCTCTCTGTCCTATAATGATAAGAAACATATGTTGAATGAAGTCTGGTACGAGCCCCATACTGTGTTGATGATGTTTGCTGCAGGGACTGAGTCATGTTGCATTTGGCGGCTGCTTTAAGTGCCACTAGCGGCACACCCCTCGTACATGCAGCTTGGTTTATTAATAAGAGATCCCCGTTCAGGATGCTGGCCCAAACAAAACGATGAACTGCCACTCGTAGAGCCATGGTAGGCGAGTGTGCAGCTCCTCTACCCCTTCTTTCCATTTGGTTGGCAGCTTCCGCCGTCTGGGTTCCAGGACTGCCACTGTATGGGACAGAGCGCATTGCAGCACTTTGCCATGCTGTTTGCGACTCTTCTGCTCCTGTGCGGTCCACGGAGATATTTTTGGCAGCCTCTGCTGCCTGAAATCACCAGAGGTTAATAAATAACATAAATAAAAAAGGGGGACTTAGTACTTACCATGAAAAAGAGCACTCCCTCTCCCTGTCTTACAAGCTCATGTTGGAGCGTTGAGGGGTCTGGCAGGAAACAAATAAAGCAGCTTCAATAAAAAGGAAAAGATATTAAAGCCAGATTGCTCATTCTACCAAGAGAGGGTATTACACTGTAAGCTCCCTCAAGGAATAAGGGAGGGGGGTTGCCTGTTTAATCAGGGGTTTTCCTTATTTCTGTTGGCCCCTGAGCGCAGGACCAACATGAAACGTGTAGCCGACGGCTTACCTTTTCAGCCATCGGCAAAAGCTATGGAATACTTTTAAAGCCCTTTATAATAACTGCTTTATTTTTTATGTATTTAATAAATTACCCCATAAACCATTCAGTGTTTCCTAGGAAGTTAATAGGACTAACAACCTACCTGAAGCATGTCTGTCCTGTACTGTACAGGACAGGCAGAAGGGGACAGGGAGAAGTACCAGGAGAAGCAAAGGGAGGCAGGGAGGTCAGTAAGGGAAGCCAAAGCTCAGACAGAAGAACACATTGCAAAATCAGTGGGTAAAGGGGACAAAACCTTTTACAGGTACATAAGTGAAAAAAGAAAGACAAAGGGAGGGATAGTGAGACTGAAGGGGGAGGATGGGAGCCGCATGGAGGATGACAACAGTAAGCTGACATATTGAACAGGTATTTCTGTTCAGTCTTTACTGAGGAAGAGGGGGTAATGGGTCTGAAGGGAGTACAAGGGGTGAGAATGGTGCAGAAATGGACACAAGTCCCTTTACACGAAAGGGTCCTGAAGGAACTGGAAGTAATAAGAGTTGATAAGAATGGGGCCTGACGGGTGCACCCAGGTCCTTAAAGAACTAAGAGAGGTGGTGGCTGAACCTCTGGCTATCCTGTTTAGCCGATCACTGGAAACAGGAGGTACCCAAAGACTGGAGGACAGCAGATGTAGTCCCCTTATACAAAAGTGGGAACAAAGAGGAAGCAGGGAACTACAGACCAGTCAGCCTCACCTCGGTAGTGGGGAAGATCATGGAAGCACTACTGAAGGAGAGATTGGTTTAACATCTGCTGGTCAATGGACTACAGGACCCAAGGCAGCATGGTTTCACCAGGGGGAGGTCATGTCAGACCAACCTCGTTGAATTTTTTGACTGAGTGACTAGGGAGGTGGATCAGGGGAAGGCAGTGGACATGGCCTATCTGGACTTCAGCAAGGCCTTTGACACTGTGCCACATAGAAGACTATTACACAAACTGGGGAATATGGGTGTGGGCAGGACAGTAGTGTGGTTGGTAGGTAACTGGCTGGGTGGCAGGACACAGAGGGTGGTGGTAAATGGCTGTCACTCCACAGAGGGAAGAGTGACCAGTGGGTACCACAGGGATCAGTGCTGGGACCGGGTCCTATTCAACATCTTCATCAGTGACATTGCGCAGGATCTAGAAGGCAGAATTTCACTGTTTGCTGATGACACAAAGCTCTGTAACAGAGTAGACACCAGAGGGTGTAGACAGAATGAGAAGCGACCTGCAGAAACTTGAAGAATGGTCAGGGTTTGGCAGTTGAAATTCAATGCAAAGATGTGCAAGATAATGCATATGGGGCACAAAACCCTGGCACAATATATCAGTTGGGGGTGAGGATATAGCATGCACCAAGCAGGAAAGGGATCTTGGGGTTGTCATCTCTGATGACCTCAAGGTAGGGAAACAGTGTGACAAGGCAGCAGGTAAAGCAAATAGGATGCTGGGATGTATAGGCAGAGGCATCACCAGCAGGAAAAGGAGGTCATAATTCATACAAGACACTAGTGAGGCCCCCACCTGGAGTACAGTGTACAGTTCTGAGACCATATCTATGTAAGGACATAGACAGGGTAGAGAAGGTTCAGAGGAGGGCAACAAAGATGGTGCATGGATTGCATCACAAGTCCTATGAAGACAGGTTGAAGGAACTGAACATGTACTCCTGGAGGAGAGGAGGGAGAGGGATATGATAGAGACATACAAGTATCTTACAGGGAAGAACAGGGTGCAGGAAAACACTATTTTTAAGCAAAAAGATGTTCCAGGACTAGAGGCATGGGATGAAGTTGGAGGGAGGACGATTCAGAGGAAACATGAGAAAGAATTTCTTCACAGAACGGGTGGTGGACAAGTGGAACACCCTGCCAGAGGAAGTGGTGGTGGCTGAAACAATCACGGGATTTAAGAATGCATGGGATAGACATAAAGGAATTCTAGAGGTTAGGGGTAAGGGGAAACAGACTTCTAGGAAAACAAACTGAACTTACAAGCTCAAATGGGCAGACTGGGTGGGCCATAGGCCCTTATCTGCCGACACTGTCTATATATCTATGTACAGTGGTTGGAATGAGTGCCAGTCCAGGTGCCCTAGAGGTAGCAGCAGCCCCTAGTGGTCATTATTTATACAGGTTGAGCTGTCACTCAAAGTGGAGTGGAAAGTTTTCTACTCTCACCCCCTCTTCTTTTCTTTAATATAGTTTTTTTTTATATATAGTAATGCTTAATCTGAGGTCATATGGTTACTAGTAAACCCTAGATGTTAGTATATATTAAAAGGAGCTGAATAATGAAGTTAAATATTGTATGAGATCCTGGTGTCACCTGACCATGGTGGGCAGGTACTTAAAGCCTACCTGGACTACAGACAAGCAGACATGGTCAGTATCTGCTGACAAGTGCAGGTGAAAGACCGTGTGGGTCGTATGCTGCACTAAGTGAAGTGGAAACTAAGTTAGTTTGCCACATTTATTTGATTTATGCCTTATTTTATTTTTATTTATCAAGTCTAGGATTACAAATATCTGTATTTATCTGTAATATCTGATTTATGCCTTAACCTTTAGTTTTCTCTCTGTTACAAGCAAGAAGTATTGCAATTGTTTATTCTGATATTTTCTTTTATTGAAAAAAAGGAGAAAAAAATAAACATCCCATAAGACAAAAGTGGGTTGTACCTTATTTACTGTGTTTGTGTCCATCTGTTATCCCACACTTTCACAGTCTTTTTAAAAAAGAAAAAAGGTGCCTCAGATAGGTGCAGATTTATTGGTTGGGAGTGTAGGGGCTCTGAGGGGGTCACTCATCTTTAGCATAGGTTCCCTTGCCCCCACAATTTGAGTTGTTTGAGGGTTTACTGTGTTTTATGTCTAAAAGTTTGTGATTGCCAACTTGTGAGGTGTTTTCGTGTTTTTCACACCTTAATCTGTGTTTTTACAGTTGCGCAACCGCCATTAGGGCTGATCGCGCGCTTCTTCATCATTACAGTTTCCATGATAGGCGAGGTATGAGTGTTAATTCCCATTGTTTTCTATTGTGAAAGTGTGCGCACACGTTAACCAGGTGTGCACATGTGCACTCACATCCCCATAAGCCTAGAGGGCAAGTGCACACTCAGTTACAACTTTTTTTTTGTCACAACATTATTTTACCACCTCCATGGACCTGGCAGGGGCTACAAACCCCTGGAGGATTGCTATTCAAAGCTCTGTCGTATCAATCATTCACTATGGCTTAATTATCTATGGGTCTGCCTCTACCACCGCACTTAGTCACATTACAACCTCCCTAAACAAGGCCTGTCGACTGTTCACTGGTACTCATCGACATACTCACACATGTGAGCTCTACACAGAAACAGGTTGGTTGCAACTCTCAAACCGCTTAAAGTACCTTACCTGCCTGGTGGTGAAAAAATCCACCATGGGCCTCACTCCACCATGTATCCAAGACCTGTTATGCCCAAACACTAGTATCCGTTTCACCAGAAGATCAAAACATCAGCCTCTCCAGGTCCCCCGATGCCGGACTACTCAGGGTCAGAGATCATTTGCCTATCATGCCCCCAGCTGGCTAAATGCCCTCAGCATTCTTATTACCTCCTCCACCTCTCTAGGTGCTTTCAAATCTAGGCTATACTCTCACCTCACCGCCTCCAGCTCCTGTGACTGCCTTGATTAAATCTTTTTCTATCATCTACCCACTCTGTTCCATTTCTTGACAAAGGCATGTTCGAGAATCTTTCTCTCGCTATTGTCTGCTCCCCTCTCTTACCCTCTCTATCTGTACATTTCTCTAATGCTTTTTCCCTCAACTGGCTTGATTTTTTTGTATGATAAGTATTGTTTTTACCTGTCTTGCACAAACGTTTGTTATTAAGGGACTGTGTTTTACTGGCTATTGACACAACATAAACTGTTTTACCATTCTGTGTAACCTGATTTGTCTGTACTTAATTAACGTGGAACCTTTGTAAAAGAGCCTTTGGCTCAAAGGTAATAATTCCTAGAACAATAAACTAAACTAAACCAGGGTTTTAAATAATTGATTAGCAGTTTTTTTTCTTGGGACAATACTAACTGTACAGAAAGCATTTATATAGGTTTTCCAGAAGTGTTATGTTTGTTAAACACAGTGAGGCAAGTGCTATGCATTTTCACAATGTTTTAGAACTTTTATGAGCAAAACACTAATCAATTTTTAGAGTTAAATAAAACCCTGTAAACTAAACTAAACAAACCCTCCCCTTGGAAGAGTATATCTTCTGGTCCATCAGGGCCATCATGGGTCCTGCTGGGTTCCGGTATTTTCCTCTGTTTCTTTTCTCCCCCAGGCCCGCACTCATGCAATGGGAGCAGCAGCTGTCTCCACCTCCACGGAGGCAGCCAGGCACCTTGGGTGCAGACCGAACCCCTTCTTGCTGTGCTGACACATGCACACAAACCTCGCCTCCCTGAGGAAGGAGAGCAGTCCTCCGGACATTCAGTCCTTACCTCCCCAGGCCAACCCCCGAATGACCCAAGTCCATTCTCGAATACTGGGTTGCCAGTGTGTTGCGAAGTGTGGCATCCAGCGCCTCAACCCTTAGCACCACTGGGCAGGCTCAGTTACAGCTTTTTAAGTTGCTGGATTGGTATACAGTGGGCTGGCAGTTTGTGGATCTTTCACAACACAGTTTAAAAATCTGTGTTTTTTTTTCCTGTCACAGTTTCAGTTGTGGAGCAACTGTCTTAAAGACAGTTTAAAATCTAAGTTTTTTTCTGTCACAGTTTTTCTGTTTTTGGCACCATGTCTTACAGGAGACCATTTATTATGAAAAGATGTAAGACCTGCAGATGGGTGATGAAGCCCTCTCCCATGGGTGCATATTTTCCTAATTAGGTTACCCAGCATAATATTTTTCTTACGGTTCCCCCTAGCCGGTCCTCCGAGCTGGGGGAAGGGGCATCTGGTCTGTCATTTGGCAATGACAAAGCAGAATTGTGTAAAAATCTCTGATTGCTCCTAGGTGAGCTTTTGAGCCCTGATGTCCTGCAGGGCATCCCAGCAGATACACCCAACCCCAAAGCGGGCCCCTCAGGTCAGGGGGTCCCACACAAACACATCCAGATGCGACACAGCAGGAACAGCCTGCAGAATCAGCTGTGCAGTCAGATCCCAATCCTGACCCATTGAAAGGCCACGATGATGATTATGGAGATCTTGGGGAAATGCCTGACCTTAAAAAATTACTTTCAGATGAGGAAGACATCTCCTGTGAGGAAGAGGTAGAGGAAGGAGAGTGGACGGAGCCCAAGAGCAGGATCCTGATTCCATTCCTCTTTGATAATAAGTTCTTGTCCTTTTTGATTGCTGAGACATGTAGATCCTCACAGATGAAAGAAGAGCAGACAGTTGAGACGGTGGATGTCAATCTGATTCTGTCTGCGTCCTCCTCTGCTCCAAAATGTTTTCCAGGTTTTATTTATTGTGAGCAAATCTTTCAGCAAGAATGGGCAGGTGAGGTTCAGAGAAAACTTCCCAAACCAAAAACTAGGAATTATCCTTTCTTAGGGGAAAGGTCTCACAAGTGGGACTCTCTCCCTCTGGCAGACACGACAGTTTATAATTCTATAAAGCACACCACCCTTACAATCGAGGGTGCTGTGGCACTGTCAGATTCACACGACAAGTGGATGGATACCTCATGCAGGATTGTCTTTGTCTCAACAGGCACAGATATTCATACCTTACATGCTTCTTTTATTGTTGCCAGAGCCTTAAACATTCAGGCCTTTGCAGTGTCTGACTTCGTTCCCCCTAGGTATGTGCAAAAAAAATTTCCGACGGTGGAATTATGGTGAAAATGCGAATTTTGCTTCCATAAAAGTTCGGAAATCATTTTTGGAACTTTTGCAGAAGTTCCACTTTAAAACTGCGAAAAATATAAAAATCATGGTTAATTTTTAACTGCAGAAAAAAAATCCGCAGAAAGGATCACTGCCAGTAACAATTTCTGAGGCTTTTTAACTGCAATTTAATTCATTAATCCACCGCCCCCCACACACTGATCAGGGGTCCCAGTAAATACCTCCAATCCTTCCTTGCACACTCATGGTTTCTAGTGGCCCCCCACCAATCATGGCCTGTAAAATATTTTTATTTCCTGATGTCTAGCGGACCCCTCCCTAACCTGGATTTCTTAATCCACAAAAAGCCAGCAATCTGCCAACTCATCCCCCTCTAATTCCAGTATTCCTGATGTCTAGTGGACCTCCCCATCCCAGATCCCTTATAAAAAATTAAAAATAAAAATTCCCTGGTGTCTATTGGACCCCCCCAACAACCACCCTGACAGTTCATCTGCCATCACTGCACTCCCCTCCCCACCTTGCCCTGAGCAGTCCACCGGTATAGCACTCCTCTCTCCTCCACTACCAGTGGCCCACTGAATTGTCAGTGAATGACCACACGGTTGTACAAGCAGGCGCTCATTCACTGACAGGTCATTAAACTGTGGATAAGATAAATTCCACAGTTTCTATGCATGTTTCCGCAGTTCACAAAAAGAATCCACAGAACTCGGTGAAAAATCCATGGAAAATCCCAGTTTCGCCAATGGCGAAAGTTCTGCAATTTCCATGAAATTTCTGAAATTTCCCAGAAGTTACGTGAAAGCAGAATTTGCAACTTTTGCCCACCCCTAGTTCCCCCTGATTTGGAAGGTGCAAGCATTTTTCAGCTGGTATCCATGACTTCCTCCTTTCATGGTGATTCCACTGTGGACAACTTATGCCTGTCAGCCCGCTCGGCCTACACATTGCGTTGGCCATGAGGTCCGTGTGGCTCAGACATTGGTCTGCTGATCAAGCTTCAAAGCTGAAGCTGTTCAGCCTTCCCTTTGAGGGAAGTTTGCTGTTTGGCTCAGGCCTGGATTCTATCCTGCAGGGTGTGCAGGATAAAAAGGGCCACCCCCCCGATCTCTCAGCAGCAATGCAAGGCCACTGCTCCTCAAGAGGGTCACGGCAATGGTTGGCACAGGCAATCCGGGGGATTGGCACTTTGAAACCCAAAGAAACAGAGGTGCCTATTCAGGCAATAGAGGATACGGCAACAGAGGCTCCTTTTCTAGGCACCACGGAGGAGGACCAGCACAAAGGCCTGGTACCTCACAGTGATGGTACGCAGGCCCATCCCTGCCCCCTTCCCCTTGGTGGAAGACTACAGGAATTTCTTGCAAAATGGGCCTAACAACATCAGACACCTGGGTTCACCTGGGCTTTGTCATAGAATTTTTAATGGTTCCCTCAAGGGGACGTTTTTTGCCGTCCCCGGTTTCAAAGCAAGTGGCAAAACGCCAAGCAGTGTCAGACACTCTGACCCATCTCACTCAAATTGGGGCCATCGTTCCGGTTCCCCCAAACAAGCAGGGACAAGAATTCTACTCCCTCTACTTCGTAGTTCCCAAGAAGTCCAGGGGGTTCAGGCCCATTTTGGATCCGAAGCATCTGAACAAGTTTGTGCACCACAAGATGTCCAAGATGGAGTCTCTGAGGTTGAAAATCTGGGTTGTTCAACCGGGGGACTTCTTAGACTCAATAGACCCGATGGATGCTTACCTCCACATCCCCATCCATCAGCCCCACCAGAAGTACTTCAGGTTCTTGATACTGGGCCAACATTTCCAGTATAATGCACTTCCATTTGGCCTTGCAACAGCCCCTTGAGTTTTCTCAAAGGTATTAATTGTTCTGATGGTTTAGCTATGACAGGAGGGTCATCATGTCTACCCTTATCTGGACAACCTGCAAGAAGAATAATCCGAGCACCGATGATCCTTCTTGCGAAGAGGTTGGTGTTCAGGACCCTGGAGATCCTGGAATCACATGACTGGATAATGAACAGGGGGGAGAGCACCTTTGAACCATCTCAGTACTTAAAGCACTTGAGGGCAGTCTCCAGCACGAAAGTGGGGAGGGTGTTCTTATCATCCTTCAGGGAGGAGGCATTGCTGTTGGTTGGATAGATAGATTGACAGACAGATGGATACTTTATTTATAAAGCACCCTTTCCAGGGACTCTGAGTGCTGTACATTCAAAAACAGTAATAAACAACAAGAAAATAATGAGCTTTAACTGGGACTCAATACTTAAAATAATCTATCTAGACCCTTAAAACCATCAAATAAATATTAACAGTTAAAAGTGTGCTGGAACAAATAGGTCTTAAGACCCTTTTTAAAAGCTTCTACTGAGGGAGCCCCCTTAAGATAACCAGGATGCCGGAACCTAACCCTGGGAACTTCAAGGAGGCAACCCTCAGCAGAACAGAGTGACCGGGACTGTCAGTAGGGAACAAGGAGATCTTGCAGGTAAACTTGCCCCCTTTCATGCAGGGTCTTGAAGGTCAGGAGCCCTACCTTGAGGACAGTTCTCCACCTGACTGGTAGCCAGTGCAGTTCTCGGAGGACTGGGGCGATATGGTCACTCCTTTTCGGAGATATGGTGGCTCAGGATTCAGTCCTCAGCATCAGTACACACTCTGCTGCAGATTCTAGGCCTCATGGCAGCAGTGATAGACTTAGTTCCTGGGGCCTATTTCCACATGTGGCCCCTTCAGATAGGGCTGCTGATGGCCTCGGACCCGTCATCAGAGGACTACCAAGCCAGGATTCTCCTCAACCTTCAGCTTCATCACTCCCTGAGTTGGTGGCTGAATGTGCAGAATCTCAACAAGGGGGTTCCATTGGAACTACCACCAGAGATGACTCTCACAACGGATGCAAGCCTGCGTGAGTGGAGGGGCAGTCCTGGACCAACTTCCCACTCTGGGGATTTGGTAACTACAAGAATAGCATCTCCACATACATGTCTTGGAGATGTGGGCAGTTCACTTAGCTCTGCTTTAGTTTCAGTCCAGACTGAGGAACACCTCAGTGAAACTGCGGTTGGACAATGACGTCGCAGTGGCATACATAAACAACCAAGGAGGCACAAAAAGCAGGGTAGTGCTTTGAGAGACCTCCGAACTACTGAGCTGGGTAGAGGAGAATCTTCTCTCTCTCTCTGTCGGCAGTATATCTGGCAGGGAAATTGAACATTCAGGTGGACTGGCTAAGTCACAAAAATGTCCATTCTGGAGAGTGGCAGTTTAACCTGGAGGTGCTCGCACTGCTAAGCAATCAGTTTTGGCAACTGCAGATAGATCTGTTTGCTTCAAGCCACAATTCTCAGACCCACAGGTTCTTCAGTCAGTATCGGTGTCCTCAGGCACAGGCAGTGGATGCTCTGACTCAGGCATGGCCCTTCTTCAGAGAATATGCCTTTCCTCCACTGCCTCTTCTCCAGAAAGTCTTAAGGAAAATAAGACACTCAAGCAGAAACTTTCTTCTGATAGCCCTGGAGTGGCTGAGAAGACTGTGGTTCTCAGATCTAGTGAACCTGGCCCAGCAAGTTCCTTTCTGCCTTCCTGTATGAAGGTACCTCCTGCTACAAGTCCCCATTCTCTAGCTGAACCCAGGCGCAATGTAACTCGCAGCCTGGCTCCTGAAAGGAGGAGACTTTTAAGATTAGGTTTTTCCCTGAGGGTAGTTGAAACCTTGCTGGCAGCAAGAAAAACCTCTACCATGGCTGCTTATGCCCGAGTCTGGACCATATTTTCTTCTTGGGCCACAGAAAAAGGAATTAAACCTTTGAAAGACTCCATTGCTGAGATCCTGGAATTCCTTCAGGATGGCATAGATAAAGGGCTGGCATTGAGCACGCTGAGAGGGTAGGTTTCCACTCTTGGAGCTTTCTTGGGGTTCTCCCATGGAACAAATCGAGAGGTTGTTCATTTTTTGCATGCAGTTGGCAGGAGCTGATCACTGTTTCGATGCCCGATTCCCCTGTGGGATCTTAACTTGGTTCTGAATACTCTCTGTGTTCAGCCTTTTGAACCATTGTCATCCAAGCCACTGGATGTGTTGTCCTATAAGGTCTGTTTTTTAGTGGTCTTGTGTTCAACTAGGAGAGTGGGCAAACTCCAGGCCTTGTCTCATAAGAAACAACTTCAAAAATGGATTTAAGCGATACAGGTCAAAAGAGCCTGGTGCTAGCTACAAAGGCAACCAGTCTAACACATACCGTAGCAAAAAAACGAAGCAGCACCAAGTGTGTATCTGCAAAATCTCTTTTTACTGGCAAAAAAAATTAAGAATACAAGCAGAAAAAAAACACACAGCAGTAATACAAACAGCAGAATAGATGCCCAGCGCGTCGACTCTTAATGAGTCTGTTTGTATTACTGCTGTGTGTTTATTTCTGCTTGTATTCTTTATTTTTTGCCAGTAAAAAGAGATTTTGCAGATACACATTTGGTGCTACTTTGTTTTTTTGCCATGATACTTGTCTCATAAGGAGCCTTATCTTATCATGCATAAGGACAAGGTGGTACTTAGGATGGTCCCGTTCTTTATCCCTAATGTGCCTTTGGCCTTTCATGTGAACCAAGAGATTTGCCTTCTATCCTTCTGTCCACATCCATCTCACTCTAAGGAGAAGGAGTTGCAAACTGGACCGGAAGATGGGCATTTAGGATCTACCTCAAACGTACATCTGAATTTCGTAAATCAGATAGTCTGTTTGTGCTTTTTGGGGCAGCCAAACAAGGACAAAAAAGCTGCAAAACCCACCCTAGCTAGGTGGATATGGGCCTGTGTTGCTAAGGCCTACATGGTGAAAAAGAAGAAGCTTCCAGCTCTTATCAAGGCTCACTCTACCAGGGCGATGGCAACTTCCTGGGCAGAGAGGGGCAAGGCCACAGTTTCAAAACCATGCAAGGCAGCTATGTGGACCTTAGTCCACACATTCACAAATCATTATAAATTGGATGTTCAGAGTTCTGACACAGCTTTTGGTCGCAGAGTGTTGCAGGCAGCAGTTTGCAAATAATTCTGAAACTTCTGGAGTATAGGATAGCATTCTCCTCCTCCTGTTTTTTCTGTCTGGGTACAGCTTCTTAGGACCCAGTTGTAATGATTACCCATTGACAATGTGGAACACTACATAAAGAAGAAATTAACTTCATACTTTCCATAATTTGCTTTTCTGTTAGCTCCAACATTGTCAATGGGACCCGCCCAGGAGCTTGGCTCCTGAGGGATAATCTTATCCTGCATGCCAGGAGAGAGGTCTGTTTTTTTAGTGAAATCCCCTATGGGATTTCTCTCTATTCTGCTGCACCATACTCTGACGTGTATATTTAAATCCTGATTTATCAATTATCTGCCACCACAGATTAATAGGTTTCTTCAATCAATTAAGGTGTGTTTTAAGGAATCCTGTTGCAGTTTAGTTCTCTGTCTTCATATAAAAAAAAAAGATGACAAGGAGCACGTGTCTCATACATTGGCTTCAGTTCACAGATGGATGTCTTCTGTGAAACATGTTGCACCTGTGAAGTACCTTACGGCTGCATAATTTCTCTACAAGAAGATCCGAATACTTCAGGCATCCTTTTTGGGTCCATGAAATGCATGCCTTCCCAAATGTCAGCTAGGAAGGTAAGACAGTTTTTTATTATTGTGAATATGTGATTGGTTTTGATTGTATATAGGTGTAGCTCTCATGGCACTGCGAGGTAAGTAGTAACTGGGGAGTAGCTGCTACTGCATGGAATCCTTATCTGCCCAATATTCTAAAGCTTAGGCTATGCCATTCCCTTGGTAAAGGTGCACTGTCACAGTGTGTGGGAATAAACTTCAGACAAAACAAATTTACAGGTTTAAAACATATTGTGGTGTGATATTTATTTTTCAAAAGTTACACAAATAATAAATGAAAACAAAGAAAAATTGCAAAGAAAATCATTGCTTAACATCAGTAGTTTCTCATATAATACAGTCCTGGATCTTAGAGCTCCTAAGACCATTCTCATCTGCATTCAACATCTTGTCTAGAGTAGCACCTCTTTCCTTCACTCTCAAGACTGAACTTTACTGGACTGAACTGAAGTGAACTCAGTGAAGAGGTTTTACATGTTTTGGTGAGGGTTACCTGACTGAGCCCTTCCTATTTACATGTCTGGACATGTTGTTTCAAAACCAAGGGGGTTGTTTCAGGGGACTTCCAGGTTCAGTTAAAGGTACAGTGTATATCTCCACAGATGTTGATTCTCAGCATCTGTGATCCACAGTAACTAAGCACTTTTATAAAGCATACTACATTCTTTTGTTCAGCCTCATACATAGAGCTTTATAAAGTAATAGGTTTATAGTGTGAATTTATGAAAATATCTTAAGGAGTTTTCATAACTTTACTAAGCATTAAATTATTATTGTTTTATATGGCTCCTAAATCCTTTTTATTTAAAAAGACTTTATTAACGGTATTTATTCCTATTTAAAATAGCCTTCATACTTTTTGTACACAGAATGCACTTATGTACTTTACACAACACCTCTCTGGGTGCTTGACATCATTCCAGGGACTGGATTGATGGAAATGGAAAAAGAATGAAAAGAAAGAACTAGTAGGAAGTTTAGTAGGGATAGTAAAGAACTACGATAGGTGGACAACCTAGGGTGGGGGGAAGAAAAGCAAAGAGAAAAGCGTTAACTGTTGCACAACAGATGCTTTGGTAGCTAGGAAATAAGATAGAAAAGTGGTCCATCAGTCACAGCTGAGGGTGCAGCTTAACTCCACCACACACCTCCCTCCTTAAGACAAAAAAACAGTTCTCAAAACTATATTGTTTTTTTCAAAACCCCTCTCTCATAAATATTATACCAAAACAATAGAATAGGGTTGGTTTAAACTTTCTGTCACCCACTATAAGAGCTTCACCCCAGGGTCCCTTACTTCAGCTATTTTTAATATTGTCCACCATACCAAGTTACTGCAATACAACAATACTTTCACAACATAACCCTGGGGCTGTCATACAGTTCAGCACAGTACCCATCTATTCTTTTAGAAGACTTCAGTCTGTAGTGACTGTCTACCCCCTATTTTACTCTGGTTACTACAACTCAGACATTTCATATGTAATATCAGGCACCCATCAATAGGCATCGTTTCAGCACACATTACTTGGCATCGTTTCAGAGCCCATCACTTGGCATCATTTCAGTCCTGTGCACCCACTATCATGCCTTCATCAGTACATTAAAAAAGAGGAAGTAATACACAGCAGTTTTATGCTGACTTCTAGCTTCCTCCATCTAGCTATCAGGGCGGCCGTACAGACCTATACCACAGTTTTCTCCGGGGTGAGTTGTACCCAGCTCTAACCCCATTCTAACACATTGTTTCCACTCAGGGTCCCAATCATAGGTTCCACCCCACACCTACATCCTCCATGACCCCAGGTTCCTCACTTTATATCATATAGTATAGACATTTCTTTTCATACATTTCATTTATCCATTTCCCTTTCATATATTTTCTGGTAGACAAGGAACCTTCTCATGCTGAACATCAACCAGCCAGTCCCTAACTCCTAAAACCTTTGGGGTTTCCTTTGGACCCTTTCATTGTTCTGGTACCCTCAACTGACTGTCCTCAGCACCAACCTTAAAAGCTATATTCATTTTAAACATTACATGTTTCATACATTTCATACTATATCACAGGGGGTTCAAAACAAGGGAAAGTCCCTTCAGCCACCACGGTATCTTCCCTGCTGCTTGTAGTCTTCACTCCAGTATCTATATGTCTTGAAACAGTCTTACCTGGGGCCTTCATCTCATTGTCCTCCAAGTAGCAGCAACCCAGTAAAATGGGCAGCAACGGGATCTCAAACATGGCTGGCAACAAAGATTCCATCAGGGAGTCCTCCTCCTCTAGATCCCATGGATCCTGGTCGTCTGCCTCCACCACAAAATCCTCCAGTTGGGAACCCTCCATTAGCACCTGGCAGTGGTGCTCCACCTCTCTCTGGCACTGGTCCACCTTTGCATTCCATCGAACTCCAATCCAGGCAACAGCTCCTCCCAGTTCTCCTCACCTGTGCTTTGGTATGCACACCAGTAAGCCCCTTCTCCTTCAACAGATCCTTGGCATCCACAAGATCCTGGAGGTATACCATCCTGCTCTTTGTCCCTGTGTCTGGATACCAAGGCTGGTAACTGGGTAATGGTCCCCCCCCAGTACTGTCCCACTTCTGATACCAAGTTTGTCACAGCATGTGGGAATAAACTTCAGACAAGGAAAATTTAAAGGTTTAAGACACACCGTGGTGTGATATTTATTTTGCAAAAGTTACAAAAATAATAAGTGAAAACAAAAAAAATTGCAAAGAAAATCACTACTTAACATCAGTAGTTTATCATATGATACAGTCCTGAATCTTAGAGCTCCTAAGACCCTTCTCATCTGCATTCAACTTGTCTACGGTACCACCTCTCTCCTTCACTCTCAAGACTGAACTCTACTGGACTGAACTGAAATGAACTAAGTGAAGAGGTTTTATATCTTTTGGTGGGGGGTCAATTGACTGAGCCCTTTCTATTTACATGTCTGGACATGTTGTTTCAAAACCAAGGGGGGGTTGTTTCAGGGGACTTCCTGGTTCAGTTAAAGGTACAGTGTATATCTCCACAGATATTGATTCTCTATATCTCTGATCCACAGTGCCTAAGCACTTTTATAAAGCATACTACATTCTTTTGTTCAGCCTCATACATAGAACTTTATGCTGTAACAGGTTTATAGTGTGAATTTATGAAAATACATTAAGGATTTATAATAACTGGTCAGCAATTTTTTACATTGCCTGACCCAGTTATAATTTCCCGTTATAACTCACAAGTTATAACGGGGAACACGTGCCATGTCACTCAAACAAGAGCCGCATCCTAATTGGCTCTTTGTGCCTCCTGGGCGGGCTTTCCACTAAAAGAAACATGGCAGTTCTTCTGTTCCGCTTAGCGACGAGCCGCCACACCAAGAGCGCGGGTATTTTTATTTTTAAACATTTATTCTCTCCTCTACTCGATCTCGCCGATCCTGCCATTCAGAAACTGCACTGTGCAGTTTTCATCCACACCGGAGAAAAACTGGCACTGGGAATCACGATGCACTTCAGAGGTAAGCACTAACAGGACAGGACAACCCAGAACCATGTGTGTGTGTGTGTCAAAATAAACAAAAAAAAATTGCTGACCAGCAATTATAAAAAATAACAGATGGGGTGGTATGTAAAACTTGATTTTACACACACCCTTGTTGTGGGATGCTTTGCATAAACCCCTCGGGCTTCACCCTCGGGGTTTATGTAGCATCCCACAACTCGGGTGTGTGTAAAATCTCGTTATATTCACCACCCCATCCATTACTGTATATCTTATAACTACTAATCATGAAATTATTATTGTTTTATATGGCTTCTAAATCCTTTTTATTTAAAAGGCTTTATTAACTGTATTTATTCCTATTTAAAATAGCCTTCATGCTTTTTGTACACAACATGCACCTATGTACTTTACACACCTCCTCTCTGGGTGTTTAACATCATTCCAGGAACTGGATGGATGGAAATGAAAAAAAAAAAGGGAAAGAAAAGAGAGAACTAGTAGGAAGTTTAGTAGGGATAGCAAAGAGCTATGATAGGTGGCCAAGCTGGGGAGGAGAAGCAAAGAGAAAAGCATTAACTGTTGTGCAGCAGAAGTTTTGGTAGCTGGGAAATAAGATAGAAAAGTGGTCCATCAGTCACAGCTGAGGGTGTAGCCTAACTCCACCACATGCACTATACCCTGTTGAAATGATTACCCATTGACAATAACAGAAAAGGAAATTATGGTACGTATGAAGTTAATTTATTCTTTTTGTGCCAATCGTATTCCAGAACTATTTTATAAATCTGCATTACCTAGTCATATATAGCAGGCAGGGCTTGCATTAACACAAGTAAAGTGGGATCAGTTTGATGACCCTCTGCTTCAGATGTTGGGTGTCAGCTCTGAAAATCTCAGGGTCAGAAATTTGCTGGAGTGTCATTGTACTACATTACTTAACACTTTTTCTGCTAATGATATACAGTAGGTGTAAAACTTTCAGTGTAGAGGGTCAGTAATGAAGCACTGGTTTTAGTTTTGTGCTTCAGAATCCTCAAAAAATTTATTTGGGGACTTCAGTAGGGGTTTAACACAAGTCCTGCAGCAGGAGTATTAATATTAATTAGGAAGAATGTCAACTTCACTGAAATGGAAATCCCGGAAGATAAGGCAGGGAAGTACCTAATAGTTAAATGTATATGGACCAAACAGTGGAATCCACTAAACATTTTCACAAACACTGGACAAAATCACTAACCCATTAGATAGTACAGTCATAATGGCAGGAGACACAAACTGTGTATTAGATCCAGTGCTTGATCAGTCAAGTAATAAATAGTCTGTCTAAAGCAGATAAAGGGTCATCTAGATACTCTAAAGTTAGTGGATGCTTGGTATACGTTCCACACTAATATAAGAGAGTCACATATGCATAAAATGGGTTTGAGGAAAGATCAAATATCTATGCTGGAATATTTAACACAGTGTTTGCATTCGGCAGTAATGTATCCCATTGTACTGTCCAGCCATGCACCCATATATCTGTTGTTGGATATAAACATTAGGCACAAAGGCTGTTCCAGATGAAAAATAAATAATTTCTTGAATTGGAAACACAATTTGGAAGATCTTTGGAAATAAAATGGTCTAGCTTGAAGTCTGAATATGATGAACTTTTAGTTGAGGAAGCCGATGTTATGATTAGGAAAGTCAAGCTTAAATACGTTTCATTAGGCCAAAAACAGAGACTATTAGCAATAAGGCTAAAACAGGCTAGTAAAAGAACTTACAAGTATCAAAAATCCAGTCTCCAGAAAACAGGTAGGGGATAATGTAGAGATTAATAAAACGTTTAATGAATTAAAAATTAAATTGAATACATGTGGAAATCTATATAGGGAAGAGTATAGAAATTCAGAAATCGCTATCTTACATGGAATACCGGATGTCAAGGTGTGTTATTTAATCTGAAAATCTGATATACAAACCCATTTTTTGTATACCATTTTTTTTTTTCGTTATTACCCAATAAGAAATAATAATGTGTTTATTATTTAAGTTTCATCAGGAAAGACATACTGAGCTGGTAACACCTTGTTTACAGATACATCTGGGTGGAGGGAATAGACAATAATAAAGGTGCAAAGTAAATGAAATAAGAGTACAGCAAGGTACAAGAGTAATAACATTTGCTGGTACAGTGGAATGCTACCACTAGTGGCACCAACAACCCAGGTTCAGGAGCGAACTCAGAGCATTGGAGGGTTGGGGGGAGGATCAAGCATCCAAGGGCCTGTTCTCTGGGGAGGGGATGGCACAGCACCCAGTGTATGCCTAGCCTCTAGCAGCAGGGGGGGAGCAGTTGGAGCTGTAGTGTGTGGGCGGAGGAGTAGTAGATGTCAGGTAAGCTGCATGCGGAAGTGTGCACAACATTGCACTTGACACCATGGCATGCACATGCCTCCAAGTGTTGGGTAGAACACACGAACATCCTGGCTGGCAAGATGACCACCAGCATCTTGCAGACCCCATGGTGACCCAGGTGTGGTCCAAGATGGGATCCATGTCCAGTGGGTTTAGATGAATTTCCCATGCTATAGCAGAATTGCTATAGGGGAATTGGGATGGTAGATCCAAGGAGAGGTCGGGTGAGGGGGTTGGGGGGATGGTGCAAGTTGTGCTGACCAGGATAGGGGCACATAAACAGATAAAGAGGAAAAAAAATACAATACTGTTTGGCAGGTACAGTATTCAGGCAGATATCCAGTCTAGCCCAATATAAAAGGTACAGGTGAGTATGCTAGAACAAGTGCAATAAATAACCAGGTGTGCACACCGGTTTAGGAGAAGAATTAAAAACCTCCCAGCTTGAGCGAAGGTGCAAGAAAGAGCAGTGCAAGTACAGTACAGTTAGGTACAGATGCAAAACAGTTCTAGATATAAAAACAGTAGAAGCTGGTGCTGCGGTAGCGCTACTGCTCGTGACGCTGGTGACCTGGGTTCGGGAACGAGCCCGGGAAGCTGGATGTCCGGCCAGGGGGAGAAGGATGAGCGTCCATGGGACTGCTCACCTTCTCCAGGGAGGGAGGGGGGATAGGGTCCGGAGCTTGACTGACCCCAGGTGGAGGCCTGGGGTACAGCAAGGGCCTGACCAGTCCGGGGGGGCGTGCCAGACGTTGGCGGAGTTCCGCCTTGACATCAGGGCACATGGCATGCCCAGAAAGACCAGGGGAAAAAACACCTCCATCACTCTGAGTAGACGGAGCACCAGCACAGACCTCAATGGTCCCCTGCCTGTCCCACACGGCGGCCCCGACGAAGTAATGTAAGTTCAGGCTGCTTGGCCTCCACCTCGTCCCCGCCTGGGGGGGTAGATCCAAGGCTACATGGGGGGACCGCCGTGGGGCTCCAGGCATGGAAGGAACTGAGGCAGATGCCAAGCACTCCAGAAGAAGCGGAGCATAGGCGGCAGGAAGGTGGAAAAATAGCAAGTTCAAAAAGTAGATATAAAAACAGTAAAGAGCAGAATAATGCCACATGAGCTGAGAGCTTATGGTGATCAAAGAAATATTACTTTGAGACGGGGGGGCACCCAACAAATGGAGGGGATAAAAGCGGTGCTGTGTCTGTGGACCTGTCCAAGGCATTTGACCTGGTAAACCACTCCCTGCTGCTCAGGAGGCTGAAGAACCTTGGATTAACTGAACTTCCAAGTGATTAGTTCAGAAGTTATCTAACTGATAGGCCCCTGTGTGTGAGCTACGGTGGAGTCTTAACTGATAGTGAAAAATGGAGCTCGGTGTGTACCAGGGATCTATCCTAGGGCCAGTTTTGTTTTCTCTATTGTGGATGAGTTGCCTTTATGTATGAAGAATATGAATGTGTTGATGTACGCTGATGACATCATATTATATAGGAGCTCCCCCTCTGTTGTGACCTTGAACCAGTTGCTGAATGATGATTTCCTTGAATTGGATATACGGCTAAAAAACAACATTTGTTACTAAACAGCAAAAAAACAAAAAATATGCTTTTTGGATCAAAACCAAAATTAGCAAAGAATCTACTCTTAGTTATATCTGATTATTCTGGAGTAGCATTAGAACAAGTAACACAATTCAAGCACTTAAGTATATCATTGGAGACCAACTTAATCTTTTCTAGACACATTAAACAAATCTGCAGACAGATTAACCAGAAACTAGGGGTACTATTCAAATTACAAAATAGCTGAACTATACAGGCTAGAACATCTATTGCTAGGAGTGTTAGTGATTATGAACGTAATTCCTTTCTTTTTTCAAATCTCACTGAGGTCGATTTGGCACTTTTGACTACTGCAGTCCATAGTGTATGCAGATTTGTACTTAAAGCATCTTATCAAACTCATCATTGTTTACTTTACCAACAAACTGGTTGGATCCCACCAAGTTGAAGTACCATCTATAATTTAAATTGTTTAACAGGCAATGTCCTGACACAAAAATTTGACTCCCCACTATATTCATATTATCAGATTAGGTCAGATGAAAGGTTATTAAGATCAACTACAGTTACCAAATGATTTATTTTTATTTTATTTAGATTTTGGTAACTGGGTAAGCCCACTGAGACCAGAGATCCCTTTTTCAGGGGCAACCTGGAGTTAGTTACAGTAAACACATACAAAGGTATCAATATACAGTAATTACAGCTGATACATATTGGGAAGTTGGTATCAAATGTTTAGCACAGAAACAGCAGGCATCACAAGGCTCACAAGTATTAAAACAGGTGCACAGTACATTGAAAAAATTTTTTCATAAGAGATTCATGGGGTAAATAGGCATGGTTAAGCTGGTGATAGCATGACAATCAGTCCGGGCAGGGGGCTAGCGATTACAACCACAGAGACTACTGTAAGTTCCAGAAGATACACTTTGAGGCCTGACTTAAACCCTAGGAGAGTAGGCTTGTCAACCAGATGTGCTGGGAGGGCATTCCATAAGTAGGGAGCAACATACTGGAAGAGCACACTTGGTTGGTCTGGTTTCTGAGGATGTCAAGGGGCGACTTGTCGAGGATCGCAAGGTACAGCACTGGACTTTTGAAGTGAGCAGCCCATGCAGGTGTGGAGAAGGGCTGAAGGAGGTGAATTTAAAGGCCAGACAGGCAGAGGAATAGGCCAACTTGTGCCATAAGGTGGGCCAGTTGAGGTCCATGAGGGCCTCGCAGTGATGCCTCCTGGGGGAGGAGTTTGTTGCAAAGTGAGCCACCCAGTGATACAGCATGGAGAGTTTGCTGAGCTCCATCTCTCAGAGGAACTGTAGCAGGGGGGCACCATATAGGATGGAAGGGAGAAGGTTGCAGTTGGCTATGGCTCATCGCGCCTCACCAGAGAAGGAGTTGTCCAGCCGGTAAAGGAGATTAAGGCTTTGGTAGATGGATTGTGTTAAGGAGTCGATGTGGGGGTTTATAGGTCAGCTCCTGGTCAAGGAGGATCCCAAGGTACTTGATCCTGTCTATGACCTCTACTCTTCTCCCTTGGGCTGTGTTGAGCTGGAGTAGCTCACTTCTGTCAGTGCCCAAGTGTCTAGTCCCAAACAGAACAGCCTTAGTTTTTTCTTCATTCAGCACTAGAGAATTGGAGGTGAACCAGACCTTGAGAGCTGAGACAGGCCTGCAGTTTGGTGAAGATGACACTGGGTAGCGGGCCACTGCAGTAGACAACAGTGTCATCCGCATATAGAACGAGGTTGCTTAGCCCGCAGACCCCCTCAATGTCATTGAGAAAAAGTGAGAATAACAGGTGGCCCAGGATCGAGCCCTGGGGTACCCCGGAGACCATGGGTCTAGTGCCAGATTGTGTTCCTCTCCAACTGACTTTTTGGGTTCTATTGATCAGGTAGCTCTCGAACCAAGAGAGTGAGTGTGCATCCAGTCCTAGTCAGTGGAGTTTGGAAAGGAGAAGTTTGTGGCTGACCAGGTTGAAGGCCTTGGACAGGTTAATGAATAGAGCCCCTGTCGGGGAGCCTTGGTCCATGGCCTTGGGGATGTCGGATGTGAGCCGGATAAGGGCAGTGTCAGTGCCATGGCCTTTCCTAAAGCCATGATGTTGTACATCGGCAAAGGAGAAGGCACTGTTTGAGGTAATCCTGCAGTTGATTGTATATCAGTCTCTCCTGCACTTTTCTGAGAGGGCTGAGTAGGGAGATAGGCCTATAGTTCCCCACTTTGTCCCTGGGTCCTTTTTTGTGGACAGGGACAATAGTTGACACCTTCCACTTACTTGGGACTGTTCCTTCAAGGAGGGACCTGTTGAGAGCAGGGTGACAGGGTAGGTGATAGCAGGGGCAGTGGCCTCAGCAGCCGAGGTTCAAGCAGGTCATGTTCCGGGGAGGAGTTAGGGTTTATTTTGAGTAAAAGAGGAAGTACAGCAGATGGTTTGACCAGTTTCAGGTGGAATTGGGGCCGAGGAAGCTCCCAGTCCATACTGGTGTTGTAGGGAATCCCAGAGAGGGCAGGGGGAGAGAGTCCATTAGGATTGGAGAAGGAGGCACAGAAGGCTTCAGCTACTGCAGAGGGGTCATTGGTCAAGGTATCCCCAACCAGGAGTGCACCTTCTTGTGCATTTGTGGTACCCTTAAGAAGGGTGTTAATGTGACCCCAGAATTTCTTAGGGTCACGTAGGTGACTAGTTTGGAGGTCTCGTAGGTACTTGGACTTGGCCAGTTTGGAGTTTTTTTTTGCATTGATTCCTCAGTTGTCCCAGTCAGATATACTGCCTGAGGATTTGAAGAGTCCCCAGGCCCTGTCGAGGAGTAGCATAATTTGCTTAAGGCTAGGGCTCAGCCATCTGTGGCACTTTCCCTGTACCCTGAGCTTCATTCATGGGGCGTGTAGATTGGCCACAGACAGGAATGAATTGCTGAAGTAATCAAGCACCTCATTGAGTGAGGGGAGGGAGACAACTGGATCCAAGTCCACAAGTCAGA
Organism: Neoceratodus forsteri; assembly: GCA_016271365.2. Lineage (NCBI taxonomy): Eukaryota > Metazoa > Chordata > Ceratodontiformes > Ceratodontidae > Neoceratodus > Neoceratodus forsteri. The sequence goes on from CM057456.1 coordinate 613,930,983, forward strand.
GCAGAGGTCTGCTGGTACAAGCCTGCTAAAGTTCCTGGCTTCTATTACCCTAGCGGCAATTTTAGGGGGCTTGTTGGACCAGGTACAGAAAATTGGTGAGTGGTCACTCAGAGAGTCTGCCATGATCCCAGCTGTCAATATGTGGTCAGGACAGGAGACTAGTGCCCAGTCGAGTAAGGAATGATTGCCAGACTTAGCATTATGCCTCATAGGCAGATCGATGACTTGGGTAAGTGAGGAGTCCAGTATTGGATTCTTGGTAGTGGAAGTCCCCAGGGCAAGCCAGTTTAGATTGAAATCCCCAAGGAGGATGGTCTCCCCCAAGGGATGCTCCACCAGGGCATGGGTTAGGGATTCTAGGGAGGAGGCAGCAGATTGGGGCAGGAGGTAGGCACACCGTATGTACAGGGGCTTGGTGTCTCCGAGGAGCACTTTAACAAATAGGATCTCACTTATTGATCCACAAAGAGTAGGGTGATCAAACTGTGAAGCGTGCAAGGCAGTGCTGACATAGATAAGAACCCCACCTCCTTTTTTCCCAGCTCTATCCTTTCTAAAAGCCTGGTAGCCAGCTAGGTCCACTTCACGGGGGAGGATCTGTGGCTTGAGCCAGGTTTCAATCACAGCTAGTACGTCAGGTTTGTACAGGGCTGTCCATGCCTCAAGGTCATGGATTTTGTGCCTTAAGCTGCCGATATTCATGTGCACCAACTTGAGTCCCCCAGTGTTGGCCCAGAGGGGGTTGGTGGGGTTGCTGAGAGTGAGATTATAATGAAAACTAAGATGGGGGACCACTCATTTTCTGATGTGGCTACAAAATGCTGGAATAGTTTACCAACGATTCTTTTAGAAGATGTTAGTCATGCCATTTTTTAAATCTCGCTTGAAACATTATTATACAAACCAAGCATTATGTCACTGTTTTAGATGATGCTGTAGTGTTGTATTGTAATGTAATGTTACAATGTTTTGTACTTATTGTATTATTGTAACATCATGACTGTCCTTGGTCCTGGGTCATGCCTGAAAAAGGGACTTGGCTCATGGCATTTACCCAGTAAACAAAAGTTAAATAAATAAAATAAATAAATTATTAAAAGTATAATTTAATAAAAGAACAAAAATTGCAAGTTTTGAGTGTCCCAGTGTTTTCTTCTTATGCATCTCTCCCAACATCATAGTTTCTATCCAACTATTTTTCCTGGCCACACAAATAGCACAGCTGCATTTCTTTTGGGATCAGGACTTTATTTAAGGATAGACTTAGTGCTCTGGACAAGGGAAAAGTGTGGTTCCACCAGGCTGGTTAGCTAATCCCCCCCTTCCCTCCTATTTCTTGTAACTCAATCTCCTGTCCACCTGACCTCATTGTAATCTCTCCCTCTCTCCTCTCCAGCTCCAACTTCATTTTAATTTCTCATTCTATCTTTCAGCATTCACTGCCTGTGTGCTTACCTGCCCTCACCCCTTGGAGTTCCTCAGACGACGCCCCCCAGAAGGTACGGAGCTTCATTTCCAGCACACCAGGCTGCCTGCTGATAATCCAAGTTTTTGAACTTGCCGCCATTTTTTTTCTTCACCACAGAGCCTTTAAAACTACCAAATTAAGAAATGTTGCTGTGAGTCCTGCTCTTTCGTTCTGCAGTCTGCTCTGGATTTAAACAGCTGCAGCTCATTATTAATTTACTTACATAGAACATAGACTTTGACGGCAGATAAGGACCACTTGGCCCACCCAGTCTGCCCATTTCCCTACCTATTGGATAAGCTGCAGATTCTAGTTAACTAACAGCCTACTTCCTGCAACCCCCCACTATAATTGCCTTATGTCTGTCCCATGCATGTTTGAATTCCCCCACTGTTTTAGACCCCACAACCTCTCCGGGAAGGTGGTTCCATGCGTCCACCACTCTCTCCGTGAAAAAGAATTTCCTCACATTACCCCTGAGCCGTCCCCCCTCTAACTTTAAATTGTGCCCCCTTGTTCTTACACATCTCTTTTTCTGAAAGATGCTACCCTCCTGGACTTTGTTGATTCCCTTAAGGTACTTAAAAGTTTCTATCATGTCCCCCGCCATCCCTCCTTTCATCAAGGGTATACATATTAAACTCTCTCAGTCTCTCTTCATATGGTTTCTGATGTAGATCCTGCACTATTTTAGTTGCCCTCCTCTGGACTGCTTCCATCCTGTCTATGTCTTTGCGTAGATGAGGTCTCCAGAACTGCATGCAGTACTCCAGATGGGGTCTCGCCAACTGTCTGTATAGAGGGATTACCACTTCTCTTTTTCTACTTGTGATGCCCCTTCCTATGCATCCCAGTATCCCCCTGGCTCTCCTTACTGACTTCTCACATTGCTTACCCACCTTTAGGTCATCTGATATGACTACACCCAGATCCCTTTCCATTATTGTTGTCATTAGTACCTCCCCTGCTATTGTGTACTCTTCTCCTGGATTTTTATTTCCCAGGTGCATTACTTTGCACTTCTTTGCATTGAATCTAAGTTGCCTTATGTCTGCCCATTCCTCCAACCTTGCCAAGTCCCTTCTCATCCTTTCTACCCCCCCCTTGTGTATCAACTCTGTTACAGATCTTTGTGTCATCTGCAAAGAGGCATACCTTTCCTTCCAGACCCTCTACAATGTCACGTGTAAAGATGTTAAAGAGGACTGGACCCAGTACTGAGCCTTGAGGTACTCCACTAGTAACCCCCCTTTCTTCAGAATGTGTTCCATTCACTATTACCTTCTGTGTCCTGTTGTGCAGCCAGTTTGCTACCCAGGCTACCACCTTGGGACCCACTCCCCAGGCTGGCTAACTTGATAATTAATCTTTTGTGCGGGACTGTGTCAAATGCCTTGCTAAAGTCTAGGTAGGCCATATCCACAGCCCCTCTATTACTATTACTTTGGTCACCCAGTCAAAGAAATCAATTAGATTTGTCTGACATGACCTTCCTACTGTGAATCCATGCTGCTTTGGGTCCTGTGCCCCACTGGCCTCTTGGTACTCAACAATTCTTTCTTTCAGACGTGATTCCACCATTTTCCCCACCACTGAGGTCAAACTAACAGGTCTGTAGTTTCCTGCTTGTGCCTTGCTCCCACTTTTGTGAAGGGGAACCACATCTGCCCTCCTCCAGTCCTCAGGTACCGCCCCATCTTCCCACGATTTGTTAAAAAGTGTGGTTAGTGGTGTCACTAGGTCCTCCCTTAGCTCTTTTAGGATTCTACAGTGAATCCCATCAGGCCCCATTGCTTTGTCCACCTTGAGTTTTAGGAGTTCTTTCAGTACTCTTTCTTCTGTAAATGGACTGGCGTCAACCCCACTATCCAGAGTGCTTCTACTGTTTGGTTTAGGTAACTCCTCCTCTTCTTCTTTTGTGAATACTGAGCAAAAGTATTCATTCAGTATCTCTACCTTTTCACTGTCTCCCTCTGCCCACCTCTCCTCTCCTTTATTAATCTTCACTATCCCTCCCTTAACCTTTCTATGCACCCTAATGTACCTATAAAAGGTTTTATCCCCCTTCTTAACTGAGTTGGCTATCTTTTCCTCAGTTTGGGCCTTTGCTTTTCTGACTGCCTTCCCCACCTCTTTCAGCTTTAATTGATACAGTTCCCTGTCGTGCTCCGTCTGTGATTCCTTATACTTTTTGAATGCAGCCTTTTTCTCCTTAACCTTCCCTGACACCTCTTTTCAGAACCATAGTGTTTTTTTATTCTGCTTTGTTTTCTTTATTTGTTTCACACAAAGGCTTGTTGTCTCCATGATGGCAGTTTTGATTTTTCTCCATTGTTCTTCCACCCCTCCTTTCTGGCCATTTGCTAATGCATTCCTCAGGTATTCACCCATTATACCAAAGTCAGCCCTTCTAAAGTCCAGTATCCTTGTCTTTGTATGGCCTGTCTCCATGGTTGTGTTTATTGTGAAGCACACTGTGCAGTGGTCGCTTGTTCCCAGATGTCTACTAACTTCTAAATTTGTGATCCTCTCTCCATTTGAGAGTACCAGGTCTAATATTGCTCCCTCCCGAGTGGGTTCCACCACTAGCAGTCTAAGGAATGCCCCCTGTAGGGCATCGAGAATGACCCTGCTCTTGGATGTGGCTGCAGTCCATGTCGCCCAGTTAACATCTGGAATATTCAGGTCCCCCATCAACAGTATCTCCCCTTTTTCAGCCATTTTGAGAATGCCCTCTATCATTTTCTTGTCCATTTCCTCCCCTTGAGACGGGGTCTGTATACAACCCTTGTGCGGATTGTGATGCCATTCCCTGTCTCCAAGGTGACCCAGAGTTCCTCTTGTCCTCCCACTTTACTTTTTAGTTCTGTAGCTTTGATCCCTTCCCTTATGTAGAGAGCTACTCCACCTCCTCTTTTATCCTCCCTGTCCCTTCTGTAGATTGTGTACCCTGGTATGTTGACATCCCAGTCATGGTTCACCGTGTACCATGTTTCTGTGACTGCCACAATATCCAAGTGTTCCTCTTCCATCAGGGCTACTAGCTCTGGAAGCTTGTTTCCCAGACTACGGGCATTGGTACTCATTGCTCTCCATTTAATGTTGGCTTTATCCTTTTTTACCCCATCCCTGCTCTTAGTGCCCTTGTCCATTTTTCCATTTACCCTTGCCCTGCCCTCTGTCATGCTGTGTACCTCAGTATTTACCCTACTACCTGCCATGTTTTGTGGGGAGAGGCTTGAACTTTCCTATTTCCTATCAGCACCTACCCCCTTGCCTAGTTTAACAGCTTGCCAAGGAAGCCTTTCAAACCTGTCACCTAGGAGCGTGTTTCCCTTCTTGGTCAGATGCAGTCCATCATGCCAGTATAGACCTTCATCTCTCCAGATGGAACCCCAGTCCCCAATGAAGCCAAAGCCCTGTGCTCTGCACCAGTTTTGCAACCATTCATTAAACTGCATAGTGTGCAGTACCCTAGCCTCATCCCTGCCATAGACTGGCAGCACCTCTGAGAAGGTTACCATGCTTGCTACCTGTCTGAGGCCCCTCCCCAACTCCACAAATTCATCCTGCTCTGCACTGATCTCATGCCTAGCTAGGTCATTTGTCCCGAGGTGGACAATGATATCTAGTTTCCTCTCCTGTGATGCTGCTTCTGCAATCCTGAGGATTTGCTTCCTGTCCCTCCAAGCCATGGCACCAGGCAGGCACCTTACTTCCCTCTCCTCTCCTCTCTCTTCCCCAGGTCTACACCCCTAACAGTTGAGTCCCCTATCAGAAGCTGTTTCTTTCCCCTGTGGTGTACCTTGCCACTCTTTTGTGGGTCTCCCTTGTGGATGTCTCCAGCATTCATCTTGGTCTCCACTGAGGGTGTCATCATAGAGGAACCTTGATTTGCCAGACTGATATATGATTTGTGTAGAGGTGCAACTCGGGGGCTATGCCTCTGTTCCACCACCCTCACCCTCCCAGAACCTACTGTGGTCCATCTTTTCTTCACACATGGCAACCTCTGAGGCAGTGGTTGTGGAACTGGTGCTCTTTGGGTGGGGGAGGCCTCCTTAATCCTTGCCAGTTCGGCCTGGAGGTGGGCAACCTCCTCCCTCAGAGCTGACAGTTGCCTGCAAATAGGGCAGCAACGCAGGTTCCAGAATGTCTCCCGGAAAATTGCTGCCCCACAGCCAGTGCATTGCACCACTCGCCACATGTCCCTCTTCCTTATAATATACAATGAGTGATATATAATTTTTTTGTGTGTGTGTACTTACCCTTTATGCACTGTGCTGAGTAATTAAGAATATGACAGTTCTGCCCCAAGACCTGTTTTGGAAGTGATGTCAGAACCTTGGCTATAAAGGAAATGCCACGCCTGGGGTGGGCGGGGTGAGGGGAAGGGTGGGTGGATAGGCCACAACCACTGGTGACTGTTAGAAACAATCAAATACACTACGCTCTACCACCCTGGTGAGTACTACCCTTTATAGTAAGTCAACCAACACCACAATTTACTAGACCACTGCTCCTACACAAACCACTCTACTGAGTCCAGGAATAAAAACAAACTCACTGTTCAGCCAGCAGGAAACTTCTAAAATATTGCATAGATATCCTTCCAAATCATGTGTGTCTAGCACAGAAATCAAGCAACTTCAGTTGTATTTCACCCCCTCTGGTTATAAAATTACTACACTTTAATGGAATCCTGCAATTCTTAATGCCAATAAGAAAATAATGAAACTTTCTGTAGAAAGCGTAGCTTACCTTCCTAACTAGTCCCCAACAATATTATGTTTTACCAGGTTCCCAGTTCCTCAAATGCATTCTAGTTTGTTCTCTGCAGTATAGCAAGTTTCTCAGCTTCCAACAGGAGCAGGCACGTCTTTTCTGACTGGCTTCTCTCTGTGTAGTTTGTCTAAGACAGCACAGTGATAAAAGCCCCACCCAGAATCAATTGATTGACTAGTGACACCTGTGATGTAAGCAGGCTTTTCAGTGAAGACAATTTGCTATGTTTGCTTCTAATACACGCACAAACCCTTTATCTGAAACCAGGGATAAACTCACTGCTTAGCCAGCAGGACACTTCTAAAATATTGCACAAATATCCTTCCAAATCCTACGTGTCTAGCACAGAAATCACAACTTCAGTTGTATTTCACCCCCTCTGGTTATAAAATTACTACACTTTAATGAAATCCTGCAATTCTTAATGCCAATAAGAAAATAATGAAACTTTCTGTAGAAAGTGTAGCTTACCTTCCTAACTAGACCCCAACGATATTATGTTTTACCAGGTTCCCAGTTCCTCAAATGCGTTCTAGTTTGTTCTCTGCAGTATATCAAGTTTCTCAGCTTCCAACAGGAGCAGGCACGTCTTTGCCTTAATTAGTGCTTTTCAGTAGTTGCAGCTTGCCATTGCCAGCCTTTTTCTGCTGATTAACTTGACTGCAGGCAGTTGAAACAATTTAATTTATTTTATTATGTAGAGTGCCAATGTGTTATTTTTTTCTTTCTGCAGCCAGCTGTAGCAATGTAGTTTCATTTATTTATTTCATTGTGAAGTTAGCCACTCTGTTAAATTTTCACGTGCAGCCAGGCTGTCCTTACATTGAACTTTGTGTCCTGCATATGTTCCAGGCTGGCTCAACACAGCGTAGGGTTTCAGTTCCATGGAAATGTGTATTATTGCAAACTATTTTATGTTAAGCTAAGGGCTCTGTTAAAGTAAAAGTTAAGATCAGGACTTTATTTAAGGATAACCTTAGTGCTCTGGGCAAGGGAAAAGTGTGGTTCCTCCAGGCTGAATAGCTAATCCCCCCCCCTCCTATTGCTTGTAACTTGATCTCCTGCCTACCTGACCTCACTGTAATCTCTCCCCCTCTCCTCTCCAGCTCCGACTTCATTTCAATTTTTCCCCCTCTCTCTTTCAGCATTCACTGCCTGCCTACATACCTGCCCTCCCTATCCCTTGGAGCTCCTCAGATGACAACGCCCCTGAGAAGGTACAGAACTTCATTTCCAGCACACCAGGCTGGCTGTTGATGAGCCAACTTTTTGAATTTGGCACCATTTTTTTTCTTCACCACGGAGCCTGCTCCCTTTTAAACTACCAAATTAAGAACTGCTGCTGTGAGCCCAGCTCTTTCGTTCTGCAGTCTGCTCTGGATTTAATCAGCTGCAGCTCATTATTAATTTACATAATTAGTACTTTTCCGTAGTTGCAGCTCACCATTGCCAGCCTGTTTCTGCTGATTAATTGACTGCAGGTAGCTGGACTTCCTTGCGTGGCAGCTCCCCACCCACCCTTAGCTGCCCCTAGTTATATAGTAGTGAATCACATGATGCCCCTAGTTATATAGTAGTGGATCACATAATTTTCTGTTGCCTGACTTTGCCATTTGCAGGTTTTACTATTCATCCACTAGAGGGCACCAAAGCACCTCCATCTTCTCTCTCTCTCTCTCTCCTCTCTCTGTTGTACACTCAGAAACTGTAAGCTCTTTCTGACTCAACATTACCCAACTCACTGAATCAGTAAGCTCAGCCTGAAGCGCAGTTTGTACCCCCTCACCCATCACTAATAACCAACTGTAACTCATCTAACCCACCTCCCATGAAATATGGCCTGCCGGGGTGCACTAGTAACTGCTGCACTCATTTGCTTCCTGTTACGTGTCGATTTTCTCGGAGCTGCCCATCTAAACAACACAAGGCAAACCTTGCAAAACAACACTCCCGGTTCCACTGTGTACCTCACACCCCCAAGACCTTACTCCTGTTTAGTCTACGCAGAAATGGTACTTGCCACCTAGCAATGACTAGTATTAGACACTACTGTTTGACTTTCTAACCCACTACACTGGGTATTTACCCATGGTTCCTAACCTTTCTTAATGCAATTCTACTATCAGGGGATGTTGAGCAAAACCCTGGTCCTATGGCACCGAAATCAATGGTGTTCTCTCCCATAACCCATGCATTGTCTACTACAAAAGGACTAAAAATTGTTCATATGAATATCCATAGTCTACGCCCCAAGTTACCAGAGCTTGAAGCCTGGACCCTTTAGTACTCCCCTGACATAATAGCTATCTCAGAAACTTGGCTTAGATCCTGAGTGCTCCCACATGAGATTGCACTCACAGGATACTCTGCTTTTAGAAGAAATCGGACATCTAAACATGGTGGGAGTGTATTGATCTATGTCTGCTCTCTCCTTGCTGCCACTGAGCTGGACATACCCTCCCTGAAAGATTTCCTCGGGGAATCCATCTTCATATGCGTTAGCTTGGGCAAAGTTAAGTCCCTATGTGTAGGCTGTGTCTACACCCCTCCGAACTGCACTCCCCAGACTATGCCTTCCCTCACTTCCTGCCTCTCTGAGCTGCACCCCACAGAACTCATAGTGTGTGGTGATGTTACCCTCAATTGGCTGTGTCCAAACCAGAAAACATTTCAGTTATCTCTGGACAATGCTCACCTCACTCAAATAATTACTGAACTCACGAGACTTAACCCAAGATCTGGCAACCATACTCTGCTGGACTGGATACTGGTAACTAGGGTAGATAGGATCAGAGCCTCCGGGATTCTCCCTGATACTCTCAGTGACCACTCACCAGTCTGCTGCATATGGAAAAAACTATTCCTTCAATCCCCCAAATATATTGAGGCCAGGGACCTCACCCACTTCAGTGAGTCTGCATTCCTTAACAGTCTCACAGAAATCGACTGGAGCCCAATAAACATCCTCCCTAGTATGGACCACGCACTTGACTACTTTATACATAATTTCTCTAATACTGTGAATTGATTTGTCCCTCTTAAGATGACGCAGGGCAAAGGGCCTCTGCGCTCCATGGCTCAACAGTGAGCTTCGTAAAGCCAACAGACTCTGAGATAAAGTCTGGCTGCAATACAAACTCTCTGGGCTACCCGCTGACTGGCACCTCTACAGATCCCTTTGGAACACCTGTAAAAGCACATTACAAAGTGCCAAGCAGACATACCTAAAGTCCTTCCAGACCAAAAATCTCTCCTCCCCCAAACATTTTTGGTCCCGCATAAACCAGCTTCTTTATAGTAAAACTTCAATTCCTGTCCATGATATCCACTATGTCGACCAAGTTCTAGCTAATCCCCAAACAACTGCCTCAGAGTTCAGTCGCCTTTTCACTGACCTAGATAGATTCAAGGCCTCCTTACCCACTCTCTCAACTTCCTCCTAACCCTCCCTTCCTCAACGGTCTTCTGAAAATATTATAACCCCTCACCCACCAGCTTCACACAGAACATCCACACCAAAATTTCACCTTAAACTTGTGACTAGACTGGACATCCTTAAACAACTAAAGAGGCTAAAATGTGGAGGCTCACCAGGTAGCGACACTCTAGATCCCCGTTTTCTGAAAATAGCTGCCCCAGTCATAGCCTCCCCAATCAGGTACCTTATAAATAAATCCATCCTAATTGGCTCTGTCCCTGACAAATGGAAAATGGCTATCATGGTGCCCATCCACAAGGGGGGGGGCAAAAGGACAGGATACAAAACTATAGACCAATATCTCTTCTCTGCACAATTGCCAAACTCCAAGAGAGGCTCCCATATGAACAACTCCTAGCTTACCTGGAACGGAACAACACGCTCACACACTTCCAGCATAATTTCTGCAAAAACCATGGCACTGATACAGCTCTGATCTGGGTCACCAGTGACATTATCAATGCTAGGAGCCAGGGCATGGTCATGGGTGATCTTTGCAGATCTAGCAAAGGCATTTGATTTGGTTGATCACAATCTGTTACTTACAAAACTCTGCAACTGTGGACTAGATGACCTCTCCTGCAAATGGTTTCAACATTTTTTAAATGGGTGGAAGCAGAGTGTTAAATGGGAGGGTCTGATCTCACCACCAAGACTAATCTCTGATGGGGTACCCCAAAGTTCTATACTTGGTCCCCATCTCTTCTCCCTATACATCAATGAACTTCCCCAGAACTATGGGGAAGCCTCAGTGCAGCTATATGCTGACAATGCTATACTCTATAGATCCTCCCCAGACCCAGCCTTGATCAGTATACAGCGAATCACTTCAGATATCTTAAAAACTGGTTCCTGGCCAATAAATTAATTCTTAATGTCAAAAAAAACAAAGGCTATGCTATTCAGCCATAAAAATCTTGGCTCCTATAGGCAGCGTCTCCTTAGACTTAACACTCGTTCTGGGGACTCCTTAGAGGTGGTCCAGGCTTTTGGATATCTAGGTTTGGTCATAGATCAATCCATGACCTTTGAACAGAATGTCAATGCTTTAACCAAAACCCTAAACCAAAAACTCGGCCTACTCTATAGACTCTCCCCCAACCTGACTAGAGAGGCACACCTTACCATTGCTAACAGCACCCTCTCCCCCCTCTTACTCTTTGGTGCTCCAGTTCTAAACTTCTACAGGCTGGATAAGAAGCCACCCTATCCATGCTTAAAACTCTTTATCATAGGATTGAGCGCTTTGCGAGTAGTGCACATCCTAGATCACACCACTGCATTGTGCTAACATCCCTGGGGTGGCCCACCTTTGAGGCTAGACTGCACTACCCACTATATTGCCTCACCTGTAAGCTCATGCAGTCCTCCTCCCTTCCCCTTCAAGTCTCCATGGCATCATACAACATAAGCAGTTTGCCAGACCCCTCTGAACTGCAGCCCTCCCCATGCTAGTAGTCCCTAAATTGAGGTATGAAATAGGGAGGAGGTCCTTCTCATACTCTGCCCCTCATCTATGGAACTCCCTTCCCCCTCGATCCAAACCTGCCCTACCCTAGCTCTGTTTAAGTCCCTCTTCTGGTCTGCAGCAACCTGCAACTGCTTTCATTGAAGTCCAGTGTCCCTTCCCTTCCCCCTCACAACTCTACTGTTATAAATATACTCAGAACGTGCTCAGGGATTACAAGTCGCCACTGTATTTAACCACTTACAACCATTGTACAATCATTGAAAGTTTGTATTTATGTAATATTATATTGTGTAACTAATTTTTAAACATATCCATATCTGTATGCACTACTTTGTATGTTAACTGTACATTTATGTCTTGTATTTTCTGTACATAAATATCCTTCACTGTATGTAACTATTTCTGGGTCACCCCTGAAAAAGGGACTTCTTGTCTCAGAGGGCTTACCTGGTCATCAAAATTCAATAAATAAATAAATCTTTTTCTGTAATGCAGCGCTCAGGACCACAAAAAAGAGCTTGCCTTTACTTTACTGTGGTGGTCCAGGTATGACCTCTTTTGTGTGGTTTGTGCAGTAATTTTCTTAAACTTAACTTTTCTTTTTTTAAATTCACTGCCCTGAACTTTAAACAAAGGAGCAAACAAATCAGTCAGGGACCCATGTCTCTTCTACAGCTGTCATCCTCCCTCCCAATTGTTGTTGTTGTTTTTTTTTTTTTTTATTAAACTTAATTTTATTGAGCAAATTAACACTAATGTGCAGATTAGGTAGGCCAAAGGCCCTTATCTGCCAACAACATCTATGTATCTATGCCAGTAAAAACATACAGCTGGAGAAACATAGGTGTAACACATATTCCATGCACTTATTACAAATGAATATTTACATAACTTAGGAATATTTTTTCTTTGCTGAACCCAGAATCATAAAGAATAAAACTTACCGTTCATAATAGAACAACTGTGTGTGTGCTTGCTTTTAAATAGTGTGTCTTTTTTTTTGCACCATTGATGACAATTAACAACAATTAAGAACAACAGGACACAAAGTCTAGTGGGCTGGGGACCCTTCCTTGAGACGGCCCCTGTGTACTGTTGCTCCCATTAACATCCAGAGAGTTCTAGTCCCATTACATCCCACCTAAATGAATAGGTGAAGCACTGTCCCCCTCTAGTCCCCTGTGGACCACTCCTCCTCTACATCTCTAAAATCTACATTAAGATAGGCATCCCAATTCTGCCACTTGTCTAGTAAAGTCTCCCTACAGAGATGCACATTGGCTGAGATTTTCTCCATTCATTACAGAGTGCCCATCCTCCCTTTCCACTCCTGCGCCATTGAAAGGGTGGCTAACAGGCAGTGGAAGGTGATGCTCTTGACTGCCACCAGACACATGGTGTTAAATAAGTCCCTTAACTGAGCTGTAGACATCCCCCTGGGTGCCCAACACTAATGTGATAAAATAGAATGGGATAGTAAGCAACAACGTACCCTTTCCAGCTCCTTGTGGATGAGGCTCCTGTACTCTTGAATACAAGGGCATCCCAAAAGATTTGGTAATTGTCCTCCTGGGAACCACACCCTCTCCAACATCGGTCCATGTTCTTTTCCTCCAAATATGCTGTGATGGAGGAGGTAGGAAAACCCTCCAGCAGTATTCCCAACAGGTAGGCAAGGCTGTGACCCTCCAGCCTTTTAACAGCAATTGGGACCAAGTCTGATCAGGTATTTCTGGACCTGATTCTGCTACCCAATCCCCACCAGAAAGTAACTCCCAGAATCTAGTAGTAACTTATATACCATGGAGATGGGCTGACATTTTGTCCAGAGGTATATGGTACAATACAGTAGATCCTTCCACTTGATGAGATCCCTCATGGCATGTATAGTATTTATTTATTTTTATTTATTGAAATCTCGGATTACAACCTTTGAGCTCAGAGCTTGTTTACAAAGGTTCCACATCGATATAGAACAATACAAGTCATATATAGAATAATACAGGTAACTTTTTACAGGTAGTAAATATGTGTACATAAAGTTGACAACAAACATCAGGATGGTTTATAGTAGCATTGGAAACAGCTCATTGTGTCAGTTTGGTAGGGTGTTAGCAAGAGGTTAGCAGTGAACAAAAGGAGGAATTAGGGTGTGAGGAAGCAGGGACCAGGTAGTGCAGGAAGCTGTTGTCATGGAAGAGGGTTGTAAGGTAAATTGCTATGAAGAGAAATAGGTTGCCAAAAGATAAAGGGGAGAGGGTGGTGAAGCAGGGAGAGATAATAGGGGGGGGGTGAACTTAGAAGGATGTAAGTGCTAGATAGGACAGAGCAAGGCTTCAGTAACTAGTACTTGCTAGGATGAGCAGGTACATTTCATATGGCTAGAGAGATGGGAGCGTAGTTTTGACTTGAAGGGGCCTATTCTATTTTTGGTAAGAATGTTGCTTGGTAGGGAATTTAGTAGGTTTGCCACATGATATCCAAAGGATCATTGGCCTTGGGAGGTGCGGCAGATCTGTACCTTATAGGTGTTGTTCTGTTTTCCATGAGTCTGTCTAGTTGGAGCAGCAGGTGTTAGCAAGGTCTGGACCCCAGGTGGTGTCATACCTACAGTAGCCTTTTTAACAAAGAGAAAGAGCTGGTAATTTATTCTGCTATCAAGGTCCAAACAACCCGACAGTGAGTATAAATCACAGGTGTGGGTAAGGCGAGGATCTCCCAGGAGTAGTCTACAGGCCTTGTTAAGTGTCAGGGCTAACTTTTTCAGGGCTGAGTCGGTGGCCACACTGTATACAACAAGACCGTAGTCAATAACAGAGAACAATAGCTTGTTAGGGCAAGTTTGAGGGCATTCTCCGTAAGGCAGTGCTTGTGCCGATATAGTTGCCCAATCTTCCTGTTAGCAGACTTGGAGACTTTGTTGCTATGGAGTGAGTATGACAGGGAGCTGTCCAGTGTAACTCCTAGATATTTAAAGTTGTTATTATTAGTATTAGGTTAGTGTTAGATTCTTTCCAGTGGTGAGACAGAGGTGCAATGGCAAATACTGGAAAAAGTCACCATTCTATAGGTGATAGTCTTATTGAGGGCCTGAAAGGAGTGACACCTCCATTTGCTATACACTGTTTGACCATGATAAGGATGTTACAGTTACAGCTCACTGGCCCAAAGGTTGGATTTCCATCTGCGAAACCGATGCCCCGGGTTCCGATATGGACTCAGCATTGGAGGGCCAGCCGGGTGGAGGAGGATTGAGCATCCATGGGACTGCTGTCCTCCTTCGGGGGGGGAGGGGGGAGTGCGACCTGCATTTGATTGACTCCTAACAGAAGTCAGGGAGAATACAGCTGCCAGAGCTGAGCTGTCAGGGAGATTTGCCGACATCGTGTGTAGCGCATTACATCATTGCATGCCACACCTCCCAGGGAGCCCACTGTTAACTACAAAATGGCTGCCCACTCTGTTCATGATGCCATGCCTCTCTGGCTCCACACCACTCTCTGTGATGCTTGGCCGGCAACTGAGCAAGAGTTTCCGTCAGTGTGGTCTGATCTCACAGCCCTGCCCAGGGGGGCAAGCCAGGGAGGTCCTCCCAGTGGTGTCCCACCGGAATCCTTGTTCAGTCATCCATGGGGGCCGTGCCTACCTGATGACCCCACCCAGAGGGGGTAAGCCTGGGTTGATCGCCGCTCCAGGTAAGTCCAGGGAGTGGGCAGAGGTCAGGGGCTGAACTCTCTGAGGTCTGGCACCCCAAAAAGAAGAGTCAATAAAAAAAAAAAAAGGATGTTATGGTTCCAGTGACAGAATTCCACATCCAGCCTAAGAGATGTAAACTCGGGATCTCCTTTGATAATAAACAGCCCTTAATTCAGTCAGGGTGCTTGTCAAGTCGTGGACCTGAAGGATCAGTTTTAATTAAAGACAGGTCCAAAAGTTGGACACCATCAGTATTATCTGGGATGAGAGTTTTGCATGGGGTAGTGCAGACAGTAGGCCTGGAAGTGAGTGTTGTCGAAGGCATACCAGCCCATGATTGTTGTTGTTGTTTTTTGGTTTTTTTTAATAAGAAGTCTAATTACTCCATCTGGGCAAGAGAAACCTTCTCCAGAAAGTCTTTTAATTGCAGCATGGGCTCTGCTGTTACTGAAGGTGTGTCAATGCAATCAGTGTACAAAGGTTAGCTGGTTTCTCGCACATTTTTGTGCAGTTTACATGCATTGCGGGAACTCTCATTTCTGCCTCTGTGGAGGGTGGAAGCATCAGTATACACTGAAAAACTTAGGGCAAAGCAGTGTGAAACAGTGGCAGCTGGTCAAATCTGGCACTGAAAACTAGTAAACAGAGTGGGTTACCAGCCCATGTTATTTTGTGTTCTATGAGTGATTTTTTTGTTATGCATGGAAAACCAAATAGCAGTAAATTTTGAGCCCTGGGAAGGTGAGAATAAAGATTTAAGAAAGCTAATGGAAGGTTAAAAATATAACATTACCTAAGGTAACAGAAGCTGACAAGGAATTCCTTGGAAAGAAAATATCTTCTCAAAAAGTTAAATCAGTTATTGACAGACTGAACAGAAACAAAACTCCAGGTAGTGACAAATTCCCAGTTAATTTTTATATAGTATTAATAGAAGAGGTTGCTCCATTGTTAGAAGTCTACAGGAAAGCATGGTCTAAAGGTTGACTTCCAGAGACATAAGAGTCTTAAAACACTGTTACATAAAAGTGACAAGGACCCACTGTAGTGTAGGAATTATAGGCCAACGTCACAGATTATTTCCAATGTAAAAATCCGTAACAAAATACTAGAAGATGGGGTTGAAAGACTTATGAGCAGTTTTATTGGTACACAGCAGGGTGGGTTTATACAGAATAGGTTGGCAGCTGACAATTTAAGGAACGCTCTATACTTGCTAAACATAGCTGAGAAATCCACCACACCGATGGCACTAATATCAGTAGACCCTGGAAAGGCATTTGACAGGATAGCTTGGGCTTACTTATTTAGAGTACTGGAGAAATACAAGCTTCCAGCAGAATTTATTACTTGGATGTAGCTAATGTACACAAATCCTGAGGCAGCACTCGTAACAAATGGTACCATGTCTGAATATTTTGAAACTGCAGAAGAACAAAGCAAGGTTGTCTGCTTTCCCCTCACCTATTTATCCTTTCAATAGATCCATTCATAAGAAATCAAACAGAAGACAATGGAATTAGGGGTATTTAAATTGTGGGGGAAGTATTCATGTTCATCGTATATGGATGACAGCCTCTTATTGATCTCAGATCCTCTCGCAATGATGCCTTTAATGTTGGCCATATAAACAGTTTGGGAAAATATTGGGGTTTAAAATTAACAGACAAAATAAGTTTTTTTACCCCTAAATGAAGGCTGTTTAAAGAGGAATGTCACAGAACTGGGGCTCAACTAGGAAAGAGAAAAAAATTGAATATATTGATATCAGGATTTGGAAACCCTAGAAAGACTGCACAGGACAGTCTTCAAATTTTAAAAACTAAAACAGAAAAGGATAAATGGAGAAAGCTACCTTCGAATTTGTGGAATTAGTTAGAAATAACAAAAATGAACTTATTCCCCTGAATGTTGTATGACTTCTCCATGACGCCTAATTTTGTTTCTAAAAGTCGGTTTGTTTCTCTTCAGAACGTAACCAATACATTTTACTACAAAAAAACAAGCCAGTTATATTAACAAGGGCAGAAGAGAATGGAGGAATCAGGATGCCTGTAGCAGCATGGGTAAGGGAGATTACACATAAGAGTGGCTTTTACTAGAGCCGAATCTGCTAGAAAAAAATATATAAATATCAAAGCACTATTATTTTGCAGAAATCTCAAATATCATACAATCTCATAATTAGGGACACTATTAGGTACATATTACAAATATGCAACTTATTAAAACTTAATTTAGAAAGTCCGCAAAACAAGCACTGTGGGATAACCCACATTAGAAATTCCGTGGCTCAGCATTTGGAAAAAAGCATTGGAAAGACTCCAGAATAGGTTCTATAGCAGACATTAGAAGACATGATAGATGGTTATTCTTCTAAGAACTTACACACAAGTATAAAGTATATAATTCAAACCAGAAAACTTGAGATTCTGCTAAAAACAATAGAAAGTTTATTTGGAAGAAGGGAAAGGCGAATTCAGATGGATAGGATAACTTTATAATTTCTTGTAATAAGAAACCCTAAGGCAAACACCTCTCTGTACATTTTTGATAGGGAGGACGAGGGAGAAGGCTACAGAATCCATCTAGTGGTAGAGCGAAACCTTTCAAGAAGATACCGGTAGCAGGAACTGTAATAACATTTGGGAACTTTCACATAAAGTGTTCTCATTAATAAATCACATGAAGATAACAATGTAAAATTATTCATAACTTTTATTTTTTTCCATACAAAATGTTTAAAATGGGGTTGAGAACTGACTCAAAATTTTAAAAATGCAGGACTACAAATGCCAATCTAACAAATACGTTATGGGAATGCAGCATGGTTCAAAAGTTATGGAAGGAGACTAAAAATGTCCTAAGGGGTATGTCAGGAATAAGGAATCTCACACATCATAAAACAGGACAATTCGATGAGTGTCCAGATTTGTTAGAAAAGATAAGCATGGAAATACAATAGTTGCAATGGGCTATAAAAGTTAAATATTGAAGTTATGACTTGATAAAAGGGCACCTTTTTTTTATTCTTTCTTTATGTCCCCTCCTACATACGGTAACAGTCAACCTAACCCTCAGTATCCCCCAAGGTGTCTAGCTCAGCCAAACTCCAGTCCCCTCCAGCCACCTGCCTCCATGCTGCTGCAGTCTTTGACCGCACAGGTGGGGAAGGAGTTGGGGGCCTGTCCAACCTGAACAAGTCTTCCTCAGGCTGATGGCTGAGGGTTCTGGATCGGTCTGTGTTCAGTTCGCCAGAGGCCATTGTCAGACTGGCTCTGGGGTCTTTTCCTTGTTTCTCCCCACCCTGAGGACACAGGCACATGCTAGGGATCCTAGGTGTACGCACACGCATAGGCGTCATGCCGCACCGAATTTCGACTTGCATCCCTCCCTCCCAAGACACCCTCAACTGCGCTGCTACCTCTGGTCACCCAGGTGGCACTATTGCAGGGAGAGTGGTGACCCTCCCACCCCAGAGAAGGAGGAGAGCATCCCCTGGAATCCTTAGTCGTCCTCCCAGCCGGCCCCCAGTGACCCAAGCTCATTCCTGAACTTAGTTCGCTGATGTCATGAGTGGTAGCGCTGCTGCTGCACTGATGGGCCGGCTGATAAAAGGGCACCTTTGATAGAGGAATGGCACAGAAAACTTATCGAGACACTGAGATTAGAGAAACTGGCATAGAGAGTAAAATGAAACAATAATGGATTTCTGGAGAAAACTAGGAAACAAGTGAAATGTTGTGAGAAACAAATATCAAAGTGATTACGGTGCTGAAGAGCCACTTTGAGGAAAGGGTTCAGTTGATGGAAACAAGAATAATTTGGATTGTGGAGGGGAAGTTTTTTCTGCTCTTTCAGAGTCTCTTGCCTGATTCTTCATCTCTGTCATCTCACCCTCTCTTTTATCTTAATGTTCTCACTTCTTTTCTTTCTTGTGGTTTCTGTGAGGAATAAGCAAGGTATTCAAGGGGGACATTATCATTTAGGGTTGGAAAGAGATTAATCTGATACAAATTGTAAATTATAAGTATTATTGTTTTACTTTCTGAGAGAAGTAGAGATGACAGAAATCTTATGTTTGCTTGTATGTTTTATCTTTGTTGCTTGGAATATTTGTAATTGTAAAGTCAATTTGTAATTTACTGACATTTTAAATAAAATGTTGTTCACAAAATTAAAACTAGTCTCTTGCTCGCGTCTGAAAATCTCTGCCACCATGTTGAATTTGTTTTGGTGATGCTTTCTGAAATCGTTCCCCAAAATCAAGTGTTTAAAAAGACAAGGGAACAACTGTGATATGCAACGCAACTTAAAAAAGGGGCGGGCTTAGAGTTCAAAACAAAATTTGGCTTTATTCACACAAAACCATTTTCTGTTACTATGGTAACTAACAGCATGCAGCTCCTCTCAGTTGCTTAGTGGGATGTCAAACAGTTTAAAAATAAAGGAAAGGGTACAGATTTGTAATAAATAAATATTTGATACAAATCCACCATTTTTGTCAGGGACAAACTGCAGACTGTCCTTATGTTGCTGATTTTTATATCTATGTAATTATTTGAAAATTAGTATCTGGGAAAAGCGCACTGAGCTGGGGCTTGTTTCTGGGTGTGATCTAGGGGCGGGGAAACAATTACAGGCAGGTAGAGATAACAGTTGTGTACTAACATATAACCAAACAGCATCTGAAAGCTGCAAGTGATAAATGTAGTAAAACAACTGCAGCTGACAATATTTAACAGCAAGCTGTGACCCCATGATACGGTAAACAGTAAGCAGATAAAAATCATATGGTTGACAACAATAAGTAAACAGAGCAAACTAGGTTGCCATGGGAGGAAAGAGTGGAGGGAAGCAACAGGAGCAAAGTGAGTGCCCCTTGGTCTTGTTTAGTTTGTTGTCCTCTTACTTTTTCATTTTTTTTATCAGAGCCCACAAAATCCAGCTCCTGTAATTGCACAACATATCAATAAAGCAGGTAACAACATGGTACTGTTGTTTGTTTATGATCTGGATCTCCAGTGACTCTAGTCTGCTCCCATGCCAGGGTCAGCAGCATGGCAAGAGGTAAGGTGCAAGTGCCTCACCCCTCTATGCCATTGGGCTGGCTCACTCCATGGTGTTCTTCAAGGTTAAGCCCCTGCCAACATCAACAATACAGATGAAACCAGGGTGTTCTATCTGTGTCTGGGGTATGGAACTTTGCTGTTCAAATGTGAGACCACACTTGGATTAAAGAAAGCTATGGAGTGCGTCTCAGCTTTGCTCACCTGTAACATGATGGGGACAGATAACAAAAATTTAATGGTGTTCAGGAAGCCTGCATTGGCATGTTGTTTCCACAGTGTTCACCACTTTCCAGTGCTGTACAGAAATAACCGTACAGCCTGGATAACCGTGGAGATCTTTACAGTGTGGCTGCTTGACCAGGATCATCAGTTCAGAGGCTGAAAAATCACTGTTATCCAAAATAATTTTAGTGGACACCCCTTGTTGCAGGACTCTGCAACATCAAGCTCATCATCTTCCCCACCAATACAATATGCATCATAGAGTCGCACTCGCTTGACATGGGGATAATTTATAGCTTCAAATGGCGTTATGTGAAGCTGATGCGTGGAAGGCTTCTGGAGAGCCTTGACTCTGAGGAAGAATTAACAGGTGCAACATATGTTAGGAGAATTAGCTTACTGGATGCAGTAAGACTAATGCAGTAGGTGTGGTCTTGCATTTCCATGGAGACTATCGTACGCTGCTTTGTGATGGGCAGTTTCACCAACCAAGATGCCATATCAGCTGCTGAGGAGGAGGAGGCTCCCAACCCGTTTCCCAGTGGTATTACCCTTGAGCAACTGGATGAGCTGTACCCTGGGCAGCAACTAAGAACAATCGGAGACAGGGGATGACATCCTGGATCAGTCTGGCAACCAGACACAGATGCTGAATTAGAGGTAGAAAAGGATGAAACTCATGACAAACAGAGTGTCAAAGTTCAAGTCACTCCAGCAAACATCCATGAGGCTCTGTTGACACTACGATGACCAATGGAACAGGCAGAAGATTGTGTTCCACTCCGCAACTTGCTATCCCCAATGGAGAGAAGATGTCAGAGATATGCAGCATCCAGGAAGAGGCAAACACAAATCTCTGCATTGTTGACATAGAACTACATTTTTTTAACTTTTGCTTTTAATAAAGATATTGGCCCCATATTCAGAGCCGGCCAGCTGCACACGCAAACAGGTGTGTCATGCAAAAAGATAGGGCTGGCTGCTCTGGCGCTATATTCAAACAGATAGCGCAACTGCCTGCGCTATCTGTTTGAATAGCAGACCATGGTAGCATGGCACACAGCAAGCAGTTACCATGCTTGGTGCAGCGTTACCAGAGTGCTGGACTGAAGATCACCCATAGGGATAAAGTGCAGTGCACACTGGTTAATGCCACAGCCCCTATGGGGGATATTGAGCCCACACATGCAGATAAGCCTATTAGGCATGCATGGCACTAAGGGGCCATTTGCATGCCCATTATGGGCTCATCTACATGTGAGTGTGGCGGCTGAGTGTGCCAGGCCAGGTCCCCCTTCAAGCCCCGATCCCTGTCCATGTAATAAAAACAATCATTGGTGGGCCAGTGGTCCCTCCACAGCCTTGATCCCCCAGTATATAAAAAATAAAGGAAGTCCTAGTGGTCTAGTGGTCCCTCCCCTGCCCCAATCTCTGTACATTTACAAAAAGATGTACATTGGTGGTTCAGTAGTCCCTCTGCAGCCCCAATCCCCTGATATATAAAACATAAATGAAGTCCATGATGATCTAGTGGTCGTCCCCCCCGGTTCTCTAGTCACCATCCCGATGGGCTCCAGGTCCCCCCCCCCAAGCCCTGATCCCTGTCCATATAATAAGAACACCACCATGGCCCTCCTCACACCACCACGGCCAGCCACCAACTGGACTCTCACTGAGTGGGTACAGTAGACAGTACGCGCTCATTAGACCAGTGAGCACGTACTATCTACTGTACGTGCTCAGTGACAGTTCAGTTGGCAGCTGGCTGTGGTGGTGTCAGAAGGGCTGTGCCAGTCATAAGCTCGGGTTGGGTAGGGGAGAGCGAGGTAGTGGGTCAGTACTTGCCAGGGTGGGGACCACTAGATTACCAGGGTATTGCAGGTTTTGTCAGGACGGCGATCAGAGAATGGGGGGGCACTAGACCACCAGGACTTCATTTATTTTTTATATACGGGGGATCAAGGATGCGTAGGGACTGCTGGACCACTGATGTGTATTTTTTTTGTACATGTACAGAGATCAGGGCAAGGGAGAGACCACTAGACCACCAGGACTTCATTTATTTTTTGTATACTGGGGCTGCGGAGGAACTGCTAGACCACCAATGAGTATGTTTTTTGTACATGTACAGAGATCGAGACAGAGGAGGGACTGCTGGACCACTAATAATTTTTTAGGTGTACAGGGATCGGGGCAGGGCTGGGACTGCTGGACAACCTGGGTACCTGTCCCTTGATAGTGCGGAGATGGAGTGTGGCACACCCACCCCCCTCTGTGCGCTGTTAAGGGTTGAGTTTCAGAAGCATTAAACTGTGCCACTGCTGGGGGCCGTTTAGCACTTCTGAAAATGTTCAGTATTGTGCTGCACCACATATGCATGAGGGATCCCTCCTTTGCATAGGCACAGCACAATATTGTGTGCAACAGTGCTGTCGGGGGTGCGCCACACATATGTGTCCTTCGAATATGGGCACACTCCCTGACAGCGGCGCTATTCCATGTTAGTGCGGCACAAACCCAGTTTGTGCCGCACTAACCTTTTGAAAATGGGGCCCACTGTTTTTAATCAATGCTCAGCAACACCAAGTCACGAGAAGAGCTTTAATCACTTTCAGCACTTACTGTGCTGTTTGTATGCTTGCACTAGTGTGTATGCACTAGCATGATTGTACTTGTCATGATGGTTAAAACAACTCTGCTTTTTCATTATACTAGATGCTGTTTATAATGAATATCAAAGGTTTAGCCAAATGTGTCCATTATAAGTAAAGCAGCGCATACTGTACTTATTCACTGCTGTGGAAACTCTTAAAAAATGCATAGCTCAGTCCAAAGCTGTAACCTATCAAAGATCTAGGAAATACTGTATATTGCGAGATCAACTATGTCATTATACTTGGCTAATAGTAAAACTATTAATTGGGGACTTTACAAACACTATCATAATGGGACTGTTTACATAAAATTACATAAAAAACATAGCCAAAATGGGCGGGCTCGGTCTATGCCTCTTCCTACCAAGCATATCCACATCAGAGAGGTACACCTGTCTTAATTCATAAGGACTGCCCCGTACAGGTGGAAAGTGCAGAGCTAGACCCAGAGGGCAGGTATGTGAAACTCATAGCCCAATATAGGGACATCCCCTGCATAAATATTGAACATGCATGCCCCTAATGCAGATAAGGAAGCTTCCCATTTTATTAAAAAGGTAATGCTGGATGTTACAGATTTCAATAGCCACCTGTGCATCCTGGGAGGAGATTTTAATTCCATCTTATCCCCGACACTAGACAGACATGGAGGGGCTATGGGGTCCAAGATAGGGGCAGCAGGCTCCACCTTCAATAAGCTCAGTCAAACACTAGGACTGTTAGATATTTGGAGATGGGTCAATGGGAACCTGAAAGATTATACCACTACTCCGATAGACATAATTGCTATACCAGGAGAGATTTGTTGTTTATCCCAGAGGAGTGGGCACATGTTACATCGGGCTGCCAGATACTTCCACGCACTAGCTCTGATCATGCTCCTGTAAAATTAACGTTGGACTTGGCCCCTGCAGCACAGAATTCTGACTGGCATCTAAATGTGGGTCTCTTGAATAATCCAGATTTTAAAGATATGGTGGAGTCCACTATCCAGGATTATCTTGTAAACAATCCAAGGGGGACCGCATCCCATGCAATTCATTGGGATGCTTTATAGGCAGTCCTCCGGGGAGCGATCATAAAGTTTGCAGCCAAACTGAAGAGGAAAAGAGCATACAACGTGAGGGAGTTGGTGCTGGAATTAGAAGAACTGGAGTTTCAACACAAACTTACCTTAAATTCAGAGGTCAAGTGGGCAGCAGAGGAGAAAAGGAACCTTCTAACAGTTCACATCACTGCCCAGATGAAGGGGAGTTATAGGCAAGTTAGACAACAGTACTATGAATGTGGTAATAGGGCAGGGAAGTTGTTAGCAGCCCCTCTGAGAGTCCAATAGGCAAGCAGACTAGTACTGCAGCTGAGAGACAATACACAGGGAAGTGGTAAAACTAGCTGCCTAGGGGACATAACAAATATATTTGCCAAGTACTATGAGTCTCTATAGCAACAGGAGGAAATCCCAGACTACCAGATAGGTATTGAAACCTTTTTTGAGGGACTTGCACTTCGCACTCTTCCCCCAACAATCCCAAGAAATGTTAGAAGGAGCCACCATGAGTGGGGAACTGAAAGACCAGATAGGGAAGCTGAAAACTGGTAAATCTCCTGGTCTAGACAACTTCACCCCAGAATTTTCTAAAAAGTTTGAGGAAGTACTTCTCCCAGTACTTCTACCAGTCTGTCAGGAGGTAATGGGGGACACCACCTTCATGGCAGTTAGCTCAAATCTCCGTACTGCATAAGGAGGGTAAAGATCCTCTGGAATGTGGATCATATCACTCCATTTCTCTACATAACATAGATCTAAAATTGTTTACTGGCCTGTTAGCCAATAGATTACAGGCAGCAATCCCACAGTTAATTCATGAGGACCAAATGGGATTAATTTCAGGAAGGGTCCTTACGGATAACATCAGGAGGCTCCTTAACATTATTTCCACCTAGAAAACTCCAAAACAATTCCAGATAGCAATATCCATGGATCCAGAAAAGGCATTTGATAGGGTTAACTGGCATTTTCTAAAAGCCTTCATGGAAAAAATGCAATTCAGCCCTAAATGTCTGAAGGTTATTTCCCAGTTGTATAGGAACCCTAAGGCCCTGGTAAGGGTAAATGGCATCAGCTCAGAGTTTTTCCCCCCTGACCCGTGGTACACGACAGGGGTGCCCTTTGTCCCCCCTTTCTTTTTTCCCCTGTGCTTGGAGCCCTTGGCCACTAAGGTACAGAGTAGCTTGGAAATACGGGGAGTAATGGCAGGTGGGGTCGAACATAAACTGTCTCTGTATGCGGATGACTCCATATTTTTTATGTCCTCTCCAGAGACATCGCTGCCTCCATTGATGCTTATGTTACACTCATTTGGTGAGCTTTCAGGTTGTAAAATCAACCTGCCAAAATCAGAAGCATTGGTACTGAGTGGTAAGACCTCCAAGCAATTTGACCAGATATTTCTATTCAAATAGGCCCTCAGAAATCAAATTCAATATTTGGGTATTCGGGTATCTCCAGATTTCTCAAAACTCTTTAGCATCAATTATGGCAAATTATGGAAGGCCTTGGAGAGAAATATGGCTAGATGGCACCTTTTACCCCTCTCCTTGGTCGGGAGAGTAAATGTTATAAAGATTAATATTCTGCCCCATCTCCTTTTCCTATTCCAGTGCCTCCCTATAAGAGTCCCTCTCGCCTTTTGGCACAAACCTGAGAAACAAATTCATAAATTTGTATGGAATAATAAAAAAATGAGGGTGGCTCAGAAAATACTACAACTACCTAAGAAGTAGGGGACCTAGCTCTCCCAAATCTGTACCTGTACTACCTGGCAGCTCAGGTGTCTCTGCTTTTCACATGGACCAAGCAGAGACTTTCCTCACAATCATACCTCTCAACCTCCTGCCTCATAAATCAGGGACAAGGCTTAAAAATATCAGGGACAAAGGACCAAAATCAGGGACACATCTTCAAAATTGGAGGTATCCACTCAAGGAGCTGGTAGAATAAGGGGCTTAGTGTAAAATGCATTTTCTAAGGAAGAACAAGTCTGTAACTTCAATGTTTGACATTATTTTGTGCTTACAACCTCCACTATTTGGTCACAGAAACACAGTTTTTAGGAGGGACAGATTAAAATTTTGAGGCAAAATCAGGGACTTCCCTGAAAATCAGGGACAGTTGAGAGGTATGCTCACAATGGTATCAGATAGAAAATGCAACACTGGGGTACAGACCTCTGTTCACACCGATATTGACAGAAACCCCCTACAGATTACAAAAGAACACTCATTAGCAGGTGGGTAAAACATGGGCTCTATGTCATTAACAAGGTGAGAAAAATCTCACACACACTCCTAATGGTGTGGGCCCTCTGTCCCTCATCAGGTATGAGTCTGACTTCCCCACCCTGGACTTAAATTATGCCAGATGGAGAAACACAGGGAATCACTAGGTTTACACAGCTCTTGGACGGGAACAAATGTATAACCTTCCAAAGAGCAAAGGAAAAGTTTAACTGGCCAAACAGGGAATTTCTTAGATATATGTAAGCAAGGCATTTCATTGAGTCAGAGGATCACTTGACTCAACTCACTAGGGCACCATCAGGATGGGAAACCTTCTTGTATAACATTATAGGGATCGCTGGACCAGTGAAATATATTTGAAGGGTTTACAAGTTACTGCACCAGAGTGCAGGGGGATCTTTGAGGACCCACAAGGAAACTTGGGAAAGAGAAGCAAACAAGAGCACCAATGAGGCAAACTGGGTGCATTAATTGAAATGGAGATGGAAGGCGACCTCAGCGTCAATATGGTGTGAGTACTTCTGGAAAGTGCTCATCCGGTATTTTCATACCCCCACCATTACACAACATTATACCTCTACTAAATCTGTAGCTTGTTGGAGGTCCTGTGGACAGAGGGGCAGCCACTGGCACATCTCCTGGGGATGCCTGCAGATACAGCAGTACTGGAGGGCAGTGCAGGGGGCAGTTCAGAGCATAACCGGAATACTCATCCCTTTGGAGGTTGAGGAGTGGGTCCTGGGGCTTCCCACAGCAACACACCGGGGGGGGATATGTGGAATACTCCTGACATTGATTGTGGTAGCTCTAAAATGTATCACAGCAAAGTGGCTTCAGCCTGAACCTCCAGTACTAGAGGACTGGGTTAGAAGGATGCAAGAGGTCCTCATAATGGAAGCACTGACTGCAAGACTTTGGTTAAAGTTTGATAAATACGAAGCTAAATGGAGAGGTTGGGAGGTCTGGAAATTGTAAAGAGAAAGTGTACCTGGAACTTCAACCCAGGCATCAGGGTAAACTAGGGAAAGGGTTAATAAATAACTGTAGGGTGAAGGTTGGTGCCCTTTGACAAAAAGAATTTTAGGATATGACTTAACTCATTGATAATAGACAATGTATGAGGGGGGTAGGTGTGTGCAGCTAATAACTGGGCCATGTTGGGCCCTAAGATTTTATGTCTTGTATTTATTACTTAAAAGTTTTCCTTTTTAGCAGTAAAACCAACTGATACATTCCAGTCCCAGGTAACTGGGTGGTTCCTTATGACGAATGACAGCAGCTTACCAATATCTTTTTATACTGATACATTTTCTCTCTTTCCTTTCTTTTTTTTTTAAACTTTATTTAAAGAAATTTTTCTTAAACTATACGTACAACACATAAAATTGCTTGATAACTGGTTATACAGTTAATTCTTTATATTCTTAAAATAAATCCATGTACAGAGAATCCTATATCCCTACTTTATTCTTAATTTATATAAGAGTTTATACTTTACAATAATCAACCCCAAACTTGTTGTCCCATACCCTCTTCCTCCACAGTCCATGTACTTCTCCTTCATAGTGGTCCATCCAATTTATGGTATAAAATCAGATCTCAATGGTGTTATGTAGATAACCCATCTCCTCCACATTGTTTCGAATTGATCTATTTGTTTATTTAATAGAGCTGTTATCTTTTCCATTTATATAACTCCATCACTTTGTCCTGCCAGATTTTTATTATAGGAGAATTCTCATTCAGCTAGTTTCTGGTTATAGCTTTCTTAGAGGCCAATATGAAGTATTTTATTAATTTTCTTGACTGCTTATCTTTACAATCTGCAGGAAGTGTCAGAAAAAAGTACATAGACCGGGACAGGGTCCAGGTGGGATTCCACATCTGTCTAAGGGCCTCCTGAAGATTTAATTTGAATCCTGCTAGTCCAGGGCATAGCCAGAAAATATGTGCATGTGAAGCAGGTGAATATCCACACTTCCCCCAGCATCCTGCATCAAAATCTCTTTTGAAGTTGACTTGTATTGCAGGGAATCTAAAAAATCTGGTAGTCAGTTTCCATGTGAATTCTTTCCACATCTTAGATGTGACCCCTGATTGTATATGACTAACATGTTTTTCCCAATAATCCTTCAAGACTGGAGTCTCTAAGTCTCTTTCCCATGCCTTTCTTATTGACTCTAAACTGTCTATTTCTAGCTCTTTAAGGGCAGTATATAGGATTGAAATTAGGTGTGAGTTAGGGGCGCCTGAAACATAAGGTTGACACACAAGGGGTATGGTTCCTCTGTCCAGCACCCTCCTGATAATGTTTTTATAAAATTCCTAACCTGAAAGTATCTAAATCTCTCCTCCCTAGTAATTTCATATTTATGTTCTAAGTCCAGCTGGGTTATCATTGTCCACTGTTGAACAAATTGCCCCACTAAATGAAGTCCCTGTCTTTCCCACCTCCGGTATCCCAAATCCAGTTTGGCAGGAAGAAATTGATCCACCCAGGGCAGGGAGAACAACAATGGTCTCCATCTGTCCAGCTTTTTTGTAAACAAAATCTTCCTCCATGTCTTAACAGTAGTCCTAGTGTATGGATTGTCTAATTCTTCTAGGTCAATGTTAGGAGGGTTGGCTAATAGAAGTCTGTTAAGTTGCCCAAGGTCCTCCTCCCACTTTTCTAAAGTTTTCCATGTGGCTTATATGTTCCTTATCTAACCAGTATAGAACAATTCTTAGTCGAGCTGCCATATAATATAATCTTATATTGGGTAGTGCAAGGCCCCCCTTATTTTTTGAAAGTTGAAGTATGATATATCTAATTCTAGGTTTCCAGGAGTCCCATATGTAACGTGATATTGATCTGTTAATGTTTTTAAAGAATCCCTCTGGAACCTGAATTGGCAGAGTCTGGGCCAAATAAAGGAGTTTTGGTAGTATGACCATTCTAATTGCTTCTGTTCTCTGGATTAATGGTAATACTTTCCATCTCTACATTTCAGAAATAATATTCTGTTTTAAGGGGTTATAGTTAAGACCATATAGTATCTCCTCTGATAATCCAGTCTGTACTGTCAGATATTTTAAATGAGTCAGGTTCCATTGAAATGGGTAAGTTGCTAATGTTTTTGGGGAGGGTTCATAATTTACTCTTAATACCTCCGTTTTAGTGGAGTTAATTTTGTATCCAGCTAGGTGACCAAATTAATTACGTAGGCGCTAGAGAGGTTCTAGTGATCTCTCTGGGTCAACTAAATAGATCAACAGATTGTCTGCATACAACGCTAGCCTGTGCTCATCTCCCCCCACTCACAGCCCATTTATTGATGTGTGTTGCCTAATAGCCTGGGCTAATGGCTCCAGATAAAATGCAAAGAGCATGGGGGATAAGGGGCAGCCTTGTCTGGTTCCCCGTCGTAATGGTATGGGGGCCGTAATAGAGCCATTAATCTTTATGTATGCCTGGGGTCTGAGTATATATTTGTTATAAGTCTTCTGAAACCTAATGGGAGTCCCACTCTCTCCAAAACTGCCGTCAGGAATGGCCACGCCACCCGGTCTCTGCATCTAAGCTAAGAAGTAAGAATGGTGCCCCCGACCGGGTGGCGTGGTGTAGCAGGTGAAGAGTTTGTTTTATATTATCCTGGGTCTGTCTCCCCAGGATAAATCCTGCCTGGTATTAGTCTATAAGTTGGGGTAAAAGGGACTCTAATCTTCTTGCTCTTATAGAGGCAAATATTTTGTAATCAATATTAAGAACTGATATTGGACGATATGAAGTACAGTTTGTACGATCTTTTCCTGGCTTTAAGATGCTGGACATGCATGCATACCTCCATGTATCTGGTATACTTTTGACTTCCTGAATGGAACGGCATGCTGTTGTCAATGCTGGAATTATTTAAGCTTTAAATGTTTTATAAAAGTCTCCCGTATACCCATCGGGCTCCAGGCTTTTGAATGTCTTAAGGTTAGTGATGATTGTTATAAACTTCTGCTCCTTGATGGGTCTATTTAGAGTTTGTTGCTGGGCTTGCCTAATGCACGTGAGATTAAAGTTTGATAGGAAAGCACCAGTGGCCTCCAAATCAGTTTCTTGTTTGGGAGTGTATATGTTTTTGTAAAAAGTTCAAAAACCTAATTTTATCAGGTAGGGTAGGTTTGTCAGTTTTTCTGTATAGGGTCCCTGATTCGAGTGATGTTCCCCTGCGTCTGTTGTTTTCTTAACCTATGGGCTAGTAATCTTGTGACTCTAGGGCCTCTGTCATAGTACTTCTGGCGTATAAATTGCAAGGCTTGTTCTGTTCGTATATCTAAAATATTTTGGATCTGTTCTTTTGTAGCCTGTAATAAAGAGAAAGCTCCAGCGTCACCTGTAGCATGTTGGTTTTGCAGATCTTTAAGTTGGGATTGTAATTTGTCCATTCTTTCTTGTTGCTGCTTTTTATATGCGGCCAATGGCCATGTATTTTATCATGTCCCCCTAAGTACTGCTTTTAAGGTGTCCCATCTGATACATTCTGAGATCTCCGGAGTAGCATTCTCTCACGGTATCTGGGGGATCCTTTCTTCTACCATGTTTCTAAAATCTTTTATATTTAACAAATAGTTGTTAAATCTCCATAAAGAATCTTTTCTTTCCGTTTCCCAGTCTACTACCAGGAGTAAAACTGAGTGATCTGATAGGGATGATGGGGTCTGTATGCACTCCCTTACCTTACAATAATGCTCTTTGGTAACATGGAAATAGTCTATTCTTGTGTATATTCCATGAGGGGCTGAGCAGCGTGTATACCCTCTTTGGTTTGGATGTTGTGAGCGCCAGGCGTCCACCCATCCCACCTCTGAGCAGTACGTTCGTGCTGCTTTTTGTATGGAGGTTCTCTCTTTCCTTTCTTTTGTACAAAAGAACATACTCATTCATAGCTGGACTGAAGGAAAACCTAAGAAATTAAGAGGCACGAAACTCATGCTCATATGTACTTTGACACTATTTACAAAATCTTTTAGTTGTGTAACACATGAGAGTATGTATGAATTGCTGTTGGCCGATGTCAAATAATAGAGCGGAGTTTAAAAAAAAACATAGCCAAGACAACTATGAATGGCGTTGTTCATACAAAGCATATTAAAAGAACAAATCTTTATGAAACAATGGTTGGTTTCAATGATTTAGATTAACAATACCACCATATATATTGAAACTAACATACAGTGGGTAAAGCAACGTCAGCCAGATGTAGTAAATATTTTACTCAACCTCAGATCACCTAATGTGACTGTTTATTGGAATCATTTTTGTTGTGGCATCTGTACCAAGGTAATAAATGATGATAGAGACATGACTGAAGACACATAAATCATAGCAAAATTAGATGAATCAAAATTTGACAAACTACAATCAAGGGGAAAAGGGTTAAAGGAGTCTGGGTTTACAGAGCAATCAAGCTTGAAGCAAAATATGTTTTTTTAATGCTGTGCAGACCAGGGACCTGATATTTAAAATCATGCAAAGTGGAGCACACAAATTTGCCCTCCCCCATGTGATTGCCCAGGTGCCTGAAGATACTATATTCTGTGGAATAGTGCACCTGCACTATTCAACCGACTATAGGGACATGTTGGCCCAGTGCTTGGCCACAAAGTGCTGCCCTAACATGGCTCCCAAAGTACGGCGCCACAATGGATAGTGCTGCAGTGCAATTTGCCATATTCAAATGGACCCATGCAAAGGAATGTATTGGGCATGCAAGGTGCTAAGGGGGCATTTTCATGCACGTTATGGGCTCATTTGCATGGGTAGCTAGGCATGTTTGCACAGCACCACCCACCCAATTGCCTAGTCCCAGATATGAAGCAATCCCTGGTGCTAGTGGTCCCCCCGGCCGATCACCAGCCCCATAATGATAGAGTACTAGTGGCACCCACCCTTCCTCCAATCCTAGCCCCGGAGTAGTGGTATCCATCCTGGGTGGTAGTGGTTCCCTTCCCCTGATCACCAGCCTGGATTTACAACCAACCTCTCCCTGGCATCCAGTGGTTCTCCCTGTGGCACCTGGCCAGCCCCCTGCTGACCTCAGCAGTGGCCACCACAGTGCCATGGGAGCATATGGTGCCCAGCACAGCCCTCTGCACACCTCCTCGGCTGGGCCATTGTATGTATAGGTAGGGAGCATGCCTCTTATTTATAGGACAGGGTGACGTGCCCTGTCCTATAAATAAGAGACACACTCCCACATATACATATGGTGACCCGGCTGAGAAGGTGTGCAGAGGGCTGTGCTAGGTACCATATTTTCCTGAAGCACCATGATGCCTACTTCTGAGGTGAGTGGGGGATTTACCAGTGTCATGGGAGAGGGCGGGGACCACTGGATGCCAGGAAGGGGTTGGTTGTAAATCTGGTCTGGTGATCGGGGGGGGGGACCACTACCACCAGGGATGGGTACTGTTACGTCAGGGCTGGGATCAGAGGGAGGGTGGGCACCACTAGCACCAGGGCATGTTTAACACTGTACAGGAATAGTAGTCATCTGGAGAGGCCACCACACTTCTCTGCCAACTGCTAGGATTGCGCTGGAGTAAGTCATGGTCTCTGTCGCATTTGCACAGCACAAAGGGACCTCACAAAATGCCCTTGCACGGCACACATACTCTGAATATTGGACTGCACCAATATTTAGGTCCCTTCCTGTCCATTTGCATTGCACTCCCTCCACAGTTTGCCTGGGCGAAAACTCTGTTTGGGTGTGCAAACCGGGCTTTTGAATATAGGAAATCGGCACAAAGCCTGGTTTACGTGTGCAAACCAGGATTTGCACCCAAGCAACATTTTCAATATTGGGCCCCAGGTATGCAGATACTCTGATGTTCTGGGTAAACTTAAATATTTTGCTTGAAAATGGCTTACTATAGATGTTGGCAGTTTATATACAGCTATTCCCCATCAAAAAGACTTGGAATCAGTGGGCACTATATTTGCTTTTGTGGAGCCAGAGACGATATCCCAGGTTTCTTCCTCCTACAGGCCCTTGACTTTGTTTTGCATAAGAATTGTTTTACTTTTGACAACCCATTTTATTTGCGGCTGAGTGGAACTGCAGTGAGGGTGGTTGTCACCCCCTCTTATGCAAATCTATATATGGGCCAGTGAAAGGAAAAATAAATTTTTAGTGTGTGAGGTGGAACCCCTTCTTTCAGGATGTCATTCTGTGACTGCACTTAGTAGAAGGTAGCTATCCCCCAACTAGCATGGAGGGGCAGGGGAGGGAGGAAAAAAACCAAAATAGAACAAGGGGCAAGGATAAGGGGTTACTACGTGAGTAATGTTTCCTTAATTTTTATAAAAACTGCAAAAATGGGCATAGCTAGCAGCTGAACAGAGACAAGACAAGATAGTGAGCTCCATAGCTTCTAAACCACGAACCTGGTTTTAACCTAAAAAAACACTGCTTAAATTACTCCAGTTGTGCTGTTACTAGACAGAGGAAGCCGCAATCAACATTTTAATAACACTGTTTCTCACATTCTACAATGG
This sequence comes from Neoceratodus forsteri, assembly GCA_016271365.2. Taxonomy (NCBI): domain Eukaryota; kingdom Metazoa; phylum Chordata; order Ceratodontiformes; family Ceratodontidae; genus Neoceratodus; species Neoceratodus forsteri. The sequence continues at coordinate 613,964,657 of CM057456.1, forward strand.
GTCACGCCATTAAAGGAGATCATTTGAGTGAAAGGCACAAACCACAAGGAAAGTGGACCTCAGAGCTAACTGTTCAGCCCCCTATGGGAGCTGACACTTTGCAACCTACTAATGTTGCAGTAATGGAAGTCATACAAGCACTGGATAAATAACTTGAATATATCACTAAGTCCAACGTGCTGGAAACTAAGAGGGACAAGGTCCAAAACAAATCGATAGCAGCATCATTTACAACTGAGAAGGCTCTTACTGCATCAGCTGGTTTAATGAAGAAAAAGGTGCTGTTGTGGGTGTACTTTAAAAAGTTGGAGTACTTTGTAACAGCCATAAATGTAAGAATTGTTGCTTACCCAAAGGTGTGGAGGAAGGTAACTCCAGAAACTTTGTGAAACACTGGCTCGCAGACACCTACACTTGTCTTGAACAATTTTTCTAGTGTTAATAAAGCCATTTAGGATCACACTGCACCACTCACAAATCCAGAACCCACCAATACAGACACTTCTGGTAATAACGGGAATGATGAAGTAGCAGGCATAAACAGTGCTGGGTAGTAATGCGTTACAAGTAACAGGACAGTAAGACAGGAGGCACTGTAGGAAGAAGAGCCATGAAAAATGGGAACCTGGAGATCCCCAGGGACCATAAAACTAGCAGGCAAATTAAAAAAAAAAAACTCTTAATAGCAAACAAAGGAAGGACACACCAGGACTACACCTCCAAATCAAAACACTCTGCACAACATATTGTTTTGTAAATTCTGACTTTAGTTCCCCTTTAAGGGGATCTATATGGTGAGACCCTGTGACCCACTGTGCTCAGTGAATAGTTCCAAAAATTACATTAGAAAAATACATTAGTAAGCTGCATCCAGAGTTGAAGGTGCTATAAATGCACCCTAAACAGCTCTGCCAGCATTTTCAGGATGCTGTTCCAGTGTGGTACACCAAGGAGCCCCTTTGTGTAAATTACCTTTTGACTGTGATGATCAGAATTAGCAAAAAAGCTGGTCTGTCAGTGCACTACACTAACTACTCCTTAGGGGGTGACTACAGTACAACTACTGTTTGATGCTGGATTAGAAAGCAGAGAAATCCTGGTGGTAACTGGACACAAAAATCAATCGAGCTTGAGAAGCTACTGGTTGGCCTCCATAGAAGACAGAAATGAAGCAATATCATTTCTGCACCTGAGAAGACTTTCTCCAAGCAACATCAAATGCATCTTGCCACCCAGAGAGACCCAAACACTGCAACAATATCAGGAAGCACAATGCATAGCAACACTTAACCATTCTTCATGCCTAATTGTGTTTTTAATGCAACAGTACATTTTGTAAACTATAACAAGTGATTTAATTATTTTGTCCATCCCTGATGACACATGCAATGCTTGGTTCAATTTAGTTTCTTTATTTTCCCCAACCCTCCCAAAGTTGTGGGACTATTTTTCTTCTATGCACATAAAAATTATTTAAATAAATCTTATTTATTTGAAATTTCAAAGATTTTTTTTTTTTTAACATCTGCTATTTTATAAGCACAATAAGACATTCTGGGTGAGTACATTGTACTCTGATAACTGCACTCCCAGGGGCAGCTGGCACTCAACCTGTAACCGTGTGGCTAACTATGCCCCTTGCAGTGCAGTTATCACAGTCTAATGCACTCCCTGTCTTGTTTTATTGCTTACTTGTGGCAGAGTGGGATGAACTGCTTCAAGCTGAAAGACTACTGGATCAGTTTGAGTGGCACAGCAACTAGATAGTCTCTTCCCAACTTGAGCAAACCCAGCATAATGTGGAGAAAGTGGTTTGAGGGTGTGTGAGGACAGCGTCATGAGTTGAGGATATCACATTTTGATGTTGCCAACCCACCTTAAAATAGCTTACAGAGGTATTTTATCTTTACAGATCCCTCTGAAGCACTGGTGCAACCAAGGCTAAAAAGTTGGGGGGGGGGGGTATGGATAAGCCAAGCCTTTCACGATGATGCCACTGTCATTGGTCATTTTGCAGGGCCTAAAAATCTGAAGGGGACTGGTTCCACTCATCCCTCCCCCCCCAAGGTGGTGCCCACGTTCTGAAGTAGGGAAGCTGGTGAGCAGAATTTGCAGGGAGTCTGAGGCTCAACAGTATTCTTTGGAATTGGGCTGAGACTTAACTCCTTATTGGGACATTTTCTCAGTGTTGTAAAATATACATTCTATTGTTAATTTGTTCATAGGTGCCTGTTTTATGTTTCTGTGGCTACACACAAGGGACTGTACTTCTAAGTTTAATACACAAGTATAACACTGAGATAAATAAGGCACCTTTCTCATGTCAGTGAACATTTTGGTTGTCTGTATCCTTGTGTTTGTCATTTTAAGATTGATGAACTTTCACCCCACTATTCAGGTACGGATCAACAGAAGGAGCAGAAGCTTCATATTTGCCATCGGAAACTACTGCTCTAGTACATCTGCACTTTACAGTTAATATTAAGTCACTGTCACACTTGAGAGGGTAATGTTCACTGCTGTGAAACTGTTTCAACCAGTTCACTTGGATTTGGGAGATTAATTCTTCTCTGAACAGGATGTATTAGGTTATGCCAGTGTTTCTGGGGTTGAGTACTGTGAGTGCTTCTTATAGAATTCATAGGATCAGATATAGGTCTATGGCATTAGCCATTATTGACCTGAACCACAAAAGTTACTCTGTGATTGAAAACACACGGTCTGCCATTATCTTATCCATTCCCCTTTTAAATATTTTCATATTTTCACTCTCCACAACTAATGCAGGAAGTGCATTCCATGTTTTCACTACTCTTTGCGAGAACCATGCCCCTCTTTGGTTCTTCTTATAACAATCTCCCTTTAATAGTTTACTGTGCCCTTTAACTGTTATGGTTTCAGGTCTTAAGTTTAAGCTTGTGCATTCTCACAAATCAATATTTCCAGAAGCACTGTACACATAACACGTCACCCCTATTACACCTATAATGGAGTGAATATAATCCTAATGTTCTCAAACGCTCTTCATAGGGTGTATCCCTCAAGCCAGTTGCCATCGTTGTGGCTCGCCTCTGGACCCCTCAAGCTTCTTGATGTAAGTTTTACAGGTTGGTGCACATAGTTGACAGCAGTACTCCAGGTGTTGGTGAACAAGGGACAATAGAGTGGCAAAATGACTTCTGTCTTTACTCTTGATGTTCCTTCTTATTGAAGCCAGTATCCCATACCCTGTCCTAACTACATTTGTACAGTACTTGTTTAAACTTAAATTATGCATAACAAGAACACCAAGATCTCTTTCCTCCCCCAGTATATTTGCCTTTACTGTGTGTCACTTTATGGTTTAAGAACAAGTAAATCCAATTACTTGTGGTACTTCACCTTGGTGTTTCATAATTTGCCAGGTACATGTGAGGCAACTACTCTAAGTCAGGGAACATGCATGTGTTGTACCACAGCATATTGGACTTTTTTGGGAAACTGCTTATGACTATATCCCTGTAAAAACTATACCATGTAAGTTATAAATAAAATTATAAACACACCACCTTTTTGAAAAACGTATTACCATTATTCTAGAAGGGGAGGTAGGGAAGGATACTTGTGACCATCCATCACATCCCTTGGAAGAAAGAGACAGTTACTTTGGTGAGTAACTCTTCTAACAACAGGAATGTGATAGATGATGTCACACCACTTGCAGACTGAGCAGTACCTGGGAGGAGGGTTTTAGAATATCTAATTTACAAATAGGTTTTGAAGCACAGAAATGCAAAATCTGGCATCAATACTTGCCTGAACATCCAGGCAATATTGGGATGTTAATGTGTGTACTGATGCCCAGGTTACAACTTAACATATTTTCAACAATATGGCAAACAGTCACGGCACTCCACACTCTTGCACTAACAATAAATAAGGCCACAAAATAACTTAATATCACAAAAAATGTCCTTTTATTACATTTCACAGCAAAAGAAGCAGTTGCCCATGGCCTGGAGTAACATTGTTTCTGCAAGTAGTCTCTAAGGTTTCAACCAAACAGTGTTTTTCAAAGATAGTGCCACCTACTGGGAGCTTTGTTTAAATACCTTTTAAACATTGTCACATGCGCAACATAATTTAACCACTAAAGTGATCATGTGCAATTAGTTATATGCCTATAATATAAATATAAAAACAAAATACATTCTCACATACTAAAAGTTACTAGTAAACTATAAAAATGACACTTTACTTATTCAAATAGAAAAATATCACATTATAAATATAACACGGTAAATACATACATATCTTTTTACACACTCATCTTGCACATATTTGACAACAAAGGTGACACATTGAATGCTTTCCTTAACTCAGTCACTTAACCCTTTGTTCATACAACCACTAAACATTTATATTTTCATCTATTTTAGAAATCCAAAAATGGCTTTTAATAGAACTCCAAAAGGATATCCACTTTTTTTATTGAATATCATATACGGAGAAACTACCTTTTAGTTGTTTATACGTGAGTTTGTGTGGGCAAAAGGAAAATAATTAAAAAAGCTAAAAGAAAAAGGAAAACACAAAAAGGACAGCATTTTATCTAAAGCACTAGCAACACAATTTTAATGAAAGATATTTAATCCTAAACATACATATAATCATTGCCTTTGATAATTTTAAAGAAATCAATCTTATCAAATTTAAATATGCTTATATATGCATGTTATTTCATTCCCTTTCATCCCACAAAGAGAAAAAGGGGGAGTTCCTTTATTTATTATTCATGTGCTTTAGAAGAACCCTTTAATAAGGGGTCTAAGTGAAGGGGAAGGGAAGAAAAGGGAAGGGTGGAGGGGAAGAAGGGAAGGAAAAAGGGTACAGGAAAAGGGAAAAGAAAGAAATTAAAGAAGAGCTTCACAGAGCAATTTAATAGGGTCTCAAATTTTAGATCTAGGAAAATTAATATTTACATATATATATATATATATATATATACTGTATATATATATATATATATATATATATATATATATATATATATATATACACACACACACACACACACACACACACACACATGCATACCTCCACAGTCATATATCAGAGAGATTTCATCCCATCTCAAAAACAAATGGACACACGAAGGGCCGAGGGGCAATAACCCACAAGATAAGCACCTAGGCACAAATGACCTTGCAAGGAGTAGTGTGATGGAGGTACAGCCAAGGTTTATGGCTCTGGCTAGGTTCTGCAGCAGCTTGGATTTTAAATCCCTGTCTTTCTCTGAGGTACTACCAGTACCAAGAACCAACATGGAAGTAAAACTAAATATAGATGATTTCAATAGATTACTGTCAGATTGGTGTGCTCAGGGGGGATATGGAGTGGTAGGAGATTGGGGTTCAACATGGAGTGACAACAGCCTCTACCCCCCGGATAGGCGGCACCTAAATGGGGAGGGGAAAGCGATGCTCAAATATAAGCTGGAGGATTATGTTGAGAAAAGCTACCATTTAAACTAAACTTGGGGGGGAGGGCAGATGGAAGAGCTACTGACTGGACAAGATGCATGGGGGGGGCTAAAGGCCCTACTCACACAGCCGGGGGCAAGGGGATAGAATATAAGGGGAGGATGGAGGGACATGTGTGCAAATGCCAGAAGTCTGGGTAGGAAGATCCCAGATCTAACAGCAAAAATGGTCGAGGATGGCCTAGATATTGTGAAGGTAACAAAGACATGGTGCCACCAGGAGCAGGGATGGGACATGGAGATACCAGGGTACAAACTGTTTAGGAAGAACAGGGTGGAAAAGAGAGGGGGAGGGGTTGCCCTCTATGTAAAAGAGGGTATCAGGGCATCAAAACTGCAGGGCAAGTTGGGGGAGGCCGAAGGACTCTGGGTCTCTTTGGAGGTGGGGAAGGGGTGAAGTGGTGCATATGGAGGTGGTTTACAGGACCCCAACACAGCGGGAATCAGTGGATAGAAGCATGGCTGATGAGTTTGTGAGAATGGTAACGGGGGGAAGGTGGTGCTGATGGGGGACCTGAGCCTACCAGATGTGGATTGGGACACCCTGTTGGCTACTTTAACCAGCAGCAGGGAGATATTGGACTCCCTGCAAATAGCCCTCCTAAACCAACTGGTCAGGGAGCCAAACAAGACAAAAGCTACTCTCGATCTAGTCCTGATGAATGGGGATAGGGTAGGAGATGTATCAGTGGGTGAACACCTTGGTACGAGTGATCACAACACAGTCAGGTTCAAAATAAGGAACACTGCAGAGGTTCACCGATCTAGGGTAAGGGTGCTGGATTTTAAGAGAGTGGATTTCGGAAGGCCATCGGAGACAGAAAAAGGTGACTCTGGTAGAGGTGGAGACCGGAGCCGAGCCCCAACAACCAACCACCTACACGCAGACATACCAGAAGATGACCTCGAGTGATGCCTTTTCCTCTTCGACCTATGTGTCAAAGAGGAAGTCAAGGCTGAACGGCACCAAGAATGGAACCGTTTCCTTTTATGCTTTCGGGGGGACTGCCCATCCCCCTGAGCACTGGACTGTCTGTTGTCTGACCTCCCCCCCAACAGGGAGGACGGCAGATCAGACCTAGACTGGCTGACTGAATGGTTTTCATATGAAGTCTCCCTACCGTCACTTGACCCGCTCATGGTCGACTTCGATAATGGAGGGCTAAAGACTTCTTCTTGTACAATTTAAAATATATAATCGATACTGATTCGAAATAAAACTACAAAACAATAAACTGAACTACTGCTGCAAGTAAAGTTTAACTCCTGGTGGGCAAGCAACGTAGTCACTGAAGCGCACTCGATGGCAGAAAAAAAGGAACTGAGGCAGCTGGACAGTTGACGCTGAGATAGTTATTGCCACACGAGCCGGGGCTCGTGGTGGCGCTCCTCATGGCTCCATCTCAGGCGCCGGCCCTCTTGAAAAAAGTTTGCTCCCACTGGGTCCGAGCGACTCCGGCAAACTCCCATTAGTGTGAATGAGTGGTAGAGACTTTATGTTCAGGAAGATCTCCGTGTTCCTCTGATCCCTGGGAAATGGTTCAATAGCCCTCTTCTGCAATGTGCAGACTTCCTCCAGTAGCACTGGTATGTGGTCTGGAGGCAACTCCAGAGATTCTAGAGCGTGGCCTTGCTCTATGAGCTGCAGGACCCAAGCATCTGTTGTAATCTCTCTCCATCTGTCCAGGTGGAGGGAGAAATTAACCCCTATCACCACCTTCTGGAGCACTGGAGGGTGGAGGTCTAGTAAGGAGTCATGCTGAAGTGGAACCTGTAGCCTGGGCCACACCTCCACCTCTTGGGGCTTTTCCTGTAGTGGAGATTGCTTCTGCTTTGTGCTTGCCCTGTCTGGCCCCGATCTGGGTCTGTGGGTGGCACAATGAAAGGGCACCCTCTGCCAACCTTTTGGTTTGGTGTGGTAAAGGGAGTGGACTAATCGCAGAGTCCTCCCGGAGGCTTGCAGGTCAGAAAGGATATCCAGCACATCTGCCCAAAGAGCTTATAAAACATCTGAAGGGGGCATTCAGAATGGATTACTGGACATCATTAGCAATTCCTGAGACCTTGAGCCAAGAATGTCTTCTGAGACAGATGACTACTGCAGCTGCTCTGGCTGAGACATCTGAAATATCATAGGTAGACCTCAAAAGGTGCTTACCGACATCAGTCCCAGTCTGGAGGGCTTGAGCATCTCCTGTTTCTGGGGACCATCTGGAAGGGACTGAGCTGCTACTTTGGCCTTTTTCCAGTGGGTATTCTGGAATTTGAATATATGGGCACAGTAATTCGCTATTCTGAGGCCCAGTGTGGCAGACACAATGGTCATCTTGCCCATGAGGTCCAATTTTCTTGACTCCTTATCTGGGTGAAAAGAACTGTGGTACTGAGGCCTCAGAGCTATCATGGGCTGCTTTTATCGCTACTGAATTAGCCTGAGGTTGCCCCGCGAAAAAGGGCTTCCCTGAGGGAACCTGGTACAGTTTATCTGCCTTTCTGGGCATGACAGGGATCACAATTGGTCTGTACCAGGCAGCTAGGGTGGCATCTTCTAGTGCAGCCAGCAGAAGAGGAATAAGAAGGGAGAGTATGAAAATTACGTACCTACCATAATTCTTGATCTTCTTGGACAAGTCTTCACCGTTTACTCATACTTCTGGGTTCTAGCCAGAGGTGCTAGGACCCTGTGGGATCCAAAAATATTCAGGAGGGCTGGTGCTGTGGTAGGACCGCGCATGCGCAGCACCTCGAGATTAGCTTGCGCCTGTGTAGGCTACCTCAGCGTCTATCCTCCAACCGCCTCAGTACTTTTTTTCCAAAGAGGTGCAGCATAAACAAAACTAGGAAACACCTAACCTAACAAGGGCATAAAATACCCCTTTCTGACCCATATAAGAAGGGTCAATTTAACAATGTCTTCACAGCCCAAACCAACAAGGGAGTGAAGTCCGGGAACAGGCCGGGAGGGGGAGGGTTGGTGGGCGTATGAATAAATGGTAAAGACTTGTCCAGGAAGATCAAGAATTATGGTAGGTTTGTAATTTTCATATCTTCCTGGACTTAAAGTCTTCACTATTTAGTCATACTTCTTGGTCAGAGTACCAAGCTAAACCAATCCCCCGAGCAGGATAGCAGGAGACAGAGCTCACTTAATTCAGTTAAGGAATGTCCTGCCAAAGGAAGCATGCTGGCTGGCATTGACATCCAGAGCATAGCGCTTCACAAAAATGGGCACCGGGTGCCAAGTAGCCGCTTTGCAAATCTCAGTAATGGGAAATGAGCGTATCTCCACCAGGGATGCAGCAACCACTCTAGTTGAGAGTGTGTGTACCTGGCCTTCCAACTTGACCTGTGCCATAGAATAGCAATGGTGAAGGCATGCCACTATCCATGGAGAAATGCATCTGATGGAAACCAGCTATCCCAGCCGGGCCATATTGAAAGACACAAATAGTTACTTCACTTGACGGGTGTCCCCAGTCTTATCTATGTAGAATCGTAGGGCTCTCTTAAAATCCAGAGAATGAAGGGTGCATTCCCCTTCATTTTGGAAGTTAGCGAATTAAGTAGGCAGAACCAAGGGCTGGTTGAGGTGGAACTCTGAAACCACCTTGGGTAGGAACTTGGAGTGAGTACAGAGAACCACCATGTCCTTGTGAAAGATGGTGTATGGAGGGTCTGTGACTACAGCATGTGTCTCAGAGACCCTGTGGGCAGAGGTGATGGCAAAGAGAAAGGTGGGCTTCCAGGTCAGGAACTTCAACTCACATGTGGCTAGTGGCTCCAAATGTTTATGAGTGAGCATATCCAGCATGAGACTGATATCCCATGTGGCAACCAGCTTCCTAACCAGAGGCCTTGTGTGTAGAATGCCTTTGAGGAATCTCTTGAACAAAGGCATCTGAGCCAGAGACATATTTTGCACTGGCTTGTGATAGGCTGAAAGTCTGCAGAGGTGTACCTTGACAGTTGAATATTGCAATCCAGCATCTGAAAGGTCTAAGAGGTACTCCAGCACTTTATTTGGTGGGCATTAGAATGGATCAAGAGGGATGTTAACACACCATAGCGAAAAACACTTCCATTTAGTAGTGTAAGTCTTTCTGGTGGAGGGTTTATGCACTGCCAAAAGAATCTGTGACATTCTCTGGGAAACTTTGAACCTACCCACTTCTATCTCCTCAGGAGCCAGGCATGGAGATGAAGGGAGTGCAGACTAGGATGAACCAGGGATCCTTGTGTCAGGAGATCCGTTCATAGAGGCAGTTGCTTTGGAGGACCCTCCGACAATTTTTTGATTAATGGAAACCAGATCTGTGGAGGCCAGTATGGTGCAATTAGAATCATTTTGCCCCTGTGCCTCTAGTCTGAGCAGCACCCTCTGAACTAGGGGTAGTGGGGGAAATGCAGAAAGCATCTTGTCCACTGCTGTCTGAATGCATCCTGACCGAAAACACCAGGTTCTGGATTTCTGGGGCAACATAGAGGCAGTTTTTTGTTGAGAGGGGATGCAAAAAGGTCCACGTCCGGACTGCCCCACTCGTCAAAGAGCGACTGCACGATGTCTGGTGTAAGCGACCACTCGTGAGGATCCACCTCTGTTCTGCTGAGGTAATCCACCAGATTGTTACAAGTTCCTTGCAGATAGACTGCCTGAATCAGAGCACTGTGTTCGAAGTACGATTCCCATAACTTCATGGCTTCTCTGCACAAGGGGTAGGAGTGGGCTCCCCCCAGTTTGTGGATGTAATACAGCACTGCCTTGTTGTCTGTCTGAAGGATGAGTACTTGTGACAGAGGACATCCTTCAGGGCTCGAACAGAGTGCAGGACTGCTCCCATCTCCAGAATCTACCATGCAAGTGACCTCCTCAGGGGATCTATCACTTTGATGGGGTAAGATTGTGAGTGTGTCCTCGAGGAGAAAAAAAAGAGTTTAAAAAAATAAATTAAAAAAATATTGTGGGTGCATCGTTGGGGACCATTGTGTGCTGAGCATCCACTGAGTGGTCCTCGTGCAATCAAGCCAGAGGCACTATGAAAATGGGCGAGGCCATAAGACCCAACATCCATTGCATGGAGTGAGCTTGCACAGGGTTGCTCTCTCTCTCTCTCTCTCTCTGTCTCTCTGATGAAGTGAGCCATCTGAAGAATATTGTTCCTCCTGTCCTCTGGGAGAAAGGATCTCACCTTGGAAATGTGGGGGAGTGCCCCTATGAAGAGGAGCTGCCAAGAGGCTTGAAGCTGTGACTTTTCCAGGTTCAGCAGAACCCCCATGGAGGTGAGGATCTAAGATGATGTGCAGACAGCCTCTTGTGTCTCTTGCCTGGATGGGCTTGCTAACATCCAATCGTCTAGGTAGGGAAAGACTTGAACGATGAGCTTTCGAAGGTGTACAGAGAGAACTGCAAAACACTTTGTAAAGACTCGAGGTGCCAAGGAAAGCCCAAAGGGCAGGACTCTGAACTGGTGGTGTTGACCCAAGGCCATAAAGTGGAGGTACCTGTGGTGACTTGGGTACATTGGAACATGCTGGTAGGCATCTTGCAGATCCAGGGATGCCAGCCAGTCATACTGATGAAGAAGTGGAAGTAATGTTCCTAGGGAGACCATCCTGAACTTCTACCTGAATAAGAACTTGTTTAACTTCTGAGGTCTAGAATTGGGTGCATGCCGCCTGTCTTCTTGGAACTAGAAAGTACTGGGAGTAGAAACCTGTTTTCCTTTCTGTCCATGGAACCACTTCTACTGCCCTGTTTCTGAGAAGGACCTGTATCTTGAAAGTGAAAAGGTCTGACTGAGCAGCAGACAGACTGTGCTGTCGCTTGGGTGAAAGATCCAGAAGGATCTCTGCAAAATTGAGAGAGTAACCCTTTCAAACAATCCTGAGTACCCATTTGTCTGAGGTGATGGACTTCCACTGGTTGTGAAACTGAATCAGATGACCTCCCATTGCCCTGGAAATGTCCACCTCGGGCAGTTGAAGTGAGACCGGGGCCAGATTTTCAGAGGGTTGCACTGGGCACTTTCGAACCCTGTGCCTTTTACCACTGAGGAGGCTGGTTTCTGTTAAAGGCTACTCGACCTCTATCTCCAAAGAAATGGAAATTACGTACCTACCGTAATTCTTGATCTTCTTGAATGAAGTCTATATCACTCATTCACACTGATGGGATCTACACTGGAGGTGCTAGGACCCAGCGGGAGCAAACTTTTTGCAGGAGGGCCAGCGCCAAAGATGGAGCCACGAGGAGTGGCGCCGCGAGCCTCAGCTCATGAGGCAATGACTATCTCGGCGTCAACCCTCCGACTGCATCAGTACCTTTTTTTCCCGATGAGGTGCAGTGCAACTAACCTAGAAGGAGAGCCTAACAAAAAACCCGGACATGAGATAGTCTGGATGACCCATATCAGAAGGGTCAACAAAGAAGTCTTCACAGCCTAAAGATTGAGGGAGTGAAGACCAACAACAGAGGTGAACTCGGGGGATGGTGGGTGGGCGTGTGAGTGAGTGGTGGAGACTTTGTCCAAGAAGATCAAGAATTATGGTAGGTACGTAATTTCCATATCTTCCTGGGCATAAAGTCTCCACCACTCATTCACACTGAAGTGAAAGTACTGAGCTAATAATCCCCCGAGAGGGTGGCAGGACAGACCAAGAGCTCACAATTTTAGGACAGAAGTCCATTAAGGATGGTCCTGCCAAATGAAAGATGCCACCTGGCATGGACATCCAGGGCATAGTGCTTGACAAAAGTATGCACTGAGCTCCAGGTAGCCGCATTGCAAATATCTGCAATGGGCACGTTGAGGATTTCTGCCAGGGATGCCGTGACTGCTCTAGTAGAGTGAGCATATACTCTGCCCTCTAGCTTAACCTGCACCATGGAATAACAGTGGCGAAGGCATGCCACCAGCCATGCTGAATTGCATCTGATAGCAACAGGTTGACCCAGCCAGGTCTCAATGAAGCAAACAAACAGTTGTTGAGCTTTGTGAATTTGTTTTGTTCTATCTAAATAGAAATGCAGAGCTCTTTTGACAGCCAAAGAATGAAGGGTATTCTCTCCTTCATTTGGGAAGTTCGCAAGTAAGTAGGTAGGACTAAAGGTTGGTTTAGATGGAATTCTGAAACAACCTTAGGGAGAAACTTAAGATGAGACCTAAGAACTACTTTGTCCTTATGAAACACAGTATACGGAGAGTCTTTGACCAAGGCATGCATTTCAGAGACCCTGCAAGCCAAGGTAATAGCCACCAGGAAGGCTGTTTTCCAAGTGAGAAATTTCAGCTCACAGGTAGCTAGAGGTTCGAAAGGTTTTCAAATGAGTATGTCTAGCACAAGATTATTGTTCCAGGCTGCAACTGGATGTCTGATAGGAGGCCTGGTATGCAGAATACCCTTAAGAAACCTCTTAACTGCTGGTAACTGAGCCAGTGATGAGGAAAGTACTGGCTCATGATAAGCTGAAATGGCACAAATGTGAACTTTGACTGTAGCTAATTGTAGACCTGAATTTGAGAGGTCTAAAAGGAACTCTAGAACTTTATTTGAGGGCAGGAAAAAGGATTCAAAGATGATCTTGCACACCGGAGAGAAAAACGCTTCCATTTGGTTGTGTAAGTTTTTCTAGTGGCAGGTTTACGCACAGCCAAAAGAATATCTGAGACTCTACGAGAGACACTGAACCAGTTCACGTCTATCTCTTCAGGAGCCAAGCATGAAGGTGAAGTGACCTCAGATTGGGATGGACCACAGGCCCCTGAGTCAGAAGGTTCATCTGAAGGGGAAGCGCTTTTGGAGGAGTTTCCAACATACTGTTGAGTAACGGAAACCATATTTGTCAAGGCCAGAAGGAAGCAATGAGGATAATTTTGTCCCCCTGGGACTCGAACTTGAGAAGCACCCTCTGAATTAGAGGAAGAGGAGGAAAGGCGTGTAGAAAGTGTTTTGTCCACTGCAGCCTGAATGTATCCTGACAGAAAATGCCAGGCCCTGGATTTCTGGAGCAGAAGAGAGGCAGTTTTGTGTGAGTGGGGATGCAAAAAGGTCCAGGTCTGGAGTTCCCACTCTGCAAATAGTGACTGAACTACGGTTGAGTCTAGAGACCACTCGTGAGGATCTGTCTGTTCTGCTGAGATGGTCTGCCAGTTTGTTCTGCACTCCAGCAGGTAGACCACCTGAATTAAAGCCTTGTACTCAGACACCATTCCCACACTCTCGCTTCCCTGCATAAAGGGTAGGAGTGTGCATCGCCTGCTTGCTGATGTAATACATCACTGCTTTGTTGTCCGTTTGAGGAGAATGTTCTTGTGATAGAGAACATCCTTCAAAGTCCGGACTGCATAAAGGATGGCTCTCATTTCTAAGACATTTATGTGAAACTGGGACTCTGTCCTGAGTCCACGACCTTGGGTGTGAGATTCTGACAGTGAGCTCCCATCAGGGACATGTCTGTGGTAATGGAAATCTGGTGATGTAGGGGAGCAAAGGGATACCCTTCCAGAAGATTTTCCCTTTATGACAACCAGGTGAGTGACCTCTTCAGAGTTTCTGTCACCTTGATAAGAAAGGACTGAGTGAGTGGTGGGGACCACTGAGTACTCAGCATCCATTGGGAGGTTCTCATGTGGAGACATGCTAGTGGTACAGTGAACACCGAGGATGCCATGAGACCCAGCATCCGTTGCATCGAGATAGCTCAAACCGGGCTGTTCTCTCTGATGTATTGGGTTATCTATGGGATATACTCCTTCTGTCCTCTGGTAGAAAAGTTTTTGCACAGGAGGTGTCCAGAAGAGTTCCTATGAAAAGGAGCTTCTGGGAGGGCTGCAACTATGATTTCTTGAGATTTAGCAGGTCTCCCATGGACGTGAGAAAGTCCAAGGCAATGGCTATGGCGTCGAGAGTTTCTTGCCTGGAAGGGCTTGCTAGAAGCCAGTTGTCCAGATATAGGAACACTCGTATTCTGATCTTTCTGAGGTGCGCTGCTAGAATTGCACAACACTTTGCAAAAACTTGTGGCACCAAGGATAGCCCAAAGGGCTGGACTCTGAACTAATAATGCTGGCTCAAAGCCACGAACCTTAGGCATTTGTGATGCTTTGGGTGAATAGGAATATGTTGGTAAGCATCCTGCATGTCCAGGGAGGCTAGCCAGTCATGCTGATGAAGCAAAGGTAATGGGGTTCTAAGTGATATAATTTTGAACTTCTCCTTGGGAAGAAATTTGTTTAATTTTCTGAGGTCCAAAATGGGGCACATGCCCCCGGTTTTCTTTGGAATTAGAAAGTAATGGGAGTAGAACCCTGTGTTCCATTGATCCAGCGGCACTAGTTCTGCTGCCCTGTTGTTCAGAAGGCCTTGTATCTCAGAAGCGAGAAGTTCTGACTGAAGTACAGACAACCTGGGCTGTCGTTTGGGGGGATGATCCGGAGGGTTCTCTGAAAGATTGAGGGAATACCCCTTGCGGATTATCTGGAGGACCCATTTGTCCAATGTTATGGACTTCCACTGGCTGTAGAATTGAGTCGGATGACCTCCCACTGCTGAGGAAGAGTCCCCCTCGGGCAGCTGAGGTGGACTTGGACCAGAATCAGAAGACAGCACTAGGTGCTTCGGCCCTTGTGCTTCTGTTGCATTTTCTTTTGAGACTGGGGGCTTGGTTATTAAAACTTCCCTGCCTTTGCCTCGAAAGGATTGACGGTTGTGAAACTGGCACTTATTAACACCCCGAGAAGGGTCAGGAGCAGGTTGAGCAAATTTAATGGCAGACCTAGTCTTTTGTGTGGCCTCTAGGGCTTGCTCTACTTGAGGACCGAAGAGATACACACCGAAGGGTAACACCATGACCTGTTGCTGGGCATCATTCGTGAAGCCTGAAGTGCGCAGCCAGGAATGACGGCGGGTACAAATGCCCACTGGCCGCTTGGGAGGCAGTATCAAAAGCGTCCATAGCTGCTTTAACCTGTTGATTGTTGGATTCGATACCCCTGGTTATGGTTTGAAGAAGCTCTGAATTAGTGTCCGACTCTGGTAGTGCTTCTACCATTTGTTTGAGTGAATGCCAAAGAATATAGTCACACTGAGAGAAATAGCCCTGGTAGTTGGCATTACACATACCCAGGGAGGATGCAGCAAAGACTCCCTTACCTAAAGTATCTATATTACAAGATTATTTGTTTATAGGTTGGGCTGTAGTAGCCTGAGGGAGGATGACATTATAATTCTCTGCCAAGACTACAATAGGGTTCACAAAGGCTTGGGAGGCCAAAATGGATCGATCCTTGGGAGCAGCATACTTTCTATCTATGGACTTAGCCACAGAAGGAATGAGAGCAGGATTATTCCATACCATTTGAGAAAACGTCTCAAAGGAAGGCTGTACCAGGGGAGTTAAATGCATAGGGATGTCTGGGATATGAAGGTATTGGAGCCTTAAAAGCTTCCAGGATTGATATCCGTAGTCTGGAGAAAAAGAGTGGAATTCAAATTTTTCAGCAGAGACTTAATTGACAGATCCTCAACCACAGGCTCTGCAATAGGATTAGATCCTGTTCCTTCCATGTCATCACCCAACCTAAGGTCTGGGTCAGGCTTAGTATCTTCTGACAGCCCAGGAGGAACTGTATGGACAGTAAAGGAGTGAAAATAGGAAGGAAAAGGGTTTGAAGTCGAGAAGCTCTGAAGGCTGGAAGGCGTCACACCAAGTCTCGGCACCGAAGAGCACGACACCGCCTGACCCAGCGTAGAGCACGGCACCGACAGAGCCCTTGGTGCCGAGGATGGTGCCGAAAAGCCACACGGTGCTGAGGATGGTGCCAAAAGGCCACACGGTGCAGTGGGCAGCGCCGACAATCCTAACAGTGACGAGGACAGCACCAACAGATGCATCGATGCCGAGCAACCCATCAATGCCAATGGCACCGAAACCAATGCAGGGCTCTGAAAACTAAGATTTGAGGAGAAAGACGGAAGATACCAGGAGATAGAGGCATCAGTGTGGCCCCCTATGCCGCAGCCATGTGAGAAACACCTGAGCGTGGAGTCAACGGCACCGAAGAAGGCGCCGCACGACTAGGGAGGCCCAACCGCCTACCTAATCCCCTAAAGGGTCCAAGTGCCCCTGAGTGACCAGGCCACATAGCTGGACCAACCTCTGAGCCCATTGCTCCATCAGAGCAGCCCACTGATGAAACTGCTCATCTGAAGCCCTACCAGAAGGCGGGGAAAGGCTCCAATGTTGAAGAGGTCGGTGACCGGAAACAGAAACTGGTGACTCCGGAGGGGGAGACCGGCAACTGACCCCAATGACCGACCGTCAAAGCGCAGACATACCAGAAGGCGACCTCGAATGATGCCTTCACTTTTTTGACCTGTGGGCCGAAGAAGAGCTCAAGGCCGGGCGGTGCTGAGAATGCAACAGTTTTCTTTTATGCTTCCGGGGGGACCGCCCGTCCCTCAGGCACTGGACCATCTGTCCGTTGTCAGACACCTCCTCCGGAGAGAGGGCAGCGGACCACACCCAGCCTGGCTGACTGAACAGCTTTCATACGGCTCTACCGTCACCTGACCTGCTTATGGTTGACTCTGTCAATGTAGGCTGAGACTTCTTTCTTGTAATAAGAATAAATTATAGTAGCGATACTTATTTGAAAAATACTACAAAATAATAAACTGAAACTATGCTGCTAGTTTGAAGTTTGACTGCATGAAAGCAATGTCACACTGTAGCACTCGACGGGTGGGAAAAAAGGAACTAAGGCAGTTGGAGGGTCGATGCCAAGATAGTCATTGCCACATGAGCTGAGGCTTGGCGCCATTTCTCATGGCTCCATCTCTGGTGCCAGCCCTCCTGCAAAGGTTTGTTCTGCTGGGTCCTAGCCCCAGCGTAGATCCTATCAGTGTGAATGAGTGGTGGAGACTTCATGTTCAGGAAGATCTGCCTGTTATGAAGTTGTCCCTGGTTTCCACCCTTTGTGGAGCAGAAGAAGCCGGCTTGGCTGTTTTAATGGCAGTTCTGGTCTTCTGAGCAGCCTCTAGTGCTTGCTCAACTTGAAGGCCAAGCAGATGAGCTTTAGTGGGGTCCTGCCTTTTGTCTTCTGGTCTGTGTACATGCACTTTTGAGGTTTGTACTTTGTATTTTTGCCTTATTAAAACTGCTTTTGAATTACAGCATTGTCTGTTGTGGTCGTTTATGTAGTGGGTAGTGCTGGATTGTTTGTACTGGCTGTTCATTGTTCTATATAGCACACCCAGCCGTGGGGCAGCTTTTTTTAGTTGAGACCAAACAGATAAGCACTATCAAAAGGGACATTCATGATCTGAATAAAATCCTTATGTTCTCCCAGGAGTGCCACCAGATACAAATCCCAGTGGCAGCAGCTCTAGCTGCAGTGCCATAGGCATCCATAGAAGATTTTAGCTGATGACTGTTGGATTCTATGCCCCGGTAATAATTTGCATAAACTCTATGGTACAGTCAGACTCCAGGAGATTCTCAACCATTGATTTGAGAGAGTTCCAAAGCACATATTCATATTGGGAGAAGTGTCCCAAATAACTAGCAATATGCATGCCTAGGGTTGCAGCCACAACATCTCGCTTCCCTAAGGTGTCAATCTTACAAGATTCCTTAGTGATAGGACATGCTGATGACTCCTGAGGGAGAACAGCCTTGTCGTTCTCTGCAAGGAAAACCAAAGCATTTGTGATAGGTTGTGATGCTAAGAATGGTATGTCCTTGGAAAGGGTATATTTCCTGTCTATGGACTTGGTCACAGAAGGAATCAGAGCTCGCCTCTCCCACAATGCCTGTGATAAAGTCGCGAAGTGGGGTGGGGGGATAGAAGGCATAAGACTCACAGGAGCATTAGGAATATGAAGGAACTCAAGGCCCAAAAGCCTACTTGGGTTCACAGAGGAGGTCTTCAGAGCCAGGTAGTCCCTATGTTCTTCAGAAGAGACTAGAAGGAAAGGTCTTCAACTAGGGGTTCAACTGGGACAGAGGGCTACTCATCCAAGCTGTAGAAAGAGTCATCCTTGCCTTCATCAGGTAAAATAAGGTCAGGGTCAGACTCATCATGCTCTACCACTACCCTGGAGAAATCAGAAGCAGCTCTTGTGAGGCCGAAGCCTGGCCTAGGCAAGGGGTAGACAGGCAACAGTGGAACCGCCAATGGCATCGAAGACCTCCATTCCATGCACGGCACCGAATACGGCACCACAGGGTTTGGCACAGAATGCAGCACCAAAGGACCCAGCACAGAACATGGCACAGAAGTACCTGGTGATGAACGTGACAATGAAGGACCCAGCACCGAACGTGGTACAAAAGAACCTGACGCGGCACCTAAGAACCCAGCATCGGATGCGGCACAGAAGAACCGGGCACCGAGGTCTGAGAACCACTGCCAGACCTGGAAAAAGAGAGTGAGGGGAGCAGTATCTGTGCTGACCCATGTGAGGCATCAGAGTGAGGGGGAAAGGCATGTGGAACGAATGTTAACGGTGTTGGTACTGGCGAGGGCGGAAACTCCATCACCAGCACTGAACACCCTTTCTGTCCTGAAAGCCTCAACTGTGGTCCAGCGGCTCCCAGCCCCGAGGGCCCCAGAACTGGGTCCACTGGAAGGGGCAAATGAGATAGATGCAGTACCCACTGCTCTATAAGACTATAAGAGTGGCCCAGTGGTGAAACTGCTCACCGGAAACCCTGCAAGAGGATAGAGAGGGGCTCCAGTGTCAAGACTCCCGGCCATTAAGAACGGAGGCCACTAAGGACCCTGGAGGGATCAGGGTGGGCCTACTGCTTTCCACTACTGAAGACTCCCTTGCAGACATACCAAGGGGTGACCTCAAGTGGTACTGATTCTTCTTCTTCCACCCAGAAGAAGAGCTTGAGGTCAAGTGGCACCAGGTCCTCAATTGAGACCAGGAACGGGCCTCTTCTTTTTGTGCTTACAGGACTGTTCTTCACCCCCAAGCACCGCATTGTCCATAGTCTGAGCCCCGAAAGGGCAGTGGGCCAGACACAGCCCCACTGCCAGAATAGCTTTCCAGTGAAGTCTGCTTATCGTACCGAGACCGTCCATGGTAGACTCCATTGATGGCAGGGCCGAGAGAAAAACTTCTTTCTTCTTTCTTGTAAAATAACAGAGAATGAAGAACAACAATACTAAAATGAACTGAACATCTATAAGCTGTTGTTGTATAGACATGAAGATTTGACTCCCAGTGGGTGAGTGACATCATCACTGAAGCGTACTCAATGGCACGAAAAAAGGAACTGAGGCAGTTGGAGGGTCGACACCGAGGTAGCCTACACAGGGCAAGCTAATCTCGCGGTGCCATGCATGCACGGTCCTACCATGGTGCCGGCCCTCCTGAAGATGTTTGGCTCCTGTAGGGTCCTAGCACCTCCGGCTAGAACCCAGAAGTATGAATAAACAGTGAAGACTTTAAATCCAGGAAGATCCGGTAGTTCCAGAAACTCAGCCAGGTTTCTCCTGGTAATGCCTTGCTCCGCAGCATCAAACCCCATAGCTGTTTGGAGCTCCTTCATCATCGAGGTGAAGGAGGGATATGCTAGGGTAGAACCCTATATAACTGGAAGGACTCTTTTCTATCTCTTTATAACTAAAAAGACTGATGCAGCAGCATTATACTTTTATCTGAAAAATGATCCTGCTTTTTGTTCTTGCCCCATCAGGTTAGCCAGCTGTGGAGTCCCCCTCCCCATCCCTGTCTTACTAAATCCACTGTGTTTTCCTTTTCCATTCTTTCAGGTCCTTCCCAGATCATTCTGATAAAAACATATGAACTGTGCCAGAGTGGGCTGCATTATGTTATAAAGTGCCATGTGCAGAAACAAAATGCAGACATAAAGAGGCAAACCCCACAGAAAAGGTTAACACACTCTGGTCAGATCTACCATGACTGCATAATGAAGTTAGTGAGACTGTGTTGAATTGTGAAGGATACATGGAGAAACAACACAATGCTTTTTAACTAGTAAGATTTGTTTTATTTTCTATTCTAAGGAAGGCAAACACATTAATAGGAAAAGATATGGAGGTATCCATTTTAATGGAAGGAATGGTAAGCAATAAAGGTTTTGTGTAACGATCATATACTCATAGCGATAGAAACAGAGTGACTGAGAACCCTGGAACCCCACCATCAGAATCAATTAGGAATGCACATTTCATTATTCATATTGAGGCCAATCAAACATCATGACTCAGTTGGCCTATACTTGCATGGCATGGCTACCCCCTGTTCTGCAGATGCAGTCCCTGTTCTCTACATTAAGATGCAACATTTTATCTATGGACTACTGATTGCTACTTTTGTGATTGACATCAGGACTGTGACACTTTCCTCTATGCACAATTAGAACAAAAACAAATATTTATGATAATACATACAGTTTTCCCAGAAAACGCATGGGTGCTCTTATTTTACATAGCAACACTTATTCCAGTTTCTGTTATACACAGACTTGTGCCTAGGAATTAAAGAGTCTGGATCAGTCCAATTTCAGATATTAGGCTACTGCTATTTAATACATGACAATGCATATGTTACCTTGGGAATATTTCTCTATTATCCTTTTTTGGGATTTTGCATACAACAAACAGTGACATTCATGATATCAATCACAAAATCAGTATTCCATACTCATTACACCAAGGTGTTCCATCTTACTGTAGAGAATAGGGACTGCATCTGTGAGGAAGGAGAAATAAATGACTGAGAGGACAGAAGAAAGCTGGAAATCTAAGGGGGTTGGGAAGGGGCCCCAATCTCTGGAAGTAGAAGAGGAAGGAGGGAGGAAGGGAAGAATTTAGAAGTAAGGATGTGGGGAAGGGGAGGAAACATACTCTGGAACCTTGACCTGTCTCCAGATTGTATAGAAACTGCGAAGAGGTAGCCAGAAGCCTATACTGCCAGAATTCAAGGCACAGAATCACTGGCAATAACCCCAACATAAGCAGAAGTGGCTATTCTGGAAGAAAAGACAGGACACAGGGCAATACCCCCCCGTCCCAAAATCAAGTTTTGGTGTTAAGAAAACTAGTTTCTTAAATTAATTTGAGGTTGAGTCCTTCAGGACAAAAACAAGGAGAAAGTTGGCGGGAGAGGAGAGAGAGAGAACAGAAGGAGGGCAACTACCAACCCCACCTGAGGGGTGGAGCCGAGGCCTGAGGAAAGAAGTGCACCTGATCCTGACCACTGTCCCCCTTAACATGTAAAACATTCCCCTATGTGCCCAAGGTCACCCCACTCCTGACCAACAGAAAGGAGGGGGGAGGGCACAGAGAGGAAGGGGGACCCAGAGACTAAGGCCCCAGGGGGATGGCGGGTGGGATTGTGATGAATGAAGATTCACAGAAAGATCAGAATTACGGTAGGTATGTAATTTTCATATCTTATCTGTGTCAATCTTCACCATTCATCACCTCTGGTTGAGTGCCGAGCCCCCCCCCGAAGGGGGCCCTAAGCCCTATATGTGAAGGAAGGACTGAAGTGTGTAAGGGAGAAAGGGGAGGAGGGTAGTATGGAGTCACTCTGGATGCCAATCCGGATTCCAAGAATAGGATTCTCAGAATGGGAGTGGTGTACAGGCTGCCATCTCAGAAAGAGGAGTTAGACAGGGAACTAGTGGGACAGATCAGGAAGACCTGCAAGAAGGTTAGTGTGGTGATTGTGGGGGACTTCAACATGCCAGGAGTGGACTGGAGTACCCCAACAACCAGAAATATGGTCAGTGAACCAACCAGGTTGGGGAATACCCTTGACCTTGTGCTGGCAAATGGGGACTTTGTGAGAGAACATACGGTGGAGGAACCGCTGTCAGGGAGTGACCACCACTCAGTATGGCTCACATTGGATATGGGCAAGGAAGGAGTGGAATCTGGCACAAGAGTTCTGGGCTTCAGGAGCGACAAGTTTGGGAGGATGGGGGAAGTGGTAAAAGGGTACCTGGCCAGAATTCAGTCTAGTATGGACACTAACCAGAGGTGGGAGCTCATAAAGCTGGGGATAGTGGAGCAACCAAAACCTGCTGCAAGGCCCAGAGCAAGAGGCTAGGGCTAAGAAACTGAGCTGGTTGAGCAAGGAGGTCATGGAAAGGTAAGGAGAAAAGAGTTGCCTTTAGGAGGTACAAGAAAACAGGGAGGGGGAGGACAGGGAGGAGTACTTGATGGAATTGAAGAAGGTGACAAGGGCAGTAAGGGGAGCCAAGGCATCTACGGAGCTCAGGCTGGCTCAAGGCATTAAGAAGAGGGAGAAGGACTTCTTTATGTACATCAGGGAGAAAAGGAGCTGTAAGGATTAGGAAGGAGGGGTTGGGTGGATGCAAGGCACAATAAGGCAGAAGCACTAAATGATTACTTCTGCTCAGTATTTACTAAGGAGAAGAGGGGGTGACACACAAGGGGGAGGAATAGCTTAAATGGGGGGAGGGGGTGACAGATGGGGAAATCATGGAAGGCAGAGTTTGGGAGGATTTGAAGACACTGAGGGTGGACAAGGCGCCAGGCCCAAATGGCATCCACCCCAGCGTACTGAAGGAGCTGGCAGAGGTCCTTGCGGGACCTTTGGCAGACCTATTTAATGCCTCACTACACTCGGGTGTGTACCTCAGGACTGGAGGATGGCTCATGTGGTGCCCTCCACAAGAGTGGGCCGAGGATGAACCAGGGAACTACAGAGCGGTGAGCCTCACATCCATCATGGGGAACCTAATGGAGACGATCCTGAAGGAGAGGCTGGTGGCCCTCCTAGAGGCCAAAGGACTACAGGACAACAGACAGCATGGCTTCATATGTGGCAGATCCTGCCAAACCAACCTGGTGCAGTTCTATGACTGGGAAACTAGGCAACTGGACAGGGGCCATGCAGTGGATGTCCTGTATCTGGACTTCAGTAAGGCATTCGACTTGGTGCTGCATGGAAGGCTGGGAAGTAAGTTAGAAGGCACAGGGGCCGGTGCAAAGCTGGTGAGATGGGTAGGGAACTGGCTTCACGGAAGGCAACAGAGGGTGGTGGTGGGTGGGGAGCTCTCACACCCAAGGGTAGTGACGAGCTGTGTTCCACAGGGCTCAGTGTTGAGACCAGTGTTGTTTGGGATATTCATTGCAGACATATCATTGAACATCAAGAGCAAGATCAGTCTGTTTGCTGGTGATACCAAGGTAGGAGCGGTGGTGGATGACCTAGTGCGATGGCAGGAGTTGCAGGATGATCTGGCAAAGCTTGAAACCTGGTCAGACACCTGGCAACTGGGGTTTAATGCCAAAAAGTGCAAGGTGCTGCATTTTGGGATGAAGAACCCAAAGTGGAGTTACCTGCTGGGGGGAGTGCAGCTAGCCCAGACAGAGGAGGAAAAGGATCTTGGGATGTTCATTACAGGGTCAATGAACAACTCAGCACAATGTAGGAATGCAGCTGCAAAGGCCAACAAAATGCTGGGTTGCACTGCAAGGGTGTATCCTCGAGGAGGGAGGAGGTGATTCTGCCACTGTATAGGTCATTAGTTAGATCACACCTGGAGTACTGCATACAGTACTGGCACCCGTATCTGAAGAGGGACATTAAGTTACTGGAGGGGGTGCAGCGCAGGGTGACAAAGATGATCAAGGGGTTGGGGGACTTATCATACGAGAGGAGGCTGAGGGAGTTGAACATGTACTCGCTGGAGGAGAGGAGGAACGGGTGGGACATGACTGAAACCTTTAAGTACATGAAATGAATAAACAAGATAGGTACAGAGGGGCTGTTCAAAGTAAGGGAGGGGAGGGATACCAGGGACCATGATATGAGATTGGAGGGAGGAAGGTTCAGGAGGGAGATGAGGAGACACTTTTTTACAGAGAGGGTGGTGGCTGGGTGGAATACGTTACCTGCAGAAGTGGTATCCTGTAGAACAGTGGACTGCTTCAAAAGGAGATTGGACAGGACAAGGGGGAGGGTAAATGGAAGGAAAGGGTGGAAGGGAGGGGCAGCTGCAGAATAAGGGGTGCTATCTGCACATTCGAGCAGACTTGATAGACCTCTAGGCCTTTATCTGCTGGCAAATTTCATATGTTCATAAAGGACTAAGTCCCTAAGCTCTCAGTGGATGGCACACTGAAAGAGAGAGAACCTTCACAGGCCTGGAGAGGCCCGGCACTGGGAAGAGTGAGACAGGGATCCCCCGGAGGGGGGAGAAGGTTGGCCCGACAGATGCCAGCCTCACCTATGGGAGAAAAGATGGGTTCTCTGGCAAGCAGAGAATCACCTATGCCAGGCCAGGGGTGAAAACCAGGGCATGGCCATAGTCGTCCCCCTAGGTGCAGATCGCTGTCCCTACATCCCTGGAAGCTACCTCGTTGGCGTCGTAAGATGCCCTCGCTTGGTGCCTTGCTAGCTCCAGGCCACATGCACAGAGTGCAATGGCTTGTCTGGTTACCTCCATATCAAGCATCGAGTCTAGGAGTTGACCTGGTCTGGACCACAGGAACCTATCATAGGTAGTGTAGTGGGCCTAATGTGCAGATATTCAAAGGAGCAACCATGCCAAGTAGAAAGTCCTCCTACCCCAGAAGTCCAAATCCATGGAGTCTGCATCTGGGGGCCACTCACGGTGAAGGGCGTGAAGCCGATTGGGAGTGTCCAGGTGTGTCAGTCCTGACCGAGGATGAGGCAAGCTACCTGGAGACTCAGGGGGGCACAATACCTCTGGCGGAGATCCCTAGGGGCTGGGACTCCGGAAAAGGGTCTCTGCCAGAAGTGCAATGATGCCTCCTGAAAGGGAGCAGGCCAGGGGGGCACTACAAGAGTGTCTGTGCTGAAATTGCCTAAGAAGGCACGCGGCGAATGCTCCGGATTGTGCTGAGTGGGTGGAGTGATATGCAGGTCCTCCAACATCCTCACGAGGAAATGGTGACACTCCGCAAGATCAGCAGCAGGGGATATGTGGGCAGATGGTTCCTCTCCTCCCAAAGAGGAGGATGAAAAAGCAGGGGACCGCAAAGATTCAGTGGCTGGTTGCTCAAGGGGAGGTTGGAAAGCCTGCCTGTTCATGGTCCTAATGTAAGAGGGAAAATGAGCAGCAAAAGCCCTGAACTGCTTCCAGGAGAGAGATCTGCTAGGACCAAGAATGCCTGGGAGAGCAGGAGAAGGTAGCAGAGGAGTGGGGGCAGAGCTGACAACAGAAATCGGCTGTTCTCTGACTGGGCCAGAGAGCACACCTGGAGCCCCAAGGGAAGAGGGAGCTCTGGAGAACTCAATTGCCGACAGCTGGTCAACCATACTGGAACTGCCTAGGCTGTGCCCTGAAGATCCCCGTGAGGTGACCGGGGCCATGGAACTCCAAAAGGATGGTCCCCTACCTCCAAAGAACAGCGCCCTCTCGAGGATACAGAAAAGGAAGGGTGGAGGCCCATACTACGACTCCTTCTGGATCCTGGGTGGGTCCCAGAAAAGGGTCGCCGTGTTGAACCCCTACCCCTCAACCCCTCAGAGTCCAATAGAGCTCTTCTCCTTGAAAACACCAGCCTAGGCAGCTGGCAATCCTGGTCAGTCCCCCAAAGGACTAGCCAGGGAGCAGCACCCTCCCCTCCTGTGGGTGCACTGATCGGCCCCAAAGTTGGGTGATCCAGGCACACCACCTGAGGGGGTACAATGACTGAGGGGTCAGAAAACCCTCTGAGGCCAGGCTACAGAGCAATATTGGCCTACACCACTGCCTACTGGTCAGCACCCCTGACCCTGGACCCGGGAGCAACTGTCCGCTCCTCAGAGAGGGGCTGGTTCCAGTTGTCAAGGACATTACCAGGGTGTCCACATGAGCGGCCAATTCCAAACAGTCAGACCATCTGTCTGATTCAGAGTCCAACTCCTCCTCGAGAGGTGGAGACGAAGTCCAGTGCCAGGCAGTGCAGCGGATTCCACTGCCATCCACAGATAGGGTACCAGTCAGGGACTGCACCAGAGTCAGCACCAAAGCCCCAAATACACTGCAAATGGTACGAGAAGAAGACATGGTGCAGAGAGTGGCAGCAGTAGCGGAGCCTGTCACATCACTACCCCGACTCATGGCGCCGCAAGTGGCGTCGAGGTCAGAGACAGCACTGACACCAGCCCAGGCAGCTTTCTAGGTGCTGTGAATGGTGCTGAGAGTGGTAACCCCCATGGTGCCGTGTCCTTGCTTGGCACCGGAAGCAGCACCAGAGCTGGACATGGCGCCATGCTCAGCCTTGGCACCATTCAGCGAGAAACAGTTGAGGATAGCACCACAGAGCCTCCCATGATGCCATCAGCACCACTGGCACTGACAGGAGAGATGGCAGCAAGCGACGGACCGGTGCCAACCACAGTGCCATCAGAGCCTATGGCGCCACGAACGGTGCCGAGGCCCAGAACAGCACAGATGGACAGCGTTAGGGACGGCGCCGACTGCCTGAGGAAATGACACCAGGGGAGCCTTCACCCCCGAAGGGGCGATTGCCAGTGCAGTGCCTCCTGCCCGCCCCCCCCAGGAGGGATGGACTGAGCCTCCTGCACCATGGAAGGGATTTCTGCAATGGCGAGGCTACTAAGAGCACAAGCCTCCTCCTCCTCGGTCCGTACAGAACCAGGAGGGGACCCGGAGGAAAGGCCAAGAGACTGTGGCTTGGCCCGATGAATGCATGCCCGTCCCCCAAAAGTCGATGGAGCTCGGCCAACTTTCCACGCACGTTGTTCAATCACACCACGGTCCATGGAGAAGCCAGCATCGCATGAATCCATGTCGTGAAGCGGGCCAAGACATGCGAGGCAACAATCATGTTGGTTGGCGACGGAGTATTTACAGCCGCATGGGCACCGTCGCACAGCGGGCCGTCCCATCTTCGAAGATTTCTTGCCCCCCTGACCAAGACATGACCTACAGAAAAACAAGCTAAACAAAGACTCGACGTCACTAACAAATCAAATAAAATGAAAGGAACATTCTTACCAGTGACATCCAGTGTTGGCGAAACACGGAACCGGCAGAAAATTAAGGAAATGTTGAATATATTGGCGTCAATGGACTCGGCTTAGAGAGAAATCAGAGCTGAAGGCTTCTAAGTAGACAGCAGGCCTCTTACGCAGCACAGCTTCCCACGGGGTGTGACCTCTATGGTGGGAGATGAAGACCTGGTGGCAGGGTGGGGTCAACGACACCTAATGGCCAACCCGTGGTATCACGCAGTGCAGCCCCTGAAGGACAGGCGCCGATCGTTGACTCCGCCCATCAAAAAAAAGCTCCTGCGGGGTCATGACCTCCGGCCACTTAACCCAGAGGTGATGAATGGTGAAGACTGACACAGAAAAGATCAGGAAGTTGTTATCCCTCTGTACAGATAGTTTGTGAGACCCCATCTGGAGTACTGCATCCAGTTGTCTAGACCCCATCTCTGCAAGGACATAGTCAGGATGAGACAGTCCAGAGGAGGTCAACTAAAATTGGTTCAGGGTCTGCAACAGAACCATAGGAGGAGAGGCTAAAGGAGCTTAATATGTATACCCTTGAGGAAAGGAGCGAGAGGGGAGACATGATAGAAACTTTTAAGCACCTCAAGGGAATCAACAAAGTCCAAGAGGGTGGCATCTTTCAGAAAAAGAGATGTGCAAGAACGAGGGGACACAATTTGAAGAAAGAGGGGGGATGGCTCGGTGGTAATGTGAGGAAGTATTATTTCATAGAGAGGGTGGTGGACGCATGGAACGGCCTTCGTGAGGAGGTTGTGGGGTCAAAAATAGTGGATGAATTCAGAATGCATGGGACAGACATAAGGCAATTCTTGTGGGGTATGAAGAAATAAGCTGATGGTTAACTAGGATCTGCAGCTTATCCAGTAGGTAGGGATATGGGCAGACTAGGTAGGCCCAGTGGTCATATCTGCCATCAAAGTCTATGTTTCTACGATTTTTGTTTGCAACTTTTTTTTTTTTTACTATGCTTCATGAAATGGCATTCCTATTAACATAGAAACATAGAATTTGACGGCAGATAAGGACCACTTGGCCCACCCAGTCTGCCCATTTCCCTACCTATTGGATAAGCTGCAGATCCTAGTTAACCAGCAGCCTACTTCTTCCTACCCCCACCCCCCAGAATTGCCTTATGACTATCCCATGCATGCTTGAATTCCACCACTGATTTTGACTCCACAACCTCCTCCGGAAGGCCATTCCATGCATCCACAACCCTCTCTGTGAAAAAATACTTCCTTAAATTACCTCTGAGCCGCCCCCTCTCTATCTTCAAATTGTGCCCTCTTGTTCTTGCACATTCAGATGGTGGGGTTCCAGGGTTTCACATCTTTGTGTTTCTCTCATACTACTATATGACTGGATGTGAAAAGAACTTAAAACTATTTTTGAGTTTACTTTCAGTACAAGTTGTTTTACAAGTCCTGAACCAATCTACTGTACTTACCAGACTACATGAATTTTAATTTATTTTTACATTTGTCATTTTTTTAATCACAGTTGGAGTGCTTAGTAGCTGTGCACAACAGTAAGATAGGCCTTAGGATTTTCATAAAATACATGCATCATAAGATAACTTAGATCATAAAAAACAAAAAATGTGAATTTCTTAAACCAAGTCTGAATAATACGATATCAGCATGACCACAATTAACATTTAAACGAACCAGTACTTTACATGATACCCTTGTTAAATCTATAATTATAAAAGTAACATTTAATCTGAGAACAACTTGAATGCGTGACAGTCCACATTGAAGAAATTATTTATTTTCCAGGAACTGGGAGGAATCACTATATACTTTCATTGGTTTTACTCTGTATATGATGTGTTTCTTATATGTTATTACTTGTAAGATATGTGCTTTGCACTCTTATTTCTATGGTTACAAGCTTCATAAAACTACACAGACAAAAAAAGACAAAACCAAGTTGTGTTTAGCACCTCGTTAACAAGGGGTGTTCAGAAATCAATGAGATCATAATAAAGAAACTGAGAAGTTATAGGTATTGAACCTTGTTATTCAAAGGGCAGAAAAAGTACAATTAAAAACTGATAAAGGTGTAAAGTTGTAAATAAGAGTGAAACAACCATGCCGGTATGCACACCACACATAAAGTAATTCTTGAAAGGATACAGATTGGGGACGGCTCAATTAACACTGCAAGTCCAGAAAAAATATATGTTGTCGCCTCTTGCTGTAGTGAAATGCTACAGCTGATGCAAAATACAAAGCAAGGTGGTGGGGGCAAGGTTGAGGGCGGGTGTGAATAACACCATATACCCAGCAGGAGGGACTTTACATCTCTCAGAATTTATTTGTGAAAATGAGTGATCAGGATAAGAATGTAAGCTGAGCCAAGGCTGGTTAAAAAAAATAGTTGATTAACTAGTAGACTTGAAATAATTGCATGTCTTCCTTTCTGTAACATCTTTCCATGCACAGACAGGTTTGGTTTTGAAGCTAACTTGCTTAACTGTGTTTAATAGGTTTTACTTCTGATTTCCGCTTATGACAGGCAGTAAACATTCCTGCATGAAAAGGTTTTACCACTGAAGCGCCTATAAAGTGAGGAACTACACAGTGACACAAAAACATCACTTTATAGGAGCTTCGAAGGCACAGTCTGTTCCAGGAATATTAACTGCCTGTCATGAAAAGGAGTCAAATCTACAAAAAACAGTTAAGTAACTCACAAATACACTAGCATATATGATTTACACTTTTACAAACATTTATCAAGTAAAAAGACACACTTCAACTTATTCTAAAACCAGAGAAGCAAAACTCAGTAACCACACAGGCTCAGTACACACTACATTTCCAACAAGACACTGGCCTGCTATAGGGGCTATTAGACATCAAACCAAAAGGCACTCTGGGAAGACTATCCTGGACAAGATGCAATAAAACAAACCTGAATGGCAGCCCCCAGAGGTCATAAACACCCAAGGAAAACAGGGAAAGTTAAAAAAAAATACTCTCACAGCCTAGGCAGAAACAAAACACTGGAATCATTGTTTTGCAAAATGTATCACTTACAATTTTTCTTATTTGCAAGACTGCATATATTCATCCTAACAAATCTGTCCTACTGCCATATTCAAAACACTATCCCCTACCTACCTGCCACATATAAACTCAATTACAACATTGCTACACTTACATATAATACATGCTTCTCAAACTTAAAAAAAATGCACTTTATCAAAGTTTGTATTTACCAAGTACTGTGCCCATGATTAAATTAATTTGAACCCCCTCCCTCAAAACATGTGCCCTCACATGAAACTGCATATTTAACTGTAAAGATAATTAAAAAATGCATTTCTAAATGCATTACTAACACCAATGCTTTCAAAGTTTGAAACTACTAAAAAGACAAACTATACATATATACAGTATATATCTCCACACACACATATACACACACAAACATATATATATAAACCACTCTGAGGTGTGCAGTCACGCTCTGATATACGCACGCCTTGGTGTGCGTTGTTACGCACGAGGCCACAGGCCAAGTGCGTCAACCACCCAAGGTGTGCATATATCAGAGTGCGACCGCACATCTCAGAGTGGTTTATCTATCTTATAAAATGTCAAAATTGTTTTGGAGGGGGGTAAAAGTGCAGGTGTGTGGTCACGCTCTGATTTATGCACAGTCATGTGATGTGCTTTATACAATCAGAACATTGGATTATGACCATTTATCTTTACTCAATATATATGTATGTATATATATAAAATACCGTTAATCCCAAAAGCTGAACTTTATGTTTTTAGTATATAAATGTTTAAGAAAAACCTGTTGCTCTTTCAACTCAACTCAGAATGCTGTGTCTATTATTTTCCTTGGGAGCCGTAGTTCCAGGCAGTCCTTAATTACTCTTTCCTTCTGAGTCCCCAGGTGGCTCTGATAATCATTTGTTCCAAGGGTTTTTAAGTCAGTTTGAAGGCATTAAGTAGCTTCTGTTCTCCTAGTCCTTAATAAAATGCAGAGGCTCCACAACTCGATCACTCCACAGACTTGTTCTGTTGCTTGCTCCAGGTACCAAACTAGTGTGTCTTGTTCCAACATGATAGCCACCTCATGCCCCTCCCACATGAATCAAAAAAAAGTGGGGGTGGATCTTTAGGAGCTTCTCGGGTGGAGGTGGGGGTGGCTCTCACTTCCCCCAAAAATGAATGCTGCCTCCCACTACTCAGGTTCCAGTTCTTATACCACCCATTTAAGAAAGAAAATAGTACCCTGCAACCATTGACTAACATGAAAGCGTATTTATTTGAGGGCGGAAAACATTTCTTGGAGGAGGGTAAGGCGGAGGAGACTATTTACACCTTCAGTCAGTTCCAGAGACAGAAAACATGACATCACTCCTTTTGTACATGCAAAACGTCTGCAGGTTCCACCTACTACAGTACATCCATAAAAACACAAAGTTCATGTTTTATTATGTTAAAAGGATACTGCTGTGTTTGACTGAAGTAGGTTAAGAATAGAATAATGCAAGAGTTATGTTATTTATTCTCTACTAGAAGTTGTATTTGGGCCTTGTATGCAAAAATGGGACCTTGCTGTTTGCCCTAGATAAACAGAAAAGGAGATCATTGTAATACTAAGATATGGGTAAGTCATCAGCCTTATTCCTGTGCTCTGTAATTAATTCAGTTCTTGTACAAAAATAAAACAACAGAAGCCTTTTTTCCTATCTGTTCCCTCTGAGATTCCTTAGGGTACTGCCTGCCCCAAGTACAATGCCTTTATACTAAAGGAGAGTAGTGACCTCACAAAAAGGGGAAGGGCCAGTCTGTTTTGCAAAGTCATGTATTACATTTTTACAGAGGAACTAACTTACTCTTGTTTAACATTAGTAAAAGTGATGTATTCTTAGAATGATTATCAGCATTACAAAAGTGAAAAGACTATAGAAGTAAAGATATTTGATTCTGGGAACTGAGGTAGGTCACATGATACACAGAGGGGGAGTATAAAAAGCTAGGCTTCCTGAGGTAATGTAGATCGATGGTCAGAGAGATGTTGACCTGCAAGGAGAGAGGACATGTGAGTTTTCATGCCTTGGATAAAGTGATTAAGCTGAGAAAAATCTAAAGAAAGATTGTTTCTGGAAGTACTGTTATGTTTCAGCATTTATATTTGATTTTCTTGAAAGAAAGTTTTTTTTTTTTTTATTTAGAAAGTTATTTTTATTTTTCTTTATTTTTGGATTTCTGATAAATAAATATGATGCTCTTCATGCAAAACTACTTTCCTGTTTGTCCATCTGTCATCCCATACCTTCACAAGGGGTCTTCAGCAGGGGACCTTGGGGTATACCTTGTGGAATCCTCACTCCCTGAGGACATGGTGGTGTCCTCCTTCTCCTACTGTGGGATGAGGTATTCCTGATCCTCATTGACAGGCTTAGAGTACTGCAAGGAAGGCAACAAGGACATCAATGCCCTGGAGGGAGCACGGCTCATCATCATGGTAGGCATCAATGCAAAGGTTGGTCTGGGTAGGTCCTGGTGTCGGGCCCGGAGGAGGAACCAGCCACTGAATGATCTCCACAAAGAAGGAGAGCACTGTCTGGACTGCCTTGCAGCATTTACGAGGAAGGCTGAAATCCCAGCATCGACAGAGCAGCTTATGGCATTGACAGGGGAGGCTAGCCATAGAAGGTCTGGTAGAACCCACTGCCGGCCAACCCTGAGGAAGCGGAGGTCTGAGTGGCAGGGCTTGCAGCATCAATGGGGGCATCTGAAGGCCCAATGTTGATGAACTATCGTCAGCCATGGGAAGTCCAGCAGGATTCACTGCCAAAGCTGACCCTGTGGTAGCGAGGGTTTGGGTGGCAGGAGGTTTCACTGCCGAAGCAGACAAGGATGCTGCAATGGTCAGCATTAAGTGGAGCGGTGACCAACAGTGCACCGGGGAGGGGACTTATTCTTGCTCTGCTTCCTCTCCTGGTGCTTGTGCTTCCTTGATGATTTATGGGAGCCTGTGGATGGGGCCCTCGACATGGAGAAGCGTCTCGCCTGGAGCTCTCTCTCCATTCTGGCTACCTTCTGTTCCAGGAGGAAAGACTGCAGGGCTTTCTGACAGCATTGCTGGGTAGCTTTGTTGAAGCTGAGGCAGATGTCACAGGCTTTAATGTTGTGGGCCACTCCAAGATAGTGGACGCAGGCGTCATGATCATCGTTGCTGTAGATTTTTCAACTGCACTCGAAATATCGATAGTTTCACAGAGTCAGTCGTCAACATACACAACAATGTTAATACACTTGACTGTAATTGGCTGTCCCTTTGGATTAAGAAGGGAAAGGGGAAATTGTTTAACCAGGAAAGGCAGACTAAGCCGCCCGGAACCTGT
Organism: Neoceratodus forsteri; assembly: GCA_016271365.2. Classification (NCBI taxonomy): domain Eukaryota; kingdom Metazoa; phylum Chordata; order Ceratodontiformes; family Ceratodontidae; genus Neoceratodus; species Neoceratodus forsteri. The sequence goes on from CM057456.1 coordinate 613,998,559, forward strand.
TTCCAGGTGCAACCTAGATTAGGATCGAAGGTGACAAAGCTGTTTGGATTGTCTTAAGTACTTAGTTCTGTCCAGATAAAACTTAAGAACTGAGAGGACAGGGGTCTTTCATCCTTATTCTGGAAGTTGGCAAACTAGGTAGGCAACTCTAACGCTACTTTTGGTAAAAACTTGGTGCGTATGCTGAGAGATGAAAATTGCATTCTCATTGTAATTCTTGATCTTCCAGAATACCTTCACCATTTATTACCACTAACAGGTCTGTTCCAGAGGCACTTGGATCCCGTGGGAGCAAAGTCTTATGTGTTCTACAGCTAGAGGGACTGATGTTGATGCGGCACTGCCCATGAGGCAGATGTACTGACATGTACTGACATGGCATTCATGGGCTGGTCTGCAACTGATGCCAGCCCCCACCTTCCTTGGTCCTGTTCATCAGGAAAGAAACAAGTGGGACAGAAAACAGAGAGGGTAGACAATGAAAGGTAACCAAAGGACAGAAAAAGGATGTGGATGTAAAATCATAAAAGAATAAAACCTGACTACCAACACAGAAAACTAAGAAGTGAGCCTAAGGGCACAAGGTAACAGATAAAAGGGCAGAAGCCAGAGCCTACAGGCCATCTGATTGATGGAGACAAGTGCAGTAGTCCTGGTAAGGGACTCTAGGAGGCTAAGAAAGTACAGTAAGAGGATTGCATAAACTATTGTACCACTGTAGAAGTATAGCAGAAGGAGAAAAGAAGAGACAGAGGAAGGGTCCTCTTGCTCTAATTATGTCACCAGCCAGTCAGTTGTGGAGACCAAGGAATACCTGACTAGGCTGGATGAAAACTATCATCCATTTTGTCCGTCATCTCCTTCTCTGAGATCCTGCCAGTCTGGGACAGTGGGCAGATGGATGGAGTGTCAGAGAAGGGGAGCTAAACATGTGGCTCAAGGGCTGGTGCCAGGAAAAAGGACACAAATTTGTAGGGAACTGGCAACAGTTTTGAGGAAAGTTCTTTAAATTTGATGGACTGCATCTGACTAAGGAGGAAGAGTCAGTGGATTGGGGCAAAAGTTTGACGTCTTTACAAATATTTAAACTAGCAAATGGGGAGAGGGTGCAGCACCCATATGTCGAATGGAAGAACACCTCCCCTCAGCTAGTGGTCAAACAGGAGTTCAGCATGTTAGCAGTTCATTTGCATCACCAGGTAAGGAAAAAGGTCCAGTTCCCCATAGAACGCACAGGGGAAATGCCAGACCTCACCCAACAACTAACACCAAAATCTGGCCAATGGATTCTGTACACAAATGCTTTCAGTCTGGGAAACAAGATCCCAGACCTGCAGGCAATAATGACAGAGGCTAAACTGGACATAGTAGCCATTAATGAGATGTGGTTTACCAGTAACCTCACTTGGGAGACTTCAGTACCTGGCTATGTACTGTCGGAAGAGACCGAGGTACAAAAAAGGGGGGGGGGGGGGGGGGGGGGGAGTGGCACTGTATGTCAATCAAAATATGAAAGCTACAGAAATTCAGAATACACATAAGGAGCCAGAAGAACTGTGGATCACCCTGGGAACAGGAAATGGGACAGCCATAATAACTGGGGTTGTCTACAGGTCCCCAGACCAGGGGAGGACATAGATACATTACTGTTAGAAGATATACAAAACATAACAGATAAAGGGGAGGTTCTGATATGGGAGACTTCAATATGCCAGATACAGGTTGGTCAATACCAGCAGGAACATCTGCCAGAACTAGACACATGGTGGATTCCCTGCAGGGTAGGGCCTCAAACAACTGGTACAACAACCCACAAGAGACAGGGCTATCCTAGATCGAGTACTGACTAACGGGGAATGGATCACAGATCTCCAGGTAGAAGGTCACCTGTGGGCCAGTGACCATCACATGGTATGGTTCAGTTTGGCCACTACAACTAAATCATCCCATTCCAATGCAAAAATATACAACGTTAGAGGGGCTGACTTTGATAAGATGGCCAACAGAGTTAAGCTTAGCCCTGGCAAAAGGAAATACAGGTGAGGGGGTACAGGCAAAGTGGGCAAGCATTAAGGATGCAATACTTGAAGCAACATCCTACTGTGTTAGAGAGAAAAGGAAGTGCAAAAGAAGAAGGAAACCACTTTGGTTCTCAAAACAGTAGCAGAAAAGGTCAGAGCCAAAGGCTGGACTTCAGGAAATGTAAGGAACGCAGTGGGATGAAGACAGGGAGGCATACCAAACTTCCCTAAGGGAAGCAGGAAGGCAGTAAGGCAGACAAAGGCCCAAAGCAAGGAAACACTAGCACAGACAGTAAAGAAGGTGACAAGACTTTCTATAGATACATTAGTGAAAGGAGAAAGTCCAAAGGGAGTATTACTAAGATCAAAGGACATAAGGGGGCGTGTGAGGAGGAGGACCATGTAAAAGCATCTATCCTAAATAGATACTTCAGCGCAGTATTTACTGAATAGAAGGTAGGGCAGGGCAGACAGCTCAGCACCATGGACACAGGGGGAAGGGAGGTGAGCACTAGTCCCTTCACAAAAGAAAGGGTCCTACAATTGCTCGATAAGCTCTGGGAGGACAAGGCAATGGGATCTGATGGCATACATCCCAGAATACTAAAGGAGCTGAGGGTGAAAGTAGCAGAGCCATTATCAGAACTGCTTATTGAGTCTCTGAGCACAGGAGAGGTCCCAGCAGACTGGAAAAGGGCTCATGTGATCCTGCTCCACAAGAGTGGTAGCAGGGAGGAAGCAGGGAACTACAGACCAAACAGTCTTACCTCAGTAGTGGGCAAGATTATGGAGGCACTCCTTAAGGAAATGGTAGTGCAACACCTGGAATCCATAGGAGCACAGGATCTAAGAGCACATGGGTTTACAAAAGGAAGGTCCTGTCAAACTAATCTCATAGATTTCTTTGACTGGGTAACCAGAGTGGTGGACCAAGGCGGAGCAGTTGATGTAGCCTACCTTGACTTCAATAAAACTCAATACTGTTCCACATAGAGATTGATTAGTAAGCTTGGTAGGCTTGGGGTGGGTCAGAAGTTGGTCAACTGGGTGGCGGTAAATGATATACAGTCAGAAGAGATGCAAGTCACAAGTTGGGTACCTCAGGGATCAGTCCTGGGCCAGTCCTCTTCAATGTCTTCATCAGTGACATTGCAGTTGGGCTGGAGGGTAAGGTCTGACTGTTTGCAGATGACACAAGATCTGTAACAGAGTAGATGATCCAAATGGGGTGGGCAGAATAAGAAGAGATCTGGATAAACTAGCAAAATGGTCAGAAGAGTGGCAACTGGGGTTTAATGCAAAAGTGCAAGATCATGCATATAGGGAAGAGAAACCCTGAAGCCACCTATGGGCTGGGAGGAGTTGCTGACAATCACAAGGGAAGAAAGAGACTTGGGCATCATCACCAATGACCTGAAATCATCCAAGCAGACCACTAAAGCAGTAGGTAAGGCTAGGGGGATGTTAGAGTGTATTAGCAGGGATATTAAATGTCAGAAGAGGGAGGTAATAATCCCTCTTTACGAGACACTGGTTAGGCCCCATCTGGAGTACTGCGTGCAGTACTGGAAGCCACACTTTCACAAGGACATTAACCAAATTGAGGCAGCCCAGAGAAGGGCAACCAAAATGGTGCAGGGACTGCATCAGAAAACATATGAGGACAGATTAACGGAGCTCAATATGTATACCCTAGAGCAAAGAAGGGAGAGAGGTGATGTGATCGAAACATTCAAACACCTTAAGGGCATTAACAAGGTGAAAGAGTCTAACATGTTTCAATATAAGAAAAATAGCACGACAAGAGGACACAGCATGAGATTAGAGGGAGGCCAATTAAGGGATAATGTGAGGAAGTTCTTTTTCACAGAAAGGGCGATAGATGCATGGAATGGCCTACCTCAGGAAGCGGTGGATATGAATACAGTGCAGGGCTTCAAACAGGCATGGGATAGGCATGAGGGAGCAATACAGATAAGTATGAATAGATAGGCCATTGACAGAGCAAAGGCCGATGGCACATTTATAAGGTAGAAAAAGAAATGGGCAGACTGGATGGGCCTTGCGGTTCTTATCTGCCGTCAACTTCTATGTCTCTATGTTTCTTGTCACTCCCTGAAAGAGGAGTAGAAGATCCTGGAAAAGTGCTCTCCACTTCCTAACCTCCTGGAAAACAGTCTTGGCAGCTAAAAAGGTTAAGAGGTTTGGCTAAACCTAGGGCAATTTAACATGTGCAACCCATAAGTAACCCAGGAGGACATAAGGAAGAGGAGGATGGGATGGACATAAGAAGGAGGAGGCGGAGAGATAGAAAATAAAAATTTTGAGGAAAGAAAATCTTTTTGTTGTTTTTAGCTTCCGTGCTAAAATGTGTCACCATTTTCCCCAGTGGAAACAGACTGGACCCAAGTTGGGGTCTTACTCCCATACTCCCTCCCTTTAAAAAAAATAGATAAGATGGGGGAGCCCTTGCTAGAGCAGAGGGAAAAAAAAACCTGAATCTAGTAAGGGACTGGCAAGAGGATAAGAAGAAAAGAACAGAGGGTGAGCTGCCCAGAGGCCCTGGCTCCCAACTGATCAGGGGATGGTGAAAGGGCATGGCAATAAATGATGAAGATATTTCGGAAGATCAAGAATTACAGTGAATATGTAATTTTCATATCTTCAAGAATCAGTCTTCACCACTAATGGATCAGAGTACCAAAGGCGGTGCCGGCTCACCCTGACGGAAATGCTTCCCCCTGCCCTCTGTTGGGGATAATCACATAAGGACAGGGACTCCAAATGGGTCTGGCAGGACCAGAGACTTGTAAAAGACAGGTGGAGGCTTCTGTGGCCTGGGAGCAGGAAGGCACCCCAATAGCTCTCACCTGACCCTATGGGAGAAGAAGCGAGTCTCCTGGAAACTCAAGCTGAGCACCCTGTGCTAGGCTGGGTGTACCAAACGTGAAAGGCAAAACCATGTCATCTGCCGAATGCAAACTGCGGTTCCCACCAGCCTGGAAGCAACCTTGATAGCATCATATAACACCCTCACTTGGTGCCTCACCAGGTCCTGGATGGAAAGGCAAATGGCCTACCTCTGTGCCTTGCAGTCTGGCATCAATGCTAGAAGCTGACCTAGCGTTGTCCACTGATGCCTGCCATAGACCATCTGATGGGCATGATATACAAAAATGCACATCATGGTGTATGTTGTCAAAAAAAACTAATCTGCCCTAGACATCAAGCTCTGCAGAGTCAGAGTCTGGGGGGCAGTTATACACTAGCCCCTATGTCCAGCAGGGGTCCAGGAGCAGAATCCCAGAAGACAGATGTGGCATGGCACCTGGAGACCAATGGGAGAAAAGTACCTGGGCTGGATGTTCCTCGGGGCTGGAGAAGGGGCAAAGTGAAAGAGCCAGACATTCCTGGTCACTTCCTTGAAAGGCCAAGGCAGACCATGGGGGGATGACTGTAGACTCTCCGCTGTATTCTCCGAGGGATGACAGCACCAGGTTAAGCAGGACTGTGACCAGAAAAATGTTGCAGGCCGAGCTCCTGCACCATCTCCCCAAGAAACTGCTGGTACTGAGTATATTCGGCATCAGAGGAAAGATGAACAGAAGTGTCCTCTTCCTCAGAGCAGGAAGTGGGAGAAGATGAGGAGCTGTAAAAGCACCAGGCATCATTCTGAACGTTTCCCAGGATAGGGGCCCAATAAGATCCAGAATTCCTGAGAGAGAGGAGGGTCATGCAAGACCAGGCCAGGTTCTCTGCTAGGGCTGCAGGAATGCTCAGGGGACCACTCCCACAGGGAGGGCCTGGCAAGCTTGCCCATAAACAAATGGCCAAGAGCTGCAGACCGGCTGGGATAGTGCCCTTGAGGGGGAAGCCCCCAGGTTAGGAAAGCGAAGCCATGCTGGTTTCACAGGGCGGCCCCAATCATCACAGTTACTCTCACAGCAACACATTGTGATGTCACAGCAGAGGATTATGACTTTGAAGTAGGGAGTAAGTTGTAGAGGCAGATAAACTCTAAGGAATAAAGATCATGTAGTCATGCAAGTTTACTCAAATAAATAACGGGGAAGAGAAATATATAGAATATGCATGGAATGCAAGTTGAATAGTACCTAATTATTATGTTTTTCTAAGTTTTCTTTGAGGTGACGGTAGCTCTTTAAGAATCTGCCAGAGTCTTAAAAAGCACCTTCCTCAATGGTCCAAACTCTAAATTCTTGCTATCAAGTTATAACATATTGTATGTCAAAGGTTGTGTGCATTTGTTATTTTTGCCTAAGGTGCTCCCATTTTTCCATATATTCATGTGTTGTGTAGGCGCGCTTCAGCCCTGCTCTTCTTGTCCTCACTGTTCAGCTGCCTGGCCACTGACTCCTGCTGATGTCACTATATGGAGCAGGGCTGACAGTGTTTCACAGTGAAGGAGCAGCCTTTTGGCTAGGGGAAAATGCTATACTATTGTTTAAAATGTTTATTATTGTTCCATCTTCCCCTCAAAAGACACCCTGCTGATAAAAGTTCCCCTCACAAGACACCAGGTTAACAGTAAAAGTAATGTGTAATGTGTATGTGATGCCATGCAAAAGTGATGGTGAATGAGTGTGAGCTGCTGATACTGAACACTGCAAACTTTATCATCTGTAGTGCCTTACAAGCTGTACTCAGTAATGGATTGGAGTCAGTAGCAGCATACTGTGCTTGTGCCTAATTAAATCTTTTTCTTGGAATAATTAAAATCTTTGATTCTCCCCACCTGATCGAAATTTGCAGTTTACTCTAAACACTGCGTCCCTGACAGACAGAAGGGCATTGCTCGAGAGTTTGCCGATTGTGGTGGTATATGGAAAACATTTTTTATTTTACTACCTGTCCTTATGTCCACAATCCACATGGTTTGTAAAAATGAGGGCTAATTCCTAGTGTAAAGGCACATGCCGTCAGTCTTTTTTGGAACCTGAAATGGGAGTAGAATCCTGTGTCCAGGGAACTACTTCCACTGCCCTGTTTTTCAGAAGGCCCATTATCTCTGACGTGAGGAGGTCTGACTGAACGGCTGATAGTGTGCGTTGCCACTTGAGTGGAAGGTCTGAGGGAATCTCTGCAAAATTTAGTGAGTATCCCTCCTGAATTATCCTGAGGACCCACTTCTCTGTGGTCATAGACTTCCACTGACTGTAGAAGTGAGTCAGGTGACATCCCACTGCCGAGGAGAAGTCCACCTCAGGCAGGTGAGATGGAACTGGGGCTGGATCTTTAGTTGAGGCTCTGGGGACTTTTGGGCCCTGTGCCTTTTGCTGCATTTTCTTTTTGTGGCTGAGGAGGCTGACTTCTGTTCAGAGCTCCTCTGCCTCTTCCTGAAATGGTTGTCTGTTTCAAAGAACTGGCAGCTCCTACCTCTCTGAGGGACTGCCGTAGCCGGCTAACTGTTTTGAAGGCAGTCTTAGTTTTCTGAGAGGCCTCCAGGGCTTGCTCAACTTGTTGGTCGGAACAAGTAGGTGCCATCAAGGGCGACATTCATAACCTGCCACTGGGCATCCGAGGAGAACCCTGACGTCCACAGCCAAGAATGTCTCCTAATGCAGATTCCAGCAGCTGTTGCTCTAGAAGCTGTGTCATATGTGTCCACAGAAGCCTTCAACTGATGGCTGTTGCATTCTATTCCCCAGGTGACAGCCTGGAGAATCTGAACCTTGAGGTCAGACTCAGGAAGATCTCCTGCCAGAGTCTTGAGCGAGGTCCATAGACATATTCATACTGAGAAAAGTAGCCTTGATATCTGGCTATGCGCATACTAAGGGCAGCAGCTGCAAGACCCCTTTCCCATGGCATCAATCTGCCAAGACTCCTTATTGGCAGGGGCGTGCTGTTACTCCCTGTGGTAAGACAGCTTTGTCGTTCTCTGCAACAAGGACCAACGCATCTGCAATGGGTATGGGCCAGGATAGGTATCTATTTAAAAGTGACATATTTCCAATCTATGGACTTACAAACTTGAAGGAATAGTGGCAGGTCTAGTCCACAGCTTCAGACAATGTCTTGGAACACCTAAGGAACAGGAGGCGTAGGTTCACTGGAATATTGGGAATCTGAAGCCATTCAGGTCTAAAAAGCTTCCTGGGTCTACCCGAAGAAGCCTGAAGGGCCAGGGTGGTCTGCATGTTTTTCAGAAGGGAGTGAAAAGAGTGTTCCTCTAGAGGAACCATAGCAGGAACCACCAGCTTACTGTAAAGGCTATAAAGGGAATTCTTATCCCCTTCCTTGGAAATGATGAGGTCTGGATCTGACTCATGCTATTCATATCCCCCTCAGAGAGGGAGGCAGGAAGAGGGGGTGGAGCCCAAGAGGCCACGACCCAGCCTAGGAAGTGGAAGGACAGGCGACACTGGAACCGGCTTCAGAGTTGGCACCTGACAGCTGGCCCAGTGGTGCTGAGGGTTGAGGTGCTGGACGCCACACCTCACGATGCACCGGTGACCCGGGTTTGGGAACAGACTCAGATCGGCGGGGGCCGGCTGTGGGATGGAGGATGGAGCATCCCCACGGATGCTCTCCTCCCTCAGGGGGGTATGCCAGGGGTGCTGTGCAGCACCTGACTTCCTAAGAGAGCAGGTGGATGCACTGATGCTTGAGGGGCATGGCGACTTCATATTCTGGAGCCGGGGAGGGGGACGCCATTAGGTGCTTGAGAGGAGCGTGCATCAGCACGTCAACTCTCTGGACTCACGCCCCATGCGCCCGGCATCCCAGTGGGTTGGGCTACAGGAGGATGAACACAGCTTGAAGGAAAATGCCTTCAGCCTCCTGGATGAAGTCCTCAGGAACCAGTCTCACCATCAGCTGACCAAGGGCAGACCCCACTGTATAAGCTCAAACAGAGGATGAGAGGAGGAGAGGAGAGAGTGGGAGAGCTCTCCTCGCTCCACCCAAGTACTCTGGGCCATCTAATAGGTCCCAATAGCAGCAGTGGGTGGCACTCTAAGAGGCAGACCCAAATGACCAGAAGGGATGTGGAGGGTGCCACTCCTTGAGCACGGAGGAGAGGGGTTGGAGGGATGTAAGGCGTGGAAAAATAATAAGTCAAAATAAAAAAGAACTGGCACCTGACCTGGTGCTGGAAGGAGAGGAGATGGTGCCACCCAACACCCAACTTGGGCCTAGAAGGAGCCAGGGATGGTACCTTGCCAGTCCTGTGAGAAAACAGTGAGGGGTAGGCACATGGGACCTGCATTGCGGCGCCATCCCTGGCAGGGAGGAGTCGCAAAAGGAACAGAGGCAGTAGGAGGATCGATGCCAAGATAGCCTATATGGAGCGAGCCTGTTTTATGGTGCCATGCCTGGTTTATCTAGCCAACCCTGCTGAAGATTTTTGTTCATGAGGGGTTCCAGTGCCTCGGCTTGTAACCCAAAGCAGCATGAATAAACGGTGAAGATTTAATTCCAATAAGATCTACTGTTACAGGTGAGTAACCTGTTTTTCAAGGGATGTGGATATGGTGTACATATCCACACTTCTAGCAGACTCCTAGCAGTTCTCTGGGAGGAGGGGGCAAGACACACAAACCCTACTTAGGGAACAGAGAATGAAGAACTGTGGCCCCGCAGCCACCGACAGTGGTATGATGGGTGGAATGAGCCCTTAACCCAATGGGAGGCTTCCTATCCACCAACCCATAGCAGAGGTTGATGCAGGACACACTCCACCTGCCAATTGTCTGATTAGCTGCTGGTCTGCCAGGTGCAGCTTCAGCGTACGTGACAAATAGCTGGCGTACATCTCCTCGAACTCCAGTCATGTGCTCCTTATAGTAGGCTAGTGCTCATCAAATATCCAACATATGGAGCCTATGCTCGACTTTGTGACAGGATTGAATTAGGCCCTGTTCCATTTGTTATGCAGAAAGAGTTAAAATGCAGTGATCTATTCTATCCTCTCCTTTTCTGTCTCTTGTCTGTCTGGTTGCGCAACCAAATGTTCTCGTGAGACCTAGGAACTGATCATTCTGACGGTCTTGCGATTCTCTGCCTCTCACCATCTCTCTGCCTTCACTTGCTGTTTTCTTTTCTTCCCCCTTGCATATCTGCGGTTATAAACTATATGCAAATCTGTGTGTGAAACTGTAAGTGATACTGGGATCCCTTTATTTGAAATGTATATAGTTATACTGTTGAAATAATTGCAAAGGGCTATTTGGAATTTAGGGGGTTAACCTGAGATGCAGTTTGAGTTCCTCTCAGGCTTGTTTGCAAACTCTTTTTCAGAGCTGTCAGCAGGGGGCTAGCTTGGGACATTGTTCTATTTGCAAGCTTGCTCTGCAAAGAAAGTGACAAGTAATGAAAATGACGTACCTACCACAATTCTTGATCTTCCTGTGTATCTTTACCATTCATCACTGGCAGGATGTCACACTGGTGGTGCCGCCCACAAGACCGACGTTTTGCATGGCACTCGCAGGTTGGCCAGTAACGACCGTCAACTCCTCCTCCAGCCCAGTTCTGCTCACCAGAGAGACAGAAGGAAAAGAGAGGGTTAGAGAAAAACTGAGGGCAGGGCAAGGGAGCTCAAGGGACAGAAAAAGGAATGGATATAAACTGAAACAGGAATAAGCCAGCTAGACAGAGGAGGAGGAGGAAGGTCTGGGCTCTTTGGGCCTAGTCCTGAACAGCTATTCAGGAGACAGGAAAGAAGGTAAAGGAGAAGAGAGTGAGAGAAAGAAACATGGGAGAAGGGAGAGGGACCCATCTTCCCCGCACTAAATCCAGGGCTCAGTGACTTTTGGACAGAGATCTACCTCCCAGAGGCAGGCAGCCAACTAGCCAACAGAAGCAGTTGAGGCAGAGTATTCACAGCCTGGCTTTGCTGCCCCTTCCATGGGCAAGACTGAGGCGCTGTACATTAGTGGTGCAGGGAAGGTCCCTCCCCCCTTCCTCCAATTTCATCCTGGGAGGAAAAAACAAACACCCCTGGGTTGGATCCACCCCCCCTCCCCAGCTATCGCTTCCCAAAGGGAGAACCCACAGGGTTCGGGGGTGGGGATCCCACCTCACTAAAAGCACCCCTCTCCAGGGGAAAGGAGCGAAGAGCCAGTAAAGAAAACATCCTAATAATGGGGTAAGAAGGAGCCCCTGTTGGCCCCATTCCCTCCCCATCCCAGGAGACTCCCACCACTGGAAACCGTCCCACCCCAACTTTGGAGGGTCCTCAAAGGACAGGGGAAGAGAGGCCCACCAGGGGTCCCCCCCTTTCAGGTTAGTTCGAGGATCCCTATTATCCCTCCTCCTAACTAGGTCCACTCCACCGCCTAACAAGGAACAAGGAGGGGGACCCTAAAGCCACAGTGAGGAGGGCCCAGACTGGTTCCTGGTGGAGGAGGGCAAGCAGAGAGGGGGCATCACCCAGGGACTGAGGCCTTCTGAGGGGAAGGTGGGGGGTGCCAGTGATGAATGGTAAAGATACACAGGAAGATCAAGAATAACGGTAAGTACGTCATTTTCATACCTTCCCTGTGTCAGTCGTCACCATTCATGACCAGTAGAAAACAGGAGGTTGTTATCCCTTGTACAGACAATTGGTGAGACCCCATCTGGAGTACTGCGTGCAGTTCTGGAGACCACATCTCTGCAAGGACACAGACAGGATGGTGGCTGTCCAAGGGAGGGCAACTAAAATGGTGCAGGGTCTGCACCAGAAAACATACGAAGAGAGATTAAAGGAGCTTAATATGTATACCTTGAAGAGAGGAGGGGGGACATGATAGAAACTTTCAAATATCTCAAGGGAATCAACAAAGTCCAAGAGGGTAGCATCTTTCAGAAAAACGATGTACAAGAGCAAGGGCACAATTTGAAGATAGAGGAGACGGCTCAGAGGTAATGTGAGGAAGTATTTTTCATGGAGAGGTTGTGGATACATGGAACAGCCTTCCTGAGGAGGTGGAGTCAAAAACAGTGGGGAATTCAAGAATGCATGGGACAGACATAAGGCAATTCTAGTGAGGGGTAGGAGGAAAAAGGCTGTTGGTTAACTAGAATCTGCAGCTTATACATTAGGTAGCGAAATGAGCAGACTAGGTGGGCTGCTGGTCCTTATCTGCCATCAAAGTCTATGTTTCTACTGTCAGAGTGAGTACGAGCCCCCAAAGGGGTTCAGCATTTTCCTGGGGACAGAAGTCCCTCAGTTTCTTATGACGGAGGATCACTTGAGGAGGAGACTCACTCCAGGTCAGTTGGGCCTGTGACAGGTTAGGGTGAGACAGGGTCCCTCTGCAGATCCTGCCTTGCACTGTGGAAGAAAAGACGGGTCCTCTGGAATGTGGAGGCAGTCAACCAATGCCAGGCCAAGGGTGATGAAATCTCAATATGTCCACACCGTCCACGTAATGCAGATCACTGTCCCACCAGCCGTGAGGCTACCTCACTGGCATCATAAGACACCACTGCCTGCTGCCTTGCTAGCTCCAGACCTTGAGTGGAGAGGGTGGTGGCCTGCCTGGTTGCCTCTAAATCAGGCAGCGATGCCAGCACCTGACCCAGCATCGCCCACAGATGCCTGTTGTAGGCAGCACGGTGCATCTGATAAGAAGCTATGCATAGTATTACCCGCACCAAAAACTCGCTGCCCCAAGCAGTCGAACTCTACAGAGCTCGGATCCAGGGGCGGTCAAGGACCGGGTGCCTATGCTCAGTAGGGGTGCACAGCAGCATCACTCCCACTGCAGGATGAGGCAAGGTACCTGGAGACCCCTGGGGCGGCAATACCAATGCTGGCAGTCTGAAGGAGCTGGAGCTGGGGTGGATGGAAGTTCCAGGCGCTGCACGATGCTTCCTGGAATGGTATGGGCCAGGAAGGGACCACCAAGTAATCTGCACTGTACTTGCCCAGGAAGGCGCGCGTTGTACGTTTGGTGTTGCACCTTGCTATGTGTGACAGGTGCAGGTCCTTGACCAGCCTCGTGAGGAAGTGCTGATACTCCGATTGATCAGCATCAGAGGACAGGTGGACATATGTATCCTCTTCCTCAATGGAGGAAGATGAGGAGGCCAAAAAAACAGAAGATTACGTCTCCGGCTACAGCGGGGGGAGACAGGTGGAAGACCTGCTCGTCCATGGCCCTAACAGATCTTGGAAATTCTGCAGCCTGAGTTCTGAATTGTTCCCAAGGTCAAGGAGCCCAAAGGACCCACAAGGCCTGGGAGAAGAGGGGCTGAATGCAGTGACAAGGGGGAGACACTTCTGACATTCAGTTAGCTGCCTCTGTCAGGGCTAAGGGACCTAGCAGGCAATCCCAGACAATTAGGGGATCTGTAGGTCAGTTCAGTCAAAGGCTGCTTAACCAGCCCAAAGCAGTCCGAACTGAGCCCTGATGGGGACGCACCCCTATGGGAAGACCAGGGCTGCATGCGTCCAGAAAGACAGACCCCAACCCCACCCAACAAGGACTCTCTCGAAAGGGACAAGGGAGAGAACTTGGGCTCAGCACTGCGGCTCCTCCCCAAGCCCTGAAGGGCTCCAGAGGAGAGCCATAGCCCCACAACCCCGCTTGACTCTGAGGAAGATCTCTTCCTCACTCCCTGTGCTGGGGACTGACCCAGTCCCACAGGCTCCTGAGGAGAGCCACAGAAGAAGGGGCCCTGTTCTAGTCTCAGAGGAGGGGCACACAGGGACGGCAGCTGACCCCACCCCCACAAAACCCGAACCACTGCCCCATCAGACCGGGAGCCACTATCCTGCACTCTACTCTCAGTGCCACCATCAGCGCCAGGGTCAGTGTCGACTGCTGTCATCGGAACCGTGGAGAGGGGCACCTGGGAAGGTGCATCAGTACTGGGCCCTGAAGAGCCCTCTGACTCTGAGAAGTCAGGTCACCAGTCCGGGTCAGCATCCTGATCATCCAGCTCCGGAGAGGAGGAGATCCAGAAGACCTCCAACCTGGTGACCCTGTGGGCTTTCCTACCCTTGATACTGTGGGCAGCCCAAGTACCCCACGCGGCACCATCCTGATCACCAGAGCTGTGAACGGCTCCGGGATCAGAGGTGGCGCTGAGGAACCTCCTGTGTTGGACCCAGCAATTGTGGGCTCCAACAGCGAGGTAGCCTTCACCTCCAAGGAGGTGACTGCCTGGGTGGTGCTCTCGGCCTGTCTCTGGGGGGACCCAGACTGGTCCTCCGGCACTGTGGAAGAGGCCTCCTCCCTGGCAAGACTAGAGGAGGAGGAGGAGGCCCCTGCCTCACTGGACCATATAGGCCCATGAGGGGACCCGGAGGAAGGGCGAAGAGACCTGTGTTTGGATCCTCTTGAGCGATGACGCCTCCTGAAAGTCAACGGTGCCCTGCCGATGTTAAACTTGCGGTACTCTACAACTTGGTGGTCCATCGAAAAGCAGGCATCACAGTTGTCCATATCATGCTGCGGTCCAAGGCAGGCTAAACAAACATCATGCCGATCAATAATGGAAAATTTGCCAGCCATAGGGACACCGACGCATTGGAGGCCGGCCCGCTTTAGAAGAACATCTCGTCACCCGAACCAGGCATGATGCGGCGGTAAACACAACAAAACAGAAAAAAGGCCCATTGCCTCTTAAAGAAATAAAAGGAAAGGTTTTCTTGGTATCCTTTTGTAAATGGCACCGAGTACCAAATGGGCAGAACTGGGCGAAGACAAACTTGTAATATGGTGTTGAATACGGCGTCTAGGTCAGGCATTCGTGCTGTAAACTAGCCTGCAAACTGCTGATGCAGAATAAATTCTCCAGCTGCAGGCGAGGTGCTGTTTCGATGGCGGAAGAAGCAGAACTGGGGTGGAGGAGGAGCCGATGAGCATTACTGGCCAATCCGCGATTGCCACACAATACGTCAGCCTCATGGGTGCGCCGCTGGCACTGGATCCTCCCTCTAAAAAAAAAAAAAGCTCCCGCAAGGTGTTGCACCTCCAGCTGACACCCTGACAATGATGAATGGTGAAGATTGACACAGGGAAGATAATTTTGTGAGAAACAGAATGTCTCTTAATGAGTTCCCAGGCAAAGACTTATAAAAAGAGCAGCAATGCTTTTGCTAAAGAGTGAGAGACAGAGTCTGAGATCTGGAATTGAAAAGAAACCCTCAAATGGAGGACTTTGTTTTCTCTGTTTGTACTGCCTTTGTAAATAGTTCTACTGAATAATTTTTATTTTACAGTTATTGATAATAGTAACACATTACTTGCAAATTTTACAACTGCTCCTGGTCTATGTGTCCTGATCTGTGCCTCGATGACAGGCCTCCAAGGTATGGTTGGTGAAATACACTGCTAGATTAATGACCTTGTTAAGGTGGAAATCAGACACAACCTTCAGGAGGAAAGTACATTTATGTAAGAATTACTGTAACAGTAAATCTTCAAGAGGAGCTCTTGCAGCAGGCAACACCGTAGGACTGAAGCCATCAGGCACCAAGACCACAAAGAAAACTTCTAACTAGCAGTCTACAGCAGGGGACTGCCCCCACTGACA
The DNA here is from genome assembly GCA_016271365.2 of Neoceratodus forsteri. Taxonomy (NCBI): domain Eukaryota; kingdom Metazoa; phylum Chordata; order Ceratodontiformes; family Ceratodontidae; genus Neoceratodus; species Neoceratodus forsteri. The sequence continues at coordinate 614,014,074 of CM057456.1, forward strand.
TCAGCACGCTGACATCTGCCTATCCTATTAAAGGGCAGTCCCCAGACCTACCTCAGTTCTCCTGCAGGAGACCCCTGTGCAGAAAGCAAAATGGAGAACTGAGGCAGTTTCCTCAAGGTTGAGAAAAGCAGCAAAGCTGCAAGAGAAAGCAATCGGGAAGGAGGGAGGAAATCACGCGCTGCAAGAGCTCCTCTCAAGATCTACTGTTACAGTAAGTTCTTATGTAACTGTATTATCTTGCAGCAGGCAACACTGGGAGGACTGAGTACCAAGCAGTAGTGGAACTGACCTTAATTCAGCCGGGAGGAGGCACAAACAGACAGCAGAAGGCTGTTCATGGGAGAAGGCCCTGAAGGACAGCTAGTTTGAAGTTGGCCCTGTGTCTGGAGGCGATATTTAGACTATAGTGCTGGATAAAGGTGTGAACCGAACTCCAAGTGGCAGCTGCAGAAATGTCCACAGGGGACACATTCCTGAGGCAGGTGGTAGAGGTTGCCATACCTCTAGTACAGTGGCCCTTAACCGCCCCAAGCAAGGGCTTCTTGTACTTACGGTAACAGTACACAATGCAATTTACCAACCATTTAGACAAACACTGTTTCAAAATGGGTGCCCCTTCCCGAATGTGTTGGGTGCAGTCCATGTAATAACGTAGCGCCCTGTGAACATCAAGAGTATGCAACAAGGCCTCTCCCTGATTAGAATACTCAGGGAAATAAACTGGAAGGTGGATAGACTGGTTTAATGTTAACTCAGACATCACCTTAGACAAGAACTTGGGGTTGAGTGCAAAGACACCCTATCTTTGTGAAAAACCAAATAGGCCCTTCACATCAGAGCCTGGAGATCAGAAATCCTCTGAGCAGGCGTAATAACAACTAAAAGTGAAAATTATGCACCTACCGTAAATTCTTGATCTTCCTGTATATCTTCACCATTCATCACTGGTGGGTACCAGACGGAGGCACATAGAACCCTAATGGAAAGCTTTTTAGCTAAAGCTTCTATCTGGAGGAGGGGTCATGGCCGAGCGGAGCCACCCTCAAGGCAGACCCATTACGTGGCGCCCAATGGGTTGGCCCAATAACAGATGCTGGTCCCTTCACCACCTCAGTTCTGCTCGATAGAGAGGAAAACAGAGACAGAGAAAAAAGGGGTGGCTGGTGGGGCAAGGGAGCCCAAGGGACAGGAAAAGCAAAGGATGTAAACTTAAAGGAGGTATAGGATGACCAGAGGAAGGGGATGGGCTCTATATTCTGTAGGAGGGAGGCCCCAACCACTGGGCAGGCTACATGGGGTTGAGAGGATGGGTAGGGAGAGAAAAGGTAAGAAAGAGAGAGAGATAGAGAACAACACTAAGATACCAAGGAGGCAGGAGGGAGGAAGAGTGGAGAAAATGAAAAAAGAGAGCGAGAGCATAACAGAGAGGGAGAATGAACCCCAACAGGCTAACAGTGCAGGGGTTCTTCCACTGCCTGAGGCCTAAGGGAAGGAGAGTGACTCAACTGCTCTTTTTATATGGATCCTAAACCAGGTCAGAGGATTGACACAAGAACCTATAAAGGCAGTGCAAAGAAGATGCCTGCTACTACAGAAAGAGTCAACTGTCAAACCCAGAAAGGACAGGTCCGACCAATTCCTAAACCCCCTGTCTCTCTCTCTGACTTGCTACATAGGAGTGAGGATAAAAATGATCCATCTTGTGGCAAAGTCCCTCCGGCACAGTAGTAGGGGTCACCTGTTAAATAAGCCCTTCTTGAGATCTAGTGGAGAGCTGTTGCACCTAGATCTACCCCCTAGGAGGAGGAAGATAGGGTTTACCTCTGCAAGAGGCAAGAGGTCAGAAGGACCTTGCCTCATGGATACCCACTGGGCATTCACACAAGTGTAAAAGTACCACATGAACCCAGAGACAGAGGAAGAAAAAGATGATGATGATGACAAGGATCCTTAAAGCCCTGCCAACCAAGCCCAGGACCCAAGGGAGGCAAGAAGGACCCCACACAAAAGGAAGGGGTCCTAAGACCAGGACTCTGGTACAGGATGCTGTCCCAGGGAGACCCTACCAGGTCCTATGGAGCTCTGAGGAACGCTCTGGCCAAAGAAAGCTAGAGCTTGTAACCGGGAGCTCCTGCCACTCTAGAGGACTGACCTTTTCTTAAATCTGTTGCAACAGTTTTGCTAATTCTAAACCTAATCTATCCTTTACTATTTATAGTCCATAAGGTTGGCCACCTATGGGCACCCCCCCTCCCTTTTCTTGACTATGCTACAGTGTCCTCTTTAATTTTCATTTTTCCCTCTTAGGTCCTCGTACAGGGAGGTTATTGTGGTGACTTCAGAGTGTGTCCTCAAAAGCGCTCGCACTAGCGCGCGTGTCTTCCGTGTCTCCCGGGGAAAACGGGAACAGGGTTTACTAAACTCCTATCTAGAGTAAAACAGGTAACACTGCTTCATTATAACACTGTAGTAAAAACTGTTTTTTGACACTGAGTAACAATCTAGAGGGAAATACAAGATTACTTAGCACAATGAAGAAAGCAAATAAAATGTGCACAATCTGTTCTATGTTTTCCATAGGAAAGCAAACATCAAGCTATATTTGTGACAAATGCTTATTGGTAGAAAAACTGCAAGAGGAAATCAAACGTTTATTGCCCAAAGATAATTTACAGCCTGAAATAAAAGCACTTGAGGATTACATAGATCAAATGTCCTTGTTAGTGGAAAATAATGCATCTACTAGCCAAATGTTTGACAATCCACCATGTTTTAATAAATCATTACATAAAGGTATTTCTACAAACTTAATTACCTCTTCTACCCCTTAAACAATAAACCTGGCAAAACTGGTCTCAAATTCCTTACAAAAACATACTAAAAAACTAAAAATTTGAGTACAAAAAATCAGGAACTGCCTCTGCACAATTCATTCGAAATGTTAAACTTTGAAGTAACTGAAGGACAAAGCATTGAGAAGGCAAAATCCCCCTTAGATGTATTAACCTTCACCTTCCCCCAAAATGCTAAACAAAACCTTTCACTAGATTTAGAACACAAAACCAATACATTTGAAAAAAATATTGTAAACACAAAAGAAATATCCCTTATGGGTAATCCAGAAATGAACCAAAAACAAGTCATTGTATTGGGGGATTCTATTATTAAATATCTTGACAGACCAATATGCAATCCGGATAAACAGCAAAGAATGTGTTCCATTTTAGAGGAGCTAGAATAGCCGATATAACAAGAATGGTCAAACCAATATTAGCTAAAGCAGAAAAAAATCCTCTGGTGATAATCCATGCAGGTACTAACGACATCAAAGAAGCTAACCTGACGCAAATCAAGCAAGATATTGTAGCATTAAACAATATCTTAAGTGAACATGGATGCTCAGTATGCATTTCAGAGGTGTTACCTATCCCAAGAGCCACTGAATACACCACCAACAAAATTAAAGCCTTAAACAACTGGCTACGAAAATGGTGCTATAAACAAGACATTAAATGTCTAACCCATTGGGAAGAATTCAAAAATAGACCATTTTTATACTGTTGGGATGGGTTACACCTCAGTAGAAGAGGGAGTACTTTATTAGGGCAACAGATGAATGCTTATATAAACTCTAATTTAAACTAAAAAAAAAAGGGGGGAGTCTGGGAATTTATCCCACTCTCTAGTTAACAAAACAAATTCATCACAGAACACTAACTTTAACATACTTAGCTTCAATGCTAGATCTATGACAATATCTAAATACGCTGAATTAGAAATATTAACACATACTTTAGACTTAGCAATAATAGCTATAACTGAGACTTGGGGAAACTCAGATAAAGTTTGGTCAACAGAGATATCTGGTTATAAGCACTTTTACAAAAACTGAAACAACACTAAAACGGAGGTGGGGTCAGTCTATATATAAGAAACAATCTAAAATCTTATCAAAAAGATTCTAACCCCTGCCTAGAAAGTGTATGGGCATACATTCAGGTTACAAATTCACATAAACTATTGATAGGAACCTGTTATAGATCACCAGCTTCCGATTTTGAAACTACTAGATTAATAACTGAAGAAATACAACAATTTTCTGACAGAAATTATATACTAATATTGGAAGACTTTAATCTGCCAACTATTAATTGGAACACACTAACTGGATCAAATCAGCGATAACCAATTTTTATTGGCAGTGACTGAACAAGGTTTAATTAAAAAGTGAGGGAGCCAACTAGGGAAAGAATATATTGGACCTCGTCATTACCAATCTAGAAACTCCGTTATCTGATATAACAATCCTACCACCAATTGGAAATAGTGACCATATGACAACACACTTTTCCATTCAACTACCATCACAACCAAAATAAATAATATTAAAGTAAAGCAATACCATAAAGCAAATTTTCCCTTATCAAACAAGAATTGGGAACAACAAAATGGGAGCACATTCTACTCCGTTAAAAACAAATGAAGTATAGAAAACAGTTAAACAAAAGTTACTAAAACTTGATAAAAATATATTCAGAGAGATTCAAGTACAATGACAAAAAAAATCCCCAATGGTTTAATAAACACATAAAAACTCTAATATCTCATAAAAGAAATTGTTCTCCAAGCCTAAAAAGACAACACTACCTAAATCTGACAAAATACTAATGTCTTACAGACAAACAGTTAAAAAACTAAAAAAACATATAAAAATAGCAAAACGCAATCTTGAATTCAAGATAGCACATATAAAAGATTCCCATAAAACTTTATACTCTTACTTAAATAATAAAAAAAAGAATTGTAATAATCAAATTGGACCCCTGGTTGTAAACTCGCAAACCATCACCTCTGACATAGAAACAGCTATTGAATTTAATAACTACTTTTCTACTGTTTACACACATAAGTCTGATACTATAATTATTCCCCCCATTACTGATCAAAATACAGAAAAGATTTCAGAAGATGATATTAAAAATGCAATCAACACTCTCAAAAAACATACAAGTTCAGGACCAGATGGAATCAGCTCTAGATTCATATTAGAAACAAAAGATGAAATTATCCAACCTCTAAAATATTATTCAACAAATCACTAAATGAGTCATCAGTGCCAAACGAGTGGCGCACTGCAATAGTTACTCCTATTTTTAAAAAAGGCTCTCTGTCTAAGACTGAAAATTATAGACCCATAAGTCTGACATCAATTCCATGTAAACTTATGGAAAAAATTATCAAGATCAAAATTGAGCACAAACTAGAAATACTTTAAATAACTGACATATACCAGCATGGGTTTAAACATGGCTTTTCATGTGTAACTAATCTTATCTCTTTTTATGAGCATATCAGCTATCATTTAGATAACAATACACATATGGACGTCATACTACTCGATTACAGTAAGGCGTTCGATAAAGTTTCTCACTCTTTACTGATTAAAAAACTCATCAATATAGGATTATCACCAATATTAACTTCTTGGATAAACCAGTGGTTGAACAACAGAACACAGAGAGTTAGGGTTAATAATGTAATGTCTGGAGAGAGGGGTGTGGGTAGTGGGGTCCCCAGGGTTCTGTGCTGAGGCTTGTTCTTTTGGTCTCTTTATAGGGGATATGTATATATCCAGTAATAATAAAATGGTGAAATTTGTTGACGACACCAAAATTGGGGGAAAAGCTATTAGTCTGACCAAGGACTCTGGCTTACAAGCAGAATTGTTGCTAACTGAACGATGGGCATCCACAAATGAAATGTATTTCAATGTCTCTAAATGTGCAGCCCTCCATTTGGGAAAAAATAATCCATCACAAACATATTATTTAAATAACTTGGCTATTAAAACCTCCTTGGTAGAAAAAGATCTAGGTGTTTTAATCAATAACAATCTGTCTTCTTCATTACACTGTACTAAGATAGCCAATCAAGCAAATTTCACCCTTAGAAGGATTAATAAAACATTTATAAATAAAACTGAACAATGTTTACTCCCACTTTACAGATCCCACATTAGACAATATCTGGATTATTGTTCCCCCTTTTGGAACCCTTATCTAATCTCTGATATTAACAAAATTGAAAGCATTCAACATAGAGCAACAAAACTAATACCATATCTTTCTAAGTTTGATTACATTACTAGACTAGAATCTACTGGTCTACAATCACTGTCTCAAAGAAGACTAAGGGGGGGATTTGTTATTATTATTTAAAATTACAAAACATTCAGAACAAATGCAAAATTGTGGACTAAAATTTTCTACAAGAAAAATAGTAGCAAGACTACACAACAGACAATTAGAAATTATGAAAGCAAAAACCAACAAAAGAATGAATTACTTCACCATAAGAGCACCTAAAATATGGAATAAACTGTCTCAGGAAATAGCTGACTCACCCAATATTTTGACTTTTAAAAATAAACTAGACATATGGTTAACAAATCAGGGATTTGCTCAATGATCCATAATGTGGAGGACAAACCATGATGGGCATACCGCCTTTGTTTGTCCCATACTACCAAAGTACCAAAGTACATAAAACAGATTGTGTTTATTATTGTTGGATTTAGTATGTAACAGCACTATGTTATAAAATACCTTAATGTCTATACCTTGTGTTTATGAAACCTGTAAACGTTGAAAATACCATGGCACTTGGTGTTTTGATAATGGTAAAAAGTACCAGGTGACTATTATAGAAATTAAGCTAGTTGTGCTATTTAAAATGCATGTATATTGTTGTAAACTTAAATAAAAAATGTCATGATGATTAGCATATAGCCCATGATGCATTGCATTATGGAAGTATGTATGATGTTGTATTTCTTTGAAACTTAATTTGTTGCCAATGCCCTTTGGGGTAACCTTTCTTTCAGTGATTCTGCATTGAGGTTCTTTGTCTATATCTTGTTTTTTTTTCTTTTTGGCCCCCACTACCCAAGCAAATAGGGGTGGTGGCTACATCTCAACTAGTGAATTGGATCAGAGATCAGTGTCAGTAGGTGCTGGCTAAGTGCATATAAAGGACATTCATAGTCTGTTGCTGCAAACGGATGTACTGAAGAAGAAATATGCCACTGCAGAAGGTTATTTCTTGTGTTTTGAATAAACATCACACGGAGATTGTGTATTGAACCTGAGGTTTGTGTCTGGTCCATCTGTTATCCCACAACCCCTCCACAGAGCTCCTGCTTGTCCTTCCTCCAGAGGTGGGCCCCTGTTGCTTCACAGAAGGATCAGTGGACCCGGAGGTACCAGTGTGACTGTACCTGCAATTGACTTCAATTGGGGGGGCAAGCAGGGAGGAGACATTGCCCATGAAGCTGAGGCCCAAGAGAAGATGTGGCGGGGAGCAGTGATGAATGGTGAAAATACACAGGAAGATCAAGAATTACAGTAGGTACATAATTTTCATGTCTTACCTGTCTCAATCTTCACCATTAACCACTGGTGGGTGAGTAACAAGCACGACGACTGTGGCGCTGGCAGCTCCATGAGGGCTAAACTTTCCTTCAGCCTCTTGTGGTGGACTCACAAAAGGAGGGGGCCCATCACGAGTCATGGTCAGGTCAAGGCTCCTGACATGCAGAAGGAGGGTACCCCGATAGCTCTTGCCTGGCCCTGAGTGAGAAGGATCGAGCCCCCTGGAATGGTGAGGCAATCACCCTACACTGGGCCATGGGTGACAACTGGGATAACGAGCTATGCCATCCGCCAAATGCAGACTGTAGTTCCTACAAGCCTGAGGCTACCGTGTTGGCATCATAGGATGCCCTCTCTGGTGTTTCTCCAGCTCCAAGCTGCAGGTAGAAATAGCTGTGGCCCACCTGGTTGTCTCGCCATCAGGCATGGCTGCCAGGATCTGACCCAGCATAGCCTAAAGGCGCTTTCATAGGCTACCATGTGTGCCTGATGTGCAGAAATCACGAGCAAGAGCCGCACTGAAGAGAAGACCTTCTGCCCCAGTGACCAAACTCCATGGAGTCAGCCTCTGGGGAGGTCTCTTGAAAGGCGTTGATGCTCTGAAGGGTATCCAGCCACTCCAATCCAGACTCTGGATGGGGAATAGCCCTAGAGACCCAGGGTGAGTGTAATACCTGTGCTGGCAGTCCCAAGGGGCTGGAGAAGAGGAAGCAGGAAGCTGCCAGGCGCTGTGAGACTCCCCCATGAAAGGACGAAACCATGGAGGGATCACAACGGATTCTTGACTGTAGTCTCTGAGGAAGGCCAGTGTTGCATGCACATGATTGCAGTCTAGCGATGGGAGAGGATGGAGCTCCTCCAACATCATTGTGAGGAACCGCTGATACTCTGTGAAGTCATCATCCAAGGAAAGGTGAGAGGGAGAGTCTTCTTCCTCAGAGAAGGAAGCTGACTATGGGGAAGGACTCTGGGTGTGAAGGTGGAAAAACCATCTCTTCTATGGCCCTAAAATAAATGGAGAATGCACTCGCTGTCACCCTATACTGTTCCCAGGTGAGGGGCCAAAGGACCAGAAAGACCTGGAAGTAGGGGAGGAGAAGGCAGAGAGGAGGGAGGGGGAGCAGAATGGTCCTGGGAGACTGACACCCCACTGCTAGGGCTGTGGAAGCAAGCAGGAGATCCTTCCCAAGGAAGGGGACTGCATTGCCCAGCCACTGACTGCTGCTTAACACTCTCTGATCCAACAGGGTGGTGCCCGGGAGGGGAGACCCCTGTTGAGGAGACCAGAGCCATACAGGCCCAGAAGGGTGGCTCCTGCCCCAGCAACAGCAGGGCTCTGGCCCCTAGCTAGGGGGGCCCAGATCAGCACTCTGACTCCATCGCGGAGTGGCTGAGGCCACCAGGACAGAATGGGTTGCAAGACAGGGCCCTCCACCTGACCCAGAGGACCATGACCTGCCCCTGAGAGAGGCCCTACTTTGGCCACTGCTCTAAGGGAAGGGGTGAGAGAAAATGGCACTGGTGGTCGGCTTCAAATTCTCCCTTGACTGCAGGTCAGCACCGAATGTCAAGATGGTATCAGTGATGGAAATGGTACTGGGGGTAGCTCTGTCACCCAAAGTGACACCACCATCAGCCGTGGCCCTGACTACGGAGCCGGCACCAGAGGTGGCACTGACATCAGAAGTGGTGCTGGATGCAGCACCGACTCCAAAAGTAGTGCCGACCTCAGGGGTGGTGCCGAAAGTGGCACCATCACTAGAAGTAGCGCCACTACCTGGAACGGCAACATAAATGGTGCCGGAGGCCTCTGCGGCACTGAGGGTGGCACCCACAGTGGAAGGAGAAGTGCCGTGAATGGTGTCAGCCTGAGAATCAGACAAAGTAGAGAACCACCTGCTGAGTCCGTAGCTCCAGAGAACTGGACTGCCAGTCCGGATCATCCTGGTCATCCTCGGATTCTGTGGAGGAGACCCACGGAGATCCAAGAGAGGAATCTCCAGACACTCTACCCTTCCCGGCACCAGGGACGGTGTCAGAGGGGACCCAGCGGCAATGGCGTGCCGCCTTGCTCACTGCCACCAGAGTGAGAGCCATGAACTGAGGCTGTGCTCACTGGACCCTCTAAGGAAACCAACTATGCAGACCCTGCATGTAGCTGAGACCTTAACAGTGGGGTGGACTGGTTCCACAAAGGGGAACTAGACCATGAGGGGTGCCTAACCAGTCCCCCAGAGGAGACCGACTATCCACCCAACCTCTCACTCAGGTATCCAGTCTCAGTGAGACCTGAGACAACAGAGGCCTGCTCTCCCCCAGTGCATATAGCAGTGGGGGGAGGCCCGTGGGAAATGCCCAGGGACCTTACCTTAGCAGCCCTCATGTGAAACCAACCACTGAAAGTTTAGGGAAGGTGCACCAACCTCACTGCATGGTTACCCAAAGTGTGAAAATCCATTGAAAAACAGGCGCTGCAATGATCTATATCATGGTTCAGCCCTAGGCAGGTGAAACACTGGTCATGTGGTCCCTTACAGAAAGACTACCACCACAGGGCACTGTGCATCGGGTAACCCACATTTCTGCCCTGAACCCAACATGATCAGCCACACACAAAAATAATAAAACTAAGAAAAGACTCGACGCTGCACTCCAAACACAAAGAAATAGCGATGCCTTATACGGTAATGGAAACGGCGCCGAGTACGTTAACGAACGAGCAGAACCGCGTAAGATGAGGCCTTCTGGAAGATTCTGAGAGTTGTCTCATGGAGTCATGCTGCTGTCCTCGATGGTGTGAAAAACAGAACTGAGATGGTGGAGGGGCCGACATCCATTACTGGCCAACCCGTGAGCGCCACGTAATACGTCAGCCTCAAGGGCGGCGCTGCTCCTGATGCCAGCCCCTCCTCCATATAAAAAGCTTTAGCTAAAAAGCTTCCCTGGTGCCGCCCACAGGTGCAGGAGAGGTAGTACTACTGCTCATGACACCAGTGACCTGAGTGCAGGAACGGGCTTGGGTTGTCGGAGGGCTGACCCGGGGAGGAGGCTTGAGCATCCCAGGACTGATGCTCCTCCGGGGCTGGGGAAGTCATGGTTTGGTGGTAGCTGGAAGATTGGCATGCCCCATGCCGCATGCAGTGGGTGGAGGTGACAGACGCCAGCTTTTGCCATGGTGTCAGCACACATCTCATCTCTGGGGGCCATACAAGTAAAAACACTTGGCTCCATGTGACACCGCAAGGAAGTCTGAACATTGGCCTCCACCTGACAGCTCAGAGGCCTGAGGATGGACCCCAATGAGGAAAAGAGGTATGACTGGGGGGGTCTAAGACAGGGGGGCCCCCTCCCACTACATCTCTGCCTGGGGGGTAAGCCAATGCTCCATGGGGGGTCCTCCTATGGGACTGTGGGGCTCGGTGGGTTAGGTCGGGTGATAGTGCCAGGCTGAAGGGGGAGAAAAAAGAAATTGTGTAAAAAAATAAAAATTAAAAGCTTCCCCTGGGCTCCTAGTGCCTCCAGCTAGTACCCACCAGTGATGAATGGTGAAGATTAATACAGGTAAGATCGAACGCTTTCCACGACAGAAAATGTAGCTCACAACTTGTGGATGGCTCAAAGGGAGGCAGTGTGAGCTTTTCCAAAATGAAAAGGAAGATCTCAAGGTGGACAGGGTCCCCAAGAAAAATTACTCACTGTAGTAATCTTGTTTTTCCAAGGTATTTTTCAATTTTCATAACTGTTGCAGTCAGCCTTCAGAGTAGAACTACCTGGAGAACGGAATGTATGTAATGATGGAACCCATCATTGGCTCATGCCAGTATTCAAATGCTGCCCTTAGTAACTGCTGCATTCTGTAACACCTCAGATTTCATGGAGAGCCTGTAAGAAAAGGCCCACCCTCATCTATATGAACAACTAAGCACCTAAGGCCCTATAAAACTGTAATAATGACAATTATAACTAAAGCACCCACACTAACCTCCCAATAGAGTAAAAATTCTTCAGAATGTCAGAATAACCTGAAGAAGTGAAACAATGTCCAAAGGGGCTCAAAAAATTTGTACTAGGCCAGCGTGTGGCCACCTTCAATACAGTTATTCAGCTTGAGATGCAGAGGCCACCGGTTCTGGAAGGGGAGGCAGGGTGGGAGAGTTATGAATATTGAAGAATACCTTGGAAGAAATAAGATTACTAAGGTATTTTTTTTTCTTCTAACCCCAGGAATTCATCACTATTCCTACCTCTTGCAGACTACTAAGCAGTACCTTTGAGGTGGGCACAGAATCTTCTTTGGAAACAGATTGCAGAAATGAAAATTACGACTCTACTGTAATTCTTGATCTTCTTGGACAAAGTCTCCACTGCTCATTCACACTAATGGAACTATGCTGGAGGACGGAGCAAAGCCAAAAATCCTCAGGAGGGCTGCTGCCGAGTTAGGGCCATGGAGATGAGACACCATGAGACTGGCTCGCGCCATATAGGCTACCTCGCATCGACCCTCCAACTGCCTCAGTACCTTTTACAGAGGAGGTGCAGCGTAACCAACCTAGTGAAACTAACCCATGTAGGACATAAGATAGTCCGAATGACCCGTAAAAGAAGGGTCAACATAACAGAGTCTTCACATCCCAGCCATCGAGGGAGTGAAGAGCAAAACAGATAAGTGAGCTCGGGATGGAGGGAGGGTGAATGAATAGTGGAGACTTCGTCCAAGAAGATCAAGAATTACGGTAGGTACGTAATTTCATATCTTTCTGGACATAAAGTCTCCACCACTCATTCACGCTAATGGAGAGTACTGAACTAAAATAATCCCCCAGAAGGGCGGCAGGAGAGGAGCTCACTCAGGACAGGAGTCCATTAAGGATTGTCCTGCCAAAGGATGGATGCTGTTTGGCATGGACATCCAAAGCATAGTGCTTCACAAAAGTGTGCACGGAGCTCCAAGTAGCTACACTGCAGTTGTCTGCCAGAGATACATGACTGCTCTAGTAGAATGGGCATATACTCTGCCTTCCAGCTAAACCTTTGCCATGGAATAGCAATGCGGAGACATGCAACCAGCCATGCCAAAATACACCTGATGGCAACAGGCTGACCTAGCTGAGCCATGCTGAATGAGACAGAGTTGCTTTGACTTGTAGATCTCTTTAGTTCTGTCGATGTAAAATGCAAAACTCTTAACATCCAGAGAATGTAGGGCATGCTCTCCTTCATTCTGAAGTTCAAGTAGGTCAGAAGGACCAAGGGCTGGTTCAGATGGAATTCGAGACTACTTTGGGGAGAAATTTAGGGTGAGTTCTGAGAACCACCTTTGTCTTTGTGAAATACTGTATAAGGAGGGTCTGTGACCAGGGTATGTATTTCAGACACTCTGAGAGTGGAGGTAATGGCTACGAGGAAGGCGGCTTCCAGGTCAGGAACTTCAACTCGCAGGTTGCTAGAGGCTAGAATGGTTTACGAGTGAGCATGTCTAGCACAAGGTTAATATCCCAAGCAGCTACCAGTCTCCTGACTGGTGGCCTAGTGTGGAGTATACCCTTAAGGAACCTCTTAACTAAGGGCAACTGAGCCAGAGACATAGTGTGTATAGGCCTATGATAAGCAGAGACTGGGCAGAGATGAACCTTCATGGTTGAGTATTGCAGTCCTGTATTTTACAGGTCAAGCAGATACTCCAGGACTTTGCTTGGTGGACAAGAAAAGGGATCCAGGAGGACTTTCGCACCAGACAGAGAATCGCTCCACTTTGCTGTGTAAGTTTTCTTAGTGGATGGCTTGTGTGCTGCTGGGTGAATGTCTGAGACTCTATGGGAGACATCAAATCTCACCCACTTCTATCTCCTCAGGAGCCGTATGTGGAGATGAAGGGATCTCAGGTTGAGATGGGCCCTGGGTCAGAAGGTCTGTTTGAAGTGGTTGCTGTCTCGGTGGAACTTACGATAATCTGTTGATCAATGGAAACCAAATCTGACGAGGCCAGAATGGGGCGACGAGGATTATTCTGCCCCCCCGTGCCTCCAGCTTGAGCAACACCCTCTGAATTAAGGGAAGAGAAGGAAATGCATACAGAAAGCGTCTTGTCCACTGCAGTATGAATGCATCCTGATAGAAAATGCCAGGTTCTGGATTTCTGGAGCAGAATAGAGGTAGTTTTGCATTGAGTGGGGATGCAAAAAGGTCCAGGCCCAGAGTGCCCCACTCTCTGAAGAGCGACTGCATGATGTGTACATTGAGAGACCACCTGTGGATCTGCCTCTGTTCTGCTGAGGTGAACTGCTAGATCGTTCTGGGCCCCCAGCAGGTAGACTGCTTGGATCAGAGCTTCGTGATCCAGGCACCATTCCCACACTCTCATTGCTTCCCTGCACAGGGGATAAGAGTGTGCTTCACCTTGCTTGCTGATGTACTACATCACTGCTTTGTTGTCTGTTTGAAGGAGAATTGTTTTGCAACAAAGGATATCCTTCATGGCTTGGACTGCGTACAGGACAGCTTTCATTTTCAGGACATTTATGTGGAGTTGAGACTTGTCCTGATTCCACAGACCTGGTGAGGAGATCCTGACAGTGAGCCCCCAGCCGACTAGAGATGCATCTGTGGTAATGGTGATCTGTGTCTCCAGTGGGGCAAAGGAAAGCCTTGCAGTAGGTTGTCCTCTTGAGTCCATCAGGTGAGTGACTGCTTTAGAAGTTCCATCACCCTGATGTGAAAGGACTGCAGGTGCGTGGTCAGGGAAAATGGTCAAATGTATGGCAGCTCAGATTCAATGCAAAGAAGTGCAAGGTAATGCACATGGGAAACAAAAACCCAGGGGAAGCATACACAATGGGGAGTGAGATAATGACAACAGTAAAAATGGAAATGGACCTGGGGGTAATTATATCAGATTACCTAAAGGTGGGCAAGCAATGTGAGAAGGCAGTAAGGAAGGCTGGGGGGATACTGGGATGCATAGGAAGAGGCACCAATAGTAGAAAACAGGAAATTGTTATCCCTCTGTACAGACAGTTGGTGAGACCCCATCTGGAGTACTGTGTGCAGTTCTGGAGACCCCATCTCTGCAAAGACATAGACAGAGTGGAGGCTGTCCAGAGAAGGGAACTAAAATGGTGCACGGTCTGCACCAGAAGACATATGAAGAAAGACTAAAGGAGCTTAATATGTATACCCCTTGAGGAAAGAAGGAGAGAGGGACATGATAGAAACTTTCAAGTACCTCAAGGAATCAACAAAGTCCAAGAGGGTAGCATCTTTCAGAAAAGAGATGCAAGAACAAGGGGCACAATTTGAAGACAGAGGGGAGACGGCTCAGAGGTAATGTGAGAAAGTATTTTTTCACAGAGAGGGTTGTGGATGCATGGAACAGCCTCCCTGAGGAGGTTGTGGAGTCAAGAACAGTGGAGGAATTCAAGAATACATGGGACAGACATAAGGCAGTCCTAGTGGGGGGGGTAGGAGGAAGTAAGCTGTTGGTTAACCAGGATCTTCAGCTTATCTGTTAGGTAGGAAAATGGGCAGACTAGGTGGGCCAAGCAGTCCTTGTCTGCCATCAAATTCTATGTTTCTATGTTTCTATGACCACTGGGTACTGAGCATCCACGGAGTGGTCCTCACATGAAGATGGGCCAAGGGTACCATGAACACTGATGATGCCATGAGTCCCAGCATCCACTGCATCGAGAGAGAGCTCAGACCAAGTCGTTCTCTTTGATGAAGTGAGCCATCTGAAGGATATTGTTTCTGCTGTCGTCTGGGAGGAAGGCTCTTGCACTGGAGGTGTCCAGGAGGGCTCCTGACGAGGAACTCTTGGGAGGGCTGTAACTGTGATTTTTCCAGATTCAACAGAACTCCCATGGATGTGAGAAGCCTGGAAGCCGTGGAAACTGCTTCCTGTGTCCCTTATCTGGAGGAGCTTGCTAGGAGCCAGTTGTCCGGATACAGGAATACTTGAAGTCCGAGTTTCCTGAGATGCGCTGTGAGAACTGCAAAGCACTTTGTAGAAACTAACAACACCGAGGACAGCCCAAAGGGCAGTGCTCTGAATTGGTAGTGCTGGCCCAAGGCCACAAATCAAAGATACTTGTGGTGGCTTGGGTGCACGGGAACATGTTGGTAGGCATCCTGCATCTCCAGGGAGGCCAGCCAATTGTTTCAGTGAATCAGAGGTAGAAGCATATCGATGATATCATCTTGAATTTTTCCTTGAAGAGAAACTTGTTTAACTTCCTTAGGTTTAGAATAGGCGATACCACCTTGTCTTCTTTGGAACTAGGAAGTAATGGAGTAGAAACCTGTTTCATTGCTCCTACGGAACTATGTCTACTGCCCTGTTATTGACAAGGCCTTGAATCTCGGAAGTGAGGAGGTCTGACTGAGTGATTGACAGTCTTGTAGTTTGGTGGATGATAAGGAGGGTACCTGAAAAGTTCAGAGAAAACCCTTGCAAATTATCCTGAGAATCCATTTGCCTGAAGTGACTGACTTCCACTAATTGTAAACTGAGACAGACGCCTTTACTGCCGAAGAGTCCCCCGGACAGCTGAAGTGGGACCTGAGCTGGAATTTCAGAGGGTGGCACTATGCGTTTTGGGCCCTGTGCCTTCTGCTGCATTTTCTTTGTGGCTGGGGAGCTTGGTTCTTGTTGAAGCCCCTCTGCCTTTACCATGAAAGGACTGATGGTTATGAAACTGCCAGCAGTTTCCACCCCATTCAGGGCAGTAGGGGCCGGTCTGGCTGTCTTGATAGCCATCTTAATTTTCTGTGTGTCCTCCAGTGCTTGTTCCACCTATGGACCGAACAGATAAACCCCATCAAATGGTAAATTCATGACTTTTGCTAGGCATCATTTGTAAACCCCAGGTTCAGAACCACGAGGGGCATCGGGTGCATATCCCAGCTGCTGCCTCTAGAAGCAGTGTCAAAGTTCAAGTTCATTGCAGGAAAGACTCGATGAGCAAGCTCATTCACAAGGAGGTCCTGAGGCACATACACATACAGTTCGCAATTACATAGACAGGAGATATAAAATGTAGAACAACAAAGAAAAATATATAATACAAGAGGTATACACAATAGAAGTCCTTATGCTATATATGCAGTACATTCCAGCTTTAACCTTGCCTAAATTCGCAACACATTTCAGCTTAATAAGTAGCAGGCAGTTGGTACCTAGGAAGTTGACTTGGCGTTGGGGCCTAGTAGCACCTACAATGTCTTAATTTAGAGATAGCTAGTGTTTTGTAGGAGTTAATTGATACGATGCTGGTTAGTTTCAGCATGGCTTGTAGTTGGTTCCAAATGTTTGGGAGGGCATATGAGACAGCTCTTTGGCCAGCTGTGGTACGTGTCCTGGGAACATCTAGTAGGATAAGGTTGGATTTCCTTAGGGAGTAGGCACTATGCGAGGTGTGTATGAGAGACGTTAAATAGACATGCAGTTTGTAGAGTAGTAATTTGAGGGTCCAAATGCCAGCACACAGGAGGCGTCTGGTGGCAAGAGAGGTCCACCCAACTGCTGCATAAAGATCACAGTGGTGGGTCCTGTACGCAGAGTTAGTAATGAAGCGAAGAGCACGGTGATAGAGTAAGTCCAGTTTAGATAGGCTCAAGGTTGGGGAGGAGATAAAGATAATGTCTCCGTAGTCAAGCAAGGGAAGGAATGTTGCTTGGACAAGTCTTTTGCGGGTCGCGAGAGAAAAGAGGGTCCTATTTCTAAAGAAGAAACCCAAGCGTGCTTTAAGCCTCTTTGAAAGATCCTCGATGTGGTCGTTGAAGGAAAGCTTGTTGTCTATCCACATACCTAGATATTTAAATTTAGGTGCACTTCCAAGGGTTCACTACGGAGGTAACTATGAAGTTTTTAGGTGGGTAGGTAGGGCACCAGACAAGGCAAGTCTCGAGAAAATCATTGTCTTGGTTTTTTTGGCATTTAAGAGAAGCTTGGCATTGATAAGGTTGGTTTCTAACTGGATAAAGTCAGCTTGGAGTGCTTCCCTGACTTCAGTTAAGGACAAGCCTGATGCGTACAAAACCATATCGTCCGCAAAGAAATGTATGCTAGAGTTCTTTATGTGGGAGTCAAGGTTGTTGATGTACAGGGAAAAAAGGTTTGGTCCTAGGATGGAGCCTTGAAGGACTCCTCTGGCAATTGAAAGGGTGGCAGATAGTAGGCCATCAGCTTTGACTTTTTGTATCCTTCCCGTGAGATAACTGTTAAACCACTGTAAGGTAAGTGGAGTGGCTATGTAGGCAAGACAGGTGATTAGGGAGGTGATGGTCTACAGAGTCGAAGGCCTTACTGAGGTCTAGAAAGACTGCACCAGTAACCTTCTTGGTGTCCATAGCATGGATCCAGTCATTAGAGACTTTAGCCAAGGCTGAGATGGTACTGTGCTTTGGCCTGAAGCCAGATTGGGCAGGGTTTAGGAGTGAGTGCGCTTCAAGGTGATTTTTTTAGTTGGTTGTATATAAGTTTTTCCAGCACTTTGGAGAGAATGGGCAAGATAGAGGTAGGACGGTAGTTGTTTAAGTCACAAGGATCTCCTGATTTGAAGAGAGGAAGAACATGGGCAGATTTCCAGCAGGATGGAACAGTGGCTGTGGTAAGAGAGAGAGGCTGAAGCTGTGAAGGCTTGGGGCTGTGAGCTGGGCATAGCCTAACCACAAGAAAAATGATTCAAGGCCATCGTCGTTGCACTTTTCTTGGTGTCAAGGCTAAGAATTATGTCATCGACTTTCTTTGTAGCTAAACAGGCACAACTGGAAGAGATGAGGTGGAGTAGCATGTGTAGAATCTGGGCTAGTGTTGCAATTCACTCGGATAGCGTATGGGGAAGAGTCGAATGCCAACCTGGCAGTGGCAAAGTGCAGGTTAAGTTCTTCGAGGATTCACAGTTTATTTTCAACCATCCCGACCTTGGCTAGAATCTTGGTGGGAAGGGAGGAAGCAGCAGGATGGCCTTCAATGGATCTTAGTGTCTTCCAGATTTTTTGGGAGTTCCCTTTGGTCTGCTCCAGAGTGGAGATGTAGAAGTTTGCTTTAGTAGCATGTACACTTTTAACACAGGCATTTATGGCAGTTCTAAACACCTGCCAGTCTGCCGGGTTCTGTGTGTGCCTGGCTCTAGTCCATAGCTTGTCTCTATTGATAAGTGCAGATTTGAGCTCTTGGGTGGACCACAGAGGCATCCATAGCAGCCTTAAGTTGCTGATTATTGAACTCAATACCTCTAGTGATAGTTTGGAGAAGCTCTGATACAATGCCTGATTCCAGAAGAGTCTCCACAGTGGCTTTTAACAAATGTCAGAGGGTATACTCATATTGTGAGAAATAGCCCAGGTAGCTAGCAGTACACATGCCTAGGGTAGCGTGGCGAAGACTCACTTTTCAATGTGCCAGTCTTACGAGATTCCTTATTTACTGGATGAACCATAGACTCCTGAAGGAGAATGGCTTTGTTGTTTTCTGCCAAGTCCACTATGGCATCTGCAAAAGCTTGAGAGGTCAGGACTGATCAATCCTTGGGGGGGAGTTTCCTGTCCATGGACTTGGCCACGGAAGAAATAAGAGCTGGATTGTCCCACATCATTTGTGAGAGAGTCTCGAAAGAGGGATGTACCTGAAGAGTCAATTCCACAGGGATCTCCAGGAAATGCAGATATTGAAGGCACAATAGCTTTCCCGGATCAACCTCCGAAGTCTGAAGAGAGAGAGAGGGTATAATTCATATTCTTCAGTAGAGATTTAAAGGACAGGTCCTCGACCAAAAAGCTCTGCTGAAGTAGAGGGCTTACCTCCCACTCCAAGAGAAGAATCTTCATCGAAGTCGTCTCCTAATCGCAGATCAGGATCAGGCTCAATGCCATTTCCTACTAGCCTACAAGGGATAGTATACAAAGGAAAGGGAGGAAAGAGAGCAGGAGGAGGTGCTCCTCAAATTGGAGTGAAGACTACTGGCACCCGAGGTGGTGCCGGCCCGGAAAATGGTGCCAAGACTGGAGTCACAGACATCAGAACCAGCACCATGAGAGCGCCTGGAGACCCCAACCCAAACCCCGGGGCACCCAAGAATGAAGATCTGAAAACATGAGTAAAAGAAGGTGGTACCTGTGCTGGCCCCTGCACTGCAGCCATGTGAGGGGGAAAGCACAAGAGCGTGGCATCAATGGCACAGAACGTGTCACTTGACAAAGCTGACCCAACCGCCCTGCCTGTGGGTTCGAAGCCCTTAGGCCAGAAGGCCCTGGAGCTGACTCCACAGGGTCCGGAAGTCAGTGCAACTGCTGAATCCACTTCTCCATAAAAGCATCTAAATGATGAAACTGCTCACTGGAGGACCCCTCAGGGGGCAGAGAGGGACTATGGAGCTGAGGATGCTGGCCACCAGGAACAGAGGCCACAGGCGACTCCAATGGAGTTGGAGTTGGCCTCCTGTCCCCCGTTACCGAAAACCAATGTGCAGGCATACCAGAAGGTAACCTCGAGTGTGACTGTTTCTTCACCTGGTGGAACAAAGAACTCGAGGCCATGCGATGCCGGGTTCCCGACGATAGTCGAGAACGGGTCCGCTTCTTTTTGTGCTTTCAGGAGGACTGCCGTTCCTCCCAAGCACCGGACTGCCCGTAGTCAGACCCCTCCCCAACATAGAGGGTGGCGGATCGGACCCAGCCCTACTGGAAACACAGCTTTCATGCAAAGTCTCCATATTGTCACTGGCCCCGCTCATGGTCGACTGTCGAAGATGGGCTGAAGAAGATTTTCTGTTCTTTTACAGAAGAAGGAAAAACTTTTTCAAACTGAATAACTAATACTAAAAATCAAATACTGAATGACTAAAGCTGCTGTCGACAGACGTGATGATCTGACTACCAGCAGGAGAGTATCATCGTCACTGAAGCGCATTCGACGGCGGGGAAAAAAGGGACTGAGGCAGTTGGACAGTCGATGCTGAGGTAGCCTAGATGGTGCAAGCCAGTCATGCAGTGCCGCATCCACGTGACCCTACTTTGGCGCCAGCCCTCCTGAGGATTTTGGGCTCCATCTCAGTCCTAGCACCTCCGGTGTAGTCTCATTAGTGTGAATGAGTGGTGGAGACTTTAGTCCAGGAAGATCTGCTGTGCCAACCTGACATCACTCCTGGACTGAGTGTCCAGACAGTAGTGCTTTGTAAAAGTGTGTACTGATCTCCATGTAGCTGCTTTGCAGATTTCTAGTAATGGGACATCTCTGGCAGCCACTATAGTAGCAGCTGTGCCTCTTGTGGAATGAGCCCTAAACCCCACTGGGGGCTCTTTTCCTGCTTTTGAGTAACATAATTGGATGCATTGGACTATCCAATGAGAGAGAGTTCTTTTGGATGCTGGTTTTCCTTTTCCCACATCCCCATATGTCAGGAACAGCTGCTGTCTGTCCTGCCTATGGCTTTTAAAAGAGTCATGTAGTAGCTCAAAGCCCTCTTGACATCAAGGCTATGCAATTTGCACTCACCTGAGCTGGAATGCTCAGTGAAAAGACAGGTAAGGTGATGGACTGATGCAGGTGTGTCGTTGAGGCACAGGTCAGGAAGCATAGGAAACCAGGAGCAATTTCTAAAATTGCAATAGTGTTTTATTTTTCTCAGTCACAGCAAAATAAAAATGTGTTCAGTATAACTATTTACAAAGGTGGTACAAACAGAGAAAATGGAAATTACGACTCACCGTAATTCTTGATCTTTTGGACAAAGTCTCCACCATTCATTCACACTAATGGGACTACACCAGAGCGGATCCAAAAATCTTCAGGGAGGACTGGCACCGCGATAGGACCGCACACATGCATGGCACTGCGAGACTGCCCCATGCCCATACAGGCTATCTCTCGCATCATCCTCCAACCGCCTCAGTACCTTTTGACTGAGGAGGTGCAGCATAAACTAATCTAGGAAACAACCTAATCCGGGCATAAGACAGCCCAGATGACCCGTGTAAGAAGGGTCAACCAAAACATCTTCACAGCCTAAGCTGACGAGGGAGGAAGACCAGAAACAGGATGAGAGAGCCTCGGGGATGATGGTGAGGGTAGAATGAGTGGTGGAGACTTCATCCAAGAAGATCAAAAATTACATTAGGTACATAGTTTCCATATCTTCCTGGACTAAGTCTTCACCACCATGGAGAGTACTGAGCTAAAAATCAATACCCCGAGTAGGGCATCAGGAGGCAGAACTCACTCAGGACAGAAGTCCATAAGGGTTGTCCTGCTGAAGAAAGTGTGCTGTCTGGCATGGACATCCAGAATGTAGTAATTCACAAAGTATGCATTGAGCTCTAAGTCACCGCCTCACAGATGTCTGCAATGGGTACATCCACGATCTCTGCCAGGATGCCATGACCACTCTGGTAGAGTGGGCGTGAACCAGCTTCAACCTAACCTGCACCATGGAGTAGCAGTGTCAAAGATATGCTACTAACCATGCAGAAATACATCTAATGGCAATAGGCTGACCCAGCAGAAGCATGCTGAAAGATGCAAAGAGTTGCCTGGATTGTGATGTCTTTCATTCTGTTGCTAGAATCGAAAAACCCTCTTAACATCCAGAGAATGAAGGGTGCGCTCTCCATCATTCTGGAAGTTAGTGAAGTAAGTAGGCAGAAGCAAGGGCTGGTTGAGGTGAAAGTCCAAAACCACTTTGGGTAGGAATTTAGGGTGAGTACAGAGTACCACCTTGTCCTTGTGAAAGACAGTGTAAGGGAGGGGTCTGTGACCAAATCATGCATTTCAGAGACCCCGTGAGTGAAGTGAAAGACGCTAAGAAGGCTGTCTTCCAGGTCAGAAATTTCAATTCTCAGGTAGCTAGTGGCTCAAAGGGTTTATGGGTGAGCAATCTAGCACCAGGTTAATATCCCATGTGGCCACCGGTCTACTGACCGGGGGGGTTTAGTGTGTAGGATATCTTTTAGGAATCTCTTGACTAATGGTAACTGAGCCAGTGACATGTTCTGTACTGGCTCAAGAAAGGCAGAAATTGCTCAGAGGTGTACCTTTACTGCCAAGTATTGCAGACCTGCATCTGACAGGTCTAAGAGGCACTCCAACACCTTACTTGGTGGGCAACAGAAAGGGTCCAAATGGGACTTTGCCTACCAGATGGAGAAGCACTTCCGCCAGCATAAGTCTTCCTGGTGGAAGGCTTATGCGCCTTCATTCTACGATTGTCTGGGAAACCTAAACACTTACTTTCCATCTACTCAGGAGCCAGGCATGGAGATGAAGGAGTGCAGGTTGGGATGGACCAGAGGTCCCTGTGTCAGAAGGCCCGCTCGAGAGGGAGTTGTCTCGGGGAAACTTCTAACAGTCTGTTGATCAATGGAAATCATATCTGTCGAGGCCAGTATGGGGCAATGAAAATCATCTTGTCCCCTTGTGCCTCCAACTTGCACAGCACCCTCTGAACTAAGGGAAGAGAAGGAAATGGGTACAGGAAGTGTCTTGTCCACTGCAGTCTGAATGGATCCTGACAGAAAAGAAAAACTTACTCACCTGTAGTAATCCACTAATATTATTACTTCTTGCAGTGCTCCTTTAAGCCAGCACTGCCCCAGAGCCAAATGGAATGTCATGCTAATGATGGAATCTTTCGCTCATGCATTCAATTCAAAAACTGCCCAGTGCAACTGCCTACATTCTAATCTCAGATTTCTTAGAGCCTGCAAAGAGGCCATACTAACATCTAATTAGAATAGACAATAGAAAAAGTCCCAACTGGGGCAACTGGTAAATCATTAAACCACAGGGAAAAAATAAAAGGTTCCCCTTTTCTAAATGTCAGATTCACCCAAGAAGGGGAAAAAGACCTACTAAGCTATATAACATTACTAAGAAATGCCAGCAGTTGGCATACCACTCTATGTATTTATTCAAACAGCACTGGAGAGGTCTTTACTGATTCTGTCAGGGGAGGCAAGGGTAGGAAAGTAATAATATTAATGAATCCCGTTGGAAGAAACAAGATTACTACAGGTGAGCAATTTTTTCTTCTAACCCCAGGAATCCACTAATCTTATTACTTCTTGCAGACTATGCAGCAGTACCTTACGGAGGTGGGTAAAGAATCTACTTAGGAAAAAAACTCTGCAGGACTGCTGTACCAAATCTGGCATCACTCCTAGACAGGGTGTCCAAGCTATAATGCTTAGTGAAGGTGTGAACTGACTTTCAGGTAGCTGTTTTACAGATTCCACCAATGGCACCTCTCAGGTAGCTGCAACAGTGGCAGCTATGCCTCTTGTAGAATGGGCCCCGAATCCAACAGGGGGTACCCTACCTGCTTTTGAGTAGCAAAACTGGATACACTGATCTATCCATCAAGAGAGAGAGAGAGTTCTTCCTGAAGCAGGTGTACCCTTACCTACCTCTCCATAGGTGAGGAAAAGCTGTTGTCTGTCCTGTCTATGGTCCTTGGTATGAGCCATGTAGTAACTTAAAGCCCTTTTTACATCCAGGCTGTGGAGTCTACGCTCCCCTGAGCTAGAGTGCTCAGTGAAGAAAACTGGCAAGGTGCTAGGCTGGTTCAGGTGGAAGTCCAAGACCACTTTGGGGAGGAACTTCCTATTAGTTCTCAACACTACCTTGTCCCTTTGGAAGGAAACATCTTCCTTTTCCACACAGAGGGCCTGGAGCTCACTGATCCTCCTGGCAGAAGTGACTGCCACCAGAAAGATTACCTTCCAAGTAACAAACTTAAGATCTGCAGAGACCATAGGCTCAAAACGAGGATGCATAAGCTCAGCAATGCAAATGTTCAGGTCCCAAGTTGGCACTGGGGAAACAGGTGAGACAGTCCCTTGAAAAACCTCCTGAAGATAGGATTTGATGCTAAGGAGGTGTCCTTTCCAGCAGAAATGTATGCTGACACAGAAGCCAGGTGCACTTTCAGGGTCGAATGCTGCAGACCTTGGGAATGCAGATGAGTCAAAAAGTCCAGCAAGGTTTTTATGCCAGCTTGAGCTGGGGCTACACCCTTATTCCTACACCATATAGAGAACCTTTCCATTTTGAGGCATAGGTTTTCTTGATAGGTTTCCTATACCTTCTGAGGACCTCCAGGACCCCTTCAGAGAGTTGCCATCCTGCATAGTCTAAGTCCTCAACAGCCATACCTTGAGTCTGAGAGACCTGAAATTGGGGTACATGACCCTCCCTTGGAAGGAGGTCAGTAAGCTGTACCATTGTGGGAGATGAATCAGTTTGGCCACTGACATAGAGAGCAGGAGGGAGTACCAAGGCTGTCTGGCTCAGTCTGGGGCTACCAGTATCATTGAAGCTGGCTGTGATCTGAACTTGATGAGCACCCTGAGTATCAGGGGAAAAGGGGAGAGGACATAAAGGTGCCTTCCTGTTGTCCAATCCAAATCAAATGCCTTCAAAGGATTCTGCAACAAAGTCAGCTTTTCCCAGCTTATCACAGAATCTACCAAGCAGAATTTGTTGAAACAGCTCTTTCCTTGACATCATCCTATTGGATCACCCACACCAGATCCTGAACGCAGCAGTGTTTCACAACGACCTGAGAGATCACGGTATTGTGCACAACGGCCCAGAAGAGAGGCCCCTCCCCCACTAAATTACTACCAAATGCAACTTCCATAAATGCAATGCCTGTCACTATCTCAATGACCACAGGGCAACTAACTGGGAAAGCCTGTACCTCACCAAAACTGTGGATGAGGCCACCGCTATCCTCAATACACATCTCCTTCAGCTACCTGACAAGCATGCCCCCATCATTAAAATTAGAGCCTGTAAATTCTCCCACCCCTGGTTCACGCCAGCTTCAAAAGCTGCACTTATAGCACAGGATAAACTTTGGGCCCAAGCCAGGTGCTTCAAGTCCCAAGCTGATTGGCAGGCCTTCGGAACTGCCAGAAACTCCTGCATCAAACTAATCTGCTCGGCAAAATCTAACTACTATGTTGACATGCTTGAACATGACAAAGAAAGCTCAGCCAAGACCTGGCGATCAAAATGCGCTCCTCTGTCCCCACCCCCACAAGATCGACAGCAGAAATGTTCTTGAAGACCGCAACCTTATTTTAGAGAAAATAAACTCTCATTTTGCCACCGCTGGACTAGCATTCGACCTCCCCTATGCGAAACTATCCTGCCCCCTTCCGCCTCCTGCACCCCGGTCCGACTTGTTCCCCGTAACATGTAGACATCGAAGACCACCTTCATAGACTTGACACCAAGAAGGGTGGTGGTTCCAATAGTCTAGAGACCTTTTTCTTAAACTTGGATATTACTGTCTCACTGCCTCATTCTCCACAATTTTTAACATGTCTATCTCAACAGCCAATATCCTCTCCTGCTGGAAGTCAGCCCATATTCTGCCCTCTTCAAATTCGGTGACCCCTCCAACTTAAAACAACTATAGACCAATCTCGATACTACCAGTGCTCTCCAAAATCCTAGAAAACTTGTATACTCTCAGCTGAAAGACCACATCGAAGCCCGCTCACTCCTCAACCTTGCTCAGTTGGGCTTCTGACGTAACCATAGCACTATCTCTGCCCTAGGTAAAGTCACCAATGACTGGTTCTCTGCCTGGGACTCCAAGCAAGTAATGGGGCAGTGTTCCTTGATCTGAGCAAAGCTTTCGACACTGTGGACCATAATCTATCCCTGCACGGCCTCTCCAACCTAGGTCCCTCTGCCTCCACAATCTGTTGGTTCTCTAGCTATCTCACAGGGCGCATTCAGCAAGTAAAAGCAGATGGTCTCCTTTCGAACCCCCTTCCCATCACTCGAGGCATCCCCCAATGGTCCATACATGGCCCCATCCTTTTCTCCATCTACATCATCAACAACCTTAATTCCAATATCACTAACTCAAAACTGCACTTCTTCGTGGATGATACTGTACTATACACCTCCAAACCCTCGCTTCTTGATGTCCGTGAAGAGCTCCAAACCGACTTCCTTCAGCTCAAACATAATCTATCCATGCTAAGCTTTTGCTCAATTCTAAGAAAATTAAGGTAATGTGCTTCCACCACAACAACCACCTCCACACTTGTCGGGACCAAGTCCAACCTTGCAACTGTCAAAACTTCCCTAGGTGAACCACCTGAAGTTGTCGACAAGTTCAAATACCTAGAGTCTGGATCGACAACAGACTATCCTTCAACACCCACATTGATAATCTCTCTGCCAAACTTAAAACTAGATTAGGCTTCTTTTATAGACACAGAACCCTCTTCGAGGTCAGACTCAGACTCGTCCAGGCAACATTCCTCCGCTTACAGACTATGGTGACTACTATACAACTGCACTTGACTACCAACCTCCACAGGCTCGGTCCTCTTCCACTGTGTCCATTTTATTACTAACGCATTCCCCAGGACCCATCACTGTGACCTATATTCTACGGCTGGGTTGACGTCCCTAGCCACTAGAAGACTGCTCCACCTTGGTACATGGCTCAAAGCACTGCATAATAACTCCCAGACTATATTTCCTCTCTTGTCCACATCTCACACTGTGCTTATTCCCTAAGAAAGTCTTCCTTCCTCTTCCTCATGGATATCCCCAGAACTGGAACCTCCCTGTAAGGGAGCTATATCGCATTCTCTCCTGTGGCTTGGAACAGCATTCAAATGGTACTAAAGCTCACCAGCCTGGTCACTATTAGTTTCTTCAAGTCGTTCACCTAAAGATTCTTCATGGATCCTTGCAAATGCCCAAGGGCTTAGCTCTCTGAATCCTCTTCTTCTCCACATTTCCTCTAACCTTCCCTCTGGCACTGTCTCATGTGTTATCCTGTCACTGCCTAAATCCTCTACCCTCTCCTGTAGCACTCCTCCTATTAACTATTTCACATCCTTACTCTCCTGTCCTGTTCCCCTCCTCTGCTGCATCCCTTGCCTTTTCTACATCCTACTGCAGATTGCCACATTGTTGCATCCTGCCTGGTACGGTGACTGCCTTCTCCTGCAAGTCACAGGAGCTGGTCGGAACCCAGCGGCTGTTCTGCACTGACCTGCTAGCCTCTTGGCCTACAACCAGGCATCCTGCCTGGTACCGGTGACTGCCTCCTCCTCCTGCAAGCCGCAGGAGCTGCTCAGAACCCAGCGGCTGTTCTGCACTGACCCGCCTGCCTCTTGGCCTACAACCAGGCACACATTTTGAAGAGCAGTCCACAGCTACCAACAGGATTGAACTTGGCACTTTTTGCCTTCCAGGCCATTTGGCTGCACTACTACTGCTGCTGAGCTCTGATTAGGCAGAACGCCACTCCCCCTTCTCTTATTGGCTCCTGACTCTACCCTTCCTGAGACCTCTTTTTTAATACAAGAACTGCTAATGCTGAGTTTACCAGTACCAACTGTTAGTGGAACAGGACTGTTAATTTTTTCTAGTGCTTTTTTTTTTTGTTGATGTTACTGCTTAGAGTAGTTAATAACTGCAGTTTGTAGATGTTACCTGCATAGAGTATTTAGCTGTTTGCAGCCTTCTTCCACTAACCAACTATAGACACCTGCATTCTTTTCCCCTGTCCCACTTACATACCATGTCTGTGTCTAAGGTGAGCTGTAAGGCACCTTAAACACTCAACTGCTTGAACTAAGAGCTTGATCGTTTTGCTCTACTCCCTGTGTCCAATACTATTTTTCCCTGTGTCCAATACTATTTTTCTTCTGAGCTATCAGACCACAGTCCCTGTGTGTATGCTCTCTCCCCTCCATGTCCTGTGTTTTTTTGTCTTTTTTTCCTGGCTTTGCAGTTAGCTACAGTAAGCACCCCCAAGTGTAACAGCTCTTTTGTGAAGGTGTTGTTCAGCTGCACTAATAATCTGTCTGCTCTGCTCCGAAAACCTCCCCCTGTCATTATCTCCTTTTCTTTTTTTTTTAACCCTTATCTTTCTCTGCCTGACTTGCCTCTTCCCTTCACTCTCTCAGAGATCCTCATTGGACCCCCCGATCCCCGCCATGGTCTGCCCCTAGAGTGCCTTGATCACACACACACTCGCGCCCTTGAAAACCCCTGGTATACCCCCCCCGGGTAGGGGTAGAGAGGGGGATGCCCCCTGCTTACCTCTCCAAACCAGCACTCTATGTGTGTGTGTGTGTAGATCTGACACAGCTGAGTCTGCCTTGATGAGTGGTTGGAGAAGTCCTAGGGAGGTGTCGTTGCCTAGGAAGGACGAGGTGTTTTTCCGGTTTCTTTCCCCTTGACATCGGCATGCAATGAGGGGCTGTGAGCTGGGAGGCACACTGAAACGTACCTCTTGCTCCGCCCCTCTGCCGACAGTCTCCCAATCCCCTTGCTGTTTCTCCATCTGCTGCGCTATCCACCCAGGCTTCCCTAGGTGGTAGCATTGCAGCGGGAGCCTGCACTCACCCCCCCCCGGAGGAGAGCTGCCGTCAGGCACTCTATACTTCTCCGCCCCAGTAGACCCCTGGCGACCCATGCTTGTTCCTGAACCCCGGTCACCGGCGTGGTGCAAGGTGTGGCGTCCAGCTCCTCAACCCTCAGCGCCACCGGGCCAGCCTTCATTATCTCCTTTTCTGATTGGGGCCGAGGTTTCTAGTGCCCATTGTCCCTGTTGGCCTTAAATTAACAGACCCTTCTCCATTCCACAGGCATCCTGCCTGATACGGGTTACTGCCTCCTCCTGCAGGCCACAGAAGCTGCTTGGAACCCAGCAGCTGTTCTGCACTGACCAGCCTGCCTCTTGGCCTACAACCAGGTACACATTTTGAAGAGCAGCCCACAGCTACCAAAAGGATTGAACTTGGCACTTTTTGCCTTTCAGGCCATTTGGCTGCACTACTACTGCTGCTGAGCTCTGATTAGGCAGAGCGCCATTCCCCCTTCTCTTATTGGCTCCTGACTCTACCCTTCCTGAGACCTCTTTTTTAATACAAGAACTGCTAATGCTGAGTTTACCTGTACCAACTGTTAGTGGAACAGGACTGTTAATTTTTTCTAGCTTTTTTTTTTTTCCTACTTTTCCATTTGCAAAGTACATGGCAAAGCCACTAGAGGGCAACAACTCTTGGAAGTTGCATTCCTCTTCCCACTGCTATCCCCTAAGCACTTCTTGCCCTGGGTCTTTTCTTCCCAAAAGCAGATTATTACGTCACAACAAACCATAGTCCGTCACCCTACCGCTGTGCCATAGAAAACACCACACCAAAACTGCTATTAAATACGTATAGTTTCCTGCCCATTTCTCAAGTCCTCCTCTACCCTTGGCTGCATACTGAGCAACACAGACTATTTTATTATTTTTTTCTTTTCTGTACCCTGGCCTGTCTCATCTTAAAGGCACACACCACTATGATGGGTGTCAGTCTGCTCCCCTTGAACCGGAACTGGTATAGCAGCTCCCACTGCCCAGCCTCCAATTCCCCAACAAATTATCCTATCTTCTACCTATTACACTGATCATAATCCTTACTGGGTTAGATAGCCATCCCCCCACCCACACACCCACCTCACCCCTTACCTTCCCTACCTTTTACTACCGTCCACCCACCCTGTCAATGCCTGACAAGCATCCACCCCCCCACTTAACCTGACACCTACAAACGCTCCCCAACCCCTACAAACTCATCTGCCTTACCTTTCCTGCCCTCAACTACCCATTCCCTGTGGTACTCTCTCTAAACATGTGCCTCACCTCGCTAACCACCAAACGGCGGTCCCTCGCTTCCTCTCAGGGTCCTAACCCTACTATTTCATATCCGGAAATATACACCCCAACCCAGGCACCGCTGCTAACAGTCAACAGAAACTACACCAAGGGCTGTGCATAGCTTCCATGAATATCTGCAGCCTTCCCAAAAATACAGCATCTCTCCAAAGCTGGATAGCACAACATCAGCCGGATATCCTTGCACTCACTGAAACATGGCTTTCAAAAAAAAAAACCCAGATTCATTCGTCAGCCTCCCAGGCTTCACTCTACACAGAGCCGACAGATTGGGAAAACAGGGCAGTGGTTGTGCCTTCTATGTTCAAGACTCCCTACTGAACCAAGCTCTTCCGATCCCCTCACTAGACCACGGTGCCCAAGCCTTATCCATAAAACTTACCTTGGACCCCGCTAGAGCTCCCCTAACCATCACAGTGGCATATGTTCCCCCACACAACCAAGCTATGGCCATACAATCCCTCACGAACTATATTTCCAACCTCCTCCCAAAAACCGAGCATATCCTGGTCGGTGATCTAAATCTTAACTGGCTTGCCAAGTCAGCAGCTGCCGTCAAGGACGCCTTTGCAGCACTGGATCATACCCAGCTGGTCCGCCAACCCACCAGGGTAAACACCGCAGACGGCTCCCAGACCCTACTGGACATACTATAACTAACTGACCACATAGAATCTCTGACCTGCTGGTCCTCCCAGACTCTCTGAGCGACCACTCTCCTATCCTGTGCTCCTGGTCATGTCACCTGCCCAAACCCCAACCTAGTGTCTCCACCTGCAGATGCTTGCAACCAGGTGGCCTTCAAAAATCAAACACTACCTGGCCCAGTGGGACTGGGCCCTATAACCCAGGCCCTTAACACATTGAGACTCAGCTCCTCAATTACTTCACATGCTCTTTCAACAAAGCATGTGTGACATTTCTGCCTCTAACTAAACTGAAAACTGTAAAACATAATGTCCCTTGGATCACACCCACATTACGGCAGCAACTAAAGCAAAGGGATGACCTCTGGCACAGAGCCGTTGAATCTGGCTCCCAAGCAGACAGACTAGCATACAGAGCAGCACCAATAGGTGCACCTGGGCCATATGCAAGGCCAAGGCTGAATACAATAAGGACAACCTGGCTTCCTCCTGGGGGAGTGCACGAAAGTTTTGGGACAACATTAAAGAGCTTAATGGCAAATCCCACCTCCCCAGCTCTGCATCAACAATGCCACCTCAACTGACCCACAGGCTATCGCTAACTGCCTTAACTCAACCTTTTCCAATCTTAGTACAGTCCTCCAGAGTGACTTTTTCTACCCTATCCCAGCTTTCTCTGAACCAAACCTCAGCGCCCCCCTTTCTACCTTAGGGTCATTACAAAGCAGGAAGCAAAATCCTACCTCTCCAAAGCTCTCGGTGGCTCCAACTATTGCAAAGACTCCTTTGACATGAAAATCCTCTACCAGGTTCTTGACACTGTTCTTTCCCCCTGACTGACCTCCTTAACTGCTCCCTATGCTTGGGACAGTTCCCTACAGCCTGGAAAACTGCAACAATTACCCCATACTAAAAGTGGAGACAATACCAACCCCAACAACTATCGGCCCATATCCATCCTTCCCTCTCTCTCAAAAGCCCTTGAAAAAATCATTTCCAACCAACTCACCAAGTATATGCAAGCCCACAATTTGTTATGCAGTGAACAACATGGTTTTAGATCAGGCCATAGCACAACCACCACCCTCATTGAATTCTCCAATTTCATTCACTCTGCTCTTGACTGTAAACATCTGGCCAGAGCCATCTTCATGGACCTCTCTAAGGCCTTTGATACGGTCTCCCACCCCCTCCTCCTGGACACACTCCACCACACTGGTCTATCACATGGACCACTCTCTTGGTTTAATAGCCACCTTACCTCCAGATCCCAATGTGTTAAGACAAATGACACCCTATCTTCCGCTTGAGTCCCCTGAGGATCCATATTGGGTCCCCTACTTTTTAGTATCTACTTAAATGCACTACCAAAATACTGCTCCGGTAACCTACTGCTATATGCTGTTGTTGTGGTTCTCTACACCGCACACCCCTGCCCTGACAACCTACAGTCCTCCCTCCAACACTCGTTCAACCAGATTGAAAGTTGGTTCACCAGTCGAAGACTTGTGGTCAACATCAAAAAAACAAAAGCTATGCTATTTGCCCACCGGCAGAGCAAGGACACTGAACTAAAAATCCTCTCCCACGCTCACTTCCCTCTGGAACAAGTACTTTCTTATAAATACCTCGGCCTTACCTTTGGCACCTCCCTATCCTTCCATGCCCACATTAACATCCTGACCTCAGCCATTACCACCCCGCAGATCGGCCTCCTATACCGCACAAGACTGCCTGACACCAGAGGCTCTCAACTGGCTGTCACCTCTTCTGTCTTCTCTCTCATTGACTATGGGCTTCCTATCTACTCTGCTGAGGACACCACCACCCTAAACAAAATTCACATAGCCATTAATAAAGTGTGCTGACTCCTCCTAGCTGCAGACAAACGCTCCCATACTTGCACCCCACGCTTACAAACATCTTCACCCTTGAGGAAAGACTACAATATCAATCCTGTCTCCTCACAAAAAAATCCACCTAGGGTTAACTCCACTGGGAGTCTCAGCTTCACTACCTCATGTTCCGCATTACACCACTCGCTCTGCCAACAAGCATCTGTGGACCATGCCCAGGGTCAGAACCTCCCTTGCTCAGAGATCATTCCCCTACAGAGCACCCACCTGGTAGACTGAGCTCCCCCCCAGCCATAAACTCCATTCCCAATCTAGGATACTTCAAGACCATCCTAAAAAAACACATTCTCTCCTTGCGCCAATGCCAGTGCAGCTGCTAATCCTCCTAACTGACCTGCACAGAGCTGCACTATGGCTGCTCCTCATTGACATTGCCACCAATGGTATAGGACTAACTGTAGAGGACATCTCTGCTGCTGATCTCTGTCTCTGCTATAGGACAATGCCCTAGAGGCTGCACCTACACTGTGACTATACCTCCTGTACTAATACCAATACCCTAGCTACTAAATGTATAGGTCAACAGCCACCCAGGCTACTATATGTAAATACTTCCTTAAAACTGTGTTGCCTCACTATTGTATAGATCACTGTTGCTACTATATGACAATGCCCCAGAGGCTGCACTTGTATTGTAATTGTTCCACTGTAATAATATCAATACCCTAGCTACTACATATATAGACTTTCAGCCACCTTGGCTATTACATGTATTACTTGAAATATGATGTCCCATTAATGTACTATCTCTGAATGTATGACTATGCTGACGCGGAGCCTTTGTAAATGAGATTATGACTCAAAGGGTTGTAATTCCTATGATTGACTAAAATAAAATAAATGTAATTTGCCTCATTATTGTAATGTCTTGTTGCCAGGACCTGTTTTTACTGTAATAGTATGCTGTTATGTACTACACCCATTGTTTTATGCATCCTACCGCAGATTGTCGCATTGCTGCATTATGTAAATTGCCTCATTGCTGCTCTATCTTATCGCCAGGACCTGTTTTTACTGTGATTGTATGTTGTGATGTATGTCTTAGTCAAAGTATGTTCCTTTTATTTTGTAAACCTGTTGTTGCACACCTATCTTGTACTAGGATTTCCTTGTGAATGAGCTTGCTTAATGGAGTTTTCCTGCAATAAACTTGAATTGAATAAACCTAAAGAACTGAATGACTATATTCTGCTGTCATATAGACGAGAAGTTTGACTCCCAGCGGGCAAGCGACATCATCACTAGAGCACTCAACGGTGGAGGAAAAAAGGAACTGAGGCGGTATGAGGGTTGACGCAGAGATAGCCTATACGGGCGCAAGCCGGTCTTGTGGTGCTGCACATGCACGGTCCTACCTCGGCGCTGGCCCTCCTTAAGATTTTTGACATAGTCCCATTAGTGTGAATGAGTGGTGGAGACTTTTAGTTCAGAAAGATCTGGTAGTGACCTGATGGGAGTCTGAACCTGAGATGCTTTCCATGAGACTACCTTATGGGGATATGGAAGTAAACATCCTTCAAATTCAGTGATGCCAACCAATCTCCTTTCTGGAGGGTTGACGGAATCATTGCCAGGGTTACCATCTTGAATTTTGGCTTTACCAAGTGCCTGTTTAGTACCCTTAGATCTAGAATAGGCTACCACTCCCCATTTTTCTTTGTGGTGAGAACGTATCTTGAATAAAAACCCTTTCCCTTTTGCTGTTTAGGAACTGGTTCCACTGCCTTTAGACATAGAAGATTCGCCACTTCCTCTTCTAGCAAGTTCTTCTCTGAGTCTGAAGCTGGTCTTAATACTCTTGTTCTTAATGTGAAGGATTTGAAACTGAGGGAAAATCCCTAACTCACCGCCTCCAGGACCCACTGGTCTGTGGTGATGTTTTTCAAGCCTACAAGTAGTGAGCCAGCCTTCCCGACTGGGATGTGGGAGGCGACCTTGGTGGCAAAGTCAGGGGTTCAGCTTGAACTGGGGCTGGGACTGGCTAGTCTGTGACCCACGTCTTGACCCCCTCCTGCCTCTACCCCAAAGTAACCCATCTGCTGAGGGTACTGTTGGCAGTGCTGGACTACCTGAGCTTGGTAAAAAAGGCCTGCTATGGCCAGGTCTAACCCTGCCTCCTCTTCCATAGGGCCTGCTGGAAGGTGAGGATTTCTCCTTGGCAGAATTGCTTTTGTAGGTGGCTTTACATTCATCCACCTTCTTCATGTAGGCTTCTGTCTTGTCCCTAAACAGGAATTATACTCGACAGGAAAATCCATGGCCTTTGTTTGGGTATCCTGCATGAAAATGGTGGCCTGAGCCATGCAAATCTCCTGAGGGCCACTGTGAGGGCCATCCACCTAGCAGCAGTATCACTGGCATATGCTGCCATTTGAAACTTGATATTTAGAAGCTTCTAATCCAAATCTAGCGCTTCAGCCAGATCAGTTGATAGACCAGAGAGGGCTTTATCAGCCACTGCCAACACTGACTGCCACAGAGATTTCTGATACTGGGCAACATAGGGCTAGAAAATTAGCTTGCCTAATAGACAAGGAAGCTGACAGGTAGCCTTTTTTGCCATGCCATCAATCTTCCAGGAGTCCTTTTCGGTGGATGTGATGCCAAGGTACCTCAGCCTATCACAGCGCAGATCTGCACAACCGATGGTCAGGGTGAGAAAATTAAAATTAAGCCCCTTCCTTGTCCGCCCTCTTGTCAAAGGGTGGCATAGAATTTGGGGTTTGCAGAATCTCCAAAATATCTTTTTTGAAGAATTTGTTAATGAGGAGTTACAGTTTCTTTGTTGGGGTAAGCCCATGAGTTCAAGGTATTCCACCTCTTCCTCATCTGCTACTACTTCATTTGTGGCAATATCCAGTGCAGCCACCATTTTCCTCACAAAAGTAAAATATGAGGAGAAATCTTCAGAAGCCCTCAGTGGGGATTCAAAATCCTGATTTGGGAAAACCTCAGGTTCAATAGGTTCCCCATCATCCTCTTCATAATCTTCATGTTGCTCATACTCCTGGTACTCTGGGAGAGATGAATGAACTGGGGCTACTGGTTGCTGAACCAAGGACTGAACCAGTGACTGTGGAAGTGGAACCGTAAAATCCCTAGAGAACCTGAATAAAGTACAGTTATGTAAGAACTTACGGTGACAGTAGATCTTCGAGAGAGGCTCTTGCAGTAGGTATTCACCAATAAGACTAAGCTGTTCAGGACCCCACGGAAAAATCTTCTAGCTAGGAATCTCTAGCGGGGACCGACTCCACACCAGCCTTCCAGTTCTCTTGTTGGAGGCTGAAAGGGCATGACAGGAAGAGAGGAAATGCCCACTAGAAAGAAAAGATAAACTTAGGGGACAGAGGAAGGAAAGTATATCGACTGCAAGAGCCTCTCTCAAGATCTGTTACGGTAAAGTTCTTACGTAACTGTACTATCTTACTTTGAGAAGGCTCTTGCAGTAGGTATTCACCAATGGGACTGAGTCCCAAGCAGTATGGAACAAGTCTGAAACCAGGGAGAGAAGTATCATCCACAAACAGAATGGCAGAAGAGGGACTCAAGAAAGGAGCCCCTGCAAGACCGCCAAACCAAAAACCCACCCTACGGGCGAGAGGCAACGCCCAAACTGTAATGCTTAGTAAAAGTATGTAAGGAAGTCCATGCGGTGGCTGCACATATTTCGCAGCCACATTCCTAAAACAAGCAGTGGAGGCAGCCACCCTCTGGTGGAATGACCTCTTACCTGACTGGAAAGGTTTTGTTGTACTTGTCATAACATAAAGTGATACAATTAGCTAACCACTAAGAGAAGCATTGCTTGGAAATAGCAGTGCCTTCCTTCTTGAAATCCATCAAGTAGAAGTGATAGCCATGAGAAAAGCATTTTTCCAGGAAAAGGAAATGCATTTCAGCATCATTACTTGACTCAAGAGGACAACGTGAGCTTCTCCAGTATGAATTGGGTCCAGGGGCTGGGCTATGGATAGGAGGCTTGAGAAACAACCCTCTAAGAAAGGTCTTGGAGACTTCCAACTGAGCTACCGACTTGTCCCCCACTGGGAGATGGTAGCTGAGATGGCTGCCAGATGTACTTTCAGCGAGGAGTAGCTGAGCCCCAGGTCTGAGGTACCTCAGATAATCCAGGATTCTGGTTGCAGGGTAGGAAAAGTTCCAGGTCCTTGAAGCTGCCCAATGGAAAACCACTTCCACATCATGGCATAAGTAGACCTGGTGGAAGGCTTTCTGGCCTCCATCAGGATGTCAGCAACCTGAGGAGGAACGCCGAAGTGAGCAACTGCTATGTCTACAGGAGCCATGCATGCAGATGGAGGGATTTAAGACCTGGATGGACCAGGGTCCCCTGATCCTGAGTCAGCATGTCCTGTGACAGTGGAAGAGGAATGGGAGGTTCTTCTGAGAACTGTTGTAGAAGAGAGAACCAAACTTGCCTCAGCTAGAAAGGAGCAATGAGAATCATGCACACCCCTTCTGCCCGGAGCTTGTTCAGAACTCTCAGGATTAAAGGTATTGGAGGAAGTAGAACAAATCTGTCCCTCCAACACAGAGACAGAAGTGCCCTGCAAGAAAACACCTCACCGTGGAGCGAGCAAGTGAGCAAAAGGTGGGAAGCTTGGCATTGTCGGGGGGGCAAACAGGTCTACCTGTGGAGTCCCCCACTGAGCGAAGACGTCGTTTACCACATCCTGCTTGATTTCCCACTCATGAGATCTGACCAGTGAGTGACAGAGTGTCTGCCAGAGTGTTTTGTACTCCCGGGACATGGATCGCTGTCAGGTGTAGGTTGTGCTGAGATGCCCAATACCACACCCTCATTGCCTAACGGCACAGGGGATAGGAATGAGTTCCTCCCTGTTTGCTGAGGTACCAGACAATGCATGTTGTCTGACTGTACCAGAAGGTGGACAGGAAGGATGAAGAGCCTGAAGAGCACACAGGACCACCCTCAGCTCAAGAATGTTGATGTGCAACTGCTTCTCGATGGGACAATTCCCCAGGGTCTTGTGTGACCCCAGGTGGGCTCCCCAACTTGCTCCTGAGGTGTCCATTGTCAGAATCTGGGTGAGGTGGGCGGATAAGAATGGAACCTAGACTGAGGTTCTCCTGGACCAACCACCATTGCAGGTCCCTGATCATCGGGTTCAAAAGTGGACCTCATGATCCAGATTGTCCTGGGATTGATCCCATTGGGTTCTGAGGGTTTAGGCAAGACCCCATGTGCCAGAGGACAGTCAGAATGGCGGCCATAAGGCCCAGAAGGCTATGGATCTTCCAGGCTGAGATCTGTTTTAGAGAGGACAGAAGTCAAGCCTGGAGTTGCAGAGTCTCTATCCTGACCGGAGGGAGGATAGCCCTGCCCAGGGTCGTGTCCAATACTGCCCCAATGAACTGCAGCCATTGGCAAGGAACTAAATGAGACTTGCCCAGATTGACAGTAATGCCAAGACTGGAAAGATCCTCCAGGGTAAGGGAGATGGAACGCTGAAGAGCCTCCCTGGAAGGGGCTGCTAAAAGCCAATCATCCAGGTAGGGAAATACCTGGACCCCCTTGGTACGCAGAAAAGCTGCCACTACCACCAGGCATTTGGTAAATACTCAGGGAGCCGAGGCTAGGCCAAAAGGAAGGGCCTTGAATCGGTAGTGTTCCCTGAAACGAAAATGGAGAAATTTATGTGGAGGGGCATATGGGGATATGCAAATAGGCATCCTGCATGTCCAAGGCGTATAGTCAAAGGCCCGCCCCTTAGCAGGGGAGAAGGCTCTGCAGAGAGAGAATCCTGAACCTCTTGTACTCCACATACAGGTTGAGGGTTCTGAGATACAGAATGGGTCTCAGATCACCGGTTTTCTTTGGCACTAGGAAGAAATGAGAATAGTAACCCATCCCCAGTAAGGGTAGGGAGGGGACTGGTTCATTGTTGCCTTCCTTAGAAGGGAGTTTATCTCCACTTGCACCAGAGGAATGTGTAGTGGTGGTTAGGGACGACACTGGAGGTCATCTGTGGAGGGGGGTTTGAGTGAACCTATGGAGTGCCCTCTGAAACTAGTTGAGCACCCTGGAGTCTGAGGTTATCCTCTCCCACTCTGGTAGGTGGAGGAAAACATTCCTCCCACCGGCCTTGGATTGTTCAGAGGAAGAGGAAGAGGCAGGGAGTCAGGAGGCCGAGGGCAGAGCAGCGGCCGCCACTCCGGAAGCCTTTACAGGACTTGTTCGAGGGTTTTGGCAGAGAGACGCAGCTCTATGTTTGGGCGTCGAGCCTGCGTCTGTTTCTGCTGCTGGTGGTTTTGGTGCCAAAAGGGATGTTTCTGTCCTTGGGGAGGTTTATGCATATCCTGAACCAACCTCAAGGCTTGCCTTTTCTCGTGCAGTTCGGTGATAATGTCTTTGACATCACCCCCAAAAGGGGGCGTTTTGGATGGCAGTCTGCACTTCGGGCACCAGGCCTGAAACGCAGAGCCATGAGTGGCACCGCAACCCGATGGCGAAGGTTGAACTTCCGCCAGCCATGTCCACCGCATCATAGGTGACACGGAGCATATGTCTACAGGCCGACCTGGCCGAACGGACAAGGTCTCCCAGTTCCTGTTTGGTCTCAGAATCTTGAAGAGAATCTAATTTAGATTCTACCTGACTGAGGATGGACTTCTGAAATCCCCTATGGGCCACGTAATTGAGGGCCCTAATGCCCAGGGTAGAGGAGGTGTACCCTTTTTCCCATAATGATCCAGAAGCTTAGATTCCTTGTTAGGGACAAAGAGCTCAAATGTTTAGGATAAGCTTGTTTGTCGTATGGCACTGATGTCTACCCAAATCCCCCATAGGTGAAGGCTAAGAAAATCTTTGTCTTCTGGAGATTGGTAGAGCCTATCCACCTATGGCGAGGAAGGGGAGCTAAGGAGGAAGGCTGCTTCCAAATAGTGGAAATTAGATCCTCGTGAGGTTCAATCCAGGGTGGAATCGGGGGGGGGGGTGAGGACTCCATCAGATCCAAATGTACGGCTAATCTCTGCCATTGGGGATCTTGCTCCACAGTCTTCCAATCGTAAGCCGCCTGAATTTTCTTTAATAACTCCAGGAAGGAAAGATCCTCCAGAAGAGATTTAGGAGAATCCTTCGGTTTGGGAGTCACTGGAGTATGAGGCTTGTCTCCTGGGTCAGAGGGCTTGAAATCTATCAGGGTCTGAGGACTCCTGAGAGGATGAAGTAACAACTGGAGGAAGGGGAAATTCAACACGTTTAAACACATCCAATGGTCAGGAGAATTCCCTAACATGAGTGCCAGTTGAAGGTTCTGTTTTGCACTGGTAAAATCACAGGGTTCTCCTCTGGCCGACGTGTGGCAGATGGCGCTATTGACGCTTATCCAGTTCCGAGATGTGCTGGGATTTGGCTTCAGCCCACCAGGATGACAGTACCAACTTCAAGTCCACCTACGGCTGAGGAGGGAGACTCGGAAATGGGTAGTTTGAAAACCCACAGTATTGGTACTCGAACCCCGATGGTGGAAAGCCTGGGTTAGGGAATCCAGGCGTCTGGTACTGTGGTGTAGGGTATCCCACTGTTGGAGAACGCTAAGGAGCCAACGGTCCTGATGGATACCCAATCGGAAGCCCTGAGGTGTCTAGCAACTGCCTGGCGGGCAGAGGAGGTGGAAATGAAGGCCCCGTAGGAGGGTCTGTAAAACCTGGCCCAGACGGTGCAGCAGAAGGCCGGTCATCAGGCAACGGCAAGCCAGAAGGCGACGGTGAAGGGACTGTTGTTGGATCTGGAGTCGGAGGCTCTGGCATTGGGGGGGGGTGCGCCTCTTGGTCCTCATCCCCAGCCGGTGAAGAAGGAGCTGACTCCATGAGAGGAGGCAGCAGGGACAGAGGAGCCTCCAGAGGCAGCTGGTCAGGCGTCAGCTGCGGCGAGCCCTGAACGTCAGGTGTGGCGTCAGGACCTGCGGGGGATCACAGGATGGGCATTAGTCAGACTGGCCAACGGGCAACTTATCAGCCTTGTCCGGGTGGTAAATGGCAGAGCCAGAGCCCAACTTATCGGACCCACTCACACTGGTAGGCCATGTGGAAGAAGCAACCGTAGCAGGAGTGGAGGCCTCCTTTGACCCGAAGGCTCCTGTCGGGCCAGAGGGCATGCCCGACAGGAGGAGGCAACGCATGCTTGGACACCACCTAAGTGTCCGTCGGAGAATGGTCCCCCAGAGGGGACGATACCTGTAAGGTTGCGACTCCAGCCAAAGTTGACGGGGCTGTGGATGAAGAATCCCTGTCCCCATGCTTCTCCTTGTCCCATTTTTTCTTATGGTGGCCTTCGGGAGAGGTCGTCTGCCTGAGTTTTTTCAATTCTTTTTCCATGGAGGCCATCTTTTTCTTTACAACATGGGCTTCCAGGGACTGTTACTACCTTTTACGGGTGACCAAACTGAATTTCTGGCAGTGGTCACATTCCTCCATGCGGTGGTCTGGGCTTAGACAGAAGAGGCACAGGGAATGGCTGTCCTTATGTGGGAGCGGGGATCCGCATGAGTCGAACTTGTTTTTATGCGAGTTGGAGGGCGCCATGGACATCCTACACAGCCGATTAAACTAGACAATCTAAATAAAGAAACTTTGAAGAAGTACAAATGGGAGTAAATATTCATCCAAAATTGCGATGCTAGTAGCGCTGTTCTTCTGCGAGGTACTGTCACAATTCGACAGCGGGAAAGAACTGGAAGGCGGGTGTGGGGATCGCCCTTTTATACTGATGTGTGCTAACACCGGTCAGCTGACGTGGGGGCGGTCCCCCGCCAGAGACTGCTAGCTAGAAGATTTTTCCGTGGAGTCCTGATGCCTGATGGCTTAGTCCTATTGGTGAATACCTACTGCAAGAGCCCTCTCGAAGTAAGATCTTTAAATTTTTGTCCATGTCAGTGGCTCA
Organism: Neoceratodus forsteri; assembly: GCA_016271365.2. NCBI lineage: Eukaryota > Metazoa > Chordata > Ceratodontiformes > Ceratodontidae > Neoceratodus > Neoceratodus forsteri. The sequence goes on from CM057456.1 coordinate 614,055,702, forward strand.
GCAGGTAGCATACTCACCTCTGAGGCTGGGAGTTCAGAAGGCTGTGGGTTCTATCCGAACACCAGGCACTTGGGTTAATAGCCCAATACTGACACTGCAGTGCAGCATGAGGAGGATGCTGCACTTCTGAGGTGCCGTCTTTCAGATGAGACGTTAAACTGAGGTCCCATATCTGCCTGTTCTGTTGGTAGTTCAGGTGGATGTTGAAGATCCCATGGCACTTCTCGAAAACAGTAGGGGCAGTTCCCCAGTGCCCTGGCCAAATTTCCCCCCATTCACTAAAAATACCACCAATAGCTTAATCTGGTTCAAGGTCAGTTGGCATTCATCTGTATCTCCCTCCCCCCGGATCGTGCCTGAAAATAGGCATGAATTTGTCTAGTGCTGATCAAAAACAACAAAAAAAATGTCTGAGTGATGGCCTCAGGTGTAGGCATCTCACTTTTTCACCAGAAGTCCTCCTGTGCGTTCCAGCAGGGGGTCTCGTGTGTTTTGTCTTTTTTAATTTTTTGGCTGGAACCAATGTTTCAACCAGTTCACCAGTTAGTTTGCCCTGTGAAGATTCACCCTTATCAGGGGTGATTGGCTTCGGTTTAGCAGTTTCACCCGCATTCTTAGAGGGAGTAGACTGGTCAGAGTCGTTATCTCCCTGACCTGTTTCCTGAGCCAATTTCTTTAGTCTTTCCATCCTTTTTTCAACAGTGTTTGACGGAACAGACTTGCAAAATTTACAGACAGCTGTGAAGTGGGATTCACCAAGACAGACAAATCACTGATCATGCTTGTCTGCCTTGGCAAACACCTCTTCACACTGAGAACAATTTTTGAAGCCCGGAGGCCCAGTTTTCTTCTTTGGCTTTTCTGACATTTTATTCAAATGACAAACCAAACGGTAACCACCGCAATACAAGTTTTACGGTAACCGCAATAAAGCTTTTTTTGTAGTTTAGCTCGGTTTCAGAACAGCAGTTAAGTCCAATAAGGAACCACAACTGCAATCTGAAAAATAACCAAAAATATTGGTTCTAACAGAAATTAAAATATCCGATAAACTAAAGTATAGAACAATAGTAAAAATCTAATAAAAACTAATGGAAACGTCGGTTCCGTAGCGTTTAGCAGGAACTGAAAGGAACTGCTAAACTAAAACTTTCTTACTCTAAATAAGCCAGAACTATAAAAACAGAAACTAAAGGCAGCAGATGAAATAAACTTAAAGATACTTAAATGTTTCTTGAAGTAACACTTGAGAAGATTCAAGACTGTGAGGAGAAATCTCAGAGACGTCTTAACTTCGCAGGCGGAGAATGAAATCTGAGGTGTTACAGAATGCAGCAGTTACTAAGGGCAGCATTTGAATAAGTGGCATCGAGCCAATGATTAGTTACATCATTTACATATGCTCCATTCTCCGGGCAGTTCTACTCTGAAGGCTGACTTCAAGAGTTAGGAATATTGAAGAATTCCTGGGCTTAAAATAGGAGGTTTAAAATGTAGAATGCACCACAAAAATACGTGGGAGAGGTCCAGTTGAGCAACAGCCCTGCCCTCTATAGGTGCATGAGACGCAGAGATGGCAGAAAGATGCACCTTTAACGAAGAGTACCGCAGACCAGAGTCCAAAAGGGAGAGGAGGTACTCCAGAATCAGGTTCACCGGGCAGGTGAAGGGATCCAAGTGGCAAGCTGTAGCCCAGAGGGAGAAGCTTCACACTTCATGGCATAGGTGGCTTTGTGGGAAGGGTCCTGCAGCCACAGACACTGCAACCCTGAAGAAGCACCAAAGTGGGTGATAGCTAAGTCTGCAAGAGCCACGCATGGAGATGCAGGGACTTGAGATCTGTATGTACCAGAGCGCCCTGATCTTAGGAGAGCAAACTGGTGCAGAGGGGCCAGGGAAAGTACAGTTGAGTACTTTCCGTAATGGTAGCTCTTCGAGAGGATCTTTTGCAGCCGATAATACTCTTGATTCCTCACCAGAGGGCGCTCTTCTGCATGGCAGCTTCTTCCAGCAGTCTTTGCCTAGGGACCGCCCACACAGATTACATCATCATCCAGTGACTATAAAGGTGTGGGCAGCCCCAGGCATCCTCAGTTCCCAGCTGGCTTCAGCTTCTAAGCTGTAGCACGAGAACCGAGAAATTCCTAGATGTCCCTCACTTTTTTTTTTTTTTTGAATTAAAGTAGTTGTCTTGGAGAAGGAGGGGAAGGAGGAAGGGATTGTACCTGCTGCAAGAGATCCTCTCAAGATCTGCCATTACGGTGAGTATGCAACTGTACTATCTTCCTTGACGGTATCTCTTGCAGCAGGTAATACTCTTGGGATGACTCCAAGCAGTAAGATCCATGAAGGGTGGCAAAGAATTATGACAGGAGGCCAAGGCCACCCTCAGTGAGAAGCAACATTTAGATGACACTGCTTTGTAAAAGTATGTATTGCAGACCAAGTGGGTGCGTTGCACATGTCCATAATGGATACTCATTTGAAGCAAGCCATAGTAGTGGCCATGGCTCTGGTGGAGTGCACATGGACAGGACCCAGTAATGGTTTGATGTAACAGAACATTATGCAATGTGCCAACATGTTGGAAAGGGTCTGTTAGTGACAGGAAACCCTCCTGGACTGGGCAAAGGAAACAAACAGTTGCAAATTTTCCTTAATGGTTTGAAGTAGATGTAGTATCTAAGAATACAGTGCACATCTGAAGTGTGTAAAAGGGATGCCCCGGGTTTGTGTATTCGGAGGAAAACACTGGTAGGTCCATAGATTGGCTTAAAGTATGTTCCGAAACCACCTAGGGTAAGGAGGGATTGGTATGAGGGGATACTCTGTCCTTATGGAAGACCATATAAGGTTGCCTGCACATTAAGGCTTGTAGTTGGGAGATACAATGAGCTGCGGTAACAGCTACTAGGAATAATGTTTTCCAAGCTAGGAAGTGGAGATCGCTGGTAGCCGTAGGCTCAAAGGTTCGAGAGTCAATTTTTCCAGTAGGAAATTTAAATCCCATGGAGGAGCAGGTCTCCTAATAGGAGGTTTGAGGTGCAGCTTACTTTTAAGAAACATTTTTGCAAGATGGTGTTGGTAAAGCAATCTTCCTTCCAAGGGTTCATGAAAGGCTGAAATAGAGGCCAAATGTATTTTAATAGAGGAATAGCTCAAGCCTGAGGAGGCGACATGACCGGTAGGTCTAAGACTTTGGTCAAGGGACACGAAGGGTCCAAAGACTTAGAGGTGGCCAAATGGAGAAACACTTCCATTTGGCATTGTATGTTTGTCTTGTAGATGTTTTACGGGAAGCCAGTAAAATATTAGCTACTGGAGAGAGACCTGGAGCCGAGCTATGAAAGTGTCTTGAGGAGTCAGGTGTGAAGATGTAAAGATTTCAGGTTGGGGTGAAGCAAAGTGCCCCAATCCTGTGTAAATAGGTCCAGTCTTATGGGTAGCGGAGAGGGTCTGCAACAGTCAGTTGTAGCAATGGGAACCTGACTTGACGAGGCTACAGAGGGCTATGACAATCATGGTGGCTGGCTCCAGCTGTAGCTTCAGTAGAGTCCATAGGAGAAGGACAGGGGAGCATATAAATGGAAATTATGTAACTACCATAATTCTTGATCTACCTGGATGAAGCCTCCACCACTCATTCACTCTAATGGGAGTACATCAGAACTTAGGCCCCAGAGGAGGCAAACATTTTCAGGAGGGCGGCGTCGAGATGGAGCTGCAAGGAAGCAGCACCACGAGTCAGACTTGTGCGGTATAGACTATCTCAGCATCGACCCTCCAACTGCCTCAGTACCTTTTGTTCCAAGAAGATGCAGCCTAACTAACCTAGAGAGGGCTAACCTAAAAATTGGACACAAAATAGTCCGAATGACCCATGTAAGAAGGGTCAAAACAAGGTCTTCACAGTCCAACCACTGAGGGAGTGAAGACCAGAAATAGAGAAGTGAGCTTGGGGGATAGTGGGTGGGTGTGTGAATGAGTGGTGGAGACTCCGTCCAAGAAAATCAAGAATTACAGTAGGTATGTAAGTTCCATATCTTCCTGGACATAAAGACTCCACCACTCATTCACACTAATGGGAGAGTACCGAGCTAAATAATCCCCCGAGACAGGTGGCAGGAGAGAAAGAGGAGCTCACTTTTTTAGGACAGAGGTCCATTAAGAATTGTCCTGCCAAATGACTGATGATGTCTGGCATGGACATCCAAGGCATAGTGCTCAACAAAGGTATGTACGGAGCTCCAGGTAGCCGCATTGCAAATGTCTGCAATGGGGATATTACGAATTTCTGCCAGAGATGCCGTGACGGCTCTGGTAGAGTGAGTGTACACGCTGCCTTCCAGCTTGACCTGTGCCATGGAATAGCAATGGCAGTGGGGAAGGCATGCCACCAGCCACGCTGAAATGCACCCAGTAGCAACAGGTTAACCCAGCTGGGTCGTGCTGAAGGAAACAAACAGTTGTTGAGCCTTGCGAATTTCTTTCATTCTATTCAGACAGAACCACAAGGCTCTTTTTACTTCTGGGGAATGAAGGGTAAGCTCTCCTTCATTCTGGAAGTTTGCAAAGTAGGTAGGAAGGACTAAAGGTTGATTTCAGGTGAAATTCTGAAACAACCTTAGGAAGGAACTTAGGATGAGTCCTAAGAACTACTTTGTCTTTGTGAAATACAGTGTATGGAGGGTCGTGTAGACGTATGACCTATGAGCAGAAGAAACGCCACCAGGAAGGCAGTCTTCCAAGTGAGGAATTTCAACTCAGTGGCTAGAGGCTCAAAGGTTTAAGAGTGACCATATCTAGCACAAGATTAATGTTCCAGGCTGCAACTGGATGCCAAACAGGAGGTCTGGTATGCAGAATACCCTTAAGAAATCTCTTAACCATAGGAAATTGAGCCAAAGACATGGAATTCACCGGCTCGTGATATGTGGAAATTATGCAAAGATGAACTTTGACTGTAGAGTATTGCAGACCTGTGTTTAAGAGGTCTAAGAGATACTCCAGGATTTTATTTGGTGGGCAGGAAAAAGGGTTCCAAGAAGATTTTGCACACCAGGTAGAGAAATGCTTCTACTTGACTGTGTAGGTTTTTCTGGTAGTTGGCTTGCAAGCAGTTAAAAGAATATCTGAAACCCTACGAGAAACATTAACCCTATTCACCTCTATCTCCTCAGGAGCCAAACATGGAGGTGAAGAGACCTCAGGTTGGAATGGACTACAAGGCACTGGGTCAGAAAGTTCGTCTAAAGGGGAAGTGGTTTCGGAGAGGTTTCCAATAGTCTGTTGATTAGGGGGAATCAGATCTGATGAGGCCAGAATGGGGCAATGAGGATCATTCTGCCCCCCCTTTGCCTCCAGATTGAGCAGTGCCCTCTGAAGTAGGGGAAGAGGAGGAAATGCGTACAGAAACCGTTTTGTCCACTGCAGCCTGAATGCATCCTGACAAAAAATGCCAGGTAATGGATTTCTGGAGCAGGAGAGAGGCAGTTTTGCGTTGAGTAGGGATGCAAAAAGGTCCAGGCCTGGAGTTCCCCACTCTTCAAAGAGTGACTGAACGATGATTAAGTCGCGACACCACTCATGAGGATCTGTCTCTGTTCTGCTGAGATGGTCTGCCAACTTGTTTTGTACTCCTGGCAGGTAAACCATCTGAATCAGAGCCTTGTGCTCCTAGCACCATTCCCACACTCTCATTGCTTCCCTGCATAATGGGTAAGAGTGTGCACCGCCCTGTTTGTTGATGTAATACATCACTGCTTTGTTGTCCGTTTGAAGGAGAATGTTCTTGTGACAGAGTATGTCCTTCAAAGCTCAAACTGCACTGCATAGAGGATGGCTCTCACTTCCAGGACATTTATGTGAAGTTGAGACTCGTCCTGAGTCCACGTACCCTGGGTGTGGAGATCCTGGCAATGAGTTCCCCAACCCATCAGGGATGCATCCTTGGTAATGGAGATCTAATGATCCAGAGGGGCGAAGGGATATCCTTCCAGAAGGTTGTCCTACTGAGACCACCAGGTGAGTGACCTCTTCAGAGGTTCTGTCACCTTGATGAGAAAGGACTGAGGGTGAGTAGTTGGGGACCACTGAGTATCCACTGAGTGGTTCTCATGTGGAGACGAGCCAAAGGTACAGTGAACACCGAAGATGCCATGAGGCCCAGCATCCACTGCATCGAGAGAGCTTGAACTGAGCTGTGTTCTCCGATGAATCGGGCCATCTGTAGGTTATCACTCCTTCTGTCCTCGGGAAGAAAAGCTTTCACGCAGGAATTGTCCAGAAGGGTTCCTATGAAGAGGAGCTTCTGGGAGGGCTGCAACTGTGACTTTTTGAGATTCAGTAGGACTCCCATGGATGTGAGGAAGTCTGAGGCTGTGGTCACGGCCTCCAGAGTCTCGTTCCTGGAAGGACTCGCTAGAAGCCAGTCATCTAGATATGGGAATACTTGGATTCTGATCTTCCTTGGATGTGCCACGAGAACTGCACAGTACTTTGTAAAAACTCGAGGTGCCGAGGATAGCCCAAAGGGCAGGACTCTGAATTGACAGTGTTGACCCAACGCCATGAACCTTAGGTATTTGTGGTGCACTGGGTGTACGAGAATGTGCTGGTAGGCATCCTGCATGTCCAGAGAGGCTAGCCAATCATGTTGATGAATCAAAGGTAGCACGGTACCAAGTGATATCATCTTGAACTTTTCCTTGTGAAGGAATTTATTTAACTTTGAGATCCAGAATAGGGCGATGCCAGTTTTCTTTGGCACCAGAAAGTAATGAGAGTAGAAACCTGTGTTTCATTGATCCAGCGGAATTACTTCACTGCCCTGTTGTTTAGAAGGCCTTGTGCCTCGGAGGCAAGAAGGTCCGACTGTGCCAGACAGCCTGGGCTGCCGCTGGGAGGATGATCCGGAGGGGTTTCTGACAGATTGGAGAGTACCCTCACGGAGTATCCTGAGGACCCATTGTCTGATGTTACAGATTTCCACTGGTCATAGAACTGAGTCAGACATCCTCCCACTGTTGAGGAAGATTCCCCCTCGGGCAGCTGAGGTGGGACCTGGGCCAGAAACTCAGAAGGTGGCACTGGGCGCTTTTGGGCCCTGTGCTTTCTGATGCATTTTCTTTTGAGGTGGAGGGGTTTGGTTTCTGTTAAAACCTCCTCTGCCTTTGCCACGAAAGGACTGATGGTTGTGAAACTGACGCTTGTTCCCACCTCCTCGAGAGGGAGCAGGCGAAGGTCTAGCTACCCTAATGGCAGACCTAGTCTTCTGTGTGGCCTCTAGTGCCTGTTCCACCTGAGGCCCAAACAGATACATACTATCGAAAGGTAAAGCCATGGACTTTTTTTGGGTGTCATTCGTAACGCTTGATGCTGCAGCCAGGAATGGCTGATGGTGAAAATGTCTGCCACCGCTGCCCTGGAAGAAGTATCAAAAGCATCCATTGCAGCTTTAATTTGTTGATTATTGGACTCAGTACCTCTAGTTATGGTCTGTAGGAGCTCTGAGTTAACCTCCGACTCGGGCAGAGCTTCTACCGTTGCTTTGAGTGAATGCCAAATAACATATTCATATTGAGAAAAATAACCCTGGCAGCTAGTAATACGCATGCCCAGGGTCGATGCAGCAAAGACTCTATTGCCCAAGGTGCCCATCTTGCAAGATTCTTTGTTTATAGGATGGGCTGTGGATTCCTGAAGGAGGACAGCCGGATCATTCTCTGCCAGGACCACAATGGCATCAGCAAAGGCTTGTAAGGCCAAGATGGGGCGATCCTTAGGAGGGGCATATTTCCTATCTATGGACTTGACCACAGAGGGAATCAGAGCTGGATTCTTCCACACCATCTGGGAAAGAGTCTTGAAAGAGGGCTGTACCGGAGGGGTTAAATCCATAGGGATTTCCAGAACATGTAGATATTGGAGACGCAGAAGCTTCCCAGGATCGATTTCTGTGGTCTGGAGAGAAAGAGTAGAATTTAAATTCTTGAGCAGAGACTTAAAGGAAAGGTCCTCAACAACAGGCTCTGCAGGAGGATTGGTCCCTACCCCAGGGCAGAATCGGCATCAACATCATCACCCAGAAGATCGGGATTGGGCTCAAAATCATCCGACAGTCCAGGGGGGACTGTATATAGACAGGAAAGGAATGAAAACTAGGAGGAAGAAGAGGAGGAGGACAGAATCAGGTAGAAAACCTCTGGAAACTAGACAGTGCATTACACATCCAAGGGGCGCCGTCGAAGAGGCGGCGGAGTACAGGACAGCGGAGACACAGAAAACAGCACTGCACTAGACGCTGCCTGAAAGTGCAGTACCGCGCATGGTGCTGACACCACCCCTCGCACTGAGGATGGCACCGACAGGGAGCGTGGCACTGCACACGGCACAAACCACTCCCGGCGCTGAGGATGGTGCCGATGGGACATACAGCACCGCTGAAGGTACTGACAGCGCTTGCGTTGCCGAAAAGGACTTCAGCGCCAGAGAAACCGGCACCGCAGGCAACGGCAAGTCGCAGAAGCCTGTGAACTATGATTTGAAGGAAAAGAATGAAAAATAGCAGGAGATAAAGGCATCGGTGTGGACCCTGCGCAGCAGCCATGTGAGAGGGATAGACACCGGGGCGTGGAGTTGACGGCACGAGAGGCGCGGCGTGACCAGGAAATCCTAACTACCCTTCCTGGCGATCTGAAACGACAGGCCTGAAGGTCCCCGCAACAGACTGGCCAGATCGGGCAGTCAGGACAACCTCCGAGCCCACTGCTCCATAAGAGTGGCCCAATAGTGAAACTACTCATCAGAAGCCCCATAGAAGGCAGAGAGGCTCAGATGCCTAAGAAGCTGCCAGGAGACAGAAAACGGCAGTCCAAAAGAGATGGAGACCGGTCACTGACCCCAACAACTGACTGTCTATGTGCAGACCTACCAGAGGGTGACCTTGAGTGATGCCTGCCTCTTCTTTGGCCAGTGAACTGAAGAAGAACTCGAGGTCGAATAGTGCCGTGAATGGGACCATTTTCTATGCTTTTGGGGACCGTCCATTGTCAGACCCCCATCTGGAGAGGGTGGTGGACCAGACCCGCACGGCTGACTGAACAGCTTTCATGAAGTCCCCTACCGTCACCTGCACCACTCATGGTCGACTCCGTCAACAGAGGGCTAAAGACTTCTTTCTTGTATAAGTAAGACTCAGTAAAATGTAATCGGTTCTTTTAGTGATACAATACAAAATAACAAAGCTGAAAACTAAGCTGCAGTTTGAAGTTTGATTCCCAGCGGGGAGCATCGCATCACTGAAGCGCACTTGATGGCGGGAAAAAGGAACTGAGGCGGTTGGAGGTTGACACCGAGATAGTCTATACCACATGAGCCTTCCTCGCTGCTCCATCTTGATGCCAACCCTCCTGAAAAGTTTGGCCCCATTGGGTCCTAGTGCCTCTGCCATACTCCCATTAGTGTGAATGGGTGGTGAAGACTTCATGTCCAGGAAGATGTCCATGGTTGGGACAGGGCATCAGTAGACTGTCCCTTTTTGTTTGGGATAATGGAATAATATCTGGGGATGCAAAGAGGTCCAGTTTTGGGGTTCCCTACATGTGAAAAATGCTCTGCAGAACTTCGTGATGGAGAATTCACTCGCGAGTGGAAGAGTGGCAACTAAGAGAGTCCGACAAGGTGTTGCGACGACCGTGGAGATGTATAGCTGTCAATGTTAAGTGTTGTTGTAGAGCCTCTCTCCAGACTTTTGGCATCTCCTTGCAGAAGCTGAGGGACTTGGTTCCCCCTTGTTTGTTCGGGTAGTACATGACCGAGGTATTGTATGACTGAATTAGGAGAGGTCCCGGAGTCAGATAAGGGTGGAATGCCCGGACGGCGAGGCGTACCGCTCTCATTTCCAGTAAGTTGATGTGGAAATGGACAGAGTCTGGGTTCCATTGGCCTTGAGTTTTGTAAGGGCTGAAGTGTGCACCCCAACCCTTGGGAAAGGCATCAGTGATCAATGTCTGTTGAGGTGGCGGAGACTGGAAGGGCATGCCCTGAGAGAGAAGGGTGTGATAGGTCCACCACTTGAGGGAAGCGCAGAGGTTGGGAGCGACTTGAATGTGGTCCTTGAAGTCTCCTGATTTTTGTTTCCACTGTTTTTGTGGGATCCATTGGACTGGCCTCTTATGCAGGCAGGCTTGAGCCACCCTAGGGTTGGCTACGACCATGTGTCTTAAAAGACACAATACTTGCCTGGCTGATATGGACTGTTCCCTTTGGAGATGGGAAGCGAGAGACAGAATTTTGTCTTGCCTGTCCTCTGGGAGATATGCTCTTCCTGAGGTTGTGTCCAGGACGGCTCTGATATACTGGAGTCTCTGAGTTGGTTCTGGGTGAGACTTGGGCCAACTGACTGTGATTCCCAGGAACTGAAATAGTATGAGGGTTGACTGCAGGGAAGACTTGGATACTGCTCTGATGAGCCAGTCATCTAGGTAACTGAAGGCAAAGTGTTCCCTCCCTGCGTAAAGAAGCTCTCACCACAGCCAGACATTTGGTGAAGATCCTTGGGGCGGATGGGAGTCCGAATGGGAGGGCCCAAAATTGGTAATGGTGTCCTAGTAAGTGGAAATGAAGGAATCGGTGGTGAGCGGGGTGGATTGGAATATGTAAGTAGGCATCTTTCATATCCAGTGCACATAGCCAATCCCCTTCCTTTAACATGGGCAAGATGGATATCAGGGTGATCATCCGGAAGAAAAAATTACTCACCTTAGTAATGCTGTTTCTTCTAATGGAGTCTTGCTATATTATGACATATGCAGTATAACCCCAGGTTAGAACTGCTCTGGAGGTGAAAGAGTTAACTTTCCATGCAGGGCATGGAATCTTGAGCGCGAGCTCGGTTGAACACTCTGTCTGTTGAAGCTCAAACTTAAACTGTCAGATCTTTACGAGCAAAAACTCACTAAGGTTCTGTGTGGAAGCCGTAAACCTACACTAGCCACTGGCTACTAACTACAAAAACACCTTTTTGTTCTTGATCCCAAAGCAAAGACTCAAGTCAGGGGATTCAAGAAAGAAAATTAAGTATAACACCTAAGCACCCAGAAGGGTGAAAATAAAGTGGGCATCAGTGAAGTGCCAACATTGCACTGCCCACCCACATCCCAAAAATAGAGGTTCTGAGAGGGGCAGGCTGGGAGGTCATAATATAGCAAGACTCCATTAGAAGAAACAACATTACTAAGGTGAGTAATTTTTTCTTCAAACAACATGAAGTCTTGCTATATTATGACATATGCAGACTACACAGCAGTACCTCCATGGAGAGAGGGACAGAACCTACTTGGGAAATAGGCTCTGAAGCACAGCTGTGCCAAATCGAGCATCACTCCTAGCCTGGATATCCAAGGAGTAATGCTTAGTAAAAGTGTGAACTGTTTTCCAGGTAGCTGCTTGACATATCTCTAGGATAGGAATGTCCTTGGCAGCATCCAGAGACTAGCTGTACCTCTGGTAGAGTGAGCCCTCAGGCCTGAGGGAGGAACCTTACCAGTTTTCATAACAGAATTGGATACAAGAGACAATCCACCTGGCAATGGATCTTTAGTGGCAGGTTTATCTTACCAACCTCACCATAAGTGAGGAACAATTGGAGGGATTCGAACCTGTGACCCTTGGTACATTCTATATAGTAACTAAGGGCTCTTTTGACATCTAAACTGTGTAATCTCCTCTCACCAGAGGAGGAATGGTCAGTGAAGTACACAGGAAGAGACATGGATTGATTAAGGTGAAAGTCTGAAACCACCTTAGGCAAAAACTTCCTGTTAGTCCTGAGGACCACCTTATCTCTATGAAAGGAGATAAAATCAGGCTCCACTGACAAGGCTTGTAGCTCACTTATGCACCTGGCAGAGGTGATGGCTACCAAACACAGTTTTTCAAGTCAAGTACTTAAGCTCTGCTGAAGACAATGGCTCAGAAGGGGGTTGCATAAGCTGAGCGATGCAAATATTAAGATCCCAAGCAGGGGCAGGGTCCCTGAACGGAGGGTTGGTGTGAAGCAACCCTTTAAAAAACTTGGAGAACACAGGGTAAGCTGATAAAGAAGAGGGCTTACCTGCTGATAAGAAGACAGACACAGCTGCCAAGTGCACTTTTAGGGTAGCTGGTCTCAGCCCCAAGGAATTCAAATGCACCAAATAATCCAGGATCGTGGCACGCCAGCAGATTCTGGAAATATCTTTCCAGCACACCATATGGAAAATCTCTTCCATTTTGAATTATAGGTAGCCCTGGTGGAAGGCTTCCTAGAGGCCTTCAAAATATCCAATACACCTTGAAACAGGTGTAGGTCAGCAAACTCTAACTCTTCAAGAGCCAAGCTTTGAGATCGAGAGATTTGAGGTTCGGATACCAAACTCTCCCCTGGGCACAGGTTAACAGGTTGTGATTCATGGGAAGCCATAGGGGAGAGTGGACTGCTAAGGACATGAGGAGTGGGTACCAGGGCTGCCTGGCCCAATCTGGAGCAATCAGGATCATCTTGCAGGTTTGAGATCTGATTCTGACTAGCACTTTGAAAAGAAGGGGGAAGGGGGGGAAAAGCATAGAGAAACTTCCCTTCCCAACTGAGGAGGAAGGCATCCAGAGGGACTGAGCCCAACACTGGGGGCCTGCAGCAAAAAAGGGGAAGTTGGTGATTGTCTGGGGCTGCAAAGAGATCTATTTGCGGGGTGCCCCATCTGGCAAATACTACCTCCAGTACTAGGGGATCCAGTGCCCATTCGTGATGGCCCTGGGAAATCCTGCTGAGAGCATCTGCTAGGACATTGTCCTTGCCTGGGAGGTGAACTGCTGTAAGGGAGGCGTTCAGAGAATAAGCCAGAGACCACAACTTCATTGCTTCGGTGCACAAGGCCGTAGACCGAGTGCCCCCTTGCTTGTTGATGTACCACATTGTAGTGGTATTGTCTGTTCTGACCTGAACCACCTTGTTCTGGACAGATGTGGAAAAAACCTGGAGTGCTAGAAAAACTGCTCTGAGTTCCAGCAAATTGATGTGGAGCAGGGTTCCTGAGGGGACCTAACCCTTGGGTGGAAAGGTAGCCATGTGAGCTCCCACCCCAAGAGGGATGCATCTGTAGTAAGGGTCAAGGAATGAGGCTGGGGAGTGAAGGGAACCCCTGCCTCAGATTGTTCTGATTCTGCCACCACTGAAGGGCCTGGATCAGGGTTCGAGTCACTGGAATCAATTTGGTTAGGGGATCTGTCCTTTGAGACCAGAAAGCTCTCAAATGGAACTGAATGTCCCTCATCTGAAATCTCGCTCCCTGCACAACTGCTGTAGAAGCAGCCATGTGCCCCAGGAGCTGTAGAAAATGCCTTGCTGGTCGAGAGACATGCAGGGTGAAAGAGGAGGCCAGAGACACCAGGGTCCTTGCTCTTTCCAGAGGAAGGAAGGCTCTGGCTTCTTTTGTGTTCAGTTCTGTGCCTATGAAGGTGAGAAGCTGGACAGGCTCCAGAACTGACTTTGGAAGACTGAGAAGGAAACCTAGAGACGTAAGCAGTTGCTGGGTTACTTGTAAATGTAATTTGACCTGCTCTGGAGACTGGCCTACAATGAGACAGTCATCCAGATAAAGAAAGATGGCAATCTTTTGCCTTCTTAAATGAACAACTGCTACTGCCAGGCATTTTGTGAACACCCTTGGGGCCGAGGTGAGGCCGAAGGGCATTGCTCTGAACTGGTAATGGCCTGAGGGCAGTTCGAATCTGAGGTACTTTCAATGGGAGCTTCTGATGAGAACATGGAAGTAGGCATCCTTGAGGTCCAGGGAGGCTAGCCAGTCCCTGGCCTTAGAGAGGGTAAAATAATCCCCAGGTCACCATTTTGAACTTTGGTTTTAAAGGTGCTTGTTTAGATACCTGAGATCCAGGATGGGCCGCCATTCTCCTGTCTTTTTGGAGTAAGGAAGTACCTAGAGTACAACCCTTTGCCCTGTGTATGGGTGGAACCTTTTCCACGGCTCTGAGAGCCAGGAGGAAGAAACTTCTGCTTCCAGGGCAAGTGCCTCTGAAGGGTTTGCAGGTGGAAAGACCTGGCTCTCAACTTGGAAATTTTGAAGCTGAGAACCAGTCCCTGGCTTACTACTTCCAGGACCCACTTGTCTGATGTTAAAGACTTCCAGTCCTGGACAAAGTAAGCCAGCCTGCCCCACCGGTAGTGGAGAATCGGCCGTGGCTACCCCATCGGGAGCCTGTTTGCAGGGGCTTTGGGTTGAGGATAGAAGCAGGCTTACTAGAACCCCTTCTGCCCCTTCCTCCTAAAGAACCCCTCTGGGAATAAGCAGAAGAGGAGGCCTGGGCTTGGTAAAAGGGCCTATGAAAGGCCTGCCCTGCCCCTGATATGCTGCCTTTGAGGTGACTTGCTTTCTTTGGCCTGTGCACTCCTATAAATGGTCCTATACTCATCCATTTTCTTCATATAATTCTCTGTCTGCTCCCCAAACAGAGAATTTCCCACAACAGGAAAATCCATAGCCTTAGACTGGGTATCCTGTGACAGGGCAGTACATCTGAGCCAGGCCATTCTGCGAAGAGACACAGATGTAGCCATGACTCTTGATGAAACATCATTAGAGTCTACTGCAGCATGAAATTGCACCTTGGATGCCTCAATACCATCCGCAGCCACCTGCTCCAGCTCCCTGGCAAGCTGGTCAGGGGCCTGTTTACTAGGGCCAGGACAGTATCCCACCTGGGTTTCTGGTACCTAGCTGCGTAAACTATAATTGCCTGTCTGAGTCCCAAAAGATGCTGCCATGTACTGCTTTTTGCCATGGCATCCATCCTCCTGGAATCCTTTTCAGGAGGGTGAGAGGCTAAAGGAATATTAGCCTTGTCACAGGCTGCAGCCTGCACTACCCACATGGCTGCACTGCTGGGATAGGAACTCCGTATCAGAGCCTGATAAAGCATACCTCTTGTCCATCCTTTTATCCACAGGGAGGATAGAATGAGGAGTTTTCAAATTTTTACTGTCTGTTTCCTAAAAGATTTATGCAAGGAATAGACAAGTCTCCTAGACTCTGGAATATCCATCATTTCCATAAAATCAGGCTCTTCTTGATCATCAACAGCTTCCTCAACAGGAGTTGCAGAGTCTCAACAACTTTCTTGTAAAACAAAAAATGAGAAGGGGACTCAGATAGCCTGGGAGGGACATCCTGAGGGTCTGTCTGGAGAGATGTCCGGTTCAATGGGCACATCCAGACTTTCAAAATCACACTCACTCTCCTCGTACCCCTCCTCCCCTTCCCCCGGTTCATAAAAATCCTCAAAATCATAATCTTGAACCGGGGGAACCGACCAAACCGGGCGCTTCCCTAATGGTGCCGGTTCGGATGGAACTGAGGAAAGAGACTGGACAATTTGAATAGCTTTAGCTATTTCCTCAACGGTTGGAGAAAGAACTTTTGGCTCCACACTAGCTGACTTTCTAGTCCTTTTAGTTGGAACTGGCTCCTCAGAGCTGGCTCTTCGTTTGGCCGAGGAAGTATCACCCTGGTCAGAGGGCACTCCCTTAGGTTCGGTTGGAACCGAACCAGGCTGGCCATCCGGGTCAGCGGACTTTTGGCCTCCCTTTCCCGGAGCCTACCCACTTTTCCACGGTGGCAGCAGGAAAATTCTACAAATCTGGCAGTCTGCATTGAGGTGGTCAAACCCCAGACAATATACACAAATGGTGTCTGGGTCAGCCTTAGCAAAGGCTTCCCCACAGAGGTCACAGTGCTGAAACCCAGTGGGTCCGGTTTTTCTTTTGGGTTTCTCAGACATAGTGCCAGCCTAACCAAAACTTGCCCGTTAATGGCAATCCACCAAGCAAGACTCTCTTATCGGTTCCCAACCGTGTCACGGGTTGTGGGAAAAAACGTAATAAAATCCGTTTTATTAGAACCGACAAGAACTGGGAACGACACTCAAGGACTAGAAGGTAATTTTAAAACCCATCTGATCGGTTCAAACCGAACCGAAAAGACGTTTACAAGTTCCACACAGAAGAAAAAATAATAAATAAGCCTATCTATTACTTACAATACCACAGACAGAGCTTGAACCGATGATTGCGGTTAAATTTCAGTAAAATAAACCGAGAATTACACTTTAAAACCGACAAACGAACTAAGCAGCAGGAGGAATCTCCGGAGCGACTGTTCAGTGAGGCGGAGTAAAGAATCTGACAGTTTAAGTTTGAGCTTCAACAGACAGAGTGTTCAACCGAGCTCGCGCTCAAGATTCCATGCCCTGCATGGAAAGTTAACTCTTTCACCTCCGGAGCAGTTCTAACCTGGGGTTATACTGCATATGTCATAATATAGCAAGACTTCATGTTGTTTGAACCTCTTGTATTGAATGTATAGTTTTAAACGTCTGACGTCTAGTATGGGTCTCAGGTCCCCTGTGCATTTGGGCACCAGAAAGAAATGGGAGCAAAATCCCTGATGTTCTAGCAGAGGAACTGGGTAGAGAGCGTTCTTCTGAAGGAGTGCCTGAAGTTCCTCCCGGAGGATGGGGACATGGTCTTTGGAGTAAGAGACCGAGTGGGGAGGGTGAGGGGGTGGCATGAAGGCAAACTCCAAGGTGTGCCCTACCCTGATCTGGAGTACTCACTTGTCCAAAGTGATCACTTGCCAGGCCTCTAAGTGATGGACAAAGCGACCACCCACAGCTTCCGAGGCTGGAGGAGGAAGCTGGGGCAAAGCCCTGGATGGTCAGAAAGTGGCAGGCTGACCAGCCCCACCCAGATAGTTGGACTGGGAGCCTTTGGAATTGGGGATAGTTGTCCGGGAGGTGGACTGGGAGTGCCCTCGGGAAATGAAAATTACGTACCTACCATAATTCTTGATCTTCTCTTGTATCTTCACCATTCATTACTGATTGGGTTAGTGCCAGAGGCGCGCACCTGCTACGGGAGATTTTTTTTTTTCGGAGTCGGCTCCAACGGTGCCGCCCCCGAGAGCGACGTGCTGTGTCATGCGCGAGGGGCAGCCGTTAGATGCCGCAGACTCCTCCTCCATCTCAGTTCTGGTAGCTGGAGAGGCGAAAACAAAGGGTAGGGAAAAAGGAGAGCGAGGCAAGAGAGCCGAGGGACAGAAAAAGGAAAAGATATAAACTGAAAAAGGAATAAGCCGGTAGAGAACAGACAGAGGAGAGAGAATTCCTACCCTAAGGGACCACAGAGCCTCCCTTCTGGGGCAGCTCTAAGGGAGGAACAGATAGAGAGAAAGAGAAAAGGAAGAAGAAGAAGAAGAAGAAGAAAGGGAAGAAAACAAGGGATGCTGAGAGGGGAGAACACTGCCCATAGATGCATTGGTTGAGAGGCTTATAAGCTCGAAACCAAAAACAAGGGAGCAAGAATCCCTCCTGAAGGTTCAACTGAACTGCCTGCACAGACTGCACACAAAGGGCAGATTATCTAACCTCCCAACATGCCAACTCCTTACACTCTAGCTGAGAGCTCACATACTGCCCGGGCAGAAAATCTGTTCCAGAAAGAGAGCGCCCAACTAGGAAGGGGATTAAGCCCCTTAGCACCCTGTTAAGTGCTAACACAGAGGTGTATGGGGAGGGGCAGGTCTACAGAAGGCAGCTTTGTATGAAAGGATAGAGGGAACTCAATCAGACTCCCTGAAGGCAAGGCAAGAACAACCGCTCAAGGCTAAGAAGTCCCAGAAGCACCAGCCAGAATGAGCTGACAATAATAATACCTGCCATGGGGACTCTAAATTTTTGAGGCTGAGCCAAAGGAATGGTCTCTTAAGCTGTGAACTGAGCAGCGCAGTTAAGGTGCCCAGAGGTCACACCCTAGGGGCACTCAGAAAGAGTTCCCTCAGAATAGGTGAAAAGACCCTACTCATTCCTCTTTACCTGAGGAAAAAGATCCATTCAAGAAGAACAGAAAACAGAAAGATTTTTTTTTTGGGCATAAAGGCCAAGGAAGGAGAGGAACGAGACGGAGGGGAGACGTACAGTAGGAGGCCACTGAGGGAAGGTGGGTGGGTATCAGTAATGAATGGTGAAGATACAAGAGAAGATCAAGAATTACAGAAGGTACGTAATTTTCATATCTTCCTAGTCAATTTCACCATTCATTACTAAGCCAGAGTACTAAGCTCTCCAAAGGGGGATAAGAAACCTGAGGAGCAAGACCCTCAGCCTCCTGTTGGTGAGAAACAGAAGGGAAGACCCTGGGCTAATTAAGAGAGAAGCCTATGGGGAAAGAGCTAGGAGGTATCCCCCCCCGAGGATGGGGAGACAGAGGAAACCCCTGCAAAAGTCTCCTAGCTCTGGAGGAAAGAGGCGGGTCCCGGAAAGCAAGCGAATCACCCTACGCCGGGCCAGGGGTGACAACCTTGATAGACGAAGCCATGTCGTCCATCTAATACAGATCGCTGTCCCTGCAAGCCTGGAAGCCACCTCATTGGCGTCATAAGATGCCCTTGCTTGGTGTCTTGCCAGCTCCAGGCCTATAGCAGAGAGGGCAATAGCTTGTCTGGTTTTCTCTGTATCAGGCATTGATGCTAAGATTTGGGAAAGCATCGACCACAAATGCCTACTGTAGGCAGCATGGTGGGCCTGATGAGATGCAATGTAAGACATTGCACGAAGGAAGAAAACACTCTTCGCCCCCTCCGTCAAATTGTAGAAAATCTGAGTCCGGTGGACAGTCGCGAGCCAGGCAGGCCCGGAGGGAGTCTATGTATGCCAATCCCGAGGGTGGGTTGGGAGAGTACCTAGGACCTGGCGGCACAATACCCACGCTGGCAGTCTGCGGAGCTGGAGAAAGGGTGGCTGGTGACTGCCAGGAATGGATAGATGCCTCCTGGAAGGAATAGGCCAGGATAGTACCACCAAATGCTGGGCACTGAATTCACCAAGGAATTCATCGTCTCCCATTCAGTATTGTCTCACCTAACATAGGAAATCAAGATCCTCACCATCCTCGAAAGGAATTGCTGATATTCAGTGAAATCAGCATCAGAGGAGAGATGAGCAGTGGGTTCCTCTCCCTCAGAGGAGGGAGATGAGGATGATGGAGAGCTTGAGTGTCCAGAGGACACCTGCGGCAGTGGGGATGCTGAAAACCCGCTCATTCATGTACCTAACATATGAGGGGAAGGCCGCCGCAGAACCTCTGAACGTCTCCCAGGATAACGGGCCCGTGGGACTGACATGGCCTGGAAGAGCGGGGGGGCTGCAGAGGAATGGGAGAAGGGCACCTACGGCGAGGCAACTGTCCTCTGCTGGGGCTCTGGAATCCGGGGAACGGAGCCCGAGCTTGCCGGATCCCGGACAACAGACCAGGTTGCAAAACGGAACCCTGAGGATGCAAAGCCTGGAACAGCCTAGAAGGGGATCCTCCCGTGACTGCATGGATCCAGAAGGGCAGCCCACAGCAACGCCACCAGAGGGGTCCCTGGGGTCCAAGAGGGAAAGACGGGGCCCAGCGCTACGGCTCCGAACCACACCCCGAGGGTGGTAGGCAGAGACCGAGACGCCTGAACCCTGCCCCTCGACCCCTCGGACTCCAAGAACACCCTCCTCCTCGACCCCAGCGACCCCCACCCCGAGGGGGTGCAGCAGCACCAGGGTCGGTAGCTGCCATGACCCCCTCAGGAGGGAGAGCCCCTCCCTCCACCCCTGCTCCATCGCCCCCCAGGGACCCCAGACCACCCCTAGCCTGGGGGGCCTCAGGGGAGGATGGCAGCGGGGACAGAGGAATAGGCATGCCGGGCCGCCTAGCACCTCATGCCACCAGAGACCCTGACTCCGAAGAGTCAGGGTGACAGGACAGGTCCACATCTGAGTCATCATCCTCCGAGGAGGAAGAGATCAGCTGGACCACAATACTGGCAACCCCAGAGGTCTCCAGTGAAATGGTGCTGCGAACAGCGCCGGAGGCGGCGCCAGATGACCCCGGACCCCCCCCCCAACACCTAGGCCCGACTCCGACTCCCCAACGGCGCCGGACAAACCCACGGCACCGCCCTCGGCACCAGGACCCCACTCAGCACAGTCAGAAGATCCAACTGGGCCCACGGCACCACGGGCGGCGCCAAGAGCCAACATGGCACTGCCAACAGCGCTGTCTCAATCGCTGGTGCCGCGAACGGTGCTGGGATCCAAAACGGTGCCAGAAGGTGGCGTCGAGGGTCCACTGATGCCGGGCCCAGCAGACGGGCCTCGACACTGGGAGCCTCCACCCCAAGGAGGTGACTGCCGAGGTGGTGTCCCCGCCTGCCCTGGAAGGGACCTGGCATTCCTCTGACACCTAAAAGAAGCTTTCTTCAGCAAGAGAAGATGAGGAAGCCTCTCCTCCTCTACAGACCGTATAGGCCTGAGAGGGGACCCAGAGGAAGGGCCTAGAGACCTTGCTGATCTTAAACACGCAGACTTCTAGGACGCGATGGTCCATCGAGAAACAGGCATCGCACGCATCCATATTGTGGTTGGGTCCCAGGCAACGAAGACAAACATCATGCCGGTCTGTGACAGAAAAATGCCGGCCACAGGAGCACCGACGCATAGGAGCGTGGCCCGCTCAACTTATGTTTTGCCCCTAACCTGACATGATGAAAAAATTTAGACTAAAACAGCAAAAGTTATCAGCGCCATCGAAGAAAGTTATAAAAGAACGGTCTTACCGGTGATGGCGTCGAGAGAAGTAGGGGAAGGAGTCTGGATTGTATGACGCAGAAGGCCTAACTGTAACTGTCCGCGCAGCAGGTGCAGTCTTGACGGCGGGAGAAACAGAACTGAGATGGAGGAGGAGTCTGCGGCACCTAACAGCCACCCCTCATGCATGACACAGCGTGTCGCTCTCGGGGGCGGCACCGTTGGAGTCTAGTGGGTGTGCGCCTCCGGCACTAACCCAAGCAGTAATGAATGGTGAAGACTGACAAGGGAAGATCTGCCCCTATAAGCTCCTTGATGCTTCCCACCTCTCTTGGATTGAAAGGATTGTTGGGAACGAAACTGGGTGGACGGTTCAGTGGAGTGGTACATACCATGCACAAGGTTCTCTCTGATGCTTGGAGGTCATCCAGGAGGGTTTGGGTTCCAGGGCCAAATAGTTTTGAGCTGTTGAAGGGTGCATTCACAATTCTGTATTGCACATCCAGAGTAAATCCTAAGACCCGGAGCCATGCATGCCTTCTAAGAGTTATACCCATGGCAGAGGTGTCCACGGCATCGTATCCATAGCGGAGGAGATGTCTGGAGATAGAATTACTGGTTGAAATAGTGTTCAACAATTGCTCCTTTTCCGTGAGGGGGAAGCTTATTGACAAGGACTATGGCTGAAGACCAGAGAGTCCACTGGTACTTTACCATATGACTCATGTAATTTAAAATCCTAAGGTTCACAGTGCCCACCTGGTACACCTTTTTATCCTAGGTAGTCAATACAATGGGAGTCTGTCAGGAGGTAGAGAGCTCATGTGTTTTGAGTGTTTAATGCGGTCATGAGCAGCAATGATAACCACAGAATCTGCTTCTGGAGTGGCAGAAAAGAAAGGGTGGTCTATAGGTGCCTGACAGAGGTGATAAGCCTTTCTGGGAATGGCAGGGACAGCTGAAGGTTGGTTCCAGGTGGCTAAGACAGCATTTTGGTTGTCTATATAAGGGGAGGTATGACCACAACTGGCTCATCAGGGAGTTCCAGGTAATCTGCCATATCTCTCCTCTGCTTGTCTTGTACTGTTGTTGAAAAGCCCATAACATTCTGGATCTGGGCCCATCATGTCATGAAATGATGGGTCGTCCAGAGGAGAGGCCGCTGCCTGACGAGTAGCATTCTCATGATGGGACGAAAGAGTAGCGGCCTCAGAAGGTGGACGAGGATTGTCCTCCTTTGGAAGGAATTCCTCAAATTCTTCCTCCTCTGGGTAATACTCCTCCTAATAATGGGGAGATGCCTCTGGAGAGGAGTCCCTGTCTCTCTGAAAACGTTTTGCAGGAGTAGTAGAACGGGAAGGGGGTCTCCTATCTCTGGTAGGGGTTGAGAGCCCCTCATAAATGGAAATTATGTACCTACTGTAATTCTTGATCTTCTCTTGTATCTTCACCATTCACTACTGCTTGGGTGTAAGCCAGAGGCACGCACCCACCATGGGAGTTTTTTTTTGGGAGAGGAGTCGGCGCCGGCCCCAAGAAAGATGCACTGCGTGGTGAGCGAGGGGCAACCGTTAGGCACCGCAGACTCCTCCTCCATCCCAGTTCTGTAAGCTGGAGAGGTGAAATAATAAGAAAAAAAGGAGAGCGAAGCAAAAGAAACCAAGGGATAGGTAAAGGAAAGGATATAAACTGAAAAAGGAATAAGCCGAACGAGGACAGGAAAGAGGAAAACCTACCCTATGGGACCGCAGGGCCCCACTCCTGGGGCGACTCCAAGGGAGGAACAGATAAGGGAGAGAGAGAAGGAAGAAGAAGAAAAAGAGGGAGGGGGATGTTGGGAGGAGGGAGAAGTTCTGCCAGGTTGTGAGAACTGGCTTGAAGGCTCGTAAGCTCGGAACCAAGGTGAGGGAGTAAGGATCCCATTTAGGAAAACTGGTGAAGACGGTTCAACTGAACCTTTTGCAGAGCTTGGTACACAAATGGCAGACTCTCTGTACCTCCTGCCATCCCAGACCCCTTAACCTTCAGCTGAGAGCTCACAGACTGCCAAGGCAGAAAATCTCTTCCGAACGGAGAGTGCTCAACTAGGAAGGTGAAGGAAGCCCACTAGCACCCTGTTACATGCTAACACAGATGTGTGTGTGGGGAGGGGGATGGTATCTGAAGCCCTACAGAGGGCACCCTTTTGTGGAAAAAGGACAGAGTGGGAACTCAATCTGACTCCCCGAAGGCAAGGCAAACAGATCACCAGTTCAAGGCAATTGGAGTGCCAGGACGGCATTTAACTAGCAGAGAATGGCGAAAACAGGAGATTCAGACATGCCAGAGGGGACCTCGAAAAAGGAACCGAACCGTTTAAGGAACGGTTTATTTAACTGTGAATTGAACAACATGGCTTAAGAAGGAGCCAAGAGGTCACCCTCAGGGGCAATCAGAAAGAGTTCCCTCAGGAAAGAAATAAATTCTACTCGTTCCCCTTTTTCTCAATTAAATGGATCCGTTCTGAGAGAACAACGGAAGGCTCAAAAATTATTTTTTTAATTCAGGCTTTAAGGCCAAGAAAAGGAGGGAGGAGGAGACACCGAAGAAGGAGGAGGCCCATGAGGGAAGGTGGGCAGGGTATCAGTAATGAATGCTGAAGATACAAGAGAAGATCAAGAATTACGGTAGGTACATAATTTCCATATCTTCCCTTGTCAATTTTCACCATTCATTACTGCTTGGGTGAGTACCAAGCCCCCCCCCCCAAAGGGGGACTAGGAAAAATCCTGAGGGAACAAGACCCTCAGCCTCCTGTTGGTGAAAAACAGAAGGAAGAGACCCTGGCCTTACAGGGCAGGAATCCTAAGGCCGAGGAGAGCCAGGAGGTATCCCCCGGAGATGAGGAGACAGAAGAAGCCCCTGCAGAAGCCTCTTAGCCCTGGTGGAAAAAAGGGAGGTCCCTCGGAAGGCAGATCAAATCACCCTACGCCAGGGGTGAAAATCTTCATAGACGAAGCCATGCTGTTCACCTAATGCAGATTGCTGTCCCCGCAAGCCTGGAAACCACCTCACTGGCGTTGTAGGATGTCCTTGCTTGGTGCCTTGCCAGTTCCAGGCCTATAGTGGAGAGGGCAATGGCCTGTCTGGATTGCTCCATATCAGGTATTGATGCTAGAAGTTGAGAGGCACTGACTATAAGTGCCTGTTGTAGGTAGCATGGTGAGCCTGATGTGATGCAATGCACAACATCAATCTGAGAAGAGAACACTCTTGCCCCACCAGTCAAACTGTAGGGAATCTGAGACCGGTGGATGGTTGTGCACCAGGCAACGGCATTCAAAAGGAGTCTCTAGGGAACCCAATCTCGAGGGAGGTTTGGGGAGGTACCTAGAGACTCAGATGGAGCACAATACCTCCTCCTGCAGTCTGCCAGGACTGGGAAAGGAGCGGCTGGAGACTGCCTGGTGTGACCAGATGCCTCCTGGTAAGGGATAGGTCAGGATGGCACCACCAGATGCTGGGCACTGAATTCACGTGTCTCCTGCTCGGTATTGTCATGTCTGACAAAGGAGATATGGAGATCCCCAACCATCCTCAAAAGGAAGCGCTGATATTCCGTGAAACCAGCATTGGATGAAAAGTGAGCAGAGGGTTCCTCTCCCTCCAAGGAGGAAGTCGAGGAGGATGAGGAACTCAAATGCCCAGAGAACTTCTGCGGCGGTGGGTAGAGGCGAAAACCCCCCTCATGCATATATCTAACATATGACGGGAAGGCCTCCTCAGTGCCTCTGAACGTCTCCCAGAATAACGGGCCCGTAGGACTGACATGGCCTGGAAGAGAGGGAGGTGGCTGCAGAGGAATGGGAGAGGGGCACATACGAGGAGTCAACTGTCCTCTGCTAAGGCTCTGAAATCCAGGGAACGGAGCCCGAGCTGGCAGGGTCCCAGATATCAAACCAGGTTGCAGAATGGAACCCTGGGGATGCAAACTCTGGAAGAGCCTAGATGGGGAATCTCCCCTGTGATGCACCTGTGGCTGCATGGATCCAGAAGGGTAACCCACAGCAATGCCACCGGAGGGGTCCCTCGAGCTGGAGAGGGAGAGGCGGGGCTCGGTACTATGGCTCCTCCCCACACCCCGAGGGATGGCAGGAGGAACCCAACGCCCCTCACCCCGGCCCCTCAACTCCTCAGACTCTGAGGACGTCCTCCTCCTCGACCCAAGTGACAGATTCCATCGATCCTGAGGCCTCTCAAGGGGGGCTCCTGAATTCAGAACCCTTAGTCCACCCTGAGAAGGCACAGCAGCACCGGAAATGGCAGCTGCCACAGCCCCCTCTGAGGGGAAAGTCCCCTCCAT
The DNA here is from genome assembly GCA_016271365.2 of Neoceratodus forsteri. Classification (NCBI taxonomy): domain Eukaryota; kingdom Metazoa; phylum Chordata; order Ceratodontiformes; family Ceratodontidae; genus Neoceratodus; species Neoceratodus forsteri. Next base: position 614,080,717 of record CM057456.1, read on the forward strand.
AATATTCCAAGCTGCCCTCCCCCATGGACCCCAGACCACCCCCAGCCTGGGAGTCCCCAGAGGAAGACTGCTTTGAAGACTCAGGAATGGGAACGCTGGGCCACCTGACTCCGCATTCCACAGAAGGCTCTGATTCAGAAGAATTGGGGATCCAGGCCAGGTCCACCTCTGAGTCATCTGCTTCTGAGGAAGAGTCAACCAGAAGGACCTCTATGCTGGCCACCCCAAGAGTTCCCTGAGAAACGATGCCATCCACTCCCTGCGCACCACTCGCCACTCCAGAGCCCAACCCTAACTAACCCATGGCTCTGGCCAAGTCCCCGGCACCGGAACTCAACACGGCGCCGCTCACAAAGTTGACCAGATGCACAGTTCCACTCATGGCGACGAAAACCAGACCAACACCACATGCGGTGCTGCACTGATCACCAGCACCGCAAGTGGTGCAGGGATCCGAGATGGCGCCGCAGGGTGGCATCGAGGGTCCACCAATGCCGGACCCAGCAACCATGGGCTGCAACACTGGGGGAGCCTGCACCTCTGAAGAGGCGACTGCTGAGGCGGTGTCCCCACTGCGGCCTCGGGAGGGACCATGACGTCCCTCCAACACCACGAAAGAGGCCTCCTCCTAGGCAAGGCTTGAAGATGAGACCTCCTCCTCACCAGGCCGTATAGGTCTGGGAAGGGACCTGGAGGAAGCATCTAGAGACCTGGACTGGGAGGCCCGAGAAAGAAGCTGTCCTCCAAAAGTTGGCAGGGCCTTGCCGATTTTGAACGCGTGGACTTCGAGAACACGGCAGTCCATTGAGAAACAGGTGTCACATCGGTCCATATCATGGTTAGGTCCCAAGTACTGAAGGCAGACATCATGTTGGTCTGAAACAGAAAAATGCCGGCCACAGGAGCACCGACGCATGGGAGCACGGCCCGCTTTCGACTTACGTTTAGCTCCCGAACCAGACATGATGCAAAATTAACTTATAAACAGTAAAGCTCCCAGCGCCGACAAAATAAAGAAAAGCAACGGTCTTACCGGAAAACGGTGTCAGGAAATCGAACTGAGATGGCGTAGAAGGTTCGCTTGAAGTTTTAGGCCTAATGGCGTAGTATTGACAACTCATGCAACAGGTGTTGCCTCGATGGCAGGAGAAACAAAACTGGGATGGAGGAGGAGTTTGCGGCGCCTAACGGCTGCCCCTCATGCACCACATAGTGTGGTGCTCTCGGGGGTGGCGCCAACTCCCTCTAAAAAAAAAAAAAAAACTCCCATGATGGGTGCACACCTCTGGCTTACACCCAAGCAGTAATGAATTGTGAAGATTGACAAGGAAGATCTTGCAGGACTGTCTGAACGACAGTGGTCACATCCACAGAAAAGGCGTGAGGTAGGGGATTGTTGCCTCTTTGATACAAGAGGAATAATGGAAGGGGTGGGATGTGGCAAATGTAAAGGTTGGGATCCTGGGATGTAAGTGCCAGGGTCCTTGGATCTGTCAGCCTGGCACTATAGGAAACAGACTGAGATGGAGGTTTAGGAATAACCATCAAGGAAAATCCTCATATCTAATAACGCAGCCCTGGCTCGTCATCGACGGGCAGTAAAGGAGATGAAGGGAAATGCCGAAAACTGCCATCATCAACGAACCTGGTGGTAACAGAGTGATCTGCCGAGGAAAGTCTGGGGAACTTATATAAGGATCAGCAGATGCCACTGAAAGGGCACTGGAAAGCACCTGATGATAAAGTAGGGACCATCGTCGACGAAGAAGCAGTTCTGTGAGACACCGTCAATGGTAATGGTGGCCGTTGAGCATCTGTCTGAAGACGATGAGTAGTATTTCTCCTTGTCTTTTTTTATGCTTTTTATGAGATGTCGTCAATGAGGGAGTCCTTGAAACGAACCCCTTTTTCTGGGAGAGCTATCTTCTGCTCCATTATATGGCTTTCAATCTCTTGTAATCGTCAATGTCTAGTTGCCTGGTTAAATTCCTGGCAAAGTTGACAGGAGATGGTGTCATGTGTGGCTCCTAGGCACCCGACACAGTGTGTCTGTCGTAGCGGTAGAGCTTTCTGCCACAATGACAATTCCGAAATAGTGAAGTATTTAAAGAATCTTTTGACATTCGTCGATGGTGGTGGGAATGGTAGAAAAAACAGGTTACTCACCTGTAACAGTAGTTCTAGGAGTGGTATATGTTGTTCATCCACACTCTTTGGCATGTTCCCTTCCACTTTAAATCTTGCTGGAAGTCTTCAAGCTGGCTCTCCCACCCACCGGGTGGTATGTACCCGGCTCTGCCCCATGGCGCAGGATCTTAGCCCGCTGGAAGCCAGGTGTTGTGTGTCCGCAACCGGGATGTTAGCGGTCCGTGTGGATGAACAACATATACCACTCCTAGAACTACTGTTACAGGTGAGTAACCTGTTTTCTTGGATTGTGGATATGTTGTTCATCCACACTCTTTGGCAGACTCCTAGCAGTTCTACGGGAGGAGGGAGGCAAGGCGCACAACCCCTACTTAGGGAACAGAGATTGGAGAACTGAGACCCCAAAACCAGCATCCCGGCATGACTCAAGGTCGATGTGGTAGTGGGTGATGAAGGTGTTTGCTGACTACCAGGTAGCAGCCCAGCAGATTTCCTGGATAGGGATGTCCCTGGAAGATGCCACCAATGCAGCGGTATGGCTGGTAGAATGAGCTCTAATCCCTCTGGGAGGCTCCTTGCTCACCAGCTCATAACACAGACCTATGCATGATGCAATCCATCTTGCAATAGTCCACTTTGCTGCAGGTCTGTCAGAAGCGGCTTCAGCGTAGGTGACAAACAGCTGGTGGACCTCTCCCTGAATTTCCGCCGTCCTCTCCTTGTAATAGGAGAGAGCACATCTTGGGTCCAAAGTATGGAGCCTGTACTCTGCGTCTGAGGTGTAGCTGGGGTAGTAAACCGGGAGAGTTAACACCTGGTTACGGTGAAACTCTGACACCACCTTTGGAAGGAATTTCGGATGGGGGCATAGGACAACCATGTCCCTCTGGAAGACCAGATAAGGGAATCCACCGGAAGCACCTGAGCTCCCCTGTCCTTCTGGCAGATGTGATAGCCAGCAGGAAGGCCATCTTCCACAAGTGTGAGAACTCACACTTGTGCACTGGTTCGAATGGCTTGCTCATGAGCTTTGCCACTACCAGCAGAAGATCCCATGGAGGTGGAAGTTCACGCACTGGAGGGGATATGTGATCCAGGCCTTTGAAAAAGTGCCCGACCACTGTCTCCTGTGCCAACGTCAGCTGACCGGTCTGCGCCCAGTAAGCAGAGATGGCTGCCAGGTGCACCCTAAGGGTCGATGGCTGTAGACCCACTTTGGAGAAAGACCAAAGGTAGTCGAAAGTGTAAGCCACTGGACAGGACAAAGGGTCCAGGCCCTTGTTCTGACACCAAATGGAAAACCTTTTCCATTTGAAGGCGTAACATTTCCTGGTTGATTCTTTCTGGATGCCTCCACCACAGTGTAGACATCCTCAAAAGACCCAAAGCCTGGAACTCTAGCCGCTCAGGTACCAGGCTGTGAGGTGCAGGGATTGAAGGTCTGGATGGAATACCTTCCCCAATTGAGAGATATCAGGTCCAGGCATGCTGGAAGCCACTCTGAAGGCCTGTAGCCAAGGCTGAGGAGATCTGGATACCAGAACTGGCGCAGCCAGTCTAGGGCTACCAGGATCACCTTTGACTTGTCCCTCCTCACCTTGAGGAGCACCTTGTGGATCAAGGGAAAAGGAGGGAAGGCACAGAGGAGGCCTGGGTTCCACGGCCTCAAGAAGGCATCCCCCTGCAGCTAGCCTTGCTGAGGGGGCGGGCATGGAACAGCCTCAGCTTGGTGTTGTCCCTGGAGGCAAACAGGTCCACCATCGGTTTGCCCCAGTGGGAGAAATGGAAATTACGCACCTACCGTAATTCTTAATCTTCTTGAACAGAGTCTCCACCACTCATTCACACTAATGAGATCTACGCCGGAGGCACTAGGACCCAGCGGGAGCAAACTTTTTTGCAGGAGGGCCGGCGCCAAAGATGGCAGCGCCGTGTGCCTCTGCTCGTCCGGCAAAGACTATTTCAGTGTCGACCCTCCAACCACCTCAGTACCTTTTTTTCTGAGAAGGTGCAGCGTAACTAACCTAGAAGGATAGCCTAACCAAAAAATGAAAATTACGACCTACCGTAATTTTGATCTTCTTGTATCTTCACCATTCATTACTGCTTGGTTAAGCGGAGTGCGCACCCGCCACGGGAGTTTTTTTTTTTTTGGAGTTGGCTCCAACAGCGCCCTCAAGCATGACGTATCACAACATGCGCGAGGGGCTCGTTAGGTGAGACTCCTCCTCTATCTCAGTTCTGGTAGCTGGAGAGGCAAAATAAAGGGTAAGAAAAAGGAAGAGGCAAGACAGCTGAGGGATAGAAAAGGAAAGGATATAAACTGAAAAAGGAATAAGCCGGTAGAGAATAGACAGAGGAGAGAGAATTCCTACCCTAAGGGCCCGCAGGACCTCCTTTCCGGGGCGGCTCTAGGGGAGGAACAGAGAGAAGGAAAGGGAAAGTAGAAGAAGAAGAAGAAGAAGAAGAAAAAGAGGCATGTTGAGAGGGAGAACAGTGCCCATCGAGCATTGGTTGAGAGGCTTACAGGCTCGAGACTAACAAGGGAGCAAGAATCCCAGTTGCTAGGACTGAGAGGAGGTTCAACTGAACCACCTGAACAGATTCGAATGATGGCAACATCTCTGAACTCTCAACATGCCAAGTCCCTACATCCCAGCTGAGGGCTCTTAGACTGCCCGGGCAGAACCTGTTCCGGGAAGAGCGCCCACCCAGGAAGGGGACTAAGTCCCTTAGCACTTTGTTAAGTGCTAACACAGCAGTGTATGGAAAGACTATGCCTTCACGAAGGCAGTTTGTATGAAAGATAGAGTGGAACTCAATCAGACTCCTAAGGCGAGGCAAGCAGACGCCAGAGCTGGCAAGTTCAATCAGCAGCTGAAGAGCTCAAATAATACCTGCCAGGGGGATTCTAATTTGCTGAGGCCTGCACAGAACATGGCTTGGGTTGGAAACTGCATAACCTGGAAGGTATTTAGGAATTGCACCTAAGGGTGGTCAGAAAGAGTTCCCCAGAATTAGAGAAAGTACAACTGCTCGCTCCTCTTTACCATGAGGAAAAGGGGATCCATTCACTAAGAATGGAAAACAGAAGTTTTTTGGGGGCATAAAGTCCAAGGGAAGGAAGAGGAACGAGATGGGAGGGACACCACAGAAGGAGGCCACTGAGGGAAGGTGGTGGAGAGTCAGAATGAATGGTAGAAGATACAAGAGAAGATCAAGAATTACGGTAGGTACGTAATTTTCATATCTTCCCTTGTCAATCTTCACCATTCATTACTGCTTGGTGAGTACTAAGCCTCCCCAAAAAGGGGGTAGAACCCTGAGGGAACAAGATCCCAGCCTCCTGCTGGTGAGAAACAGAAGGGGATGACCCTGGGCTAATCCAGAGAAAAGCCTATGTGGGAGAAGAGCTAGGAGGTGTCCCCCGAGGACGGGGAGATGGAAGAAACCCCTGCAGAAGTCTCCTAGCTCTGGAGGAAAAGAGACGGGTCCTCCGGAAGGCGGAGCGAATCACCCTACACCGGGCCAGGGGTGACAACCTTGATAGACGAAGCCATGCCATCCGCCTAATGCAGATCGCTGTCCCCGCAAGCCTGGAAGCCACCTCATTGGCGTCATAAGATGCCCTTGCTTGATGTCTTGCCAGCTCCAGGTCTATAGCAGAGAGGGCAATAGCCTGTCTGGTTTGCTCCGTATCAGGCATTGATGCTAAGAGCTGAGAGAGCATCGACCACAGATGCCTACTGTAGGCAGCGTGGTGAGCCTGATGTGATGCAATGCAAGCCATCGCACGAGAGGAAGAGAACACTCTTCGCCCCCACCAGTCGAATTGTAGGGAATCCAAACCGGTGGACGGTCGAGCGCCAGGCGGTGGCACCAGAAGGAGTCTCTAGGTATACCAAACCCGAGGACGGGTTGGGAAGGGTACCCAGGGATTCCGAAGGGGCACAATACCTTCATTGACTGACTGCCAGGAACGGATAGACGCCTTCTGAAGGGATAGGCCAGAAAGGTACCACCAGGTGTTGGGCACTGAATTTCCAAGGAATTCTCGTTCCGCTCGGTATTGTCTCGCCTAACGAGGAGATTCAAGATCCCCACCATCCTCAAAGGAATCGCTGATATTCAGTGAAATCAGCATCGGAGGAGATATGAGCAAGGGTTCCTCTCCCTCAGAGGAGGGAGACAAGGATGATGGAGAGCTCAAGTGTCCAGAAGATTTCTGTATGTGGAGAGGCGAAAGACCTGCCTCATGCATACACCTAACATATGAGGGGAAGGCCAGAGAACCTCTGAACTACTCCCAGGATAACGGACCCGAGGGACCGAGATGGCATGGAAGAGCAGGGGTGGCTGCAGAGGTACTGAGATGGGCACCTACGAAGAGGAAACTGACCTCTGCTAGGGCTCTGAAATCCGGAGAACGGAGCTCGAGCTGGCGGGATTCCGACAACAGACCAGGTTGCAAAACGGAACCCTGGGGATGCGAAACCTGGAAGAGCCCAGGAGGGGATCCTCCCCTGTGACGAACCTGGGACTGCATGGATCCAGAAGGGCAGTCTGCAGCAACGCCACCGGAGGGGACCCCGGGGCCCAAGAGGGGAAGGCGGGGCTCAGCGCTATAGCTCCTAGCCACCCTAAGAAGGGGTGGCCGGCAGAGACCGCGACGACCCGTCCCTCACCGACCCTCGGACCCGAGAGCGCCCCTCCTCCCTCGACCCAGCCGCTCTCCCACCCCGAGAGGTGGTAACAGCACTTGGAAGGGTATCTGTCACGGGCCCCCAGGAGGGAGAGCCCCCTCCATCCCCCATCGCCTCCGGGCCACCCCTAGCCCGAGGGCCCCAGGGGAGGACCAGGCTGGGACAGCGGAGGGGCCCACTGTGCCACCTAGCACCACGCCACCGGGACCCCGACCCAAGAGTCAGGGTGCCAGGATGGGTCCACGTCCGAGCCATCGACCTCCGAAGAGGAAGAGACCAGCTGAACCTCAATGCTGGCAACCCTGGGGGTCCCCGGAGAAACAGCGCCACGAACGGCGCCGGACGACCCTGGCCCACCTGCAACCGCTAGGCCCAGCCCCGGCTCCCCTGTGGTGTTAGTTAGGCCCACGGCGCCGCCCCGGTGTTGGATCCCAACCTGGCGCCGCCGAGAGTGCAAACCGGGCCTGCGGTGCCGCGAGCGGTGCTGAAGGCTGGAGCGGCGCCGCTTCCAGCGCCGCCTCGATCACCGGTGCCGCAAGTGGCTAGGGATCCCAAATGGCGCCAGAGGGTGGCGCCGAGGGTCCACCGGTGCCGGGCCCAGCAGGCACGGGCTTCACACTGGGGAGCTTGCACCTCCGAGGAGGTGACTGCCGAGGCGGTAAATCCCCTTGCTGGGCTCTCGGGAGGACCACGACATTCCAGCGACACTGCGAGAGAAGCCTTCGCAAGAGAAGAGGAGGAAGCCTCCTCCACAGACCGTATAGGCCCAGGAGGGGACCCGGAGGAAGGGCCTAGAGACCTTACCCGGGAATTCCTGGAGTGACGCCACCCTCAAGGTCGGCAGGGGCCTGGCCGAGCTTGAACGTTGCCGAATCCTCGAGGGACACGACGGGTCCAAGGAGAAACAGGCGCCGCATACATCGCCCATGTCGTGGTTGGGTCCCAGGCAACGGAGATGGAGAAATGCCGCCACAGGAGCACCGACGCATAGGGCATGGCCTGCTCACTTTACGCCTTGCTCCCAAACCTGACATGATGTAACTAAACAAGGCAAAAACAGCAATAAAGCACTCGGCGCCGTTGATAGAAAAATAAGAACGGTCTTACCGGTATACGGCGTCGAGCGAGACACTTAGGAAAAAACGAGGAGTCTTGAAGAATTATGAGGAACCATTAAACTATTTCGCTACCGCGCAGCAGTTGCAGCCTCGACGGTGGGAGAAAAAGAACTGAGATAGAGGAGGAGGAGTCTGCGGCACCTAACGGCCGCCCCTCACGCATGACGCAGTACGTCGCGCTCAAGAGTGGCGCCGTTGGAGCCGACTCAAAAAAATAACTCCCCGTAGCGGCAGCGCCGCCTCCTGCTTAACCTCCAAGCAGTAATGAATGGTGAAGATTGACAAGGGAAGATACTGGATATAAGAAAGTGCGGAAGACCCGTATAAGAAGGGTCAAGAAAGAAGTCTTCACAGCCTAAAGATTGAGGGAGTGAAGACCAACAACAGAGGTGAGCTCGAGGATGGTAGGTGGAGTGAATGAGTGGTGGAGACTTCAACCAAGAAGATCAAGAATTACGTAGGTACGTGCATTTCCATATCTTCCTGACATGAAGTTTCTACCACTCATTCACACCTAATGGGAGAGTACCGAGCTAATAATCCCCCGAGAGGGCAGCAGGAGAGACCAAGAGCTCACAAATTTAGGACAGATGTCCATTAAGGATGGTTCTGCCAAACGAAATATGTTGTCAGGCATGGACAACCAGGGCATAGTGTTTGACAAAAGTATGCACTGAGCTCCAGGTAGCCGCATTGCAAATATCTACAATGGGCACGTTGCGGATTTCTGCCAGGGATGCTGCGACCGCTCTAGTAGAGTGAGTATACACTCTGTCTTCCAGCTTAACCTGCGCCATGGAATAACAGTGGCGAAGGCATGCCACCAGCCATGCTGAAATGCATCTGATAGCGACAGGTTGACCCAGCCAGTTCTCGCTGAAGGAAACAAACAGTTGTTGAGCTTTGCGAAATTCTTTTGTTCTATCTAAATAGAAACGCAAAGCTCTTTTGACGTCCAAAGAATGAAGAGAACGCTCCCCTTCATTTTGGAAAGTTCGCAAAGTAAGTAGGAAGTACCAAAGGTTGGTTTAGATGGAATTCTGAAACAACCTTAGGGAGAAACTTAGGATGGGTCCTATGAACTACTTTGTCTTTATGAAATACATTATACGGAGGGTCTGTGACCAAGGCATGTATTTCAGAAACCCTGCGGGCCAAGGTAATGGCCACCAGGAAGGCCGTTTTCCAAGTGAGAAATTTTAGCTCACAGGAAGCTAGAGGCTCGAGTGAGCATCGTCTAATACAAGATTAATGTCCCAGGCTGCGACTGGATGTCTGATAGGAGGTCTGGTATGCAGAATACCTTTAAGAAACCTCTCAACTACAAGTAACTGAGCCAGTGACAAGTAAAGTACTGGCTCATGATAAGCAGGGACACTGGTTTACTGAGACTGAGAAAGGGCAAATTCCATTTTGCACATTGTAAAAAACTGGTATTGTCACCCGGTGTCTGCTAAACCAAAATCTGTTTTTACCAGTGTTTGGTTTTGTGTACTTTAACAATTTTTAACTCTGCTAACATGCATTTTAGCAATTTTGACCTCCACTACTGCACATCCTGCCATCCTTGTACCAATTTTAAATTATTTTAGGAACAAGATGTGATGGCAGCAGCAGCACTACAGCCCCCATCCCTAAGGTGTGATGGAAGCAGCACTATGGACCCCATCCCTCAGGTGCGATGGCAGCACAAACAGCACCTCGGCCCCTATCGCTCTGGTGTGATGGAAGCAGCAGCACTGCAGCCCCCATCCATTAGGTGTGATGGCAGCAGTACTATGTTCTCAATTCCTGAGGTGTGATGGCAGTATCAGCACTATGGCCCCCATCCCTCAGGTGTGATGGCAGCAGTACTGCATTCCCCTTCCCTCAGGTATGATGGCAGTATCAGAACTATGGGCCCCATCTCTCAGGTGAGACGGCAGCAGTACTACATTCCCCATTCACCAGTGGTGATGGCAGAGCACTACAGCCCCACCCCTCAGGTGTGATGGCAATAGCAGCAATGCATTCCACATTCCTTGGGGGTGATGGCAGTGGTGAAGCACTATGATCCCCTTTCTTCAACACCCACACCCCACATGCACAAGTTGCAAATTACTTGGTCTCTTTGTTTGTTGGAACTCAGATGTGAATTAATCTGAACCACCACCGCTAAGGTGAACTACCTTTGTTTTCTTATCAATCATTTAACTGCCTGAATTGGATTTCTGCCTGTGACACCGCTGACCAGGGTTCAGGAACAGACTTGGGTGTTGGAGATCCAGCCTGGGGGGATGGCTTGAGTGTCCAATGACCACTCACCTTCTCCTGGGAGGCAGGGTGGGTTTATGGCTCACTGTTTGCTGGCCCCTGGTGGAGGCCAGAAGCATGGCAACACATCGGCCCTCACTGTGGAAGGGAGAGTGATGGACATTGGCTTGCTCCTTGACATCACTGGCCTGTCATGCTCCCAAGAATATGGAAAAACACCCACTGGCCAACCAAAGGAAGACTGATGGTCCCTTCATAAGCCCGAAGTCCCAGACACATGTGTCTGTTCTGACCCCTGCCATGCCCAGGATACACAGGAAGCTCTTTGGGGTGATTCTCCTCCCTGGTAGCTTCCCACAGGGGTAGGGGGCCCACCTGATGAAGGATTACTTCATGTTACCTGTTAGCACAGCAATAATGGAGAGTGGATTGTGGTCGGACTTAGCAGTGGTGGTAGGGGGCCTTGGCAGGCCTGAAGGAGTGAATGGCCAAGGAGGGAAAGAGGAGAAAAACTGCCTGAATTTGCTTGTTTGAAATAAAGTGTCTTCACCTAAAAAATCCACACGTGATTAGTGCAGGACCTTCAAATGGAAATTCATACACGTCCCAAACATGTGGATGCTTTTTTTTTTTTTTTTTTTACTTAGTCTCCATGAAAAGGGTGTCTCCAAGTTTTTACATCTGAGCTCAGATGTGAATTGAGCACCACACTGCCCACCAGCGTCAAACAGCCCCTGGGGTCTTTATTTATTTATCGGAATTACAATCCTTTGTCAGGGACTGATTTCCAAAGGCCCTCATCATACAAAGAACAGGAGATAATAGAGACAAAGACTGAGAAATCAAGATACAGTGTAGAGTCAATACCATAAGTGATGACATACAGAGATCAATTTACTATTTACAGTTTGGGGTATGACCCAATAACAGTGAAAATGCACTTGGAGGTTACAGCACAGTGCAGTGAATTCACATGAACTACAGTATATACAATGCAGATTGATCAGTGAGAGAAACCTATACATCAGTGTAGCTAATGAATTTCATGCCTCACAAGCAGTGCAATAATTACACGATGATAATGTGGGTAGCAGTGATCATCTAGGGCTGGCGAGTCGGAGAGGATATACACTAGGTATGACCAGCAAGCAACGTTGGAAGGTTCAGGTGCAGTTACAGTTGCAGGTGGCAAAGAGGTGGGTTTGGAGGGCTGTTTTAAATGGACCAATCCTTCGTTCAGATGTGATGTTAGGAGGAAGGGTGCTAAACCATGAAGGGGCTCTGTTGCAAAAGGACCTCTGTGCACAAACCGCTGTCTTACCTTCTGTGTGTCATTGAGTGTACTTTCAAAATCCACTGGCCAAGCTTAAGTACACTCAAACAATTAACATTTGCTTTTTCTTGAAGCAGTCTATCAGAAAACCTTTTGTTGTCACAGAGACTAAAACAGCAGGTGGGAGAAAAGGTGCAAACAATCCCATTCACCTAAATTCGATGCTAACTGTGAAGTCTTTTTGTAAGTAGTAAAGCAGATCTGTCTTCAAGGGTGGAGCTCTTGCAGCAGGTAATAGCATTAGGACTGAAGTTGGCAGGCGTCAGGACCCCACAGAAAACCTGTAGCAAGCAGTACGAGGCAGGGGACCACACTCGACGTCAGACGTGCTATAAAGGGGGCGATCCCCTGGTGCCACCCCAGTTCTTTACCTGCCGTTGACCTGCGTAGTCCGGTTCCACAGATGCCTCACTTGCAGTCGACAGCATCGAACACCAAGATAAGTCGCTTTCGTTTATCTTTTCAGTTAACCTAATCTAACGCCTTGTTTATGTCATCACTCTCTCCACCGCGACGTAAGTCTAAGTGTGCCTGCAGGAAGCAGATCCAGGCCAAAGACAGCCACACGGCCTGCCTCATCTGTCTAGGCTCAGACCACCAGGCAGATTCCTGCAGATACTGCCAATGGTTCAATCAAAAGACGCGCGCCAGGACAGCTCACGCCCTCAAAACCTTCTTGTTAGAGAAGCAGCTTGCAGCGATACTGAGAGGTTCCGGAGCCAGCTCGTCCTCTTCTGCCAGAGGGTCCCCTCCAGAGCTAAGACCTCGGGTGAAAGGCATCACAAGCAGAAGGATAGGGCCAGATCTGAATCCCGCCATCGTTTTCCTGCCAAACTGGCGCCATCGTCGTCTTCCTTGCAGAGGTCAGGCTCGGTTCCTGCTGTTTGAGTCTTTCCGCTCTTCCATGGCCACTCACACCGCTTCTCAGGGTGCCCAAAAGGAGTCGGCCTCGAAGGGACATCGATCCTCCTCCCCCCTGGCTCATCAACCTCACAAATCCACACCGGTGAAGGTACGTCCTACTCCTGACGCCAGATCTACCAGCCAGTCACCTAACCCGACGACTCATTCCTTGACACCAGATATGGGATGGTTGCTGGATGATGATCAGCCATCTGCCCTCCTCCCCCTCCCAAAAGGGCCAGACACCAGCTGACGTACCCCCAGACGCTGGTTGCTGGCTGGATGCTGACCATCGGCCGTCAGGTACCAGATGCCAGACTTCAGACGTCAGTCTTCCAGACTCGACGTCAGGCACTCCGGATGGGGTGCCCGATCCTCAGACGCCCACCCCTGATGGTCAGGCGCCTGGGCCACTTAACCCGGCCCCGGCTGTGATCCCGGTGGCGGATATTGGGAATTTATTCACCTTTTGGTGGAATACGGTCAAAGGGGACCTCCTTTACAGGCCACCAGATAAGGTCCCCACACCACCACCCATGGGTCCTCCTCCCACACCAGACCAAGATCAGTCAGGAGATCACCCTCCACCACCCCCAAAGAGGAAGCGCAGGAAGAGGTCTCCTTCCCCGTCTCCGTCATCTCCCCGATTGTTCTCTTCTGCTGATGACGCCGGTTCGGACTCAGATTACTCAGGAGATGGTTTTCTGCCACCATCCCCAGAGCCCAGGGACTCGCCAAGCTCTGCCCCGGCTGACCCTTCATTCCTCGATATAATGAGGCATATCCAGACTATTTACCAGTGGGATATGAAGGCTCTCGACCTGGAGCACCAGTGGTTAGCTAAGTTCCTAGGGGAGAAAGGGCCTAAGCTGCTGGTCATCCCTCCATTTATTGAGCTCTTCCAGGATGTCACTCGCCTTACCTGGAGGACTCCTTCCTCTGTCCCTGCAGTTCTGAGGAAGGCGGATAGGTTGCATAAGCATCCCAGGTCAGAGTCATTCCTGGTGGAGCAACCAAGGCAAATTCCTGGTCCTCATGGCTGCCCATGGGAGAGAGACCCGGCCCAAGCCCCTCAGCTCACAACCCCGAGCCCGTCTCAAAAAAATTGGACGGCTGGGGAAGGAAAGTCTTCTCCTCTGCTACTGGATCTATTAGATCCCTTAACTTCATGGTCCACATGATCTCCTACCAGCAGTCCTTGTGGAGGAAAACCATGGAGTTGGCAGAGACCCTCCCAGAATCAGACTCCAAGCAAGAGATTCTGGCTTGTGCCCAGTCAGGTCTAGACGTTGACAAGCATGCACTCAGATGCTCCTATGATGCAGTGGACATGGCTTCTAGGGCCGCAGCATCAGGCATTTGTATGAGGAGACAGTCCTGGCTCAGACTGACAGGCTTCCAGCAAAGACCTTCAGGACGCTATCCTGCACTCCCCGTTTCAGGGTCCGGTGAGTTTCAGTCCAGAGGTGGAGCAAATGGTCAAGGGCCTTCAAGAATCGGGCAAGGCGGTAGCAGATGTACATCATATGTACAAGTGCCAGCCGCAGGGTAACTGCCGGCGTCCTTTTTGCCAACGCCAAGACCAGTCCGGAAAGCAGCCCCAAGGTAAGGGGTTTCGTAGATGGGGTCAACCCCCCCCCCCAAGGTTCCCAGGGCCCAAAGCAATCCAAGGCACCCAGGGCCCAGGCCCCTTCCGTTCCTCCTTCCTGACTTCTCCCCAAGCCCTCCTCCCATCAGGGACAGGCAGAATGTGCAGGTAGGAGGACGATTAGCGCTATACCCGCTTCAGTGGTCCAGCATCACCGCAGATCGGTGGGTGCTGGAAACCATTCGATCAGGGTATGTCATAGAGTTCATCTCTATACCTCCTTACAACCCACCACCCCCATGTCCCACTGTCCACGGACCTCCTCAGCCTCCTTCATGCAGAGGTCTCTCTGCTCCTGGAGAAGAGAACTATTCAAAGGGTTCCACCGGCCCAGGTAGGCAAGGGCTTCTACTCCCACTTTTTCCTGGTCCCGAAAAAGACTGGAGACCTTCATCCTATCTTGGACATCAGCGTGCTCAACCTCTCAGTCAAGTATCAGAGGTTCCGCATGCTAACATTGGCAGGCCTCTTTCCTCTGCTTCAATCAGGGGACTGGCTGTGCTCTCTGGACATGCAGGATGCTTACATGCATATCAAAATTCGGAAACGGCACTGGAGGTTCTTGCACTTCCGTCTCGGAGAAGCACACTTCCAGTTCAGGGTCCTCCCTTTCGGCCTTCCGTCAGCTCCCAGGGTCATTATGAAGTGCCTGGCAGTTATAGTTGCAGCCCTCTACAGGAGAGGCCTCTTTATCTACCCCTACCTGGACGATTGGCCTCGCTGCCCAGTCGGAGTGGCAGCTAGCAATCACCCTCAGTCAAATGCAGGCTCTTTTCTCTTCCCTGGGATCACGGGGAACTGGCCGAGGTCTCAGCCAAGGCCATCTCAATGGCTGCAGTTCATAGGAGCTATCCTGTACACAAGGAGATGGCGACCTTCCTGCCCTCGACAGGATAGAACGCCTCCAGGACCTGGTGAGAGCCTTTTGGGGAAGGCCCTCTTCTCCCGCCTGAGTGGTACTGCAGCTGTTGGGGCAAGTGGTGGCGGCCATCACCACTGTCCCATTAGCCAGGCTTCATATGAGAATGTTGCAGTGGCACCTCAAAGTGCAGTGGGACCAAGCTGTGGACGACCTGGATCTTCAGATCCAGCTTTCAAAAGCGTCCCACTGTTCTCTCGAATGGTGGCTTCACTGGGACAATCTGGAAGGGGGGATCCCTTTCCGCAGACCACCTCCATCCCAAACCCTGACATCAGATGCCTCCCTATCAGGGTGGGGGGCCCATCTAGGGGTTCACAGGACCCAAGGGACTTGGTGCGACACAGAACGCTCTCTGCACATCAATGTCCTGGAAATGAGAGTGGTTCTGAATGCTCTGTCAGCATTCGAAAGTCAAGTTTCTCGGGGTTCTCTTCTGGTGCAGTTGGACAACACACCAGTGGTTTTTTATGTCAACAAGCAAGGGGGGATGCATTCTTACCCCCTTTGCAGAGAGGCCATGAGAGTGTGGGACTGGGTAGTATAACACGGCGTGGACCTCATGGCGGTTTACCTCCCGGGGGTCCATAACGTTCTCGTCGACAGTCTCAGTCGCTCCATTTGTCTCAGCCATGAGTGGGAACTGCTCCAGGAAGTCGCAAGTGACCTATTTGAACATTGGGGCCTTCCAGAGTTGGACTTCTTTGCGACAGCCATTCAACGACAAACTACGCAAGTTTTGCTCGCTCGCTCCAAGGCCTGGTATTTTCTGGCAAGACGCATTGTCCCTCTCTTGGACGGGGAAGTTTCTGTATGCCTTCTCTCCCTTTCTCCTCGTGCAGAGAGTACTGCTCAAATTGAAGTCAGAGGGAGACAGAATGATTCTGGTGGCTCCCCTGTGGCCTCGGCAGATCGGGTACCCACTGCTCTAGCAACTGTCTCAGGAACCTCCAGTGCAGTTGCTTCTCTCCACCAACTTGCTCTCTCAAGATCGGGGAACTCTTGTTCATCCGGCTCTTCACTCTCTTCACTTGCATGCATGGCTCCTGCAGTCCTAGCAGAGGAGAGGCTAGGAGTGTCAAGCAGGGTGGCAGAGATTTTGGTAGCAGTAAGGAAGCTTCCACTAGGGCTACCTACACTCTCAAATGGAAGAGCTTCTGCCTATGGGCTTCGGCACGAGCCCTAGATCCTTTGGGTTGTCCGGTCAGGCATGTGCAAGAGTATCTCCGTCACCTCCTAGGTTTAGGCCTGAGTTACTCATCTATCAAGATTCACATGTGTGCGGTCTCCGCAAAACATGCTCCTATAGGAGATAAGTATCTAGCACAATCGGATGCCTGCAAGACCTTTTTGCGAGGGGTACTGCACGTCAGACCCCCAAGGAGGGACGTCGTTCCTCCTTGGGAACTCATTTTTGGTTTGGAAAAGCTCACACTCCCTCCCATTGAGCCCACAGCTTCGCCGAGATGCGCTTCCTTTCCTGGAAGGACTTACTGCTGATGGCTGTTACCTCCACTCGAAGGATTTCCGAGCTCCAGGCTCTAATGTGCAAAGAACCTTACATCGTTTTTCACAAGGATAGAGTGAACTTGAAAACCAATCCTAAGTTCATGCCGAAGGTGGTGTCCGCCCTGACCCTCGATCAGGACATCAGCCTTCCAGTGTATTACCCCAAGCTTCTAACCAAGGTGAAGCACTGTTGCACACCTTGGATGTTCACCGTATTCTTAGGTTTTACCTCCACAGGACTCGCTCCTCTAGGTCGACGGACCAGTTGTTCGTCTCCTATGCTAAGTGCATGTCAGGGGCTACTGTGTACAAGCAGTCACTAGCCCGTTGGCTGGTGGATTGCATATCTTTTTGTTATCAGCACCATGGGAGGGCCCGCCCGGATGCTATTGGGGGCAACTCCACCAGAGCAGTGGCTTCTACTTTCGCGGCGCTCAAGAATGTTTCATCAGCGGATATATGTGCCACCATGACATGGACTTCAGTCCATACATTCATTAGACACTATAGTCTAGATATAGCTTCCAGAAGGAGAGCAGGTTTTGACTGGCAGTCTTTCAGGGCCCTCTCTTAAAGAGATCTTGTTCTACCTAAGCTTCGGTTACCTGCCTACCGCCTTTCAGGCGTGGGACTATTTTCTACTGCTTGGGACTCAGTCCTAATGGGAGATACCTGCTGCAAGAGCTCCACCTCGAAGACAGATAGTACAGTTACGTAAGTACTTACCATAACAGTAGATCATGAGAGGAGTTCTTGCAGCAGGTGGCTTTCCACCCTCCATCCCCAGTATATTTTTTACCAGGGTCATGAGTTCCAGCAGAGTGGGATTTTCTGCCCGGTTCTCCTTTTATCCTATATAGCTGGGTCTCGTGGGAGAACTGGGTGGCACCAGGGGACCGCCCCTTCAAACCACGTCAGGCGGAGCAGGCGCCGGGGCGAGTCCCTGCCTCGTGCATTGCTAGTTACAAGTTTTCCATGAGGTCCTGACACCTACCTGCTTCAGTCCTAATGGTATTACCTGCTGCAAGAGCTCCTCTCAAAGATCTACTGTTACGGTAAGTACTTGCGTAACTGTACTTTTCTTCCTTGTGAACATACTTTCATTCAGATTCGTTATCTCATTCAAACAACTGAGGATTTTGGATGGCCCTGCTGATAATAAACCTGAATAAGCTAGTTGGTAACATTGATCCTGCATTTAGCAATCTACAACCTAGATGCTCACATGCAAAGAATACAATAAAAAACTGACAAAAGTCTAAAAACAAGCTTACAAAACACATACAATGTATCTGAACATTTATCTTTGCCTATACAATATCATTGCAGCCTGAGTAAAGTTCAGGTAAATTACATGGTACCCTGACTACTGTATGATGTAGTAACATATATTGGTATTTATTTATATTCTTTGTAAACCTGGTAAGGCCAACTAGGCAAAACTGCGTGTTTTCAGGGGTGACCCAGGAGCACTGGGAGGTTAAGTGACTTGCTCGGAATCACACAGTTTGCAAGTGGATGCTGTGGGAATCAAACTCAAGTCTGCTGGATCAATCATTGTTACTTTAACCACTAGGCTATGCTGCCAGCCATAACAACACCCATATATGGAGGATTAACCCATGACAGGGTATGGATTTACTGAGCATTAATCCACACCTGGGGGTCTGGAATCACGAGGCGGCGAGGAGTGATTTCTGCAATGCGTGGATTAATGCTCAGTAAACCCATACCCTGGAGTGAGTTAATCCTCTCATAACATGGGCAATGTTGTTTTATATTTAAAAAAACAGTGAAATAAAGCCATGTGACCATGCAGCTGTGGGTATATCGGACATTAATCCACAGTCAAGTGACCTGTTTGGACCAATCAGAAGACAGTATTTTAGGAACCCATATTATAAAATGTTTTAATATATGATTTCAATAATGGTGCACAGTTCATACAGTGCAAATTATGAACATTAAACACTTAATAACATTTTACTAAAACTGAATTATTTGCCACTCCATCTGCTTATTTTTGCACCAAAGTGGGTGAATAGTTGACAAAGCCTGTAAATAGCTTGTGATCAGGCTTCCTTATTCTAAATCTAGAAACAGATACAATTTGTTTATTCTGGATTTATTTAATATTGATCTTCTGTGGCTCACTAAATATAATCTGTTCAGCACTGTATGAGGTACATTTTTACATTTTGAAGAGAGGCAGCACATCTTATCCATTTAGGATTCATGTTAGGAAATATACTTTTTTCTTCATATTTAAAACATATTCAAGTGTCAGTGTATTCGTTTAGTAGTTTATGCTGACTAATATATGCTGCAGAAAACAGTAAATGATTCATTGTGAAGCCTATATTAGAACTCCTGCAATTTCCCAGCAAGTTTTACAAAAAATTCCTGCAATTTCAGGTTACTTTTCTCACAATTTTCCAGAGGCCCTGCCCATGTCTGTTGATACGGTACTTGTATTTTTTTGTATCATCCAGTGTAATATAAATAGTAAAAGATATTTAGGCACATACTAAATGAAAACTGTGGTTTCAGGAAGGAAAGCAGTCCTCCGCTGATGAAGAGGCTGGTGGGAAACATGGGTGGTTAAACTGAATGGCTGGTTACAGTAAAGCAGTGTGGGTGGTTTCCTTACTGATTCTATATGCAGCAAAGCAGAAAGAATGCGAAGTACAGAAGCATTCATTTTAAGATGCTGAAATCTGGGCTGACCTGACGGTGCTGTGGTAGCGCTACTGCTTGCAATGCCAGCGACCTGGGGGTCAGAAGCAAACTCGGGTTGCTGAAGGTCTGGCCAGGGGAGTAGGATTGAGAACCTGGGGGGCAGCTCTCCTCCGAGGAGAGTGGGCTGCAGGTCACACTGCTTTACCACCACCTGGGTGACCATGGGTGGTGGTGCAACGGGGCTGCAGAGCGATTGGGAGGGGTGGACACTAGCCAGAATATGGAGCAGTGGCATGTCTCCATGCACCCTACCTCCTTGGATCCCCTTGAGTGCTGGTGCCCTCAGGGACAGTGACCAGAAAACCAGGAACAATCATCCCACATCGGCCACTGGTAGAAGGGAGTCAACTGCCTCAGACTTCATAACCAATCTCCATGAGGGACCCACTGAGCTGCCTGACACACTAAGGGACTGTGGAGGGGTGACTTGGGGTCCCCTTCCTTCCCACCTGGGGGGTGCAATCCAGGCAGGATGGGGCAGGCCCACAGGAGCTCCTGAACATTACCTGAGGAGAAGCTAGAGGATACCCAGCCTAGAGATCTCTGAAAAGTGGAGATTGATGCTGTAAGAAGAGGCATAGAAACAGAATATAAAAAAATTGAAAAGATTCTGAAATCTAAGGAATCTGTGCAGTGACATGCAATTTCGTGAGGCACCAGTACAAGAATTCAAAATCCACAAACCAAGCAGGATTCCATGATTTTCACGTGTTACTAGTAAAAATGTAAAACCAGGGTCCTTGATGATAAGCTGAAATGGCACAAAGGTGAACTTTGACTATAGAGTATTGCAGACCTGAATTTGAGAGGTCTAAAAGGTACTCTAGAACTTTATTTGGTGGGCAGGAAAAGGATTCAAAGAGGATTTTGATACCAGAGAGAAAACGCTTCCATTTGGCTGTGTAAGTTTTTCTGGTGGCTTACTGTTGTGCAGCCAAACAATATCTGAAACCCTACAAGACACACTGAACTTGTTTACCTCCATCTGTTGAGGAGGTGAAGGTGAAGTGACCTCAGATTGGGATGGACCACAGTCCCCTGGGTCAGAAGGTACGCCTGAAGGGAAGCGCTTTTGGGGGTTCACATACTGTCGAGTAACAGAAACCATATTTGTTGAGGCCAGAAGGGAGCAATGAGGATCATTCTGTCCCTGGGACTCTAATTTAGAAGTACCCTCTGAATTAGTGAAAGAGGAGGAAAGGCGATAGAAAGTGTCTTGTCCACTGCAGCCTGAACGTAACCTAACAGAAAATGCCAGGCCCTGGATTTCTGGAGCAGAAGAGAAGCAGTTTTGTGTTGAGTGGGATGCAAAAGGTCCAAGTCTGGAGTTCCCCACTCTGCGAATAGTGACTGAACTACGGTTGAGTCAAGAGACCATTTGTGAGGATCTGTCTCTGTACTGCTGAGATGGTCTGCCAGTTCGTTCTGCACTCCCGGCATGTAGACCGCTTGAATTAGAGCCTTGTGCTCCAAGCACCATTCCCACACTCTCATCGCTTCCCTGAATAAAGGATGAGTGACTACCACCCTGCTTGTTGATGTAATACATCACTGCTTTGTTGTCAGTTTGAAGGAGAATGTTCTCATGACAGAGAATGTCCTTCAAAGCCTGGACTGCATAAAGGAAGGCTCTCATTTCTAAGACATTTATGTGAAGCTGGGACTCGTCCCGAGTCCATGTACCTTGACAGTGGAGATTCTGACAGTGAGCTCCTCACCCCATCAGGGACGCACCCGTGGTAATGGAAATCTGATGATCCAGAGGAGCAAAGGGATGCCCCTCCAGAAGATTGTCCTCTTGTGACCACCAGGTGAGTGACTTCTTCAGAGGTTCTGTCACCTTGATGAGAAAGGACTGAGGGTGAGTGGTTGGGGACCACTGAGTACTGAGCATCCATTGAGAGGTTCTCATGTGGAGGCATGCTAGGGGTACAGCGATCACCTAGGATGCCATCATACCCAACATCCATTGCATCATTCTCTCTGATGTATCGGGCCATCTGTAGGATATCGCTCCTTCTGTCCTCTGGTAGAAAAGCTTTTGCACAGGAGGTATCCAGAACAGTTTCTATGAAAAGGAGCTTCTGGGAGGGCTGCAACTGCGATTTCTTGAAATTTAGCAGGACTCCCATGGACGTGAGAAAGTGTGAGGCTGTGGCTACGTGAGAGAGTTCCTTGTCTGGAAGGGCTTGCTAGAAGCCAGTCATTCAGATATGGGAAAACTTGTATTCCGATCTTTCAGAGGTGCGCTGCGAGAATTGCACAACACTTTGTAAAAACTTGCGGCGCCAAGGATAGCCCAAAGGGCTAGACTCTGAACTGATAATGCTGGCCCAAAGCCACGAACCTTAGGTATTTGTCATGCTTTGGGTGAATACGAATATGTTGGTAAGCATCCTGCATGTCCAGGGAGGCTAACCAGTTGCGTTGATGAAGCAAAGATAACAGGGTTCCTAGCGATATCATTCTGAATTTCTCTTTGGGAAGAAATTTGTTCAATTTTCTGAGATCCAAAATGGAGCGCATGCCCCCAGTTTTCTTTGGAACTAGAAAGTAATGGGAGTAGAACCCTGTGTTCCATTGATCCAGCGGAACTACTTCCACTGCCCTGTTGTTCAGAAGGCCTCGTATCTCGGAGGCGAGAAGTTCTGACTGAAGTATTGACAGTTTTGGCTGCCATTTGGGGGGACAATCTGGAGGGTTCTCTGAAAGATTGAGGGAATATCCTTTGCGGATTATCTGGAGGACCCATTTGTCCGAAGTTATGGACTTCCACTGGTTGTAGAATTGAGTCAGATGACCTCCCACCGCAAAGGAGGAGTCCTCCTGGGGCAGCTGAGGTGGGACATGGGCCAGAAACTCAGAAGGCGGCACTGGGTGCTTTGGGCCCTTGTGCTTTCTGCTGCGTTTTCTTTTGAGGCTGAGGGGCTTGGCTTTTATTAAAACCTCCTCTGCCTTTGCTCGAAAGGACTAACGGTTGTGAAACTGGCATTTGTTAACATCACCCTGAGAAGAGATCGGAGCAGGTCGAGCCAATTTAATGGCTGACCTAGTCTTTTGTGTGGCCTCTACAGCCTGTTTGGCTTGAGGACGGAAGAGATGCACACCGAAGGGCAACACCATGACCTGTTGCTGGGCATCATTTGTGAAGCCTGAAGTGCGCAGCCAGGAATGACGGTGGGTACAAATGCCCACCGCCACTCGGGGGGTAGTATCGAAGGCGTCCATAGCTGATTTAACCTGTTGGTGGACTCGATACCCCTGGTTATGGTTTGAAGAAGCTCTGAATTAGCGTCCGACTCCGGTAGAGCTTCAACCATTTGTTTGACAGAATGCCAAAGAATGTACTCATATTGACAGAAATAGCCCTGGTAGCTGGCGATACATACCCAGGGTGGATGCAGCAAAGACTCTCTTACCTAAAGTATCTTACGAGATTCTTTGTTTATGGGTCGAGCTGTAGTAGTCTGAGGAAGGACGACCTTATCATTCTCTGCCAAGATGACAATAGGGTCCACAAAGGCTTGAGAGGCCAAAATAGGTCGATCCTTGGGAGCAGTATACTTCCTATCTATGAACTTAGCCATGGAAGGAATGAGAGCAGGATTATTCCATATCATTTGAGAAAGCATCTCAAAGGAGGGTTGAACCGGGGGAGTTTAATCCATAAAGAAGTCCGGAACATGAAGGTACTGGAGTCTTAAAAGCTTTCCAGGATCGATATCCATAGTCTGGAGAGAAAGAGTGGAATTCAAATTTTTCAGCAGAGACTTAAATGACAGGTCCTCGACCACAGGCTCTGCCGCAGGAATAGCTCCCGTCCCTTCCACATCATCACCCAGCCTAAGGTCTGGATCAGGCTCAAAATCATCTCCTGACAGTCCTGGAGGGACTGTATGGACAGGAAAGGAGTAAAAATCAGAAGGAAAAGGGTTTGGAGTGGAGAAGCCCTGAAGAGTGGAAGACGTTCCACCAAGTCTCGGCGCCAAAGGGCACGGCGATGCCTGACTCAGCACAGCGCACGGCATCGACAGAGCCCTTGGCGCCAAAAAGATGCACGGCACCGACAAGCCCAACAGTGCCAAGAAGCCGTGGACAATCCCAATGGCACTGAGTGACCCATCAACACTGATGGTGCCGAAACCAACGCAGGGCCCAGAAAACCAAGATTTGAGGAAAAAGAAGGACAGTAGCAGGAGATAGAGGCATTGATGTGGCCCCCCGCGCTGCAGCCATGTGAGGGGGGGAGAACACCTGAGCGCGGAGTCGATGGCACCAAAGAAGGCGCCGTGCGACTAGGGAGGCCCAACTGCCATACGTGATCCCCCGAAGGGTCTGAGGGCCCCTGAGAGACCCGGACAGGCAGCTGGACCAACCTCCGAGCCCACTGCTCCATCAGAGCGGCCCACTGATGAAACTGCTCATCTGAAGCCCTACCAGAAGGTGGGGAAGGGCTCCGATGTTGAAGCGGTCGGCGACTGGAGACATAAACCAGCGACTCCGGAGGAGACCGGCAACTGACCCAAATGACCGACCGTCAACGCACAGACATACCAGAAGGCGACCTTGAGTGATGCCTTCTCTTTCTGGACCTACGGGTCGAAGAAGAGCTTGAGGCCGAACGGTGCCGAGAAAGCGACCGTTTTCTTTTAGGCTTCTGGAGGGACCGCCCTTCCCCCTGGGCATTGGACTGTCCGTTGTCAGACCCCCCCCAGAGAGGGCAGCAGACCAGACCCAGCCCAGCTGACTTGAACATCTTTCATATGCAGTCTCCCTACTATCACCTGACCTGCTCATGGTCGACTCCGTCAATGTAGGCTGAGACTTCTTTCTTAGAATAAATTATAGTAAGTGGTACTTTATTCAAGAAATACTACAAAATAAAAAAGGAACTGAAAACTATGCTGCTAGTTTGAAGTTTAACTCCCGTGGGGCAAGTGACGTTGTCACTGTAGCGCACTCGACAGTGGGGAAAAAAGGAACTGAGGCGGATGGAGGTCGACGCCAAGATAGTCATTGCCGCACGAGCAGAGGCTCACGGCTCCATCTCTGGCGCCGAACCTCCTGCAAAAAAAGTTTGCTCCCGCTGAGTCTTAGCGCCTCCGGCGTAGTTCTCATCAGTGTGAATGAGTGGTGGAGACTATATCCAAGATGATCTTCGGGTTGGGGTGAAAGACAACATTGTTCCTGTGGAAGACCAGGTAAGGAGACTCCACGGAGTATGCCTGGTGCTCACTGATCCTTCTGGCTGACATGATAGCCACCAAGAAGGCGGTCTTCCACGACAGGTAAGACATCTCACACCTGTGCACTGGTTCGAGTGGCTTGCCCATGACCTTTGCCAGTACCAGCAACAAATCCTAAGGTGGTGGTGGTGGTGGTTCATGCACTGGAGGGGAAATGTGGTCAAGGCCTTTTGAAAAAGTGCCACACAACCTTCTCCTGTGCCACCAACTGCATACCAGCTCATGTCTGGTAAGCAGAGATGGCAGCCAGGTGCACCTTGAGGGTCGTCGACCAGAGGCCCAACTGACAGAGGGACCAGAGGTAATTGAGAATGCTAGCCACCAGACAAGGTAAGGTATCAAGGACCTTGACCTGGCACCAAATGAAGAATTTCTTCCATTTGAAGGCACAGCATTTTCGGATGACTCTTCAGAGAAGCCTCAACCACGGTGAGGACATCGTTAGAGACCCAAAGCCTGGAACTCTAATTGCTCAGGAACCAGGCTGCCCGGTGCAGGGACTGAAGGTCCAGATGGAGCACCTTCCTGATTGCAAAAGAGCAGGTCCGGCATAGAGGAGATGCCTCAGCAGTCTGCTGCTGAAGAGACTGGGGTACCAAAACTGGTGGAATCATCCGGAGACACGAGGATTATCCGTGCCTTGAGCAGCACTTTGTGGATCAAGGGAAATGGGAAAAGGCAGAGAGAGGGCCTGGGGTCCAGGGCCTCGATAAGGCAGCCCCATGCAGCATTCCCTGCTGAGGGAGGTGGGCACAGTACAGCCTTCAGCTTTATGCTCTCCTGTAAGTGAACAGGTTCACCAGAGGGGTGCCCCATTGGGACAATTGGCTGCATTCAACCTTCGGATGGAGAGACCACTCGTAAGACACCTTGCCCACACAGCTGAGGGTATCCGCCAGCTGGTTGGAGATGCTGGCCACATGGATGGCCAGGAGATTGGTGTCCAGGCTGAGCACGAGGGTCCAGATGCGGAGAGCTTCCTTGCACAGAGGAAGGGAGTGCGTTCCACCCCGTTTGTTAAGGTAGTACATGGCTGTGGTGTTGTCTGTCTAGGCCTGAATGACCTGACCACGAATGCGTGGAGCAAAGGCTGTCAGCGCCAGCCGAATCGCCCGAAGCTCCAGCAGGTTGATATGGCATTAGACTCCTCGGGGGTCCAGAGCCCATAGATTCCGTGGTCCTCCAGGTGGGCACCACAGCCCATCAGGGAGGCATCGGTCATCAGGATGACTATCGGCTCTGGCCGGACAAATGGGATCCCTTCCTGCAGATGTTCTGGGACTAACAACTGGAGGGTGTCCCACATCCACAGGCCAAGAGAGACACGTCTGGCCAGATCCTTGGACCGCTCCACCTCCTCCCTGGATGGACCCGCTATGAGTCAGTCATCCAATTAGGCGTAAACCCAGACCTCTCGGCGTCTCAGGTAGGCTGCCACCACAGCAATGCATTTGGTGAAGACCCTGGGAACCAAATAGAGGACGAAGGGCACAGCCTGGAACTCAAAGAACCCCCTCCACACGGAACCAGAGGAACCAGCGGTGGGACGGACGGATTGGGATGTGGAAGAAATGGAAATTACGTACTTACCGTAATTCTTGATCTTCTTGGACAAGTCTCCACCACTCATTCACACTAATGGGATCTGCGCCGGAAACACTAGGACCCAGCGGGAGCAAACTTTTTTGCTAGAGGTGGGGTGCCAGAGATGGAGCTGCGAGGAGGGCACATGCGAGCCTCAGCTCTGCATGGTAATGGCCATCTCGCGCCGACCCTCCAAACCGCCTTAGTACTTTTTCCGAGGAGGTACAGCGTGAACTGGACCTAGAAGGATAGGCCTAATCCAAAAACCGGACATAAGATAGTCCGGACAACCCGTAAAAGAAGGGTCAGCAAAGAAGTCTTCACAGCCTAAAGATTGAGAGTGAAGACCAACAACAGAGGCGAGCTCAGGGGATGGAGGGTGGGCGTGTGAATGAGTGGTGGAGACTCGTCCAAGAAGATCAAGAATTACGGTAGGTACGTAATTTCCATATCTTCCTGGACATAAAGTCTCCACCACTCATTCACACTAATGGGAGAGTACCGAGCTAATAATCCCCCCGAGAGGGCGGCAGGAGAGACCAAGAGCTCACAGTTTTAGGACAGGAGTCCATTAAGGATGGTTCTGCCAAAAGAAAGATGTCGTCTGGCAAGGACATCCAGGGCACAGAGTTTGATGAAAGTATGCACTGAGCTCCAGGTAGCTGCATTGCAAATATCTGCAATGGGCACGTTGTGGATTTCCGCCAGGGATGCTGTGACCGCTCTAGTAGAGTGAGCGTACACTCCGCCTTCCAGCTTAACCTGCGCCATGGAATAACAGTGGTGAAGGCATGCCACCAGCCATGCTGAAATACATCCGATAGCGACAAGCTGACCCAGCCGGGTCTCACTGAAGGAAATGAACAGTTGTTGAGCTTTGCATGTCTTTTGTTCTATCTAGATAGAAACGCAAAGCTCTTTTGACATTCAGGGAATGAAGAGAATGCTCTCCTTCATTTTGGAAGTTCGCAAGGTAAGTAGGAAGGACCAAACGTTGATTTAGATGGATTTCTGAAACAACCTTAGGATTGGTTCTAAGAACTACTTTGTCTTTATTAAACACAGTATACAGAGGGTCTGTGACCAAGGCATGCATCTCAGAGACCCTGCGGGCTGAGGTAATGACCACTAGGAAGGCCATTTTCCAAGTGAGAAATTTTAACTCCAAGGTAGCTAGAGGCTCGAAAGGTTTTTCAGTGAGCATGTCTAGCAC
The DNA here is from genome assembly GCA_016271365.2 of Neoceratodus forsteri. Lineage (NCBI taxonomy): Eukaryota > Metazoa > Chordata > Ceratodontiformes > Ceratodontidae > Neoceratodus > Neoceratodus forsteri. The sequence goes on from CM057456.1 coordinate 614,108,033, forward strand.
AAGATTAATGTCCCAGACTGCGACTGGACATCTCATAGGAGGTCTGGTATGCAGAATTCCCTTAAGGAACCTCTTAACCACAGATAACTGAGCCAGTGACAAGGAAAGTACTGGGTCATGATAAGCTGAAATGGCACAAAGGTGAACCTTAACTGTAGAGTACTGCAGACCTGAATTTGAGAGGTCTAAGAGGTACTCTAAAACTTTATCTGGTGGGCAGGAAAAAGTATTCAAAGAGGATTTTGCACACCAGAGCTAAAAACGCTTCCATTTGACTATGTAAGTTTTCCTAGTGGCAGGCTTGTGCGCAGCCAGAAGAATATCTGAAATCCAGCGAGAGACATTGAACCTGTTCACTTCTATCTCTTCAGGAGCCAAGCACGAAGGTGAAGCAATCTCAGGTTGGGATGGACCACAGGCCCCTGAGTCAGAAGGTTCGTCTGAAGGGGAAGCGGTTTCGGAGGAGCTTCCGACATATTGTTGTGTAGTGGAAACCATATCTGTCGAGGCCAGAAGGGAGCAATGAGGATCATTTTGTCCCCCTGGGACTTGAATTTGAGAAGTACTCTCTGAATTAGAGGAAGAGGCGGAAAGGCGTATAGAAAGAGTTTTGTCCACTGCAGCCTGAATGCATCCTGACAGAAAATGCCAGGCCCTGGATTTCTGGAGCAGAAGAGAGGCAGTTTTGTGTTGAGTGGGGATGCAAAAAGGTCCAGGTCTGGAGTTCCCCACTCTGCAAATAGTGACTGAGCTATGGCTGAGTCGAGAGACCATTTGTGAGGATCTGTCTCTGTTCTGTTGAGACGGTCTGCCAGTTTGTTCTGCACCCCCAGCAGATAGACCACATGAATTAGAGCCTTGTGCTCCAAGCACCATTCCCACACCCTTATCACTTCCCTGCATAAGGAGTAAGAGTGAGCACCGGCCTTCTTGTTGATGTAATACATCACTGCTTTGTTGTCCGTATGAAGGAGAATGTTCTTGAGACAGAGAATGTCCTTCAAAGCCCGGACTGCATAAAGGACGGCTCTCATCTCCAACACATTTATGTGAAGCTGGGACTCATCCTGAGTCCATGTACCTTGAGTGTGGAGAGTCTGACAGTGAGCTCCTCACCCAACCAGGGACTTGTCTGTGGTAATGGAAATCTGATGATCCAGAGGAGCAAAGGGGTACCCTTCCAGAAGATTGTCCTCTTGCGACCACCAGGCGAGTGATCTCTTCAGAGGTTCTGTCACCTTGATGAGAAAGGACTGAGGGTGAGTGGACAGGGGCCACTGAGTACTGAGCATCCATTGAGAGGTTCTCATGTGAAGGCGTGCTAGGGGTACAGTGAACACCGATGATGCCATGAGACCTAGCATCCGTTGCATCGAGAGAGTTGAAACTGAGCTGCTCTCTCCGATGTATTGGGCCATCTGAAGGATATCGCTCCTCCTGTCCTCTGGAAGAAATGCTTTCGCACAAGAGGTGTCCAGAAGAGTTCCTATGAAAAGGAGCCTCTGGGAGGGCTGTAGCTGCGAATTTTTGAGGTTTAGCAAGACTCCCATGGACGTGAAAAAGTGTGAAGCTGTGGCTACGGAGTCTAGAGTCCCCTGACTGGAAGGACTTGCTAGAAGCCAATCGTCCAGATATGGGAACACCTGCATTCCGATTTTTCTGAGATGTGCTGCGAGAACTGCACAGCACTTTGTAAAAACTCATGGCGCCGAGGATAGCCCAAAGGGCAGGAATCTGAACTTATAATACTGTCCCAAAGCCACAAACCTTACGTATTTGTGATGCTTTGGGTGAATTGGAATGTGCTGGTAAGCATCCTGCATGTCCAGGGAGGCTAACCAGTTGTATTGATAGTGCAAAGGTAACAGGGTTCCTAATGATATAATTTTGAATTTCTCTTTGGGAAGGAATTTGTTTAGTTTTCTGAGGTCCAAAATGGGGTGCATGCCCCTGGTTTTCTTTGGAACCAGGAAGTAATGGGAGTAGAACCCTGTGTTCTGTTGATTCAGCGGAACTACTTCCACTGCCCTGTTGCTCAGAAGGCCCTGTATCTCGGAGGTGAGAAGATCTGACAGAAGAGCTGACAGCCTGGGCTGTTGTCCGGGGGGACGATCCGGAGGGGTCTCCAAAAGATTGAGGGAATACCCTTTGTGGATTATCCAGAGGACCCATTTGTCAGAGATTATGGACTGCCATTGATTGTAGAAGTGAGTCAGATGACCTCCCATCACTGAGGAAGAGTCCACCTCGGGCAGCTGAGGTGGGACTTAGGCCAACAACTCAGAAGGTAGCACTAGGCGCTTTTGGTCCTTGCGCCTTTTGTTGCATTTTCTTTTGAGGCTGGGGGGCTTGGTTTTTATTAAAACTTCCCCAGCCTTTGCCTTGAAAGGACTGACGGTTATGAAACTGGCGTTTATTAACACCCCCTCGAGAGGGGACAGGAGGAGATCGAGCCAATTTAATGGCTGACCTTGTCTTTTGTGTAGCCTCTAGAGCCTGTTCTACTTGAGGGCTAAAGAGGTACACATCATCGAAAGGCAACGCCATTACCTGTTGCTGTGCATCATTCATGAAACCTGAAGTGCACAGCCAGGAATGACGGCGGGTACAAATGCCCGCCACCGCCGCTCGGGAGGCAGTATCGAAGGCGTCCATAGCTGCTTTAACCTGCTGGTTGTTGGACTCGATACCCCTGGTTATGGTTTGAAGAAGCTCTGAATTAGTGTCCGACTCCGGTACAGCTTCATCCATTTGTTTGAGCGAATGCCAAAGGATATACTCGTATTGAGAGAAATAGCCTTGGTAGCTGGTAATATGCATACCTAGGGTGGAAGCAGCAAAGACTCTCTTACCCAAAGTTTCTATCTTACGAGACTCTTTGTTAATAGGTCGAGCTGTAGTAGTCTGGGGAAGGACGACCTTATTATTCTCTGCCAAGACTACAATAGGATCAACAAAGGCTTGGGATGCCAAAATGGGTCAATCCTTGTGAGCAGCATATTTCCTATCTATAGACTCAGCCATCGAAGGAATGAGAGCAGGATTATTCCATACCATTTGAGACAGTGTCTCAAAGGAGGGCTGTACCAGAGGAGTCAAATCCATAGGGATCTCTGGAACATGGAGGTATGGGAGTCTTAATAGTTTCCCAGGATCGAGATCTGTAGTTTGGAGAAAAAGAGTGGAATTCAAGTTTTTCAGCACAGACTTAAAAGACAGGTCCTCGACCACAAGCTCTGCAGCAGGAATAGATCCTGTTCCTTCCACATCATAACCCAGACTAAGGTCTGGGTCAGGCTCGATATCATCTCCTGACAGTCCAGGAGGGACTATATGAACAGGAAAGGAGTGAAAATCAGGAAGGAAAAGGATTAAAAAAGGAGTAGTCCTGAAGGCTGGATGACGTCCTAACAGGTCTCGGCACCGAAGAAGAGCATGGTGCCGACAAAGCGCATGGCACAGAGGACGGTGCAGACGAAGCGCACGGTGCCAAGAAACTCAACGGCACTGAGGATGGTGCCGACAGATGCATCGGCGCTGAAGACGGCACTGAGGGGCTACTGACGCCGAGGGCGCAAAATATCCCAAGACTCTGAAAACAGGATTTGAGGAGAAAGGATGAATACCAGGAGACAGAGGCATCGGTGTGGCCCCCTGTGCCGCAGCCATGTGAGGGGGAAAAACACCTAAGCGTGGAGTCGATGGCACTGCGCGACTAGGGAGGCTTAACCGCCCTACCTGATCTCCCAAAAAGCCTGAAAGCCCCTGAGTGACCGGGCCAGGCAGCTGGATCAACCTCCGAGCCCACTGTTCCATAACAGCAGCCCACTGATGAAACTACTCATCTGAAGACCTACCAGAGGGCGGGGTAGGGCTCTGACGTCTAAGACGTCGGCTATCAGAAACAGAAACCGGCGACTCCGAAGGAGGAGACTGGCAACTAGCCCCAATAACTGACCGTCTATGCACAGACATATCAGAGGGCGACCTCGAGTGATGCCTTCTCTTTCTTGACCTGTGGGCCGAAGAAGAGCTCAAGGCCGAACAGTGCCTAGAGTACGACCATTTACTTTTACGCTTTCGAGGGGTCCGCCCACCGGGCACTGGACTGTCCATTGTCAGAACCCCTCCGAGAAGCGCCAGACCAGACCCAGCCCGGCTGACTAAACAACTTTCATACGAAGTCTCCCTACCGTCACCTGACCCGCTCATGGTTGACTCAGTCAACGTAGGCTGAGACTTCTACTTTAAGTAAGAAAAAATAAACTAAGCGATACTTATTCGATATATTACTACAAAACAATAAAACTGAAAAACTAAGCTGCTAGTTTGAAGTTTGACTCCAGCGATGCGACGACATTGTCACTGAAGTGCACTCAACAGCGGAAAAAGGAAATGAGGCGGGTTGTGGTGGTCGCACCAAATAGTCACTACCACACGAGCTGAGGCTCACGGTGCCGCCTCCCCGAGCTCCATTTCTGGCTACTTGACCTCTAGCAAAGAAGTTTGCCCTGCTGGGTCCTAGTGCCCAAGTAGAGATCCCATTAGTGTGAATGAGTGGTGGAAACTTTATGTCCAGGAAGATCTGTCCTGAAGATCCAGAGAGCAAAACCACATGCTCTGCTCCAGAGATGGTATAATCTGAGAGAGTGACCATGTTGCAAGTGCCCAGCCGAAGAAATTTGTTCAGGTCGTGCAGATCTAAGACAGGGTGCCAGCCCCGTGTACGTTTTGGCACCCTGCAGTACCTGGAAACAAACCCTGGATGTACTGGAGGGTCCGAGACAGAAGCCACAATCTCCTTCTGGAGGAACTGGTCAATGGCTTCCCAAAGGGCTGACAGAATGTCGGTGGACACCATGTCCTCCAGTGCGGCATGTACTCGGCAAGGTGAGTAAGCCTTGAATTCCAGAGGCAGAACCTGACCGACCACCTCGAGGACCCACCTGTACGTGGTAACGACGGACCAGGCAGAAAGAAACTGGCAGAACCGGCCCTCCAGGGGAGTCAGGACAGGCATGGGGAGGCACCCTCATCAAGTCACTGGGCAAGGTTAGAGGTGGAGGAGGGACTGGCTGAGGAACCAGTGGGACTGTAATCTCCTGGTTTATGGACGACTGAAGCAACAGACTTTGGCCGGGATGCCAAGACTGCTGCCCAGCTAGGGATGGGACAGCCTGGCTGCAGCAGCAGAAAGGGTCCCGAAGGGCTTCTTCTTTTGAGCCTTAAGGCCCATGGGATCCTCTGGGTGGAGGACACCAGTCCAAGGTGACACTGGATTTCCAATACAAAAAAGTGCCCTTCGATCCTGGGCCTGAACAAGTCGGTGTCCAAGAAGGAAACATCTACCAACTTGTGCTGGGTATCCGCTGTAAAGGTGGAGATCCTCAGCCGCTTCCCTGTGGCGCATGGCAACCATGGACTTGGTGCAAGAGTCACTGATGTCCGCGGCCGCTTGGAGCATATGTTTAGCCACTACTCAGCCCTGGACCTGCTTGTCCGTAGTCTGTAAATCAGCTGGGAGATAGGGAAGCACCATTGAGCATGCCTAACGCGTAGTTTAAGTGGGCCATCAAAAGGCTGAGCTTGTCTGCCAAAGGTCAAAGAGGAAGCAGCATAGACCTTTTCAGCCATATGATCCAATTTCTTGGATTCTTGTCAAAAGCTTATCCATATCTCTGATATTGCCATTACACTGAAAAGACTGAGTCGCCACCAGACCCTCAGCTGAGGGGTGCGCGTGAAATTTGAAATGGAACTGGTAGGGACTGAACTGCAATCCATCTGAGCCCACAGAGAGAGAGAGAGAGAGAGAGAGGACTAAGTCTGGACCCCAGGATATGGAGATCATCCCTATAGGGCAGCAGAGAAGGTTTACTGTGGACCAAGGAGAAAAGACATGATCCACTCTAAAATGTTGAAAGAGACGTAGGTCCTGCAGAGCAGAGGAAGGACCTTAAGGAGTGGCAGAGGAAATAGTCCTAGTAGCCCTAAGAGAGGGTGCTAAGGGAGCTAGGTGAGAAATGGCCATCCGCCTGGAATAGAGGGAGAGAAGTTCTGTGTCCTCTTCACTTTCCAAGTTGCAACTTTTTTTTTTTTTTTTTTTAATTGGTCAAGCACAGGAAAAGGTCTCATTAACAGTTCCTCTCTCCCTCCCTCCCTCCCTGCAGAGGGGTGGGAAAAAACACTCTGGGGCAAGTTCTCCACGGACAAGAAGGTGCACCTGACCTACAGTTATCCGTACGCTCCAAGCCAGAAGGTGAACCCCTCAGCCCTATTACCACTAGGAAAAAGTGATAGGTGGGCTGAAAGGGAAGCTTCATCCCTTCGACTGAAGCAAGGAATCCCAGGAGAGCGGGGTCTGTGGGGACCTTATTCTGTGGATAACCTAGAGTTGGGATATTGCAAAAGGAAAAGGTCAGGGCCCTAAAGGCTCCACTAGAGGGAGAGGAGAGGACATGAGGGCCCCCAGGGCTTGAGAAGCCAGAGGACAAGGACTCAAAGATGCAGAGGCGCAATCCCTGAGAATTGCCCAATCAGGTGCACATGGGAGTTTGGCATGATGGAATAGCCGACAGTTAGCCATCTATAGAGATGGCAGGAAAAAACAGGAGCATGCTGCTGTCCCAAGACGAAGAGTCCTCTGTCCAAGATAGCTCGAAGCCCTGGGGCCCACGAGAGAGACCACATCCCTGCTTGCCCTCTCCCCAGACACACACAGATCAGTGCTCAGAGTGCCAGGAGGTGCCAAAGAGTGGTCTCCAGAAGGCTAACAGTGAGGGCGGCACCACCTGCAGTCTGGCCATGAGGGGACAGGAGAAACAGTAAAGAATGAAGATATCTAAAAGATCAAGAATTATGATTAGTATGTAAATTTTCATATCTTCCCTAGAACAATCTTCACCATTCATTACTGGTGGGTGAGTACCAAGCACCACATAAGTGTCACTGGCACCTCCCTGAGGGCAGAAGTTTCCCTCATCCTCCTGTGGGGGAGAACACAGAGAGGAAGGGGCCCCCCTTATGGGCCTGGCAAGGCCTGAGACTGGTCAGGGTGAGGCAGAGACTCCCGATTCCTGGGAGATGGAAGGTGCCCCGCCAACTCACGCCTCACCCTGCAGGAGAAGAATTGGGCCTCCTAGAAAGGAGAGGCAATCACCCTACACTGGGCCAGGGGTGATAACCTTGAAAGGCGATGCCATGCCATTTGCCTGATACAGACTGCAGTTCCTGCCAGTCTGGAAGCTACCTCACCGGCGTCATAAGACGCCCTTGCTTGGTGTCTCGCTAGCTCCAGATCATGGGCAGAAAGGCTAATGGCCTGTCTGGTTTCCTCTGAATCAGGTAGTGATGCCAGGAGTTGGCCCAGCATCGACCACAGGTGCCTGGCATTGGCAACCTGATGTGCTGATATGTACAGAAAAAGGCATGGGGGGGGCAGTTGTTCCTTGGGTGACAATGCCCAGAAGGGCCTCTCCTGTCCCCCCCATTCCCCCACTATGCTGCCCCAAAATGTACACACCCCCGGGATTTCTTTCTCCAAGGTCTCCTCTGCTGACACTCTAGATGCTCTTCTTGCACTTAACCTCACTAAAGGTAATGAGCCAGATAAACTAGACCCAAAACTCCTATACTGATCTGCATCTGCCATTTCATATCCGCTGTCAAGAGATTCTAAACCTCTCCTCTCCTGCTTCTGTACCAGTGGCCTGGAAACATGCCATTGTCCTTCCCCTACCTAAGGGTGGAGACCCCGCCTCACCTGGGAACTATCACCCTATTTCTCTCCTCCTATCCTTGCAAAGCTACAAGAACACTTGGTTCTTACCAACTCAATTCCTAGCTCCGATTCCTGCTTTTCACCCTTTCCAATTTGAGTTCGGAAACACCACTCTACCACTACCTCCCAACTTAGGCTCACAGATTCCATCCTCTCAGGGATGAACAGTGCCCAAACCACTTCGGCTATCGACACGGTCTCCCACACCATACTTCTAAATAACCTCATGTCAGTGGGCCTATCAGACTCAGCCACTAACTGGTTCAAAGCTTACCTTTAGTTTGGACCCAATCAGTTAGAATATCTGACTCGATATCCCCTTCCCTCACGATTAGTACTGGGGTGCCACAGGGCTCAGTACTTGGCCCACTCCTATTTTCCATTTTCCTAAATGACCTCCCAACAGTCTGCACTTTGTCCTCCATCCACATGTACGCTGACGATACTGTCCTGTTCACCTCTGGCCAATCTCCTTCAGATGTAGCAACCAGACTCCAGCTTGATTTTGACAAAGTTCAGAAATGGCTTAGCTCACATCAACTCTTTCTCAACACCAAAGAAGACTGTTTCCATGACTTATAGCACGGGGCAGAGACTCTCTAGGCTACCCTCCCTGCCCATTTTCCACACCCTTGATGGGACTACTCTTGAGGACAACTCCTCTTTCAGTTACCTCGGGGTTTGGCTTGACTGACACCTCAACTTTTCTGGATACGTGGACGTCATCCGGAAAAAACTATGCCCCAAGCCAGGCCTCTATTCAGGAACCGGAGAAGCATACCTCTACTAGCTAGGTGTGAACACGTCCAGAAGATGATTTTACCTATCTTTGACTACTGTGCTACAGTCTACAGTGCCACTCCTGCAACTTCCTTATCCAGATTGGACACTCAACTCCTTTTTGCTGCTTAGCTCCTGGATTCCCCCTCGCACTCACCACTGTGACCTGTACCTCTCTCTTTCTCATCACTTACTGACAGACGCCACTCCCACACTGCAAAATTCATCTCTAAATTTTGGTTTGGATCCTCCTTCTAACCTCTCTTTCTCCCTATATATCCCTCCTCCCTCTCCCACTCCCTTAGATCCTATCTAGCCCTCCTCCCTACCACTCCCTTAGATCCAACGACTCTTGTACGTTGGCAATTCCCTGCCATTCTACCTCCGCTGGGCAGGCTGTTTTCTCACACAGTTTCCCTAAACTTTGGAATGCCCTACCCCATCAAATCAGACACTCCTCTTCCCCCCTCCCCTTTTCAGCCATACATAATTTCTTCTCTTCTAACTGTACGTGTTCTTAGTTCGCTACTTATGATTGCTAATTGAGCCAGAAGGTATCTATCAGTGTATGGTTGCTTTCTCATCCCTCACCTCTTGTAACCAGTAAAAATCCACCAAACTGTACTCAAACGACTGAAAATGAAAATTACGTATCTACTGTAATTATGATCTTTCTGTGCATCTTCACCATTGATCACCACTGGGTACATGGCTGGAGGTCATGATCCCGCGGGAGCTTGTTTTTTGGTAGGTGGAGCCAACGCACCATCTGCGCCGACCTCGAGGCTGATGCATTGCGTGGTGCTCAAGGTTTGGCCGTTAGGTGCTGTAGACTTCGCCTGCCTGCCAGTTCTGAGTCGCCAGAGAGGTAAGAGGCAGGGAGTGGAGGGTGGGACAAGGAAGTCCAAGGCACAGGAAAAAGGAAAAGATATAAAACTAGAAGGAGAAATAACGACTGAGAGGACAGAAAGAAAGAAGTCGGAATAAAGGGATTGGAGGGGCCCCAATCTCTGGAAATAGAGGAGGGAGGTAGGGTTGATAAAGAATTTAGAAGGTAGGAAGAGAGGGAGAAGGTTAAACACATCCCAGACCCTGGTCCGTCTCCAGACTCCATAGGAACTGCAAGGAGTAGCCAAAGGCTTCTTGCTAGAATTCAAGGCACAGAATGGCTGCAAAAACTCCATCTGAGCAGAATCGGCTATTCTGGAAGGACAGGGCACAGAGAATTAACACCCTCTCAATGAAAGATTTTTGGTGAAAAAGGAAAAGGATTTTTTTTTCCGGTAATAAAGGATAGTCCAAAGCACAAGGAAAAATAAGATGGATGGGAACAAGGAGGAGAAGGAGAGAATGGAAGGCAACTGCCAACTCCCACCCCACAGGGGTGGAGCCAACTCACTGGAGAAGGAGTTCCCCCCATGCTGACCACTCTCCCCAGAACATTATCCCCCTATGTGCCCCTGTTCACCCCACTCCTAACAAAGAAAGGTGGGGGGTGAGGTTGGGCAGGTGGACCCAGAGACAGGCCCCAGGGGGATGGAGGCGGATTGTGATGAATGTTGAAGATACACAGAAAGAATTACGGTAGGTACATAATTTTCATATCTTATCTGTGTCCATCTTCACCATTCATCACCTTCGGGTGAGTGCCGAGCCCCCCCGAAGGGGGGTTTCTTTCACACCATAAGGGACAAAGTCCCTTAGCTCTCAGTGGGTGACACACTAAGAGGGAGTACCTTCAGGGCCTGGAGAGGCCAGACAGTGGGGAGAGTGAGACAGGGACCCCCAGGAGGGGGAAGGAAGGAAGTTACCCCGACAAACGCAGTCTCGCTCTACGGGAGAAGAGACAGGTTCTCTGGTGAGCGGAGTTAATCACCCTACGACGGGCCAAGGGTGACAACCAGAAAAGACGCAGCCATGCAGTCCGCCTAGTGCAGATCACTGTCCCTACGACCCTGGTAGCTACCTCGGCATCACAGGATGCCCTCATTTGGTGCCTTGCTAGCTCCGGGCCATGTGCAGAGAGTGCGATGGCTTGTCTGTTTTGCTCTGTGTCAGGCAACGAGGCTAGGAGTTGACTTAGCCTGGACCACAAGAACCTGTCATAGGCTGCATAGTATGCCTGATGTGCAGAAACGGAAAGCAACAACCATGCCAAGTAGAAAGCCCTCCTACCCCGAAGTCAAAATCCGAGGAATCTTGATCTGGGGACTGGTCATGGTGAAGGGCGCAAATCCCATCGGGTGTGTCCAACTGCGGCAATCCGGTCTGCAGATGAGGCATGGAACCTGGAGACTCGGGGGGGGGGGCAATACCGCTGGCAGAGATCCCTAGGGGCAGGAACTCTGGAGAAGGGCCTCTGCCAGGAGCACAACGCCTCCCAAAAGGGAGCAGGCCAGGGGGGCACCACGAGGGTGGCCTCACTGAAATTGCCTAGAAAGGCGTGCGCCGAGTGCTCTGGATTGCTTACAGTGGAGGAGTGAGGTGTAAGTCCTCCAACATCCTCATGAGGAAACGCTGATACTCAGTGAGATCAGCGGCTGGAGAGATGTGGACAGAAGGCTCCTCTTCCCCAGAAGAGGGGGATGAAGAGTTGGAGGGCACCGACTGCTCAGAGGGCAGCTGCTCGGGGGGAGGTTGAAAAACCTGACTGTCCATTGCCCTAATGTAAGCTGGGAACTGAGCAGCCACAGCCCTGAGCAGCTCCAAGGAGAGAGGCCCGCTAGGACCAGGATGCCTGGGAGTGCAGGAGAATGTGGCAGAGGGATGGTGACAGAGCAGAGAAAAGATGTCAGCTGACCTCCACCTGGGCTAAGGAGCAGACCAAGAGCACCCAAAGAAGAAGGTGCTCTGGAAGACTCCACAGCCGACAGCTGAACAACCATTTCGGTACTGCCTTAGCTGCGCCCGGAAGAATCCCCCGTGAGGTGACTGGGGCCGTATAGGTCCAGAAGGATAGTCCCCTACCTCAAAAGAATGGGACTCTCTCAAAGAGACCGAGGAGAAAGAGCGGAGAGTCACACTACGGCTTCTTCCAGAGCCTGGGTGGGCCCCCGAAAAACGTCGCTGTGCAGACCCCATGCCCCTCGACCCCATGGAGTCCGAAAGAGCCCTCCTCCTCGAGAGGGCCAGCCTAGGTAGCTGACAGCACTGGCCAGCACCCGCAGGAGCTATCCAGGGCACAGTACCCTCCCCTCTCCTCCCGCAGGAGCCCTGATCGGCCCCAAAGTTAGGTGATCCAGGCACACCACAGGCGGGGGTACCACTACTGAGGGGTCAGTGAATCCAAGATCGGGCTGCAGAGCAATGGTGGCCTGCACACACTGCCTGCTGGTCAGCACCCCTGACCCCAGTCTTGGCAGCCACCGACCCCTCAGAAGGGGACTGACTCCGGCTTGTCGAGGACACTACAGGGCTGCCCACACCAACAGTCAACCCCAAGGAGTCGGACTGCTTGTCTGACTCAAGAGTCCGACTCTGCCTCCGAACAGGTAGAGGCCGAGGCCCTGTGCCAGACCGTAGGAGGGTGCCTGGTGCATCCTTGCCAAATGGGGTGCCAGAAACCCAGACCATGCCCGAGCCAGTGCCCCCCACAGCACTGCGAGCGGTATCTGCAGAGGACATGGCCCCAGCCTGAACAGCAGCTCCAGAATCAGAACCAGTCATGGCATCGTCTGGCCCTGTGGGACGTGCTGACGACAGCTCAGACGGTGCATTTGGACCACCCCGCTCGCCCATGGCGCTGGCGAAGGAGAGGGCAGGGCGCACCAACGACGGTGCCGACAGCGGAATCAAGCCCCCACAGCGCTGGAGTCCTGAGCCGGACATAGTGCTGTGCCCAACTTTAGTGCCTACGAATGGTGCTGAGGCAAGAAGAGGACAAAGACGATGCTGTAGAGACTCCCACAGCGCCGCTAGCAGTATTGGCACCGTGAATGGCACCATCAGCCACAGCACCGAGTGACAAACCGGCACCAATGACGGCTCAGTCAGGGCCGACGGTGCCACGAACGGCACAGAGGCCTGCAACGTGCCGACCGACTGTGTCGAGGATGGCGCCGACCCGGGCCTTGTGAACCGCGGGTCCAACACTGGGGAGCCTTCACCCCAAGGGGCGACTGCCTGGCGGCCCTCGCCCGAAAGGAGGTGGACAGGCTCTCCACACAGCAGAAGGAGCCTTGGCAACGGCCAGGCTACTAGAAGCCAAGGCCCCTCCTCCGCGGATCCATGTAGAACCGGAGGGAACCTGGAGGAAAGGCCAAGAGTATGTGGCTTGGCCCGATGAGGCGCACCCCCCGGAAGTCGCTAAGCTTCACCCCACTTTCCACGGCGCTGTTCAATGACCCGCGCCCATGGAGAAACAGGCATTGTACCTAATCCATGTCGTGAAGCGGCCAACGACACGTAAGGCAACGGTTGTGGTCGGTGACGGAAAATTTATGGCTGCAAGGGCACCATCGCATGGGGGACCGTCCTGTCTTCGAAGTCTTCTTGCCCTCTGACACAGACATGACCTACGGGGGGGGGGTGACACCAAAAAATTAAAATTACGTACCTACCGTAATTCTTGATCTTCTTGGACGAGTCTCCACCACTCATTCACACTAATGGGATCTGCGCCGGAGGCACTAAGACCCAGCGGGAGCAGACTTTTTTGCCGGAGGGCCGGCGCCAGAGATGGAGCCGCGAGGAGTGGCACCGTGAGCCTCAGCTCATGCGGTAATGACTATCTCAAGGCCGACCTCCAACCACCTCAGTACCTTTTACCGAGGAGGTGCAGCATAACTAACCTAGAAGGATAGCTTAACCCAAAACCGGACATAAGATAGTCCGGCAACCCGTGAGAAGAAGAGTCAATAAAGGAGTCTTCACAGCCTAAAGATTTGAGGGAGGAAGACCAACAACAGAGGTGAGCTCGGGGGATGGAGGGTGGGCATGTGAATGAGTAGTGGAGACTCGTCCAAAAAGATCAAGAATTATGGTAGGTACGTAATTTTAATATCTTCCTGGACATAAGTCTCCACCACTCATTCACACTAATGGGAGAGTACCAAGCTAATAATCCCCCGAGAGGGTGGCAGGAGAGACCAAGAGCTCACAGTTTTAGGACAGAAGTCCATTAAGGATGGTTCTGTCAAAGGAAATATGTCGTCTGGCATGGACATCCAGGGCATAGTGTTTAACGAAAGTATGCACTGAGCTCCAGGTAGCCGCGTTGCAAATATCTGCAATGGGCACGTTGCGGATTTCCGCCAGAGATGCCGTGACCGCCCTAGTAGAGTGAGCGTAAACTCTGCCTTCCAGCTTAACCTGCGCCATGGAATAACAGTGGCTAAGACATGCCACTAGCCATGCTGAGATACATCTGATAGCGACAGGTTGACCTAGTCGGGTCTCGCTGAAGCAAACAGACAGTTGAGTTTTAGAAAGTCTTTGTTCTATCTAGATAGAAACGTAAAGCCTCTTTGACGCCCAAGGAATGAAGAGAATGTTCTCCTTCATTTTAGAAGTTCGCGAAGTAGGAGGGAAGGACCAAAGGTTGGTTTAGATGGAATTCCGAAACAACCTTAGGAAGAAATTTAGGACGGGTTCTAAGGACGACTTTGTCTTTATGAAACACAGTATACGGAGGGTCTGTGACCGAAGCATGCATCTCAGAGACCCTGTGGGCTGAGGTAATAGCTACCAGGAAGGCCGTTTTCCAGGTGAGAAATTTTAGCTCACAGGTAGCCAGAGGTTCAAAAGGTTTCCGAGTGAGCATATCTAGCACAAGATTAATGTCCCAGGCTGCAACTGAACGTCTTGTAGGAGGTCTGGTATGCAGAATTCTTTTAAGAAACCCTCTTAACCACAGGTAACTGAGCCAGTGACAAGGAAATACCAGCTCATGATAAGCTGAAATGGCACAAAGGTGAACTTTGACTGTAGAGTACTGCAGACCTGAATTTGAGAGGTCTAAGAGGTACTCCAGAATTTTATCTGGTGGGCAGAAAAAGGGATTTAAAGAGGACTTTGCACACCACAGCGAAAAATGCTTCCATTTGGCTGTGTAGGTTTTCCTAGTGGCTGGTTTCCGTGCAGCCAGAAGAATATCTGAAACCCTGCCAGAGACATTGAACCTGTTCACTTCTACCTCTTCAGGAGCCAAGCGTGAAGGTGAAGTGACCTCAGGTTGGGATGGACAACAGGCCCCTGAGTCAAGAGGTTCGTTTGAAGGGGGAGTGGTTTCGACGGAACTGCCGACATATTGTTGAGTAGTGGAAACCACATCTGTCGAGGCCAGAAGGGAGCAATGAGGATCATTTTGTTCCCCTGGGATTCGAACTTGAGAAGTACCCTCTGAATTAGAGGAAGAGGCGTAAAGGCGTATAGAAAGTGTTTTGTCCACTGCAGCCTGAACGCATCCCGACAGAAAATGCCAGGCCCTGGATTTCTGGAGCAGAAGACAGGCAGTTTTGTGTTGAGTGGGGATGCAAAAAGGTCCAGGTCTGGAGTTCCCCACTTTGCGAATATTGACTGAACCACGGTTGCGTCGAGACACCATTCGTGAGGATCTGTCTCTGTTCTGCTGAGGCGATCTGCCAGTTCGTTCTGCACTCCTGGCAGGTAGACCGCTAGGATTAGAGACTTGTGCTGCAAGCACCATTCCCGCACTCTCATTGCTTCTCTGCATAAGGGGTAAGAGTGAGCGCCGTCCTGTTTGTTGATGTAATACATCACTGCTTTGTTGTCCGTTTGAAGGAGAATGTTCTTGTGACAGAGAATGTCCTTCAATGCCCGGACTGCATAAAGGATGGCTCTCATTTCTAAGACATTTATATGAAGCTGGGACTCGACCTGAGTCCACGTACCTTGAGTGTGGACAGCCTGACAGTGAGCTCCCCATCCCATCAGGGACGCATCTGTGGTAATGGAAATCTGATGTTCCAGAGGAGCAAAGGGATACCCTTCTAGGAGATTGTTCTCTTGCAACCACCAGGTGAGTGATCTCTTTAGGGGTTCCGTCACCTTGATGAGAAAGGACTTCGGGTGAGTGGTTGGGGACCACTGAGTACTGAGCATCCACTGAGAGGTTCTCATGTGAAGACGTGCCAGGGGTACAGTGAACATTGACGATGCCATGAGACCTAGCATCCGTTGCATCGAGAGAGCTGGAACAGAGTCACTCTCCCCGATGTGACGGGCCATCTGAAGGATATCGCTCCTCCTGTCCTCTGGAAGAAAAGCCTTGGCACAGGAGGTGTCCAGAAGAGTTCCTATGAAAAGGAGACTCTGGGAGGGCTGCAACTGCAATTTTTTGAAGTTTAGCAGGACTCCCATGGACGTGAGAAAGCGTGAAGCCGTGGCAACAGCGTCCAGAGTTCCCTGTCTGGAAGGACTTGCCAGAAGCCAATCATCCAGATAAGGGAACACCTGTATTCCGATCTTCCTGAGATGCACTGCGAGAACTGCACACTTTGTAAAAACTCGCGGCGCCAAGGATAGCCCAAATGGCAGGACTCTGAACTGATAATGCTGTCCCAGAGCCACAAAGCTCAGAAATTTGTGATGCTTTGGGTGAATAGAAATGTGCTGGTAAGCATCCTGCATGCCTATGGAGGCTAGCCAGTCGTGTTGATGAAGCAAAGGTAACAAGGTTCCTAGAGAAATCATTTTGAATTTCTCCTTGGGCAGAAATTTAATTTTCTGAGGTCCAAGATGGGGCGCATGCCCCCAGTTTTCTTTGGAACCAGAAAGTAATGGGAGTAGAACCCTGTGTGCCGTTGATGCAGCGGCACTACTTCTACTGCCCTGTTGTCCAGAAGGCCTTGAATCCCGGCGGCGAGAAGGTCTGACTGAAGGGTTGACAGCCTAGGCTGTCATTTGGGGGGACGGGTCTCCACAAGATTGAGTGAATACCCCTCGCGGATTATCCGGAGGACCCATTTGTCTGAGGTTATGGACTTCCATTGATTGTAGAAGTGCGACAGACGACCTCCCACCGCTGAGGAGGAGTCCACCTCGGGCAGCTGAGGTGGGACTTGGGCCAGCAACTCATAAGGTGGCGCTGGGCGCTTTGGGCCCTTGCGCCTTCTGTTGCATTTTCTTTTGAGGCTGGGGAATTTGATTTTTATGAAAACTTCCTCTGCCTCGAAAGGATTGACGGTTATGGAACTGGCGTTTATTAACACCCCCTCGAGAGGACACAGGAGTAAGTCGAGCCAACTTAATGGCTGACCTAGTCTTTTGTGTAGCTTCTAGAGCCTGTTCTACTTGAGGGCCAAAGAGATACACACCATCAAAAGACAACGCCATTACCTGCTGCTGTGCGTCATTCATGAAGCCTGACGTGCGCAGCCAGGAATGACGGCGGGTACAAATACCAGCCGCCGCCGCCCGAAGCAGTGTCGAAAGCATCCATAGCTGCTTTAATTTGCTGGTTGTTAGATTCGATACCCCTGGTAATGGTTTGAAGAAGCTCTGGCTTTGTATCCGATTCCGGAAGAGCTTCAACCATCTGTTTGACAGAGTGCCAAAGGATATACTCATATTGAGAGAAATAGGATTGGTAGCTGGCAATATGCATACCCAGGGTGGAAGCAGCAAAGACTCTCTTACCTAAAGTGTCTATTTTACGAGATTCTTTGTTAATAGGCCGAGCTGTAGTAGTTTGGGAAGGACGGCCTTATCATTCGCTCCAATACTACAATAGGATCTGCAAAGGCTTGAGACGCCAAAATGGGTCGAGATCCTTGGGGCTGAGTATTTCCTATCTATGGATTTAGCCACCGAAGGAATGAGAGCAGGATTATTCCATACCATTTGAGACAGTGTCTCAAAGGAGGGTTATACCGGAGGAGTCAAATCCGTGAGGATCTCCATAACATGGACGTATTGGAGTCTTAGCAATTTCCCAGGATCGATGTCTGTAGCTTGAGAGAAAGAATGGAAATCAAGTTTTCAGCAGAGACTTAAAGGACAGGTCCTCGACCACAGGCTCTGCCGCAGGAATAGACCCTGTTTCATCCACTTCATCACCCAGTCTAAGGTCTGGGTCAGGCTCAATGTCATCTCCTGACAGTCCAGGAGGGACTGTATGGACAGAAAAGGAGTGGAAATCAGAGAAAATGAAGAAGGAAAGGAGTTGAAGGAGGAGTCCTGAAAAGTAGATGACACCCTAAGAACCCCGGCGCCGCTGAGGCGCATGGCGCCGAGGCGGCACCAACAGCCCCGCATCAGCGCCGAGGACGGCGCCGAGTGCGTCTCCGACACTGAAAACACCCCAAGACTCCGAAAAACAGGATTTGAGGGGAAGGGAGGAAGAAGAGCAGGACATAAAGGCATCGGTGTGGCCCCCTGCGCCGCAGCCATGTGAGGGGGGGAACACCTGAGCGCGGAGTCGACAGCACCGAAGACGGTGCCGCGCGACCAGGGAGGCTCAACCGCCCTACCTAGTCTCCCAAGAAGCCCGAAGGCCCCTGAGTGACCGGGCCAGGCAGCTGGACCAACCTCCGAGCCCATTGCTCCATAACAGCAGTCCACTGATGAAACTGCTCATCTGAAGACCTACAAGAGGGCGGGGTAGGGCTCCGATGTCGAAGGCGTCAGCTACCGGAAACAGAAGCAGGCGACTCGAAGGAGAGACCGGCAACCAACCCCAATAACTGACCATCTGGCAGACATATCAGAGGCGACCTCGGTGATGCCTTCTCTTTTTGACCTGTGGGCGAAGAAGAGCTCGAGGCGAAACGGTGCGAGAATCGACCGTTTATTTTATGCTTCGAGGGACCGCCACCTCGGGCATTGGACTGACCATTGTCAGACCCCCCTTCCAGAAAGCGCGGACGGACCCAGCCAGACTGACTGAACAGCTTTCATACGAAGTCTCCCTACCGTCACCTGACCTGTTCATGGTCGACTCCGTCAAAGTAGGCGGAGACTTCTTTGTAAAATAAGAATAAACTTAAGCGATACTTATTCGAGATATTACTACAAAATAACAAATCTGAAAACTATGCTGCTAGTTTGAAGTTTGACTCCTGGCGGGCGAGCGATGTCGTCACTGAAGCGCACTCGACAGCGGGAAAAAAGAAACTGAGGTGGCTGGAGGGTCGACACCGAGATAGTCATTACCGCATGAGCTGAGGCACGCGGTGCCGCTCCTCACGGCTCCATCTCTGGCGCCGGCCCTCCAGCAAAAAAGTTTGCTCCTGCTGGGTCCTAGTGACTCCGGCGCAGATCCCATTAGTGTGAATGAGTGGTGGAGACTTATGTCCAGGAAGATCAGTCTCGACGTCACCAAGAATAAAAATAAATGGAAAGATCTTACCAAGCGACGTCGAGTAAGGCAACTAGAACCGGCAGGGAAGGAGTCGACGGACCACAGCACGGAGGAATAATATGGCTGAAAAGACGAAACTGTGTACGCGGTACACCTCAAGTTCTGCAGAGCTTCCCACGAGGTGACCTCGACAGAGGGAGACGAAGAATTGGCAGGCAGGAGGAGTCGACAGCGCATAATGGCCAACCATCGAGTGCCACGGAATGTGTCGGCCTCGTGGGCAGCGCCGATGGTGCGTCGGCTCTGCCTACCAAAAAAAAGCTCCCATGGGGTCATGACCTCCGGCCATACAGCCAAATGGTGAAGAGTGACACAGATAAGATCATGCAATTTGCACTTCTTAAACAACAAGCACTTCTTATACATGTATGTACTGCTAGTTTTGGTGCCTATGTACCTAATACGCATTCACTGTATCCTGTTGTTGGAAATTGCATGTTTGTTTCACTGTACCCCCTTAACCTCTCCCCAGGATGCACCGGGAGATGAGCAACTCGGTTCCTCAGTGTACCTTCCTGGTGAACTTTTCAACAAATAAAATATAGATAAAATAAAAAAGAGGGGTGGGGCATAGCACCTGGAAACCCCAAGGGTGTGCAATAGCTGCACTGACAGTCCCTCGGGACTGGAGAGGGGGTGGAGGATTGATGCCAGACCCTGTGTGATGCTTCTGTGAATGGTGTAGGCCACGGAGGGATGACAAGTTTGTCAGCATTGAACTCACCTACGAAAGTGCACATCACATGGGCAAGATTGTGGCTTGCAAAGTGGGAAAGATGGAGCTCCTCCAGCACCTATGACAACAGCCGCTGCTAGCTGCTGAGATCAGCGTCAGAGGACAGACGGATGAAGGGATCCTCTTCCTTGGAGGAGAAAGATGAAGCCTGGTTCAAAGACCAACGTGGCTGGTGGTTCAGGTCTAAAAATTACCTTATCCACGGCCCAGTGATATTGAGGGAATGCAGCCACCGATGCCTTTCACTGTTCCCAGGTCATGGGCCCTGTAGGGACAAAGAGGCCTGGGGAAGAGGAGGCAGAAGAATAGGAGAAGGAGAAGAGCTGGCGGGCCAGAGTAGGTCCTCTGCTGGGCTGGGAGAATGAGCAGGGGACCCCTCTCAAGGAGGGGTCTGCGTGCGCACCGCGCCCAAGGATGCCCACCCAAACAGGGGTGGACAGGGTGGTTCCCTTGGGGAAGGATCCCTAGATAGGGTGATTGGAGCTGGTCTGGCACTTGGGGAGGCCCCTGACCCAACCAACTACAAACTCCATCAGTTCCAGGGAGGAGAGGAGGGAAGGGTCAGCACTTCGGCTCCTCCCAGAACCACCAACTGCTCTGGAAAAAGGCTTCTGTGCCAACCTCGACCTCCCCAACCCCATCTCACCTGATAGGGGCCTGCTCTTTGGGGGACCCTAATACTAGAAACCGGGGGTACCAAGGCAGCCCTGTCACTCAAAATAGTGCCAGAACCCACCAGCGCCAGAATCAGACCCAGCACCACCTCGGCGCTGACCTCTTTCCTAGACCCAAAGTTGGTGCTGGAAGCAGCTCCAGCATGATGACATGGAGGAGGCTGCCCAAGGCGGCCCCAGCAGACTCTTAGTACCAGAGGCCCCTAAGGCTGGGTGGGGAGGAGAGTTCCGGGTTTGGAGCAGGGCAGCCAGTCGGGATCATCCTGATCCTCTTCCTCTGAAGAGGAGGAGATCAAGGAGATCTCCAGAGAAGCTATCCCTGAAACTCTCCCTCTCCTGGCACCATGAACGCCAGTGCTGGCATCAGCTCACTCACCGACACCAAAGACAGTGTCGGGAGGTGAAGCGGTCCCAAAAGGCTGCACCGAGGGCTCCACCGGTTCAGGTTCAGCGTATAGTTGCGACCGAGACACTGGGGGTGTCTGTGCACCAAGGAGGCAATGGACTAAGAGGGGTGCTCACCCAATCCCCTGGAGGCTGAATGTCCCACTGATCCCTCGCACAGGCCCTCAGTCCAAGCGAGACTAGGACTGGCAGAGGCCTGCTCTCCCTTGGTACGTATAGTACCGGAGGGAGACTAAGGGAAGGGCACAATGACTTGGCCTTGGCATCTCGAGAACGGTGCCAACCTCCAAAGGTGGGAGGTTTTCGACCCACCTTCAATGCGCGCACTTCAAGGACCTGGCGATCCATGGAGAAGCAGGCATCGCAGTTATCCATACTATGTGATGGACCTAGGCAGGTAAGAGACAGCGGTCATGACAGTCTGTTACGGTGATCGGCTTGCTACAGGGGCACGCCCCGGCTTGGATTTAGTACGTCCTGAACCAGACATAATGGAAATTACGACCACGTATTTGTTGATCTTCTTGGACAGTCTCCATCACTCATTCACACTAGTGGGATAGCGCTGAAGGTGCTAGGACCAAGCGAGAGCCAAAAATTTTCTGAAAGGGTGGGGTGCGAAGGTAGGCCCGAGGCATATCTGTCTCCATGAGACTGACTCTGCATGTGTGGGAAGTTATCTCAGGCCGACCTCCAACCTCCTCAGTACCTTTTCGACCAAGGAGGTGCAGCGTAACTAATGAGGATAACTCATTTTGAGTTTCTGGGCCTGAGAGGGTCCAGATGGCCTTTGTAAGAAAGGTCAAAGAACAATGTCTTCACAGTCCGATCCATAGGCCATGAAGACCAGGAAAGAAAAACGAGTGAACCCAGGGGATGGTGGGTGGGCGTGTGAGTGAGTGATGGAGACTGTCCAAGAAGATCAACAATTACGGTAAGTACGTAATTTCCATATCTTCCTGGACCAAGTCTCCATCACTCATTCACACTAGTGGGAGAGTGCCGAGCTAAAACCCACAACCCTGAGTAGGGTGGTAGGAGATAGGGTTCACCCAGAAAGGACGGCCAAGGACTGTCCTGCTAATAAAAAGAGCCATCTTGCAACAGCATCCAGAACATGATGCTTATAAGATAAGCACTCTAGTTGTAACTCACCACTTTGCAGATGACTGCAATGGGCACAAAATGAAACTCTGCCAGGAAGCCACAACCACTCTGAAACAGTGGCGAAAACCCGGACTCACAATTTGGTATAGGACCAAAACTAATAGTGTCAAAGACATGTACTAATCTAATGTAAAAAGATCTCAGGTACTGCAAGAGCTGGAGGTAAAGTCTACAGGTTCAGGGTAGACCGAAAAACGGAGACGGAATCCCCACTACCAAGTATGGTTGACCTGCAAACAACAGGTCCAGGAGCACTTGAACCCCTTACTTGGTGAGCAAAAGAAGGTCCAGATGGGGTTAACCCATCAAGGGAAATGGTTTTCACTTAGTCACTGAAATCTTCCTGATGGAAGGCGAAGCACAACTTAGAAGCCTCTTGTGGTGGTCTAGTAGAATCAAATCCTAGTCACTGCATATTCCAAAAAGGAATCATCCTGCCCCTGTGTGTATAACTGTAGTAGCAGTCTCTGAACTCAAGGAAGAATGTAAAAAGTGTACAGGAGGACGTGTCCACAGTAGAAAAAAACATTTCGACAGAAAAAAAAAAAAAACAGGTGCGGGATTTGTAAGGCAAATAGAGGGAGATGTGCGTCGAGGAGGGACACAGCAGGACCAAGTTAGGGCTAACCCATTCGTTGAAGTGACCGAATAGCGGCAGAAGTGGCTCAATGCAGTGAGACAGTACTTACTCCGGCTTCCCTGAAGGGAGTAGGAAGGACTCTAGTTTGCTTTGTTGAAAAATGTGTGAATGAGTGATGGAGACTGCCCAAGATCAATAATTACGGTAAGTACGCAATTTCCATATCTTCCTGGACTAAGTCTCCATCACTCATTCATACTAGTGGGAGAGTACCAAGCTAAAACCAACAACCCTGAGTAGGGTGGTAGGAGATAGGGTTCACTCAGAAAGGACAGCCAAGGACTGTCCTGTTAATAAAAACAGCTGTCTTGTAAGAGCATCTATAACATAGTGCCTACAAGATAAACGCTCGAAGAAGCGACCCAAGAGGCAATATCACAAGGGGGCTATATACCCCTATCAAAGGAGCAGAAGAGTCAGAGCGGCCCCCGACCATTAAGTTAAAATGTTGCACAGAGTGTAACTGTCTTGACGACTGAAAAAGTCTAGACGCAGAAGAGTATCGTCCACGGACGCAGTGTGAAATACTATAGTGGACCCCGTTACTGAGGAACAACTGAAAGGATTTTCCATCACGGACTCTGAAGACAGAGATGATGTGCCCTCCAGTATATAAAATAAGCCGTCCACTGCGTTACTGACCAGAACGACAGGGAAAGACCAATCTAGATGCATTTCTACCCCAGAAGGACCTCCAAGAGACGTCTAGGTCAGAGCCACTAGAGACTCCACCATCAGGAAGGATGTCGAGGAGCTTGGTACCACATAGGGAGCAGAGAAAGTGCTGAGCAGAATGAGATTCCGCTGGCAGAACGGTACAGCAGAGTTCCATAGCAGAAAACCGCTGGATGACACAAGATCCCACATAGACCACCATTCACTAAAATGTGTGGAAAAAATAATCCGCAGAACAGGAGTTCATTCTGTGGTAAACATCCTACCACAAGTTCTGTGGAAAGGAGTCTGAAAGGAAAAATGTGTCACTAATTCTGCCATACAGCACCCACTAGCACTCGTGTGGTATCAGCAGCATTCGTGGCACAGGAGGGCACCAAGCAGTGCCTATGCCAACCTGGGCGATACACAAGGGCATCCATGGCAGTATCCACAGGTACTCCTGGCACCCATGTAGCAATGGCACTTGAAGGCACCTCCGACGCCCATGGCACCAATGGCAAAAATGGCACCCAAGGGCACCAGTGGCATCCATGGGCCCGCAGCACCCATAGGTGTCACCCCAGTACCCAAGGCACCAGTGGCACTTGAAACATCCATGGAACCCATGGGCACCCAAAGCGTCACCCGCGGCACCCACGGGTGCACGGCACCACTGACGGTGCTGACAACCAGTGGCAGCAAAGAGAACACCCACGGCGCAGCACAGAGTGACGGTGCCAACCCACGGCACCGACTAAGGCACGCTACTGACCAAGGCCTCGAGGTACAGCGCCAACCATGGCACCGAGCCATGGCGCCGACCATGGCACCAAGCCACAGCGCTGACCAAGGCACCGAGCCACGGCGCCGAAGGAAAATGCCAATGGAAATCCTGAAAAGGGGAGAAGGAAAAAGGTGTGCTCGTGCCGGTCCCTGCATGGAAAAGAGAGGGGGGTAGGCACGAGGGGTCGACACAATGGCAAAGGCACCCAGAGGGCACCTCGCCATACATGATCCAATCAACCCGGCTGCGGTCCAACAGCTCTGAGGCCCAGAGGTCCCGAAATCAGGAACAGAGCCAGGAAAACTGGAAAGTCGAACCCCCTGCTCCATAAGAGCGACCCAAAGGTGAAACTGCTCACTGGAGCTCCAGCGAGGACAGAGATGGAGCTCAGAGTCGAGAAAGCAGCCGTTAGGAGCGGGGCCAAGAGGAACCCACCAAAGTCAGTTCGGGCCCAACGCCCCTCCAGATGAACATTCCTCATGCAGACATACCAATGGGCAACCTTGAGCGGCACAGATTCTTGTTCCCTGAACGAGGAAGAGGAGCTCGAGGTCAAGCAGAGCAGGATCACCGGAACCGTTAGATTTGTGCTTCGGGGGACTGTCCCCCCCCCCCCAAGCACAGGACTGTCCGTAGTCAGACCCCCCCCCGGTTAATTAATGGCGTGGACCGGACATAGTCCCTCTGCAACAAAACTTTCAACGAAGTCCTCCTACTGCCACCGCTACTGGTCTAAGGACTCACGTGATGGCAGGAAATAATTTTTCTTCTTCTTCATAATCTTCTTCTTGTTCATAAAATAATAAATTACTACTTTAAAATATTAAAACATTAAGAGCTGTTGTCGTATAGATGGAAACTTTGACTCTGGCAGACGAACGACGTCGACATCCAAGCGCACTCGACGGCAGGAGAAAAGGAACTGAGGCGTTGGAGGGTCGGACGGAGATAGCTCACACAGGCGCTAGCTAGTCTTATGTGTGCCAGCGATGTGGTCCTCTCAGCCCTTCTGAAAACTTTAGGCTTCTATTTGGTCCTAGCCCCGTGCTATCCCACTAGTGTGAATGAGTGATGGAGACTTAGTCCAGGAAGATCAAATATCACCGCTCTGTCACGCAATCAGAGAGGATAGCTTTGAGAGCTACTGGCACGGAACTAGTGCGCAGGAACTGAAGGTGTGAATATTTGAGAAGCTATCTCAGAAAAAGACCTACTTGACCTATGGTCAAGAAAGGAGCATGTCGTCTGTTAAGTTGAAGCAAGATTGGAAGTAGGAATCTAAGTTCCGACTCACTGAAGAGTCATTTCTGTTGCTGCGAGGCTCTGATCAAAAGAAGAAAGCCTGATTAAAAAAAAGGAGGGACTAACAGACTGGTTAGATGCCTAGGTTTCAGAAATATCTCGGAATAAGAGAAATCTCTATAGAGAAAAGAGGTGAGCTATACCACCGCTAGATCGGACTGCCCCGAGGGGTAGAAGAAATCAGGTACTCTTTACCAAAGCTTAGAGACGACCGCTTCAGGGTTGAGGCGGAACCTGACCAGATCCAAAGTGTGGTATTGGGAAATTCAAACTAGGCCCTGTGCTGTGATAATTCTAACCCCCCCCTTTTTTTTTTAATCATTAGTCTGAGCCTGACAAGGTTGCAAGCTGCTATTTCGCAAGGATTGCCTGATACAGAAATGACAAGGATGGCATCCCTCTGAGGAGCCTGAGGATCCATAACTGAACTCTTGACTGGACTAATAATAATAGCTAGACAGATGTTAACCACCTGTGCCGAAGCAGCCACCAGAGGGGCAGCATCAGAAGGGGGATGTATACCCCTATCAAAGGAGCGGAAGAGTCTGTGCGACTCCCGACCATTGAATTAGAATGTTCCACAGAGTGTAATTGTCTTGACGACTGAAAGAGTCTAGATGCAGAGGTGTATGGTCCCCAGATCCAGTCTGAACACTATGGTGGACCACATTAATGTGGAATTACTGAAAAGAGTTTCCATCACAGACTCTGATGATAGAGAGGGCGTATCCTTCAGTATATAAAATGCGTCATCCGCTGTATCACTGACCAGAAGGGCAGGGAAAGACTCATTTAGATGCCCTTCTACTGCAGAATGACCCCAAAAAGAGGTCTAGGTCAGAGCCACTGGAGACTCTGCCACCAGGAAGAGTGTCAAGGAGCTTGGCACCACGTAGGGAGCTGAGCGGAATTAGAGATTCCGCTGGCAGAACAGAACAGAAGAGTCCCATCAGCAGAAAACCGATTGGATGACAAGACTCGATGCAGACCGCCACCCACTAAAATGTGTGGAAAAAATAATCACCAGAACAGGACTTCATTCTGCGGAAACATCCCGCCACAAGTCCTGCGGAAGAAGAGGTCCGCAAACCATCTTTCCCTAGTTTTGTCGGACAGCACCAACTGGCACCCCTGCGGCACCAGCGGCACTCGTGGCACAGGAGGGCACCACACAGTACCAATGCCAACCTGGAAGACACCCGAGGGTACCCACGGCGGAACCCGCAAGTATCCTTGGCACTAATGGCAGCCATGGCACGCAAGGGCACCGACGCCCATGGTACCCAAGAAACCCATGGCAGCAATGGTACCCGAGGGAACCCAAGGCAACATGGCACCCACGGGTGCTGCACCCAGCACCACCCACGGCACCTGTGGGTGCCCGCAACACCCATGAGCACCCGTGGGCATCCGTGGCACCGTGAAACACCCACAGCACCACCAGCGGCGCTGGCAATGAAGGCAACAATGACAGCACCCACGGCACCAACTCTCGGAGCTGACCCAAACACCAGCGGCGCCACCTATGGCACCAATGCCAAACCAGTGGTCACAGCACCGGACCTGCGGTGCCACCAAGGTCTTGGGCACAGTGCCAGGAAAAACACCATTGAAAAGCCAATGGAGAAGATGGGAGAAGGAGAAAGGTGGTGCCTGTGCCGGCCCCAGCATGGAAAAGGAAGAGGGGAGTAGGCACGAGGGGTCGACATGATGACGAAGGCACCGCGTTCATTCTGATCCAACTGACCCGGCTCCGGTCCAACAGCTCCGAGGCCCGGAGGCCCCGGAAACAGGAAAACAGCCAGGAAAAAAGGAAAGTCAAACCCCCTGCTCCACAGGAGCAGCCCAGAGGTGAAACTGCTCACCAGAACTCCGAGGACAGAGATGGAGTCCAGAGTCGAGAAT
This sequence comes from Neoceratodus forsteri, assembly GCA_016271365.2. Taxonomy (NCBI): domain Eukaryota; kingdom Metazoa; phylum Chordata; order Ceratodontiformes; family Ceratodontidae; genus Neoceratodus; species Neoceratodus forsteri. The sequence goes on from CM057456.1 coordinate 614,135,184, forward strand.
GCAGCCATTAGGAGCGGGGCCAAGGGGATCCCACAAAAGTTGGTTCAGGCCTATCACCCCTTCCAACGAACAATCCTCGTGCAGACGTACCAATAGGCAACCTGGAGCGGCACCAATTCTTCTTCCTCAAATGAGGAAGAAAAGCTAGCGGCTAAGCAGAGCTGGATCCCCAGCACTGCCAGATTCATGCTTCGGTGGACTGTTCCCTCCCCTCCGAGCACAGGACTGTTCGTAGTCAGACCCTCCCCCGTTACTTAAGGATGGCGGACCAGGCACAGCCCCTCTGCCATAACAACTTTCAAACGAAGTCTTCCTACTGTCACCGCTACCGTCTAAGGACGACTCCGTTAATGGCAGGAAAGAAAAAATTACTCACCTTAGTAATGTTGTTTCTTCTAATGGTGTCTTGCTATATTATGACATATGCAGTATAACCCCAGGTTAGAACTGCTCCGGAGGTGAAAAAGTTAACTTTCCATGCAGGGCATGGAACCTTGAGTGTGAGCTCGGTTGAACACTCTGTCTGTTGTAGCTCAAACTTAAACTGTCAGATCTTTACGAGCAAAAACTCACTAAGGTTCTGTGTGGAAGCCGTAAACCTACACTAGCCCACTGGCTACTAACTACAAAAACACATTTTAGTTCTTGATCCCAAAATAAAGACTCAAGTCAGGGGATTCAAGAAACAAAAATAAAACATAACACCTAAGCACCCTAAAAAAGGGTGAAAATAAAGTGGGCATCTATGAAGTGCCAACATTGCACTGCAAACCCACATCCCAAAAGTAGAGGTTCTGAGAGGGGCAGGCTGGGGGGGGAGATCATAATATAGCAAGACTCCATTAGAAGAAACAACATGACTAAGGTAATTTTTTCTTCAAACAACATGAAGTCTTGCTATATTATAACATATGCAGAATACACAGCAGTACCTCCATGGAAGAGGGACAGTACCTACTTAGGAAATAGGCTCTGAAGCACAGCTGTGCCAAACCGAGCATCACTCCTAGCCTGGATGTCCAGGGAGTAATGCTTGGTAAAAGTGTGAACTGTTTTCCAGGTAGCTGCTTGACATATCTCTAGGATAGGGATGTCCTTGGCAGTAGCCAGGGACGCAGCTGTACCTCTGGTAGAGTGAGCCCTCAGGCCTGAGGGAGGAATCTTACCCAGTTTTTCATAGCAAAATTGGATACAAGAGACAATCCACCTGGCAATGGATCTTTTAGTGGCAGGTTTACTTTACCAACCTCACCATAAGTGAGGAACAATTGGAGGGATTCAAACCTATGACCCTTGGTACGTTCTATATAGTAACTAAGGGCTCTTTTGACATCTAAACTGTGTAATCTCCTCTCGCCAGAGGAGGAATGGTCAGTGAAGTACACAGGAAGAGACATGGATTGATTAAGGTGGAAGTCTGAAACCACCTTAGGCAAAAACTTTCTGTTAGTCCTGAGGACCACCTTATCTCTGTGAAAGGAGATAAAATCAGGCTCCACTGACAATGCTTGTAGCTCACTTATCGCCTGGCAGAAGTGATGGCTACCAAAACACAGTTTTCCAAGTCAAGTACTTAAGCTCTGCTGAAGACAATGGCTCAAAAGGGTTGCATAAACTGAGCAATGCAAATATTAAGATCCCAAGCAGGGCAGGGTCCCTGAGCGGAGGGTTGATGTGAAGCAACCCTTTAAAAACTTGGAGAACACAGGGTGAGCTGAAAAGAAGAGGGCTTACCTGCTGATAAAAAGACAGACACAGCTGCCAAGTGCACTTTTAGGGTAGCTGGTCTCAACCCCAAAGAATTCAAATGCACTAAATAATCCAGAATCGTGGGCACGTCAGCAGATTCTGGGGAAATATGCTTACCAGCGCACCATATGGAAAATCTTTTCCATTTTGAATTATAAGTAGCCCTGGTGGAAGGCTTCCTAGAGGCCTTCAAGATTTCCAATACGCCTTGGGAAAGGTGTAGGTCAGCAAACTCTAACTCTTCAAGAGCCATGCCTTGAGATTGAGAGATTTGAAGTTCGGATACCAAACTCTCCCCTGGGCACAGGTTAACAGGTTGTGATTCCTGGGAAGACACAGGGGAAGGTGGACTGCTAAGGACATGAGGAGTGGGTACCAGGGCTGTCTGGCCCAATCTGGAGCAATCAGGATCATCCTGCAGGGTTGAGATCCGATTTTTACTAGCACCTTGAAAGAAGAGGGAAGGGGGGAAAAGCATAGAGAAACTTCCCTTCCCAACAGAGTAGGAAGGCATCCAGAGGGACTGAGCCCAACACTGGGGGCCTGCAGCAAAAAAGGGGAAGTTGGTGATTGTCTGGGGCTGCAAAGAGATCTATCTGAGGGGTGCCCCATCTGGCAAATACTACCTAGTACTAGGGGATTCAGTGCCCATTCGTGATGGCCCTGGGAAATCCTGCTGAGAGCATCCGCTAGGACATTGTCCTTGCCTGGGAGGTGAACTGCCATAAGGGAGGTTCAGAGAATAAGCCAGAGACCACAACTTCATTGTTTCGGTGCACAAGGCCGTAGACCGAAGTGCCCTGCTTGTTGATGTATCAACATAGTGGTATTGTCTGTTCTGACCTGAACAACCTTGTTCTGAACAGATGTGGAAAAAATCTGGAGTGCTAGAAAAACTGCTCTGAGTTCCAACAAATTGATGTGGAGCAGAGATTCCTGAGGGGACCACAACCCCTGGGTGGTAAGGTCGCCCATGTGAGCTCCCCACCCCAAGAGGGATGCATCTGTAGTAAGGGTCAAGGAATGAGACTGGGGAATGAAGGGAACCCCCTATTTCAAATTGCTCTGGTCCTGCCACCACTGGAGGGCCTGGATCAGGGTTAGAGTCACTGGGATCAATTTGGTTAGAGGATCTGTCCTTTGAGACCAAAAGGCTCTCAAATGGAACTGAATGTCCCTCATCTGAAACCTTGCTCCCTGCACTACTGCTGTAGAAGCAGCCATGTGCCCCAGGAGCTGTAGAAAATGCCTTGCTGGTCGAGAGACCTGCAGGGTGAAAGAAGAGGCCAGAGAGACCAAAGTCCTTGCTCTTTCCAGAGGGAGGAAGGCTCTGGCTTCTTTTGTGTTGAGTCTGCCTATGAAGGTGAGAAGCTGGACAGGCTCCAGAACTGACTTTGGAAGATTGAGAAGGAAACCTAAAGATGTAAGAAGTTGCTGAGTTACTTGTAGGTGTAGTTTGACCTGGTCTGGAGACTGGCCTACAATGAGCCAGTCGTCCAGATAAGGGAAGATGGCAATCTTTGCCTTCTTAAGTGGGCAACTACTACTGCCAGGCATTTTGTGAACACCTCGGACCGAAGTGAGGCCAAGGCATTGCTCTGAACTGGTAATGGCCTGAGGGCAGTTCTGAATCTGAGGTACTTTGATGGGAGCTCTGATGAGAACATGGAAGTAGGCATCCTTGAGGTCCAGGGAGGCTAGCCAGTCCCCTGGCCTTAGAGAGGGTAAAATGATTCCCAGAGTCACCATTTTGAACTTTGGTTTTAAAAGGTGCTTGTTCAGATACCTGAGATCCAGGATGGGCCGCCATTCTCCTGTCTTTTTTGGGGTAAGGAAGTACCTGGAGTACAACCCTTTGCCCTGGTGTAGGGGTGGAACCCTTTCCACAGCTCTGAGAGCCAGAAGGGAAGAAACTTCGGTTTCTAGGGCAAGTGCCGCTGATGAATTTGCACGTGGAAAGGACCTGGTTCTCATCTTCGGAAAATTTTTGAAGCTGAGAACCAGTCCCTGGCTTACTACTTCCAGGACCCACTTGTCTGATGTTACAGACTTCCAGTCCTGGACAAAGTAAGCCAGCCTGCCCCCTACCGGTAGTGGAGAATTGGTACTGGCCACCCCATCAGGGAGCCTGTTTTGCAGGGGCTTTGGGTTGAGGGGTAGAAGCAGGCTTACTAGACCCCCTTCTGCCTCTTCCTCTAAAGAATCCCCTCTGGGCATAAGCAGAAGAGGAGGCCTGGTCTTGGTGAAAAGGCCTGCCCCTGCCCCTGACATGCTGCCTTTGAGGAGTGGCTTGCCTTTCTTTGGCCTGTGCACTCCTATAGGTGGTCCTATACTCATCCATTTTCTTCATATAATTCTCTGTCTGCTCCCCAAACAGAGAATTGCCCACAACAGGAAAATCCATAGCCTCAGACTGGGTATCCTGTGACAGGGCAGTACATCTGAGCCAGGCCATTCTGTGAAGAGACACAGATGTAGCCATGACTCTTGATGAAACATCATTAGAGTCTACTGCAGCATGGAACTGCATCTTGGATGCCTCAATACCATCCGCAGCCACCTGCTCCAGCTCCCTGGCAAGCTGGTCAGGGGCCCGTTTTGCTAGTGCCAGCACAGTATCCCATCTGGATTTCTGGTACCTAGCTGCATGCCATATAATTCGCCTGTCTTGAGTCCTAAAGATGCTGCCATGTACTGTTTCTTTGCCATGGCATCCATCCTCCTGGAATCCTTTTCAGGAGGGTGAGAGGCTAGAGGAATATTAGCCTTGTCACAGGCTGCAGCCTGCACTACCCCCACATGGCTGCATTGCTGAGAGAGGAACTCCGTATCAGAGCCTGATAATGTATACCTTTTGTCCATCCTTTTATCCACAGGAAGGATAGAATGAGGAGTTTTTAGAATTTTTACTGTCTGTTTCCTAAAGGATTTGTGCAAGGGAATAGACAGTCTCCTAGACTCTGGAATATCCATCATTTCTACATAATCAGGCTCTTCTTGATCATCAACAGCTTCCTCAATAGGGAGTTGGAGAGTTTCAGCAACTTTCTTATAGCACATAAAATGAGAAGGGGACTCAGATAGCCTGGGAGACCCTGAAGGTCTGTCTGGAGAGATGTCCGGTTCAATGGGCACATCCAGACTTTCAAAATCACACTCACTCTCCTCATACCCCTCTTCCCCTTCCTCCGGTTCATAAAAATCCTCAAAATCATAATCCTGAACCAGTGGAACCATCCAAACCGAGCGCTTCCCTGATGGTGTCAGTTCGGACGGAACCGGGGAAAGAGACTGGACAATCTGAATAGCTTTAGTTATTTCCTCAGTGGTTGGAGAAAAAACCTTTGGCTCCACACTAGCTGACTTTCTAGCCCTTTTAGTTGGAACCGGCTCCTCAGAGCTGGCTCTTCGTTTGCCCAAGGAAGTATCGCCCTGGTCAGAGGTCACTCCCTCAGGTTCGGTTGGAACCGAACCGGGCTGGCCATCCGGTCAGCGGACTTTTGGCCTGCCTTTCCTGAGCCTACCAACTCTCTTTTCCACGTGGCAGCAGGAAAATTCTTACAAATCTGGCAGTCTGCATTGAGGTGGTCAAACCCCAGACAATATACACAGTGGTGTGTGGGTCAGCCTTAGCAAAGGCTTCCCCACAGAGGCCACAGTGCTGAAACCCAGTGGGCCCGGTTTTTCTTTTGGTTTCTCAGACATAGTGCCAGCCTAACCAAAACTTGCCAGTTAGTGGCAATCCGCTAAGCAAGACTCTCTTATCGGTTCCCAACCGTGTCACGGGTCGGGAAAAACCGTAATAAAATCCGTTTCTTTAGAACCGATAAGAACCGGGAACTGCACTCTAAAGGACTAGAAAGTAATTTTAAAACCCATCTGATCGGTTCAAACCGAACCGAAAAAGACGTTTACAAGTTCCACACAGAAGAAAATAAATAAATAAGCCTATCTATTACTTACAATACCACAGACAGAGCTTGAACCGACTGATTGCGGTTAATTTCGGTAAAATAAACTGAGAATTACACTTTTTAACCGACAAACGAACCGAGCAGCAGGAGAAATCTCCGGAGCGACTGTTCAGTGAGGCGGAGTAAAGAATCTGACAGTTAAAGTTTGAGCTACAACAGACAGAGTGTTCAACCGAGCTCGCGCTCAAGGTTCCATGCCCTGCATGGAAAGTTAACTCTTTCACCTCTGGAGGAGTTCTAACGTGGGGTTATACTGCATATGTCATAATATAGCAAGACTTCATGTTGTTTGAAGAATTTTTTTTTCTTCATAATCCTCTTTTCTTGTTCATAAAATAAGAAATTACTACTAAATAGTTAAACAGTTAACTTAAACACTAAAAGCTGTTGTCGTATAAATGAAAACTTTGACTCAAGCAGATGAGCGGCGTCGACATCTAAGCGCACTTTCGACGGGCGGAGAAAAGAATGGCGGCTGGAGGGTCAATGCGAGACAGCCATCACAGGTCGCGAAGTCAGTCTGGGGTGCCTAGCATGCAGCGGTCCTACCTCAGCCTGACCCTTGAAAAATTTTGCCCTTCGGCTATCCCAGCCCGGGCGCTATCCCACTAGTGTGAATGAGTGATGGAGACTTAGTCCAGGAAGATCTAATAAGATACCCAACGCCCTACTTAAAAGAAAAAATAAAAGAAGTGTTACAAGCTTGCAGGGAAGACTGTCGTCAGCAGAAATGCAGCGTCGAGTAAAAGTGGTGGTGACAGAACTGACGCAGCTCAAATTCTTCACACATGACTTCAGCTCCTACAGAGATCTGACCTCAACAGTGGGAAAAGAACTGAGGAGGTTGGGGGGGCCGGCATCAGTTACTGGCCAACCCGCGAGTGCCATGTAAGACGTCAGCCTCGAGGGTGGCGCAGTCTCTGACACCGGCTCCTCCTCCTGAAAAAAGCTTAAGCTTAAAGCTATATGCTCCCATGGGGTCCGGTGCCTCTGGCTGATACCCACCAGTAATGAATGGTGAAGACTGATCTAGGGGAGATCCAGCAATGGGCCAGGCCTAGAAAGGCCTAAGCCCAGCTACAACACTGGCACCGAAGTGACTGGCAATGGTACAGCAGCCGGTCCCATCACAGTGACAATGAACGGGGGTACTGCCAGTAGAACAGGAGCTGGTGGCGCGGTCACCGTCAAGGGCCCAGGGTTTGTTGCCAGAGAAACGTTCTACCAGGCCTGAAGGCCCTGCCTGTGGCTCCAGTTTCTCTGGCCCCAAAGGACCAGGGACCGGCTCCACTGGCAGAGACAAACAAGCCAGACACTTCACCCACTGCTCCATAAGAGCTGCCCAATGGTGGAATTGCTCACTGGTGTCCCCACTTTCAGACAGAGAGGGGCTCCGGGCCCAAGACCTTGACTTCCAATACCAGAGGCCACAAGTGACTATGACAGTGCCAGTGAGGCCTTCTGGCTGTGGGAGACCACAGATATCACTGCAGACCTCATAAAGGGTGACCTTGAGCAGTACTGTTTCTTCCCCTTCTGCTGGGAAAAGGAAGAACGCAAGGCCAAGTGGAGCTGAGAACCTGAAAGGGAGGCCTACTTCTTTTTTTGCTTCCAGGAGGACTGTTCTTCCTTCCAAGCACAGGAGCACACTATGTTACAACCCTTCCAGGGAATGAAACAAAGGGGCACCAAGCGTCAACTCACGCTCGTATTTAGGTACTTAGCACCTGCCACTTTATGAAACGGCAAGTCAGCAGCGCTACTAGAAGCTCCTGTCTCTGTGCAGCCTGCATGTGTTTCTGTGTGGCACAGGGAGAGTGGGAGTATCGGAGATCTGAAGTTAGTTACGCCCAGTCTTGACATTGGAGCAGAGTCCCTGGAAGCAGAAAGGGAGGTTAGTGAACCATGTGATGCAGGAAAAGGAGTGCTGAAATAGCAGCCACAGACCCAGTAGGATCAGAAAGAAGGGAACAGTAAAAATTTATAAGGGACTAAAATGTGATGGAGAGGAGGGTTAAAACAGTATGAGCAAGCATGTCAGAAGCACAGAAGGCATGAGGAAACAAGCTCTGCATTTACTAGGTGAACCCGGATGCTTGGTAGCCTTTTAATGCCTAATTTCTGTGACATTATACAACTTTGCCAGAACTGGTGGTGTAGTGTGTGTGTGTTTTTAACAAGCTGCAAAATTTTGGATATCTTCACAGTTTGATAACAGAATGCTTGTGGTGGCAGCTGTTGTATTTAAGAATTGTAACAGCCAAGTATCCCAAGCAGCAGCTGAAATTGTTACTTGAACAGTAAAAAAAAAAAAAAGGGGATCTATTTACCTCCTAACCCCCCAACCAAACACTTTTATTAGCCATTATTATACCAGAGGAAGCAATACAGAATTCATAAGAGTTACAGCTACCATCCAATGGCAGCCAGATTATCAGGGAGAATAGCCTTTCCGGAATGCTACAACTTGTTTTCAGCTGGGTCCCTAGTTTCTACTCATTTTCTCGGCTGGGAGGACTGCAGATGGGGCAAGTGTCTTGTGTCACACAGTAAGTATCTGGCTCTAGCCGGGTCTGAACCTGCAATCTCTCTTCCCAAGCCAGTGCTCTAAGCACGAGACCAGTATCTCCTAGAAGCCACACTGCCTCCTAGCTGACCACTTTGTGTCTCGTCATGTTTTTAATACATTTTACCTTCAGCTCCTTATTTTGCCAGAGTAGCTCCTGGTCAGTCGGAAAATGCCACTACACAGGAGCTATCCATGGCTATTGGCTGCCAAGTCCTTGTTTCTTTTTATTTTTTAAACTTTATTTTTATTCCTATTTTATAAAAAACATAAAACATAAGTTTGCATTTCTAGATTCCAGGTATAGGATGTCATTAAATACAGTTATGGTAGGAATACAGAGCCCTTCATTCAATGTCATAGCACTTTGGGGATATTCACCATCTCTAATAATGATCCATAACATATCTTTTAGCATAGGCCTGTGCAGCATGACATGGACTACCAAATCTAAAATGGTATTGCCACGTACAAATCTCTCTTATTAAATTGGGCCAGTTGTCTATGACAAAGCCCTGGGTCCATGTTTAACTAATCTGCACACAAACAAACCCTTGCATTTCAGTAGGACCATCTTCCCACACAATTCCCAACTTTCTCATAACCTTTGCTAATAAAGCGAATAGAGTGAAAATCACAGCAACTTCAGTTCAAACCACAGACTGAGGTATTATATAATCTACATTAAACTAGTACTTTATAATTAACTTCACCACTAGATGGTAGAGTATAATGCTTGTAAAATATGCAAGAGGTATGTCGCAGCATAAATTGCCGTGGATAAAGTTCCATCTTAGTGTTTTTTTTTTTTTTTTTTAAATGTGCTGCTGAAGACTAACAATGAGAGTTAATAAACTTTAAATGTCAATTATCAGAGCCAAGAAGCTTCTCCAGTGCTCTCACTAGAACTGTCCAGCAGCAAATGGTAAAAGACTCCCAGAGGAGGTCCAAATACAGATAGTAGTATACAGTAAGTGTCTTACAGATATTAAAGTGTCCAAGATCTCTTCCTCAGATTTTTTGGCATGTGCTGAAGTGACAAAATCTTTGCAGACAGCCTCCAGCTTGTGTCCAGCATCCACTGGGTCATCGTAGAGAAATGTTTTCCCAGCATATAACATTTTTAATTGGGCCGGCAGTTGTAGAGCGTGATTGATACCCAACTCCCTGAGGCCTGCTCGCACTGCATCAAAACCCCAGTTCCTCATCCTCATTGTATAGCTTAGGTCCGGGAAGCAATGTACTGTGGATCCATCTTGTAGATGTAGGGAGCCCGAGGATTTAGCTTTCTGTAGCAATAAATCTTGGACACGAATCCCCGTTATCGTAATCATGAAAGTACAGGGAAGGTCTGGATTGTTTGGTTTATGCTGAGGTGTGGTTCGGTAGGCCCATAGGACGAGCTGATCTCCTGACACTTGAAACAGGTCAGTGACTATACCGTTCATGAATCCAACTGGATCGGCACCTTCCAGACTCTCTGGTATGCCTAGAAAGCACAGGTTAGAAGCTCTGGCCCCATTTTCAAGGTATTCTAACCTTCAACGAAGGAGTTTATTTTCTTTCAGCATGCTGTCCACAACAACTGACCTTTTGGTGACTGTCTCGAAAGCGGTGATTTTAGTTTCAATGCGAGACAAATGGTTGTTATATTTCTCTACTTTTTTTATCTAATTGTTGGACCACCTCCAAAATAGCACGGACTGCAGTCTCCAGGAGTTCCGGTAGCTGGAATCCTGTCTACGGTTCCACTTGTTGAGGGTACAGGGCCTTTTCCTTTCCCTGAATCTTTAGGTGGGTTGTGCTTGGTTCATACCATCGTTAAAGCCGCCTCCAATTCCACTCAGATCAGCCCGAAGATAAATATTGACAGCTTTTGCTATGAAGCTATTCAAAAGTACTTTCAAAATTGTAATTTAATACTATAAAAGTTGCTGAAGTCGGGAGCCACGCGAGGAGTGTCTGTTCTTGTTGGCTGCGCCCAAGTCCTTATTTCAGTCCCTGCCTTCCCTGATGGGAAAAGTGGACCAGACACAGCCCCACTGCCGAAGTAGCTTACCTGAGAAGGCTCCCCTACCATCGTCCTTCATGACTGTTGACCGCTGACTCAGTAGGGCTGTGAGAGACTAACAAAAATATTTTTATAACATCATTAAACTAAACTGATAAAAAATGAAAATTACGTACCTACCGTAATTCTTGATCTTCCTGGACGAGTCTCCACCACTCATTCACACTATTAGGATCTGCGCCGGAGGCACTAGGACCCATCGGAAGCAAACTTTTGCTGAGGGTAGGCGCCAGAGATGGAGCCACAGGAATGGCACTATGAGCTCTGCACGGCAAGGTAATGACTATCTCGTGGGAAGTTGGACCTCCAACTGCCTCAGTACCTTTTACCAAGGAGGTGCAGCGTAACTAACCTAGAAGGGTAGCCTAACCTAAAAACCAGATATAAGATAGTCCGGGTGACCCGTATAAGAAGTTCAACAAAGAAGTCTTCACAGCCTAAGATTTGAGGAGTGAAGACCAACAACAGAAGGTGAGCTCGGGGACGGAGGGTGGGCGTGTGAATGAGTGGTGGAGACTCGTCCAGATGATCAAGAATTACGGTAGGTATGTAATTTTCATATCTTCCTGGACATAAGTCTCCACCACTCATTCACACTACTGGGAGAGTACCGAGCTAAAAATCCCCGAGAGGGCACAGGAGAGACCAAGAGTTCACGCTTCTAGGACAGAAGTCCATTAAGGATGGCTCTGCCAAAGGAAGAATGTCGTCTGGCATGGACATCCAGTGCATAATGTTTAACAAAAGTATGCACTGAGCTCAGGTGTGCCACGCTGAAATATCTGCAATGGGCATCGCTAGAATGTCCGCTAGGGATGCTGGACCGCTTCTAGAGTGAGCTTAAACTCTACCCTCCAACTTAACCCATGCCATGGAATAGCAGTGGCGAGGCATGTCACTAGCCATGCTGAGATACATCTGATAGTGACAGGTTGACCCAGCCGGGTCTCGCTGAAGGAAACCAACAGTTGCTGGGCTTTGTGAAAATCCTTGGTTCTATCTAGATAGAAACGCAAGGCCCTCTTAACATCCAAAGAATGAAGAGAACGTTCTCCTTCATTTTGGAAGTCCGCAAAGTAAGAGGGAAGGACCAAAGGTTGGTTTAGATGAAATTCTGACACAACCTTAGGAAGAAATTTAGGATGAGTACGAAGAACTACTTTGTCCTTATGGAACACAGTATACGGAGGGTCTCTGACCAGGGCATGAATCTTGGAGACCCTGCTGGCTGAGGTAATGGCCACTAGGAAGGCAGTCTTCCAGGTGAGAAATTTTAGCTCTCAGGTAGCCAGAAGTTCGAAAGGTTTCTGAGTGAGCATGTCTAGCACAAGATTAATGTCCCAGACTGCAACTGGATGTCTTGTAGGAGATCTGGTATGCAGAATTCCTTTAAGAAACCTCTTAACCACAGGTAACTGAGCCAGTGTTAAGGAAAAAACCAGCTCATGATACGCTGAAATGGCACTAAGGTGAACTCTGACTGTACAGTACTGCAGACCTGAATTTAAGAGGTCCAGGAGGTACTCCAAAACCTTATCTGGCGGGCAGGAAAAGGGATTCAAAGAGGACTTTGCACACCAGAGTGAAAAACACTTCCACTTGGCTGTGTAAGTCTTCTGGGTGGCTGGCTTCCATGCAGCCAGAAGAATATCTGAAACCCTTCGAGAGACATTGAACCGGTTTACTTCTACCTCTTCAGGAGCTAAGCGTGAAGGTGAAGCGATCTCAGGTTGGGATGGACCACCGGTTCCCGAGTCAAAAGGTTCATCTGCAGGGGAAGTGGTCTCGGAGGGACTGCCAACATACTGTTGAGTAGCGGAAACCACAGCTGCCGAGGCCAAAAGGGAGCAATGAGAATCATCTTGTCCTCCTGGGATTCGAACTTGAGGAGTACCATCTGAATTAGAGGAAGAGGCGGAAAGGCGTAAAGAAAGCGTTTTGTCCACCGCAGCCTGAACGCATCCTGACAGAAAATGCCAGGCCCTGGATTTCTGGAGCAGAAGAGAGGCAGTTTTGCATTGAGTGGGAATGCAAAAAGGTCCAGGTCTGGAGTTCCCCACTCTTCGAATAGTGACTGAACTATGGTTGAGTCGAGAGACCACTCGTGAGGATCTGTCTCTGTTCTGCTGAGATGGTCTGCCAAGTCGTTCTGTACACCTGGCAGGCAGACCGCTTGAATTAGAGCCTTGTGCTCCAAGCACCATTCTCATACCCTCATTGCTTCCCTGCATAAGGGGTAAGAATGAGCACTGCCCTGCTTGTTGATGTAATACATCACTGCTTTGTTGTCCGTTTGAAGGAGAATGTTCTTGTGACAGAGAATGTCCTTCAACGCTTGGACCGCATAAAGGATGGCTCTCATTTCCAGGACATTTATGTGAAGCGGGGACTCGAGTTGAGTCCACACACCTTGAGTGTGGAGAGCCTGACAGTGAGCACCCCACCCCACCCCATTAGGGATGCGTCCGTGGTAATGGAGATTTGATGGTCCAGAGGAGCAAAGGGATATCCTTCCAGGAGACTGCTCTCTTGAGACCACCAGGTGAGTGACCTCTTTAAAGGTTCTGTCACCTTGATGAGATAGGACTGCGGGTGAGTGGTTGGGGACCACTGAGTGCTGAGCATCCACTAAGTGGTTCTCATGTGCAGAAGTGCTAGGGGTACAGTGAACACTGAGGATGCCATGAGGCCTAGCATCCGTTGCATCGAGAGAGCTGTAACTGAGCTGTTCTCCCCGATGTGACGGGCCATTTGAAGGATATCGTTCCTTCTGACTTCTGGAAGAAAAGCCTTCGCACTAGGAGGTGTCCAGAAGAGTCCTATAAAAGGAGCCTCTGGGAGGGCTGCAGTTGGAATTTCTTGAGGTTCAGCAGAACTCCCATGGACGAATAGGCGAGGGCATCTCTACGGCGGCTCAAAGTCCCTTGCCTGGAAGGGCTTGCTAGAAGCCAAACGTCCAGATAAGGGAACACCTGTATCCCAACCTTTCTGAGGTATGCTGCAAGAACTGCACAACACTTTGTAAAAACTTGCGGCGCCGAGGATAGCCCAAAGGGCAGGACTCTGAACTGATAATGCTGTCCCAGAGCCACAAACCCCAGGAATTTGTGATGCCTCGGGTGAATAGGAATGTGCTGGTAAGCATCCTGCATGTCCAGGGAGGCTAGCCAGTCATGTTGATGAAGCAAAGGTAACAGAGTTCCCAGAGAAATCATTTTGAATTTCTCCTTGGGGAGAAATTTGTTTAGCTTTCTGAGACCTAGAATGGGGCGCATTCCCCCGGACTTCTTTGGAACCAGAAAGTAATGGGAGTAGAATCCCGTTGATGCAGCAGCACCACTCCTACTGCCCTGTTGTTCAGAAGGCCCTGAATCTCGGCGGCGAGAAGGTCTGACTGAAGGGTTGACAGCCTGGGCTGCTGTTTGGGAGGACGATCCGGAGGGGTCTCCACAAGACTGAGTGAATACCCCTCGCAAATTATCCGAAGGACCCATTTGTCTGAGGTTATGGATTTCCATTGGTTGTAGAAGTGCATCAGACGACCTCCCAACGGAGAAGAAAAGTCCACCTCGGGCAGCTGAGATGGGACTTGGGCCAGCAATTCATAAGGTAGCGCTGGGCGCTTTGGGCCCTTGCGCTTTCTGTTGCGTCTTCTTTTGAGGTTGGGCAGGTTGGTTTTTATGGAAACCTCCTCTGCCTCGAAAGGACTGACGATTATGAAACTGACATTTATTGACATTCCCTCGAGAGGGAGCAGGAGGGGGTCAAGCCAACTTAATGGCTGACCTAGTCTTTTGTGTAGCTTCTAGAGCTTGCTCTACCTGAGGACCAAAAAGATATGCACCATTGAAGGGCAACGCCATTACTTGCTGCTGCGCGTCATTCGTGAAGCCCGAAGTACACAGCCAGGAATGACGGCGGGTGCAAATACCAGCAGCCGCTGAACGTGAAGCAGTGTCGAAAGCATCCATGGCTGCTTTAACCTGCTGGTTGTTAGATTCGATATCTCTGGTAATGGTTTGAAGAAGCTCTGGCTTTGTATCCAATTCCAGCAGAGCTTCAACCATTTGCTTGATAGAATGCCACAGGATATATTCATACTGGGAGAAATAGCCCTGGTAACTGGCAATATACTTAGGGTAGAAGCAGCAGGACTCTCTTACCTAGGTGTCTATCTTACGAGATTCTTTGTTAATAGGTTGAGAGCTGTAGTAGTTTGAGGAAGAACGACCTTATCATTCTCTGCCAGGACTACAATAGGATCCGCAAAGGCTTGAGATGCCAAAATGGGACGATCCTTGGGGGCTGAATATTTCCTATCTATGGATTCAGCCACCGAAGGGGTGAGAGCAGGATTATTCCATACCATTTGAGACAGCGTCTCGAAGGAAGGCTGAACCGGAGGAGTCAAATCCATAGGGATCTCTGGGGCATGAAGGTACTGGAGTCTTAATTTCCCACGATCGATGTCTGTAGTCTGGAGAGAAAGAGTAGAACTCAGATTTTTTAGCAGAGACTTAAAGGACAGGTCCTCAACCACAGGCTCTATAGCAGTAACAGATCCTGCTTCGTCCACTTCATCACCCCACTGAAGGTCTGGGTCAGGCTCAATGTCATCTCCTGACAGTCCAGGAGGGACTGTACGGACAGGAAAGGAATGAAAATCAGAACACAGGGAAGAAGGAAAAGAGTGAAAGGAGGAGTCCTGAAAGGCAGAGGAACCCCCGAGAACCCCCGGCGCCGAGGAGACGCATGGCACAGAGAACGACGCCAAGGGAACATGCAGCGCCAAAAACGGCGC
This sequence comes from Neoceratodus forsteri, assembly GCA_016271365.2. Lineage (NCBI taxonomy): Eukaryota > Metazoa > Chordata > Ceratodontiformes > Ceratodontidae > Neoceratodus > Neoceratodus forsteri. The sequence goes on from CM057456.1 coordinate 614,150,345, forward strand.
CGAGAAGCCGCACGGTGCGAGGACGGCGCGAGAAGCCGCATCAGCACCAAGGATGGCACCGAGCGCACGATCAACGCCAAGGGCGCCGAAAACACCCCCAGACTCCGGAAAACAGGTTTTGAAGGAAGAAGAGCAGGAGATAAGGGCATCGGTGTGGCCCCCTGCGCCGTAGCCATGTGGGGGGGGGAACACCTAAGCGCTGAGTCGACGGCACCGAAGAAGGTGCCGCACGACTAGGAAAGTCCAACCGCCCTACCTGGTCTCCCAATAAGCCCGAAGGCCCACGAGTGACCGAGCCAGGTAGCTGAACCAACCTCCGAGCCCACTGCTCCATAAGAGCAGCCCACTGATGAAACTGCTCATCTGAAGACCTACCTGCGGGTGGGGTAGGGCTCCGATGTCGAAGCCGTTGGCTACCAGAAGCAGAGGCTGGCGACTCCGAAGGAGGAGACCGGCAACTAGCCCCGATAACCGAGCGTCTACGCGCAGACATATCAGAGGGCGACCTCGAGTGATGCCTTCTCTTTTTAGACCTGTGGGCCGAAGAAGAGCTCGAGGCCGAACGGTGCCGAGAGTGCGACTGTTTATTTTTATGCTTCATGAGACCACCCATCCCTGAGGCATTGGACTGACCGTTATCAGACCCCCCTTCCGGAGAAGGCAGCGGACCGGACCCAGCCCGACTGACTGAACAGCTTTCATACGAAGTCTCCCTACCATCACCTGACCTGCTCATGGTCGACTCCGTCAAAGTGGGCTGAGACTTCTTTATTGTTAATACTACAAAAAAACAAAAACTGAAAACTATGCTGCTAGTTTGAAGTTTGACTCCCGCTGGGCGAGCGACGTCGTCACTGGAGCGCACTCGGTGGGAAAAAAAGGAACTGAGGCGGTTGGAGGGTCGGCCTTGAGATAGTCATTACAGCGAGCTGAGGCTTGATTACCGTTCTCATGGCTCCATCTCTGGCGCCGACCCTCTAGCAAAAAGTTTGCTCCCGATGGGTCCTAGTGCCTCCGGCGCAGATCCCAATAGTGTGGACGAGTGGTGGAGACTTATGTCCAAGAAGATTAAACTTTAGTTATAAACATTAAAACTGAGAGGACGAAAAGCTACTGTCCAAACGTCATCACTGATATACACTCCACAGCAGGGAAAAAAGCAACTGAAGTGGTTGAGAGATGGTGCCGAGGTAAGCCATGCAGTGTGAGCCAATCTTGTGTGCAGCCTACCTCAGCACCAGAACTCCTAAAAAGTTACGCCTCCCATGGGGTCCTAGCAACCCCGGCTAAGACCCACTAGTGTGAATCAATGGTGAAGAGTGCTTCTCTGCTAAAATCTTACAATGGCTTGTTCTCTCATTTCCCTTTAAGGAGAGTCACCTATATTGCAGCTGGACACAGTGTTAAGACTATAACTGGGTAACCACATTGTGACTGTTTAAAGGTAACATGCAGCTGAAGTAAGGCACTGACACTTTGTGACCAAAATCAATAATGCTGAAATGTGCTTGCTTTTCTACTCATGTTCTCAGAGACTTTACAAAAAGATCCCATATACCATTCATTTTTTTTTTAACAAAGAAATTCCATATTATTTACAGACAGTTGCAATGAATACCTGATTTGAGCTCAAGCATCTCTCAACGTATTGTCTCTTCATTCTGTTGCTCTGTGGTACCATGCTTCTATTAAACTGAACAGGAGTCCAAAATAAAGTGACTACAAGATTTAATAAATTAATATACATATTTTTAAGATGTACAATGCACATTCTTTTATCCAAGTTTTCAGGGGTCTGAATTTCTTTTATTTACACATATACAGATTTCAGACAGCACGGATACATCTGAAAACAATGTTACAGGAGTAGGACTTTGATGCAATCTGTACACCTGGATGTCAGCAGAGACCATTACTGAGAGGCAGTTTCAGTTTTCAGGCTGAAATATAGTCTATAAAAAGAAAGGACTATGAAGGGAGAGAAGATCCCCCCCCCCCCCAGGAGCGTCCTAATCCTGTGGTATGGAGGAGGCAGAGGAAGGACCTAATCCACCAGGTTTTCCATTCTTTCTCTCATAGTTCACTAATCGCTGTCCAACAAGGTACCTGCAAAAACATATTAGAAAAAAAGTAGTGGGGAAAATAAATTTAGTACATACAGTATATTAAAAAAATGATCCATTTATGAAAGTAGATCTCCAAGACACAGGTAAAACTAGAGGATGTTATTTATTTTTATTGATGTGTGCTTGTTACCACCACCCCAAACACACACACTGCCCCGAGATCCCCTATCCCTACTCTCCCATTCTTAGCTCTTTTATTTTCTGCTACATGTTCCACTTCCTGTCTCACCAGCATCCTTCCTTACTGCATGCATTTCCAGCACCTTCAGCAAGGGCTCCCATGGGCAGTTGGATTCCCTGAAGTAGACCAATATTTAGTGACGTGGTCGGGAGGACGTCATGGCTCATTACGCTTGACAGTACGGGTGAGACAGACTTGAGAAACTCGTGCCCATTTCCTGAACACCAAGGGCGGCACTAAAATTTGGAGGGAGGGGGGTGCACTGAGCATAACTCCCTCACTCTACGCCACCATTAGTAACTCTTACCAAAACAACTTCATTGTTTAAAACACAGCACCTGACCACTGATTTACCTAGCAACTGCATCGTTCATAACTAACCTGCCCTTAATCTACCTAGCAACAATCTAACAATGAAAATAAAATCCTTTTCCATTAAAATACTTTTCCCCCCCACTTTTTAACACAAAGACCCTAACAGGGCACAAGTTTCTTCAAAATATACGCAGTTCCTGGGTTCAAAGGCACATGGCCTTTGTTACCAAATCCACCTATTCTATGCAGTAATAACTTAACCAAACAAAAATAAAACCTTTTTCCATAACACACACACACACAAAATTCCATTTTATAAGTGAAATAACTCACTGCAAAGCACAAGTGTCTTGACAATTAATGCACTTAATGGGTTCACTGGACCGTAGGCCCTGCAATCCAGAACTGGCCTAGCAACACCTGGGTTTGCATTAATTGCCTAGAAATGCATACCCTGTTGTGGGTTATTGCTTACATGCACTTTGGCCCGCCGGTGCAGCAGTAGGACAACCGCACCCAATGCCGGCAACCTGGGTTCCGGGATGAGATTGGACTGCTGGGGCTCATGCAGGGAGACCAAGTGTTATAAACCACATTCTCTACCTATGGGGATGGAGTTGGGGTCGCTCTCCTTGCTGCTCTACTGTCACCTAAGTGATCATATGAGGCAGTGCGGCTGAGGAAATTGAGTAGGAGGGAAGGACGTTGGCAGGACCCATACTATTCATGCTCTGTGTTCACACGTGCACTGGTCCACCTTAAATGTTGACTGATGTCTTCAGGGGGTCAGGGTAGAAACACAGGACAAAATAGCCCTGGTCCTAGGCTCCTGCAGAGACACTGGTACATAAGGGCCAGTCCCACTGCCTAAGTCAGCTGCCCAAGTAAGGCTTGCATGGTGGGATACCCCTCCACCGCATAGTCTGCCAGGGTGGGGGCAATCTAAGGCTCTGTGAGGGCTTGGACCGACAAAAAAGATAGGTGGCAGCCAGGGAGAGGTGCTAAAAAGGCTCCGATAGGAGCTAGGCCGCAGAGGGGGGCACAGACCATACTAAGAACGGAAAGAAGCAAAAAGGCTACAAGGCCCATGGAGCTTCATACCTTACATATAGTAATTAAAAGTAAATCCTGATCTCATATAAACGTCTAGTCTATTTTTAAAGATTTTCTTATTTTTACTAACACTAATATTTAGGGGCAACATATTCCATGGCCTGACCACTCTCTGAGAGAAGTAGTAGGCCCTTTTCTTTGTATTACATTTGTTTCTGGCAAGCTGTAATGGGTGACCTCTAGTATTAACCTGAACCTGCTTGAAATCTAGGCCACATGCTGCTGATAAATAAGGATCTTGAATAATGTCCCATGTGAATAGGAGATCACCTCCGATCCTCCAATGACATCAAGTTAAACTTAGATAGTCTATCCTCATATGACAGGGCCTTGTTAGAAACAACAGACTTAGTTACTCTTCTCTGTACCTTTTCAATTCTAACTATGTCCTTTTGTTTAAAAGGACTCCATAGTTGCGAAACAAAGTCAAAGTGGGGTCTTACATAAGCTCTTTACAAGGATAACAAAATATCAGGGTTTTTGGACGTAATATTATGACAATAAAGTAATGCACAGACAGACAACAAGGTAATGCACTGTTGGGTGCTGTGGACCAACTGCAGGAGTGTCTCGCATTCCCTGGTGGAAGCACTGTTTGTGACAACCAGTATCCCAGGCTCAGAACAGTGGACATGCTCACCCCTAGGCCATCAGACCGGTCTTAATTTATTTTCAATGAGACGCTTGCAACTCTCCTGGGCACAGAAGACTAAGCTGCTGATCTGCAACTACTGTTTCGCTACTGATATTCCATGTGCAATCATACTTGTGCAATACTGTACACTGAGCATGTGCAAAGTCCTCACACAGCACACTGGCTAGAGCTCCAGCTTCTCCTTTTCATTTAATGCTCTTGCTCCATAATGCCTTTGAGCTTCAGACCAGAACTACAAGCAACATGAGGCCATGCCAATAAAAAAAAGTAAGGGCTAGTAGCCAGGGGAGACTGGGTGGGTTAGCGCGACTATGGAAGGAATACCAGTACCAAAAATGAAAGTTATGTACTTAATGCAACTGTTGATCTTTCTGGAGATCTTCTGCACAGATTACCACAAATGGGTCTGTGTTGGAGGCGCTAGGATGCCATGGGAGCCACAACTTTTTTGGATGGTTGATGACACGAGTAGGCCTGCGTGCATCACCACAAGAGCCCGCAGGTATAGAGTGGCACCAGTCCCCACTGCCTCAGTTTCTGAGTAGGTGAGCAGCATGCAGGTAATGAGTAACCTATGCACTTAACCCAAGGGCAGAAAATAGGACTGGTGGCTTGAGTAAGAAGAGCGACCAACCTAGTAACACAATGTCTTCATAGTCCAAACCAAGTACAAAGGAGTGAAGACCAACACAATACTGGAAGGAGTCATGGGGATGATGGGTGGGCGTGGTAATCTATGAGAACATATTTAGAAAGATCAACAGTTATGGTATGTAAGTAACTTTCATATCTTCCAATAATCAATCTTCTCTACAGATTATCACTGTTGGGTCAGAGTACCAAATTCAGAAAGTCCCCCTGGACTAGGGGGAGCTAGAGCTCACTTAGGATAGTAATCCATTCAGAACTGTCCTGCAAAGGTGGCATTCTGCCTGGTATGGACATCCAAGGCACAGTGCTTGGGAAAAGTATTCACTTTGCTCTAAGTTGCAGCTCTGCAAATTTCTCCAATAGGCACAGAGCTTACTTCCGACAGGGAAGTGGCAACTGCCCTGGTGGAGTGGGCATGTGTCTTGCCCTCTAGTTTCGCTTGAGCCATAGCAAAGCAGTGATGAAGGCAACTGACAATCCAGGCTGAAATGCACTTTACTTTGACAAGCTGTGCCTTTCCAGTAGGGATGAACGAGACAAAAAGCTGTTACGATTGTCTGTAGTCCTTAGGCGTCCAGGTAAAACCAAAGGATCAGCTTTGCATCCAGTAACTGGAGAGTCTTTTCTCCCTCATTCTGGAAGCTGGAAAAGTAAATAGGCAGCATTATAGATTCATATGGAACTCCGACACCACTTTAGGTAGAAACATGGGGTTTGTATGGAGCACCGTTTTGTCTTCATGGAAAACAATATATGCAGGATCTGTGACCAGAATTGGAGAGGTAAAACAAATACTCCAAAATCTTTTTAGGTGGACACTTACAAGGGTCCACGGGGTTTTGAAAACACAGGTGGAAAATCTTTTCCCCTTGGCTATGCAAGTCTTCCTAGTGCAAGGTTTACAGGCAGCCAAAAGTATGTCGGGCACCCTCTGGGATATGTTAAACCTGTTCACTTCTACCTCTTCAGGAATCAGGCCTGAAAGTGAAAAGAAACCAAGATGGGGTGGACTAGATGACCCTGGGTCAGTAAGTGCATCCAGAGTGGCAGAATATGAAAATTACGTACCTAACGCAATTCTTGATCTTCGCCATTCCTCACTGGAGGGTACCAGCCGGCGGCACTAGGACCCTGCTTTTTAGCTAAAGCTTTCTTCCCATCTAGAGGTGGGACCGATGTACTACGTGACGTTGGTGAGCAACATACGCTGACCCCTCCACCACCTCAGTTCTGCTCACCGGAGAGGAAAACAGAGACAGAGAATAGTTAGAGGGTGGGGCAAGGGAGCCCAAGAGACAGCAAAAGGAAAGGATGTAAACTTAAAGGAGGTATAAGTTGATCAGAGGAGGAGATAGGCCCCAAGTCTGTGGGAGGGGGACCCCAACCACTGGGCAGGCCAGAAGGGGTCGAGAGGATGTGGGGTAGAGAAAGGGTAAGAAAGGGGAGAGAGAGAGAGAGAGAGAGAGACAATGAGTAAAGAAGGAGGTGGGAGGGAGAGTGAAAAAGATGGAAGAAGAGCGAGAGAGAGAAAAAAAACAGAGAGGGGAGAAAGACCCCTACGGATAAAACTGCAGGGATTCCACCATTGCCTAAGGCTTAAGGGAAGGAGATCGACTTCTACTGCTCTTGTCTTTTTATGAATCTTAAAGGGTCCAAGGATTGGACACGAGAGCCTGTGAGGCAAAGAATGCCCTCTAGTGTACAAAAGTCAGATCTTCAAAACCTCAAGGGAGTGTGATCTAGTCCCTCTCTTCCCTACCTCTCTCCCCTCCCTTCCTGACACGCCCACAGGGGTTTGGGTAAAGTGATCCATCCCAGGGAAAGGTTCCTCCGGCCCAAGGGAAACAGTCACCTTCGAAATGAGCCCTTCTTGAGATCTAGTGGAGAGCTATCTGCACATAGATCTACCTCCAGGAGGAGGAGATAGGGTTTACCTCTGCAAGAGGTAAGGGATCATAAGGACCTTGCCTAATGGATACCCATTGGATGCTCATACGAGTGTAAAGGAACCAAGTGTGGTCCCAGAGACAGAAGAAGGTAGGGATACTAGGAGTACTGCCGATCCGGCCCAGGACCCAAGGGAGGCAAGAAGTGTCCCAAACAAAAAAGGAGAGGTCCCAGGATCAGGGACTCTGGTACAGAATGCTGTCCCAGGGATGACCCCTACAGGTCGTATGAGAGCTCCGAGGAGCCCTAGCCAAGAAGGTAGAGCTCTGCTTCCTTCCCCCAAGAGGTGCCCTGTTGCCTGGAGGCTACCACATTGGCATCATAAGATGCAGGTAGCAGTGTCTTGCCAGCTCCAAGCCGCGGGTAGAAATGGCAATGGCTCACTTGGTTGCCTCGCTATCAGGCATAGCCGCCAGGATCTGACCTAGCGTAGCCCACAGGCGCATTTCATAGGCTACCATGTGTGCCCGATGTGCAGAGATCGAGAGCAAGAGCTACGCTGACGAGAAGACCCTTCTGCCCCAGCAATCAAACTCCATGGAGTCAGCCTCTGGGGGAACGATCCCTTGAAAGGCGTAGACACCCCGAAGGATGGGAGATAGCTCCTCGAGATCCAGGGGTAGTGCAATACCTATGCTGGCAGTCCCGAGGGGCTGGGGAAGAAGAAGCGGGAAGCTGCCAGGCGCTGTGTGACTCATTCCATAAAAGAACGAGACCGTGGAGGGATCACAACTGATTCTTGACTGTATTCCCCAAGGAATGCCAGTGTTGCATGCACAGGATTGCTTTCTAGTGATGGGGAAGGTGAAGCTCCTCCAACATCGTAGTGAGGAACTACTGATACTCCGTGTAGTCAGCATCTCAGGAAAGGTTAGTGACGTTGGGGCACAGGTCAGGAAGCATAGGAAAACCAGGAGGAGCTGTAAAATTCACAAGAGTTTTATTACTGGCAGTAGAATATAAAAAAAATGTTCAGAATAACTATTTACAATGGCAGTAGAAACATAGAAAACAGAGTCCTTCTGAGTTTTTCTTCTCAATTTCCAATCTGTCTCTCTCTCTCTTTTGCAAAACATTGCAGCTCCTTTTTAAAAGTCTGTGCAGGAGCTCGTTAAGAAAATAGCATGCTTCTCACACAGTGTTCTTGTAAGTTTCCAATGTTCTTGTCAGCTCAGCAGGAGCCGCAAAAAGAACACTGTGATCCAGAACTGACCTCATTTACATCATCAGCAAAAGGGTTAAAAATTGCATCTCAGGTTAACCTCTTGAGTTCCAAATAGCTTTGCAATCATTTCAACAATGTAACTATATACAGTTTTAAATAAAGGGATCCCAGTTATCAATTACATTTCTGCAAAAATATTCACATCTATTCTTATACCTGCAGATATGCAAGGAGGAAGAAACTACAAAACAGCAAGAGAGGGTAGAGAAATAGCGAGAGGCAGAGAATTGCAAGACCATCGGAGTGACCAAGTCCTGGGACTCACGAGAAAATCTGGTTGTGCAACCAGAGAGACAAGAGACAGAAAAGGAGACAATAGAAATGGAAATTGAAATTACATACCTACCGTAATTCTTGATCTTCTTGGACGAAGTCTCCACCACTCATTCACACCGATGGGATCTACACCAGAGGCGCTAGGACCCAGTGGGAGCAAACCTTTTGCAGGAGGGCTAGCGCCAGAGATGGAGCCACAAGGAGCGGCGCCGCGAGCCTCGAGCTCGTGTAGCAATGACTATCTCTGCCCACCTCCAACTGCCTCACAGTACCTTTTTTCCCAGAGGAGGTGGTGTGACTAACCTAGAAGGATAGCCTAACAAAAAATCAGACATAAGATAGTCCAAGCGACCCGTATAAGAAGGGTCAATAAAGAAGTCTTCACAGCCTAAGATTGAGGGAGTGAAGACCAACAACAGAGGTGAGCTCGGGGGATGGTGGGTGGGCGTGTGAATGAGTGGTGGAGACTTCGTCCAAGAAGAAAAAATTACTCACCTTAGTAATGTTGTTTCTTCTAATGGAGTCTTGCTATATAATAGACCTTAGCAGTTTGTTCCAGCTCTAGAACTGCCCCGGAGTGAAATGGTTAAAACCATTCCAAAATAGAATTTTGGCACGAGAGCAGCTCTATGTGTCATTTCAAACTTGAACTGTCAGATCTTTACGAGTCAAACTCACTAAGGTCTGTGTGGAAGCTGTAACCTACACTAGCCAAATGGCTACCTATATAATAACAACCATTGATGGTCCCAACACCCAAGACTCAAGTCAGGGGACCAGAAATACTAACACCATTCTAATAATATGAAAATGGAACATAAGTATAATAAAACACACACGCAGCATACACACACCCCAAAGTCCCAAAGGGACAAAATGCTAACAGGACATAAGTAGTGCCCACACTAAGTTGCCCGCACCCCACCAAGAAGAGGTTCTGAGAGGGGCAGGTTGGGGGAGGTCTATAATATAGCAAGACTCCATTAGAAGAAACATTACTAAGGTGAGTAATTTTTTCTTCAAACAACATGAAGTCTTGCTATATTATAGACATTAGCAGAATACACAGCAGTACCTCCATGGAGGAGGGGCAGAACCTACTTAGGGAATAGGCTCTGAAGAACAGCTGTGCCAAACCGAGCATCTCTCCTGGCCTGGACATCCAGGCAGTAATGCTTGGTAAAAGTGTGTACCGTTTTCCAAGTAGCAGCCTGGCAAATCTCTAAAAAGGATATCTCTGGCAGCAGCTAGAGACGCAGCTGTACCCCTGGTAGAATGAGCCCTCAAACCGGGGGCTCTGCCCACTTTCTGATAACAAAATTGGATACAAGAGACAATCCACCTGGCTATTGATCACTTAGTGGCAGGTTTGCCTTTCCCAACTTCACCATAGGTAAGGAAAAGTTGGAGGATTCGAACTCTGTGACCTTTGGTACGCTCTATATAATAACTAAGAGCTCTTAACATCCAGGCTGTGCAACCTCCTCTCACCAAGAGAAGTGATCAGTGAAAAATACTGGAAGGAGATAGATTGATTAAGATGGAAATCTGAAACCACCTTAGGCAAAAACTTCCTATTAGTCCTAAGGACTACCTTATCCCTGTGGAAAGAAATAAAGTCAGTCTCCACTGACAAAACACAATTCACTTATCGCCTGGCAGAAGTGATAGCCACTAGAAAACAGTTTTCCAAGTTAGGTACTTAAGCTCTGCAGAAGACAGAGGTTCAAAAGGGGTTGCATTAACTGGGCAATGCAAACATTAAGGTCCCAAGCAGGGCCGGTTCTAAAGGAGGATTAGTATGAAGTAACCCCTTAAAAACTTGGAAAACACAGGATGAGAGGAAAGAGGATGACTTTCTGCTGACACAAAAGCAGACACAGCTGCCAAATGAACTCCCAGGGTAGCTGGTCTGAGACCCAAGGAATTAAGATGTACCATGTAATCTAACAAAATGGGCAACAGCAGATTCTGGGGAAATATTTTTCCCAGCACACCAAATGGAAAACCTTTCCATTTAGAACTATAAGTAGCCCTAGTGGAAGGCTTTCCGGAAGCCTTAGGATCTCAAGAACACCCTGAGAGAGGTGTAAATCAGCAACTCTAACTCCTCAAGAGCCAGGCCTTGAGGTTGAGGGATTTGAGGTCCGGATACCAAACCCTTCCCTGGGCACAAGTCAACAGATTGTGATTCCTGGGGAGGCACAGGGGAAGATGGACTGTCAAGAGACAGAAGGAGTGGGTACCAGGGCTGCCTGACCCAATCCGGGGCAATCAGAATCACCCTGCAAGGCTGAGATCTGATCTTGACTAGTACTTTGAATAGGAGAGGAAAGGGGGGGAAAGCATAGAGGAACTTCCTCCCAATCCAGAAGAAGGGCATCCAGGGGAACTGAGCCCAGCACTGGAGGCCTGCAACAGAACAGAGGAAGTTTGTGATTGTCTGGGGCTGCAAAAGATCTATCTGAGGGATGCCCCACCTGGCAAAAAACTATCCCCAGCACTTGAGGATCCAGGGACCATCTGTGATGGCCCTGGGAAATCCTGCTGAGGGCATCCGCTAGGACATTGTCCTTCCTGGAAGATGAACTGCTATGAGGGAAGTGTTCAGGAATAGCCAGAGACCACAACTTCATTGCCTCGGTGCACAAGGCTGAAGACCGAGTGCCCCCTGTTTGTTTGATGTACCACATTGTTGTGGTGTTGTCTGTTCTGACTTGTATCACCTTGTTGTGGACAGATGCAGAAAAGCTTGAAGAGCTAAAAGACAGCTCTGAGTTCCAGCAAATTGATGTGGAGCAGAGATTCCTGGGGACCAAACTCCTGAGTGGAAGGTCGCCCATGTGGGCTCCCCAACCCAGAAGGGAAGCATCTGTAGTGAGAGTCAAGTCATGAGAAGGGGAAATGAAGGGGACCCCCGCTCTTAAATTGCTCTGATCCTGCCACCACTGGAGAGCTAGGATCAAGGTTCGAGTCACTGGGACCAACTTGGAAAGGGGGTCTCTTCTCTGAGACCAAAAGGTTCTCAAGTGAAACTGAATGTCTCTCATCTGAAATCTGGCTCCCTGCACAACAGCTGTGGATGCAGCCATGTGCCCCAGGAGCTGCAGAAAGTGTCTTGCTGGTCGAGAGACCTGCAGAGTGAAGGAAGAGGCCAGAGCCACTAAATTCCTTACCCTTTCTGGGGGAAGAAAGGCTCTGGCTTTGTGTCCATTCTGCCCCTATAAAGGTGAGTACCTGGACTGGTTCCAGAACCGACTTGGTAGGTTTAGCAGAAAACCCAGGGAGGTGAGAAGCTGCTGGTGACCTGCAGGTGAGATTTTACCTGTTCTGGGGACTGGCCTACAATGAGCCAGTCGCCTAGATAGGGAAAACAGCAATCCTCTGCCTCCTTAGTGGGCCACTGCCACTGCTAGACACTTTGTGAATACCCTTGGAGCAGAGGTAAGGTCAAGGGCATTGCTCTGAACTGGTAATGACCTGAGGGCAGTTCGAATCTGAGGTACTTTTGATGGGAGCTTCTGATTAGGACATGGAAATAGGCATCCTTGAGGTCCAGGGAGGCTAGCCAGTCCCCTGGCCTTAGGGAAGGTAAAATCATTGCCAGAGTTACCATTTTGAACTTTGGTTTCAAAAGATGCTTGTTCAGATATCTGAGATCTAAAATGGGACGCCATTCTCCTGTCTTTTTTGGGGTAAGGAAGTATCTGGAATACAGACCCCTGCCCTGATGCAGGGGAGGAACCCTTTCTACTGCTCTGAGAGCTAACAGGATAAGACCACTGTTTCAGAGCGAGGGTCTCTGAAGCACTTGCAGGTAGAAAAGTCTGCTTTCAACTTGGGAAACTTTTGAAGCTGAGAACTGGACCCTGGCTTACTACTTCCAGAACCCACTTGTCTGAGGTTAAAGAAGCCCAATTCTGACTGAAGTAAGCCAGCTTGCCCCCACTGGTACAGGAGAATCGGCCCTGGGCACCCCATCAGGGTGCCTGTTTCTCGGAGCTTTAGGCTGGGGGTGGGAGCAGGTCTGCCCACCCTCGCCTGCCTGCTCTGAAGAAGCCCTCTGAGCAAAGGCAGAGGAGGCCTGAGTCTGGTAGAAAGGCCTGTGAAAGGCCACCTCACCCCTGGGGCATGCCTTGAGGAGTGGCTTGCCGCCTTAGCCTGGGCACTCTTTTAGTAGTCCTATATTCATCCATCTTCTTCATGTAATTTCTGTCTGCTCTCAAACAGAGAATTTCCCACCACAGGAAAATCCATAGCCTTAGTCTGGGTATCCTGTGACAAACTAGTACACCTGAGCCAGGCCAACCTACGGAAGGCTACAGATGTGGCCATGACCCTAGAGGAAACATCATTAACATCCACAGCAGCATGAAACTGAACCTTAGAGGCTTCAATGCCATCAGCAGCCACCTGTTCTAGTTCACTAGCCAGCTGGCCATGGGCCTGCTTGGCCAATTGCATAACAGTATCCCATCTAGATTTCTGATACCAGCTACATAAGCCATATAATTTGCTTTCCTGAGTCCCAGAGGAGGCTGCCATATACTGTTTTTGCCATGGCATCAATCTTCCTGGAATCCTTGTCAGGAGGATGTAGCCAAGGAACATTAGCTTTTATCACAGGCAGCAGCCTGAACTATCCCAACATGACTGCATTGCTGAGAAAGGAATTCTGTATCAGGGCCTGACAATGATACCTTCTGTCCATCTTTTTATCTACAGGAGGCACAGAATTAGGAACTTTTAAAATTTTAATTGTTTGTTTCCTAAAAGACTTATGTAAAGGAATAGACAATCTCCTAGACTCTGGAATATCCATCATTTCTACAAAATCAGGCTCCTCTTGCTCATCCACAGCCTCTTCTAAAGGAAGCTAAAGGGTTTCAGCAACTTTTTTATAAAACATAAAATGAGATGGGGACTCAGACAGCATAGGGGGAGATTCTAAAGGTCTGTCTGGGAGATGTCCGGTTCAATGGGCACACCCAGACCTTCCCAGCCACATTCATACTGTTCATAATCCTTCTCCCTCCTCTGGTTCATAAAATTCCTCAATATCATAATCCTGAACTACTGGGACGGACGAACCGACCTTTTACAGATAGTGGTGGTTCGGACGACCCTGAGACAGTGACTGGACAATTTGTATGGCTTTGTTATCTCTGCAGCAGTTGGAGAAGGAATTTTGGACTCCAGACCTGCTGATTTTCTTGTTTCTTTACTGGAATTGGTTCCTCAGAACCAGCTTTTCTTTTGCCCGAGGAAGTCTGGCCTTGGTCAGAGGCACTTCCTCTGGTTCGGGTTGGCACCGAACCGGGCTGGCCATCCGGTCAGCGGACTTTTGGCTTCTCGCTCCTGAGCCTGCCCTATCTTTTCCAGGGTGGCTGCAGGGAAATTCTTACATACCTGGCAGTCTGACTGGAGGTGGTCAAACCCCAGACAATAAACACATGTGGTGTGGGTCAGCCTTGGCACAGACTTCCCACAAACATCACAGTGTTGAAACCCAGTGGGCCCGGTTTTCTTTGGGTTTCAGACATAATGCCAGCCTAACTAAAAATACAGGTTACTCACCTGTAACAGGAGTTCTAGGAATGGTATATGTTGTTCATCCACACTCATTGGCAGTATCCTTGCCGTTTTAAATCTTGCCGGAAGGTCTTCAAGCTTGCTCCTCCCACCCACCGGGTGGTATAACTCGGCTCCGCCCCATGACGCCAGATCTGCCCGCTGGAAGCTCAGGTTGAAGCGACGGCCGGGAGGTCGGAGATTGTAGGATGAACAACATATACCATTCCTAGAACTCCTGTTACAGGTGAGTAACCTGTATTTCTAGGGACATGGATATGTTGTTCATCCACACTCATTGGCAGACTCCTAGCAGTTCTCCGGGAGGAGGGAGCAAGACGCACACCCCATATACTTACTTGGGAAGAGAGACTGGAGAACCGAGGCCCCAAACCAGCATCCCGCGTGACTCAAGGTCGATGTGGTAGTGGGTAATGAAGGTGTTTGCTGACTTCAGGTAGCAGCCCTGCAGATTTCCTGGATAGGGACGCCCTGAAGCAGCCACAGCAGCAGTATGGCGGGTAGAATGAGCTCTATCCTCTGGGAGGCTCCATGCCCGCTAACTTATAGCAGAGATCTATGCAGGAGGTTACCCACCTGCTTATCGTCCGCTGGCTGCAGGTCTGCCAGATGCGGTTCAGGCGAGGTGACAAACAGCTGGCAACCTCTCCCGAATATCAGCCGTCGCTCCTTATAATAAGCGGCGCCCTTCTAGGATCCAGAGTATGGAGCCTATATTGGCCTCCGAGGTGTGATTGGGGTAGAACACCGGCAGAGTCAACACCTGGTTAAGGTGAAACTCCACACCACCTTCGGAAGGAATTTCGGTGCAGGACAACCTTGTCCCTGTGGAAGACCAGGTAAGGAGACTCGATGGAAGCGCCTGGAGCTCTCCCATCCTTCTGGCTGACGGATAGCCACCAAGAAGGCGGTCTTCACGACAGGTGAGAGAGAGCACACCTGTGCATAGGTTCAATGGCTTGCCCATGAGCTTGCCAGTACCAGCAGTAGATCCCACGGAGGTGGGGGTTCCCTGACTGAGGGAAATGTGATCAAGGCCTTTGAAAAGCGCCAGACCACCTTCTCCTGCGCCACCGACTGCTTCAGCCCGCGCCCGGTAAGCAGATATGGCTGCCAGGTGCACCCTTAGGGTCGCCGACCCAAGCCCTTGACTAGAAAGGGACCATAAATAGTCCAAGATGCTTGCCAAGGAACAGGAGAAAGGGTCCAAGCCTTGTCCTGACACCAAATGGAAAACCTTTTCCATTTGAAGGCATAGCATTTTCTGGTCACTCCTTACGGACGCCTCAACTACATTGAGGACCTCGTCGGAAAGACCCAAAGCCTGGAACTCTAGCAGCCAGGAACCAGGCCGTCAGGTGCAGGGATTGAAGGTCCGGATGGAACACCTTCCCTGATTGACTGAGAGCAGGTCCGGCGAGCTGGAAGGCTGCCAGAGTCCTGGAGCTGAGACTGAGGAGATCTGGGTACCAGAACTGGCGAGGCCAGTCTGGGGCTATCAGAATCACCTGCGCCTTGTCCCTCCTCGCCTTGAGAAGCACCTTGTGGATCAAGGGAAATGGGGGAAAGGCGTAAAAGAGGCCCGGGGTCCATTGCCTCGAGAAGGCATCCCCCTGCAGCGAGCCCTGCTGAGGGGGGCCGGCATGGAACAGACTCAGCTTCGCGTTCTCCATGGAGGCAAACAGGTCCACCTGAGGTGTGCCCCAAAGGGAGAACAGATACTGTACTACCTCCGCAGGAGAGACCACTGTGGATGCAGCCCCATATGGCTCAGGCATCGGCCAGGGTGTTGGAGGCTCCGCCACGTGAATGGCTAGGAGATCCGCCCAGGCTGCGACGAGACCAAATGCGGAGAGCTTCCTTGCATAGAAGCATGGAGCGCGTCCCGCCCTGGCGGTTTAGATAGTACATGGTCGTGGTATTGTCCGCCTGACTCGGACCACTTGACCCCGGAGGAACGGAGCAAAGGCGGTGAGAGCTAGGCGGACCGCCGAGCTCCAGCAGGTTGATGTGGCATCGACTCCCGGGGACCAGAGGCCATGAGCCCGTGTTCCCCAGATGGGCACCCAACCCATCAGAGAGGCATCGGTCGACAGAGAGACCGCCGGCTCGGGGCGAACGGGATGCCCTCCTGCAAATGATCTGGAACGGTCCACCACTGAGAGCATTCCACATCCCTGTGTCACCGACACAAGCTGGTCCAAGGATCGCAGCGCCAGACCACTGGCTGGCCAGTCCCTACTGAAGGGGACGATGTTCCAGCGGGCCCAACGGACCACGCTGGTACAGGCCGCCATGAGACCCAGGAGGCGCAGGAAGTCCCGGCAGGGCAATTGCCCAACCAGAAATGATCGGGCAAAGGAGGAAAGAACCTCGCCCTGTCCGCCGGAGCCGCGCTGGCTCGGAGAGAGTCGAGCTGCGCCCGATGAATAAAATCACCTGCTTCGCTCGAGTTCTCGACTTGGCCTCGTTGATAAGGAGGCCCAGTTGAGAGCAGACCTGGAGGCCAGATCTCTGGACCACTCCGCCTCCTTCCTGGAGGGGCTGCTATCAGCCAGTCGTCCAGGTAAGGGTACACCCGACCTCGGCGCCGAGGAATGCTGTCACCACTGCCATGCATTTGGTGAAGACCCTGGAGCTGGAGACAAGCCAAGGGCATGGCTTGAATCAAGAGGATCCTTCCGCCGAAGCGAAGGAATCTCTGGTGAGACGGACGGATAGGGACGTGAAAAACGCGTCCTGCAAGTCCAGAGAGCAGAACCACACGCCTGCTCCAAGGATGGTATAATCTGAGCCAGAGTGACCATCCTGAAGGTTCGAGACCTTAGGAACTTGTTTAGGTCGTAGTAGGTGAATGGGCGCCAGCCCCGTCCGCTCTGCGAACCAGGAAGTACCTGGACACAAACCCTGGGTCTGAAGGAGGGTCCACCACCTCTCTTACCACCTCCTTCTGGAGGAGGAGAGTGATGTCGGCTCGGACCGCCAGTGAGGCTGGGGATCCCGGATCCCCCGAGGGGCGACGGCTCTGAAGGGTGGTGCCTGCTCGACTCAGAGGCAGGCCTCTTCCACCACCTCCAAGACCCACCTGTCCGTGGTAACAGCCGACCAAGCGGAACGGAAGTAGCTGGAGCCGTCCCCATCGGGGACCCAGGGGAGGTGACGGGATGGGGCACACCCCCAGCCGCCATCACTGGGCAGGCTTGAGGAGGGACCGCCGAGGGACCTCCTGGGCCCTTCCTCCCTGCCTCCTGTTAGAGGAAGCCGGGCGGCTTGGGTTTGGGATGCCAGGCCGAGCCTGCTGGCCCCTGACGTTGCTGGGCGGGCGCTGGGGCACAGAAGGGACGAAGGGCTTAGGCTGTGGTTTGCGGCCTTTGTCCTTCTGAGCGGAAGAGACCGAGTCCAAGGTGGCATTGACTCTCGATCCTCTGCAGGTGACCTTCCACCCCAGGGTCAAGAGGTCAGTCCCAAAAGGAACATCCGCCCAACTTGTGCTGGGTATCCGAGTAAAGGTGGATATCCTCAGCCAAGCCCGCACGACGATAGCCACTGCGGCCGCCACCGATCTGGCACATGAGTCCCCTACATCCAAAGCAGTCTGAGCTGCTGTTTGGCCACTGCCTCGCCCTGGTCCCGCACCTGCTTAACCGTAGTCTGCAGATCGGCGGGAAGATGAGGGATGACTCATCCAGGAGCCCAACAGGGCATGAGAAAATGTGCCATGAGGACGGCCGAACTGGCCTGACGTAAGGCCGAGAGAGGACGAGCGAGACTTTTCGCCCGACATAGTCCAATTCTTGACCCTTGTCAGGAGGTTTGTCCACATCCCTGGCGCTAGCCGGGCGCCGGAAAACGCTGTCGGTAACCAACCCCTCAGCAGAGGGGTGTTCCAAAACCGACAAGGAACCGTAGGACCGCATACTCTCCTGGCCATCCTGGCCAAGGCGCAGGCAGGAAGCAGGCGCTGCCAAAGTTCCAGTGCCGGACCCACTATGGCTCGCCACCGGAAAGGCCTCCGCCGGAGAATCCTCGTCCAGAATCTCCTGAGGGGATACCGGTCTGCTTTGAAACGGGGTTCGAGCTCCATCCCGGTAGACTCCGAGATGAGCCAAGCAGTCCTAGGAAGGACGACGGGCTATCGTCCATTGGCTGACCTCCTGAAGACTCCAAGTCCAGTCGCTTGGAGAAGAAGGAGGAATCGCCTTCGGACTCGGAAGAGTCCTCAAAGAGCTGCCTCTGTCCTGAGCCACCCTTCACCTGCCGAGGTCGGTCGGGAGTGAGGGTAACTGACAACAGGCACAAACCCTTAGCCGACCGAGAATCTTGGTCGGAGCCCAACTGGTGGCTGTGGAGGCGGAGGTTCCACCGGAATCGGTGGAGCAGCTGGTTTTGGCCGAACAACCGGCCTGGGTGTAGGCTCCTCGGACAAGTCGAGGGGTTGTGTCGGCCGTTCCGGTGACAGCCACTTAATGGCCGGGGAAGGCGCCGGAGTTGGCTTATTCCCGGCCAGGAGGAGCTGTTGCAACATAAGGTCCTCGTACCGTCGACGTAATTTACGCCGGAGCCTCCCCTCATCCGAGGAGGAGGACGAGGACGAGCGGCGACGCCGCTCACCGCGGTGCCGAGACCGAGACCGCCTATGACGGTGGGAACGGCTGGACCGCGAAGAGGTCCGAGACCGAGACCGAGAGTCCCGGAATTTCCGGGTCGGTGCGGGAGGTGTCGGCCGAACCGCACTCCTTCGCTCGAAGGTCCATCCGAGGGCTCCGGAACCGAGGCACAGGCGAGCCCACGGATCTCAACTCTCCCGGGGAACCGGGAGAGGGAATCTGCTGCTAAAGGCGACAGCTCTGTCTAATGGGTCGAGAAAATCTCGACTTCATCAGTGGGAGTCTCGGTCAACTGACCTGACGGGACACCGTGAGGCCAGTGGTCGAAGCCGAGCGGTCCACCGAGCCGACGGTCGACGGCCCGGGAGGGACCTTTCCGCTCCCAAGAGCGCCGACGGAGGGACTTACCTCGTCCTCTTTTTGGACCGAAAGGTCCAGTAGACGCAGGCCCTTCCTTTAGTGGAGAGGGACAGACAAAGCTCTTAAAGGAAGCCGTAGGAAGAACCCAGAGAGAGCGGATAAATGCCGGCGCGAGGAAGATACGCCGCCGCTTCCTCTTCGAGGGGCGCACTATCCGCCGAGCTGATCCGCCGAAAGCTCGCCGCTGACACCGCCAACCGGGCCTCCTTGACTTCACCGAGGGAAACGCTCGGGACGGCCCAGTTGCAATCGGGCAGCACGGTCTTCGAGGACGAGGCCAAGAAAGATGAGCACAGGCCTAAGCCCGCGGGTCGTGCTCAAGGCCTAAGCAGTAGACACACGTGGAGTGTGGATCCGTCCGAGACATCTTCTGCCCGCATGGGCATCTCCGAAACGGGAGTCGATTGTCCATCATCGCAGTCACGAGGGATCGAAGACTGAAGTCTTTTTGCAAAATATTATTTTAAATCGCAAACGGAGAAATAGGAACCAGTCGCAAACGCAGAGCGCTAAGGAGGGAACCTGAGCTTCCAAGCGGTAAGGAAGATCTGCGCCATGGGCGGAGCGAGTTATACCACCCGGTGGGTGGAGGAGCAAGCTTGAAGACCTTCCGCAAGATTTAAAGCGGCAAGGATACTGCCAATGAGTGTGGATGAACAACATATCCATGTCCCTAGAACTTGCCCTTTAACGGCAGTGCCAGGCAAGACACCCTTATCGGTTCCTAACCATGTCACGGATATTGGAAAACGTATTAAACTGCTTTTTTTAGAACCGATAAGAACCGGAACCGCACTCTAAAATAGTAACTTTTAGTTTTAAATGAGTTTTAAACCCACTGATCAGTTCAAACCGAACCGATAACTACAAGTTCCACACAGACAAAACCTTCATTTACTTACGGTTACCACAGATAGAGCTGAACCTAACAGTTTTATGTTGAATAAACTATTCTCGTTAAATCCAACCGAAAACACTTTTAAACCGAGAAATGAACCGAGCAGAAGGAGAAATCTCCGAGCGACTGTTCACTGAGGCGGAGTAAAGAATCTGACAGTTCAAGTTTGAAATGACACAGATAGAGCTGCTCGTGCCAAAATTCTATTTTGGAATGGTTTTAACCATTTCACGGGGCAGTTCTAGAGCTGGAACAAACTGCTAATGTCTATAATATAGCAAGACTTCATGTTGTTTGAAGATCAAGAATTACAGTAGGTACGTAATTTCCATATCTTCCTGGACATAAAGTCTCCACCACTCATTCACACTGATGGGAGAGTTACAGAGCTAATAATCCCCCGAGAGGGCGGCAGGAGAGACCAAGAACTCACAATTTTAGGACAGAAGTCCGTTAAGGATAGTCCTGCCAAACGAAAGATGTTGCCTGGCATGGACATCCAGGGCATAGTGCTTGATGAAAGTATGCACTGAGCTCCAGGTAGCTACATTGCAAATGTCCGCAATGGGCATGCTGCAGATCTCCGCCAGGGTTGCAGCAACTGCTCTAGTAGAGTGAGTGTACACTCTGCCTTCCAGCTTAACCTGCGCCATGGAATAACAGTGGCAAAGGTATGCCACCAGCCATGCTGAAATGCATTTGATAGCGACAGGTTGACCCAGCTGGGTCTCGCTGAAAGAAGCAAACAGTTGTTGAGCTTTGCAAATTTCTTTTGTTCTATCCAAACAGAAACGCAGAGCTCTTTTGACATCTAAAGAATGAAGGGTATGCTCTCCTTCATTTTGGTAGTTTGCAAAGTAAGTAAGTAGGACCAAAGATTGGATTAGATGGAATTCTGAAACAATCTTAGGGAGAAACTTAGGATGGGACCTAAGAACTACTTTGTCCTTATGAAACAGTATACGGAGGGTCTGTGACCAAAGCATGTATTTCAGAGACCCTGCAGGCCAAGGTAATGGCCATCAGGAAGGCAGTTTTCCAAGTGAGAAAGCTCACAGGTAGCTAGAGGCTCATAAGGCTTTCCGGGTGAGCATGTCTAGCACAAGGTTAATTTCCCAGGCTGCGACTGGACCTCTGATAGGAGGTCTGGTATGCAGAATACCCTTAAGAAACCTAACTACTGGTAACTGAGCCAGTGACAAGGAAAGTACTGGCTCATGATAAGCTGAAATGGCACATAAGTGAACTCTGACTGTAGACCTGAATTTGAGAGGTCTAAAAGGTACTCTAGAACTTTATTTGGTGGGCAGGAAAAAGAATTCAAAGAGGATTTTGAACACCAGAGCGAAAAACACTTCCATTTGGCTGTGTAAGTTTTTCTAGTGGTTCTGTCACCTTGATGAGAAAGGACTGAGAGTGAGTGGTTGGGGACCACTGAGTACTGAGCATCCATTGAGAGGTTCTCATGGGAAGACGTGCTAGGGGTACAGTGAACACCGAGGATGCCATGAGACCTAGCATACGCTGCATCGAGATAGCTCGAACCGAGCTGTTCTGTCTGATGTATCGGACCATCTGTAGGATATCGCTCCTTCTGTCCTCTGGTAGAAACACTTTCGCACAGGTGGTGTCCAGAAGAATTCCTATGAAAAGGTGCCTCTGGGAGGGCTGCAGCTACGATTTCTTGAGATTTAGCAGGACTCCCATGGATGTGAGAAAGTCTGAGGCTGTGGTAATGGCATCGAGAGTTCCTTGCCTGGAAGGGCTCGCTAGAAGCCAGTCGTTCAGATATGGGAACACTTGTATTCCGATTTCTCTGAGATGCGCTGCGAGGATTGCACAACACTTTGTAAAAACTTGCGGTGCCGAGGATAGCCCAAAGGGCAGGACTCTGAACTGATAATGCTGGCTCAAAGCCATGAGCCTTAGGTATCTGTGATGCCTTGGGTGACTAGGAATATGTTGGTAAGCATCCTGCACGTCCAGGGAGGCTAACCAGTCGTGTTAATGAAGCAAAGGTAACAGAGTTCCTAGCGATATCATTTTGAATTTCTCTTTGGGAAGAAATTTGTTCAATTTTCTGAGGTCCAAAATAGGGCGCATACTCCCGGTTTTCTTTGGAACTAGAAAGTAATGGGAGTAGAACCCTGTGTTCCGTTGATCCAGCGGGACTACTTCCACTGCCCTGCTGTTAAGAAGGCCTTGTATCTCAGAGGCGAGAAGTTCTAACTGAAGTACTGACAGTCTGGGCTGTCGTTTGGGGGGATGATCCGGAGGGGCCTCTGAAAGATTGAAGGAATACCCCTCGGGGATTATCCGGAGGACCCATTTGTCCGATGTTATGGACTTCCACCGGTTGTAGAATTGAGTCAGACGACCTCCCACTGCTGAGGAAGAGTCCCCCTCGGGCAACTGAGGTGAGACTTGGGCCAGCAACTCAGAAGGCGGCACTGGGCGCTTTGGGCCCTTGTGCCTTCTGTTGCATTTTCTTTTGAGGCAGAGGGGCTTGGTTTTTATTAAAACCTCCCCTGCCTTTGCCTCGAAAGGACTGACTGTCGAACCGATGTTGTTAACACCCCTAGAGAGGGGGCGGAGGAGGTCATGCCAATTTAATGGTTGACCTAGTCTTTGTATGGCCTCTAGAGCCAGTTCTACTTGAGGGCCGAAGAGGTACACACCATCGAAAGGCAACACCATGACCTGTTGCTGGGCATCATTTGTAAACCTTGAAGTGAGCAGCCAGGAAGGCGGTGGGTACAAATGCCCACCGCCACTGCTCGGGAGGCAGTATCAAAGGTGTCCATAGCTGCTTTAACCTGCTGGTTGTTGGACTCAATACCCCTGGTTATGGCTTGAAGAAGCTCTGAATTAGTGTCCGACTCTGGTAGAGCTTCAACCATTTGTTTGAGCGAATGCCAAAGAATATACTCATATTGAGAGAAATAGCCCTGGTAGCTGGCGATGCGCATACCCAGGGTAGCTGCAGCAAAGACTCTCTTACCTAAAGTATCTATCTTACGAGATTCTTTGTTTATAGGTCGAGCTGTAGTAGTCTGAGGAAGGACGACCTTATCATTCTCTGCCAAGACTACAACAGGATCCGCAAAGGCTTGGGAGGCCAAAATAGGTCGATCCTTGGGAGCAGCATACTTCCTATCTATGGACTTAGCCACAGAAGGAATGAGAGCAGGATTATTCCATGCCATTTGAGAAAGCGTCTCAAAGGAGGGTTGTACCGGGGATGTTAAATCCATAGGGATGTCAGGAACATGAAGGTATTGGGAGTCTTAAAAGCTTCCCAAGATCGATGTCCATAGTCTGGAGAGTAAGTGGAATTAAAATTTTTCAGCAAAGACTTAAATGACAGGTCCTTGACCACAGGCTCTGTAACAGGATTAGGTCCTGCTCCTTCCACATCATCACCCAGTCTAAGATCTGGGGTCAGACTCAATATCATCTCCTGACAGTCCAAGAGGGACTGCATGGACAGGAAAGGAATGAAAATCAGCAGGAAAAGAGGAAGGAAAAGAATTCGGAAAGGAAAAGCCCTGAAGATTGACTGAAGAAAAGCCATGCCTCAGCGCCGAAGAACATGGCGCCGACACAGCAGACGGTGCCGAAAAGCCACATGGCACTGAAGACGGCGCCGAAAGGCCACACAGTGCCAAGGACAGCGCCGACAGGCGCATCAGCACCAAAATCGGCGCCGAGCAACCCGCCGACGCCGACACCAACCCAGGGCCTTGAAAATTAGGATTTGAGGGAAAAGAAGGAAGAATATTAGGAGATAGAGGCATCGGTGTGGCCCCCTGTGCCGCAGCCATGTGAGGGGGGAAAACACCTGAGCGCAGAGTCGATGGCACCGAAGAGGACGCTGCTCGACCAGGGAGGCCCAATCGCCCTGCCCAATCTCCTGAAGAGCCCAAGGGCCCTGGAGTGACCGGGCCAGGCAGCTGGACCAACCTCCGAGCCCATTGCTCCATAAGAGCGGCCCACTGATGAAACTGCTCATCGGAAGCCCTACCAGAAGGCGGGGAAGGGCTCTGATATCGAAGAAGTCGGTGACCAGAAACAGAAACCGGCGACTCTGAATGAGGAGACCGGCAACTGACCCCAATGACCGACCATCAACATGCAGACATATCAGAAGGCGACCTCGAGTGATGCCTTCTCTTTTTTGACCTATGGGCCGAAGAAGAGCTCGAGGCCAAACGGTGCCGAGAATGCGACAGTTTTCTTTTATGCTTCGAGGACTGCCCTTCCCCTTAGGCACTGGGCATCCGATGTCAGACCCCCATTGACTGAGCAGCTTTCATCTGATCTCCTACCGCCACCTGACCGCCATGGTCGACCACAATGTAGGCTGAGACTTCTTTCTTTGATAGGAATAAATATCGTAAGTGGTACTTTTATTTGAAAATACTACAAAATAAACTGAAACCTATGCTGCTAGTTTGAAGTCTGACTCCCAGCGGGCGAGCGTCGTCGTCACTGAAGCGCACCTGACAGTGAGAAAAAAGTAACTGAGGCAGTTGGAGGGTCGACACCGAGAAAGTCATTGCCGCACGAGCAGAGGCTCGTGGCGCCGCTCCTCGTGGCTCCATCTCTGGCGCCGGCCCTCCAGCAAAAAGTTTACTCCCACTGGGTCCTAGCGCCTCCAGCGTAAACCCATTAGTGTGAATGAGTGGTGGAGACTTTATGTCCAGGAAGGTCAGGAAACAATATTAAACAACTGCTGAAACTGAACTATAAGCTGCTGTCATATAGATGTGAAGATCTGACTCCCAGCGGGCGAGCAAAGTCGTTGGCGGGAAAAAAGGAATGGAGGTGGCTGGAGGGGCGACGCAGAGATAGCCTACAAGGTGAGAGCCAGCCTTGGGGTGCTGCACATGTGCGGCCCTACCTCAGAGCTGACCCACCTGAAGATTTTCGGCTCCCGCTGGGTCCTAGCGCCTCCGGCATAATAACCAGCAGTATGAATGAATGGTGAAGACCTTAAGTTCAGGAAGATTCACTGTCCTCTGATGAGGACATTGAGGGAAAGGGGATGGAACCTCAACTCAGTGTGAAGTTGACGGAGTGTTAGAGAACAGCACTTAATTGGTTTCTGAAACCAGACTAGCATGTTCTCTATACATTTTTGGAACTGCTGCTCAAACAGGAGACCGAAGGTCTGATGGTCTCAAATACTGTCTGGTGCACACAAGGTGGAGGCCTAAAAGGATGTTGGCTGAAGAATGGGCCAACGAACCTAAGCCCAGCCACAGATAATGTGGCAATCTTGTGGTTCTTGCTCGACAGGAGAAGCAAGTAAACCTCCTCGCCCATCAGCACCACCACCAGTAGTGTCTAATGGGTGGGCAGGGAGTCCATAGCCGGATGACAACTGGTCGGTTTTAAGACAGCCCTGCTGCAAGGCAGATTCCTGAGTTAACACCAATATCAACACCAGCAAAAGCTGCCACACTGTAATTGATGCTGGTCCCAGAATTGTGGCATCAACACCAAGGCCCGCACAATTCTGGTGCCAACACTCAAAACAGTGCCGACAGTCAGTGTTGATCCCAGCAACATGGTGGTCCATTGCTCATGGCTACTGGACTGTGGTGGGTGTTCCCCGGCCATCCAGGAGCTGAAGGTCCACCTAACAGCACTACCTGAGACTCTGTCATGACTCCAGCTCAGTGGGACGAAGAGAGCTCAGCACCTCATCAAAGATAGACTAGACAAGTTTTTCAGGGAAGGTGGCACTTTATCATACTATTAGTGACGACAGGGCAACAATGGGCAAATGCCTAATTTGCTCCTTCAGACCTTTGTCAAACCATGTATGGCTCTGAAAAGTGGCGAAAGGACAGGATGGAATGGTGGTGGTTCTACCCCCTCCTTCAGTAACATGAAACTTATTACAAAATACCCCATTCCCCCCCCCCCAAAAAAAATGCCATGCTTGTAATCTCTTTCTCCATCTCTCCCCCTTTAACCAAGGAAAGTACTTGTATCAGATAAAGTTGGTTTCAAATATGGGGCTAGTTAATAGATTAAAATAGATGTCCCCCCAAATTCTTTTTCCCTCGGTCACCGGAGAGGTGACCTCTCTCAAGCGTCATCCTGGTTGCCTCCCGCCAAGCCTGAAACCCCCCACTCTGGGTCCCCTCCAGGGGCTCTGCAGTTGCCTTACCTCTGCCTGGCGAGAGACTTCCCTGGCTTATCCCCCCAGGGCGAGGCCACCAATCCTACAGGCACCCTAGACATCCAGCATCATCCAGGCAGTAGTGGCACATGGAGGATTGGGACCCAGATGGGCAGGGTCTGGTGATGGGCATGGGGGCCGGGGCCCGCCGTTGCCTAATATCTCTTCGGGGCGTTTCCTTTTTCTGGTGGTTCCACCCCCTTCCTTAGGCACGCATGATTGTGCAATGACGCTCGGTGGAGGAGACGTACTGCTTCCCGAGGGCGTTCTTACCAATGTCTGCCGTGCGCCTATCTTCCCTCTTGTGTGCAGGCTGTGATGTGTTGCCTCCCCACTGGGAGGCACTCAAGTGCAGAGTCCTGCAACCCTCCCTCCCCAGGAGACAGCGAGCTATCAGTGGACGCTCGAGCATTCTCCTCCCCAGCTGACCCTGACAGCCCGTACTCGTTCCCAAACACGGGTCGCCGGTGTGGTATCCAGTGCCTCAACCCTCAGCACCACTGGGCTGGCCCGATT
This sequence comes from Neoceratodus forsteri, assembly GCA_016271365.2. NCBI lineage: Eukaryota > Metazoa > Chordata > Ceratodontiformes > Ceratodontidae > Neoceratodus > Neoceratodus forsteri. The sequence goes on from CM057456.1 coordinate 614,177,060, forward strand.
AAAACAGATTAACCACATATATGCAGGCATTTGCACAAAAATGTTAACATTTTCCACATTTTCACTGCACTGATTCAGGTGGAGTGTTAATTTGTAGCACTTTATAAAGAGGGTTGGAAACTGTAAATTACATGCCCTCTGAGAAAGACTTTTGTTAGCTGAAAGGCTGGGGTTTTTGGTTCCATGTTCTACTTTAAAACCTCTGTTATGTATACTCGCCTTCAATAAAATCAAAAGATTTAAGCCAATATGTTCTCCGCATGGTGTTTTCTGATTGTGAGTGCTGGTAACTTTTGTTTTGGAGTGGTCCACAGGCCTATTGGAGTGTTGCCTGGACCAACTCCTACCCCCCAAGATCAGGGACAGGATGTCAAAGCATCAGGGTCTGATACTTCAGCGTTTGAAAAGTGAGGTGAGTGCAGGCTTCACAGCCCTCCATACTGTGGTTGCATCCCAGACAGGAGAAAAATGAAGCATTTAGATCAGTGTGGGCAATGTTCTCCCTGCACCTACAGTGACGAGAAAAGGGGCCCTGAGGGTTTGGGCTTCAACGGTTTCCTTTTACCCGGCATACTTTGATGACAAGCAATAAAAGAGATAAGAATCAAGACAGTAGTCTGCTCCCATGTTACGAACTTGGAGGAGGGGAAAACAGAAAGTACAGTTACATAAGAACTTGCTCTAACAGTAGATCTTCGAGAGAGGCTCTAGCAGTACGTAATTACATATAGGACTGAAGCCGGCAGGTGTCAGGACTTCACGGAAAAATTTCTAGCCAGCAGTCTCTGGCAGGGGACCGCCCCCACGTCAGGTGACCGTCAAGCGGCGTCAGTATAAAGGGGCGGTCCCCCATGCCCACCTTCCAGTTTTTTCCCGCCAAAGGCCAAAAGGCAGAGACGAGAGAAGCTAGATATTTCCCGGAAAAGGAGCTGAAAAGCTAAGGGGATGGAGGGCGATATTCATTTGCAAGAGCCTCTCTTGAAGATCTACTGTTACGATAAGTTCTTACGTAACTGTACTATCTTACTTCGAGAGGGCTCTTGCAGTAGGTAATTACATATAGGACTGAGTCCCAGGCAGTCTGGACCAAAGAGAAGCTCATGGGAGGAGGAAACTACTCATACACAGATCCTCTGGCTGTGAAGGTCTTAGGAAAGGAGACCTTGCAGAACAGCCAACCCGAAGTCAGCTCTACGGCGAGAGGCAATGTCCAAACTGTAATGTTTTGTAAAGGTATGGACAGAAGTCCAGGTTGCGGCTGCACAAATGTCAGCTGCCGACACATTCCTGAAACAAGCGGCAGAGGCAGCTACACCCCCTAGTGAAGTGACCTCTGACCTGACCTGGAAAGGTCTTGTGATACTTGTCATAACAGAAAGTGATACAATTAGCAAACGATTTTGAAAGCCATTGCTTGGAGACAGCATTGCCCTCTCTTTTGCGAGCAAAAGAGACAAACAGTTGATCAGTCCTTCTGAGATCCTTTGTCCTGTTGGTGTAGTATCTCAGAATCCGGTGAACATCCAGAGTATGCAAGAGGTACTCCCCTTGGTTGGAAAGTTGCATAAAGAACGCAGGCAGTTCCATGGACTGATTCAGCATAGATTCCACTACCACCTTAGGGAGAAACTTAGGGTTGGTAAGCAGAACCACATGTTCCTTGTGAAAAATCAAGTACGGGATTTTGCACATTCAGGTCTGAAGCTCAGAAATTCCCCGAGCAAAGGTAATGGCCACCAGGAAGAGAGCCTTCCAGGAAAGGAACTTAAGGTCTGAAGAAGCTGCCAGCTTGAAAGGAGGCAGGGTACGCTTCTCGAGAATAAAATTCAAGTCCCAAGGCGGGGCAGGTGCGTAAATGGAGGGTCTCAAATGGAGGATCCCTCTAAGGAAAGTCTTAGCGACTTCCAGCTGCACAAAAGACCTGTCCCCAAAGGGAACATGGTAAATGGAAACAGCTGCCATGTGAACCTTCAAGGAGGAGTAACTGAGACCCAGGTCAAAGAGGTGACACATGTAATCCAGGAGCCTCTCAACAGAGCAGGAGAATGGCTCAAAAGCTAAGGAAGAGGCCCAGATGGAGAACCTTTTCCATTTCATGGCGTGAGTGGAAGGCTTTCTGGCCTCCACTAGAATCTCTGCCACCTGCGACAAAACCCCAAAACAGGGTTTAATCACGTCTCCAGGAGCCACACATGCAGCTGAAGGGATCCGAGTACTGGATGGACCAGGGTCCCCTGATACTGGGTCAACAAGAGTTGCGACAGAGGAAGAGGAAGAGGAGGTTCCTCTGAGTACTGTTGCAGAAGAGAGAACCAAACTTGCCTGGGCCAGAATGGAGCGATAAGAATCATGCGTGCTCCTTCTGAACAGAGTTTGTGTAGAACCTTCGCAATCAATGGGATCGGGGGGGAAGCATAGACGAATCTGCCCTTCCAGTTTAGAGACAGAGCGTCTCTCCAAAAAACTCCGCACCCTGGAGCGAGCGAGCAGAAGACAGGAAGTTTTGCGTTGAGAGGAGAGGAGAAGAGAGGCAAACAGGTCTACCTGAGGGGTTCCCCAGCGTAGGAAGATGTCTTTTACTACCCCCTGATTCAGTTCTCATTCGTGTGCTTGGGCAGACGACCGGCTGAGGTGGTCTGCCAATGTGTTCTCGACCCCCGGAACATGGACTGCCGTGAGGTGAAGGTTGTGAAGTATCGCCCAATCCCTAACCCACACCGCTTCCCTGCAAAGAGGATAGGAATGAGTTCCTCCCTGCTTGTTGATGTACCAGACCACGCACATGTTGTCGGTCTGAACTGCCAGATGACCATGAATCAGATACAAGTGTAGGGCCTGTAAGACGTACAGGTTGGCCCTCAGTTCGAGTACACTGATGTGAAGAGTCTGCTTGAGCCAGGACAAAGAGCCCTGGGTCTGCTGAGATCCCAGGTGGGCTCCCCAACCCTCGCCAGAGGCGTCTGTTAGGATTTGGAAGGGGGGGGAGAAAGACAGAAGGGAACTTCCTGGCAAAGGTTCTCCTGAGCCAACCACCACTGCAAGTCCCGAACCACTGGAGAGGAGACCAGGATCTGGCGATCCAAGTTGTCCGCCAATTGATCCCACTGAGACTGAAGCGTCCACTGAGAGATTCTCATGTGGAGCCAAACACGAGGCACTGTCGGGATGGCAGCTGCCATGAGCCCCAGGAGGCGATGGACCGAACTGGCAATGGCCCGCCTGCAGCTGGACAAAAGGCGTGCCTGAGCCTGAAGGGTGGCCACCCTGTCCAGAGGCAGGAAGGCCATACTGGAAGTCGTATCCAGGATCACCCCGATAAACTGGAGTCATTGAGATGGGATCAAATGGAACTTGGTCTGGATGATGGTAATACCCAAGCTCGTGAAAACCTGCAGGGTAAGGGAAAGGGAGTGTAGGAGATCCTCCCTGGACAGGGCCACCAGGAGCCAATCGTCCAGGTAAGGGAAAACCTGAACCCCCTGGATACGCAGGTGGGCCGCCACCACAGCAAGGCATTTGGTAAACACTCGGGGGGCCGAGGACAGACCAAATGGGAGGGCCCTGAACTGGTAGTGGTCCCCCTGGAAAGAAAACCGGAGGTATTTGTGGTGGGACTGGTGGATAGGGATATGCAGGTAGGCATCCTGCATGTCCAGGGCGCACAGCCACTGTCCCGACCAAAGGAGGGGCAGAAGTCTCTGCAGAGAGAGCATTCGGAACCTCTTGTACTCCACGAACAGGTTCAGGGAACTGAGGTCCAGGATGGGTCTCACATTGCCTGACTTCTTCGGAACCAGGAAGAAATGAGAGTAGTGACTCGTCCCCCTGAGATGGGGGACGGCTCATCATCACCTTCCGAGGAAGGCGAGATTTCTTCCAGACCAGAAGAAGGTGTTCCAGGAGATAAGATGACCTTGGAGGGGATTTTCTGGGAGGTTTCTGAAGAAACTCTATTAGTGTCTCTCTGCTATCAGCTGGAGCACCCAAGCTCTGACGTGATCCTCTCCCAACCCGGTAGATGCAGGGAGAACCTCCCCTACCAGTTCCTCTGGAAGGGCCAGAGGCTGTGGGAGGAGAAGGAGTCAGGTGGTGTGAGCAGCGCTTGAGGCTGGAGCTCCGCTGCTCGCTTGGGCGGGGGCTTCGCAGACTGAGGGGCCCCACGTTTATTGGCCCGCTTCCCTTGTGGTTTTGCCTTGGCCCGTCCCCACTTGCAAAAGGGACAGCACTGCTGCTGAGGGGCTCTGTACAAGTCATCAACCTCCTTGAGAGCAGTGCCTTTCTCTTGCAGTCCGGTGATGATATCCTTGACATCACCATCGAACAGCACAGAACCCCTGAAGGGCGCGTCTGGGATAGCAAACTGCACTTCAGGGACCAGACCCGACACTCGGAGCCAGGCATGCCGCCGCAAACCTACGGCGAATGCCAAGCTCCTACCAGCAGCATCCACTGCATCGTATGAAGCACGAAGCATGTGCCCACTGGCAGAACGAGCAGACTGGACCAGGTCTGCCACTTCCTGTTTGGTCTGTGACTCAGGAAGGGAGTCCAGTTTAGCTTCCACCTCGCTAAGGACAGCCTTCTGGTAATCCCTCATATGGGCAATGTAGTTCAGGGCCCCAATACCCAGAGTGGAAGAAGCAAAGACTTTCTTCCCATACTGGTCCAGAAGGCGGGATTCCATACCGGGGGGTGACGAGCTCAAGTGCTTTGGATTGGCTGTCTGGCCATGTGCGGTGCTAATCACGACTGAGTCAGCCTTAGGGTGAGAGGTAAGAAACTTAACACCCTTGGGAGCCTTATACAGCCTGTCTGCCTTCCTCGGAAGAGGGGCTATGGTGGAGGGTTGCTTCCAAACAGTGGAGACGAGGTCCACGTGAGGCTCGATCCAGGATGGAACTAGTGTAGGAGTGACCTCGGGGCAGATCCAAATGGGCAGCTAGCTTCTGCCGCTGTGGATCTGGCTCCAAAGAGTGCCACTGATGGATAGCCTGGATTTTGTATAGCAACTCCGTAAAGGAGGGATCCTCCAGAGGAGACTTCGGAGGAGTCCTCGGCCTGGGCTTATCCAGACAGCGGGGCTTGTCGTACAAGTCGGAGTTATCCGAAGACTCCGAGGAGGAAGAAGAAGACTCCACCTTCTGATGCGGGGCAGGAACGGATCCCTTGGGAAGTCCTCGGGGAAGCGTGTCCAACCCTGCTTTGGAACCGGAGGGCTCACCTCTGGTATCCGGAGTAGGGGAGGGAGTCTCCGATGTAGGGGGACCGGAACTGGGACTGGCATCGGAAGATGACTCCCACCCACCCTGGTGAGCTGAGCTTTGGCCTCAGCCCACCAGGAAGCCAGAGCCTCATTCAAATCCACAGGCAGCTGAGGGGGGCGGTGGAGAAGGGGGATACGGATACTGAGTGTAACTGTAAGGAGCGTATCCATAACCTGATGGCGGGTACCCCGGCGTTGGGTAATGAGGAACCGTGTACTGCGGTGCCGGATAGGCCGGCGTCGGGTACTGGGGCACCAGATACTGCGGACCCGGGTACAACAGCATCAGATACGACGGGGTCGGATACCCAGGGACCTGGGGGGTCTGCCGAGGCAGATGGCCCGGCGAGGCGCCCAGCAGGCGGGCCTGGAACAGGAGGCCCGGCGTGGGGGCGGCATCAGGGAGAGGAATGTCGCCCGTTGTAGGCAGGACCGGCATCAGGGCCGGCGTCCAGGGAACCGATGTCAGGTCATCTGGCCCGGTGGGAGGGAGACCTAACGGGGGTGCCAAAGAATCCTCCGCATTGCCTGGGAAAGGAGGGGAAAAATCCCCGGGGTCAGGCAGAGGAGACCCAGGGTCCCCGGAGGGCAGCGAAGGCTGTGGAGAGGCGGGAATGGCGGATGAAGTAAGGTCCGGCGTCGGACTTATCGGCGGAGTCCAGGCGGACATCAGAGGAGCCGATGTTCAACTTAGCGGACCCTTCACCCGAGGCAGGCTGCAAAGGAGGGGCAGTCTGGTCGAATGGAACAGGGGCCGTGCGCCGCCCCGAAGGGTTGGGCAACTTAGCGGCCGGTTATGGGCGGGCGTCAGAGGAGCTGACGTCCAGCTTACTAGAGCCACTTGCACCAGTAGGACGCACGGTGGCGGCCTTACTGGGAATGGTGGCCTCCAATAGTCCGGAGGCGCCAGAAGGGCCCAAGCACGAGCCAGACGGGCGGGCCGACGCCGTCTTGGAAGCCTCCAACCCCGGGGAGAGGGGATGTTACCTGCAACATGGCGACTCTAGCTGAAGTCGTGGTGGAAGAGGAGCCCCGGTCCCGATGTTTCTCCTTGTCCTTCTTCTTATGATGGCCTTCGGGGAAAGTAGAAGCCCGACGGAGCTTTTTCAACTCCTTCTCCATGGAGGTCATTTTCTTTTTTAGGATGTGGGCCTAGAGGGACTGCTGCCTCCATCTGCGGGTGGCGGTGTTGAATTTTAGGCAATGCTGGCACTTCTCCACCTGATGATCCGGGCCCAGACAGAAGAGACACTGGGAATGGCCGTCCTTGTGCGGGAGTTGGGCGCCGCACGAGTCGCACTTATTCTTGTGCTCAGAGGGTGTAGGGGATGACATACACCACTGAAAAAGTAAACAATCTGTCGAATGAATCGAGAAAAAAATGACGGTATAACTACCAATGACAAGCTGACGAGCGCTGAACTTTACCGCGAGGCGCTGAAATGAGCAAATGGTGGGAAAGAACTGGAAGGCGGTTGTGGGGGACCGTCCCTTTATACTGACGCCGATTGACATTTGTCACCTGACGTGGGGGCGGTCCCCCGCCAGAGATTGCTAGCTAGAAATGTTTCTGTGAGGTCCTGACACCTGCCGGCTTCAGTCCTATATGTAATTACCTACTGCAAGAGCCCTCTCAAAATAAGATCTGAGGTAGTTAGGCTATTAACAATGGTTACTAACTCCAGCAAGCAGTGTCACACATGTGCTGGTATGGACACTGATGGTGGCGGCCTAGCAAAACATCTGCCCCTGCAGAGTCCTTGCGCCTCCAGCCCAAAGACAAAATAGTGTGTGTGTGTGTGTGTGGGGGTTCTAAGGAGAAGACAGATTCATAGAAGATCTGCAGGTGTTCCACGGGGTGTCCTGCTGAAGAAGCAGGGTCAAACGGCGTGGCTGTTTACACAAAGTATAAGGAGAAACCACTGTCAATGGTCTCCAGCACCCACTGGGGTAGGTCATGGTCTCCAACTACTGTGGTATATGTAGTGCTTTGGGAGGTTAAGAAAGGACTCATGAGGACAGCTGATGGCTCCCTGCCTCATTCATTTCACAGAGGAATCAGGTTTGTTCACACCAGAACCAATAAAGGCTACACGTTTACCTCATCCATAATGACTGCTGTACAGTTTGTTTCTCTACTGCCATCCTCTGTTTCAGTAGTGAAAGGAAGGGTAAGAGCAGGCCTGCCCCTGCTGGGAAACAAATTGCTGCTCGGACTAGTAGCAGAAAAGACCACCTTTATGATCTTTTCAGACTCCTCTTTTCTTTTAGGATGCCCTCCATTTAGAGTCTGACGAGCACAGGCTCACAGAACGGGAGCTTAAGAACCTTTTGCTGACTGTCCTGGTTAAAGGAAGAGGAGCGCAACCAAAGTGCTTCTTGACAGCTACACCCACAGTTATACATCTTGAGCCAACTTCTGCATGATCCACGGCTAAATGCAGGTGGTGTTTCACTGCCACCAGGTCACAGTAATAAGATGGAAGACCTTATCTGGGTGTTCTGAAGAAAGAGTATCCTTAATATCTGTTGCCGCTGTCCACAGTGCATGGTTATAATGGGCAAAGTAAAACCAGGGTAACTGGCCTGCCACACTCCAAATGTGCCTGCTGCATTCATTCTATGGCACCAATGGTTTAAGTGCTTCTCCTCCTTAGTGGGTGGATGAGAAGAGGAAGTGTCTAAAATTGCTCTTGCACAGGCTGAACCATGCCTACCACCTGAAGATTCTGGCAAATCTATGAAGGACTTATAAGTCCCCAGGAGGAACCGCATCACTGTGACAACCATGCTGAGGGACCAAGCCGGGATGAGACCAGACCACTGTCATCAAGTACAGCATCACTGATGGGCAAGACAAGGAAGAATGGAGCTTCCCTAAACAAAATCTCCAAATGCTTATACTTCCCCACACTCGCCATCTCTTTCGATAGGATGTCGAGGGAGCTAAAGATATGATGCAAGATGTGAAAGAAAGAGGATGACTACAGCCTGCCCCTTGAGGTCACAAGCCTGGTCCAGCCTTGTTGAGTTTTGAACTATTCATCCCTGAATACCCAACTACGTACCAGGGCTAATGGACCCATCAGGAGCTCAACACCCGAGGTAGTGGAACCACCGTGTGTGTGTGTGTGGGGGGCAGATGGGCAAGACTGGAGGCTGTGCAGAAACACAAGGAGTGCTATCCACTTTATTGGCCTTGGGCTCCTGAGGCCTTGAGCATGGCATCTCCACGACCTTCTGGGTGAGGGTAAGCATCCTATTTATTGCCTTTCTTTGCTCTGCTTCTAGACAAACACAGCAGTGGTGAGCATGGCATTCAACCAACCAAGACTGATGCCCATGCTTATTTTTACAGTTCTTATGATTCATATTTTTCCTCTCCCTCATGCTTGTTTGACCTTCTATGAGAAGAGCTGAACAAACTACTTGACAAGGACCTATTAGAGGAACTCTAAGATCGATTGCTCTATCTTGGTTGCTTTTTACCCTGAGAAGAGAAGCCTGGGGGAGTCTTATTGAGCAACAGGCCACGGGACATCAATGGGCCTGACAAGCCTTTTGAGTGAGGCAACTCGGCTCTACACCAAGTCCCTGAACCTTTGTGGAACTCATCACCTGACCTAGACCCCACTGGAGCGTTTGTCTAAAGGACTGCTCCGGCCATCCTGAGAGGGATTAGGCATGACCACCACCTTGACTGACAGGACCCCATTCCAGTGAACTGTACAAGCACAGTCTACAAAATGAGCTGAGTGACTGCCTTCGAACTCAGTCTCAGGAGTTCAAGGGTGCACCTTCTCCTTAAACTCTAGTAAAGTAAGGATGCAGCACGATCACAACCGGCTGGTCAGAAGCTGAGGTCTCAGGTCAGCTGTGCTTCAAAACTCAACACCAAAGCGGGGATCTAGGCCCTTCCCTTTATTTAACTGCTCCCTGGTGTCCAGTGGTAGCCCCATTTCTAGGCCCAATCCTTTTATCCAACTGATTCTTTGCACCCCACCCCATGAAGTGATTCCCTCACTAGACCTTCCTTATCCAGACACAGCGCTCCACCCCCTTCCCCCGAACACACACATACTTCCATCTGCATCACAGAGAAAATGGAAATTACGCACCTACCATAATTCTTGATCTTCTTGGATGAAGTCTCCACCACTCATTCACACTAATGGGAGTCCGCCGGAGGTGCTAGGACCCCGCAGGAAACAAAAATCTTCAGGAGGGCCGGTACCAGGAAAGGACCATAGATGTGCGGCGCCGCAAGGCTAGCTCACACCATACAGGCTATCTCAGCATCAACCCTCCAACTGCCTCAGTATCTTTCTGACCGAGGAGGTGCAGTGTAAACTAACTTAAGGAAATCTAACTCTAACTTCCTGGCATAAGATGGCCCGGATGACCCATGTATGAAGAGTCAATTCAACAATGTCTTTACAGCCCGAACAACAAGGAAATGAAGACGAAAAATGGAAATTACGTACCTACCATAATTCTTGATCTTCTTGGACAAAGTCTCCATCACTCATTCACACTAACTGAAGTACGTCGGAGGCGCTAGGACCCAGCGGGAGCCAAACTTTTTCAGGAGGGCCAGTGCCGAGGTGGAGCCGCGAAGGAGTGGCACTGTGAGCTAGACTTGCGCGGTATAGACTACCTCGGTGTCGACCCTCCAACTGCCTCCATACCTTTTTTTCCGAGGAGGTGCAGCATAACTAATCTAGAGAGGCCTAACCTAAATAACGGACATAAGATAGTCCGAATGACCAGTGTAAGAAGGGTCAAAGAACAAAGTCTTCACAGCCCAAAGATTGAAGGAGTGAAGACCATAAACAGAGAAGTGAGCTCGGGGGATGGTGGGTGGGTGTGTGAATGAGTAGTGGAGACTTCAACAAAGGAGATCAAGAATTACGGTAGGGCCGGCCCAGTGGCGCTGACGGTTGAGGTGCTGGACGCCACACCTCGTGCTACACTGGCAACCCTGGTTCGAGAGTGGACTTGGGCGCTGGCAGGGGAGGGTGGAGGATCGAGCGTCCACGTGGTGCTCCTCCCCAGGATAGAGGGGTGGGTTGGCCCGGTGAGCCAGCGGTCCCGGCGGAGACCGGGGAGCACTGCAGCGAGCTAGGCAGCACATATCAGCGTGGCCAATGCAGGCAGGGTTGCCGTGCGCCAATGTGTCGGGGCATGCACCATGCAAAGGGGGTGGGGGGTGAGACCGCAGAACACGGAAAAAAACCCGGTCTTTGGGGTAGGCGACAGCACCAGCCCCCATGCCCACTGCTGGGTCTGTCCTGGAGGACCTTTCAGGTTCCTCTGTCAGGGACCCCACCCGCAGCTGGAGTCTGTGTGTGCAAGTGCGCCCAGAGAGGAGGGGCGGCCCCACCCCAGAGGGGTCAAGCCGGGGGTGCCAGCTGCGAGATGAGGGGGAGGAGAGAGGAGGTTCGGTCAGGGGGACTTCAGGCAGGGCAGGATCCAGCTGGATGCCTGAGAGAGGCTCCTCGGACCACGACCTGGAAGGAAAAAGACAAAAAAAACCAAAAAGAATTATGGTAGGTACGTAATTTCCATATCTTCCTGGACATATAGTCTCCACCACTCATTCACGCTAATGGGAGAGTACCGAGCTAAAATAATCCCGAGATGGGCGGCAGGAGTGAGGAACTCACTTAGGACAGAAGTCCATTAAGAATTGTCCTGCCAAAAGACTGATGCTGTCTGGCATGGACATCTAAGACATAGTGCTTAACAAAAGTGTGCACGGAGCTCCAGGTGGCCGCACTGCAAATGTCTGCAATGGGGACATTACGAATTTTCACCAGGCATGCCGTGACTGCTCTGGTAGAGTGAGCATACACTCTGCCTTCCAGCTTGATCTGTGCCATGGAGTAGCAGTGGCGAAGGCATGCCACTAACCATGCTGAAATGCACCAGACAGCAACAGGCTGACCCAGCCAGGCTATGCTGAAGGAGATAAACAGTTGTTGCGCCTTGCGGATCTCTCTTGTCTTTTCCAGGTAGTACCACAACGCTCTCTTGACATTCAAAGAATGAAGGTTACACTCTCCCTCATTCTGGAAACTTGCAAAGTAGGTAGGAAGGACTAAAGGTTGATTCAAATAAAATTCTGAGACAACCTTAGGAAGGAACTTAGGATGAGTCCTAAGAACCACGTTGTCCTTGTGAAATAGTGTACAGAGGGTCTATGACCAAAGCGTGTATTCCTGATACTCTATGGGTGGAAGTAATGGCCACCAGGAAGGCAGTCTTCCAAGTTAGAAATTTCAACTCACAAGTGGCTAGAGGCTCGAAGGGTTTAACAGTGAGCATGTCTAGCACGAGGTTAATGTCCCAGGCTGCAACTGGACGTCTAATGGGTGGTCTGGTATGCAGAATGCCCTTAAGAAACCGTTTAACTACAGGTAACTGAGCCAAGGACACAGAAAGTACAGGCTCATGGTATGCAGAAATTGCGCAAAGATGAACTTTGACTGTAGAGTACTGTAGACCTGTGTTAGAGAGGTCTAAGAGATACTCCAGGACTTTACTCGGTGGGCATGAAAAGGGATTCCAAGATGAATTTGCATGCCAGATAGTGAAACGCTTCCACTTACCTGTGTACGTTTTTCGAGTAGCTGGTTTGCGCACAGCTAGGAGAATATCTGAAACTCTACGAGAAATGTTAAATCTGTTCACCTCTATCTCCTCAGGAGCCAGGCGTGGAGGTGAAGGGACCTCAGGTTGGGATGAACTACAGGGACCCTGGGTCAGAAGGTTCGTCTGGAGTAGAAGCGGTTTCGGGGAGGTTTCCGACTGCCTGTTGATTAGAGGAAACCAGATCTTGCGAGGCCAAAATGGAGCAATGAGACTCAGTCTGCCCCCGTGTCTCCAATTTGAGCAGCACCCTCTGAACTAGGGGAAGAGGAGGAAAGCTGACAGAAAGCATTCTGTCCACCGCAGCCTGAATGCATCCTGACAAAAAAGGCCAAGTCCTGGATTTCAGGAGCAGAAGAGAGGCCGTCTTGCGTTGAGTGGGGATGCAAAAAGGTCCAGGTCCAGAGTTCCCCAATCTTTGAAGAGTGACTGAACGATGGTTAAGTTGAGAGACCACTCGTGAGGATCTTTGTTCTACTGAGACGGTCTGCCAGTTTGTTTTGCACTCTTGGCAGGTAGACCGCCTGAATCAAAGCCTTGTGCTCCAGGCACCATTCCCACACTCTCATTGCTTCCCTGCATAATGGGTAAGAGTGTGCACCGCCCTGCTTGTTGATGTAATACATCACTGCCTTGTTGTCCGTTGAAGGAGAATGGTCTTCGCTGATCCAGCGGGGCTACTTCTACTGCCCTGTTGTTCAGAAGGCCTTGCACCTCAGAAGCAAGAAGGTCTGACTGTGCAGCAGACAGCTTGGGCTGCCGCGTGGGAGGATGATCTGGAGGGGTTTCTGACAGGCTAAGAGTACCCCTCGTGGATTATCCTGAGGACCCATTTGTCTGATGTATTGACTTCCACTGGCCGTAGAAATGAGTCAGATGTCCTCCTACTGCCGAGGAAGAGTCCCCCTTGGGCAGCTGAGGTGGGACCTGGGCCGGAAACTCAGAGTGGCACTGGGCACTTTTGGGCCCTGTGCCTTTTGCTGAGTCTTCTTTTGCGGCTGAGGGGTTTGGTTTCTGTTAAAACCTCCTCTGCTTTTGCCACGAAAAGGACTGACTGTTATGAAACTGATGCTTATTCCCGCCTCCTTGAGAGGTAGCGGGAGGGGGTCTAGCTGTCCTAATAGTGGACCTAGTTTTCTGAGTGACCTGGGCGCTTTTGGGCCCTGTGCCTTTTGCTGCATTTTCTTTTGCGGCTGATGTGTTTGGTTTCTGTTAAAACCTCCTCTGCTTTTGCCACGAAAAGGACTGGCGGTTATTCCTGCCTCCTTGAGAGGCAGCGGGAAGGGGTCTAGCTGTCCTGATAGTGGACCTAGTTTTCTGAGTGGCCTCTAGTGCTTGCTCCACTTGAGGTTCAAACAGATACATACCGTCGAAAGGTAAGGCCATGACCTTTTGTTGGGCGTCATTCATGAAGCCCAAAGTGCGCAACCAAGAATGGTGATGGGTGCAAATACCAGCTGCTGCCGCTCTGGAGACAGCACTGAAAGCGTCCATGGCAGCTTTAATCTGTTGACTGTTGGAATCGACACCTCTAGTAATGGTCTCTAGTAGCTCTGAATTAACTTCTGATTCGGACATAGCTTCTACTGTTGCTTTGAGCGAATGCCAGAGTACATACTTGTATTGAGAAAAATAACCCTGGTAGCTAGCAATGTGCATGCCCAGGGTTGAAGCAGCAAAGACTCGCTTACTCAAGGAGTCGCTCTTGCGAGATTCTTTGTTTATAGGATGAGCTGTGGATTCCCAAGAAAGGACAGCCTTGTCATTCTCTGCCAGGACCACTATGGCATCAGCAAAGACTTGAGAGGCCAGGATGGGACGATCCTTGGGAGGGGCATATTTCCTATCTATGGACTTTGCCATAGAGGGAATAAGAGCCAGGTTGCTCCACACCATCTGGGAAAGGGTCTCGAGAAAGGGCTGCACTGAAGGGGATAAATCCTAAGGGATTTCCGGAAAATGCAGATACTGGAGACGTAAAAGCTTCCCAGGATCGATTTCCATGGTCTGAAGAGAAAGGGTAGAATTTAAATTCTTGAGCAGAGACTTAAAGGAAAGGTCTTTGACCACAGGCTCTGCAGAAGGATTGATCCCCACCTCCAAGACAGACTCAGCATCAAAATCATCACCCAGCTGAAGATCAGGATCAGGCTCAATGTCATCTCCTGAGAGTCCAGGAGGGACTGTATAGACAGAAAATGGGTGAAAACCAGGAGGAAGAGGAGGAGAAGACAGAATTGGAGTAAAAAACCTCTGAAATGCCGACGCCCCAGCACTGCCAAAGAGGACGGCACCGAATACAGAGGCGGCACCGACAGAGCGTGTGGCACTGACAAGTGGCGCGGGGCCGAGCACAACGCCGACATCACAGCCGGCACCGAAGACGATGCTGGCAGTGGATGCGGCACCATGCCGACACCACACAAAGCGCCACGAGTAAACTTGGCACCGGAGAAGCCAGCTCTGATCACGGGTCTGGGAAGGTTGGTACCGCAGACTGTGGCACCACAACAGAAGTCTGCAAACTGCGATTTGAAGGTAAAGGAGGAAAAATAGCAGGAGATAAAGGCATCAGTGTGGACTCCTGCACCGCAGTCATGTGAGGGGGATAGACACCGGAACGCGGAGTCGACAACACTGAAGGAGGCGCCGCGTGACTCTGCAGTCTCAACTGCCCAGCCTGCCAATCTGAAACAGACAGACCCGAAGGCCTCGGTGATGGACTAGCCAGTTTAGGCAGTCGGGACAACTTCCGCGCCCACTGCTCCGTAAGAGCTGCCCACCGGTGAAACTGCTCATCGGAAAACCCTCCAGCGGACGGGGAAGGACTCCGGTGTCGAAGAAGACTGTCATCAGAGACAGAACCCGGAGGAGACTCCGAAAGAGGTGAAGACCGGCTCCGGGTCCCGACAGCTGACCGTCTACGCGAAGATGTACCAGAGAGTGACCTTGAGTGATGCTGTCTCTTTTTCGACCATTGGGCTGAAGAAGAGCTCGAGGACGAATGGTGCAGAGAATGGGACCATTTCTTTTTGTGTTTTTAGGAAGACCGCCCCTCTCCCCAATCACTGGACCGTCTGTTGTCAGACCCCCCCCCCCCAGAGAGGGCGGCAGACCAGACCCAGCCCTGCTGACTGAACAGCTTTCATGCAAAGTCTCCCTACCATCACCTGCTTCACTCATGGTCGACTCAGTCCATGGAAGGCTGAAGACTTCTTTCTTGTATAATAATAAAAGTATACTTCTAAGATGTAATCGGTACTTTTGTGAAATCTTACAAAACAATAAAACACTAGCTGCTAGTTGGAGTTTAACTCCCGGCAGACGAGCAACATCGTCACTGAAGTGCACTCGATGGCGGGGGGAAAAAAGGAACTTAGGCGGCTGGAGGGTCGACGCTGAGGTAGTCTATACCGCGCAAGCCTAGCTCGCAGTGCCATTCTCTCACGGCTCCTTTGGCGCTGGCCCTCCTGAGAAAGTTTGGCTCCCTTTGGGTCCTAGCACCTCTGGTGTATTTCCATTAGTGTGAATGAGTGGTGGAGACTTCGTCCAATAAGATCAAGAATTACGATAGGTACGCAATTTTCATATCTTCCTGGACTAAGTCTCTACCACTCATTCACACTAATGGGACAGTACTGAGCTAAAAATTAATCCCCCCCCCTCCCCGAATAGAGCGGTAGGAGACAGAGCTCACTCAGGACAGAAGTCCATAAGGACTATCCTGCCGAAGAAAGTGAGCTGTCTGGCATGGACATCCAGAACGTAGTGCTTCACAAAGGTATGCATGGAGCTCCAAGTCACCATCTTTCAGATGTCTGCAATGGGTACATTACGAATGTCCACCAGGGAAGCCGCAACCGCTTTGGCAGAGTGGGTCGGAACCAAGCCTTCCAACTTGACCTGTGCCATGGATTAGCAGTGTCGAAGACATGTTACTAACCATGCAGAAATACATCTAATGGCAACAGGCTGACCCAGCCGAGGCATGCTGAAAGATACAAGAGTTGCTAGGATTGCATGTCTTTTGTTCTGTCGATGTAGAATCGCAGAACCCTCTTAACATCCAGAGAATGGAGGGAGTGCTCTCCTTCATTCTGGAAGTTAGCAAAGTAAGTAGGGAGAAGCAAAGGCTGGCTGAAGTGAAAGTCTGAAACCACTCTGGGTAAGAATTTAAGGTGAATACGGAGTACCACACTATCCTTGTGAAAGACGGTGTAAGGCGGGCCAAGACCGAAGCATGGATTTCGGGAACCCCGCAAGTGAAAAGTGACAGCCACTAAGAAGGCTGTCTTCCAGGTCAGAAATTTCAATTTACAAGTAGCTAGTGGCTCAAAGGGTTTACAGGTGAGCAATTTAGCACCAGGTTAATACCCCATGCAGCCACCGGTCTACTGACCGGGGGTTTAGTGTATAGGATACCTTTTAGGCATATCTTGACTAATGGTAACTGAGCCAGTGACATGTTCTGTACTGGCTCAAGATAGGCCGAAAACGCGCAGAGGTGTTCCTTCACTGCTGAGTACTGCAGACCTGCGTTTGACAGGTCCAAGAGGCACCCCTTACTTGGTGGGCAACTGAACTGAAAGGGTCCAGACGGGACTTTGCACACCCGATGGAGAAGCGTCTCCACTTAGCCGTGTAAACCTTCCTGGTGGAAGGCCTATGCTTAGCTAAGAAGATTTCTGCGATTGTTTGGGAAACCTAAAACCTGCCCACTTTATCTCCTCAGGAGCCCGGCATGGAGATGAAGGGAGCGCAGGTTGGGATGGACCCAAGTCCCTGTGTCAGAAGGTCCGCTCATAGAGGGAGTTGCCTCGGGGGAACTTCTGACAGTCTGTTGATTAATGCGAATCATATCTGTCGAGGCCAGTCTGGGACGATGAGAATCATCCTGCCCCTCTGTGTCTCCAACTTGGGCAGCACCCTCTGAACTAAGGGAAGAGGAGGAAAGCGTACAGGAAGAGTCTTGTCCACGGCAGTATAAATACATCCCAACAGAAAACACCAGGTCCTGGATTTCTGAAGCAGGATGGAAGCAGTTTTGCATTGAGAGGGGACGCTAAAGGGACCAGGTCTAGACTGCCCCAATTGTCGAATAGCGACTGCATGACGTCTGAACTGATGCACTGTGCTCAAGGCACCACTCTCACATCCTCATGGCCTTCCTGCATGGGGGGTGTGTGGGTGTGTGTGTGTGTGTGGGGGTGCTCCACCCTGCTTGTTAATGTAATACATCACAGCTTTGTCGTCTGTCCAGAGGATCACTTTGGGGCAGAGGGCATCCTTCAGGACTTGGATAGCGTATAAGATAGCTCTCATCTCTAGATATTTATGAGAAGATAAGGCTCCTCCTGGCTCCATACCTGAGTATGGAGGTCTTGACAGTGAGCTCCCCAACTGACCAGGAGTGCAACCGTGGTGATGGTGATCTGAGATTTTAGAGGGTAAGGGGCAGACTGTGCAGAGGCTTGCCCAACTGCGTCTACCGCGCAAGTGATTTTGTCAGAGGCTCTGTCATTTTATGTGGAGGATTGCGGGTGCGTGGTCGCAGACCACTGCCTGCTGTGGATGATGCCGTGAGTCCCAGCATCCGCTGCATTGAAAGGGGCCTGAAAAGAGTCGTATTTCATGATGTAATGAGCCACCTGAAGATGTCGTTTCTCTCGTCCTCCGGAAGGAAAACCCTCGCCCTGGAGGTGTACAGCAGGGCTCCTATGAAGAGGAGCTGCTGGGAAGGTGAATCTGGCACCTTCCCTGAATCGGAACCCATCCCCCTGGAAGTGAGCAACTGAGAAGCTGTGGCAACTGCTTCCTATGTCTCCTATCTGGATGGGCTGGCTAGGAGTCAAATGTTCAGGTAGTGAAGACTTGAACGCCCGAGGCTTCAGTGAACTCTTCCCTGAACAGGTACTTGTGTAACCTTCCAAAGTTGAGAACTGGGCACATGCCACCTGTTATCTTGGAACCAGAAGCAATGGAAATAAGAACCCGTGTTCCATTCTGCCGTGGAACAGCTTCTACCTGCCTTGTTCCCGCAGAGGCCAAGTATCTTAGAAGCAAGAAGGTCTGAGTGAGAGAAGAACAGAATGGGCTGCTGTCTGGGTGGAAGGTCTGGGGAAATCTCTGTGAAACTGGGAGAGTATCCCTCTCGGACAATCCTGATGACCCACACGTCCGCTGTAATGGACTTCCGCTGGTTGTAAAACAGAGTCAGAAGCCCACCCCCCACCGCAGAGAGGCGTCCACCTCAGACAGTTGAGGTAGGACCTGGGCTGGATCCACAGAGGTTGGTACAGGGCGCTTTGGGCTCTGGGCCCTCTGCTGCATTTTCTCTGGCTGTAGAGAGGGTTGGTTCCTGATAAAAGCCCTTGGCCTCTACCTTGAAAGGACTGCCTGTTACAAAAATGTCGACGGGTTCCTGCACCGCTGAGGGGCGGCAGGAGCAGGTGTCGCAGGCGTTCATATAAGCTTTCGGCTGATTATTGGGCGATATGCCGCTGGTAATGGAGTATTAGATTCTGGGAGGTTCTCGATCATTGATTTGAGTGTGTTCCACAGGGTGTACTTGTACTGAGGAATGAAGGAACTCCAGACGCAGAAGTCTGCTTTGGTCCACAGATGAAGTATGAAAGAAAAAATTACTCACCTTAGTAATTGCTTTTCTTCTCATGGAGTCTTGCTGTATTAGGACTTAATGCAGTTAGCCACTGCACTCGAACTGCCCTGGAGAGGATAGGGTTAACTCCAGAGAAGTCTGGAGTTCCACAGCGCGAGGGCGCTGTTCAAAGCTCTATCTGGCTAGTTTCAAATGAAACTGCCAGGTTCTTTACGAAGCTAAACTAATATAGCAAGTCTGTGTGGAAAAGCTCTACACTAGCCATTGGCTACCTACCAATAGTAGGACAACAAAAACACAACAACAATCATAGAATAATAACAAAATCACCTGTTATTGTTAGAATCACCCATGACAAGCACTAATAGGCCCCCTCTCCCCAAAAGACTCAAGTCCAGAGAGGGAGCCACCTATCACTTAACAAAAAACAATCACCTAGTTCCTAACCCAAATGAACAAAAGGTGGGGGGAACTAGAGAGAAATTGAAATGGCATGACAGTGCTTGCACCAATTTGACAGCCCCATACTCAAGTAGGAGTTCTGAGCGGGGTAGGAGGGAGGGTTGTCCTAATACAGCAAGACTCCATGAGAAGAAAAGCAATTACTAAGGTGAGTAATTTTTTCTTCAAACACCATGAAGTCTTGCTGCTATTAGGACTTAATGCAGATTATACAGCAGTACCTCCATGGAGGAGGGTCAGAACCTACTTGGGAATAGGCTCTGAAACACAGCTGTGCCAAACCGAGCATCTCTCCTGGACTGGACATCCAGGGAATAATGTTTGTAAAGGTGTGACTGATTTCCAGGTAGCAGCTTGGCAAATTTCCAAAATGGGAATATCTCTAGCAGCCGCTAGAGATGCAGCTGTACCCCTGGTGGAATGAGCCCTCAGTCCTGAGGGAGGTTCTCTACCTAGTTTTTGGTAACAGAACTGGATACAAGAGACAATCCACCTTGCAATTGTCCTCTTAGTGGCAGGTCTCCCTTTGCCAACTTCTCCATAGGTAAGGAAGAGTTGGAGGATTCAACCTGTGACCCT
This sequence comes from Neoceratodus forsteri, assembly GCA_016271365.2. Taxonomy (NCBI): domain Eukaryota; kingdom Metazoa; phylum Chordata; order Ceratodontiformes; family Ceratodontidae; genus Neoceratodus; species Neoceratodus forsteri. The sequence goes on from CM057456.1 coordinate 614,196,634, forward strand.
GGGTGCCCAAATAGCAGCTTAGGGCTCTTTTGACGTCCAGACTGTGCAATCTCCTCTCCCTGAGGAGGAATGCTCAGTGAAAAATACTGGAAGAGAGATGGATTGGTTGAGATGAAAATCTGAAACCACTTTAGGTAAAACTTTCTGTTAGTCCTAAGGACTACCTTATCTCTGAAAAGAAATAAAATCTTCTTCTACTGACAAGGCCTGTAATTCCTTATAATGCTAGCAGAAGTGATAGCCACTAGAAAACAGTCTTCCAAGTCAAAACTTGAGGTCTGCCGAGGACAGAGGCTCAAAGAGGGTTGCATTAGCTGAGCAATGCAAACATTCAGGTCCCATGCAGGAGCTGGTTCCCGAAAGGGGGGGTTAGTGTGAAGTAACCCCTTAAAAAACTTGGAAAATACAGGGTGAGAAGAAAGGGAAGCAGGCTTCCCCGCTGACACAAAAGCAGAGACAGCTGCCAGATGAACCTTTAAGGTAGCTGGCCTAAGGCCTAAGGAATTTAAATGGACCAAATAGTCCAGTAAAATGGGCAGATTAGCAGATTCTGGGATAATCTGCTTCTCAGAACACCAAATGGAAAACCTCTTCCACTTAGAATTGTAAGTGGCTCTAGTGGAAGGTTTCCTAGAAGCCTTAAAATATCCAGGACACCTTGAGAAAGGTGTAAATCAGCAAATTCTAGCTCCTCAAGAACCAGGCCTTGAGGTGGAGAGAATTGAGGTTCGGATACCACACTCTCCCCTGTGCACAGGTCAACAGGTCGTGGGTCCTGGGCAAGCTCAGGGAGGATGGAATGTCAGGGACAGGAGGAGAGGGTACCAGGGCTGCCTGGCCCAGTCTGGAGCAATCAGAATCACTTTGCAGGGCTGAGTTCTGATTTTTACTAGTACCCTGAAGAGGCGAGGGAAGGGGAGAAAGGCATACAAGAACTTCCCTTTCCAATCCAACTGAAAGGCGTCCAGGGGGACTGATCCCAGAACTGGAGGCCTGCAACAAAACAGGGAAGTTGGTGGTTGTCTGGGGCCGCGAAAAGATCTATCTGAGGGGTGCCCCATCTGGCAAAGACTGACCCCAGCACCAGAGAATTCAGAGCCCATTCGTGATGGCCCTGAGAAATTCTGTTGAGGGCATCCGGCCAGGACATTGTCCTTCCCTGGAAGGTGAACTGCTATCAGGGAGGTGTTCAGGAGTAAGCCAGAGACCACAACTTCATTGCTTCGTGCACAAGGCTGATGACCGAAAGTGCCCTTTGCTTGTTGATGTACCACATTGTTGTGGTGTTGTCTGTCCTGACTTGGACTACCTTGTTCTGGACAGTAGTCTAAAAACCTGGAGAGCTAAGAGAACAGCTCTGAGTTCCAAAAGGTTGATGTGGAGCAGAGATTCCTGGGGGACCACACTCCCTGAGTGGAAAGGTCGCCTAATGTGCCCCCCACCCTAACAGGGAGGCATCCGTGGTGAGGGTGAGGGAATGAAGAACGGGTAAGAAGGGGACCCTGAGTTAAATTGTTTCATCCTGCCACCACTGAAGGGCTAGGATCAGGGTTTTGGTCACTGGGATTAACTTGGATAGGGGTCCTTCCTTTGAGACCAGTAGGACCTCAAGTGGAACGGATGTCTCTCATCTGAAATCTTGCTCCCTGCACGACAGCTGTGGAAGCAGCCATGTGTCCTAGGAGTTGCAAAAGTGCCTTGCTGGTCGAGAGACCCGCGAGGGTAAAGGAGGATGCCAGGCAATGAGTCTGTCCACTCTTTCGGAGGGAAGAAATGCCCTGGCTGACTTTGTGTTCAATTCTGCACCTATGAAAGTTAGTACCTGAACTGGTTCCAGAACTGACTTTGGAAAAATTCAACAGGAATCCCAGAGAAGTGAGAAGTTGCTGGGAGACTTGCAAGTGGGATTTTACCTGATCTGGAGACTGGCCCACTATGAGCCAGTCGTCCAGGTAGGGAAACACAGCAACCCCTTGCCTTCTTAAATGAGCCACTACTATAGCTAAACATTTTGTGAAAACCCTTGGAGCAGAGGTAAGGTCGAAGTGCATTGCTCTGAACTGGTAGTGGCCAGAGGGTAGTTCGAATCTGAGGTACTTTCGGTGAGAAGACCTGATCAAAATATGAAAATAAGCGTCCTTGAGGTCCAGGGAAGCTAGCCAGTCCCCTGGCCTTAGGGAAGGCAGAATCATTGCCAGAGTTAACATTTTGAACTTTGGTTTCAAAAGATGCTTGTTCAGGAACCTTAAATCTAAGATGGGCCGCCACTCTCCTGTCTTTTTTGGGGTAAGGAAATACCTCGAGTACAGACCCTTGCCCTGATGGCAAGGAGGAACTCTTTCCACTGCCTTGCAGCCCAGCAGAGAAGAAACCTCTGCTTCCAAAGCAAGGGCTTCTGAAGGATTTGCAGGTGGAAAATGTCTGGCTCTCATCTTTGGGAACTGTTTGAAACTGAGAACCAGACCTTGGCTTACCACCTCCAGAACCCATTTGTCCAAGTTAGGGACAACCAGTTCTGGCTGAAATAAGCCAACCTGCCCCCACCGTGCAGGAGATCGCCCTGGGCACCCCATGAGGGTGCCTGCTTGGCAGCAGCTTTAGGCTGAGGAGAGGGAGATGGTCTGCCTGTGCCCCGTCTGCCCCTGCCTCTGAAAAAAAACCCTCTGTGCAAAGGCTGAAGAGGCCTGAACTTGATAAAAGGGCCTGTGGTAAGGCCTGCCCCTACCCCTGGGGGCATGCCTTTGTGGAGTGGCATGCCTCTCCTTAGCTTGGGCACTTTTGTAGGTAGTTCTGTATTCATCCATTTTCTTCATGTAATTTTCTGTTTGATCCCCAAACAGACAGTTTCCTACTACAGGAAAATCTATAGCCTTTGCCTGAGTATCTTGGGACAGATTAGTGCATCTAAGCCATGCCAACCTCACGGAGAGCTACAGAAGTGGCCATGACCTAGAGGAAACATCATTAACATCAACGGCAGTATGAAATTGAACTTTAGAGGCTTCAATGCCATCAGCAGCCACTTGTTCCAACTCACTAGCCAGCTGGCCTGGGCCTGCTTGGCTAACTGCAATATAGTGTCCCATCTAGATTTCTGATATCTAGCCACATAAGCCATATAATTAGCCTGCCTGAGTCCCAATGAAGCTGCCATATATTGCTTTTTCGCCATGGCATCAATCTTCCTGGAATCCTTATCAGGAGGATGTGATGCCAGGGGAATATTAGCCTTGTCACAGGCTGCAGCTTGAACAACACCTACATGACTACACTGCTCGGTGAGGAAGTCTGTATCAGGGCCTGATAAAGTATACCTTCTGTCCATTTTCTTATCTACAGGAGGAACGGAATGAGGATTTTTTAAAATCTTTGTTTGCTTCCTAAATGACTTATGCAAAGGAATAGACAACCTTCTAGACTCTGGAATATCCATCATTTCTACATAATCAGGCTCCTCTTGCTCATCCACAGCCTCCTCTAAAGGGAGCTGGAGGGTTTCTGCCACCTTTTTATAAAACATAAAATGAGAAGGGGACTCAGACAGCAAAGGGGGAGATTCTAAGGGTCTATCTGGAGAAATGCCCGGTTCAATGGGCACGTCCAGACCTTCCCAGTCACAAATACACTGATCAAATTCCTCCTCCCCCTCCTGTGGTTCATAAAACTCCTCAACATCATAATCCTGAACCACTGGACCTGAACGAGCCACCCTTTTCCCAATTGTAGGGGGCTCGACAAGTCCCCGAGACAAAGACTGAACAATCTGAATGGCTTTTGCTATTTCTGCAGCAGTTGGAGAGACAATTTTGGACTCCAGACCTGCTGATTTCTTTGTCTTTTTTGCTGGAGCTGGTTTCTCTGAACCAGCTTTTCTTTTGCCCGAGGAAGTCTCGCCCTGGTCAGAGGGCACTCCCTCTGGTCCAGTGGGTACTGGACCGGGCTGGCCATCCGGGTCAGCGGACTTTTTGGCCTCTCGTTCCCTGAGCCGGCCCAATCTCTTTTCCAGGGTGGCTGCAGGGAAATTTTTACACACCTGGTAGTCTGACAGGAGGTGGTCAGCCCCCAGACAATAGACACAAGTGGTGTGTGGATCAGCCTTGGCAAAGGCTTCCCCACAGACATCACAGTGTTGAAACCCAGTGGGCCTGGTTTTTGGGTTTCTCAGACATAATGCCAGCCTAACCAACAAACTTGCCCTTTAAACGGCCGTGCCAGGCAAGACACCCTTATCGGTTCCTAACCGTGTCACGGGTATTGGAAAAAAAAAAACAAATAAAATTAAGGTTTTTTTAGAACCGATAAGAACCGGGTACCGCACTTCTAAAGCCCAAAAATCGTAAAATAAGCCAACCGATCAGTTCAGACTGAATCGATAATGTATTTCCACACAGACTTTATTTTTAGTACTTACTGTTACCAGATAGAGCTTTTGCCGAAAACGCGGTAATTTTTAAACACTTGTTGGTTCAAATGAACCGGAAGTAGCTTCGCTTGAACCCGAAATGAACCGAGCTAGAAGGAGCTGATCTCCGGAGCGACTGTTCAGTGAAAGCGGAGTGAAGAATCTGGCAGTTTCATTTGAAACTAGCCAGATAGAGCTTTGAACAGCGCCCTCGCGCTGTGGAACTCCAGACTTCTCTGGAGTTAACCCTATCCTCTCCGGGGCAGTTCGAGTGCAGTGGCTAACTGCATTAAGTCCTAATAGCAGCAAGACTTCATGGTGTTTGAATGCTATGGTGGACCCCATATCCCTGAGAACGAAAGATCTTCCATCACAGGCTCCACTGATAACGAAGGCTTGCATTCCAGCCCATAAAATGAGTCATCTGCTGCATCTTCGACAAAGCAGGACAGGGTGAGATTCATCAAGATCTACTTCTACCCCAGAAGAACCTCCAAAAGGTAGGTATAGGCCAGGATTACAGAGACGCCGCTACCCGGACTGGCATCGAGGGGTTCAACACAACCAGCCACGCTGCCACCACACGCTGCGCCAGCACTACACATGGCACCAGCACTGCTGCTGGCCCCAGACCTGAAGAAAGGGGGGAAGGGAAGGAAAGCGGTACCCATGTAGGTCCCTGCAGGGAAGAAGGGGGGGGGGCACGTGGAGTCAGCGTCGATGGCGCTGGCACCGCAGAGGGCACCATGCACACATCCTAGCCCAACCGACCCGGCCGTGGCCCAGCGGCTCAGAGACCCCCAGAACTGGGTCCACTCGCCAGGTCAACTGGGCAGACATCACACCCACTGCTCTAAAAGAGCGGCCCAGAGAAGAAACTGCTCAGTGGAGCCCCATCAAGGACAGAGATGGGATCCGGTGTCGAAGATCGCGTCCGTTAAGAATGGAGCCACAGAGGACCCAACTGGAGTCGAGTCAGGCCTACCGCTCTCCACCACCGATGATCCCTGCGCAGACGTACCAGAGGGTGACCTCGAATAGTACTGATTCTTGTTCCACCGACAAGAAGAAGAGCTTGAAGGTGAGCGGAGCCGGGTCCCGATCAAGGTCAGGAACAGGCCCGCTACTTTTGTGCTTCACTTGGACTGTCCTCCCCCCGCCCCGAACTGCCTGTAGTCGGAACCCCCCCCCCGGAAAGGGTGGCAGACCGGATACAGTCACACTGCCATCAAAGCTTTCAAACAAAATCTCCCTATCATCACCACTACCGTCTAAGGTTGACTCCAGTGATGGCAGGCTGAGAATTTCTTCCTCTTTTTTAAATAAGAAAAGAATACTAAAAGTAGTAAGTTAATAGAATACTGAATGGCTATAGCTGCTGTCGTATAGATGAAGACTTGACTCCTGGCAGGTGAGCGATGTCGAAGCGCAGTCAACGGTGTGAAAAAAGGAACTGAGGCAGTTGGAGGGTATCACAGCACCACGCATGCGTGGTCCTATCCCGGCACTGTCCCTCCTGAAGATTTTTGGCTCCCACGGGGTCCTAGCACCTCCGGTGTACTCCCATTAGTGTGAATGAGTGGTGGAGACTTTTAGTCCAGGAAGATTACAGATTTTGTCAGCAGAAAAAGACCCAGTTGTCTATCCAGTCTGCCTATTTCCCTGCCTAGCTCCGTGCTCAGCCAAACACCAGATTGGATTCTGAGCTCCAATAGCCCAAGTGACTGTCACCCTTTTCCCCCCAGATATCCCTTCCTCTTGTCAGTTTATGAGTACCACTATTCCCTTATACCTTTCACACAAAAGTTTGAACTCTGTCAGATTCCTGGCATTAACCACCTCTCTGGGCTGTCTATTCCATTTGTCCACCATTCGCTCCATGAAGAACTACCGTACGTGTCTCCCCCCTGCCCCTAGGACTCATTTCTCATGAAGAAGCCCTTATAATCTACCCTGTTGATTCTTCACAATAACTTGTATGCCTCAATTATATCCGCTTTTCCTTCCTGGCTTCGAGTGTATACATGTTAAGGTCTGACAAACCTTTCATGTATAACCACCCCTACAACTCATGGATAACCTTTGTGGCTCTCTGTTGAACAGTCTTGATGTGGTCCCTGTGTTTCTTTAGGTCTGGACTCCAGCTGCAGCCTTACCAGGACCTGTACAGGGACAGTAAAACTTATTTCCTCCTACTGTCAAATCCCCCCTTCCTATATATCCAAGCATCCTGTTTACCTTCACATGTGCTCTGATGCACTAGGCAGTGGACTTTGAGGCTATCATCAGTGATGACTCCCAGGTCTTTCTCAGTTGTCTGCATCACTCTTACTCCGCCAGTCCAGTAGTTCCTTCTACTAATGTGCATCACTTTGAACTTTTTTGAATAGACCTTTAGTCATCATAATGTGAACCACGTTTCCAATTTTTCAGATCTCTTCATTTCTCTGCATTACACAGGGCAGTTAAGTTACCCCCAGTGCTATCTATTAGAATCAAGTGCTCTTATCAGTCTGACAGTGATTATCTTGCAGGCTACTGCAGGAACGCAATGTAACCTAAAAGCGATTACTCTAATTTTTCATGTAGTAAACTGTGTAATCACACACAGCACTTGATCCTGGTGGATTGCACTGTCAGAATCTTGGACTGGAAGAGCTACTTACTTGTCATTTTTAATGTGTTCATAAAGGCGCTTGAATTGACGAATCTGGAAGGACAACACTCCCATCAGAATAACCACCATGAGGAGGAAAGGATAAATCCGACGTTGTACTAAGTTTTGCATTTCAGATGTCACACCTGCAAAACAGAGAGCCATTAAACATTTGCAAAAATTTGACTTGGCAGAAAAATCAAAGTTAAGTACTTACCATAACTAGTGCTCTTCCTGAATATATTCTCGATAGATTACCACTAATGGGTCTGAGCCAGAGATAACAGGACCTTGCAGGAGCCAGACCTTTTCCTGGTGGGAGCAGGTGGAGCAAGTAGGTCCTGTGCACATGTCACTGCTCATTGGTATACAGTGTGCCAGCCCCCAACCACCTCACTACCTTTTTTACCATGGAAGTAAGAAGCATGAACTGCTCTGCTCATCGGCACCAGCCTCAGTGCCAGGACCTGACGCAGCACCGGACCATGACCCCAAAGAGCCCACCGATGTAGGCTCAACATATAGCTCCGACTTCATCACTGGGGGCGGTCTGGCCCCTAAGGGGGCTCCAGACTGGGAGGGATACACAACCCACCCCTTGACAGGAGTCGGCTGTCCCACAGACCCCTCCCAAGGCTCTCCCCGTCTCGGTGAGAAGAGGACCAGAAGAGGCTCCTTCAGTAAGTACAGTACTGGGGAGGGGCTCAGTGAAGAGCCCACGGACTTTACCTTGGAGTTTCTTGTGCGACATCTGCCTCCAAAAGTGGGGGACGAACGACCCCACTTCATTCACGGATCTCAAGTGTGTGGAAGTCCATGGGGAAACAGGTGTCGCAATGGTCCATATCGTGTTGCACGCCAAGGCAGATACAGCAACCATCATGTCGGTCCCAGACAGACATAGTTCTTCCACAAGGGCACCCATGCATGGGGAGAGACTCCATCTTCCTTTTTAACTTCTGAGGCCCCTGAGACTCAGACATGACTGATTTCGGAAAATAATAAAAACCATAAAAAAACCAAACAAAACAAAAAAAAACCAGCACCGTAAAAAGAGAAGAAAAGCAGTGTCCAGAAAAAGCTGAAAGAAGCAGTTATGCTGTCGAGCTGACAGTGACGAACTGAGTTGCGCACTTAAAAATGACAAACACTCCCACAAAGTGTGATCTAGATGTGAAGAACAGAACTGAAGAGCAGGGGGCTTGTGTCAGTTACTGGCCAGCCTGCGAGCACAACCTTGTGGTAAGTGCTGTCCCCGACGTCGATCCCCTAGCTCAAGAATTTTAAAGCTATACTCTCCCGTGGGATCCTAGCGCCTCTGGCACAGACCCATGAGTAATGAACGGTGAAGACTGATTCTTGGAGAGGTTCAGTAGGATTTCCATGGGTGTTAGGACCTGAAGTAGTGGCCTCTGCCTGCTCTGACTCCTGTCTAGACAAGCTTCAGTTTAGCCAGTTGTCTAGATATAGGAAGACTTGGGAGTCCTTGCTTTTTGAGGTGAACTGCGAGTACTGTAAAGCACTTTGTAAAGACTCATGGTGCCGAGGAAAGCCCATAGGGTAGGACACTAAACTGGTAGTGCTGTTCCTCCACACAGAACCGGAGGTGCCTGTGGTGGCTGGGGTGCACCAGTATGTATGTACTGGTATGCATCCTGTATTTCCAGTGATACTAGCCAATCCTGATGTTTGTGGAGGGTAGCAAAGATCCCAAAGAAATCACCTTGAATTTTTTCTCGATCCATGTATTCATTCAGATTTCCGAGGTAGAGAATGAGGCGCATGCCTCCTGCTTTCTTTGGTACCCTGAAGCAGTGAGAGTAGGAAAGAAAATTATGTACTCACCATAATTGTTGATCTTCCAGAATATCATTACCATTCATTCACATTTAAAGGTCTGAGTTGGAGGTGCTAGGACCCAGTGGAAGCAGTCTTCTGCAGCCCTGGAGGGGACTGATGTTGGTGCTGGCATCACCCACAAGGCAGATATAATGACGTCATGCTCGGGATTGGCCAGTAACTGAAGCAGGCCCCCCTACTATCCTCAGTTCTGCTTACCAGGAGAGAAAACAAGTGGGAGAGAAAGAGAGAGCGCTACAGACTCCTAGCCCAAAGGTAGAGGAAAAAAATACAGGATATAAAAAATCATTAAACCTACCATCTTAGAGAACTAAGGGTTGGGCCTAGGTGGCTCTGGGGTAGTGGGTTTAATAGTCAGAGCTTATTCCAGCCACCAGCATAGACAGAAGGAGGGATGGCAGCAGCCCCGGCATATGGCTCTGGCTGGTATAGAAGAGATCCTGAGGAATCTTTGCAGGTTAGGATGGCAGAAGCCAATTTAGAATGGTGTTGTGCTCAAAGAGGACAAGAAATGAAAATTACATACTCACCGTAATTCTTGATCTTCCAGAATATCTTCAATATTCTTCACTGGTGTTTCTGTGCTGGAGGCCCTAGGACCCCATGGCAGTATATGGCTTTGAGGGCTTTTTGAAGGAGAGGAGCCAATGTTGGGGATGGCGCTGCCCACGAAACAGACTAATGATGTGGCACTCATGGACTAGCCAGTAACCAACATTGGCTTCCTCTCCTCCTCCTCAGTTCTGTCTGCCTAGCAGAGGAGAAACGGTAAAAAGACAGAAAGGGTGGGGCAAGGGAGCCCAAGGGATAGCGAAAAGGATATAAAAAAACAAATTAATTAATTAATTTATTTTTATTTATTTTTGTCTAGGATTACAAAGTACCTTTGAGCCAAGGCTCTTTTACAAAGGTTCCATGTCATACTGGTTACAGGGTAACAGACACTAAAACATAAAACAGTTACAGGTACATGGTTTTAGACAGTAACTTTACTTCACAAAATCTGACTGAGCGATGAGTAACTCAAGAAACAATAGGAGGAAGAGGGCAAGAAAGGGAGAGGGCTGAGGGTAGGGGAAGGCACAGGCATAGAGGGTCAGGGTGAGGCAGCCGAGGGTCCCTGTCAGGACAGACACAGGGCAAGTGCATTAGAAGTTGCATTGGACAGGTAAGTGCAAGAAGAGAGGGCAGAAACTGACACCTATAAGGTCAGAAGCAGCATAGGGAATGAAGATGTTATGGGGTGCAAGCACAGGTGGAGGTGCCAGTTATGGAGTGGCAGAGCCTTTTTTTTTTTTTGAACGCTCCAAGCGTTGCTGTAGATGAGGGGTCACTAGAGAGCTTGTTCAGCCAACTCGGAGCCCTGTATGCAAACAACCTTTGGCCTTGGGATGTGCGGCAGCGGGGGATTTGAAGGATTTGGGGCTTAGAGCTCCTGGTGTTATGTGTTGGTGTGATTTTGGGTTTGAGGAGGGTGCTGACTCCTGGTGGTGCCTTTCCCATCATGATTTTCTTAGCAGTGATGCAGGTTTGGTATTTGATTCGGTTGTTCAGTTGCAGCCTGCCTGTTTTGGAGTAGAGTCGCGGGTGGGTGAGAAGGTGGGAACCAGTAACGAGTCGGCAGGCTTGACTGAGGGAAGTCGAAACACGCCTGAGAGATGAGGTTGTGGCAGATCCATAGATAATGAGACCTTAGTCAATGATGCTGGTGATGGAGCTCTGGACAGAGCTTCTGGGGTTAGATGTTTCCTATGTCGGAATAGTAGGCCCATCCTGGTATTGGCTACTTTTGCCACGTTATTGATGTGTGGGACATAGGAGAGATTACAGTCGAGGGTGAGGACGAGGTATTTGAAGGTATGAACTTGTTCGAGGGTGATTCCTTGCTTGGTTTTAATGGAGAGCTGATACTGTTTGTGCTCGTTTTGGGAACGGCAGAAGATCATAGTCTTTGTTTTTTTTCCCAACTAGAAGGAAGAAAGGAGAAATTCTGGGCAGAGGGACTTAGGATGGCAAAGGATGACCAGGACAGCTGGGCAGGCCAGGGAGGGGGAAAAGAGAGGAGAGAAGAGGAAGAAAGAGAGAGAAGAATGACCCCATGTCCTCAGTCAGAAAGGCAGTGTGTCAGAAAGGCTGTCTTACTTTCATTCCAAACTGAGGAATATCTGACCCCCCCCCACCACACAGTAAACCAGAAAAAGAGCTGTTTGTGAAAAATGAGGGACCAGCCCAGAAAGGGCTGCAAGGAAAAGAGTACTGCTCTGGGTATGAAACATGAGAAGATCCAAGAGACCTGGAGAAACAGTAGCTAACCTTAGTTGTTCATCCAAGGAAGAAGGACATAGTGGGTTAAGGCTAAGTCCCATATGACCAAGATGTAATATGGGAGAAAGGTCAGCCTTCGATTTCAAAGGTCTGAGGGCTACGCCAGGACTCAGGCTGTTAAGACAATCTCAATTTCTATAAAATTAGAAACTAGGGAGAGAAGCCACTTCTAAGAGCAAGACCGAGAACAGGGGGTCCTCACTAGGACTATGGCAGGAAAAGAAATTCCAAGAACTCCTTACTCTTAACTTTGGGAATGAAGGAGAACCCCAAAAAAGCAGTATTAAAAGAAAGAAAGGTGCAGCTGGCCTAAATAAAAAGACGATAGACTGCACGGGAGGCTGAGCTGGAGGGAAGCGGGCTACTGCTCAAAAACAGTTAGCCCCTACAATCCAACAGCAAAAACATAGATCCTCCGTACTAGGGAAGGGGGTTGGGGTCTTTGTCTCTCTCTTTCAAATGGTAACTGTCTCAAAAGGAAAAAGAGGGACCAAGAGGTCCACAACAGCATACATATAAAAACATCCATAAACCTCTATACTTTTCTTTGGTTGTTTTTTTTGGTGAAAGAAAAAGAAAGGGCAAGTTGGCCAAGGCAGAAATTGCCTTTCCCCTACCAAAACAAAGGACCAACGATGGATCCCTATACAACTTTTTTTTTGGGGAGTGGGGCACAAGTCACACAGAAGGGCAACAAACCCTCCTCAGGAGTTTGCCCACTGATGACTACCCCCTTTTTATTAAAAGGGTGAGGCAAAGGGACCACTGAAGCCTGGCCATAGAGGGAAGGTGGGTGGGAGTAACGATGAATGGTGAAGATATTCTGGAAGATCAAGAAATACAACAAGTAAGTAATTTTCATATCTTCAGAATCAGTCTTCACCATTCATCACCTGAGTGAATCAGAGTCAAGCCACCATCAATGGTGTTGTCGGCAAACCCTGAGGGAAATGGCTGTTTCCTCAGTCTCCTGTTGGGGAGAGACAGAGGCGGGACCCTCGTGGGTCTGGCAAGGCCGAGACCGGTCAGGGGTTAGCGGAGGCACCCATGGGCTGGAAGCAGAAAGGCGCCCAGCAAGCTATCGCCTGGCCCTGCGGGAGAAGAAAGGGGCCCCCTGGTGTCATGAGGTGAGTACCCTACATCAGGCCAAGGGTGATAACCTGGATAGGCAAAGCCATGCCGTCGGCCTAATACAGATGGCAGTTCCTACAAGTCTGGAGACTACCTCACTGGCACGTAGGACACCCTCTCTTGGTGTCTAGCAAGTTCCAGACCCTGGGCAGAAAGGCGAATGGCTTGCCTTGTTGCCTCACAGTCCATCAAGGATGACAGGAGCTGACCCAGCATAGCCCAAAGGTGCCTGCTATAGGACGTCTGGTGTGCCTGATGTGCGGCGATGCACAACAAAGTGCACACCATCGATAAAACTCTACAACCCCAATGGGCAAACTTGGCCGAGTCCAACTCCTGGGGATGGTCGTACTCTGGACAGCGATACCCAGAAGGGGTGTCCAGGATCTGTACCCCAGAAGTGGGGTGATGCATGGCTCCTGGAGACCCCAGGGGTACACAATATCTGTGCTGGTAGTCCCTTGGGGCTGAAGAGGGGGCAGAGGGATGGAGTCAAATGTTCTGTGATGCTTCTGTACAAGGCTGGGGCCACGGAGGAATAACCACAGAGCCAGAATTGTACTCCACAAGGAAGGACAGCATAGATTGGGCAGAACTGTGTCCAGAAAAGTGAGACAAGTGCAGCTCCTGCATCATCTCCAAAAGGAATCGCTGGTAAGAGGTGTAAGCAGCATCAGAGGAGAGGTGGACAGAAGTATCCTCTTCTTCAGAGGAGGAAGATGGGGATGAAGAGGAGCTGGACTCAGGGAATGGCAGTGCTGAGGGTTCAGGCCAAAAGCTGGCCTCATCCAGTGCCTTCAGGTAGACAGAGAAAGCACTCACCAGTGTCCTGAACTGTTCCCAGGTCAGGGGCCCCAAAAGGGCCAATAATGTCCGAGAGACGGGGTGGAGGAGGAGGAGAGTCATGGTGAACCAGACCAGGTCCTCTGTCATGGCTGTGAGAGCATACAGGGGACCTCTCCTGAGGGAGAGGGCTATGCAACTCTCCCATCCAGGAACGCCCAATCGTAGAGGGGCGATCGGGGAGGTGCCCTTGGTGGGGTGGAGGCTAGAGCGATGCAGGTCCCACGGTGATGGCCCTTACCTACTCTAACACAGGCCCAGTCGGTTCCAGAGGGAAAGATGACCTGAGTCAACAATATGACTCCTGCCAGAGCCCCCAGCAACTCTGGTCATGGAGCGCAGTGCCGACCGGGACCTCCCAACCCCAGCCTCACCAGAAAGGGCTTTGCCCCTTGGAGAAGACCAAACAGCTGAAACGGAGCCCAAGACAGAAAGCGAGGGTGGATCGGCGCTGCAAGCTGCACAACTACCCTTCTTGACACCGGACCCCAACCCAGCACCAATGCCAGTGCAGCCATCCCCACCAGTGCTAGGATCAGCATCAGAGGCATCCCCAGCGCTGCAAGCGGCACCATGGGATGCAGGGGAGGTGGCACCATGGCCGGCACCGGGTAGGGGGCTCTCAGGCCCCCGCAGACGCCAAAGGTCTATAAATTAAACCCAGAAGAGTCCCCCATGCTCACCGGAGTTTGGGAGCCAGTCAGGATCATCCCGATTCTTGGACTCCGGGTTGGAGGATGAGATCAGGGAGATCTCCACCTGGGCTACCCCAGGGACCCTTCCTCTTCCGGTGCTGCAAGCGGCAGCAGGAGGGGACCCAGTCGCATGGTCAGCACCGGCCTTTGTGCCAGGAGCAGAAGCCGCACCGGACTGCAGCACCAAGGGACCTGCTGGTGCAGACCTAGCATATTGATGCGACACTACCACCGGGGGTGTCTGGACCCCTGAGGGGGTACCAGACTGGGAGGGATGCACAACCAGACCCCCGGAGGAAGCTAGCTGTCGCACAGACTCCTCTCCCAGGGCTCCTGTTTCGGCAAGACGAGGACTAAAGGAGGCCTGGTCTCCTGCGGTACATATAATACTGGGGACCTAACTCTGGAGTCCTGGGTGCAACGCCGGCCTCTGAAAGTGGTGGAGGAGTTCTGTCCCCACCTCATCACCTGAAGCTCGAGAGTCCAGAGGTCCATACTGAAGCAGGCGTCGCAACGATCCATGTCATGGTCAGCACACAGGCAGGCCCAACAGTGGTTACGGTGGTTGCAAATGAATACATTCTCCCCGCAGGGGCACCGTCGCATTGGGGGGGGGGGGAGACAGGTTACTCACCTGTAACAGTAGTTCTAGGAGTGGTATATGTTGTTGATCCACACTTACTGGCATGTCCCTTTCCCTTTTAAGAACAGTCGGAAGTCTTCAAGCTTGCTTCTCCCACCCACTTGGGTGGTATAACCCTCGGCGCTGCCTCATGATGCCAGATCTTAGCCCGCTGGAAGCCAGGTTTGTGCGTCCGCAGCTGGGGAGGTTGGGTGGGTCTGTGTGGATGAACATATACCACTCCTAGAACTACTGTTACAGGTGAGTAACCTGTTTTTCTAGGATCATGGATATGTTGTTCATCCACACTTATTGGCAGACTCCTAGCAGTTCTTTGGGAGGAGTGAGGCAAGGCACACCCCCCCACTGATACTCACTTGGGAAATAGAGATTGGAGAACTGAGGCCCCAAAACCAGCATCCCGGCGTGACTCAAGGTTGATGTGGTAATGGGTAATGAAGGTATTTGCTGACTTCCAGGTAGCAGCCCGGCAGATTTCCTGGATAGGGATGTCCCCGGAAGCAGCCACCGATGCAGTGGTATGGCGGGTAGAATGAGTTCTTTTCATCTGGGAGGCTCCATGCCTGCCAACTCATAACACAGACTTATGCAAGATGTAATCCACCTTGCAACAGTCCGTTTTGCTGCAGGTCTGCCAGAAGCGGCTTCAGTGTAGGTGACAAACAGCTGGCGAACCTCTCCTCGAATTTCCACCGTCCTCTCCTTGTAATAGGAGAGGGCTTGTCTCAGGTCCAGAGTATAGAGCCTGTATTCGGCCTCCGAGGTGTAATTAGGGCAGTATACAGGCAGAGTTAACACCTGGTTAAGGTGAAACTCTGACACCACCTTCGGAAGGAATTTTGGGTGGGGGAGTAGGACAACCTTGTCCCTGTGGAAGACCAGATAAGGAGAGTCCACCGAAAGTGCCTGGAGCTCCCCTGTCTTTCTGGCAGACATGATAGCCACCAGGAAGGCTGTCTTCCACGACAAGCGTGACAAGGCACACTTGTGCAATGGTTCGAATGGCTTGCCCATGAGCTTTGCCACTACCAACAGTAGATCCCACGGAGGTGGAGGTTCACGCACCGGAGGGGATATGTGATCCAGGCCTTTGAAAAAGCGCCCGACCACTGTCTCCTGCGCTGTCGGCTGACCGGCCAGCACCCGGTAAGCAGAGATGGCTACCAGATGCACCCTAAGGGTCGATGACCGAAGACCCCCTATGGAGAGAGACCAAAGGTAGTCGAGAATGTTAGCCACCGGACAGGACAGAAGGTCCAGGCCCTTGCCCTGACAGCAAATGGAAAACCTTTTCCATTTGAAGGCATAACATTTCCTGGTTGATTCCTTTCTGGATGCCTCCACCATGGTGAGGACAGCCTCCGAAAGATCCAAAGCCTAGAAATGAAAATGACGTACCTACCGTAATTCTTGATCTTCTTGGACGAGTCTCCACCACTCATTCACACTAGTGGGATCTGCCCCGGAGGCACTAGGACCCATCGGGAGCAAACTTTTTGCTGGAGGGTCGGCGCGCGAGATGGTTCCGCGAGCGGAGGCTCGCGCGGCAATGACTATCTCGGCGACGACCCTCCAACCGCCTCAGTACCTTTTTTACCAAGGAGGTGCAGCGCAACCAACGTAAAGAGTAAACCTAACCTTAAAAAACGGACATAAGATAGTCCGGACGACCCGTGTAAGAAGGGTCAGCAAAGAAGTCTTCACGGCCTAAGGATTTGAGGAAGTGAAGACCAACACAGCGGTGAGCTTGGGGGATGGGGGAGGAGTGAGTGGTGGAGACTGCCCAAGAAGATCAAGAATTACGGTAGGTACGCACTTTCATATCTCTTCCTGACATAAGTCTCCACCACTCATTCACACTAGTGGGAGAGTACCAAGCTGATAATCCCCCAAAAAGGGCGGCAGGGAGCCAGAGCTCACCGCCTAGGACAGAAGTCCATTAAGGATAGTTCTGGCGGCGAATGACGCCTGGATGAACATCCAGTGCATAATGCTTAACAAAGGTATGCACTGAGCTCCAGGTGGCGGCATTGCAGATATCTGCAATTGGAACATTGCGAATTTCCGCTAGGGATGCCGCAACCGCTCTAGTAGAGTGAGCGTACACTCTACCTTCTAATTTAACCTGTGCCATGGAATAGCAATGTCGAAGACATGCCACTAACCATGATGAGATGCATCTGATAACGACAGGCTGACCCAGCCAGGTCTCGCTGAAGGAAACAAACAATTGCTGAGTCTTGCGAAAATTCTTGGTTCTATCTAAGTAGAACCGCAAGGCTCTCTTAACATCCAAGGAATGAAAAGACTGTTCTCCTTCATTTTGGAAGTTCGCGAAGTAAGAGGGAAGCACCAGAGGTTGGTTTAGATGGAATTCTGACACAACCTTGGGAAGAAATTTAGGATGAGTACGAAGAACTACTTTGTCCCTATGGGACACAGTATACGGAGGGTCCGTAACCAGGGCATGTATCTCAGAGACCCTGCGGGCTGAGGTAATGGCCACTAGGAAGGCTGTCTTCCAAGTAAGAAATTTTAGCTCACAGGTAGCTTGGGGTCTCAAGGGTTTCAGAGTGAGCATGTCTAGCACAAGATTAATGTCCCAGGCTGCACCGGACGCCTAACAGGGGTCTGGTATGCAGAATTCCCTTAAGAAATCTCTTCACCATAGGCAACTGAGCCAGAGACAAGGAAGAAACCGGCTCATGGTACGCTGAAATGGCACTAAGGTGAACTTTAACCGTGGAGTACTGGAGACCTGAGTTTGATAGGTTCAAAAGGTACTCCAGAACCTTGTCTGGAGGACAGGAAAAGGGATTCCAAGAGGACTTTGCACACCAGAGAGAAAAGCGTTTCCACTTAGAAGCGTAAGTTTTTCGGGTAGCTGGCTTCCGAGCAGCCAGAAGGACGCCTGAGACTTCACGAGACGTTGAACCGTTCACTTCTACCTCTTTAGGAGCCAAGCATGAAGGTGAAGTGACCTCAGGTTGGGATGGACCAACGAACCTGAGTCAAAAGATTGATTTGCAAGGGAAGTGGTCTCGAGAGGCTGGCCGACATACTGTTGAGTAGAGGAAACCATAGTTGCCAAGGCCAGGAGGGAGCAATGAGAATCATCTTGGTCCCCTGAGACTCAAATTTGAGGAGAACTCTCTGAATTAAAGGAAGCGGTGGAAAGGCGTAAAGAAAGCGTTTTGTCCACCGCAGCCTGAACGCATCCTGACAGAAAATGCCAGGCCCTGGATTTCTGGAGCAGAAGAGAGGCAGTTTTGCGTTGAGTGGGGATGCAAAAAGGTCCAGGTCTGGAGTCCCCCACTCTTCGAACAGTAACCGAGCTACGGCTGGGTCGAGAGACCACTCGTGAGGGTCTGCCTCCGTTCTGCTGAGGTGATCTGCTAAGTCGTTTTGTACACCCGGCAGATATACTGCTTGAATTAGAGACTTGTGCTCCAAGCACCACTCCCACACTCTCATTGCTTCCCTGCAAAGGGGATAAGAATGAGCACCGCCTGTTGTTGATGTAATACATCACAGCTTTGTTGTCCGTTTGAAGGAGAATGTTCTTGTGACAAAGAACATCCTTCAACGCTTGATCGTGATAGAGGACCGCCTCATCTCCAGGACATTTATGTGGAGCTGAGTTTCAGCCGAGTCCATACACCTTGAGTGTGGAGAGAGAGAGACAGTGAGCTCTCCATCCCATTAGTGATGCGCCTGTGGTGATGGAGATCTGATGATCCAGAGGAGCAAAGGGGAATCCTTCCAGGAGATTGCTTTCTGAGACCACCAGGTGAGAGACCTTCAGAGGGGCTCCGCTACCTTGATGGGATAAGACTGGGGTGAGAGGTCAGTGACCACTGAGCGGAGAGCATCCATTGGGTGGTCCTCATGTGTAACCGAGCTAGGGGAACAGTGAACACTGAGGACGCCATGAGACCCAACATATGTTGCATCGAGAGAGCTGTGACCGATCGGTTCTCCCCGATGTAACGGGCCATCTGAAGGATGTCGAGTCTTCTGTCCTCTGGAAGGAAAGCTCATGAAGAGGTGTCCAGAAGAGTCCCTATGAAAAGGAGCCCTGGGAGGCTGCAGTGTGTGACTTCTCCAGATTCAGCAGAACTCCCATGGACGAAGAAGGCGAGAGGGTCGCTTTGAACGGCTTCCAGAGTCCCTTGGCTGGAAGGACTTGCTAGGAGCCAATCGTCTAGGTAGGGAAACACTCGAGTCCGAGCTTCCTGAGATGCGCTCAGAACTGCACAACACTTTGTAAAACTCAGCGTGCCGAGGATAGCCCAAAAGGCAGGACTCTGAACTGATAATGCTGACCCAGAGCTACAAACCTCTAGGAATTTGATGGCGTCGGGTGGATGGGGATATGCTGGTAAGCGTCCTGCATATCCAGGGAGGCCAGCCAGTCGTGCTGATGCAGCAAAGGTAACAGGGTACCTAGGGAAATCATTTTGAATTTCTCCCTGGGGAGGAATTTGTTTAACTTTCTGAGGTCTAGAATGGGGCGCATCCCCCCAGATTTCTTTGGAACCAGAAAGTAATGGGAGTAGAACCCTGTGTTTCGCTGATGCGGGGGCACCAGTTCTATTGCCCTGTTGTTTAGAAGGCCCTGGATCTCAGTGTGAGGAGGTCTGACTGAGAGGTTGACAACCTGGGTTGTCGCTTGGGAGGGCACCTGGGGGTTTCAAAAGATTGAGAGAATAACCTCGTAAATTATCCGAAGGACCCATTTGTCCAGGTTATGGACTTCACTGGTTGTAGAAGTACATCAGACGACCTCCCACTGAGGAGAAAGTTCCATCTCGGCAGTGTGGATGGAACTTGGGCCGCACTATAAGGTAGCGCTGGGGGCTTTAGGCCCCTGCGCTTTCTGCTGCGCCTTCTTTGAGGTTGGGCAGGTTGGCTTTTTGGAAGCTCTCTGCCTCCCTGCCTCTAAAGGACTGACGACTATGAAACTGACGCTTACTCTACATGCCCCGAGAGGGGTAGGCGGAGGTTCAGCAACTTAATGGCTTCATCTTAGTCTTCTGAGTGGCCTCTAGGGCTTGCTCTACCTGAGGACCTAAAAGATACGCCATCAAGGGCAACGCCATTACCTGCTGCTGAGCATCATTCAGAAAGCCGAAGTACGAGCCAGGAATGGCGCGATGAGAAATACCGCGCTTGCTGAACGATAAGCAGTGTCGAAAGCGCCCATGGCGGCTTTGACCTGTTGGTTATTGACTCAATACCTCTGATAATGGTTAGAAGGAGCTCTGACTTGAGTCGAATCTGGAAGAGCTTCAACCATTCGCTTTATAGAGTGCCACAGGATATACTCATACTGGAGAAAAATAGCCTTGATAGCTGGCAATACGTGATACTTAGTGGAGGCAGCAAAGACCTCTTACCTAATGTATCAATTTTACGAGACTCTTGTTAATAGGTCGAGCTGTAGTAGCTTGAGGAAGAACGACCTTGTCATTCTCTGCCAGGACTACAATAGATCCGCAAGGCTTGGGATGCCAAAATGGGACGATCCTTGGAGCTGAATATTTCTTATCAATGGATTTAGCCACTGAGGGAATAAGAGCAGGATTATTCCATACCATTTGAGAGCAGCTGCTCAAGGAGGGTTGAATCGAGGAGTCAAATCAGAGGACTCAAGCATGAAGATACTGGAGTCTTAATATTTTCCCAGGATCGATGTCCGTAGTCTGAGAGAAAGAGTGATCTCAGGGTTCCTCAACAGAGACTTAAAGGATAGGTCCTCACCACAGGCTCTGTAGCGGTGAAAGATCCTGGTTCCTCCACTTCATCACCCAACCGAAGGTCTGGGTCAGGCTCAACATCATCTCCTGATAGTCCAGGAAGGACTGTTTGGACAGGAAAGGAGGAAAAATAGGAGAGGAAGAAAGAGCAGATAGAAAGGGAGAGTCCTCAGGGTCTCCCGCCGAGGAGGCGAAGGAGTCGAAACGGTACAGCCGGAGGCGCACGGTGCCGAAGAAGCACGCTGGCACCAAGAAGCGCACCTTCGCGCCTCCAGCGCGCCCAAGACACACGGTGTTAGCGAGGCGCCGCAAGACTCGGGCCGGCATCATAAGACCCAGCGGCGCCACGGACGGCGCCAAAACGGCGTCGAGGACACCCCTGGAACCTGGAAAGCAAGAGAAGGGAAAAACCAGAGATAAGGGCATCGGTGGGGCCTCGCGCCGCAGCCATGTGAGGGGAAACACCTAGCACGGAGTCGCTGGCACCGGGCGAGGCGCCGCGCTACCAGGAAGGTCCAACCGCCTACCTGGACGCCTTCGACTGCGCCCGGCTCCGGGCAACCGCAGCCAGGCAGAAGAACCAACCTCCGAGCCCATCGCCCATAAGAGCGGCCCACTGATGAAACTGCTCATCTGGAGCCCTACCTATAGGCGGGGTAGGACTCCGATGTCGAAGACGGCGGAAACCGGAAGTTGGCGACTCCGAGGGAGGAGACCGGCAACTAGCTACGATAACCGACCATCGACGCGCAGACGTATCAGAGGGCGACCTCGAGTGATGCCTTCTCTTTTTTGACCTGTGGGCCGAAGAAGAGCTCGAGGCCGAACGGTGCCGAGAATGCGACCGTTTATTTTTATGCCGGCGGGGGGACCGCCCATCCCCCCGGGCATCGGACTGACCGTTGTCGGAACCCCGCTGAGGAGAAGGGGGCTGACCGGACCCAGCCCGACTGACTGAACAGCTTTCATACCAAGTCTCCCTACCGTCACCTGACCTGCTCATGGTCGACTCCGTCCAGTAGGCCGAGACTTCTTTACTATAAGTTAAATTCTAAAATATAACAGAATATAAAATTAAACGATACTACTATCGAGATAATATTACAAAAAAATAAACTGAAAACTATGCGCTAGTTTGAAGTTTGACTCCCGACAGGCGTGCACGTTGTCACTGAAGCGCACTCGACGGCGGAAAAAAAGGAACTGAGGCGGTTGAGGGTCGAGCTAGATAGTGCGTCATGCTGGAAGCCTCCGCCGCAGCGCCATGCCTCGAGGCCCATCTCCTCAAGGCCACCTCCAGCAAAAAGTTTGCTCCCAATGGTCCTAGTGCCTCCGGCGCAGATCCCACTAGTGTGAATGAGTGGTGGAGACTTATGTCCAGGAAGATCTCTAGCCGCTCAGGTACCAGGCTGTGAGGTGCAGGGATTGAAGGTCCGGATAGTATACCTTCCCCTGACAGAGAACAGGTCTGGGCATGCTGGAAGCCACTCCGGGGGCCTGCAGCTGAGGAGATTTGGATACCAGAACTGGCACGGCCAGTCTGGGGCTACCAGAATCACCTTCGCCTTGTCCCTCCTCACCTTGAGGAGCACCCTGTGGGTCAAGGGAAATGGAGGGAAGAGGTAGAAGAAGCCTGGGGTCCACGGCCTTGAGAAGGCATCCCCTGCAGCGAGCCCTGCGGTGGGGGGGGGGGCATCAAACAGCTTCATCTTGGTGTTTTCCCTGGAGGCAAACAGGTCCACCATCGGTTTGCCCCAGTGGGAGAAATGGAAATTACGTACTCACTGTAATTCTTGATGATCTTGGATGAAGTCTCCACCACTCATTCACACTAATGGGAGTACCCCAGAGGTGCTAGGACCCAGCGGGAGTGAACTTTTCAGGAGAGCCAGTGCCTGAGATGGAGCCGTGAGGAAGTGGCACTGCGAGCACTGGCACGTGTGGTAATGACAATCTCGGCGTCGACCCCCAACCACCTCAGTACCTTTTTTTCCCAAGGAGGTGCAGCTAACTAACCTAGAAGGACTAGCCTGAAAATCGGACACAAGATAGTCCGAATGACCCATGTAAGAAAGGTCAACAATAAAGTCATCACAGCCCAGCCGTTGAGGGAGTGAAGACCATAAACAGAGAAGAGAGCTCAGGGGATGGTGGGTGGGCGTGTGAACGAGTGGTGGAGACTTTGTCCAAGAAGATCAAGAATTATTGTAGGTACGTTATTTCCATATCTTCCTGGACATAAAGTCTCCACCACTCATTCACACTAATGGGAGAGTACCGAGCTAAATAATCCCCCGAGATGGGCGGCAGGAGATAAAGAGCTCATGTGCTTAGGACAGAAGTCCGTTGAGAATGGTCCTGTCAAACGACAGATGTCATCTGGCATGAGCATCCAAGGCGCAGTGCTTAACAAAAGTATGCATGAAGCTTCAGGTAGCCGCACTGCAAATACCTGCAATGGGCACATTACGGATTTGTGCCAGAGATGCTGCGACTGCTCTGGTAGAGTGAGCATACACACTGCCTTCCAGCTTGACCTGTGCCACAGAATAGCAGTGGCGAAGGCATGCCACCAGCCACGCTGAAATGCATCTGACAGCAACAGGTTGACCCAGCTGGGTCTCGCTGAAGGAAACAAACAGTAGTTGGGGGGGGGGGTGAGAAAGACTGCCCATCTCCCTGAGCATTGGACCTTCCATTGTTAGACCCCCCCCCCCCAAGGGAGGGCGTTGGACCAGACCCGGCCAACTGAACAGCTTTCATACGAAGTCTCCCTACCGTCACCTGACCCGCTCATGGTCGACTCTATCAATGGAGAGCTGAAGACTTCCTTTGTACAATTGTTAAATTAATAAATATAATCAGTACTGATTCAAAATAATCTACAAAATAATAAACTGAACTATTGCTGCTAGTGAAGTTTAAATCCCGGTGGGCGAGCAACATAGTAGTCACTGAATCGCACTCAATGGCGGGAAAAAAGGAACTGAGGTGATTGGAGGGTCGATGTCGAGGTAGTCATTACTGCATGTGCTGGGGCTCGCGGTGCTGCTTCCTCGCGGATCCATCTCAGGCGCCGGCCCTCCTGAAAAGTTTGCTCCCGCTGGGTCCTAGTGCCTCCGGCGTACTACCATTAGTGTGAATGAGTGGTGGAAACTTTATGTCCAGGAAGATCAGGCTGTAAGCTACCTCTGGATGGAGAGACCACTCGTGGAATGTCTCGCCTAAGTGGCTGAGAGGATCCGCCAGATGATTCGAGGCTCCTGCCACATAAATGGCTAGGAGATCCGCCTCCAGATGGCTGACGAAGGTCCAGATGCAGAGCGCTTCCCTGCAAAGCAGACAGGAGTGCGTGATGCGCTATTTGTTGAGGTAGTTCATGGTCGTGGTATTGTCCATCTGGACTTGAACCACTTCACCCTGGAGCTGAGGAGCAAAAGCTGACAGTGCCAGTCTGACTGCTCTGAGCTCCAACAGGTTGATGTGGTAGCGGGACTCCTTGGGGGTCCAGAACCCCTGGGTCCCATTGTCCCCCATGTGGGCTCCCCAGCCCATGAGAGAGGCATCGGTCGTAAGGACGGCCGTTGGCTCTGGGCAGACAAACGAGATTCCTTCCTGCAAATGGTCTGGGGCGGTCCACCATTGGAGAGCATCCCACATCTTCTGGGTTACTGTGATCAGCTGGTCGAAATGACCATGGCACTGAGTTCATTGGGTGGCCAGCTCCCATTGGAGGGGGCGCATGTGCCACCGGGCCCAATGGATCACGGAGGTGCACGCCGCCATGTAACCCAGAAGGTGCAGAAAGTCCCGGGCAGGGTGCAATTGCCCAACCAGAAATGACTGGGCAAAGGAGGAGAGAACCTCTGCCCTGTCCGCTGGGAGCAGAGCTCTGGCTTAATAAGAGTCAAGCTCTGCCCCGATGAAGCACATCGCTTCAGAAGGCACGATTTCAGACTTGGCCTTGTTGATCAAGAGGCCGAGTTGGGAGCAGGTCTGGAGGGCCAGGTCCCTGGACCTCTCCACCTCCTGCTAGGTGGGACCTGCTAAGAGCCGGTCTTTGAGGTTCTGACCCCCCCCCTCCCGGACGCCTGAGATGGGCTGCCACTATTGCAATGCATTTGGTGAAGACCCTTGGGGCCGATGACAGGCCGAATGGCATGGCTCAGAACTCATAGAGTCCCTTCGGCTCTGAAGTGGAGGAAGCGCCAATGAGACGGACGGATTGGGACATGAAAGAACGCATCCTGCAGATCCAGTGAACAGAAATGGAAATTACGTACCCACCATAATTCTTGATCTTCTTGGATGAGTCTCCACCGCTCATTCACACTAATGGGATCTGCGCTGCAGGCACTAGGACCCAGCGGGAGCAAACTTTTTGCTAGAGGGTCGGTGCCAGAGATGGAGCTGTGAGGAGTGGCATTGTGAGCCTCAGCTCTTGCGGTAATGACTATCTTGGCGTCCACCCTCCAACTGCCTCAGAAGGATAGCCTAACTAAAAACCGGACATAAGATAGTCCGGAAGAGCCGTGTAAGAAGGGTCAAAAAAGAAGTCTTCACAGCCTAAAATTGAGGGAGTGAAGACCAACAACAGAGGTGAGCTCGGGGGAAGGTGGGTGGGCGTGTGAATGAGTGGTGGAGACTCATCCAAGAAGATCAAGAATTATGGTAGGTATGTAATTTCCATATCTTCCTGGACATAAAGTCTCCACCACTCATTCACAGTAATGGGAGAGTACCGAGCTAATGATCCCCCAAGAGGGCGGCAGGAGAGACCAAGAGCTCACAATTTTAGGACAGAAGTCCATTAAGGATGGTCCCTGTCAAATGAAAGATGTCGTCATCCAGGGCACAGTGTTTGATGAAAGCAGGCACGGAGCTCCAGGTGACCGCATTGCAAATATCTGCAATGGGTACGTCACGGATTTCCGCTAGGGATGCCGCGACCGCTCTAGTAGCGTGAGCGTACACTCTGCCCTCCAGCTTAACCTGCGCCATGGAATAACTGTGGTGAAGGCATTCCACCAGCCATGCTGAAATACATCTGATAGCGACAGGTTGACCCAGCTGGGTCTCACTGATGGAAACAAACAGTTGTTGAGCTTTGAGAAAATATTTTGTTCTATCTAAATAGAAACACAAAGCTCTTTTGACTTCCAAGGAATGAAGAGAATGCTCTCCTTCATTTTGGAAGTTCGCAAAGTAAGTAGGAAGGACCAAAGGTTGGTTTAGATGGAATTCTGAAACGACCTTAGGGAGAAACTTAGGATTGGTCCAAAGAACTACTTTGTCTTTATGAAACGCAGTATACGGAGGGTCTGTGACCAAGGCATGTATCTCAGAGACCCTGCGGGATGAGGTAATGGCCACTAGGAAGGCCGTTTTCCAAGTGAGAAATTTTAACTCACAGGTAGCTAGAGGCTGGAAAGGTTTTCGAGTGAGCATGTCTAGCACAAGATTAATGTCCCAGGCTGCGACTGGACGTCTCATAGGAGGTCTGGTAAGCAGAATTCCTTTAAGAAACCTCTTAACTACAGGTAACTGAGCCAGTGACAAGGAAAGTACTGGCTCACAATAAGCTGAAATGGCACAAAGGTGAACTTTGACAGTAGAGTATTGCAGACCTGAATTTGAGAGGTCCAGAAAGTACTCTACAACTTTATCTGGTGGGCAGGAAAAAGGATTCAAAGAGGATTTTGCACACCAGAGCGAAAAACGCTTCCATTTGGCTGTGTAAGTTTTCCTAGTGGCTGGCTTGCGCGCAACCAGAAGAATACCTGAAACTCTGCGAGAGACATTGAACCTGTGTTTCTGACATACTGTTGAGTAATGGAAACCATATCTGTCGAGGCCAGAAGGGAGCAATGAGGATCATTTTGTCCCCCTGGGACTCAAACTTGAGAAGTACTCTCTGAATTAGAGGAAGAGGCGGAAAGGCGTATAGAAAGTGTTTTGTCCACTGCAGCCTGAACGCATCCTGACAGAAAATGCCAGGCCCTGGATTTCTGGAGCAGAAGAGAGGCAGTTTTGTGTTGAGTGGGGATGCAAAAAGGTCCAGGTCTGGAGTTCCCCACTCTGCGAACAGTGACTGAACTACGGCTGAGTCGAGAGACTATTCGTGAGGATCTGTCTCTGTTCTGCTGAGACGGTCTGCCAGTTCATTCTGCACCTCCGGCAGGCAGACCGCTTGAAATAGAGCCTTGTGCTCCAAGCAGCATTCCCACACCCTCATCGCTTCCCTGCATAAGGGGTAAGAGTGAGCACCGCCCTGCTTGTTGATGTAATACATCACTGCATTGTCGTCTGTTTGAAGGAGAATGTTCCTGTGACAGAGAATATCCTTCAAAGCCCGGACTGCATAAAGGACGGCTCTCATTTCTAAGACATTTATGTGAAGCAGGGACTCGTGCTGAGTCCACGTAACTTGAGTGTGGAGAGTCTGACAGTGAGCTCCCCACCCCATCAGGGATGTGTCCGTGGTAATGGAAATCTGATGATCCAGAGTAACAAAGGGATACCCTTCCAGAAGATTGTCCTCTTGCGACCACCAGGTGAGTGATCTCTTCAGAGATTCTGTCACCTTGATGAGAAAGGACTGAGGGTGAGTGGTCGGGGACCACTGAATACTGAGCATCCATTAAGAGGTTCTCATGTGAAGGTGTGTGAGGGGTACAGTGAACACGGAGGATGCCATGAGACCTAGCATCCGTTGCATCGAGATAGCTGGAACCGAGCCGTTCTCTCCGATGTTTCGGGCCATCTGTAGGATATCGCTCCTGTTCTCTGGAAGAAATGCTTTCGCACAGGAGGTGTTCAGAAGAGATCCTATGAAAAGGAGCCTCTGGGAGGGCTGCAGCTGCAATATTTTGAGGTTTAGCATGACTCCCATGGACGTGAGAAAGTGTAAGGCCGTGGCGGCTGCGTCTAGAGTTCCCTGCCTGGAAGGACTTGCTAGAAGCCAATCGTCCAGATATGGGAACACTTGTATTCCGATTTTTCTGAGATGCGCTGTGAGAATGGAACAATACTTTGTAAAAACTTGTGGCGCTGAGGACAGCCCAAGGGCAGGACTCTGAACTGATAATGCTATCCCAAAGCCACAAACCTTAGGTATTTGTGATGCTTTGGGTGAATAGGAATATGCTGGTAAACATCCTGCATGTCCAGGGAGGCTAACCAGTCGTGTTGATGAAGCAAAGGTAACAGGGTTCCTAGCGATAACATTCTGAATTTCTCTTTGGGAAAAAATGTGTTTAATTTTCTGAGGTCCAAAATGGGGTAATGGCCCCGTTTTCTTTGGAACTAGAAAGTAATGAGAATAGAACCCTGTGTTCCGCTGATCCAGCGGAACTACTTCCACTGCCCTGTTCAGAAAGCCTTGTATCTCGGAGGAGAGAAGCTCTGACTGAGGAATTGACAGCTTTGGCTGCCACTTGGGGAGACGATTCGGAGGGTTCTCTGAATAATTGAGGGAATATCCCTCGCGGATTATCTGGAGGACCCATTTGTCCGAGGTTATGGACTTCCACTGGTTGTAGAATTGAGTCAGATGACCTCCCACTGCTGAGGAAGAGTCCCCCTCGGGCAGCTGAGGTGGGACTTAGGCCAAAAACTCAGAAGGCAGCGCTGGGCGCTGTGGGTCCTTGCGCCTTCTGCTGGGTTTTCTTTTGAGTCTGAGGGATTTGATTTTTATTAAAACCTCCCCGGCCTTTGCCCCGAAAGGAATGACGGTTATGAAACTGAAGTTTGTTAACACTTAGGAGAGGCGGAAGGAGGTCGAGCCAATTTAATGGCTGACCCTGGTCTTTGTGTGCCTCTAGAGCTTGTTCTACTTGAGGGCGAAGAGATACACACCATCGAAGGGCAACGCCCGCGACCTGTTATCTGCATCATTCAGTGAAACCTGAAGTCGCAGCCAGGAATGATAAGGCGGTACAAATACCCGCCGCCGCTGCTCGGAGGCAGTATCAAGGCATCCATAGCTGCTTTAACCTGCTGGTTGTTGGACTCAATACCCTGGTTATGGTTTGAAGAAGCTCTGAATTAGTGTCAGACTCCGGTGGAGCTTCAACCATTTGTTTGGTAATGACAAAGAATATACTCATATTGAGAGAAATAGCCTTGGTAGCTGGCACACGATACCTAGGGTGGAAGCAGCAAAAACTCTCTTACCTAAAGTATCTATCTTACGAAATTCTTTAGTTTATAGGTCGAGCTGTAGTAGTCCGAGGAAGGACGACCTTATCATTCTCTGCCAAGACTACAATAGGATCCGCAAAGGCTTGGGATGCCAAAATGGGTTGATCCTTGGGAGCAGCATATTTCCTGTCTATGGACTTAGCCACAGAAGGAATGAGAGCAGGATTATTCCATACCATTTGAGAAAGAATCTCAAAGGAGGGTTGTACTGGGGGAGTTAAATCCATAGGGATGTCCAAACATGAAGGTACTGGAGTCTCAAAAGCTTCCCAGGATCGATGTCCATAGTCTGGAGAGAAAGAGTGGAATTCAAATTTTTCAGCAGAGACTTAAGTGACAGGTCTTCGATCACAGGCTCTGCAGCAGGATATGAAAATTACGTACCTACCGTAATTCTTGATCTTCTCTTGTATCTTCACCATTCATTACTTACTGGGTGTAAGCGGGCACAATCACGAGCTTTTTTTTTTTTAAAGTTTGCCTAGCGGCACACGCCCTCGAGGTGACGTCATGGTCATCTTGGCAGGCGGCCCGTTAGTAGCGACCGACTCCTCCTCCAACTCAGTTCTGTGAGCCGGAGGCAAAAGCAGAAGAATATAGATAGCGAGGCAAGATAGCGAGGATAGCAAAACAAGGAAGAATGAACTGAAAAAGAATAAGCCGATGGAGGAAGGACAGAGGAGATAAGAGTATCCCTAGCCTAGGGACTGCAGGGCCTCCTTACCTGGGCGACTCTAGGAGGAGAGAGATAAGAAGGAAATGAGAAAATAGAAGAAGAAGAAGAAGAAAGAGAGATGGGATGTTAGAGGGACCAGAATACCCATGAGCATAGTTACTCACAGCTGAAGGCTCGACTAACAGGAAGCAAGAATCCCGGAGATAGAGCTGAAAAGAAGGTTCACCAAACCCGCTAGACAGACTCAGGAGGGCATAGTCCTTATTCTCAACATGCCACTGTTGTATACCCCCCCAGGGTTCCTGGCGCGAAGGCCTAGAATTTGAGACACCCGAGGAGGAGAATGAACCCCAGGCAGCAGGAGAGTGCTGCTCTGGGATTTAGAAAGGAAAATGTAAGCCTTTCAGGCGTTTTAAGCATAGAATGGGACTCAGACAGACTGACCAAGGCAGGCCAAAGGCTTAGGCTGGCTGGGATTGGATATAGTCGCACTGCTCTTCTGTAAAAATTGTCCAGGAGGACACTTAAGGAGAAACCAATATACAAACTAAGGAAGGGTAGCCTACCTCTCATTTCCCCTCTTGTTTGTTTTCCTTTTTTTTTTTTTTCAGATAAAAATTTGCAGGCTAGTTGCATGACCCCATACCAAAGATGCCACAGCAGTCGAAGAGAGTTCCCTCAGTTTTTTTTTTTTAGCAAAAAGAAAAAAGGAACAGACGTGCCCGTTCCTCTGCTCTGCAAAGGCAAGAATGGAGAGATTTTGATTTCAGGGCAAATATCTGGAACACGGTTGCAGGATCAAAACTGAATAGCCTGGAACAGCCAAAACCCCAGAGGTATCTCGCCAGAAGAATGGCAAGAGATAGTTGTGCAGTCTGATCGCCAATGCAATCAAGGATGGCCCATGAATCTTAGAGTAAGTAATTTTTCTGGAAAATTAGAACCCCCCAGAAAGATTTTTTTTTTTGTGGGAAAATTAATCAATTTTTCCTACATTTAAAATTTTTTTTTTTTTTTTTGCAGAGAGAGGAAGGAGGCGGGAGGTGGAGAAGCCACAGGAAGAGGCCACTGAGGGGATGGTGGGCGGGTGTAAGTAATGAATGGTGAAGATACAAGAAAGATCAAGAATTACGGTAGGTCATGTACTTTCATATCTTTCCTTGTCAATCTTCACCATTCATTACTCCTGGTGATATAAGCTCCTCTTCCCTGGAGGGAAGAGGCCATACCCTGAGGAAACAAGACCTGAGCCTTCTGCTGGTGAGAAACAGAAGGAGAAGACCTGGCTTCTTCAGAAAGCCTAAGTGGGAGAAGAGCTGGAGGTGCCTCCCGAGGGGCGAGGAGATGGAGGGGCCCTGTAAAGTCTCCTAGCTCTGGAAGAGAAAACGAGGTCCCCAGGCGGAGGCGAATCACCCCTCACCGGGCCAGGGTGACAACCTGGAAAAACGAAGCCATGCCGTCCACCTGATGCAGATCGCTGTCCCATGAAGCCTGGAAGCCACCTCATTGGCGTCATAAGATGCCTTTGCTTGTGTCTTGCCAGCTCCAGGCCTACAGCGGAGAGAGCAGCGGCTTGTCTGGTTTGCTCCCGTGTCAGGCATTGATGCACAGCTGGGACATCATAGACCACAAATGCCGGTTGTAGGCAGCGTGGTGAGCCTGATGTGATGCAGCAGCCCGTGCATACGAGAAGAAGAGAACACTCCTAGCTAGCGGTCGAACTGGAGAAGTCCGGATCCGTGGGCGGTCGTCATGAGCAACAGCGCCCAGAAGGAGTATCCAGGTACACACCAAACCCGAGGCGGGCTGGGAAGGAACCTAGAGACTCAGAGGGCACAATACCTCGCTGGCAGTCCGCGGGAGGCTGGGAAAAGCGGCGAGGAACTGCCAGGACGGATAGGCGCCTCCTGGAAGGATAGGCCAGGAAGGTACCACAAATGCTGGGCACTGAATTCACCAAATTCACGCGTCTCCGTTCGGTATTGTCTCCGAACATAGAAATACAGGAGTCCTCACCATCCTCGGAGGAAGCTGATATTCCGTGAAATCAGCATCGGAGGACAGATGAGCAGGGATTCCTCTCCTCAGAGGAGCAGAGAGGATGATGGGGAACTGGAATGTCCAGAGGATTCCTGCGGCGGTGGGGAGAGTCGAAAGACCCGCTCATGCATGTATCTAACATATGAGGGGAAGGCCGCCTCAGAACCTCTGAACTACTCCCAGGATAACGGACCCGTAGGACCGACATGGCCGGAGAGGGGTGGTGAAGGCAGAGAGATGGAGAGGGGCACCTCCGAGGGCAACTGCTCTCTGCGAGGCTCTGGAATCAGGAAAGCCCTAGTAGGAGGGATCCGGATATCAGGCCAGGCCGCAGAGACGGAACTCTGGGGAAGCGGAGCCTGGAAGAGCCCTGGGGAGAAACTCCCTGTGACTGCCCTGGGACTGCATGGATCCAGAAGGGCAGTCCGCACAGCCGGCGGAGGACACCCTAGAACCCTGGGGGAGGGCAGGGGCTCTGCACTCTGACTCCTGGCCCGCCCCTAGAGGTGACAGCCCAAAGAGGCTGGGCAGCAGGCCGCCTCCTCAACCCTCAGATTCCGGAGGGGCCCTCTTCCTCGACTGCAGCCCCCTGTCCCTAGAGGGCAACAGCACTGAAGTTGCTGTCACCAGACCTCCAGAGAGGGCCTCCCCTCAAATCACCCCATCTGCCCCAGGACTCTCGCCACCCCCAGCCAGGAACCCTCAGAGATAATGATGAAGGGGGACAGAGGAGGGAGCCCGCTGCGCCGGCACCTAGCCACCGAGGACCCAGATCCCGAAGAATGGGGGTGCCAGGATGGTCCACATCTGAGTCATAAAGTCCTCCGAGGAGGCAGAGACCACTGAGACCTCAATGCTGGCCACCCAGGGTCCCGAGGCCACAGGGCATGACTGACCCTGGTACCAAGGGGCGCTTCGCTCCCCCCACGACGAGCAGATAGGCTAACCCCCATACCCCAGCGGCTCCAGCAGGCCAGGCGCCACCGAGAAGAGAAGGCCAACAGCGCCGCCCGGCAGGCGTCGGGAAGCAGGCGGCACCGCCCGGCAGGCGCCGCCATATCCACAGACGCCGAGGGCCCAAACAGCACCCCACAGCGCAGCCCGATCACGGTGCAGCGAGCGGCGCGGATCCAAAGCGGCATCGCCTCGATCACCGGCGCCGCGAACAGCGCCCGGATCCAAAAACAACACCGAGGCAGCGCCGCGCTGATCACCGGCACCGCGAACGGCACGGATCCAAACGGCGCCGCAAAGCGGCGCCGAGGGTCCACCAGCCGGGCCTGTGCCAAGGGCCTCGACACGGGGAGCCTGCACCTCCAGAAGAGGTGACTGCCGAGGGCAGTGTCAGCCGCTGCGCCCCGGAGGGGCTAGGGCGCCCCACACACCAGGCGAAGGGCCTCCTCCTCGGCAAGATAGGATCTGGGAGACCCCCTCCTCGGACCGTATAGGCCCGAAGGGGACCAGGAAGGCCTAAAGATCTTGCCCGAGATTCCCGCGAAGCGACGCCGTCCCCCGAAAGTCGGCGGGGCCTTGCCGAGCTTGAACGCGCGGACTTCGAGGACGCGACGGTCCATCGAGAAACAGGCGTCGCACGAATCCATATCATGGTTGGGTCCCAGGCAACGAAGGCAAACGCCATGCCCGGTCCGAGACGGAGAAATGCTGGCCACAGGAGCACCCCGATAGGGGCTGCGCTCGTTCAAAAGCGCTTAGCTCCAGAACCGACATAACGCAAACCAACGAGACTAAAACACAGTAAGAAACACACCGCACCAAAGATAGAAAAAGAACAGTCTTATCAGACGCCGAAAAGGACGGGAACGGAGTCGGCACACTACGCAGTACAGAAAACACTGAATCGCTCGTGGTGGACAGGTGCTGCCCCGACGGCAGGAGAAACAGAACTGAGTTGAGGAGGAGTCGGTGCTACTACGGCCACCGCTGCGATGACGATGACGCCACTCTGAGGGCGGCCAAGTAGGAAACTTAAAAAAAAAGTTTCGTGACATAGGTGCGCCTCCGCTTACACCCAGGAAGTAATGAATGGTGAAGATTGACAAGGGAAGATCAGAACCTGCTCCTTCCACATCTTCACCCTGTCTAAGATCTGGGTCAGGCTCAATATCATCTCCTGACAGTCCAGGAGGGACTGTATGGACAGGAAAGGAAAGAAAATCGGCAGGAAAAGAGGAAGGAAAAGAATTCGGAGAGGAGAGGCCCTGGGGATTGGCAGGCAAAGAGCCAGGCCTCGGCGCTGAAGAACACGGCGCCGACAAAGCAGACGGCGCCGAAGAAGAGCATGGCGCCGATAAGCTGCACTGTGCCAAAAGGCTACACAATGCTGAGAAAGCCAACGGCGCCGAAAACCTACACGGCACCCAGGATGGCGCCGACAGGCCACACGGTGTCAAACTCAGCGCCGAGCGATCCACCGGTGCCGAAATCAACCCAAGACCCCGAAAACCAGGATTTGAGGGAAGAATATCAGGAGATCGAGGCATCGGTGTGGCCCACTGCACTGCAGCCATGTGAGGGGGGAAAACACCTAAGCGCGGAGTCAATGGCACCAAAGAGGGCACCGCGCGACTAGGGAGGCCCAATCGCTCTGCTTGATCATCCGAAGAGCCGGAGAGCCCCGGGGCGACCGGGTCAGGCAACCGGACCAACCTCCGAGCCCACTGCTCCATCAGAGCGACCCACTGATGAAACTGCTCATCGGAAGCCCTACCAGAAGGTGGGGAAGGGCTCCGTTGTCGAAGAGGTCAGAGACCAGAGCCAGAAACCGGCGACTCTGAAAGAGGAGACCGGCAACTGGCCCCAATGACCGACCATCGACGCGCAGAAACATCAGAGGGTGACCTCGAGTGATGCCTTCTCTTTCTCCACCTTCGGGCCGAAGAAGAGCTCGAGGCTGAATGGTGCTGAGAAAGCAACGTTTTCGTTTATGCTTCTGGGGGCACCGCTCCTCCCCTCGGGCACTGGACCATCTGCTGTCAGACCCCCCCTTCCGGAGAAGGTGGCGGATCGGACCCAGCCCGGCTGACTGAACAGCTTTCATATGAAGTCTCCCTACCGTCACCTGACCCTTCCAAGGTTGACTCCATCAATGTAGGCTGAGACTTCTTTCTTAAGAATAAATTACTGTAGCGGTACTTTATTCGAAAAAATGCTATAAAATAATAAACTGAAAACTATGCTGCTAGTTTGAAGTTTGACTCCCGGCGGGCGAGCGAGGTCGTCACTGAAGTGCACTTAATGGCGAGAAAAAAGGAACTGAGGCGGTTGGAGGGTCGACGCCGAGATAGTTATTACCGCACAAGCTGAGGCTCGCGGTGCCGCTCCTCGCGGCTCCATCTCTGGCGCCGACCCTCTAGGAAAAAGTTTGCTCCCGCTGGGTCCTAGTGCCTCCGGCGCAGATCCCATTAGTGTGAATGATTGGTGAAGACTTTATGTTCAGGAAGATCCACGTTTCACTCCAAGGATGGTATGATCTGGGACAGAGTGACCATCCAAAAGGTGCGTGACCTGAGATACTGATTTAGGACGTGCAGATCTAGAATGGGGCACCAGGACATACCTGGAGACAAAGCCTGGGTCTGCTGGAGATTCCGCCACTGGAGCTACTACCTCCTTCAGGAGGAGCTGAGCGATGTTGTCTCGGAGAGCCGACTGAGTATGGACGGATACTCTTTCCTCCCAAGGTGTGCGGGCTCGGCTTGGAGGGGGCTGCTTGAATTGCAGAGGCAGTCCCTGACCGACCACTTCCAAAAGCCACCTGTCCGTGGTAATAACGGACCAGGCAGAAAGAAAGTGGCAGAGCCGGCCCCCCACGAGAGGACCCAGAGCTGGCGTGACGGGAGAGGGGATGGCAGCACCCGCCCTGTCACTGAGCAGGCTTGGAGGAGGAGAATCCAGGACCTGAACCTCGGCCTCCCTTACGGGCCTGGGAGGGCCAGGGGCGCCAAGCTTGAGCCTGCTGCTGCTGTTACTGCTGCCCTCCTTGAAACGAGGGTTGTTGTGCCGCAGGGGAAGAGTGCCGAAAGGGCTTCTTCTTCTTCTGTTTCTTCCCAGAAGAACCTTTAGCAGAAGTAGTGTCCAAGGTGGCACTGGACTGCTCAATATGCTGAAGGTGACCAGCCACACCTGGGCCGAAAAGGTCGGTGCCCAGGAAAGGCACATCAGCTAGTTTGTGCTGAGTATCTGCCGGGAAACAGGAGAGTCTCAGCCAAGCCCTACGGCGAGAGGCAACTGCGGTTGCCATCGAGCGGGCACAAGAATCCCCAATGTCCAGGGCTGTCTGAAGCTGCTGTTTGGCAACAGCCCGGCCCTGATCCTGGACCTGCTTGACTGTGGTCTGCATGTCTGCAGGGAGGTATGGGAGAACTTCATCCAAAGACCCCAAGAGGGCATGGGAGAAGTGTGTCATGATGACAGCCGAACTTGCCTGACAAAGGCCTGAAGACGAGGCTACACAGAACTTTCGAGCCGAATAATCCAAGAGTTTGGATTCTATTTCAGGAGGTCGGTCAGAGTCAGTAGAACTCCAGTACACCAGAACACAGAGGCGGCCACCAGGCTCTGTCAAAGGGTGCGTGAACTCTGACAAGGGACCCCATGGGCACTGCATACTTGAGGGCCATGTGGGCAGATGGAGCTGGACAGACC
Source organism: Neoceratodus forsteri (assembly GCA_016271365.2). NCBI lineage: Eukaryota > Metazoa > Chordata > Ceratodontiformes > Ceratodontidae > Neoceratodus > Neoceratodus forsteri. The sequence goes on from CM057456.1 coordinate 614,232,531, forward strand.
AAGGCAAGGCGCTGCCAAAGTTCTAACGTTGGGCCAACTATGGCTTCGGCCACAGGAAAGGCCTCCGTCGGGGTATCCCCTCTTTTGAGGATGTCTGTGAGAGGGTACTCTGCCTTCTTCTGGAGAGGTTCCAGGGGCATCCCTGTAGACTCAGAGATGAGGTAAAGAATGCCCTGAAAGGACGAAGGACCTTCCTCCATTTCTAACCCACTGGCTGATTCGTCATCCCCAGGATAAGAATGTAGGCTGGTCTCATCTGAATCCGAGGAATTCGGATACAATGGTCGACCGCCCAGCTCACCTTCAACCCGCCGAGGGTGGTACGGGGTGACAGCGAACGAAAGACGCCGAGGCAGCCCAGTGTCTGGTCTATCTTCCTTAGAAGGAGCTCCTCCCACAGCTGCTTGGGCAGTGGTTCCACCACCATCGGTGGAGAGACTGGTTTAGGCCGAACTGGAGGTTTCGCCGGTGCTGCAGACACGGAAGCCAACTTAAGGTTTTCCAAACTGCTGTTTAAATAAAATAAAAAATAAAATAAATAATTGGCTCCAAAGGAGTCTTCTTCGGCCTGGGATGCGAAAGCCAAGTAATGGCTGGGGTAGAACCCGGGGTCGGCTTGTGCCCGGACAAAATCAGCTGTTACCATGAGGTCCTCGTAGCGCTGGAGTTTCCGCCGCAGCCTCTCCTCATCCGAGGAGGACGAGGACGACTGACGGCATTGCCTCTTTTTTGAGCGCTTGTGGCTCTTCCTCGGCCTGTCGGTTAGGGGGTTCTAGACCTCGATCGAGATTGGATGGGCCGATTCGGTCGCTCGGGAGACACTAGCGGGACCGATGATTTCCCAGGGTCGGGGACTAGTTCCTCAACAGAATTCCCAGTGGGCTGGATCTCCTCATCGGGGAAAGAAAGGACTGGAGTCCAACTGAGAGAATCATTGACCGGAGTCGGCGACAATGGGTCGATAATTATTTCAACCTCGTTGATCGACACTTTGGTCGACTGGTCAGACGGCAAAGGCGAGAAGCCAGCGGCCGAAGAGGCAATTTCGACCAAAGTCGAGTCTGCCGGTTCCTGGGACTAAGATCTCTCCCGAGCCCAAGAACATCTTCGCCGAGACGAAGACGATTCCCGGGTCCTTTTCCCGCTTATGGGACCGAGAGGAGTGTGTGTGCCCACAGGACCCTCTCCCTTAGTCGGGAGAAACTGGCAAAACTCTCGGAAGGAACCCGAGAAGGTGGAGCCCAGGTTGAGCGGAACAAAGAAGCTCCGAGAGGAATATTCCCCGGCACGAGCCGCTTCCTCCTCGAAGGCTTGCATGCGTTCCAATTGCTCGGTGGATCCCGCGGCTGCAGAAACCGCCCACCGAGCCTCCTTTGATTTCACAGGAGGGTTACGTTTTTCCGGCCTCCCCAACTTCAGGCGTGCGAGACGGTCGTCGAGGATGTCAGGGTGAAATGCAAGACAAAAATCGCACTTCGAAGTGTCATGGTTGACACCCAGGCTATAGACGCACGTGGTGTGAGGACTGGTGCATGACATTTTCTGGCCGCACGAACACTGGCGAAATCCACAGGAAGACTTGTCTTCCATAATCGAAGATAAGTAGTCGTGATCGCTAATGCGAACTAGACGAATTTTCGGAATAAACTAAGGTTTTGAAGCCAGGGCCTACAAAATGCGGGAGCACGGAGGAGGCAACCTGAATCTTCAAGCGGAAAGGAAGAGCTGACATCATGGGGCGGAGCCGAGGAGTTATACCACCCGGGTGGGTGGGAGGAGCCAGCCTGAAGACTTCCGGAGATTCTTAAAGGGGAAAGGGACAGGCCAATAAGTGTGGATGAACAACATATCCATGATCCTAGAAGATACATTCTAGTTCAGACTTCTTCTTAGGCCCTGGACCGAACATGACCATACTTTTCAATGAAAAATAAAACCACCAAACAGCACTTGACACCATACTAAGGGACAGAGTAAGAGAAAAATGGCAATGCGGCGTCAAATGAAGGGGTACGGCATCGAGTAATGGTGATGGCAGAACTGCGACATACTTTCAGTGGAACGTCCCCATGGAGATGCAGCCTCTATGGCAGGAAAAACATAACTGAGGAGGAGAGGGAGCCAGCGTCAGTTACTGGCCAGTCCACGAGCACCACGTCATATGTCTGCCATGTGGGCAGCGCTGTCCCCAATTTAGGCTCCCCTCCTTCAAAAAGCTCTTAAAAGCCATACGTTCCCATGGAGTTCTAGCACGTCTGGTACAGACCCACCAGTGATGAATGTTTCATGGAAGATCTAGAGGAAATCGAAAACAAAATCCAAGGAAATATAGTAGGAGAGATTGGTCAGAGTCCAAGATCACAACTACTGTCTTCTTGGCAGTCAAAGGAGTGAGAAAAGGGAAAATGAAGTAGGAAACAGAGCCCCAGCATCTAAAGTAGGTGTGGGAATAGCATACAGCTCAAGGGCTGAGCAGTACAGAAGAAGAACCCTCTAGCACCTGCCTCTCCGGGCACCAGAGGTGGAGGCTGCACTTCGTTATGAGGCTAGGCTGCTAATCGGCAGAGGCTGGAGACATATGCAAGGTGGTAAATGAAGGTTACAGAAGCTCCAGGGGGTAGAGGGGGAAGGAGGAAAACTAGTAAGGGAAAAAATGCATAACACCTCTGCTTTTTTTTTTTGAAAACGAGGAAAAAATATACAGGTGGTTGGAAGGGGCAAGAGGGCCCAAGTGCAACTGAAGACTAAAGAGCTAACTCTGCAAATGGGAGAGAGCCCTGTCTCTTATCTGAGCAGGGGATGGTGGGCAGGTGTGTGACTGAATGGTGAAGATATTCTGGAAGATATGAAAATTACGTACTCACCTTACTTCTTGATCTAGGAATTGACCCACCACCGAGTCCTATTACTAGGTCTTAGCTGGAGGTGCTAGGACCCTGCAGGAGCCCTAACTTTTCAAGGAAGGCTGGAGCTGAGGCAAGCTGTGTGAAAGCACGGCACCGCAAGAATGGCTCACTGTGCCAGGCCTACCTTGGCACCAGCCCTTAACCGCCTCAGTACCTTTTTTACCGAGAAGGTGTGCCGTAACCTAAGCATTACTTTTACTTATGCACTAAACCAAAGGGCACAAGATAGCTCTGGTGACCCATGTAAGAAGGGACAAAAAGTCAGTAACAGTGTCTTCAGAGTCCAAACCAAGAACAAGGGTGAAGACCAGTCAAGAGACTGGAGTGAGCCCAGGCGGATGGGAGGTGGGCATGTGAATCAGTGGTGATGATATTCCTAGAAGATCAGGAATTATGCTGAGTACTTAATGCTGAATGACCAACTTGTATTTCAGCATCACACTCACCCATTCCTCACCCCTATATTCCTCCCCCATCTCAATGCGTTGCCATATTTCTCTCCTGGTCTGTTAGCCACGGCTCTACACATACATGGGGTCTGTAGTCCTTAAATGATGTCTTGAGATTATCTTCTTTTTCCTACCAGCCCTTGCCTGTGTTTAATTGTATTTAGTTATTTGTATTATTACCTTTAGATAAATTTCCTTCTGGGGCACTGCCTATACTGTATATTGTACCAGCTTTGTGTTGAATGTTACAATCTGTATACATGTGTTAACCAGGTCCACCTTGCAAATGAGCTCTGCTGAACGGTGACCGCTTGTATAAAGAAAGTCTTAATTGATTAATTTTTGTGTCTTCCAGGAATCGATCTTCACCAATGATTCACACTCATGGGTCACAGTACCAAGCTCAGACCCCTCCCCCCCTCCCAGGAGAGTAGGAGCCAAGGGCTCAGTCAGGACAGAAGTCCATTCAGAATAGTCCTGCCAAAGGTAGCATGCTGACTGGTATGGACATCCAGGGCATAGTGCTTAACTAAAGTTCACACTGGCTCCAAGTTACAGCTCTGCAATATATCACCCACAGACAGAGCGAATTTCTGCCAGGGACGTGACAACTGCACTACCAGAGCAGGCACGTATCTGACCTTTCAGCACGGCCTGCGCCATGGCATAGCAGTGGCAGAGACAGCTCACAATCCAGGCAGAACTGCACTTGATTGTAACAGGCTATCCCTTTTGACTGGGATCAAAGGAGACAAACAGCTGTTTGGATTGCCTGAAGTCCTTACTTCTGTCCAGGTAAAATACAAGGACCCTCGGAACATCCAGAGAATGGACAGTGCGCTCTGCTTCATTCTAGAAGCTGGCAAAGTAGGGAGGCAGTACAGTAGCAGATGGAACTCAGACACCACTTTAGGAAGTCACTTAGAGTATGTGCGAGCACTATCTTGTCCTTGTGGAAAAAAGTATACGGGGGATCTGTGACCAAGGCATGGATTTCAGAGACACTGCGAGCAGAAGAGATGGCCACTATAAAGCTGCTTTCCAAGCTAAAAACTTCAGCTCACATGTTGCAAGTGGCTCAAAACACATGCAGGTAAGCACATCCAGCACAAGGCAGATATCCCAGGCAGCCACCAACTTCCTGATGGGAGGCCTTGTGTGTAAGATGCCCTTAAGGAACCTCTTGAACAGGGGCAGCTGTGCCAGGTAGTGGGTACCGACAGGTGCCTGGCATGCAGAATAGCACACAACGGGACCTTAACTGTGGAATACTGCAGGCCAGCATCAGAAAGGTTCAGCAGGTACTCCAGAACCACGTCAGGTGGGCACTCAAAGGGGTCCATGTGGGTTTTTGGAGCACCAGATGGAAAACCTCTTCCATTTGCTCGTGTTAAGTCTTCGTAGTGGAAGGTTACAAGCAGCCAAAAGAATTTCAGAAACCTTCTGAGATACCTTGTACCTGTTCATTTCCATCTCTTCATGAGCCAGGCCTGAAGGTGAAGGGAGCAGAGGCTGGGATGGACTAGGTGACTCTGAGCCAGTAAGTCTATCCTGGGTGCAAGGATCCTAGGTCTGCTGACTTACAGTCTGTTCAACAGAGGAAACCATATCTGTCGAGGCCAACAGGGGCCAATCAGAATGATACTGCCTCTGTCTGCCTCCAGATTAGTAATCCCTCTGCACTAGGGGGACTGGAGGGAATGCATACAGACAAAGATTTTGCCACTGTAGTCTGAATGCCTCCTGACAGAAAACGCCAAGTCCGGGATTTCTGCAGCAGAATCGAGGCAATCTGGCCTTCAGTGGGGAAGCAAAAAGGTCCACACCTGGGGTACCCCACTCGTCAAACAGTGATGTCACGACGTCTGAAACTTGTGACCATTTGTGAGGAACGGCCTCTGGCTGAGCTTGCGTGCCAGAGCCCTGGAGGAGACGGTCCTCCACTGACCACCATGCGAGTGACTGAATTAGGGGCTTGGTCACCCAAATAGGATAGGTCTGAGGATGTGATGCTTGTAACCACTGTACACTGAGCATCCACCGAATCATTCTCATGTACAACTGTGCCAAGAGCACGTGAACACTGAGGAGGGGTGGAGCCGAGACTTTTAGATTCAGCAGAACTCCAATGGAGGAAAGGAACTGAGAGGCCTTGGCCACTGCTTGTTCCACTTCATGCCTGGACGGACTGGCTATCAAGTCAGGCAGCGGGCTCAGCGGAGGTGTGTGGTATTGGGGTGGTTAGGTGCAGGAGACAGCTCGGGTTTAGGTGAAGCCTTGAGAAAGGCCAGACGTGTCTGGTGTTCATCCCCAGGGTTCCCACCAGGCAGAGTGGACAGGTAGCTGGGGGGTTGGCAGCGCCTGCAATCTCCTTTGGGCAGCTATTTGGAGTGCTCTGGTGCGATGTTGTGCACCTAAGTGTACTTAAAAGCACTTATTTTAATTTTTTGGTGTGATTTTGGGACTTGGGGGAGGCGTGACCCGGCACAATACTTCGAGTCCGTGGTATATCTGTCTCAGCCCTCTGCAGAGCAGGGTGAAATGCGATCTTGAGAGTGCAGTGTTTTAGCGTCTTGGAGACATGCGGCGCTCTAGAGGGGCTGAGGCGTGTGTTTATGCACGTTAGCACCGATATATGCTTGCATTTGATACCCAGTAAGTAAAATACACTTGTATTATACGTGGTGTATGGTAGGTGGTTTACCTGTTCTACGTGCAACTGACTGATCACTTTCAAGATGGCAACTAGTACTCATATTACTTTTGTTACATCTACAGGGGTTATCGGTGTACAATGCACCACATGTAAAATGTTTTCACTCACTCTGGATGAGTTACCTGCCCAATCTTACTCATGTAGTAAATGTCTGGAAGTCAGTGACTTACAGTTTATTATTAGCTGCTTTAATTCCTGTTTAGTGGAATCAGAAAACAGTCAAGTAGAAATGCACACACGTTTTAAAGCTGTAAACATAACACTACACAACAGTATTAATCAGGCAATAGTCCCAGAGAAGATCACTATGCCTATCATATCCCAGAATGCAGATCTCACCCCTCAGGTGACTTCTGACTTATTGCAACAACTGGTATGTTCAGTTTCTGAAAAACCCAAGAAAAGAGTAAGGGAACCTGAAACTGATTCTGATTAAGAGTGCAACAATGACAACAAATGGTATAAAGTGCAACGTACCAGAGCTAGTAAAAAGGGAAGAAAAGCTCAGCAGTTTTGCACTCAGCTGTACAACAGATTCAACCCACTTAAAACTGTTCTGTCCAATCCCATCAATGCTGCTGTAGGTGCCCCACTTTTGGATGCTGTCCATGGTGATTTACAGCGTGCTGCACCTTCAAGCTCCACCTCCATTATCCCTCTTCATAACATAGAGGATAATGGCTGGGGATCGGGTGATAACCACGCTGTAATCACCTCAAGTGGTTGCTAGGACAGCATGGTAAACCTCGAGAGCACAGCTCGAGAGGTTTACTGTAGCCCTAGCAACCATGAGAGGTGATTTCAGCATGGTTGTCACCCGATCCCCAGCCATCATCTTTTATAGTGTATGGTCAAAAAAACACTGTTTGCATTCTATGTGTGAGAATTATGGAACTCTGGTGCATTCTTCTTTGTTATGCCAGTGTTTGGAAGTACCAAAGTGTGGTTAACAACTTTTAAAATTCTAAACAGTGCATAACAAAGCTGTGTGACTGCTAATTATGGTGGTTAATAGGCACTTACCATACATTATAGTTTAGTAACCACTGATGTACTACTCATTGATTTAAGTTCTGATGCAACTAACAAGCTGACACCTTCTAATCCCTGTCCATCTGCTATACCCTGTCAACAACAGATTTATGTATTAGGAGACTCTATTACTAAACATTCAAACAGGCAGATTTGTAACCCTGATAAAATGAACAGGACTAGTTCTAGTGGTGCTAGGATATTAGACCTTACCAAAATGATGACTAACATCTTGGAAGGATTGTGGCTCTGACCCTATTACAGTTATACATGTGGGAGCTAACAACATTCTCCATGATTCCATTCAAGAAATTAAAGAACAATTTGTTGCTATGACCAACACACTGATTGATCAAGAGTGCCACATCTGCTTGTCTGAAATTCTTTCAAGTCCCCGTTTTTCACTATTTAACAAAAAAATTAAAATCATAAATGAATGGCTTCATACATGATGCCTTCAGCAAAATGTAACATGCATTACCCATTGGGAAGAATTCAATGATCATAATGAGTTGTACTACTCTGATGGTCTACATTTAAGCAGACGTGGAAACTCACTTCTAGGGAAACAATTTCTCTCATTGATAGCTGTTTAAGCTAAGTTGTTTTTTTTTTTTTTTTTGGGGGGATGTTTGATAAGTCAACATCTCTAAAACCGTCAATTAATTCCAAACTTACTAGTCATCATTTGCACTGTTTAAGCTTTAATGCCAGGTGCTTGAATCAAAAATTAGACGAATTAAAGTGTAGAATTAGTCTGGATGACATTGATGTTATATTAATATCTGAAACCTGGGCGATGTTAAGTCCTTATGGGATACTAATATACCCGGTTTTAACTGCTTTAATTTAAATAGGACTAATAAAAAGGGTGGCAGGGCTGCTTTATTTGTTAATAGTAAATTCAACATTACAAGCAGTATTAAAACACATGATAAAGATATAGAGCCAATATGGGTCAAGATATATCTTTCTACTACTGATGTTCTTGTTTTTAGCTCATGTTGTCGCTCACCCAATTCATCTGTGGAATTATTAGATACTTTATTAACTAAAATGGAACAGGCTAATGCCCTAGGGAATACTGTCATAACTGGTGATTGTAACTTGGGAGATGTAGATTGGTTTAATTTCAGTGCCAGTAATAGTATGAGCAATAAATTATTGAATATTTGTTTCCAGTTAGGTCTTAAACAGTGTGTAGTTGACCCCACCAGAGGCGAAAAAATTCTGGATTTGGTCCTTTGTAATGAGGACCTAATGACTGATCAGATCCATGTTGGTGATCCCATCGGAAACAGTGATCACAACAGCATTTCTTTCAAGATTATAATAAACTATGTATACAACCCTAATCCCGTAATCATCTACTTGTATGATAAGGCAGATCTAATTACCATGAAGCACGTTATTAATGAAACTGACTGGGAAACAGTTTTATGTGGTTCCACCCGAGTATTGTTGGGATAAATTTAGAGATATACTTTGTAGTGTAACAGATCACTATGTCCCATGTAAACAGAAAAATACAGGTTACTCACCTGTAACAGGAGTTCTAGGAATGGTATATGTTGTTCATCCACACTGTTTGGCAGGTATCCTTGCCGCTTTAAATCTTGCTGGAAGGTCTTCAAGCTGGCTCCTCCCACCCACCCAGGTGGTAAAACTCTCGGCTCCGCCCCATGACGCCAGATCTGGCCCGCTGGAAGCTCAGGTTGTGCGTCGAAGCCGGGGAGGTCAGGTGGGTCGTGTGGATGAACAACATATACCATTCCTAGAACTCCTGTTACAGGTGAGTAAATTCAAATTACATACTTACCGTAATTATGATCTTTCTGTGTATCTTCACCATTCATCACAGATGGGTACTGGCCGGAGATCAGGACCTTGCGGGAGCCTTTTTTTTTTTTTTTTAAAGATATGGAGCTGATGCAGCATTTGGCGCTGGCCCCGAGGCCGACGACCACGTGGGCCCGAGGATTAGCCGTTAGGTTGCATCGACCACTGCCTACCAGTTCTGAGTCAGCCGGGAGGTAAGAGGAAGGGATGGAGGGTGGGACAAGAGAGTCCAAGGGACAGAAAAAGGAGAGAAAACTGAACTAAAAGGAGAAATAACGACTGAGAGGACAGCATAGAAGAAGTAAGACTAAGGGGGATTGGGTAGGGGCCCCAATCTCTGGAAACGGAAGAAGGGAGGGAAGTGGGGGAGAGAATTTCAGGAGAGAGAGTGAGAGGTAACAGGGATCCAGGACCCTTGTCCGTCACCAGACTGTATAGGAACTGCAAGGAGTTAGCAAAGTTCTTTGCCAGAATTCAAGGCACAGAATAACTGACAATACCCCAAAGCAGAGTCGGCTATTCTGGAGAAGGACAGGGTACAGGGACTCAGTACTCTCTCTCTAAAGAGATATTTGGTGAAAAAAAGAAAAAGGAAATTTTTTTTTTTTTTTTGATTAGATGGGTAACAGAAGGAGGGCAACCAGCAGCTCCTACCCCGTAGGGGAGAAGATATGTAGAAGAGAGGAGTGCCACTCAAACTATACCCCTTAGGGAAGACTGTCCACCCCTGTGTGTCTCAACTAATCTCACTCAAGCAAGGGTGCCGGAAGATGGCAACAGTTGAGGGGGGCTAAGGAAGAAAGGGCACTTTCCCTATACTGGTTTTAACCATACAGGAACAACAAGTGGAGGGGCTACCGCCCCTTTCGCACCAGAGGTTCCGGCACCTATGCAGTGAAGATAGGGAAGGCACAGAGGGAGGAGGATTCCAGAGACTGGAGCCCCAAGGGGGATGGTGGGAGGATTGGATGAATGGTGAAGATACACAGAAAGATCATAATTACGGTAAGTACTGATTTGAATATCTTATCTGTGTCAATCTTCACCATTCATCACAGATGGGTGAGTACCAAGCCCCCCGAAGGGGGTTGACTGATTGCACCCTAAGGGACAGTGTCCCTTAGCCCTCAGTGGGTGACACACTAAGGGTGGGAACCTTCTGGGCCTGAGGAGGCCCTAGAGAGGGGAGAGCGAGACGGGGTTCCCCTGGAGGGGGAAGGAATTTGCCCCGACAAACGCCATCTCACCCTACGGGAAAAGAGGTAGGTTCCCTGGTGAGCGGAGCAAAATCACCCTACGCCGGGCCAAGGGTGACAACCGGGAAAGGCGAAGCCATGCCGATCTTCTGGTGCAGATCGCTGTCCCTACGACCCTAGTAGCTACCTCACTGGCGTTGTAAGATGCCCTTGCTTGGTGCCTTGCAAGCTCCAGACCATGTGCAGAGAGAGCAATGGCTTGCCTGGTTTGCTCCGAGTCAGGCAGAGTGGCTAGGAACTGACCTAGCGCTGACCACAAGTACCTGTTATAGGCAGCATAGTGGGCCTGATGCGCAGAAATGGAGAGAAGCAGCCATGCCGAGTAGAAAGTCCTCCTCCCCCAGAAATCAAAATCCGAGGAGTCTTGATCTGGGGGCCGGTCACGGCGAAGGGCGCGAAGCCCATCAGGAGTGTCCAGGTGCGTCAATCTGGACTGCGGATGACGCAAGGAGCCTGGAGACTCCGGGGGAGCGCAATACCTCTGGCAGAGGTCCCTAGGGGCAGGAACTCCGGAGAAGGGCCTCTGCCAGAAATGCATGGACGCCTCCCGAAAGGGAGCGGGCCAAGGCGGCACCACGAGGGTGGCTGTCCCAAAATCGCCTAGAAAGGTGTGCGCCGCATGCTCTGGATTGCTCACAGAAGGAGGAGAAAGGTGAAGGTCCTCCATCATCCTCACAAGGAAACGCTGATACTCAGAGAGATCAGCAGCAGGAGAGATGTGGACAGAAGGTTCCTCTCCCCCAGAAGAGGGGGATGAGGAGCTGGAGGTCACCATAGGCTTGGAGGGTGGCTGCTTGGGGGGAGGTTGAAAAACCTGGCTGTCCAAAGCCCTAAAGTAAGCAAGGAACCGAGCAGCCACCGCTCTGAACTGTTCCCAGGTGAGAGGCCCACTAGGACCAAAGATACCTGGGAGCGCAGGAGAAGGCGGCAGAGGGGAGTGGACAGAGCCGAGAGAAGAAGTCGGCTGACCTCTGCCAGGGCTAAGGAGCGGACCATGGACTCCCACGGGGGGAGTCCTGGAAGACTCTGCAGTCGACAGCTGCACAACTGCTTCGGTACTGCCTAGACTGCGCCCAAAAGAATCCCCCAAGTGAGGCGACTGGGACCGTGAAGGTCCAGAAGGACGGTCCCCTGCCTCGAAAGAATGGGACCCTCTCAAGGAACCCGAAGGGGAAGGGCGGAAGTCCGCACTCCGGCTCCGTCCAGGACCCGGGTAGGTCCCAGAGAAGGGCCGGCGCGCCGAACCTATACCCCTCGACCCTTCGGAGTCCGAAAAGGGTCCTAGCCCTCGAAGTGGCCAGTCTAGGCAGCTCCGTACCCAGGGCTGCTCCAGAAGGGGCAATCCCGGAAGGAGCACCTTCCCCTCCCATGGCCCTCTCGATAGGCCCCAAAGTTGGGCGACCGAGAGATGTCACAGTAGGGGGTACCACCGTAGAGGGGTCAAGGAACTCCCCAAGGCTAGGCTGCAAGGCGATGGTGGCACGCACCACAGCCCGCTGGTCAGCACCACTGACCCTAGCCCTAGAGGAAACCCGACTCACCTCGGAGGGGGACTGGCCGAGACCTGAAGAGGAAACCACCAGCTCGTCCTCCCTTGCAGACAACCCCGAAGGGTGTGACTGCCCATTCGACTCCGAGCTGGACTCCGACGAGGAAGAGTCCGAGGCCCTAAGCCAAACAGCAGGGGGTCGAGGAAGGGACACCTTCCCGAGGGGCCCAGGAGCCAAGGCAATCCCCGCCTGGTCCACAGCACCGCGAGCGGTGCCAGCAGAAGGTGGCAGGGCAGCTTGGGCCAGAAGTCCTAGGCCAGGGCCAGCTGCTGCACCATCAGATCCACCGGTGCCAGGGGAGGCACCCGGGACGGAGACGGCGCCGTCAGCAACCCCAGTCTCGGAGCCGACGCCAAGCCGCTCGACGCAGAGTGCGGCAGCGAGGACCAAGGCGGTGTCGGCGGCGGCCCGAAGGACTCTCTGACCCGCAGGCGCCGTGAGAGACGCTTAGCGCCCGCAAGCAGCGTCGAGAAGTCCCAGCGGGGCGCCGACGGATGACACCGGGGCTCCCACGGTGCCGTGCTCAACTCGTGCCGAGGGCGGCGCCGAGGTGACAGACGAATGGCGGCGACAACGTCTGGCGGTTTTCACGGTGCCGTGAGCAGTGTCGGTGCTGCCGAACGGCACCGCAAGCCCACGACGCCGACAGTCGGGTCGGTGCCGACGCTTAACACCGAGAGGGACCTCGCACCGCCGAACGGCATCAAGCGACCCGGGACGACATCAACGACGGCGCCGAGGACGGCATCGACCCGGCCCAGCGGACCGGGAGCGCGACACCGGGAAGCCTTCACCCCGAGTGATTGCCGGAGCGACGCCCGCCCGCCCCGGGGAAGTGGACGGGCCTCCCGCGCTAGCGGAAGGAGCCTCGCCACGACGCTAGGGCTAGAAGAGGCCGAGGCTCCCTCCTCCGCGGTCCGTACAGAACCGGGAGGGGACCCGGAGGAGGGGCCAAGAGAACGCGGCTTGGCCCGACGAGAGCGCGGCCTACCCCCGAAAGTCGGCGGAGCTCGCCCGACCTTAAACGCGCGCTGTTCCAAAACTCGGCGGTCCATCGAGAAGCAGGCGTCGCACGAATCCATGTCGTGTAGCGGGCCAAGGCACGAAAGGCACCGGTCATGTTGGTCGGTGATGGAGTACTTGCGGCCCCACGGGCACCGACGATAGGGGGCCGCTTCTGTCTTCTGCGATTTTTGCCCGACCGCTACATGACCCACGGAGAAAAAAACACAAAACAGACTCGACGCCGCTTTAAATGTAATAAAAGGAAAGATCTTACCGCGACGGCCGAGTGGAGGCAAACACAGAGCTAGTAGACCGACGACTAGAGACGAGGCTTCAAGGCCTAAAATTTTAGAATAAGGCTTCTTCAGGCTTCCCACGAGGCGACCTGGAGTGGCGGAGACGAAGAACTGGTAGGCAGGGAGTCGATGCTAGCCTAATCGGCTGAACTCCGAGTGCCATGTAGTATGTCGGCCTCGGAGAACAGCGCCGATGCTGCATCGGCTCCGCCTATCTTAAAAAAAAAAAAAAAAGGTCTCCGGGGTCCTGATCTCGCCAGTACCCATCTGTGATGAATGGTGAAGACTGACACAGATAAGATCCTGTATTTCTAGGGACATGGATATGTTGTTCATCCACACTGTCTGGCAGACTCCTAGCAGTTCTCCGGAAGGAGGGAGGCAAGGCGCACACCCCCGATACTTACCTGGGAAAGAGAGACTGGAGGAACTAAGGCCCCAAAACCAGCATCCCGGCGTGACTCAAGGTCGATGTGGTAATGGGTGATGAAGGTGTGTGCTGACTTCCAGGTAGCAGCCCTGCAGATTTCCTGGATAGGGACGCCCTGGAAGCAGCCATCGATGCAGCAGTGTGCGGGTAGAATGAGCTCTTATCCTCTGGGAGGCTCCATGCCTGCCAACTTATAGCAGAGATCTATGCAGGAGGTGACCCACCTGCCTATCGCCTGCTTGGCTGCAGGTCTGCCAGGTGCGGCTTCAGCGTAGGTGACAAACAGCTGGCGAACCTCTCCCCGAATTTCAGCCGTGCGCCTCTTATGGTAAGCGAGCGCCCTTGTAGGGTCCAGAGTATGGAGCCTATATTCGGCCTCCGAGGTGTGATTGGGGTATAACACCGGCAGAGTCAACACCTGGTTAAGGTGAAACTCCGACACCACCTTCGGAAGGAATTTCGGGTGGGGGCGCAGGACAACCTTGTCCCTGTGGAAGACCAGGTAAGGAGACTCGATGCAGAGCGCCTGGAGCTCTCCCATCCTTCTGGCTGACGTGATAGCCACCAAGAAGGCGGTCTTCCACGACAGGTGAGAGAGTTCACACCTGGGCATTGGTTCGAATGGCTTGCCCATGAGCTTTGCCAGTACCAGCAGTAGATGCCATGGAGGTGGAGGTTCTCGCACCGGAGGGGAAATGTGATCAAGGCCTTTGAAAAAGCGCCAGACCACCATCTCCTGCGCCACTGACAGCTTCCCGGCCCGCGCCCGGTAAGCAGAGATGGCTGCCAGGTGCACCTTAAGGGTCGTCGACCTAAGCCCTTGCTGAGAAAGGGACCACAGGTAGTCCAATATGCTCGCCAAGGAACAGGAGGAAGGGTCCAGGCCCTTGCCCTGACACCAAATGGAAAATCTTTTCCATTTGAAGGCGTAGCATTTTCTGGTTGACTCCTTACGGGACGCCTCAACTACGTTGAGGACCTCGTCGGAAAGACCCAAGGCCTGGAACTCTAGCCGCTCAGGAACCAGGCCGTCAGGTGCAGGGATTGAAGGTCCGGATGGAATACCTTCCCCTGACTGACTGAGAGCCGGTCCGGGCGAGCTGGAAGCTGCCTCGGAAGCCTGGAGCTGAGGCTGAGGAGATCTGGGTACCAGTATTGGCGGGGCCAGTTCAGCTATCTGACCACCTGCGCCTTTGTCCCTCCTTGCTTTGAGCAGCACCTTGTGCATCAAGGGAACGGGAAAGGAGAAGAGGCCCGGGGTCCACGGCCTCGAAGGCATCCCTGCAGTGAGCCCTGTTGAGGGGGTGGGCATGGAACAGCCTCAGCTTCGTGATTCTCCTGGAGGCAAACAGGTCCACCTGAGGTGTGCCCCAATGGAGAATAGATCTTGTACTACCTCCGGCAGGAGAGAGACCACTCGTGGATGCAGCCCCTATCCGCTTAGGGCATCGGCCAGGGTGTTGGAGGCCCTGCCACATGAATGGCTGGGAG